>OY776114.1:9013808-10409808 GCA_963675035.1 Allygus modestus | reverse complement strand
ATATAATTACATTGTTGTGCAGGAAGCATGCACATCCTTTGTACAGATTTAAGTTGTTTAAATTTCTCTGAAGGAGATGAAGTATATGTGCAGATTACTGAAGGTCTGGTTGGAGAAGATGATTGGGTGGCTGGTTGGCTTGGTCTCGAACTTGATGTTGATGAGGATGAAGAAGCAGACGATTTGGAAGACTTTGATGAACATGTAGAACAACTTGAAGATGTAGAAGGACTTGGAGAAACAGCACGAGACGTTGACAAAGGACTTGGAGAAACAGCACGAGAAGTTGACGGAAGAGGTGAAGGACTTGGAGAAACAGCACGAGAAGTTGACGGAAGAGGTGAAGGACTTGTGTAAGTCGTTGACGCAGCAGGTAGTGGTGGACAGTTCTCCGGGACGATGTTAGCTAACATCAGGGCTGTCCGAAGGATGGATGGAACCGCAGAAGACGGAGTGGTAGAGGCGGGCGAAGACGAAGCAGAAGGTTTCAATTTGAGAGGTTGTGTCTGCTTCCTAATGTGTGCCATGGTGTGAGGTATAACAGCACAAGAGGAAGAATGATTTTACTAGTGCTGGGGGACCCTCTTTTATACATACTGATAGTGGTGGGGAGTGCAAGTGTTATACGGTGGGGGGAGGGGGGGGGGTAATAATGTTGTAACGAGTAAATATATATTACAATACGGGGATTTTCTAAGTCCCGAAGTGGGTCAAGGTCGTTTGATCATATTATTAAAACGGGAAATAGAGCAGTAAGTGATTCTCACTTGGACCACAAACCGATCTATTCCCCGCTTTGTACGTGAATTTTCTAAGTCCCAAGGTCATCTGAACATGAAGCCAAAGAGGGGAATAGAGACTGACAAGAGACTGATTTTAAACAAGAGACTGACTTTATATTTTACACAGTTTTCTCAGGCTAAGATGGGAAATGTCAACCGGTTTACGCGCCGTATTGACACAAGGTCGGTTTGCGCGCCATACCTTAGAGGGGTTAGGAAAAGGATGAGAAGCAAGATACATTACTTTGAAAATAAAGACTTTACCATCAACTATGTAAACAAAATTAATCAGTTAACGTTACTTTTACAAGAACAACCAAGGTCGGTTTTGCAAAGGTCAACAGTATCACTGAAACCCGGTGGGACGTAGACCCAAACACCCGGCGTCAGGCTGCTGCGAACCCAAGTTTTGACCAAGGTTGTTGAGGGACCTGTAGGGCCGGGAGTACATATTTCATTAGTAAATAAGACACTTCAAACCGATACCAAACACTAACATATATTAGACTAACTACATTATCTAGCAGCAAACTACAAGCGTTATCTAACATGCTTAACAAACTAACTAAACATGCAAGGGCGCGGATCTCTTAATTGCGCGTCGGGCCCAACGCACACTTAACAGACCTACGCTGCAGCAGAGTGCAACCCACTGGGACGTATACCCAAACAGCGGGCGGCAAGCTACTGCGACGAGACTGCGGACTGCTCCCGCTTATAAAGGCAAAGTGACGTCACCGAAGCGGAAGGGGGGATGTTACGTCACGGGGGGGGGTGTTACGTCACGGGGGGGGGGGGGGGATGTTACGTCACGGGGGGGGGGGGTGACCTTGAACATGACCCAAAAAGGGGGGGGGGGGTGACCTTGAACATGACCCAAAAAAGGGGGGGGGGGGGGGGGGAGGTTGTGTCGTCACGGGGGAAGGGGAACCGGATGTAGACCGGTTTTTAGCTTTCTACCCGTATATGGAAATGTCACGGTTACACTTGGCGACCCGCTTTGCTCCGTCTGGTACCTCATTCCAGCTTTGCCTTGCGAACTGAATACACCTCTGCGCTATGTCTTCTCCCATTACACCCGAGAAACTGCAACGTTTGAAGGAGACTTTGAAGAAGTCTTCGGAAAAAAGGAGCGGATTCAAAAGACCTAGTTCTTTTAAATCTTGCATACGGAAGAATTTTCGAAACCACCCACTTTACTTCGACCAACGGCCTTCGACGTCCACTGCATCTTCACCATCGCTATCACCTCGCCCTTCATCGCTTCGACCTTCATCGCCGCCACCAACTGTTGAGGAGATAATGAAGAGGACGGCTACGGTGAAACTTACCGAGTTGGTAACGCCGCTGGAGTCTGTCGCCGTCAAGTTTGCGCAGTTGAAATTAAACGTGGAGTATCTACTTGTGGGGAAGATCAGCGATGATGAGTACCTACTCCAACACCTCTTTGGCGGCGGCCGTTACGTCAAGGTCCACCTTCCAAGGTCCACTCTGCCACCTCCTGAGACCAAGTGCGACTTGATTTTAGTACGGCAGAAGGGACAAGTAAAGTGGGTTACAAAGGAAAAATAAACACTGACTACCGCTCACCGCTCCTTATCCACCATCTCCTTCAAACACAAACGGTCCTTTTCAGGACCACCCTAAGCATTTCAAGTTAGGGACTTGGCCTGTACATAGGCAGGAGACTATTAGTCTTATGTTTGTGTGCAGCCCACTTTGTGAAAATTTCTAAGTCCCAAGGTCCTTGACCTTGACCTTGACCTTGAACATGACCCAAAAAAGGGGGGGGGGGGGGTACACAGTTTGTGCAAAGTATGTCATGTGGGTACTCAAATTACGCGGATTGATCAGACGAACAAGTTGGCGCAAACAGAATTCAGATCCGACAAAGGGTATAGCAGCGACAGCGAAAAACAACTATTTTCAAGGGCAAGCCTAAATAACTTCTTTATTTACGGTTTAAAATATATTAAGTGGGTACTCAAATTACGCGGATTGATCAGACGAACAAGTTGGTGCAAACAGAATTCAGATCCAACAAAGGGTATAGCAGCAACAGCGAAAAAACAACTATTTTCAAGGATAGACCTAAATAACTTCTTTGTTTTTGGTTCAAGGTCTAACATGTGGGTACTTCAATTACGCAGCTTGACAAGGCGAACAAGTAGGTGCAATTTAAATTTAAATCTAACCAACAGTATAGCATCCGTGGCGTAAAAACGATGGTTTGAAGGACAAGGTAACGTTGTGGTGGGGGTAGATGCCTATTATACACGATAACGCTACATCATTATTCTTCCAGCTCTTGTCGTATAAACATCTACCTAGACGGTCTGAAAAATGTCGCAGTTTTACAGGAACATGAGGAAGGTGACCTTCAGTAGTCCCCTTGACACTACTTTCTACTTCCCTGACGATGAAGACAGAAGGTCTACACTTTTAGTGGACAATGAGCGGTTTCGTCGAAGAATAATTGAGGTTGAAACACTTTTAACCAGTTGTTTGCTACGCAAAAAGAACCATATGAATACATGCACCGGTTTAGATCATAGTAGCTGTTATACTTATACAGCGTTGAAGCGCAAACATTATTGAGGTTTTTAGTTACGGAGGTAAGGTCTTGACAGTCTAAGAGCTAAACCCTAACTAACACATGTAAACTAGTTATTGTGCGATGTAAAACTTGGTGGGGAGACTGGTGTAGTGGGGGACTGGTGTAGTGGGGGACTACCATCTGCCGCACACTTGCCACCTGCCGCCTGCCACCTGCCGCCGCCCATCTGCTGTCCACCATCTGCTTCGTTCTACTACACTTTTACCCCCACCATTTTGTTTGATACTAAAAACGCTAGCTAGCGAATAGTCAGTACACCTCCGGCTCTCGACCGGTGAACATCGAGCTCTCCGAGACGCTCTTCACAAAATAACAATATCATTTCACTCAAGGTCTGATAGATGTTTCTATTTCATTGCCGTCACGTATTCTTTCCTCCTGACAGCAATGAAATCCAAACACCTAACAGAACAGATAGTTGTCAAAAACACAACATGGACTCTGCGCAGGGATCGAAGTATCTACCGTCTTTCTTCAGAAAGCGAAGTGATGGCCGCAACTCGTCCGGATCAACAACATCGATGACAACGAACAACGGGGAACTATTGTAAACATGAATTATTGTAAATAAAGTAATATTTGTAATAGTACTACCTCGCACTCGTATCATTCGATTGTTTCATTCGATATTTATTCGATATTTATTATCGATTAACTATCGAATCACAATCGGATTTTACGCGTGCGAGGTAGTACTTTTTTAAAATTACCTCCCCGTGACCTTGAACTTTAACCTTTCACTCATTACGTCACAAAACCGCCTACGTCACTGGCTCAGCCTCAGATGACGTATTTAATGACGCAGCGCTTCCGGAAGCAATTAATCAAGTGAGCCAGCACCGGCAAACCCCCACTACTCAGAATTCGTTATTTGTTAAATAATACAACAGCTGATTATTTTGTTATTTTAGATAACGAATTATTTCTCTGTTGGTTTAGATTACTTTGGGTTTTAACTCATATTATTTCATGTTGACTGTGTTTATGATTTGATGGGTAGTATTACCGGAATACATGTTATAACATTCTTTTACAAATATTATTTATTTTGATTTTAAAGTGTATTTGTCCATTGAATGTTGTATTGTCCTTCTACTTAATTCTTTAGTTTTCCAAAACAATGGAGATCTAAACAAATTAGGATGGTAAAGTATTTGTAGTCAAAATGTAAACATGTATTCTTCACACAATACTTCATAAATAAATTATTTCATATTCATAAAAAAGCAGGAACAAAAGACATCTTTAGCGATGGCGCGGGGCGGCGTACAGCGAGACCCATTAGAACTAATTTGATAGCTTACTTCCATTGCCCCAGTGCCTTTTAATGCAAACATTATGCAAAGTGGTTTATGTAGGATCATTTGCCTCCCAATTGTTTCTGTCGATTCTCTTTGCATAAGTCAAGGATGATTTTTATTCGAAAGTGTATTATTTTTTTAACTTATAATTGCAAGTAAAATGCAACTAACTAACTATCTCAAAGTGTTGTTTAAATTTATAATACAAGTGAAAGCCAAGATTATACGGATGCTTATCAATCACTAGGCAACTAATACAAATTACACTATTTGTAGTGCCAGTCGCCCTAGGATTAGCTTCTGGTTCCTGAGCCACCACTGGGAAATCCCAACTACGTTAATAATATAATTAAATATGCTGATAATTAAAAATCAACAATTACATTTTTATTATATTGCATTCCAAATTATTTTACGGCATTATAATATGTAACCATTTTAGTCCTAAACTGTTTTTCATATGACAATTTTCGTACAGAGCTTTCCCCGACGCAAGTTAAAATGTGTGCATGTATAGACTATGTACATGTTTCGGTCCAACAGTCGACAGTTGACAGTTGTGCATTGGATACATGCACAACTTTAAATTGGTGTCAGAAACAGGAATCCAACCAAATGTTCATAATATAAATCATAAAAAATTAGGTTGGATATCAGCTTGGATGTTCAAACAAACTATAATTTCATGACTGATAAATAAAAAAAAACTAACTTAGTAGAATGAATAACAAGACAAATAACTACATAAATGTTTTATAGTATGCATTTCTTTAGTGGGATAATAAGTGTTGTTACAATTAGTGCAGACCATCTTTGGCTACACTTCTGTTGTTGTTGACGGGCTCCATCCCACCTGAACCACAGGTCAGACTGCGGATGTAACATGTAACAGGGTATATATAAGTCTCACAACACAATATTTACATTTATACTGTTTTTATTTTCATAAAGTAAGTCTTCATAAAGGATTTAACGAGGCGACCGATTTCAACGAGTCTCTCCGGTCATCATCAGGCCCAATTACAGAATGTGGGCCATTTAGGCATTCTCTAATTGAACGGTTAGGCCTAATTGAACGGTTTGACTGGTTGAAACCGATCGAACTATATCATTCTTTATTTCTAATTACTGACTTGTTTCTGGGTTCTTATTTTATGTAGGTTTTGAATGTACAGTTGTGAATTTTACTGTATTAGCAAATGGTTTTCATGTATATTGCAATAATATTTTGATTTTCTTTAAGTTCAACCAAATCAATGCACTGCACGGGATCTGACCCTTGATTTTAAACTGAATTACAAATTTTGGTATTTTTACATAATTGATTCAAGTTAAAATTTCTTCAAATCAGGTCCTAAATTTACTAAAATATTTGACACAGTACAAAGTGTGCCAGTATTGTTATACGTTACATATTTGTACTATTTTACATACACTTTTTTGGCCAACCTTTTGTGAGCTTTTACTTTAATAACAAGTAATTTCAGGATTACCACAGGATTCGATTTATTATTTATCCATCGCCAACACAAATTTAATTTACTAAACCAGCGAATAAAAGTATCAAGCTGGTATTAATAATAAGTTACATATTTTTAAACTGATTAAATACTTCATGTGCAATTACATACTCCACTCGCTATATTTGTTTATTAAGAATGTGTTCTAACAAAAGAGTGCGTGTGATCTTCGAAAACATTTACAATTGAGTCGGAATGGGCAATCAGAAACTACTTGAACACCAGGTATTCACTGAGCTATGGAATTGTATTCACCCCAAAAACCATTCATTGGAAACGTAAAACATTGACGAGATCTTCAAAATAGTTTTTTTATGATTTATCAGAAATATTGGAAAGTATTTTACATCCACTTCAGACTCCTTATTTTATGGTTAGAAATTTCACCTAGATATGTAATGCATTAAGCATCACAAAATTGCATTTTTACGGTTCGATTAATCAATATTTTTTTCTCTTTTTGTATCTGACTATTGTTAACAAGTGTACTTATTCTATATGTTAAACTACATTAATACTAAAGGGTATGTATAAAGCAGTTTTATGTTTAGTTCGTTTAAAAACCGTTTGGATGAAAATATTTATGTAGTTAAAATTAAATTTTCAAAACCACAATTGTAACTGTTATCCTAACATTTGCGTTTTTGCACATAAATAATCTAAATAAATCTTCTAATACTATCTCAATTAGTTGTTTAAATTTGTAATATATTACTTTAATGGTGTTAATAACAATACCCCCGTCGCAGCAAACCTGCGTACTCAGCGAATTTCCTATGCATGAATATATTTCTTACTACCACATAAAGCCACTTACCAAGTGTCATAAAAATACATAAATAACTAAGTGATATATATAGCATTTTATTTATTCTCCATAAGAATAACATTAGAGCTGAGAACGCAAATTTGCTGCAACAAGGAATATGAAAATATGTTTTATTTTGCGATTATCAATATAACTCAACCAGGTGAAGCTACATACCAAGTTTTAATGATTTATGTTCATAATTAAGGGAGATATAAAGCTTTACGTATTCTCCCTAAGAATAACATTAGGGATGAGGATGCAGGTTTGCTGCTAAGAGGATAATCAACAACAAAAATCAATTTGTTGTGCAAATATCAATATACCAGTACTAGGTGAAGCCACATACCAAGTTTCATCAATATTCATTCATTAATAATAGAGATATAAAATTTTAAATATTCTCCATAAGGATAACATTGGACAACGTACTGTGTTTTGCACTTTGAATTACTCGGCAACGGTTGGACGTAGAATCACAATTTAAACACCAAAATGATTGTTTTGTAGAGCTAAACTGATTGATAAAAGTAAATGTGAAGTTTACAGTAAAATTAATTGAGGAAAAGTAAAAAAACATTTTCCCATAAGATTAACATGGGAGATTTTATGAACACGTTTTTTGGATTTTCTCCGCAACCACTTAACCTAGGTTAATGATTCAAAATACCAAATTATTTGTTTTTTAAGCTCTATAAAATGGCTAAAACTAAAATTGAGTGTTTTTTAAATTGTAAAGTGAAACATTCAAAAAACTGATTTTTGAAAAATTTAAAACCCCCATAAAACCCCCTTCCCATAGTCCGATCAATCTGGTTTTCGAACTTAAAGTCATAAATGTTACTCTACACATTTGTGCCAAATTTCATCAAAATTGGGCGTTTCTTTTAAAAGTTATCGCGGTAACGGACACACACACACACATATATATATATATATATATATATATATATATATATATATATAAATTTGAACGAATGGTGTTTTTGGCATCTGGGGACCTCAAAACAAAAAGTTATCATGGTCTTGGGCTTAAGTATTACCATGCCACCTACGGTAATAGCTTCTTCCCTATAGGGGAAATTCGCTAATAAACCCACTATATATTTCTGTTCAATGAATTATTAGGGTGATTATTGTCTTTAGTGCTCAAAAAGATATTTAAAAAAAGCTCAGACTAATATAACGTTCTAACAGAGTTTAAACATACTGAGTTGGTTCAACCCTTTCCATGTTTGTTGTTCCCGTTTTTTTCTCAGTGCAGTGATTTTAATATACTCCTCATTGTTGGGAACAAGTATTATTTGTTCGCGTCCTAGCACTTTATCCTCGCGAGTTTCTCAAATCAGAGCCTACTGTTTGCATCATGAATGATCACTGATACTAACTCAAACAACACGGTTCAGCTTTCAATACGGCATCGTGGAAAAGTTATATATATCCAGTATGTTAAAATATCCAGTAAATATTATAAAATAATTAATTCGAACATAATATTTATATTAATTATTTATTACTATAAACGCAATTATTAATCCCTAACTTTTGAGAAACGTAATCAATAAAAGATAGAAGATTGACAAAAAGTTAGATTTGGTTTGTCAACTGCAATCTGCTATTAGTTTGTACCAAGCCATTTAATTTGAAACTTGAATTTACTTGAAATTTTGAAACTTGCTAATACTGTAATAAATGAAATTTTTTAAAGGGGCCTTTTTGACCGACTTATATTTACTATTATTAATTAAATATAAGCTAGTGTAGGCAGATGAACTACTAAAAACCATTATGCGGGTTTATGCCAAACTTTCAGTATGAATTTAAGACTTTGAATACTTAACCTCCTGAACACCTGCAAAAACTAGCAGAACAGAATACTGAATAAGAAAAATTTAATTGTCAAAGAGGAGGTCATACAAACTAAAAATAACATATAAGACAAGCTAGACAATACACATAACATTCTAGTTATATCGTAATTGATTTTAAACTGTTCCCAATAGACAAAACATTTTACAACATAGGCTAGAGACATTTTGTATTTTTTTAATATTGAAGTATCAAAGATAAAAACAAAATGTAGTATCGCTGATACCCAAATTAACATTTTTTAAATTAATGTTATAACCAAATCTATTTTTAACTCACCCAATAATTTCAAATTAATTTGAACTAGTTGTTCTGTTGCTCGAATCCGAGCAAGTTTTTACCAAACGAAAGGTTACTTCAGTTGTAAATAAACATAACAAAACATATGATATTAAAACGGATGATAACAACGTACTTTCAATCGACACGTAGTTTAGACTTCCGCCGTCGGATAGCGCCACTGTTCCAAAAATTCAGCTCTTTACTGTATTTAAGTGATGCCCTTTCTTGAAATTCTGAGACGTATTGGCAAATTTACGTAAAAATACCTTTAATTTGTCATCTCAATCGTTAAAATCCGTCCAGCCGTTATCGAGTTATGACTGTGAAGAAAAACCCCTAGCGTATTAATATATAGATTATATAGAAACAGCATAAGTAATAATAATATTTACGCATTAAAATATTCTATTGAATAGAACATTGTGTCTCATACAAATTCTCGAATACATGAATACCACGGCCATAACATACATAGCAGCACAGTAAGCAGCGTCGTTTGTACTGGCGGGATTTGCACCTACCGGTGTTGGCCATTACAGTGTCTGGGTTATATGTATTGCACTGAAGTAGCCATTATATTCATTTATTTGCTAGAATATTTATAACTACCTAAATACTGTATTTATCAAACAAATTTATTCAAGTACAACTTCAGACATAAACATAAACCCATAAAAAAGTTAGAAACATAAATGTTTGTTTAGATTAGATTTTCGTTGAATTCATTTTTTTACTTTAATATTAGGTATCTAAATAAATTACACGAATAACACATTACATTCAAAACTCTGAAATAACAATGGGAAATTTTACATCTGTATGTAATCATTAGATTTATTTTAAATTATTTCAATAACCGCTAGTTGGCATAACAAAAAACATCCAAATATGTGGATCCGGTGAAATAGTATTAACTAAATTCACAATCATGTATAATCATTTGTAAATGTTTCTTTGATATTCAACATGTTTTTGGTATATTTTAAAATAAACGAGATAAATATAAATTACTTTTTTTCATTAAACACTGTACTTACAATTGTAGTAAACTTTAAACACTATTTTTGTAAAAAAAGTTGTTCATGTCGTTTGTGTTGTTAATCTATAAAATGATGGTGAGATTGATTTTGTCTGTTTTCCACAACTCTAGGGAAGTTAAGACTTAAGAGTTAGTAATCAAACGAAGATTAAACTACTCTAATTTGATATTAAGTCATTAAAAAGGAATTTATAAACTCCAATGAAGTTTCAGTATAGAGTTATATTTGTTTAGATTTTTAATCCTCTATACTTTTGTTATATAAAAAGATATTTACGCTTTAGTATTTTCGGTTTTACATTATACTACCTACATAAAAGTCTTTGATTTTTAATTAAATAAAATGTATTTTTAAACCAACAATAAACGATTATGCAGAAGCGAAAAAGAACAAACTATGCTGGTGCGAAAACACCTGAACAAACTAAAAATAGACTTACTGGAATGAACAGCTTAACGACAAGTACGAGAAGATTAGGCGAACTTTGTGTCCCCGAGTTTACACTGTCCCTATAGTGGAGCTGGTTAATCACTCTACATTGTTTATACCAACAATGATTTAATTTTATAATTGAGTGATGGAATGTAAGAAACATTTAAGCAGTGGACAGATTGTTAATTATTGAAAACACTGCATTAGTTTGTGCCACAAGTTATGCTAGCACCATGCGAAACATTTTATGATGGGAATGCCTTTACTTTTAATCTGTGAACTCGAGGGTTACAAAGCTTTTGGCAATAAACACGGTATCTTAAGGGTGCGCCGTACCTCCCTTCCGCACGCTCAAGTAAGGGGTTTGCATCTCCCTCATTCTAGGCTAAATTGTTAACCAATTAAAAATAATTTGATGTTATTTAATTCAATAAATGTTCATCTAGAGATCATACGATTTAAAAATCGTGATTTTAATTCAAAATAAGTGGTAGGCCATTAGTAATGTTCTCAAATTAAGCGTTTTTCTAAAGATTCCTAACGTATGGAGAAAAATTATTTTGGAGAAAAGGAACCGTATGATCCCTAGATTGGAATCTGAAAAGTGTGAAACTGCAAATAGTTTGGTAGAAATCTGTAAAATAACAGTGCGATCGAGGAGAACAAAATGGTCTTCAAGCGTAAATATGCATGGCCCTGCTTGTTGGCGGCGCGGCGCGGCGCTAAACAACAATGAATTCAATCTGGGTAGGGCGCACCCTTAAGTGACAAGATTGTAAATTAATGTATAGGTCTGGTTTCAACACTGTTATTGCACTGTTGTTACACTGTTGTTACTGTTATTACTGTTGTTTAACAATTGAATATTATATTTTTGAACGTTCAGTCACCGTTTTCCACCAGCATATAATAATTGCTCAAGTTTGGACTACATTTTTACCTTAAATAAATGTAATTTTTGAAACATAGACTAATTTGGTCAAGTCATTAGACAGGTACAATACTTTGCATTGTATATTCTTTGAATTCAGTTTATATATCGTAAATATTCCTATTAAAAAAATTATTTTCATATTTTATAATATGTATTTATTTTAATGCATTTACTTCTCTTTAATTACGACTATGCATATACTAAAACATAATACCTCGTAAAGATATTAAAGATTATAACATCCAGCTCAGATGCCGCTGGGAAATCATGTGTTGTAATGAATAAATAATCGCCTGATGTACACAGTAACTCTTTAATCACGTTCCGTTCGCGTTTTGAAGCTGTATTAATTATTGAACATAAAGTATTTAATAACAAATATGTAATAGTTTATAAAAGTAAATATCGTATTGGGAAAATATGTTTAAGGAATTTTTATTTAGTTAGTGAATATTCCCTTCTGTGCAATTCATTTAACACCAATTTCTTTGAGGTATTTTTTCAAGCAAATTTAATTAACAAATATGGGTTGAATAATTTGAATATTGTTGACTTTGGTAATTTTATTTATATTAGACAAAATACAAACCGATTAATTTCCTTCTTTTATATCAACCATCAAATGAATGCAGCAGAATGTTTGCTAACCGCAAAGTACATGTTTGTTTTTTTTATTGATCAAACTTGTGTTAACAATTTAAGGAATCAGTAAAAATTCCGGTTGAAATGTTTAAATAAAAACTCATTTAACAACTTGTATATATTCCTTTGTGAGGATTATGATTTATCTATATTAGTTTTAGTACAAATATATATCATTAACTGTTACTTTTAAATTTGGTTGCAAGGCCTCCATTTCAAGGTCCTAATACTAAAATCATTGTCCACTTTATTTATGCTATTTCATAGACATTTTTAAAGTGAGTTGTACAACTAGATACTGGCCAATCCTCTACTGGCGGGATGCCATCTTGGTGTTGGTAGTGGCCAGGGCTGCTGTCATTATTTGCTGCTGTCCATCCAGTTCAAATAAATGACTCCATTGTTAAACCATCTGAATCCCTTCTGTTCAGTAGCCATTAAAACTGACGATACAAATTTAAACAGCCGATCTGTATGTGTCAATAATACAGTAACTGAAGTAATAATAATGTAGTTAAAGATCTAATAGGAGTGGATATTTAAATATTTACGATAATCTAATAATAAATAGCTTAGAAATTGTTCAACTGACCACCAGACTCTGTAGTTTTGAATAGTTATACTCTATAGCTTAATAATTTTAAAATAATTGTCATTTGTCTGAATTGGCTAACTGAATTTTATTACAAAGAGCACATTTTACTTCTGACTCGGTGTTTTATAAATGGATAAACGTGATTGTAAGCACTTAGCGTGTTTAATGGTGTGCGTGATCGTATAAAACTATTATTAACTGATCAATGGGTATTGGTTAATCCTTGCAGCTCACCAAATGTTATTAATCGCGTTTTTTAGTTTATAATATCTAATCAATTCCAACTAATTAATCAGTCATTCTTATTCCACAAAATATTTATCTCCCATTAGTTCTGTCTTATTATATGAAACAAAGTGGTGTAAGTTACAAATTGTATAACTCAAGAACTACTGAACGTATTTAAATGGAATTTTGCATACGGATAGTTTATTACCTGGATTAACACATAAGATACTTTTTACCCGGAAAATGTGAAGGGCTCTGCCCCTTTAGCTTTTAAAGTTCAACATGTTATTCCTTATGGGAACATGTGTCTATCATTTTCTGCTTTTAATTAATAAACAGATAATGTTTTGATAAGACAGATTCTTTTGTAAACAGTGTATTTGTCCAAACATGGCATTTAAAAAATTACACTATCATAGTTTTATATTAGAAGTATATCTAAACATACTTGAAAGGCATAAATACAGTATATGTTCATTATGAAAATAAAAACCTACTTGAATGGAAACTCTCATGATGGAAATAAAAAACTACTTGAATGGAACTCAAACTCTTATTTCGACAGGTGAGTAAGCGTAGAGAACGAGCTCATATTGGAAATGAACGAGTATTTGACATAAAACAAATTCAATGACATTAGGACAGGACAACGTCTGTCGGGCCAGCTAGTAGTAAATAAAAGTAAAATACAAGATATGAGTACAGGAAAGTGCTAATTCATGTCAAAGAATGTATTACGTTATCAAAACATTTTAAACCATATCGACTGATTTTGTTACCAAATTCTTTAATAACAGTTCACGTTAATTTTTCCCCCATTTATTCATAGTTTTTTTTAAGATTATTTTATATGGGATTCCGCATAATTTTCACTAAACACAATAAATAAAAAAACACCTTAATTTAAATTGCTTAATATAAACATAAAAATGTGCAAATCATAAGTTAAATATCAGCATTTTTAATTACATTCTTTTTAACACTTTTTTGTCACGGCCAAATCACGTGATAGTGAAATGATCATGATTTATCAGGGTACTCTCGTTCTTTTATTTACCTTCTATACAGGGTGTTCAAAAAAGGTGGGGACATAATTTACGTAGTGATTCCTTGGGTCAAAATAAGCAAAAACGTGTATATAAACAAACATATGTCCTATCTCCTTTCGTTTAGCGTCTGTCTGTCTGTATGTGTTTTTTACAAAAAAAGTCTTAACTCCTTAACGGTTTGAGCTACAGCGTTGAAGTTTTTTGCACAAATGTTCATATTATGGGCAGCTTTCTTTGTGCAAAATGTGAATAAAATTTCTTCAACCGTTTCAAAATGGTGGCTATTTTAAATATTTGACACCAAATTTCACGAAAACCGTTAATTTTACCAAAAACTTTCAATATACATAAAAGTTAGTAAGTTTTATGGGAATTTCAACGATACCTTATTAAGCTTAGTTTGGACAAATAATAACGGAGAAATTAATTTTATTAATGATATTTGTTATAGTTTTAACATTGTTTAAATGGAGAAAACTGTAGGTATAGCAAGAAAGAAATTAATTGCTCAGTTATTTGTCCAAACTTAGCTTAATAAGATATCGTTGAAATCTTATTATCTTATCTTATCTTATTATCTTATTATTGTCTTATCTTATTATTATCTTATAGTTTAACTTTTTTGCTTATTTTGACCCGAGGAATCACTACGTAAATTATGTCCCCAGCTTTTTTGAACACATGTTTAACAGGATTTCTAATTTGTGAATATATATAATTTTATTTTATTAACAAAAGTAGCATTTAAACAGTAAAAGTAAAATTATTACTGTTTAGTGCTTAGTAACAGAAATCAGTTAAAATATTTGTGGCTAGTTGGTACATTGTTTTATGACTATAGGTTCAATGACTTCAAAATCGGATTGATCTACTGTTTTTTTTATGAGTTAAAATTCCTAAGTAATATTTGGTTTCTGGCATTCATTGTTATATTTGTATGTACGGTAATACTAGTATTACAGTTTTTTATTCAATCTGATGACTAAATATTTTTGAAAAGTTAAATACAAATTATTAAATCTTTTATGGGATGAAAAGTTATTTTCATTAGTTCTACAATCAATTAAACTTTGGCAAAAACAGTTACATTTTTGTCTTGTTTACGTGACAAAACAAAAGCTACAAGAATCCGTAGAATTCAATGGCTCCCCAAGGATCCATAATTCTCTTCTCGGAACAGTTCCAAATCTAAAGTCGGTTGTACTTGTATTTACGGTATATAGGTTGATCGCCTTTGGTTAATTCTTATATTAACTCTTTGTAATTAATTATAAGTAAAAATAAAAAACGTTTATTTACTCCCTGTTCTGGGTGGTTAAAATCAAATAAAATTTAATAACACCCAAAATGTATACATTACAAAAATGTTTCTTTGTTTAAACTAGTAATCATGCACAATAAGCAACATTGTCAGCCAATTAAGTAAATCGATTTACGTGAAAAAATTGTAACTAATTATTAAATAAAAAAATGTTGTTGTAGGTTTTTACTTCATCAAATGACGTTTGTCGATAGCTTATCCGAATATATCGGCTGTTGTATATTTAATTTAACCGGTAATTTTATAGATTGGTCAAAATATTTCTTTCTAACAACATTATTTTACCAGTGGTCCGTGTTGAAGACTTGGGAGACGAGGGTAATAAAGTTGTTGTGTTAATTGTCAAAAAGTTAACTAACTGACAACCAACTTTCTTTATAGCTTTTCAAAATACATATATGTAATTGCGTAAAATCCAACTTGAACGTGAAACAGAATGAGTAGAACGTGATTTAGTCTACTTATCTGGTATATAACAGAAAATGTAAAACGGTTTAAGTGGCGATTCACAGAAACATTGTTGTTTTATAAATGAGTAACAATACGTCACTAACTTTAATTCGTTATTAGCACTTTAAATTGATCATTGACAGAAAACACACGCGCATTTATGAATGTTAAACATTTTAACTAGACTAATACAATGTTACGCAGCTTACCCCACATTTCACAATGTGTATGCAGTTGGATACAGGTGTTCTACAACGGGTATTCAGTGTTTTAATACTCATCAAATAAATAAACAGAACCAAAATTGGACATCAGTTGAGAGTTTTGTTCTAAACATTTTCCAAGGTTCGTCACACAAGGTTAAGTTGATAGTTTTTATGAAAAAAATAGACCATTGATTTGTTACAAAAGACAGACTCTTAGTGCACAGTAGCGACGGTAATTTCCTTTTCTTTTGCTACCTACTCGTCAGAGATTAAGATAGAAATGGCTCACTACAAAACAGAATATTGCACTTTGAAAGTATAACATAGCTTAATATGCGTATAGAGGGGAAGTCCGCTTGTTAATGAACTGAATCAAGCGAGAGGTTATATTCTACAAATTCCTAAAACCATGACAATCTGACGGAAGGACGTCGTTCTAAAATCACATATTTTGAAAACTTTGGTATTTGGTTAATAAAAGAAATACATTTAACAGGGTGGAATGAAGTTAACCTTAAATACCCCTGTCACAGCAAACCTGCGTATTCAGCGAATTTCCAATGGATCCATTTGTTTCTCACTACCATATAAAGCCACTCACCAAGATTCATAAAATACATGAATAAACAAGTGATATATAGCATTTTATTTCTCCATAGGAATAACATTGAAGGCTGAGTACGCAGGTTTGCTGCAACAAGAAAGATAAGAAATGTGTTTTTATACAATTATCAATATAACCTAACCAGGTGAAGCTACATACTAAGTTTTATTAATTTATGTTCATAATCAAGGGAGATATAAAACATTATTCTCATTAAGAAAAGTATTATAGGGCTGAGCATGCGGGTTTGCTGCTCTCAGCCAAGTTTCATCAATATACATTCATAAATAATCGACATGTCAAATTTTAAAATAACTATTGGACAACGTACTGTGTTTAGCACCTTGAATATCTCTGCAACGGTTAGACGTAGAATCACAATCATGTTTTTGTAGAGCTGAACCGATTGGTAAAAGCAAATCTTAATTTTACAGTAAAATTAAATGAGGGAAAGCTACAAACCTTTTTCCCATAAGATTAACATGGGAGATTTTATTTACACGTTTTTTGGATTTTCTCTGCATCCACTTAACCTCGGTTAGTGATTCAAAATCCTATTTGTTGAATATTATTTGTTTTTTAAGCTCTATAAAATGGTAAAAACCAAAATTTAGTGTTTTAAAAACTGTAGGGTGAAAAATCAAAAATACTGATTTTTGGAAAATTGTTAAACCCCATCAAACCCCCTTCCCATGATCCTATCTTTCTGGTTTTCGAACTTAAAGTCATAAATGTTGCTTTACACGTTTGTGCCGAATTTTATTGAAATCGTATTTTTTTTCAAAAGTTATCGGATTAACGGACACACACACACACACACACACACACACACACACACACACACACACACACGCACGCGCACACACACACGCACGCACGCACACACACACACACACACACACACACACACACACACACACACACACACACACACACACACACATATATATATATATATATATATATATATACATTTGAACGAATAGTGTTTTTGTCATCTGGGGACCTCAAAACCAAAAGTTGGCATGGTCTTGGGCCTAAGTCTTACCATGAGACTCACGGTAACAGCTTCTTCCCTATAGGGGGAATTCGCTCAAATGTGCTGTAGATAAAGTAGCTGCTAAATGCAATGCAACTCTGAACTTAAAAATCCCATATTAGAAAAATTATAATGTAATAAAAGCATTTTTCAACTTTTAGACAATTTTTACTTTTTACAATAGGCCTAATGCTTTATTTGCTTACCTTAAATGAGCTCATTTTGAAATTTGTAAAACATTTTGCATTTTTTTATAAAATTGTTAACCAGACCAACAAGATTTTTTTAGCAATTTATATTAAAACACCTGTTTGAGATCACCGTTAAAAGTTTGAGTAAATCCTCCATCATAAAAGTCATAATTTCTAAAAGCTTAAAATACTCAATTTATGTTATTTTAAGGTGTATTAAATAATAATGAAATGTTGAAAATTAGATAAACTTTAAAACAATGTACTATATCTTGGAGTTTGAGTAAAAAAATGTTGTTGATAAGCATATCAAAGAATATCAAGCATTTGTTTGGGATTTCCTCGTTTTCTGCAAGAAGTTGAAGCAGGCCGAAGGTACACGATCATTTCCCATCCAGATAGAGCCACAAATTATGTCAGAGATTGACTATCCACTGTACAACGTGTATCTGGTAGGTGTTGTAGTCCTCAGTCCAAATACAGGGAGAATTTTGTTGTGTACATACTGGGATAATTTTGTTTAATGTCTTCTTGGGGTTTTATTGTTTTCCTATGATAAATGCTTGGTTTAGTCATCTCCAATGAAGAATGAGCAGGAACTTCTGGACATAATCATGGGCGCACCTATAAAGTTGGAGAACAACTTTCGATTAAGGTTGGAGCCGTGCCAGCCATCCAAACGAGAACTAGGCGCGTTGCTCAATTAGGCAAAATTGAGGACATTTTGAAAACAAACTGAAGTTACTGAGGTTATCACTTTAACTTGGCAAGTCTTACAACTGCTGGGCAATGCTATTTGTTGTGGTATTTGAAAATATTTTGACTTTAACTCTGATAAAAAAAGTTGTGTTTGGAATAACAATGTTGTGAAATAAGTTACATGGTATCTGACTCAGCTAGCGGTGTTTCCATAATTTTATAGGAGCATTATTTCGATGACTAATAACTTTAGATTTACTTCAATTAAATCATATTATTTCCACTACATTGTTGTCAAACCCCTATAGTACGTAGTTTTATATATAATGTAATGACCTATTTTTTACATTATTTTTGTTAGTTAAAATTAATGAAATTAAGTATTTTGAGCATATTATTCATAAGTATATATTTTTCAAATATGTATTACTCAAAGTTTCAGCTGTGATCTCAATATGTTAGTATAAATTAACAAACATCTTGTGTCGTCTGGTTGCACATTTTATGGAGAGTATAAACAATTATTAAACAATTTAAAATAGACTATACCGGGTGTCCCACGTAAGGTGTCTCAAATTGATTACGGAAAAAACGGCTTAACGTACAAGATGAAATAAAATTATTTCCCGCTAAATCGACCCCAAGGAATAACGTAAAAATATTTTTAACTTTTTCCCATACAGGGTGTGCCAAAAACTGAGGGTCACTAGTTTGAATCTCGGAATTTTCAAATGTAAACATATGTCATGTTATACATCATTTTAAAGGTATTTAATAGACAAACATTTTGGCGAAAACAGAAATTAATTATCTTTTTCCGTTTCAAAATAGCGGCAGTTTTTTGGGGAAAAATCAATATGTTTTTAATACTCTGTGTTTCCTATACCAATGCACATAGCCCTTCTCCGGTTGAATTTTCTTACTCGTTATGAAATTAGCTTTACTGTGATATGCTACAAGTAACGGTTTTTTTGAAATAAAAAAAAAATTCCAAGAAAATTGATTTTTGAAAATTTGCAAATGCCCATTGTTCAAAATTTCCAAATAGCAACATATGTCAAGTGGCACATCATTTTATAGGTCTTTTAATTCTTAACAACTTTCTAATTTACACTTACTTCGTATCTCTTTTAGTTTTTGTGTAAATAACAAAAAACCTAATTTTCCTATATCAAATGCATGTTACTTGGGTTTAACACTAAATGAAATGGGGCCATGATCAGCTGTTTAGTGTTAAACCCAAATAACATGCATTTGATATAGGAAAATTAGTTTTTTTGTTATTTACACAAAACCTAAAAGAGATACGAAGTAAGTGTAAACTATAAAGTTGTTAAGAATTAAAAAACCTATAAAATGATGTGCCACTTGACATATGTTGCTATTTGGAAATTTTGAACAATGGGCATTTGCAAATTTTCAAAAATAAATTTTTTTTGAATTTTGATTATTTCAAAAAACCGTTACTTGTAGCATATCACAGTAAAGCTAATTTCATAACGAGTAAGAAAATTCAACCGGAGAAGGGCTATGTGCATTGGTATATGAAACACAGAGTATTAAAAACATATTGATTTGTCCCAAAAAAAACTGCCGCCATTTTAAAACGGAAAAAGATAATTAATTTCTGTTTTCGCCAAAATGTTTGTCTATTAAATACCTTTAAAATAATGTATAACATGACATATGTTTACATTAGAAAATTCCGAGATTCGAACTAGTGACCCTCAGTTTTTGGTACACCCTGTATCGGAAAAAAGTTTAAAATATTTTTACGTTATTCCTTGGGGTCGATTTAGCGGAAATAATTTTATTTCATCCTTGTACGTTAAGCCGTTTTTCCGTAATCAATTTGAGACACCTTACGTGGGACACCCGGTATAATTTGAAATAATTAATTTTTGTTTTAAAAATACAAAATATGTAAAACAGGGATTATGTTTTATTTTATATAGTTTTATAACAGGATTTATTATTTAAGTACATCGATTTATTATTTTGACTACTTTGTCTGCAATCGATCTTTAACAAGACTTTATTCCAGCATACATAAATTGAACAATAACACCTTTAGTCCACTTATCTGAGAAAATAGAATCCTTTTTGCGAAAGGTAAAAACACTAATAGCAACACATTTCATTACTAAGAAAGAAGGTAACATTACAAAAGGTTTAGTTCCGGAGCAGTTAGTTGCCAAATGGTACTCATTCAAACTAATTCGATTCCCGCCGTTGCAGCTTATTGCAGCTGCGCTTGGATGGAAATTTAGAAGGGATTCAACTTGAAAACTTTCCTTGAGCACGTTAAGCCTCTTTAAAAAGTTTAAAGGTAATTTTTATTGTATTTAGGCTTGTATTTTATACATATCGTTTTAAGTCGAAATAAAATTTCAACCGGCACCTTCAATATAATCTTCACAATAAAAAGATAGGGTGTATCACGACCAGTCAGCTCTATGTATAGCTGGAGAGGCTACTGCTGGTTGGATTTTCGTGCCATCACCGGTAGGATTTTTCCCCTCTACCGTGCTAACATTAAAACACGAACATAGCACCTTGAACATGGTGTGCATTTTGTTATGTTGGTGATGCAGAGGGGGGTATTGTGCTTCCAGCTGCTTTTCTACGGCAACCTTTTTTGTCAGAAACTGTCAGAAAGGCAGTAGTCTCTCCAGTTTGTATAGAGCTCACTGATCACGGCAGGTGTCTCAAACATATGTGATACTAAGCACAGTATCTAGTCTAAATACAACGGTAGGTATCATGCGCATCAACTTGATACCCGTCTGCCGTTGGTAGGTCACCAGTGACGTCACATTGTTTACATTTTGATTTGTTTATATTCCAGATCACCACAGAATTATAATGGACGCATCCAGTAGTCTATTTTTGACAGATGGGAGCTTTTATGTGTTACAAGCAGTTGGTGGGCACCACTGACGTCACTTATCTACTGCTCATCTTGTTTATTATAACTGCCATATAATAATTCTGGATAACGAACTTCTTTATATAGAAGGATAAAATTAAATAATTCCCCACGAACTTAAAAGTATTTTAATTTTCTTTAAATATAGGGTATCCAAAAACTTAGGGTCAATATTACTATTCTCCGGATTTTCAAAGGTATACGACATGTATCACTTCAAAGCGCTGTAAGAGATAAATATTTTAGCGATAGCATAACCCCCTTAGCTTCTTCCATTTCTAAATGACAACAATTTATTTTTTAAATTTATTACATAATTTGAGTGCCCATTATTTAATTAATCACGAGACTTATTTGTTTCGAATCAAATTCCTTACACGCAATAAATTCAGCTTTACTCTGACATTCTACATAGCAGTATTTAAAACAGGAATTTCGGGAAATCTTTTTTTATGTTTATAAGTCCAACATTCAAAAAGTACAATTGGAACATAAGTACAAAATTACCATTTTTAAGGTACTATTTTAAATTTCAGCAACTTTCTTCTTGACCTTGTATAAATTCTTCTTGACCTTGTATAAATTGTGTGCCGAGTGCATGACACTTCCGTGCACTCGGCACGGCACCGGTGGTCCTCTTTCGTTTAATTGTTCAATCAGGTTCTCAATTTAAATTTGCATCGTCCCAGCCAATATATATTTCCTAGCCTTGATACGCTTGTTTCTCATGAAAAGTATGTTAAGATGTACCGTTTATAAACCTTAGTAGACGGCGCAACGCGACGCGATAATCGACTCGGTAATTAGCCTAATACTAACGACGCCGCCGCCGTAGCGGTTGCATCGTTTTACATTACATAAATTAACAGTATACACTTCTTTCAGGAAATATATTACTAACTATTATACGGCTCATCGTTGCCTTAGTTAGAAAACCACCAAATCGCCGTTAAGGCAATTATATGAGAGAGGCAGTACTTATTTTCTAAGTAAATTTTTTTCGTTTTGGAAACGAAAAACCTTTATATTTGTATTTTAAAATCACTGTTATGTAATATGCAGTATGCGAACCAATAATAAACATACGTCTTATGATAATTTGGGAGTTATGTGGTTTGCAGAAAGTACATTTTTTAGTTTCACTTTTTGACCAAATTATTTACACCTGATGCATGTTAGACAAGCTAATGGATTTAAAGTTTGTGTTCTTACAATATACGTGCTTTAAAATTGTCTATGTGTAGCAATTTATTAATTTTCAGCAGATGTGAGGTTTGTCTATGATTTTGAAAGACATTAAAACCAACCATATGGCACACAAGCATGATTATTAGGAAATAAAAATATGCGTTTGTTAATTTATGTGTATAATATTAATTATTATATTTATAATCAGCACCCAAACTAAGTCACAATCCAAACCAAAATATTAATAAATCTATACATGTCGTACAGTATGGAAACAACATCAAGTGAACAAATGACGCCCGCTCCTCCCTTTACTTGATGTATGTTATGTTTATTGAGTATAGTTTCCTGGGATTTATGGCTGATCAAACTACTGTGTTTTGTTTCCCTGAAAATATTACTGTACCATGTTTTTTTAACCAAAATATATAGTTAAAGTACATTTTGTTTGTACAAGAAAACTATGTATTCTGTACATCTGTAAAATAAGAACGGAATTAGGTTTTTCTAAGCTGTTATGTTTAACCAGTTTGAAAATCTACAGAGACTAAAGCAAAATTTAAAATAAGTATCGTATGCATTGAGGAGGTGGTTTATTTTAATATTGTTACATAACATCTTTTATCAACAATTTAACAACAGCTAGAATTATCTGTAAAACGTGAGGCCTCCCACGGGAATCATAATTCTAGCCTCGGAACAGCCTGAAATTCAGAGCCTCTTGTTTTATGATCAGAATCTCAATAAAAATATAAATCAAATAGTTTGCAAATTAGAGAAACTACAGTTTAATATACGGGACTTTACACTGAATATAACCATTTTGAATATGAAACAGGGTATAGGGAAAAGCGCTATTACTGATATCTTTCTGGATGATTACCTACAAGCGCGAGACAGCGCGAAAGCGGTAGGGCCAACAACAGCGATAAAATAACACACAACCTCTGCACCTTTACTGCGGACTTCCTAGAATCCATCTGACACAATTGGGAAGGTTCCCCTATACTTTTACTTATGAGATGAAAGGTTGATTTTAGCCAGCGAGGTAGAAACCATGGAGACTCACCAAATGGGCAGAAAACGGTCCGCGCATTGTCAGGCTAGACCCAAAGTGAAGGACACGACAAAACTGAGTAATCCCGAGCGGTAAGCGCGTTGTCGTTTACACGCTCCAGTACATCTTAATAATAATAAAACTACAATGAAACTTATACATTCCTTTTCTGCATGAATTTTCCGCATCCAACAGTATAAATATATTTTAGTTTAAAATTATGTGTAATTTGTAATAATGAAAATATTTGAGAGTTGTAACAGCATGACATGAAAAAGTCAGTAAGCGACGATTTTTTTTTTTTTGAGGCAGAAATAAACTTCCAGCAAGAAAGTTGTAGCTAATTAGATCATCTTAAATTTTTATAGAAAACAATTTTCTATAGAACTTATAGTTTGTTCAATAACCCGATGTAAATAACCAACCACTATGTTCAGTTTTAAGCACGTCTCGTACCACGGCTCCACGCTATTCTACCACATCCAGCATAGTTAAACCCTCCTCATTTTACTTAGATCTTCACCTAGAAAATATTAATTATGTAAATTTTACTCCATATTGTACTGAGATTATTTGTTTAACATAGCAATTCAGTTACGACAGAAAATTCAGTTTTCGAGATGTAATTAGGCTCATGACTAATCTTATAATTGATTTGTAAAGTAAATCAGGAAGTAAATAGTAAAAAACTTATTTATTAGAGAGAATAAAACGTAAAATGATAAGATAAACATATTTGATTAGTGATTATATTTTACTCGTGAAGCAAAAACTTGTTTTAATCAATAATGAAATCAAATACTTTAGTAAGAAAACATAACTTTGCCTATTTATAAAATCAAAATCTACTTCCTTTTAAACTATCTGTTACTTAAATATTTCCCCCTCCAAATACGAAGGCTTCTTAGTCGCCTTGAATTGTTGTAGCTAAAAAAATGTAATTAAAATAATTAATAAATAAATGTTTTTTATACCAAAACTCAAAAAAATCTTCATATATCAGCAATATAACCAATCCTATAAAATATTGTTCGCGTTAAAAGTAGAGGAACATTTCAAGGAACTTGAGTACGAAGGATACTTAGTTTGTAATTAACCTTTCTACAAAAATATTAATTAAATAATATAGAATCAATGGTTTTATGCCAAAACTTAAAACTAAGCCTCGCCAGTAGTTTTTATATAGATTGGTTTCATGTCAAAAATTGAGGAATTTATCAAATAAAGCAAATATGGTAGCCATTGAGTCATAAATTATTATTTTTCAATGAAAATCAAGGTTAAGTATGTGAAGATCGAGATTTTTATACTAATATTGAAAATTACACGTGTTTTTATGTCATAATTGGAGGTTAAATCAATTTTAATTTAGTACCAAAAGATAAATAATTTATTTAGTAATACGATTCCGAAAACCATTTAACAATAAAAAAATTCCTCGTGCCATAAACCTCATTTAACTGAGCACACGTCGCCAATAACCCATAATACGCTGTTCTGAGCACTGCAACGAGTCCTACACTTTGAGATGTGACCTTGAGCCCGGCCGAACCGAATTTTGGTCCAACCCGACTATGGGCGCGAGCTCTCCATGGTTTCTACCTCGCTGATTTTAGCATTGTGAAAAGGATTTATTTTATTTTATATTTTTCCCACATGAGAAAAGTTATTGTTGGGAATATTTATTTTGAGATAAAATTTTAGATTCTTTTAGGAAAGAGAGTATTGATTTTGCAAAACAATAATATTATTTCAACCTAACAGTGCTTATTTTTAACTTTAATTCCATCCTACCTCTTCGGAACGGTGTACATGGTCCTCCCTTCAGCTTTAAAATGTACTCAATTAATGATAGAATTCCTCGCTTGTACGGTGCAATATCTGGGCTATGTCTAGACGGTTTGAGAAAGTGTCACTATGCTCCCTTATGCCACACTATGGAATGGATCGGCTGTCTTGTCTGTTTTTTTTACTTCCTACGATCGTATATGACTGTTTGCTATTATCCCCTTTAATATTCAACAATACCCTAGGATATTGCTATCCACTATGTTCAACCGAGGCTCAAAGATATAGATTATAGCCGACGATGTCATATAGATTACCGATAATAAAATCAGGAAAGTAATTATAAATTTATGTGCACTGCAATAATATTGCATGGTACAAATAAGTTAGTATGAAAACAACTATTAAAGTAAAGTTCATGTAACCTTCTGCCCAAGGTCTGTGTTGTCAGAGTTTTCAAGTCGCACTAGTGCCTCTGACATGACCGTTCGACTGCTTATGTAGCAGGACCGACGGCTTAACGTGCATTCCGGAGCTCCGAGTTTAAAAAGTCGTATGGATTTCACCGGGAATTGAACGCGACTCTTTTGGGTGGTAGGCCAGTACTCAACCCACTCAGCCATAGCTGCCACAAGAAAAAGAAGAAAAATGTTACAAATCCAACACCATGGGTTTTTATTTGCGAAATTACTTCTGTTATTGTGACTTTAGAAACGGAAAACCAAAATGTTATATTTAGTTAACGGGATCTAAAAATAGGAGGGAGAAGGTTTATTGGTTCTAGTTAACAGAACATTGGTTAATGCAGAACATTGTTTATAATCTATTAGGTTTACCGCAACAACCCCATTCCCCATGTGCCAAGCCTCTCATTCTCTCACCCCTCCCCCCTTGCCACTCCACCACTCAGAACCTCCCCTTTGCCCCTTCCTTTCATCAATCATTCCGCACTGCACTATCACCCTTCAACTATCAGTTGCTGATTTTATCTCAATGAGAATGATGTCAGGGCAGCTAATAAACACCATACATTTTCTCAACAGATTTAAAATTAAAAAATTTCAATAATAATGTTAAGATTTTTAAAAGGCGAAACAATATTTTTTTGTACGAGGAATAAAATTTAACTACGAATAAAAATAACTAAAGGGGAATATTTGTCATTTTATTCAAGGTTCGGTGTCCTTAGTTCTTATTATTACTAATACGTAAGGTAATACAAAAACTGTTTGATTTTTTCCACTAGATGTTACTTATAAAAGAGTGTTTAAGAGTGTAAAAGAGTATAATTTGACTTACCGTTAGATCAAAAAAAGGTAAAACATTGTTTTGTTGCATTACGCACTCTTCAGTTCTACTTTGATCGGATAATTTCAAATTTTTATGAATTCAATTCGGAATTGACAAAGCTTGACAACAATGAATAAACAAAGTAAAACGAAGAGAAAATGCAATACAAGTTATTAAGTCATGTGTGCCAATAATACTTAAAATACCAATGGGGATCAATTAGCTGGGTTCGAGAACGTTACTGTAATGACCGTGGACAGGCCGAGGCAGCTAGCCAGCGGCTAAAGCCCAACTCGAGGCGTGTCTTTGTTGATGCGTGAAGTGTTAAAACCGTGAAAACAAGAGCATTAACTAACTATATTAGACCACAGTAGGATTCTCTACTCATATAATACTGGAAGTACATTTTTTTACGTGACGGTTGGATGGTCAACTTTGCTACGATATGTACAATGTACAATTCACTATAACAAGTTGATTTACTCCAGTCATGGTTATTTTAGTGTTTCTTAGTTAAATTATTACTGTATTTTGAATATAAACTGTTCACAGATTAATATGTTTGAGGGGAAAAGAATTACGGAAATATCTCCTCGATGCTTCGTGTTAGTTGGTTACTAGTCTGTCATTGTACAGTAATTTATTTATAAAAAATATACGGAGTGTCTGTTAAGTGCGTTCCCAAATATAAAAAAATGGTTATTTAGGCCAAAATGAGTAAAAAAATTAAAACATGATTTTTCCACCCAGAAATAGCAAAACAGCATGTTTTAACTTATAAAAATCATGACAACTCAGTTATTTACCATCCTATAGTTAATAACTTCATATAATTACTTTTAGAACGAAATGACACAACTTTTTTATTCTTACAGTTTTTTCATAATTTAAGGTTTTTCAGATATTTAGCTTTGAAAAACAAACATGGCCGCCATTTTGAAATGGTACAAAGTAGGAACTTGATACTTCAAACCAAAATGAGTCTTATTAGATGTAACACATATACCAAATTTGAAGTCAGTATCTTTAGATGTCCCTAAGATATAACGTATTAAGTAAAAACACATACAGACATATAAACGGAAAACGAGGCACTTTAGGACCTATGTTAAAAGGAACTTTTTTACTAATTTTTACCTAAATAACCATATTTGTAAATTTGGGAACGTGCTTAACAGACACCCTGTATATTGCGTTATACTTAAAATCGTTCTTTTTTGATTAAATGAAACTGCATGTCGTGGATTGTGGTCTTTTCATGCTGGAGGTTTAAAATTGTTAATGACAACAGAGATTTAAGAAGTTGATTATTGTGCCAAGAATTTGTTTTGTTATTGTTTTGTCCATATTTTTTAATAATATGACCTATATTGTTAAATAGATTGTACAAAACTAGAAAGAGTGTTCAAAACTCTTTTTCATTGGTTTACCACTTAACTTGCTAAGATTTATTGTTTCTTGTTTAAAACAAGATTTCAGAACATAATACTGAACTGTTCTGTGCATACTTTGTTTGTATTAGTTTGTTTATCCTTACCACTCTTCACATACTTTAGATATCTTGCGGAGCCACTTGAGACAAAGGAAGATTGCAGTCATTTTGAAAGTTCGAAGCAGCAGCCGGTACATTCTTTGGAGAGAAACACCCACCCCCCCCCCCCCGTAAAACTTACCCACTGCCGTAATTACCTTACAAGGTTGATAAAGAAGACCGAGAACAACCGAAAGATGCTTCAAACATGACCTTGAGTATTTTATTTTTATTTTATCTACCTCAACAACTTTTTCCTTGGAAAGTTCTGAACAAACAAAACCAAATATTGTGAGTTTAGTTTAATAATTAGAACATAGTCCAGGGATTTGGCTGTCTGGGGCCAAGGTGGCAATCACATCCAAGATGGCGGATCGCCAGGTAACCGTTCGGATAGTAATTAGCTCCATATATCTTACTTTAAATTGTATTAGGTTAAGAATACAAATTCCATATTATGGGAATGCTTCTTTAGGTATTATTTTCTTTCTTGATTTTTCAAAATTATCGAAAATTTAGTTTTGTTTTTTGATTTTTATTACATTAAAAATATTAATTGACTCGCGATTGTTGTTCATATAAGTGTTGCTCTTCTAATACATTCATCCGTTCGCCTTTTTTCAAAAGGGCACTTTGGAATTTGTATTCTAATTTGATAACATTATTAGTAACCCTAACCGTGAACATATATAACATTACTTTGTAAATATATGAAATATTTACATTTTATAATGTAAGTCGATATTATTAAATGTATTACAGTTAATTTCTCATTCTAACTCTTTTCTGAGATTATTCAGCTATAAATTTGTTTAGTATAATGTTTAATACAACATACATCGTTTAAATAGTTATATGTTAACATTCAATTTTTAATGACAATGTGATGAGTATTTTTGACATTAAATTATTCGTATTGCCACATTGTATTTATTTTATTAAAATTAACATAGCACCTTAAAAAACAATTATGACTTTTTGATTCTGTTTCAAATTTCAAGGTCCAAAATGAATTTGCGTTTTCCAAAAGTTAATAACTATATGTTTTATCGTTGCTGGCAAAATGTCACAGTTGGCGTCTGGGACCTTTAATATTTAAAACGAGAACACGTGGCATCACTACCATAGTTATATTTTTATCCGATCATAACTAACTTTTTGCAGCCATAAATAACCAATGTTACCCCACTTCTTGTTTATCGCGTGATTTTATAATTATGTTTCCACGTTTTACCTTTCATGTAAAAGAACACATTTGTAAAATTTAGGTGTTATTAAAGTTCAAAAGTTATATATTACAATTACTTAAAAATCGAAAATAAAAAGTACTAAATCATATCACTATCACCATCACTATCACTTAATATCAACTTAATTCAATATTTAAATGTATATCGTGTATACTATTTTAACATTTGATCTAATCAAGCAGTACAGTTTTTGTATATTGAGGTTCACCAGTGAAGGTAAAGTATATAAAACTAAAGTTATAGTTGCCTTGACTAAGTTACCTTTGACCTTTGACTTAGTAAATCTTTGCAACTTTTACTGTCTGATATTAAAATGTTGAACACAGCTGGCATGTTAAGCGGCACAGTACCGCCATGCCGAGAGTGACAACTACATCACGCCACCTCCTGCACGGCACGTCCGCGTCTCATTGTCAGATAACTTTGAAAAGCAATAATGTCACTTGGTAATGAATGTCTCGAAGTAAACATTTCTCCATTTGTCTTGTAACATGCAGCGTTCAACTTAACATTATATTGTTACCAGCTGACTAGCTTGTACGCACAATATTACTTTGATTATATCACAAATAATAAATTTAGGTACTCTAATCTTATTTAGACATTTACATCTTACTCTATTCCTACTAGACAGCCGAGTGGAGAACGGGGGAACACTGGCAGTGGTTGCTAGTAGTGGTTTACAAGTAAACCGATCACAATTAGATTAAAGTATAGACAAATACCCCCGTCGCATTTAACCTGCATACTCAGCGAATTTCAAATGGTACTTCACTACGTCATGTCGCCCCTTGCCAACTATCATTCAAGCATATTCATAAATAAGCGACATATGACTTTCTATATATTCTCCATTAGAAAAACATTAGCACTGAGTATGTAGGTTTGCTGTATCAAGAACCACAATATCTGGTTTTTATGCAAATACCAATGGATCACCAAGAGATAAAGCAACATACCAAGTTTTACCAATTTATGTTCATAAACAAGCAACATATGACATGTTTCTTATTCTCCATTAGAATAACATTATAGCTGTTGAGTACGTAGGTTTGCTGCTATGGGGACCATAAAAATTGGGTTTCGTATGCAAATAACAGTAAGACCCAACCATATGAAGCCACATACAAAGTTTTATTAATATTTGTTCATTAATAAGCGAGATATAAAATTTGACTTATTCTCCGTAAGATTAACATTGGACAACGTACACTGTGTTTAGCAATACCTAAGTTACCAATTCACGTAGAGCGATGATCAAAATACCAAATTGTTTGTTTTTTAAGCAAAATCAAATTGTGCAAACAAAAGTTTGGCTTAAAAAATTTGTATATGTAAAAAGTAAAAAAAAACACGTTTTTTGGGTACGAATCCTCCCCAGACCCCCTACCATAATAGCGCGATCGGTCTGGTTTTCAATTTCATGAAAATAGATTCTGCCTTACATGTTTATACCAAATTTCATAAAGATCGGACTCATTTTACAAAAGTTATCGTGCCTTCGGACACTTATTTTACACACAGTATATATGAATTTGAACGAATGGTGTTTTTGGCTTATGGGGACTTAAAAACAAAAATATATTATAGTCCCGGGCCGATATGGTAATAGCTGCTTCCCTATTGGGGAAATTCGCTAACAAAAAGTCTAAACAGTAACATATTTCATATATTTTTGTTTCATTTACATATAATTCAATTGAGAATCAAAATCTTGCATATTCTTTATTATAGCAATTAACTAAAACAAACTATGAGGCTAAGATGATAACATGAATAAGATTAATTTACAATGTTCAACTTTAAATTGTAATTACAGTACAAATTGTATTATTGCACATTAAATCCTTCTAAAAATCTTCTTTTCGAACCGTTTTATCTTTGTTAAACAAAAACCGTTAATAAAATCAAACAATCAAATTATTGAGTACATATGTTGTACATTTGTAATGCGTGTAAACAAATGATGGTACAATATTTGTACTGTGACCAAGATAATACAAAATATCACTACAAAGAGATTTATATAGAATATTTTTTGGAATCCCTTAAAAAAATCTAAACGTAATAAATAGACTATGTATTACATACAAGGATGATGACAGAAATATGGTTGCAGGAAACATGCCATGTAGAACTTGACTACTAGTATTATTGAGGGATTTGCACTGCGGAAACACCCATGTTGGTGGAACGGTTCACGAGAATGTTCTCAACAAACTTCCTTACTTGGAGGTTTATCAAACTTGGATGCTTGCAGCCAACCAGTCTAAATCATGCATACACCATCTAACTCGGAGTAAATCTTTTGCGTAGATATAATAAAACTTGAATAAAAGAAGTAACAACATTAATAGGCCACTAGGATTAAAATCAAAATCGGAAATAATTGCTACAAAAGGTTTTATTGTTTTAATGGCTTCGTTTATGACCCAGTATGACTGTCCTAGGTTTAACGCCTCGTTGGAGTTGTGCTTAAGTGGTGGGGGGTAAAAATGTAACCCAAAAAATGGGTATATTTGCGGTTTTAGGGTTTATCCCATCAAGGACTCACAAAACGTGGTCAATTTAAGAGTTGTAGAACATTAACTTCCGCATAAAATGGGACCAAATGCATATTTCTCGGACTACCCGTTCACATAATATTGCTCTTAAAAGATGGACAATGTTTACATATATATGAAAACTTTTGTTTTAACTTCTGAATTTTGATGCAATTATGCGAACTAACCTATCTGTCAATAAATAGGTCTATACACACGTTATAGAGACTCTGCGTTTTATGAGACTAAAAGTGGATTTGTTGACAACCCGTGCTGTATAGATTCACCTTAGATTTGAACCTTTCTCATCATCAATGAAGACCTTTTTAAACTGCAATTCTTCAATAAGTGTTATATACACTATAGTAAAAATAATTCTATAGCAGTAGAAAGTACTTGTTTTTGGACCTAGTTAGTATAGTATTACAATAAAATACTAAAATTAATTGTAGAATATATAAAACAGATAACATTAACAAATGTGTTCATATAGAATGCGATGAGATTCATTTTCTGATATAAAGATGGAGGCAGGATGAGAATTGTGAATCTTTAAATAATTTAGTGATTATATTTCATAACAAGCAAAATGTTACTTTGGTATGACGATGAAAGGCGAACGAATTGGTAGGTTCGCAAATTTCACATACGTTGACATTTGACTGACGTTAGGCCATTCAGATCCTCTAAGTCTGTAATTTTCGTTGCCCCATATATGCGTTAGTTGTTCAACATCTAGTTTGTCATTGTAATCTAGTTGATGAGAGTTAGTGCAGACGTTCCCTTTACGGTTGGCACAAATCAATGAGCACTTAATTCCAGTCTTCCGACACCCACAACCACCTGCACACCCCTAGTGGCTTTTGCAGAAAATTTTGGAGAGGAAGAGACTGTGGAGCTGGTTCCTTGGAGATATAATTGGGGATAATACCAAACTTTGAAACCTGCCATCTCCAGAGGAGCGCATCCATTTGGTGTCCTAACCACATCTGTACTTGTAGGTGAGAACTCAAGCAATGTTGGTGGGCGGCTTCGGATGTTAGTGGTATGGATGCCAGGTTGAATTTTGATTTCAAGAGGGATTTGGAAGATAGGTATAATAACAGTTTATCTAAAGTATCTCATTCCCTACCTCCGTAGAGGGGTGTTATTCTATCACCTTCTCTTATGATACCTCAAGGGCCGTTGCAACAATCAGGTGGTCTGCGTCTTCATTAGCTTGCTTTACTGAGCAGCCTTTACCTCCAAGACTCTAAGTGAGAAAAAAATAAGACGCACTTGATTTCTGTCGTTGGAAAGGAATTTCTCCTGAGTCATGGTCTCCAGTAAAGATTACCTCGGGCATAGTGTTATTTTTTCTTCGGTAGAGGCTCTCAGCAGATATGATACTTAAATTCCTAGATTATTTATCTAATTTTTCCACCCATTTTCCTTGAAAAGTATAAGAGCTATTTTAAATTGTTGGTTGGCAACTCCCATAGATTTTTGGTTTTGTATACTGTAATTAAGAAATTATTAAATTTTGATTTTATTTGCCTTTTTTGTATGGTTTCTGGTAGAATATTTTTATAAAATTTGTCCTTTTGTCTTTTTTTTCAAAAATGTGACTATTTTAGAGATATTTACGATTTACTTTGTGATATTTCTTATTAATAAGATGAGATGAAGATTTAACAACAGTGAGTTTGAATAATTATTTATTTTGAATACGTCTTTTAGAAATACAATAGATATTTATCGGATATAATTATCCTTCTGTTATTTATTTCAGTCAAACTCACTGTTGTAAAATGTTTATCTAATCTTATGTTCTTATGTTGCTTAAAAAATGTCGCAAGTTAAACTCCAAATATCTCTAAAACCGTTACGTTTATCAAATAAATACAAGAGTAAAAATTCTTTAAACATCAACAGCATCATAATAACACAATATTTAAATTAAATTAAAGTTGGCCGACATATTGGATAAATGGACTCAAGGAACGCAGAATGTATTCATCTATCATGTGTGTATAGACCTAGATTTTCATAAATAAGGAAATATTGTCCATCTTTTAAGAGCAATATTATGTGAACGGTTGGCCCGAGAAAATATTAATTTGGTTTCGTTTGATGCGGAATTAAATGTTCTACAACGTAATGATAGTCATTTTGGATAATAAACGAAGCCATTAAAACAATAAAACCTTTTGTAGCAATATTTGTGTATTCGTTTAAAATTTTGGTTTTATTCTACTGGCCTATAATAGATATGTGCTGAAGTTAAATTCCAAAAAATTGATATTTTTCTACAACTTTTATTTAAAAAAGCTAAGAGAATTAGTGCATAATTCAAATGGAATATTCAACATGTTGGTTAATAACTCGTTAGTTTTACTCCGGCTATTCAATTACTGTTGGACGAGGATTCCCCCAGGCCCCCATTTTATCTTCCCCATCCCAACACACTACATCAGTCATTTTACGCAGAAATAATTACCTTATTACCTTAATATTCCATAGTGTTACACTAAATATTTTCGACAATACTGTTTGTTATGCTGTCTTTTAAGACTAATTAATTGTTATTGTTTTCCCTTTATCATTATAATTTGGTTATGTCGATTACTGGTATACGCACAGTGTCGTGACTCTCTGGGCAAAGGTCCTTATTGGTTTCTCGACCCAAGGAATAATGAAATACCTTTGTCTAGAGTGGTAAGGGGTGACAAAATTAAATTGTACTATTAATTTCGTATTTCGTCTCATGTGTAGGCCACGAGCTTTTCTCGCCCATATGTATCATCTACTGTATTTGGTTGACCTCACCTTAAATTAAAATGTTAAAAAAACTTGTTAACTATTATTCAGGTATAAGAAAAAAATACCCCCGTCGCAGCAAACCTGCATACTCAGCGAATTTCCAATGGAGATATAAATGTCTTAATACTACATAAAGCCACTAACCAAGTTTCATAAAAATATATTCACAAATAAGCGATATATACAATTTTAATTATTCTCCATAAGAATAACATTGGGGCTGAGTACGCAGGTTTGCTGCAACAAGGAACACAAAAAATTGGTTTTTATGCTAATATCAATATAACTCAACTAGGTGAAGTCGTATACCAGTTTTTATTCATTTATGGTCATAATTAAGGGAGACGGAGCATTTAATTATTATCCATAAGAATAACATGGGGCCTGAGTACGCAGGTTTGCTGCTACGGGAGAATTATGCAAAAACAATTTGTTGGAGCAAATATCAATAGACCTCAACGAGATGAAGCTGTATACCAAGTTTCGTCAGTATACGTTCATAAATAAGCGAGATAAAAAAATTTTCTTTTCCTCCATAAGAATAACATTAGACAACGTACTGTGTTTAGCACTTTCAATATCTTGGTAACCAATTGACGTAGAGGAATGATTGAAATACCAAATTGTGTGTTTTTTAAGCTGAATCGAATGGTCAAAATAAAAATTTGACTTTTTCAAAAATTATGTGTAAAATATTCAAAAAACCCATTTTTGGGGTACATAACCCCCCCCAAAATACCCCTTCGGATAAGTCGATCGGTCTGGTTTTCGAACTTAAAGTCATAAATGCTGCTTTACATGTTTATACCAAATTTCGTCAAAATCGGATAATTTTTACGAGAGTTATCGTGCTCACGGACACACACACATATATATATATATATATATATATATATATATATATATATATATATATATATATATATATACAGTATCGAACGAATGGTGTTTTTGGGGTCTGGGGACCTCAAAACGAAAAGTTATCATGGTCCCGGGCCTAGGTCTTACCATGCCGACTACGGTAATAGCTTCTTCCCTATAGGGGAAATTCGCTAAAAGAACGCAAATAAGCTGAAAACCATGGCAGTTTCATAATCCAGCAGTTTCTAACCGGAATTGGTTAGAATATAAGGAATTGAGCTGCGTCGGATGAAGTAGCGTGCAAGCGACAGGTTCATTTCATATTTGGCTTAATAGCGTTGAAGAGTGGTGAGGGATCCCAAATTCCCAAGAGCTTTGGCTCGGCTCAATTGAAGCAAAAATAAAATGTAGTATTCTCAAGGAACCTTACATAACGGAAAAGCTTTTCCAAGGTTTTGCCAAAACGTTGGATAATTTGTATGTGGCGTATGGCTGTGTTTGTACATTTCGTGTTAGTCCTCTATGGTTTTATAGATTGTGTGTGTGTGTGTGTGTGTGTGTGTGTGTGTGTGTGTGTGTGTGTGTGTGTGTGTGTGTGTGTTTGTGTGTGCAAGAGGATTGTATTCATCGTCAGAACAAGGGCTAACGCCACATAACCTAAAGATGGGTAAGGCCCAATCAAATTCAGTACCTTTGACTTCTGCATTTAAAGGTTAAATTTCCAGATCAATAAATTTTATGTACATTCAAAAAAGCAAAATACAAGAATTCGTATAACGACATCTTTTTATGTTAATTTATTATTTAAAGTTTTTTCTATACACACCAAAAAGTGCTTAAATATACAGTAGATACTTGTCATCCTGGGTGAAAACAGTGAAGCTTGTCAAAGTTAGTGCTCGCTAGAATTACAATAAGACGTTTCTTATTCTGCCCCGGCATGCTAGATAATAGTGCATTATTGTAGAGCACTCCAGGCGGAAAGAAATAATTACTCTACCATTAAATGGTCAGTTTGTCTTGGTTTTATTTGTATTTCTTTTTAAGGTGTTTTTATTGCTATAGTTATTAATGTTTACTGCGCAGTATTTTAATTGTATTGAGACCAAGTTTATATTCAATGTTTTTGTATTACATTATATAAGAACATATTTAATACATACAGCAAGGTTTATTGAAAAACTTCCGTCTTGAGAAGAGTGACAATAAAAAGAAGGAAACCCCCACGGGACATAACTGCTCTTACAACTTTTATTTTCTAAATTATTATAAAATGTTTAGTGCATACAAAATTTATAACGTTGGTCTTACCCATTATTCAGTATTAGGTAACGTTTCATACATTAAATATCTGGTAAACTATTATTGAGCTTAGTTTCTTCTTGGTTACGTTTCAAGAAATAATAACTTAGTTACAAACAGAGTATTAATTAGCGAAATAGACGTTTCGCCAGTGACTTGGATGTTAACCGTCTTGTATTTCTGTACAACAGATCACGGGCTCACACATTATTTCAGGGTTGTATTGAGTTCTCTAGCAATGTTCAATAAAAAGTAAGTACCAAGTGAATAAATCAAAATCCATTGTTTTTAAGCAATAAAATGGAAACCATTGTTAGAAAAGATATGTTAAACTAATATAAGCGTATCGAAACATAAACACTGATTAGATAAGAGATTTAATAACGTTCATAAACACAAAAGAAAGTTTATTTAATTTATGTAAATGTACAGGAAAATATCGCATTTTACTAAAGTCACCTTTTATTTTACGAAGATCCAACAGCAGTATTTACTTCCCATTTCAAAGCAAACGCGGCCACCTCCCACGCTGGTTGATGTATGTAACGGTTGTTGCGTCGATATTCCCGAGGTTTATGACTGTTGCCACCGTTGTTTAGTTTTGTCGGAATTCATGGTTGCAGTGGTTCATAATTGTTATGTTTACTGAATTTCTTCGAAAACAACTCTTTATCAATTGTCTAAGCTTTAATTGGAGATTGTATGAGGTCGAGACCCTCTCTGTAGGAAATAATTAAATTACAGAGAAAGAAAGATAAATTGTAGTATGATCGTTGACACACAATTATTTGGAATTATGTGAGTGTCCACGATTAATATATATTCATAGGCTATTTAATTTAACAATAAAAGGGAATGCTCTATTTTTATGTTTTCCATTTCTAACTATGTGTGTTATATATAAAACTCTCAAGCTGAGACATATTACAAGCACATGTGCGTTTACGAAAGTTTTTGGAAGTAAAATATGATTATGTGTCTGAATTGTAATATCTACTAAACTAACATGATTACAAGCTCTGTTATTAAACCAATTAAAGCTATTACAACAATTTCAAATCAGGACAAGAAATTCCACAAATCCTGTACTTGTATTCATAATAAAACGGATTAGTAGGTATTATGATATTAAATGAAATTCCTCTTATGATTGAGAGCTATAAAAAGAGTTTTGATAATTAAAATAGAAATATATATTTGCCGAAAAAACTATTATAGATCGAGTAGTCTTTTCCGAAAAGATCTTAAGTCTAAAGATACTGATGATGAAATTTTCAATTTTGTTCATGCTTTCGTTTTCTATTTAGAATTCATCCAATGAAAACAAAGGATTATTTATTATAATTTATTTTCTTCCGATAACTTCAATAGTATGAATATTTTTAGATGACTCTTCCCATCACACGGTAGTTCCGTAAAACAACTTCAGCAGTTTTTATAGATCTAACGATTACCGGTTATACGAGTGCTAACCTTTCTGATTGCAATATAAAATTATATTTTTCAAACTTACAACTTCTCCCACTCAGTTGATAACGGGAGGAGTTTCCTTACCTCCCGAAACATAGTGTGGTTTTAAACACATGAAGCGATAGGTGAAGTCCAAATTAATCAATCATAAAAAAATAAAATTAGATTTCGTAATAAAATAACATATTTCCCACCTTCAATTTTTAATTGTTTAACTCCTGTGGACATATTATGATTTATCTAATTAATGTAAATTGTGATATAGGCCAGAGAAATTAGGATAACAAATTGGATGAAAATGAAAAAATTGCAAGCGGAAATAATTTTAATAGAAAATGTTACCTGAGGTCCCCTCATTCAAGTACCAAGTTTTCTACTTCGAGTGAAGTGAGCTTTCGCCACCATATTTAATCTTTCATCAATGTTATATAGATATGTATTATACGGGGTGTTTCAGAACTCCCTACCAACAACTTAGGATAATATTGTTCACATAAAAATAGGCAAAAAATCCTATGAACATATGTCCTAATACGTATAGTTTTTCCGTCTATCATATAACCTTTTAACAACTTAAGGTATCAACTTCAAATTTAGTATATGAAATACAACTTATAAGACCTATTTTAGCATGGAATGTCAAGTTTCTACCTTATACCATTTTAAAATGGCGGGCATTTTTTTTCAATTCTAAATATCTTAAAAACCGTGATATTTATGAAAAAAACGTTACTGAGGAATCAATAAGGTTGTGTCATTTTTGTTAAATAATAATGTGAAGATTTTAACTTTACGATTTTAAATAACTGAGAAATTGAAATTTTAACAAGTTAACACTTTTTTGCCATTTCTGAACTAAAACATCATGTTTTAACTTATAAAATTACAATTTCACAGTTATTACATAGTCTCAGTAAAATAATGAAAATATAACAAAATAGTCTACTTGTAATTGGTTGTTCAGCAGCACATTAGACCATAACAATTCCAGCGTAATGAGGTTGGACAGTGACAATTTCCTCTTATAAAGCACGCTTCTCAAAACAGTAAACTAATAACGCGTGCAGCAGTCTCCATGATGTAATCGAGCCGCTTTGAGGCGCCAGAAGCCCTTATCAGGCCCGCTTTGTTACTGGAATAATTAATCCTAACATTGCAGCAGCACTCGTGTGAGAATATTGTAAAAAATATAGCATTTGAACGGTTAAAGCAACATAATAAAGGTTAGATTGTTCAACAACCATCGATAAATGGCTAAAGAGAATTAATCCCTAGTTTAATGGCTACCGCGGCGAGTAGTTAGTAATCCATTCATTTTGCAGTAGCAAGCTCGTTCCATTGTTTTCAACCTCCCTTCACCCTCCGTTCTCTACGTTACTGCATCAACTGTTTCACATTGTAACACCAGGTGACCGAGCTTTCCTTAGGGAAGATTAGTTTTAGATTTTTAAATGTTAGCGCTCTCGGTTACTATTATTATCTACTGTTACTATACTATCTACTATATTACTACTATTATCTACGAAAGTTCACTTCATGTGAGTTGAAGTAACTATTCCCCATTCTTGGTTTGACCAGCAGTTTGTTCTTATGGTTGTGATACCTAATGCACTATTTCCCTATATTACCATAACCTTCGTATGGAATCATGTTTGTTTTTGGCTGTAGAATTGACAGTATCAGCCTAAGGTAGTTGGTACTTCTAACATGAACAAACATATTTTAGAGAAAATTGTATTTTAATCTTTGTTTTTGTCAAAGATCTTGTAGAAGATGAGTATTATTAATAACATCCAACCTATTGTATCGATTGATGCGTTGAGACTAGTTGAAATCGATCGCCTTGTACCATCACATTTCTATACTTACCGTCTTTTATGTGAATACTGTATAATTATAAGTATATGTTTCCTAGTGTTGTGAGACGTAGTTTTTTTATCCTGTTAATTGTAACCACTCGTATTATTCCACTCAAGAAATTATTTATGTTAATGACGTAGTTATGCTCACTATTTATTTTATTTTATCAACCAAGCTTCATGAGTATGACAGATAAGACGTATTAGTTATAGTATGATGCAAAACTGCAGGTTTATTGTGACAAAGTGTATGGTGTTCTGGTACAACTTGATATTTGCACTCTAGGCTAGCCAAATGAACAGCCGACCATGAGGAGGATGAACTGACAGCAGGTCGATTCACGCAGTATTATTATAACTTTATTTGTAGATATACCCAACCTTAGCGGATCTCAAAGTGGGACGGCTAATGTACAGTAATGAATGCTAGTAAAGTATAAAAAATGTGTCACGATAAAACAGCTGTGTTATGACAGCCTGGGTCCTAATTTCCTTTAATCACCCTTCATTCTACATGCTCGCTAAATTTATCGATGAGGGATTGAATACTACATTGCTTTTCTGTATTACATCTTAGAAAACAGTGATAGGTTTTAGTATTATTACATTTTGTATTAGTTTTAACATAGTTTATTTATCATTGGTGGATATTTCGTTAGAAACAGTTTGCAGATATGAAGTAAAATAAATTGTTAATAATTGCTGAGACAACAATTCTGGCTATAAGCCATTTCAGGGTCGCGGTGGCAAAACACGTCCAGGATGGCGGCTCGCCAGGAGTGGTCTGGACAGTAATTAACGCCATATATCCTCCGTTGATAGAGCCAGAATAGTCCTTCTTCAATTAGTTAGTTTCTTGGGAAAAGTTTAATCATGACCTGTACGGAATTATTGAACACCTGCCCTTAACACCACAGAAGTTCTAATCATCACCCCTTAACAGCATGTTTAAAGGGCCATGAAAGAGTTATTGGCAAAAATGATCATTGTTTAGGATAAGTGGTGTATAAGTGGTGTGATAAAACATAACAAAGACGTAAAAATATCTAGAGTAACCATTATCATATATATTATCAGCAATCGTATAGAAACTATGTAATAAATTGATGACATCTTATTATTTGACAAGATAGTTTAGTGACGATGAGAAAAAAAATAAAACTTTTCTTCTAAGCTTATTAAACTTATTTAAAAAAAAGTAATCTATGAGTAGAGAAGCGGTAAAACGTATCAAGGAATTAATCTTTTGAGTTGCAATGCAATTGTTACAATTGTTGCAATTGTTGTTGTTGCAATTGTTGTTGTATATATATATATATATATATTTTGTAACAATTGCATTGCAACTCAAAAGATTAATTCCTTGATACGTTTTACCGCTTCTCTACTCATAGATTACTTTTTTTTAAATAAGTTTAATAAGCTTAGAAGAAAAGTTTTATTTTTTTTCTCGTCGTCACTAAACTATCTTGTCAAATAATAAGATGTCATCAATTTATTACTAGTACTATATATATATATATATAATCGGTGTTTGATTCCGCAGAAGAGGCATTGAATTTGTTTTATTTCAAATTCTCGTTTATTTTCAATATAAGCTCGTCCGCTGCGTTCACTCGCCTATCGGAAAAAGAGTTTGATTTGCCATTCAAGTATTTTTTATTTCCATTATGATAGTTGCAATTCAAGTAGGTTTTTTATTTCCATAATGATAAACAGTTTTTTACAATATTTTAAGTTATAGATAAAATCAAACAGCTGGTTTAATGTTTTTTTTTTATTCATAGTGACAAGTGTTACGATTTTAAACTCCATTAGCCCAATGTTAACATTTTCAATTTTCAAATGATTTGTTTAGAAAATACGAGTTTTCCTGAGGTATTGGTTTTCACCAATCCATTTTTTAGACCCAAAAGCCCCTAATCCCAAACTTTCAGCAGAATCCTTTCGCTGGATCTCGAGATAAATTTTGCAAACAAAAAAACAAACAGACATAGCTCGTATTAGAGTATAGGATAACTATATTGTTTCATTTGAATACAAAAATGAACTTAAAGCTACCTACTAATGCTACTGAAACAGTAACCGCATCGTAGTGACAATCCTCCTATACTTATGGATTTATCATCATATTTTTAAACATAATCCTGGCAGAAACGAAGAGGAATTTGACCGGTAATTATGTTACACAAATTAATTTTGGCATTAGATAGTTACTCAGTGTGATGATAGTTCCTTGTTGTATATCTCACATCTACATATTATCAGAAAATTCAAACTTGTTATGTTAATTTTAGGAATACATTCATCCCATGAACTACTTAAAAATTATTTATTGACTAAGGATTTGAAATAATAAAAAAAATTAATCATAATTTTATACATCCTCTAAGTAGGGCCTAATCAGTTTACAAATTCTGTTCAATTCGACAATATTTTTAGTTTCACTGGTAGGGTTTGTAAAATTTGGAGCTAGAAATAAACATTATTAAAAGAAATGTTAGTCTTGGTTTGGGAATACTGGCATCATTGACACTTCTTAAGGATTCTTTGTGTTTCGATATTTAAACTTAATGATGATTAATTTTAAAATTGTATATATATATATACAGGATGTCTCTCGTAAGGTGTCTTTAAATGGTTCATACCTAGATAAATAATCAAATTTCACCCGCATCAGTTATACACTATTTCATATTTATACCGATACGCAACCAAAGGATTCAAATATACCTTTTTCAATTTAACCATTCATTTATTATTGATTATTTATCTATTTATTTACATTTTAACTCATGAAAAACTTTAGAATTTTTTTAATAATTCAAAATGAAGGTAATTCAAATTTAATCACATAAAGAAGATTCCTACCCTTAAAGTGTTTATATTTTTTACAAGACAGATATTTTTTAAGTTATTTTGAATAATTTTAAACAATATTGAATTTATCAGCTGGATAGTTATCATGTTTTATTTCATACACTAATATATTTCAAAAAATCAAATGTTTTTGTAAAAAATGTACTTGCAATCCAATGAAATTATTTCAATACTTGAACATCAAAGGGTTAAACAATTATACTATTGAAATGAACCCGTATATGATTGCGAATTTGATCCAAGCGGCACACCACATATATTACACAATCAATATATAAATTAATTATTTAATTAACAATTGATCATCATACAGCTCTCTGGTGCTCCGTTGCTGATGGTAGCAAACTAATATACGGTAACGCTCTGAGGGTGTAATATCTCTAAATTAATTGTTGTTTTGCAATCTATTACACCTCCCGTTTACACCTCAAAGCTGAAAGGTATAACACAACAAACACTTAAATAATCAATACAATCCCAATGTCAATGCATGTGAGTGAACTTGTGTATTTCTAACCAATTACCTTTATTCAGAAGCTTTGATTTAACGTCTCTGTATTTTCCGATTCAATTATTTTGTGGCTAAATTCGTAGGTTTCCAACAGTATTATTATGCGTTAAAACCAATCTTAAATGAATTTACAACGTTTACCGAGCGGCATTCGTTTCCTCGCTGTAATACGTATAAGATAGTGTATAAACTGTTAAAAAACGACCTATGTAGTTGTATAGCCATCGCCTGGTTTAGGTTGACTATTGTTGACAATTGATAATTGACACAAGGTCTTCCCATATATAGCCGCCTTTAACGAAAGGCCGCGGCGTTCAAACTGGCAACGCCACTATCTCCAAGAGTAGCGGCTACTAATCGCTATGTGTGAACAATGAGTAGCGGTGACTAGCACTCGCCGGCGAGTTATAATTCACTCGTGTGGGAAGTTGGACATGATTAACTTTTGTGGCGAGTAGTCGCTAGTAGCCGACATTGAAAGTCACGTAATAAAGAAACTAACAAACATAAATAAATTTGAGTCTGGAAGTATGTTACGTAATTGCCACCCATTTAAAATTCTAATGACTATGGCAACGTTGTTAATTATTTACATAAACAACCTACCACCCGTGAACGACACAGAAACTGTTGAATTACTACGACCTACTCGCTTACCGTGTTGTAATAATTACAAGGAGTGTTGTGATTGTTTTTTTCCACTACATTAATTTGTTTCAAGACGTAATTACTTGATAAAAAACATACATGTTTAGAAAATTATTTATTTTACAGAACATTTGGAGTGATAAGGGTACCAGTGACGTGAGCTCAACATTTGTTTAGTTGCGAGGCCTTTATAAAAATAAAAACTATTATAATGGAATTTATTTGTATTTCATAATATGTGCACCCAAAGAAAACTAGAAACCTTATGTGTTTTAACAAAATCAAATTACTAATTCGAGAGCGTGGTGTGTAACAGTATACGGTTAAATAAGGTTTGTTCACATTTTCATATGTTCAGGAGAATTGTTATCGTTAGGATTATTTGCAAAGTTTAAATTGTGAGGGCTTATTATTAAATGATGCTTTAATAACGGTTAGTTTACAGAATGTTGTGACTGTAAATACCCAGAATGTAAAACTACGATCAAATTAAAAGTGTGTGCAATTTTGGACATCAAAGCTAAACGATTATCCGGGGATAATTATGAGCCATTAACACAGACGGACTGTAATATCTCGCTCGGCAATATGAAACCTCAACTAAAATTGGAACATGTTACCCTTTGGACTACTGGTCTTTATTGGCATGTTTAACTTTTTTTCCTGTTCCTTTTTTTCAATTTAACTACTATTAAATTATAAAAATAATTTTAAAACGTATCCTTATTGGTTTAGTTATTTCTTGGAATAATAATTTCCCATTATATGTTTAATAAACATTTGTAAAACGTAATTGTCATATAATACCATGGGTGCCGAACAGAAAGTAGATACATTGGGGAACATCAAACCTAGATATCAGATGAAAACCTGTATTCTAGAACCATGAACAATATTGTAGTATTTAAGATGTACAGTAAGGGCCTTAACGTTCATTTAAATTCACGATGCATGTGAGTTTGTATGTTCTACATACATTTATAGATAGTATAGTGTATCCTGCCTTGAAATATTTTATTTTATTTTGCTAAAAATTACTAACATAAAATTGTTTCAATAAATACGTATAACTTTCAATCAAATTATTGGATTTTTTACATTTTGTTAGGCCTAGTTAATTTAAAGAAAACATTTCTGAGTACTATATTGCTTGAAATAAATTCGCCTAAAAGAATTTCAGTAGTTTAAAATTAAAATATTTGTATTATTTAATAAATTATTGCGGACATTTTCAATCTCTGATTGGTGATGGACTAATGAGCTGGCTGGTGAACTAATTAGTGATGGAAAATGACCGCAATAATTTGTAAATAACATAAACTCACCATCACCAACAATAAACTTTAAACAAATAAATCCTAAATCCTAAAATTATAACAATAAAAAACTATTACACATTTTATTTTTGTGTGTAGTAAAACTAATAAATTATAGGCAGCCAATAAATTACTACATTAGCTATTTCTAATATCACATTAATCAACCAACCACATATATCTTCGTCACATTGAAAGGCAAGACGTTGTAGGCAGCGCCAACATTGTGTGCTGGTGCAGACACATCATCGCTGGCAACGTTTCAGCCGTTACATTCTTATTTACACACCTAATTTCGGTATTGTTCTCAAGACCAGTGAGTCCCACCCAGTTTTTTTAGCTTCAAATTTGAATAGATAATTTTATAGCAAAGCCGTTTAAAATTAAATCATACTGTATGTATATAGAATATCTTGAGTATAAGATTGATGGATTTTTTCATGTAAACATCTGGGTAAAATAGTTTGGCTTTTGAACATATTATTAAATTACAAATGAAAAACAATAATAATTAGAGTGAATCTAAGTTAAGGTTTAAAACAGGTGGAGGTAACGAATACAAATTTACAACAATTAGGAGAAAATTAGGCTAATTACGTTTACGTTTAACAGTATTTCAGAACTAGAATAAAAAATTTTTTTTTTAAATGAAGGCTTGCTTGGAGAGCCTACAATTTTACCAAGTAAAAGAATATGGTTATTTTGTTATCCAGTAAACTAACAACATGTAACATTGTAATATTTTTAGGAAACTGACAAATATTGATCCATAAAAATTATGAATAGTGGGTTGTAAAAAGGATTAGTATTTTTATAAAATGTAAATTCAAGGCATTAAAACCCAGCAAACACAAAGTTATGAATACATTAATGTAATTTTAATAAAAAATTATAGATAAAATAATCTTTTACGTTATCTTATGATTTATAATCTATGATGTCAATCAAACCTTTACTATGCCATCTGAAATAGAATACCATCAGTATTTTATAAGTAAATTTTATTTTATTTAATTAGCTAACAAATTAAATTAAAGCTAATACAACTCAGGAAAATAACAGGGGCAAAAATATAAAATTCAATAGGATTTGTTTTCCAGGAATAGGCTGATCCTTACTAACCAAAACAGATAACAAATTAGATTCTTAAAAAATAATCAAAATCTTTCTTGTAATTAACGGACCTAGAAATGCTCTTAAACAGTATTTTCATTTAAATACAAGATATTTTTAAAAATATTAATTTCACTAAACTTTGTTCACGCTTTCTCTTGTAAAAACATATTTATAATTACAACTAAGATTACTTTGAGATTTCTAATGTAAGTTTGATAACTGCTCTAAATGTGTTTTCTTGTTCATAAAAATATATCATATTCGTGCCTATTTGGCTTCGTACTTTTTTAAATGATGGTTTGACAACGTTTTCAAACCGTCTATTTAGATATCATTTTGCAATATTCAGGATTATATTTTCCCCACCCGAATACTTTTTTTTTTGTTTTTAAGATCGTTACTAAGCACTGAAAAGTACGAATAGTGCTCTTTAAATCGCAGATAGAGCTAAAATTCCACGTTAGGGTATTAGTTTATAAAACATAACTATTTAGTATAAAATAAAACCTGGTTATACATTTGGTTTCCGCTACAAAATTAAAATTATCTATTAGGGAATTTTTGATAAAAATTAACGATTTTCCACTTATGTTATTTAAAATAAGTAGGTCTAAGAGATGAATGAACTAGATTATTACAGTGTCAATGTATGTTGTTACCTATTCATTAATTATTCGTACTTTACAGTTTAGTACTTATAAAATATAAAGCCATTATATAAATAAATAATAAATATAAAGCCCACGCTTGCTCTATTTTCTCTGTTCCTTATGACTAGGCATTCTACAAAACGTACCCATAACTAATTGGGACCTCATAAATGTTGGAAAATGTAATTAAGTTGTAAATTTGGTACCTTCCCACTTATAACGAAAAGGACCTATTTTTGTTCAGGTGACTACAATTAAGATCAAAGATTGTAGAAGTGATTACTCAAAGCTAGATAGTGTCAACAGTGACAAATTAACGCTCGACATTCATCAACCTGGATTGACCCAGCCAACGATCCGGCCAAGCGCAGAGCCACCATTGTGTCGGGTTGACATCGCCGTCTGGAACACGGTGTCGTCATGCATCTGCTTTGGCCTTGGACCTCATACACATTCGGGATATAACGTACTTTTGAACTCTACAAAACTGACGCACAAGTAAAACATACTTCTTCCTCGCACACTAAAGCTGTGAGACATTGTATATAGTACATTGCACTCAATCTGTGGTTGTAAGTTTGTTGTAGATGATGAGGATGAATTTCAGTGTGATTATGTTCAATTGGTATCATGTTGGATGTAAAATGTGACAAATGATCAGAACTGAAAGATAAATTATGTAAGTGAAATTGCAAGGCAACACCGAAATCCTTGAGTAGAGCTTGGCCGTTTTTAGCGAATTTCCCCTATAGGGAAGAAGCTATTACCGTAGGTCTCATGGTAAGACTTAAGCCCGAGACCATGATAACTTTTCATTTTGAGGTCCCCAAATGCCAAAAACACCATTCGTTCAAATTGTTATATATGTATATATATATATATATATATATATATATATATTTATTTATATATATATATATATGTGTCCGTAAGCACGATAACTCTCGTAAAAAAGGTCCGATCTTAATAAAATTTGGTACAAATGTGTAAAGTACCATTTATTTGAACGAGTTCGAAAACCAGATGAATCGCACCATCCGAAGGGGGGTTTTGTACCCCAAAAATGTGTTTTTTGGGGTTTTCACATGTAATTTTAATTTAAATCAAATTTTAATTTATACCATTAAATTCAGCTTAAAAAACAAACAATTTGGTATTTTAATAATTGCTCTACGTGCAAACTGGTTACCGAGATATTGAAAGTGCTAAACACAGTACGTTGTCTAATGTTATTTTTATGGAGAAAAAGAAAAATTGTATATCTCGCTTATTTATGAACGTAAACTGGCAAAATTTGGTATATGGCTTTATTTGGTTGTGGTCTATTGATATTTGCACAAAAAACCATTTTTTGCCCGATAGTTCCCGTAGCAGCAAACCTGCATACTCAGCCCCATGTTATTCTTATGGAGAATAATTAACGTGTTATCTCCTTTAATTATGAACATAAATTAATAGAACTTGGTATGTGGCTTTACCTAGGTGAGTTATAATGATATTTGTATAAAAGCCCATTTTTAGTGTTCCTTATTTCAGCAAACCTGCATACTCAGCCGCCATGTTATTCTTATGGAGAATAATTAAAATGTCATAAATCGTTTATTTATGAATGTATATTGATGAAACTTGGTATGTGGCTTTATGTGGTATTAAGATAAATTAATATGCATTGGAAATTCGCTGAGTATGCAGGTTTGCTGCTACGGGGGTATTATTCACATTTTGATAACATATTAAATCGACATTTTAATGTTATCATTTTTCTGCTCCATCCGGCAATTATTGTTCTCGACATAATATATTGTAGCAAAACATAATATGTAAAATTGTTACTATTTTGTTAATATTAATCATATTCTTCTTGCAATTAATTGGTACTTTGGGGATTATTTTCAAAAATCACTAACAAGCAGGTGTATAACGAAAGTTCTTGTTTTTCATGTAGGATTTTAATCGACAGCATGGTTATAATATAGGTTTTTTCTAACGGTATTAATTAATGTAGACTTAAAAAGTTATTGGGAATGTTTAAATAAGCCCCAAAACCTTTTTAAAAAGATAGTTTATTGCCACACATGTTTGCTAGTAATGCGATTTCAAATAATTCCGTAGTACAGTAATCCCGCATACGGCTGGGTGGCGAAATATAAATGTTTGTCACAAGAAGCTAAAAGGTATTTATAATTAAGGAGGATTATGGACGCCGTCATCTGCTAATACAATTCTGTAAACTCCTCTAAATCCATGTTACACAAATAAAAACAGGTTTAAAATCAAATATTATTATCATTATTAATATTTCGATTTCGTCTCTTGGATTTGTAGCTGGTAAGTAATAGTTTGAATGCAGACAGAGAAACGGTGTGACTATTAAATTTGGACAAACCTTACTTGTCACACGAATAACCAAAAGAGTTTGCCTTAATGTTACTTAGTTAGAAAATACTGTATTTCAAAAATCATTCAAATTTTAGAACCGTTGTCATCTTATTTTATTTTCTTGCAACAAACTGTTTATTTTACGAAAATAATAATTACATTGTATATTTTTTAATAATATTAATATTTGTTGGCGAAATAAATGTTCTAGTCACAGTAGAATGAAAACCATGATATTTTTTATATCAAGAATAAAACAATAGTTCATGGCAATATGGTTTAAGCGTAAATAGTTTATCGTAAACAGAAGTGGATAAACATATTAGTTTTATTTCACTTTCTATTGAATGTTTGAAATACATAGTGTATGCATAATAGCCCACAAAATTTAAACAATTGGCGTGAATGAAACAGTTGAACCTAGTTAAACAGATGTAATATTGCATATTCAGTTTCGTTTTCCGTTATTGCACATTATTAATAATTGGATTTTATGCTTTAATGAATATTGATTTCGAACACAGTCTCCAACGTTGCATAGTATTTGTTTACAGAGGAGCCGAATACTAAATATTTTAAAACATAATCAACAATTTTACACAATGCTGGATTATTTTGTAAATTATATCTTGTTGTTTTATTTTTATTGTTTATTTGTATACTTTTACAATCAGTCGTCCATTCAGACTTACGTATGATTTTAGTATACTCGTTGATATTTTGTAAAAAAAACACTTAGAAAATTAAGCTCAAGTAAGTAATATTTAAATATATAAATTTATCTTAAATGCTTAAAACGGAATGTATGTTCTTTTAAAGAATTCCTTAGAAAAAATACTTACTTGACGTATTAAATATTGTAATTTTGTATTATCTTAAAAATATCTATGCAATTTTTATTGAGACGAGCCGTAACTTGTTACCATCCAAAGGTGATTTTCGCTTTGATGCGTAACAGTACCAAACTGTCCGAAAACTTCCAAACAAAATGCTACAGCAGTAATCTGTGTGATTGTTTATTTTGCAATGCTTACAATTTAAGGCATGCATACAGGACACACATTACATTAAAGGCAATGCAATGCAAGGCAAGGCAAGGTAAGGCATTTAAAACCTCTTGAAACCTGACTTATGATAAGTATGATATAATCTGCAGCCCGGGTTTTTTTCATAAATTTGCAGACATTATTATGGAAATTTATATAAAATCAAAATATGAAGCAAACCTACCAATATTATACTTGTTTTGTTCAGAAAAAAACCGGGGAATATGAAAATGGTATAAAATGTTACATTATCTAGGCCTAATATTTTATTTTTTTACTTTATTTTTTTTTTTTAATTCTATATTGAAATTTTCAAAAGTAAAGTTATAGTAAAACTATAAATTTTGTTTTGTTATAAAATCATTATAAACATGTTGTAGGAAATTTAATTCCCTACATAAAAATGTATTATATAGAGGCCTATATCATAAACATTATAACTTATATGCAAAAATGCAAACAAGCGTAAAAGTAAAAAAATGCAGATTTTCACACTGTTTATTGTAGCTTCCACATTAAATTAAAAAAGAACAAACATACAAGCCATATATGTTTTTGGTACAAGTAAGCTAATCTATACTTCTCCAGATTCAAAATTGTACATCTTCACAATATATGTTATATACCGCACTATAACTTTTGTACATGTTATATACAATAAATGTTACATCGCGCCATCTAAAAGTTATGATCCAATTACACTTTCATACAACTTAGGCCTACCTGCTAAAACTGGATAAGACAGTGGTAGTCTTTCATACAGGAAATATTCAACAGAATATTATCTTGCTGTTCAACAATTAGGCCTACATTTGTATTATTTTCCGCTCCATCTGTCTGCATGTTTACCTCAAAAATATTATTTTTTCCTGATTGACAAGTAGGCTTAGGTTTTCATGATTTTCTGCCTCTTCAGTATCCATATTTAGGCCTACTTCATAAGCACAATTTTCTTGATTTACAACTATTATTGTATCATTTTCATCAAAATGCATAGGCGTAATTACTTCATAAACATTAGGCCTATCTTTCGGGTAAGTAAATAACCCTAGGTTTGCATCAATCTCAATCTCACTACTAGTCCTATTTGCATCTAAAATTCTGTCAATAGCTGTAATCATAAAATTATCTTCAACCAAGTCTATTTAATAGTTTTCAGTACTCTTATATTTACTTCTACTATGTACAACACAACTTGGGCCATTAATTGGATTGTCAAATAGGTTAGAATGCGTCGGTGCATCGCCTGAAGGTCCAGGAACATTTTCCACTACACGACTCGAACTATTACACGTCACTACACTACGTATTACCTCGTCATTATCACTATCACTATCTGAAAAATCGCTAAACTCATCACGAGATAAATACTCTGATATTTCGCGTTCACGCAAATTAGACATTATAGCCTGTTTGTTTACCAAGACACAACAACAAAGGGAGCTACCGCAACTATACAGTGACAGCTGGCGAAATAACGAAAGTGAAACGAAAATTGCAGTGATGCAGACTAAGAAGTACTAAAACAAAAACTACCTCCCATTTCCCTGCATTCTGCTAAACAGTTCAATACCAAATACGTCGTAGTAGTATAACCTCTAACACAAAAAATAACGAGAAATAAAACAGCTGACACCAGCTCGCATATATGCGGGCGTGGGCTGCTGGCAGGGCAGTCGTCTGCTCCCATATATGCGGGCGTGGGCATCAAGAGGAAGGTAAGGCGTTTAAGGGTATACATTTGTCTAAACGTCAAATTTTGTTGACGCAAGAATACCTTTTCATTTAAACTTACTGCAATTTAAAATAAAGTTTAATCTAGTTTGTTTATTTTAATTGTTGGCGTTACAGCATAATCAATTTCTATTCATGTTAAACTGAATAAACTGTGCACCTACCACTTATGTGATGTGTCCTTAGCACGTATTAAGTTGGACGATACCACACAGACTTAAAGCGACTAGGTTTAGCATAATGTTCGATCACAGTGATTACAGTTTAACTCTGCAATTAAAGTACCATTTCAAGCATTATATGTTAAACTGATTAATAAATCGAAACCGTTTAAACAAACTTATTTCCGTCTTTTAAAAGAATTGATTCTTTTATAATACTATAAAGGTAAAGAAGGTGGTGAGACATTAACACGGATCTGAAAAGTGTATTCTGATAATTAGTAGTTTGCTAGCGTTGTTGCCAGTTCCCCGCCGTGAACCAATATTGTGGATATTACGGGTCAACTCGTTTTTAGCACTTACTGACCTTGTTGAGACCAAAATATGAATTATTCAGTTTGATATCTTTAGTGTCATATCTCTAATGACAAACAAGTTTATGTTTCAATCAAACTTATTTGTGGGTATATTCTTAAACCACTAGTACAGCTTAGCCCGAAATTGTGCGTCTGATATAGTTAAAAAAAGTCTTGCCCGTTTAGACAGAATGCAACTTTTAAAGGGTTATCTCATTAAAAGATATTTCAGTATTATCTTTACTTATTTTTTGTGTAATAAATCCATGACTAATAACAATTAACTAAATATTATCATTAACCATATAAATGATAATATATAGTCTAGAGCAGGGGTCCATTCCAAAGTGATCACCGCCGGCGCGGCGCAAGGGTCGATCCTTGGCCCTGACCTTTGGAACGTGGCATATGACGGAGTGCTTCGCCTCGAGATGCCACCACAAGCCTATCTCGTGGGCTACGCAGATGATGTAGCCGCAGTCATCACGGCTCGGAATCCGGAGTTAGCCCAGCTCCGCCTCAACCAGGTGATGTTTCGGGTCAACAGATGGATGAGTGGTCATGGACTTGAGCTGGCGGTCGCCAAGACCGAGATCGTCATGCTCACGCGACGGAGGATCCAAACAGTAATCCCTATGACTGTTGGTGACGTGGAGGTCCAGACGAAGACTGCGGCGAAGTATCTGGGAGTGGTGCTTGACCGCCGCCTCACATGGTGGGAGCACATCCAGGCGGTTTGCAACAAGGCGACGAGGGTTGTTCTGTCGCTCAGCAGATTGATGGGGAATGTCGGAGGCCCGAGGTCCAGCAAGAGGCGACTTCTCATGTCCACCGTCAACGCCACTCTCCTGTACGGCGCAGAAGTGTGGGCGGGTGCCATGAGAGTCAAAAAACACAGCAAGAGAATTCTCTCCGTTCAGCGCAGGGCGGCTCTTAGGGTTGCCTGTGCGTATCGCACTGTGTCTGGACTGGCTGTAATGGTTGTGGCTGGAGTATTTCCCCTTGATCTGCTCGCCGCTGAGAGGCAGAACATCTTTCACCGTGCTCCTGATCTCGGAAGAGACCAAGCTGCTGTGGAAGCCAGACTCGAAACTCTGCGAGTTTGGCAAGAGCGTTGGAACGGTGGACTGGAAGGGCGATGGACGTTTCGTCTCATCAGAGACATAAGCCCGTGGTTGAGCCGTGCATTTGGGGAAATTGACTTTTTCTTGTGTCAATTCCTGACGGGCCACGGGTACTTCAGGGAATACCTTTTCCGCATGGGGAAGGTGAGGTCACCTCAGTGTAGTTACTGCCCGGAGGAGGTGGATGATGCTCATCATACTTTCTTCCGGTGCAGTCGTTTCGCTGAAGACAGGAGGAGGCTCGTCTCTGCTGTCGGCGATCTGTCCCCGGACGTCGTGGTGGGGGCGATGCTTCGAAATGAAGACTCCTGGAGAGTGGTTGCGCTCTTCGTGCAATCCGTTCTTCGGGGAAAGCGAGACGAGGGATGCTTAGGTGACTTCTAAGTTTCCCGAAACGGTGACGTGACCCGTCTGGGCGCAAGACACGCGGGCCAGTGCCGAAGTTGTCCGATAAGGGTTCCGGCCTGGTTTTTCCCCCGCGGCTCCGTAGGAGGTTTAGTGGGTATACCTCGTAAGAGGGAGTCCCACACTGTTCCTTTGGGTTCGCGCATTAAGCGTTCCTCCTACGTAAAAAAAAAAAAAAAAAAATATATATATATATATATATAGTCTATATTAACGTAATGCTTTATGCAATAAGTTGTCAACGTTAACGGCTGTTTTTAGAGTTATGAGCAACATTTCGATTTTAAGTTACCGCTTGAAAAATAAAGAGTAATATTTTGAAAAATGTATAAATAAATTGGCCGGTTGAGTTTAAAAAGTAAATATAATGAGTTAATTTTCAGGAATACAGTAAAGTTTAAACAAATTATATCAAAAGCAAGAGCTTACTTTGCAATTTTCTTCAATGGGACTAAAAGTATAGTTTTGTGACATATGAAGGTAAATTAAGTTAATGAAAGCAACTACTCATGGTTATATTAATGTTTCAAAACTAATAGTATTACTGGTTTTAACTTTTATATGGAATCCAATTAATTTCTGTTTTTTAAATTTATTTAAGAAAAGCTTAAATGCCAATCACTTACATTGTTGATGAAACAATAATTTGGGTATAATATAATTTTAAAAAAATAAAATAAGGTTTAGATATCAAACAGAAGATTTTCAAAATTGGAACTGAAATAAAAACACTGTGGAAAATATTCCCAAGTTTTAGCTTGTTCGGAATGTTGTTTTAGCGAGGCGTGTCAGTATAGAACACTAGGAAACATACAACGCTGTCAATACCAGAACGAGGTTCGTTGTTCGCACAGTATTGTTAGCTGTGGACTGCATAAACATATGTATTGAAGCGAGTTTAATCAAAACCTTGAACAAAGCAAGGTTTTCATTAAAACTTCCCAGCATCCGCAAATATTATAAAAACCATTTCAAAATAAAGTCAACTTCACTGCACTGTTAGATTCAGAATGTTGATAATATATAACGCAAGACAGTATTGTTTAGTAATATCATATATAATTATGGTCAAAGTAGTAATATGTAGTTTGGTTTGTGGATTATTGACAATTCAATTAAAACTGTGTTACAAAACTCTTTTACTACGTTTAATGATATAAAATAAAACCATTACTTTTAATAAGATATCCATAACAATTCTTGCATCACTACCTTAAGGTGGCTCTTCTTTCCCTCAAAGCATTTTACTTTATATTTGTGAACTTCCAAATCATAAATTGAATAAGGTACTAGCTAGTTGTCTAATATTTTTGTACGGTGTCCAAACCTCTTAACGCCTTCGCAATTCAACGATATATAATATTTTCCCAGTGATTGCCTTTTTCCATTTCACTTCCCTTAAAGGCACATATATTGTCCTGGATACGCAGATTCCAGGTGTATATGTTATCCGCCAACGCCGCACCCGACGGTTGGATAGGCTTGGCCGCAGCCCAAATATCCCAAGGTATATTTTATCCCAAACTGAATGGTCTCTTGGACCCAGTCGGTCACTAGGCTGCACCCGACTCTTTCTGTTTATTGAATTGCTCATTCGTTTTACTTTTGGAAAATTTATGGGTTTTTAGTTTCAGTTTAACCACTAGTGCTTTCTGTGACTTTTTACATCAATTAGTTACAGTAAACATTGTTTCAAATGAAAATGCATAGACGAATATTGTTTACGTTATAACATTTTATTTTCCTCGATCAAATGTATGCTACCCAAATTAGTACGTAATAATTACTACCTGCCAAAACATTGGTTCGCAATAGATTCTACTGCATAGTTCACTTTGGCCTTAGTTTAAGCTATATTTGTTTAAAGAAGGTAGAGTATGAGTTTCAGTTTAAGAAGGCTTCATGATTTTAAAAGCTACGTAAAACGTGAATCCTATTAGTTTAATTGTTTTTGTTTAGAGAAAATTATTATTTTGAGTTTTAGTGCAAACTCTTATTTTCATGCGAGCCTCGAATCCCGAGTATAAATAAATACTTCATTTTGTTTATTATTTTCAAATGTATATAATTTATTAAACTAACATAAAGTATACATTTTTCAGTCCCTTTTACCAAACCGCAATCAAAACTATAGTTTTCTAAGTACAGTATGTGGTACAGAAATTCATATTAAGTAAAATCTAAATGATTTTTGAAAGGTATATATCGAGATCCAATTATAGTCATAGTAAAAGACACTATAATACAAACATTATATAACTTTTTATTTTTGGCAAGTTTAACTGTCAATCTAAATACTAACTTTAATTTTATTTATTTATTTTCTATGTCATTGTTTAATCACCAGGTCTTGTTTTATCTGACAATTGCTACCAACTAATGTTGATAGTACAGAATCCCTCAGTGTTATGGTTGGATATTGCTGAGGGGATCACAACCGTTATTATTCTGTTACGAACAATGAGGATTTTGTTTTCTGTAATTACCATTAAAAAGTTATAAATCCTTTTAGTCATATAATATTGTAATCACTATCTGGAAAGTGCATTTCATTGTAGCATATTATTGATATTTACAAAATTTAAATCATACTGATGGCTAAGAGTTATATGGAGATGACAATTGTCTATTAAATGTATCTTGAGGTCAAGCTCTGCTCTGAGAATAACCACAAGTTATTATTTTGTGACGTGAGTGCTACTTTGTCAGTTTACTGTTTTTGTTTGTGAGCTGTTATGGTTACATTTTCGTGGTTAAAAAACCCATAAGCAAAATGTTTAAATTTCAATTTTCAAATGCTACAGCAAAATGTTACTTTTTCTTGGGTTAGCTGTTTTTCAAATCGATTTCTAAATCCAAAAAACTCCAACTCTACGTTTAAGCAATTCTCCTTCCGTGGGATGCCAAGATCAATTATTCCCACAGATTCTCCTCGTATAAAGTGTGAAATTCATTTCTCACTTACTTTCAGTCGGTCATTCATGATGTTCAAAAATCCTCGTCAACTTACCTGAAACAAACAAAGTTAAGTTAGAAAACAATGGTCGGTTTAACACTATCCTAATACAATATATGTATATAATATGTAAAACAATATGTAATAGCCTATGTTTACTGTACGACATTATGTTGCCACTCTGGTAAACAGCATTATTGTTTAGAAGCAAGCCAAGTCTAAAAATTTCAACAGTGTCACAGCTGGGTTGTGAAAGATATATCGTGGAACTTTTGTATCCTTCTTTGCTATATTTAGACTATTTAAAAGTATGCTGTAAGGCTGTACTGTCAGTAGACCTGGTATTTACATCAGATTATGATAGGTTACATTTGTAGGCCTAAATAATGCGTAGAGGAAGTACTAACAAACTAAAATGCTTTGTTTTGCTCTGAAACACCTCTTTTATCACATAAGAAATTTTTAGTTTAAAGCCTCTTTCAATATGTTTATCGATACTTTGAATTTGTTTATGAACGTTCAAATTTGCTCGTTAGGTTTGCGCAAAAGATAATATTTTATTCACATGAAAACTTAAGAAAAAAAAGATACTTTTTCATAGTGAAAATAATTTTTTCTCACTTTTAAATTCCACTTACTTCTATATAATAAAATATTCTCTCAGTTGATAAACTTACTCCTATTGAAAATTAAACTTTATACTAGTGTTTATATAAACAAATTTACAAGATTATTTTATTGACAACTGGTTTTTGATAGTTTGATTGCTTATTTGTAGTGAAAATTAACCTTTATAAAAGTATTTATCATATTAAAATATTATAAAGAACCTTTTCATACGAAAGAGTGTTTTTTCGATAGGTACTTTGTTTAGTGACAAAATCAGAAAAGGAAATTGAAGCTGAGTAGTTAAAACAAGGGAAGGAAATGTTCTGGGCTGGAGGGCTTGTTTCAATTAAATATTAATATTAAGAAAAAACCTCCCCAAGATATTATTTATTGTTCATGCTATATTATTTTCAGGAGTGCCCGATCTTTCTATATTCACTTTTATGGGCAATAAATAGTAATCTTACTTTCCATAAACTATAAATTCCGTTTATAACCTAACGTAGTGGATTTATTACCTAACTTACACACATATGTTGCTTAATGATTTGTTTGCAATATGTATGTGTGTATATTATAACTGTGATTATGTTTTTCCCTCTTTTTTCTTTAATTTATTCCCATGACTTTGCAGAATAATCAGATTTAAGTACAGAAAGTAAGTAAATTGTTCCAATTTACATGAAACTAAGAAGTGTTTGCTATGTATAGTCCGTTAGCAATATTCTTTTCTATAATGGTTTATGGGAAAGACTTTTTTAAGTCTTAACAAAAGGAATTGGATCAAGAACATTCCAAAAAGAACAGATGGAAAAGTTTAAGGCTGTAGGACACATACTCAAATATATTTTAAACAAGGAAAACCAGCTGGTCGTATGTTATTTTCCTTTTAATTTTCATTAGATAATTAATTGAATAAAGTATATTTCTTTGAAAGTCCAGGATAATAAATATCGATTTAAATCGCAAAACATATTTATGAATAAATTAAAAATAGTTATTATTTTAAACTCGGGATTTCTTATAGCCAAGTCAAATAGAAATTTTAAAACTTAAACTTAGTAAACAGAGCTTATATTAATTAATTAGTAAGGTACCTGAGAGCTACCAGGAGTGTAGTAGGGTTAAGTGATTTTTTGGTTTACCGATCAAATAAAATCAATAAAACTCATCGAAAACTCTAAATGCAGTCCAACAGATTCGGCTGCAAGGATTGTTGTAGAGGAAACTTCATAGGTTGTAGGTTTAGTAAATTAAAATTCAGTAATTTATAGAAATAAATTTCGTACTTACAATAATTTAACACCGGAACTAACGCAAAGGATCGTAGCTTTTCCTTTATACAATACGGTCCTAAGCATGTTTCAGAACTTCATTAGTAAACAACTCTAATTGCCATATGACTTTATTATAATATGCTTTGCTCTTAAAACTGTGATTCAGCTAATAACTTAATTTATTAGCCGCATAATCCAAAACTAAATTAATCACTAGCTCGTTACTGATTTAATTTATTACCTGACTAAATTATTTTAAACTATAAATACTCTAATTAAAACAGGTTGGAGGAAGAAGTTAGCTGATTTTACATACAACTTAGTACCAATTACTATTGTGTATAATACTGATTTACTGTTTTACAAGTTAGTATATTACAAGTTATATTATATATTAGTAAATTATGCAATGTTTACTCTATGGCTGTATTACTTGTCTTATTAGTTTCAACATATTTTTCATCACTCTGTATTCGAAAATAGCTCATTACCATGCAGTTGAGATCTACGAAAATTATCTATTTCCTTGCAACAAAATAAAAAATGATCAGCTGATTTTGCCTGTCCTAATCATTACTTTTCCTGTCCCAAACAATACTTTGCCTGTCCCAAAAAAAAACTTGTCCTGTCCTAAACAATTTAAGTTTCCGTTTTGCTCAACAGGAGCAACAGTGTGATTTCGTTATTTGTTTTGACAGTTCTATGTTCACACAGCTGACTCTAAAAGGAATTGTAAAACCGTGTTGTGTTTACTTATGGAAAATTAATATCAGATAACTTTGTTTAAAGTTTAGGGTGGTTATTTGCATCGTGATGAAAAGTATCGTTCAGTACTCATCACAAAATAGGCTTTGCCTCACGCGTAAAATGCTATCTTGCCCCGAAATAGGACTTTGTGACGAGTAGTGAACGATACTTTTCATCACGATGCAAGTAACTACACTAAACTTTTTTAAAATTGTCTGATATTTCATAATCTATTAGTTTTATGTAAGTAAACACAACATGATTTTATACTTTATTTTAAGGTCAGCTGTTTGAATACAGAATCGTCAAATATAACGAAATCACACTGGTGCTCCTGTTGAGTATATCGGGAACTTCAATAATTGTTTAGGATGTTTCGGACAGGAAAATTAATGTTTGGGACAGGTAAAGTAATGTTTGGGACAGGCAAAGTCAGCAGTTAATTTGTTGTTATGTTACTAGGAAATAGACAATTTTCGTAGATCTCAGCTTTATCTTAATGGGCTATTTTCGAATACAGAGTGACAAAACACTGTTTTACAGCTATAAAGAATTTAGTAGGTTGTTGTTACAGATTTTGATAATAATAAATATAATATAATGATGTAATAATACGAAGTTTTAATAGTGATTTGTAAGCCCATAATCATTATTTAGTCTATATATTTATATAATGGTTGTATAGTATGTGTTCCTATCTAGCACTGACAAATCTACTGAAAATCACTAATTTCATATTGAGAGATACTTCACCAAATTTTTCACTAGTATCTTTCACGTGCTGTGTTTTCTCTTTTATTTTAAGAAATATCCATTATGTATATGTCCTACACAAGTGTTGGACAAATAATTCTGTAAAACTTATGATTTCCAAAGAAGTATTCCATTATGTAACTTGCTGTTTTATGGGGACATTTAAATACGTTTAAAACGGACTTAATAGTTCCAGGCAACACCAATGGTGATGTTCTGGTGCAGGCTTACCGATACAGATCTGATATACGGGTTTTTAGTCCAACTCTCTGATTTTCAGACCTAAAAAAGTTGTAAATGTCGTTTTACTGTGCCCGGCGAATGTTATTTGCATTTATACACTATAAACGCCAACCCTCCATGCCGCTTATTATAGTCACTATTTCCAATCAACATTTGTCTAGGTAAAACACTACCATATGTAGTTTTTTTATAATGAATATCCGGTTTTTATTTTATTGTTTACAAAAGAGGGAAATAAATTTCAACTCAAATATTTGTTCCTATCTGGTCAAGATTGAAACTATCTTGACCAGATAGAAACAATTTAAAAACCATTGAACGCAATAGTTAAAAATAAGTCAAGGAACCAACCTATTATTTGATTGCATTTTAATATTTAATGTGAGTTTCATTCTATAGATTTTTGTTCACTGAGATTTAAGTTTTTTTAGCCAACTGGCCCATTATGATTTTATTTGTGGATTATGGTAAGGTAAAATTAAAGTAAAATATTAACGTCAAATGTGCTAAACTGAGCCACACAGGACGTGTTAAAACAGTTACATTGCGAGAAAGTATATTTGACGGTTTAATCCTTATCCTAGAAATTACAGACATTGTTTTAACATAGCAGACGATCCAAAGATGGTCTCAGTTTTTTACTTTCTCCCTGTATATGGAGAAAGTATTGTTTTCGTCAAAATTTTCGAATTTGAGTTGTAAGTGGAAATATTCGTTTTGGTGCTCCCTGAACCCAAAAAAGTGGTTTTACGTGATGTCTGTGTGTGTGTGTGTGTGTGTGTGTGTCTGTGTGTCTGTGTGGATGTGTACAGAGCTAGAGCCCTAACCAATGGGCCGATTTTGATGAAATTTGGTATGTAGGTACTAATCCACGATATCTCCAGGCGTTTTTTTTCATTTTTTTGAATTTTTTTATTTTTAAGGGTAATTATCCCCCGAAAACCGCCAAAAAACATGAAAAATCAAAATTTTTCAAAAACGGCTGTAACGATGTTGATTAAACTTTAGTCGTTTGTAGGACTTTAGTTTTACAACAAAATGACACCACCCGCATTTCTGTAAAAATTCGGGTTCAGAAATTACAGGACTTAAAACATCCAAAATTCAGTTTTTTGGATTTTTCATAAAAATACATAAATATAAAAAATATTACTATTCACCATTAAAAAGAGCTCAAAAAACTAAATAATTTAGTATTTTTAATTACTATTCTACGTTTGCTGGTTTCGGAGGAAATTTAAATTTTCATTTTGCGGTAAACGCAGTACGTTGTCCAATGTTATTCTTATGGGGAATACAAAATTTACTATTTCTCTCTTATTTACTGATCAATTTCATTCAAACTTGATATGCTTGTCAATTTAGCATTGACCAAGAGAGTTAATTCGAAATATGTTGCCCCTTAATATCCCTGGGGGGGAATAGGGGGCATTTCCTCTCTTAAAACCACGAGTGTAGCAATGGATCCTGTAGTACCTCCAAAAAAGGGATTTGGGTGGATGTTTTTTAAAACAACTTGTTTACAAGATTCTCTGTACATTCGACCGTGCTTTGTATTCTATATTTAGTAAATAAAAAGTAATTTATTCATTAAAGTTGGGCTAAAAGGGAGAAAGTATGTGTCAGTTTCCTGATACCGTTTATTCATACTAAATTTTGCATGCAACCGATTAAGATTTATCTGAGTAGGAATCCCCTTGCATTTCCCTTACACTATCTCTTATATACCCCAGGAATACTGAAAATAACCTTAAAATACGTATTTATTTACACTGATAATACCACCTTTATTGTCAATGTTGTTTTATGAAAACGCCAGTATCGAGCTCCTTGAGTTCTTAATCTTTTATTGCAACACCGCAAATCATGACAAGGCTGTCGTTTTTTTACTCTAAATCACAGCCACATATTTTCACGTACGGTTTGGATACAGCTTTTACCTCGATAGAAACTATAAAATTATATACATATTATAAGAGTACGACATATTAAATTATCATGTAACGCATCATTAGTTATCCATTCGTAAAAGTCTTGGCTAACAGAAAATCATGATAGTATACCAAGGATTTTATAAAACGATTTGTGACCAAGATATTTCAAATATATTTTTGTATATACTTTTTTTAATTTGTAACTAAAAGAGCCGTAGATTTACTCGCTTTAGCTCATTACTAATATGTATTCTCGTCCTAATCCACAAGAAACATTTACATAATTTGAGCTTGGTAGTCTTTTTGAGATGATAACCAACTAAGGAATTGCTTATACAATGTAAATATATGACTTACCGTCAATCCAGTGAATTATTAACAATGCAGGGTTATTAGCAATCCAGTGAATATAATTAAGCTATTCTGTACGCTTTTCGCAACTAGGCTGCATCATCAGCAGAAGAGATTGAGCTATATATGTAGGTTGATCCGCGAGGATCCGGTCACAAAGTTTGAAAATGTTCAAAACGTCTGTTCGGCACAAGTCACATATTTACAGTCTTTTTTAGCGAATTTCCCCTATAGGGAAGAAGCTATTATAAATCTCATGGTAAGACTTAAGCCCGAGACCATGATAACTTTTCATTTTGAGGTCCCCAGATGCCAAAAACACCATTCGTTCAAATTTATATATATATATATATATATATATATATGTGTGTGTGTGTATATATATATATATATGTGTGTGTCCGTAAGCACGATAACTCTCGTAAAAAAGGTCCGATCTTAATGAAATTTGGTACAAATGTGCAAAGTACCATTTATTTGAACGAGTTCGAAAACCAGATGAATCGCACCATCCGAAGGGGGGTTTTGGGGGGGGGTTTTGTACCCCAAAAATGAGGTTTTGGGGTTTTCACATTTAATTTTAATTTAAATCAAATTTTAATTTATACCATTGAATTCATCTTAAAAAAACAAACAATTTGGTATTTTGATCATTGCTCTACGTCAATTGGTTACCGAGATATTGAGAGTGCTAACCACAGTACGTTGTCTAATGTTATTCTTATGGAGAAAAAGGAAAATTGTATATCTCGCTTATTTATGAACATAAACTGGCGAAATTTGGTATATGGCTTGATCTGGTTATGGTTTATTGTTGTTTGCACAAAAAAACAATTTTTCGCCTATGGCTCCTGTAGCAGCAAACCTAGGTATTCGGTCCCCATGTTATTCTTATGGAAAATACTTAAAATGTTATATATCGCTTATTTATGAATGTATATGGATGAAACTTGGTATGTGACTTCACTAAGATGAGTTCTATTGATATTTGCATAAAAACCCATTATTTTGTGTGCCTTGTTGCAGCAAACCTTCGTACTCATCCCCAATGTTATTCTTATGGAGAATAATTAATATTTTAAATATCGCTTGTTTGTGAATACATTTCTTATGAATCCTGTTAAGTGTTATAATGTGTTATGTTATATATTCATTGGAAATTCGCTGAGTATGCAGGTTTGCTGCGACGGGGGTATTTATATTTCCAATATCGACAATGAAGACAATTGTAGCAATGTTTACTGAAGCCACTTTGCCCAACGGTCTTCAGTTTTAAATTTCGAATCTTTATTTTGTGAAAGGTAGTTAAACGTAAATGTTTAAAATTAAAGACGAATAATATAATTCCCTACTTACTACTGTTTACTCAATCAAGAACACAAAATGCACATCACTTCCCTGTGAGTTGGAGGGGGTTTCAAGACTTCACATACAGGAGAAGAAGAAGGAGTGTAAGAGAGTGTAGGGATGAGGAGGAGGCGTAAACTAAAGGAGAACGAGAGCAAAGAAAAGAGTCTTATTCATTTTTCGATGTTAATAAGGTCCCCTTTGTTATTTGGACGATGTAAGGGCCTTCCATTCCGTTCTCTAAATTATGTAGATCTCGTTAAGTCACAAGACATCTTCTTTATTTCTACAACGTGCGCTCATAATAATTTGCATAAGCATGCATTGAAATTTATTCTTTATTTATCAACCCAAAAAAACAATTACAATAAATCCTGAATATATTTAATTCTGTACCTCAAGGGTGTGTTATGTGTACACTCGAGATCACGTGAGCCTTTGAAGGTGTTTGATCTATTGTACCCCGTCATTGATTGTATTCGCCAAGCATCGTGTTCTCCTTGGGTAGCAATTAAAAGTACAACATACGTAAAGATTATATAAAATAAGTAAAAATACAAATGTATTTCAATGTTTTTAGGTAAAACTAAAATGAATTGTTATTAATTTACTATTACAATAGTTTATTGTTAAAATATTTAAAATAATACGAAGGATAGTTTTATAAAACAAAAGGTGTTGTATTGCTGCAAGGTGTCCACAAGGGCAGGGAGACAATTCCCACGCCGTGTAGTGACAAAGTTAATCATGCCACAGTTTTTTATTGCGCAAACGACAACCGTTTTAGTTTCACCGGTTAAGTTCACAAGTTATGAACATTTCTAGGCTCTTTTTAAACATTAATTTAGTATACTTTTTGTGACAACTTTTATTATTCCCATTCATTTTTAAATGTTAGTCAATAATACAGCTATGCCAGTTTGGATGTATATGAAAAACCTTAATAGCAACGCTGTTTTGTTCACCACTCTCTTAAGATCAAGTTCTTTAACTTTAATATCCATTATTTATTGTTATTACATTTTTACATTAATAAGTATCAAATGTAATTTAAGAATTGTAAAAAATTAATTTGAACAAATAAGGTACAAAAGAAAAATACAGTTTTATGTATGGCATACATATAATCAGTAAAATGTTTACTGCTACAAGAAATGTTATTTATTTCCACCTTCCAAAAACTATTGTATGAACACTAAACAACGAGTGTTTTGTTACTTGTGTTACCAAAAGAACATTCTGCTTGAACTCGAGTAGTTCTGCATTCTGCATTCTTAGTGATATAATATAATTTTAATTATGTAACGTTTGTTTTTGCTGTTGTACTATGTTTTATTATCGTATCAACAGCTGTTAACATAAACCAATAAGGCAATAAACCAATTGATTTATATTCTTCCTTAATATTTATATTTAGGCTTTAAGGGCGCGTAGAGCAGAACCCTAAATACGAATGTAAATTATAATGAAATTGGTAAAATCTACACTTTGACCTTTGTTAATTAGCATAGCAAACATAAATATAAAATTATTAGTTCCTTAGATCTCATCCATACAAAAACAAACTTTCTAATCCTTCTAGTGAGTTGGTTTAAAGATTACTAGCAACGTTTTTTCTCGGGTTTTTATTGATATGATTTATTTATGTTTATCTTACATTTGTTTCCAATTGAATAGAATCCACAGATTTTTCACGATTTTTAATTATTTTTATGTAACAATATTATATAATACGTATTGATTTATATCAAAGAATTTTAGGGTTATTCCTTTTTAAAAACTTCAGCATTGAATTTAGTGTACATCTAGCTGCAAATTGCATTGCTGTACAACACGGCAGTCCATACGAGAAGTTAGTTTGTTTGTTTTGTATTGAAAATTAAACAAGTCTTTTCCTGAGATTTTTTGAATAATAATAAAAAGGCTTCACTATTTGACTGCAGAATATGTAACCCCTATAAGAACTTGAACAGTTCAGAGGTTTCCTACATTTTTCCTTAACTTTTGTAATTAAAATGTGTACTTTTAGAAATCGTAGATGTCGTAGGTGGTCTTCAAAAATCGCCAAATTATTTCTGTAAGTAGTTATTTTTAAAATACCCCGTCGCAGCAAACCTGCGTACTCAGTGAATTTACAATGCATAATGTATGTCTTAATACCACGAAAAGCCGCACACCAAGTTTCATAAAAATATAATCACAAATAAGCGATATATACCATTTGAATTATTCTCCATAAGAATAACATTGGGGACGAGTACATAGGTTTGCTGAAACAAGGAACATAAACAATTGGTTTCTATGCAAATATCAATATAACTCAACTAGGCGAAGCCACATACCTAGTTTCATCAATATCCGGTACATTCATATATAAGCGATATATCCCATTTTGATTAATTTTGATTATTAGTCTCCATAAGAATACCATGGGGGATGACTATGCAAGTTTGCTGCAACAAGGGGAAAAAATCGGTGTTTAGGCAAATATCAATATAACTCAACGAGGTGAAGTCATATGACAAGGTTTTATTAATTTATGTTCATAATTAAGGAAAACATAACATTTTATTTTTTCTCCATAAGTATAACATGGGAGCTGAGTACGCAGGTTTGCTGCTTCGGGAACCTTTAGCAAAAACTTGTTTTTTCAGCAAATATCAACAGACCACAACCAGATAAAGCCGTATGCCAAGTTTTGTCAGTATAAGTTCATAAAGGAGCGAGATATAATTATTTTCTTATTCTCCTTAAGAATAACATTTGACAACGTACTGTGTTTAGCACTTCCAATATCTCGATAACCGATTGACGTAGAGGAATGATCAAAATACCAAATATTTTTAAGCTGAATCCAATGGTAAAAACAAAAATTTGAATATTTCAAAAATTATATGTAAAAAGTTCAAAAAACCATTTTTGGGGCACAACCCCCCCCCCCAAAATAGATAGATAGAGCGATATGGCTGGTTTTCGAACTTGAAGTCATAAATGTTAATTTACACGTTTATACCAAATTTCATCAAAATCGGACCTTTTTTACGAGAGTTATTGCACTCACGGACACACACACACAAACACACACACACACACACATATATATATATATATATATATATATATATATATATACAGTTTCAAACGAATGGTGTTCTTGGGGTCTGTTTTCAAAACGAAAATTTATCATGGTCCCAGGCCTAGGTCTTACCAAGCCGACTACGGTAATAGCTTATTCCCTATAGGGGAAATTCGCTAATAAACCGAAATATAGCGTTCTTTGGTTGTAAAATTGTTCAATCGACGGGCGAAGGAAGGCAATCTAATTGATCGGTTATATTAATTCAGATTGTATTCAAGTTAACAGCTATATCCAATAGCTCCATTTAGATCAAAAACAACATTAATTTAAAGTATAAAAGCTATACTAGGAACTATTTAATACAACCGAAATCTGGAGTATAAAATTATATTATAACATTTATTCCATGAAAAATATTGATAGAGTATCGGACTTCATGATCATGTAAAAAACATAATCATGTAAATAAATATCAAAAAGTCACATCCCTAACAAAGTCAAATGCGGTGTTACAGTACACCAATGTAAACCTGCAATCTCGTTTTGAGGCTCCCGTGTTCATCTTATTTACCCTGCACAACACAGTCCCCAGCTTGTACACTATAGTGGTTTCGTGTGAACATGGCTAGACACTATAACGCACGGTTTAGCAGGATTTTAATTACATGGTAAATAACTTAATTAATTAGACCCTTGAAAATTTACGTAATAGTTTAAGTGCTGTTGTTGAGGTATAGAAAAATACAAATGTTTCTTGCAAATGAAATGGACCTCTCTTGCATTTGCCTCTATCTGGTTCTTCCATAGATTCACTGATTTTGTGTCAACTGTTAAGATTTTAATAGATTAAGATTGCTCCAAAAGGCTTTGATCTCCATGACAAGCATGATAAATAAAAATAACTTTTAAAAATACAAATTAAGGGGTTAACCACAGGAATAATGGAAAGTTTTTATAGGTTACTGTAGTACAAGTTAACACTAAAACAAATTGTTTATCTTGATTAAAACAAAGAAGACACAGTAGTTCAATTTTTTTTAAGAATCTTGAGCTATTTTACGAAAACCAACCATATTAAGTATTTGTAATTGTATTTACAACTACTTGTAAATAAATTCTACTAAGAATAATGTATTAATAATACGTCGCTTTTGTAATATACCCCACCTTTATCCCCGTCAACTTTATTCTCCTGTTTACCATTAATCATACTTTTATTTAAATTCCATTTGCTATACTCAATTTAATTTGGAAATTAGTTTTCTCGCGGTGATAAAACATACATTTTGATGTCATTGAGGTTATCACTGCTAGAAGATACCCTCACACAATACCAATCTCTGCTGAGCACCCTCGTGTGGCATCGAACCTGCTTGACTACCCTTGTTGATCTATCCAACACTTCCATAATGGTGGGTATCTATTGCATTTCTCTGCTGTAATAATAATAATTTCTCTGCAGTAAAAGAGCTTTACTTATACGTAGTATTAACGTTTCAAAATCATTTATTTTAAATAACATAACCTTTTTACTCACTTACATTACTAAGCAATCCCTAATTAGTCGTATGTGAAAGCTGGTGAAACCAAATACTAACACACTTAATTAAATTTATAGCATGATAGCAATTATGTTGTCTTAAGACATTACTAAAATGTATAACAAGCAAAATAAATTAAGAAATGTCTCTTTACCTTTTAGTATGTATCACTTAACCTTTACTATCACTTTAAGGTTTCGGACTTGTATACATACTTTCTAAATACTTCCTCTTTACACTTTACAATTTCTTAAAAGCAGATAAAGTCTTTTTCTTGCATATAAATTGTCAGGTCTCCCGATAGTTGGACTGGTTGGCCGCAGGCCAGGAATATCCAGGAATGTATTCACCCCATCCGACCGCCCTATTAAATCTAGTTGTTCACTGGATTTCGTCTGACTTTGCAAGGTTACTGACTGTCCTTGCTGCTTTGCCATTCGAAGTAAACGACTGTTTACAATAATTTAGAAACCTAATATTGGTTGTGTTTTACCGATACTGGTTTAGACATTGTAAAAGATTGTTGGTAGGTTAGACACATATTTAGTGTAACAGTTTAGAATTGAGTCTTCTAATGTCAATGTACGACTCCACTTTAAACTCAATAAGCTACCATATCAAAACAGTCGAACATAATAATGATTTTAAATTTGTTTGATGTTGACTTTTAGCCAAACTTTAGTAAAGCAAAAGAGAAATTATACTGATTGTTATCAGAAGCCGTTACTGAATGGCTAAAGAGTTTGGATTTAGCGATGTAACTGTCATTTAAGATTGTTTGCCGTCTGTTACACTGGTTAACATCCGTGGATTAGTTTTATCCCGAGTTTTAGTCTTTGACGTAATATATATATATATATATATATAACTTATGTTTTCACCTTATGACGTAAAGATATGTGGCTGTCATGACACTTTGCGATGTACATTGAATATCTACATATTTATTTATATATATATATATATATATATATATATATATATATATATATATATATATATATATATATGATATTTTTAATATATTCCTCTAATTTGCCATATTATAGAGGAATATAAATTATAAATAGAAATTAATATAATCGACAATTCCAAAATATTTCAACAACAAAAGGGTAATTAACCTCAAACCACGGCCGTTACTATTGTTTTATCTTTCAACCCCCGCGGATTAGGCAATAATAGTACGTGTCACCATATTGAGTGCACGATTGCGAGAGGGGAAATTGGGAGGGAAACCGAAATGAATCTGTCAAAAACAATTTAGAGTGCTCAACGTTGATTGTACTTGGCATTTTACATTTGTTTCTATAGGTAGCAAAATGTAAGTAAATTTTGGCTGTGGTCTGTTCATAGTTTTACTAGATATAATAATTTTAGGGATTCTATAAAGAATACCTTTACACCGTATTCTTATATGCATTTCTTCATTCTATTTATGCCAGTGTCATTATACAGGGTGAGTTTCTACTGACGCCCATAACTTCGCCAGGGGATTCTAATGATAAAAAGGAACAAACAAGTTCCAGTAAATGATAGTCCGATTCCGAACCGTTTGGTCATAATTGAGAAATTTGTTTTTTCTACAAAATATTGGACTTTGACCTACTATTTACTTTATAAAAATGAAACCAATTAATCTAGCGATTGATATTCAAAATAATTAGAAAGCGCATTAAATTTGCTATAAAACCAAGGTTAAATGTAAAAATTTCATTTCATACATCGGTTCCTAGCCAAGTTGAAATTTAAAATATGCTATAATAATTAATTATTTAGGTTAAGTTTAAAGACCCTTTTTGTTACTTTAATCTGGTGCAACGCGATGTCCAACTAGATAAAAAACTTCCTCATTTAATAAGCTTTAAATTGATATGCTATTTTAAACTGTTGTAGGTGGGAATGACAGAAAAACTACCACCAAACTAAAGTAAAGCACTGTTTACTGATTTGGTTTTAGCAAGGTAACAAACCTACTAATAATAATCTACTACTGATTTACTGTGAGAGAGCTGAGAAAACGTGTCCGCATCTGCATCAGACAAAGTGGTGGTCATTTCGAAAACTTACTCAAGTAGCAATCAACATTGTTCATTCTGAAGGCTTGTAATTAATTTGTTAATGCAAAGTAAACATTGGGTTACCGTATTACAATTTTGTGGTCATTTGCCTTGTATTATTAATAAGAACACCTTCACTCGTAAACCGTGTTTTTATTTAGGTTGATAGTAGTTTTTCTGTCATTCCCACCTACAACAGTTTAAAATAGCATATCAATTTAAAGCTTATTAAATGAGGAAGTTTTTTATCTAGTTGGACATCGTGTTGCACCAGGTTAAAGTAACAAAAAAGGGTCTTTAAACTTAGCCAAAATAATTAATTATAGCATATTTTTCATTTCAATTTGGCTAGGAACCGATGTATGAAATGAAGTTTGTACATGTAACCTTGGTTTTATAGCAAATTTAATGCCCTTCCTAATTATTTTAAATATCAATCACTAGGTTAACTGGTTTCATGTTTATAAAGTAAATAGTGGGACAAAGTCCAATATTTTGTAGAAAACACAAATTTCTCAATTATGACCAAACGGTTCGGAATCGGACTAGCGTTTACTGGAACTTTTTTGTTCCTCTTTATCAATAGAATCCCCTGGCGAAGTTATGGGCGTCAGTAGAAACTCACCCTGTATTTACAATCGTTGTTTGAGGTCATCTAAAGGTAGGGGACACTCCAGAAATCCAACTCGTGACCTCGTGTATGAAGCAAGACAACCCACAGAGTATTGAGAGACAAGTGTGTCTCGGTACTAGTATTTCAGTGCAACGGTATATCTAGTAGTAGTTTTGTGTGTATTTGTATTTTATAGGGAACAGTCTCAACTGGTTTTCTATCACGTACATATATATATATATGTGTGTGTGTGTGTGTGTGTGTGTGTGTGTGTGTGTGTATATATATATATATATATATATATATATATGGAAAAGGTATTATCCAATGTACAGCAGTTTCTGCCCAATTGACCCTGCTTTAGTTGTTCACCATCACCCAGCTGTTATATTTACGTGTAACAGTTGCCAAAATGGATTCGATAAATGTCAAATTGGTGTAGTTAGTAGACTGAAAACTCTGTCATCAAGTGAAAAACGCAAACAAGACAAAATACCGGCAAGATGAAATAGAAAATGTTACGGGCCCGGAGGGTTGCTACAAATCAAATACCACGACGATTTAATAGCCCCTGTGTTTATTTTGCATCTCGTTTGTGATTTAAAGGAAACAGATAACTGGACGTTACGTTAAAACTTATTTAGGACCAGTAAAAATAAATCAATGTGTTTTCTAGTTATGTTCTATTATAATGGTGGATTTCAAGTAAATTAAATAAAAGAGTAAAATGTAATTTTTATAGTGAATTTTACTTTTAGCAATTTTATCCATCTGTAATACCATAAAATGTGTCTGATACTAAGCAATATTGTTATGGTAATATATATGTAGCATCGCAAGTCAATATTTCGTACCAAAGGATATATTTTTGCGCACTGAAAATTTAAACTATATATTTATTTTTAAATATTTTATAATACTGTTAGAAAAACTGCGAATAATCAGAAATAAATTAATTAAAACACATTTCTAATTATAACGTTCAATATAGTTTCATATAGTTTGTGCGGAAAAGGTTTTAGAGCATATTTTTTTAAGTATTATCAAATGAAATTTATTCTCGTACTGTGGCCTGACTAACATGGTTGCATTTTTAATCATTTTAAAAACGTCTGCACTTAAATTAACACACAGCCATCTGAAGAGAACAATACAATACTGTCAAAACCAGCGCCAGATTCGTTTGTTTTGCGTTGGAAATCTACATTTCTCTTTTTGTTTGGCTCTGTTCGGTTGATAATTAAGACTCGACCAACTCTATGTTACAATTGACAAATTAAACCCTAAAGTGTTTTTATCAATAAAAACCAACAAAAGTGTAACTTAGGCCATGTAAAATATAGTTTACAAATCATTACATTTATATATGGTATATGTCATTTTTGAAGCATGATTTTTGTAAAAATACAAAGTAAAACAATAATTTCAGTAATAGATCACGTTCCTAATAATTTTTATGTGAACTGATTAAAAATTAATAGAAGTGTTGAACAAAAGTTTAGATTTTAGTTGGCTTTCTAGTTAAAGAAGGCACATAAACAGTGTCATTGCCGTAGTTTAGCAGCATGATTTGGTATTTTCGTTTTAATCTGGAATGCCACGTAATGTTTGTATTATTTACGCTATTAATTTTCCCCTAAATAAACTCGATTGAATAGTGGTAAAAGATAATTATTATACAACCATAAATAAGTGTAATATGCCTGTTAAACAATACTACTAACAACAAAACTTTTGTTAAAAAAGATTTGCTATTTTGTCATGTTCGTCTTAACAAACGATAATACTTTTCACCTAAGAGTATTTTCCATTGGAGCAAACAAACAGAAATTTCAAAATGGGACATTTTTACCAAAATATAACAATATACTCATATATATTTTATATAAACGTGTTATCAAGTTTTATATTTTTGTGCTTGTAAAATATATATATAATTTTTAATATGTAATGGATGATTGTTAAAATTCTATTCTTACAAAAATACCTGTAACATATCTCTTCTTTCGTAACTGTACATGTTTCATTCTTCCATAATTGCAACATGAGTAACGCTTAGTAGATTGCTAGAAAAAAAAACTGGAATAAAGTTTTCTCACAAGTCCATCATTTATCTTAATACTGTAGTATTAAATAAATAATTAAAAATGCCTTTATTTACAAGCGTCTCTCAGTACAAAACTGTTTTACAGAGGAATTCAAGTCAACATAATGTAAAGTAATTAAAACTAAAAATTGACAAAATTGACAATACTCAGGTGACAAAATTTCAAGAGGCTCAAAAAGTTTGCTTAACATTCACATGCTGATTAATATTAGCCTTGAAAGCCAGGACGCCCAATTTTTTAGGTCGCACGGGGGGGTAGAGTTTGGGCCAAAGTAGGAAAACCCCCTCCTACCCACTTCCAGACACACTTTTGAAAGATGGAGCAGCGCGTCTTGCCGGTACTATGCTGAGCCACCTCCCCGGGAGCAACAAGTCTTTCCACCAGGTACTGAGGCTCCTGCTGAGTCAAGACTCGGTGGATGACGTTGCAAGTCTACGTCCGGCACACGGCCCCCATTGGCAAGAGCCCTCACCATCCCGAAAGGCCGATATGCGCTCTCGTCTACGAATGCCATAACGATGCGCACGGCAGTGATCTGCAGTTTTTGGACTCCCTGTTAATACTGTTGCCGTGCAGGAAAGCAATAAAAAAACACTAAAAACACAAGAAACTGGACCATCTGCAGCTTGGTTATACCTGCACATACCTTGCAGCCTTCCCAAAGCCACCTGGGAAACATGAGTGATGTGGTCTGAGAATGTGAGGCCACTGTCAAGTACGACGCCCAACGTATTGACAGTATCGCCCACCATTAACCTTTTGCTTTCAAGTTTCACGTGAATATCTCCATTCAGGATTCTTTTCACAGTAGTGGGCGGTTAAATATAGAGGTTCATGTATTTTTCAGCGTTTAACTTGAGATCATGTCTTTGTGACCATTCACCTACTCTCACCAGATCAGAGTTAGCGCCAGCGAAAACTTGGTCAGTGGATCCGACCTCATAGGAAATATGCAACTGGCAGTCATCAGTATACACATGCACAGTGCAGTGATTTATATAGCTGGACAGATCTGCAGTGTAAAGGGTAAACAAAATGGGCCCAGACAGATCCTCTACGGCACTCGTCTTGATTTCTCAAGAGGAGATGAGATATAGGCACCCACCTTTGTCACCTTCAGTATTTTATCCAGGTAATACCTGAACCAGGGAATTGTATTGTTATGTAAACCAAAATGCTTCAATTTCGCTAGGATAATGCATTGTGGAGTCGAATGCCTGCGAATAATCAAGCATGATTATTCAGCTACATCTTCCCACGTCCCTCGCCCCAAACAAGTCTGCAAACATATACAGCAATGCAGTACAAGCGCTGTGTTTTTTTCTGAACCCTGACTGCATTTTGGGAAGCAGATTCTTCATATTTATGAATTCAATAATTTGCCACATTATTAATTTTTCCAGCAACTTGGACATAGCTGGCACGACTGATATTGGTTTTCACTGAGGCTTGAGGTATTATGTTTTTGGTTAGAGGGAGTACAATACTTCTCATCCACGATTGAGAACTCACCCTTTTGCAATGACACATTCATCAAGTGAGTAATTTCTTCTATGAAAAATGGGCTGACGTCTTTAATCATTGGTATACTTACTCCATGCACACCGACAGCTCCGGAAGTTATTTCATTGATTGCTGATCTCACTTCAGGCACTAGTATTTTTAACTGATACTTGTCGCTATCATTTGCCTCATTGTTATATGAATTTATTATTGTTACGAATTTAATCAAGTCTGTGTCTGCTTCATAAAATACCCTACTCTCACAAAATATCCATTCATTTCACTGATCTAAAATTCTTTCGGAACGTGAGTATTGTCCTTTTTCCTCACAATATTGGGAAACAGTTACATGGAAAGGCTGTTTAAGGCATTTTCAAAATTTCCTGGAATCTTTACAGTCTGCCAGTTTTTCTGCAAATACATTCTTTTTAGCCTTATATAATGTCCCAAAAGTGCATTCATTATTTTTATGAGTACTCATCAAATCAAACAAATAAACTTGTGTCACAATAACTGACAAATTAAATACACACCACATCACAATGCGGTAATCAGTAGTTATTTTTGACATTAAAGTTCTGCATTTGACCATACTAACAGAATACTACATTTCATAGAGCATACGGAAAGCTTTAGAATATGTACACGTAAAATGACCCTCCGAAGGATAGACTCCCACCATCAATACGTACTGTTAAACTTTAAAGGCCATTAACTTGCATTATAACATTAAAATTATAAATAAAAAAATACAGCTTTTTGTCATTATTTGTAAAAGAAATTTAAAATTATAGGTAATTAAATACCTTTTTTAGACTTGACGATTTATTTTAAAACCTTGTGACATTAATATGAAGTGGTAAAGGTCTTCACTATTTTACTAGAGCATGAAATTGAAAATTACAAGACCATTCCAGACTCCACACGCTAGGATGAAAATTAGTTTTAGTTCATTGTAAGTATCAAGCAATTTCGGCTAAAACGTGAGTGTGTTTCTAATGTGTCAATAAATGGGAAGGGGCGGAATGAGGACATCTGTCACATTTGATGCTGCTGCTGCCTCACTGATAACCAGCTTTCATGCTTAAACCTTTTGTGTCTAAAATGGATAAGGTTTTTGTTTAAGAATTAAATACACAATTATACGAATAACTTATTCTCGTAATTACGTAACTGTTATTTATATACACGTTTTCATGCATTATTGTCTATGGCAATATTTCCCATAAGGGCCTCCTTGAACATTTTACATGGATGTTTAGTGAATTGGTATCTTGTTTGCTAATATATAGTCACCCACATTACCACAGCCATAAAGTTTGTTTTGGCTCCGACAGGTATATATTTAGCTTGGTGCCGCAACAAAACTGTCACCGCCAACAAAAATATCCGCTTCACGAAGTTTTCAAAGAAAGTGTTATTTATAATATGAATAAAATATTTAAAAATATCTTTTGAATTGTAAGCTACTATGATTTTCTATCTTTCAAAGATAACTCTAACTTTTTCTTAAAAATGGTCATGTTTTCTTCAATGCTTTTGACATGGTTGGACTAAAAATATATTCTGTGAAGGTTTAGTTTCATAGAATATAATTTATTTTCATTAATAATAACAAATTGTAGTGCACACAAATAGGATAAATGTATTCCTCGTAAAACTAAAGCCTCTGAGCGAGAAAGAGCCACTGGTATCACTAAGCACAAACACAAATAGTCCACTGCAAACTAAAAGGGAAAAGATTAAACCAATTATTAAATTAAGCTATGACCTAATTTATAAGAAATCTGTATTAACATTATAAAATGATGTAGGACCAGCACAAGAAATTTTTGAGTTAATATATTTAGATTAAATATTTCATTGGTATTGTCATTGCATCATTGCCTCAGATGCTTCATCAACATCGATTCACCCTACGCTTGAATACAGTGACACTGTCAACCTCAGCATTTATAATATCGGAAGGCTGTAATACGATACATGGTTACATAGATTTACTTGCTTGTTCTGATTAATTGTGTAATTTTGGGATTTTATAGCAAATATGTATCTTGTTTCTACTGTTGGAAGGCTTTTGAGTTTCTGCAATCATATTTGTTTTCTTTTGCAAACTAAATTAAACTTTAAAGATTTAGTCTTGTGACAGTTAAAACTGTCCAATTGTGAAAAGTAAATTGGTTGGATAACTACGATGCTTCTTCAAAATAGTTGTTTAAATAAATCTTTGGGTCACAGCGAGTGGCTCAAGAACCAAGGAAGGGACACCACCTCACGCCAGAATTCCTAACTGCAACAGTGGCAAAAAATACAAGGCAATACACAATATAATGTGTATGCAAAATGCAATATTATGTACAATGTATTGTATAAGCAATGTAAAATAATTATAGTTGTTGTTTTTTTGTTTTTTTTTTGTCTTAAGAGCCTAAATAAGAGAATATGAAGTCGAAAGAAGACCTGCACATAAGCCATTACCACGGACCTCAGAATATACTGAATGCCCACATGAATATTAGATACCCTACTTATTTATAAATAAGGAAACTGAGATCATGAATGTTTTTTGAAAGTCGTCCACCAGCGAATAAAATAATCAAATGTTACGTTTTTAATTCAGATAAATGTAATTTATAATTTACATTTGTTCAGGTTGTGAATTGTACTATGACTGGATCATTAGTGCCAAACCTTGTAAGTGTTTTAATAAAACATTAAAAAGGTATTTTGTTTAACTTCTTTAATTATTTTAAGTGTTTCTATTTCAATACTATCTGCAAATTTTTAAAAACTCATTATAAAATCAACATTATCATCTTTTGGGTTGTAATTACTAACACGATTTATAACAACAAAATCCCGAAATAACGAGTTTGTACGAAAAACAACTCATATAAACGGGAAAATTTATGAAAATAAGACAACAAAGTCCTCAACTCTGTGAATATTGTTTTATTTGAATGAGTTTTCTTTTCACAAATAGGTCTTCAAATAGAGACTGTTTTCAGCAGTTTTAAAAGTTTTATAAACAGTGATATTGCTGGCAGTAAATAATGAAATATATTTCATACGCCTTTACCCATAACCTTTACGCATATTACCTTTTATTTTCAAGAAATATTATATCATCGGAGCCATTAGTTATCAAAACACTAATTGTAACTATTGACACTACTACCTAGGACTATTTTATCCTTAATTGATAGCTTAAGCAAATAAAGCAGATATCCTTAAAAAAACTGAAACAAAATTGTATGACCAAACATCAATACTAACAAATGACTCCAGTAAAAAGCGTAAATAAGTAAAAGAACAATTTTAAACAACGACATACCCATTATGCAACATAAAACTCTCGTGCTTGTTAGCTATATTCACATATTGTGATGATTTGAAACTTGTTGATGAATAAATAAATCAATAAAAATTCTGATGCGGCAGACATTGTACTGCCTATAGCGTAAGCATTTGCGTGCGCTCACCACACACGAAGTTGCACTCAATGTTTTACGCCTACACGCTCACAAACACACATTTCCCATATCCGGAGAGGCAAGTCTTTTTATTACTTATTGCTTGTGGTTTATGACACACATTTCGCCTGTCATTGCGAAGTTTCATTTTTATTCTTCAATTCACGCAGTCAATAAAAGGAGCTCAATTGGGAACGTTATGCTGGCCGTTAAAAGATCGAGCTCTGCTATGTTCTAAATATACCGTTACACTATAATTTATCCCGGCAATTAATATTGTACTTTGTATCAGTCCAACGTTAAAAACCCATGAAACATTGAAAATATTACATTGTCTATATTTTATCTGAAAAATCTTAATTGCATATAGTTTGAAACCTGATCAGTTGTACATGAAAGAGTAGATGTTTCAAGAGATGTATCCATGTATTTTGTCCCACTACATGTCTTTCATGATATCCTCAAAATATAACCGTCGTGGGAAAACTGTGTTCTTACATATTCCAATGAAATATTACAACACATTATAGTAAAACCCATAACACCATTTCACCACAGCAAATAATTTAAGGATTTTTCTGATAGTGGAACAAAATTCATATCCTCTATAGTATATTTGTTTTCTGAATGTTATAATTGTTAAAAAAATATGTAAATATTTATTTATTTATTTATAATAACTTACTAATTTTTACAAAAATATAGTGATAAATACGAAGATGTTCTAATTGTTCTCCTTAAGAATGACGTTGGTCTGTAGTTTATAAATTGTCAGAACCAAAATTGTACGGTTTAAATATTTAAGGTGAATATTTTAAGGTATTTGTATTATAATTAGGTATTAATATATTACTTAATCACTTTCGTTTTATGAAATTAAACTTGATAAAATTGTGCTATTTGCGTAATTTTAAATATTTTGTAATGATCACTATTAAATTAATCCTATATTACTATTATACATATTTATTAGTAACACAAGTTACAGTGGTTAAAAAATGGTGATATCGTCATATCCCAAGTGGTTAAACCCTAGCCGTAATGTGGATAAACTGCTAGTTAAGGCTCGAATAACTACGTCAAGTGTACTACGTCCGTGATTAAATAAAATGTATTTTGACTGCTAAATATTAGGTTGGCTTAGGTTGCAAACGAAAAGGTATGTCAATATTTAATCTTTCATCGAATCCTCAACCTGTCACATTGTTGGCTTTCGTATAAATGTTTGAAAAGATACGAGTGCTCCAGATCGTCCCATTTTCAAGTATGGTGGGGGTAGGAGAGATTAGGCCGAGGGGGAGAGCTGTGAGGAGGAGAGGAGGGTAGGAGAGGGAGAGACGGGTGTGAAGAGAAGAGATATTCATTTCAGTACGTTATTAGTCTTCTCCTTATTTTGACGTTGCAAGGGCGTCTCGACACTTATTCCAGAATATTTTTCTCGATTTTAATCGCAGTTCGTATATCTTACAGATTTATAATAAATCGATTCCTTAAAACCAATAATGAGCAAATATGTTGCGCTTTGAAACAGTTCTGACTGTAAGATAATAATAACAACATGTCGGTTTATAAATTTTGCGGGCTTGATATTTCACAAAGAGTCACCTCTATAAAATGTACAACTTTGCACAACCGAATGTATTTACTGAATTAAAAAACGATGGAGAATTCATCTTTGAAAAGGTTATCGCCCCAATTATTTGTGACCAACTCTCTGCTTTCGCTGGTTTTAAAATCGTCGATAGTAAAACTAACTGATGTAACAATTGTGTTTAATACCACAACGAAGCATTGTCTACATTTTTAATTATCACAGCATCCATTAGTGAAATACAGTAACTATTCATCTAAATTTTAAAATTAATTTATACGTAAAACGGTACTTTGGTATTATACGGATGCCACTATTTTTGGAGGTTACATTTTTACCGGATACAAAGGATAACTACATAAATCGAAAAAACGTACTTTTATTGACATACTGTACAAATTTTACATCATTCTGATGAGCAGTCTTTGTGTTGTGCCTCCCAAAAGGCAGCGATGTCCGCTAGGATCGTGTTGAATGCGTCGCCGCCGCTAGCAGCCAGACCCGATCGCCACATGTACTCCGCCAAACATACAGCGCGCTGCGGCAGTTATGTTAGGATGGGTTATCATAAAAATATGTACGTTTTCCTCTTCATTTCGAGGTAATCCCACACCAAAAGAACGTCACTCATTATGAAAAGAAATGTAACGTAGTGCACGGCAATAAATCACTCATGACACTGACCCAGATACAGGTGATGCGCGCGCTCCAGTCAACGACCTGACCTTGGCCTATTTGGAGGGGGTTTGACGGCCGGAAGTATGACTCATCCGGTATCATTCGATTCGTAATGAGACAAGAAAAGTCCTACAATCATTTTTATGATAACCTATCCTAACATAACTGCCGCAGCGCGCTGTATAAGGGTGGCATCCGTATAATACCAAAGTACTCGTAAAACTTAGCACTATAGTTAGCCATAGTTAGACGTAAACGTTAGCCATCATAAAATATACTCAAACGTAAATTGCAAAATTCTTTAAATAGTTAATAACTGCTGTTTAAACCTTTATGTGAAAAAAGGAAGATTAGACAATCTTCCTTTTTTAGGTACTTAGACAGTACTTAACTGCATTTGCAGATTCAAAAACGCGCCAGGTTTGTTTGTTTTACATAAAATAGTACAATCCTCTGTTTGCGTAACCCTTCCGGTAAGTAATTAAAACAAATTAAAAAACAAGTAAATTAAACAAACCAGTTTTACTATTCGAACTAAAATAATAATTCAAATAATTATTTCCCCACTTGGCCATAGTTAGACGTAAAAGTTAGCCACCATAAAATATACTCAAACGTAAATTGCAAAATTCTTTAAACAGTTAATAACTGATGTGTTTAAACCTTTATTACACTATATTACACCATATTACTATATTACACTGAAATTTCATACTTAAGCTTCCTGAAAAGATATTCGAGCATTGTGGTAATAGGCACAATATAGTAAACAGAAATCTGCGTGCTTGAAGCGAAACTTAACATTTATACCTATTATTATTGATTAGCTAGCCTTCTCCCTACTACTGAAACCTCAACAATGTAGGATTGGGTGGAAGAACCCCTGTTAAATAATTATATGCTCTGATTATCAGGTGTTCGACATGAATCAAATCCTTTCAAATTCAAAATGTAAATAGTAGAAGAAGAATTTTAAACATACTAAATACAAATTAGTTATATTTTATAAATATATAAAACATAAAAAATACTGTTTAGTTTTTAATATTTTGCATCGAATGCATAAAAGAAAATTACGATTTGTTACCGTTTTCTATCTTGCTAATTAAGAACTAACTATATGTTTAGATGGCATGTCAGTTAATAATTTTGTTAAGGAATTGAAAATGTTACTTAAATACTAAATAATATTGGAATATGTTTGATTATATTTCATAATGTATAAACAAATTAAAATATTGGTAAAGGTTTTTTGTTTTAAATTATTATTATTAATAAATATAATTCCTACCCTTTACTTATATTTAACTGTCATTTACAGTAATATTCCAACAATCTCTCCCGTTCAACGCAACGGTGTCACCTAAAGTAGTCCACTTATGAGTTTTTGCTGACCGCAGCACGCTTGGATTAACTAACCTTGGTGCCGCAGCGAACATGGCTTGCCAACCGCAACAAACTCCAATCTGAATCCCGCACTTTTATCAGTATCCTACATTATTTAAACTTCCTAGAGAACATTTTTTTAACTACAGCCCACCCCTAAACAAACCACAAACTTTAAATTGTAATTTTGTTAATCTTGCTGAAAACTCATTGTTTCCTTCCCTTAAAAAATTAAAAGCAGTTTGCTAAGGGAAATGGTTACTTTTTAGCGAATTTCCCCTATAGGGAAGAAGCTATTACAGTAGGTCTCATTGTAAGACTTAAGCCCGAGACCATGATAACTTTTTCTTTTGAGGTCCCCAGATGCCAAAAACACTATTCGTTCAAATTCATATATATGTATGTGTATGTGTGTGTGTGTGTGTGTGTGTGTGTGTGTGTGTGTGTGTGTGTGTGTGTGTGTGTGTGTCCGTTAACTCGATAACTTGAGTAAAAACATCCGATTTTGATTAAATTTGGCACAAATGTGTAGAGCCAAATTTTACCCATGAAACTTGGCACAAATTTGTATTATTCATGACTTTAAGTTCGAAAACCAGAAAGATCGGACCATGGAAAGGGGGTTTAAAATTTTCCAAAAATCAGTTTTTTAATTTTTTACCCCAAAATGTTCATCAACACTCAATTTTGGTTTTGACCATTTTATAGAGCTTAAAAAAACAAATAATAATGGTATTTTGAATTATTAACCTGGGTTAAGTGGTTGCGGATAAAATCCAAAAAACGTGTTCATAGGAACGATCTCCCATGTTGATCTTAAGGAAAAAAGGTTTTTAGCATTTCCACAGCTAATTTTAATGTAAACTTGACATTTGCTGATACCAATCGGTTCAGCTCTACAAAACAATCCTTTCGGTGTTTAAATTGTGATTCTACGTCCATTCGTTGCAGAGATATTCAAAGTGCTAAACACAGTACCGTTGTCCAATGTTATCCTTATGGAGAATAATTACAATTTGACATCTCGTTTTTTTATGAAAGTATATTGATGAAACTTGGTATGTGGCTTCAACTACTACTGGTATATTGATATTTGCACAAAAAACTGATTTTTTGTTGATTGTCCCCATAGCAGCAAATCTGTATGCTCAGCCCTAATGTTATTCTTAAGGACGATAAGTAAAGTTTTATATCTCCCTTGATTATGACAATAGCATGGAGCAACCTACTGTGTTTAGCACTTTCAATATATCTGTTACCAATTGACGAAGAAAAATGATTAAAATACGAAAATTGTGTGTTTTAAAGCTAAATACAATGGTGAAAACTAAAATTTGACTTTTTAAAATATTCCATGTAAAAACTTAAAAAAACATTGTTGGGGTACAATACCCCCCAAAATACCACTTCGGATGGGTAGATTTGATTTTCGAACTTAAAGTCATAAATAATACTTTACACGTTTGTACAAAATTTTATCAAGATCGGACCATTTTTACGACCATTTTTACATATATATGTCCGTGGGTGCGATAACTCTCGTAAAAATGGTCCGATCTTGATAAAATTTTGTACAAACGTGTAAAGTATTCTTTATGACCTTTCGAAATCAGATCTACCCATCCGAAGTGGTATTTTTTGGGGGTATTGTACCCCAAAAATGTTTTTTTAAGTTTTTACATGGAATATTTTAAAAAGTCAAATTTTAGTTTTCACCATTGTATTTAGCTTTACAACACACAATTTTCGTATTTTGATCATTTTTCTTCGTCAATTGGTAACAGATATATTGAAAGTGCTAAACACAGTAGGTTGTCCCATGCTATTCTTATGCGGAATAAGAAAAATGTTATATCTCGCTTATTTATGGACGTATACTAACGAAACGGTTTCATCTGGCTGTGGTCTATTGTTCTTTCCACAAAAAATCAATTTTTACAGATTATTCCCATATCAGCAAACCTGCGTACTCAGCCCCCATGTTATTCTTATGGAGAAAAAGTAAAATTTAATGTCTTGCTTATTTATGAGTGAATATTGATGAAACTTGTTATGTGACTTCACCTAGTTGAGTTATATTGATATTTGCTTGAAACCCTTGTTGCAGCAAACCTGCTTACTCAGCTTCCATGTTATTCTTATTGAGAATAATAAAAATTTGATGTATCGCTTATTTATGAATGACTATTGATGAAACTTGGTACGTAGCTTCAAGTAGTTGAATTATATTTATACTTGCCTAAACACCGATTGTATGCATTCCTTGTTCCAGCAAACCTACGTGTTCATCCCTTTCTTATGGAGGATAATTAAAATTGTATAATATCGCTTATTTGTGAATCTATTTTTATGAAACTTGGCATGCGGCTTTATGTGGTATTAAGACATTACATATGTTATGCATTGGAAATTCGCTGAGTACGCAGGTTTGCTGCGATGGGGGTATTATATATTTGTTATTTCTTATTATTAAATTAAAGCACACCTAAATCGGAAGGATTTGTTTTACTATGGACATATGTGGACTGAGTAAGTAAACAGAGAGAGTTGTTTAACTGACCATTAAATAAAACAAACAGAAACATCAAAATATATATCAGTGTCACACTGAACTGACAGGAAGAAAAAGAGATGGTCCCTGCTATTCGATAAAGTAGACGCATTGATTTTCAACTTATAGCCCATCTGGCAGCGTATCACCACAAAGCACTCGAGCATTCTACCACTTACAACCTCGTACTCCCACACTCCTGTAATCTTATGCTCAGGATCAACAACACTACCAGAATCAATCACCCACACCTGCATACGAGTTACTGAACATTCTCACAGTCTTAAATATTTCTGTTCCAGTGTTACTCATACTTACACTCAAACTACAATACGGGCATTAGATAACCAATACTTAGATCCCTACCAGATGATGCAACATACCAAATTATACCAATACATGTTCAAAAATAAGTGAGATATCACACTTTCTTATTATCCATAAGAATAACGTTATAGCTGCTACGTACGCAGGTTTGCTGCCCTGGGGATATTGTTTATGAGACAGAGATTATAACACTTATAAAACTATTACCTTTTACATTATCAGTCTACTCACTTTCGCAGACGCAGTGGTTGCATTATTATTGATATTTACAGAATAAAATCTATATATATATATATAATACGCTAAGCCGATTTATCTTATATTACAATAGTACATTATAACAAGTTAACTCACATTCTTGCACTCCTTATTAAAGTTCATGTTCTTATAAGCACATATCCATTGTTTCATTCCACTTATACATGGGCACTGGGCACAATTTATATTTATTTGCTAATAATTAAAATATTTGAAAAAAAAATGTTAATGAGTTCTCAGACCACTTAATGCTACTTGAAACACAATTCCACACATACATATTAGTAAAATATTTGCATTAGTATTAACACAGAGACTAGATATATTTATGTACGTTTATAACTAGTTCAAACTCCAATAAAATAATTTTAATGTTTTCTAATATCTTTATGTATTTTTAATAATAATATTGGTCAGCTTCTAACGAATAATTTTAGGAGAACAAGAGCGTTCAGCTCGGAAAAATATTGTGGTAAATGTAGCTTATAATTAATATTAATTTATAATAAGAAAACAGTATTTTTTAACTTGCAGTTATATGATATTGAGTTTTTAAACTCATGATTCTCTTAAATTTCAATTGTTTAACATTATATTTTCAATAAATTATTCACACGATAACACTCACATTAAAAATCTAACACTTGCAACATTTCAACACACATATTACAGCGCAGTTTTTAGTTTTTAATATGTATGATTTTTTATATTTATTTTTGTAAGAAAAATTTCAACCTACCTTAAAGTTAAGATTTGTCTTTACATCTACACTGAAAAATGATAATCCGAGCGTTGTTAATCAAATAAAGTATCCTCTTTTAATAACAAAACGCGTTTTCCTTTACATTTGAAAACTTTTCGTTTATGTCTTGGGAGATGTTGTTTATTGTCAGAATCCTCGTGTTTGTGTCAAATCCCCGATGAGCACCCTTAATGTGACACTAAAAGATCTGCTTAGCTCCCAGTGTAGACACTCCGTTGGCGCCTCGCACAAGGGTGCCAACCCCCGCACTGTGTTATGTAGGGGAACTCTGAAGAGTGCCCCTTACATAAGAGAACTCTGAAGCCCATTAGTTTATTTCTGAATAATTGTATAAAATAATGAGTCTTACCTAGACAAGAAACAAATCACTGATTTGCCCTATTAGAAAAGCTCGTATGTTATATTGGATTATACTTTTCTTAATCCTAGTCAATTTGTTTAAAGGAAGTTGGCCTTATCAGAAACGAGAGCAAGGTTTGGCCTGGCATTAAAATAAATATCTAAAATTCGTAAAAAGAACTGCAGGATACATATGTGTAATTTTTTGCTACTTATAGAACTTTTTTTGTTAGCAATAATAGTGATAAAACTAACTGTTTGACATTTTAATTAATAAGACCCAAGATGTACTACAATTTGCAAGGTAACAAAAAAATTAAGTTAAATTTTGATAATTGTATCCAGAATTTTAAACTTCTCATTTTCTAATTGTTAATTAAAGCCGACTATAAGTGAAATATGTAACTTCATTTTCCTTATGAGTTTTTTGAGATTATTAAAATAAAATAAAATCCTACAATGAAAAATAAATTTAGAATTTATTGAGAATGCACAACAAATATTATAAATAATTCGAACGAAGGTGGAAATGGGAAACTAGTAATTTTAAAAATAAAAATAGACGTTGTTTGAGTTCTCACGACCATAAAGTTGGAGACTCGAGTATATTTAACTTGGTGCTGCGACAAAAATGCCATCGTCAACCGAAATAACTCCTAACAAGAAAATTCAAATCCGTTTAGGATTCTGAAGTAAGTTTTAAAAGTTAACTGTTTATAGCACTACCACTTCTCAAATTATAATAAGAAAATAATACAAGTTATGACAAACGACATTTTTGTTTTCTTATATTCCGAACATATAGCTATAACATTATTCACCTTTAGCTTTTAATCGTGTCTCGTAACATTCTTTTTGTACGTTCTTATATTCCTGGTAAATAGCTAAGTGAAGTTCCAATTTATACATTGTTATTCTTTTTTATGATATACTTAATATATATTTTATTTAATTTATTTAACTCCATAAATAATCTTAAGTGAGTATGTAAACATGTCTACTTTGACAAAATCATTGTTTACACTCGTTGTATATGGTTTTGCTAGCGTAGTTTAGCATTATGGATTATTTCTAGAAGCGTCGCATCATCTACAGGAAGTTTAAGTAGGTTTTACTAACTACAAAATTAGTATATTTGTTTCGTTATTTATCCTAAATAGAAGCATTTTAGCCTATTCTCAAAGCAATTTTAAAACATTTTGCTCAACTATATAAAAATGGTGCAGCAACACCAAAGTGGACGTGTGCCAAAAAAACACAATGAGCCAGTGTTGTCTAACACGCTGCGGCATTGCTGATAAACCTTCATATTTGACTTGATATATGTTTACCTTACTATAAGTGTATGTTATGGTTGTACGGTAACAGTTTGTTTGTTCAGGGAGGGGAGAAGACTGATCGCTCTTTCTTTCCTCTTTACCCTTCAACAACAGTCAGTTTGCGAGTGATTTTTCAGCACTTGGTTTTCTGTTACTGATTTCAGGTTTTTAAATCATCTCAAAAATCTCCGTCAAACCACATTAATTTTTTTACTACAAATATATAAATATAAATTGTGAGGTTATCTTTTGTTAATGACCACGACTATGGCCTAAAAGTCGAAACATGTTGGTCTTAATAAGAATTTTAATTAGGGTTCTGAGTTCTCAATGTTAGAAATAGTCAATATTTTTATTTTCCTTCAACGATGACGAGCTACAATATAAGTGTGGTTCATTACCATTTCTTGTATTAATTTTACTGTATAATTCAACATGAATTATTCATAATTATACTTTGTTTCAGGGTGAGTCAGACCACCCGACCATCATGTATAACAAGAGAACGGTTTAGTCTAAAGTCATCAAACAAAATTATTCCCAACTAAAACACATATTAAAAATATTGTTATCAAAATCTACGAACAGAATTTTCCAAAACTGAAGGTCACGAATTCGAATCTCAAACTTTTCTTGCGTAAACATTCGGAAAATTATACATAATTTTAAAGGTCTCGTACAAATAAATATTTTGGCAAAAACAGAATTCAATTATCTTTATCCGTTTCAAAACTGTGGCCATTTTTATGTAAACTATTGACATTTACGGAAACCATGTTAATTTGCATAATATTTATATAAAATCTGCGACCCCTTTTATTTTATGTGTTATGTACAGTTAACACGCATTTCATATGGAAAAATAATGTTTTCGGCTAATTGAAAAAAAAAAACTATAAGAGATACAAGATTGGTGTGATTGAAAAGGTTGCAATGTTTTACAATACTTTTTCAATGTATGCTTTTTGCAATACGCTACCATCTGACTTTTTTAAATTTTGGCCATATAAGAATTGTATTTATCACACTAAACCAAACAACATACACACCAAACCAAACACATTTTGTAACAATATACCAAAGGTTGGATACCAAACCATTTCAAGGGTAGAAATGTACGGGACAAAATTTCAAATAGGATTTACAAAATAAACTGGTACAAAAAAGCCACGAGGTAGACGGCTCAGCGAAACGTCAATCCCATCGAACATTCGGATGCGACACGGATTGCTCGTTATCCCTCGATTACGAACACACAATCGCATGCTCTTGTATTCAATATCCGGCAAGGCGGGGCGGCATATCGAGTATTGCCTTCATGCCGAACCCTACGCGCGTCATTGCAGGATTTGGCAGTACGTACTACCCCATTCAGGAGATTATGGTGTATTTTGTCGTGGTCGGTAACCTGTTATAACCTAAAGGTCTTTTTACTGTGTATTTTTGCATTTCCACAGTTAGTTCCTGCGTTTTCATATACCGGATAACGTAACTTTGTTGTGACACATAAAAACAAATGACATATGTACTAAAAAGATTTAAGCGGTAAAAGCTAAGGATGAGTTAGTAACTTTTTAAACAGGTTACATGGAACATAACTAATGAATAACTATTATATACGTTGTAAGTCATGTCAATGTAATTTTCCACATGTATTTACATTTTATCTTACAATAAATATTTGATGAAATTTTAAGACCATAATATTTGACTGTAACACTATAATGGCCGAGACAATATATGTCCTCTTAAATATTAAATAATGAACGGTTAGGTTTTCCTACGATTTCCCTGCATATTGTTTTCTTCGGCTTTTTAGGTATTAGTATATTGTTTGCCATAAACTTTATTTATTATTTTTGTTTCTGAAGGCAACAAATACCATATTACCAAAGCATATATTTTTCAAAATATGTTAGAAAATATATTTACCAACACTTTGTTTTATAATATTTAATTTAATTTTGTTGTTCCTCAGCATATACTTTATTTAAAATATTTTTTAATTGACTTGCGTTTATTTCAGCATAACTGCATAACTATTTAGAGCGTATATCAGAAAGTCATATAAAACTCATTTTTGTAGTTCCAACTAAGTGTTATCACCAAATGTTTGCAAAAAAAATAGAACGGGTTTATAATTCATTTAACTATGAATTTTTAAAATTTGTATGATTATTTCTAGCGAAATAGTGGGATACCACTTCAAAACAGAACAACAATATATCAGTGGAAGTCATTGCAATCTATGTCTGCAGTATGCTAAGGCAATTGTTTATAATTGAACTCCTCCGTTATTTCTGAACAGATGTTGACAATAATTGATTGTGGTATTAAACAAATTATATATTGATTGATTATATAACAAATTATATATTATATTGATTGTGGTATTAAACAAAATAGCCTCGATCCGTAGTTGTGCAAAGTGGCATTCAGTTTTCAATACCGCCATTCTAAAGGTCACCGGCCACCCTCAAAGTTCATTTTAGGCGCATAAGGATACCATGGAGGTCAAATGTAATTCAACTGGATTCTAAATCAGCTGCATATTCAACTCAACTCAGTTTTGCAGTATCAAATATGCTATGAGTGGAGAACACAAACTGGACAAACACATTTGTAATTAGACGTAAGATAACAACTCTGCTAGGTTTTGAGCAACAGACACCTCGCGTTAGTCGTAAAATAGTACAACTAATGCACAGTTATGGTGTTATAGTTACATGGTTTGAAAAAATAAATCATTTTGATGGTAATTGTAATGTGATTCATCGCAATGCCACTATCGGCACGATCGGTAAGAAAACGTTATTGACAATAATTGAAATTGTTTAACAAACGGATTACTTTAAATGATTTTCAATTTTATTTGTAAACACAGAAACATGAAGTAGTCAAATCGAAAAATTATTTGTTTATTTGGTTTTCAAAACGACGTAAATAATGCAATTTTATCACCTCCAAAAAAAGAGATAAAAGCTTTCACTTGTTCGTTACTCAGCACTAGGTTTCATTAATTAGTTGTGGTCCGTCGACAAGGATTGTTGACTTTACTCACGGCCTGGCGAAGCAGCTAAAAAAAAGTAACTGACTAATACTCCTAGGTGAAAAAATGTATTATCCACTTTTATATTTGGGTAATTTTATTTTTAAAAACAATTTCATTAAATCTGAGGCTCAAGAATCAATGGTGTATGTATAATTTCAATTTCTTAAAAATGAAACTTGATGCACTTTTTTGCGACAACTTCGCTTTTTCCAAACTCCTTGATACACTCGCACAAAACTGTTTTCCAAAAACTCCCCCCCCCTTTTTGAGGGGGGCTCCGGAGGGTGGTGGAGGGGGACTTACTGATTTCTATCGCCTCCAGCGGGCCCTCCGGTATCATGGTGGCGCCGCTCCTTGTGTACGATGCCCATCAGCTTCATCCAGGGGTTGTTCTGCGCGTGGCCCCCCATGCCCCCGCTCTGCCACATGGCTATGGTGGTGGTTCATTCGTCACCCCGCACAACACAAGCACAGAGCTACACGCTCGACACGACTACGGCACTCGCCCGCACACGACTGCGGCGCGCCGCGACGTTACCCCCCACCGCCACCCCCAGCTCCACCTGTAGCGCCGCGGCGCTCGCCCCCACCCCCACTGCGACACACGCACGCACCTTGGCCGCGGCCGCACCACGCTGCGAGTATCGATTGGGATGTCACGTCTGGACCACGAAGGTCCCAAGTCATGTTCCAAGGGGTTGGTTTTATAGTTGCTTGGCGATTGTAAGAAACTCTTTAATACGGAGTATGTTGAAATAATGATCTTACTCATACTATAATAAAATAATCACTCTAAACTAAGCAGTTTCTCGTAAATCGCAGCATCCAATTATTGTATAACATTTGACACAATTTAAAAACTGAATTAGTCAAGGCCTACGATAAATACTTAGATATCCGGAGTCCAGCCCATTTCTGAGAGAAACTGAATCATTCTGCTCTCCGTTATGTTTCAACCTACTATGTGCATACATCAATTTGAAACAAGACTGTCAATTTCTAACTAAAAATTACCTTTATGTAGTAAACAAAAATAGTAAATAATATAGTATAAAGCTAGCGGAAAAGTAAAATAGAACTTTATGACGGATTAGTGTTTAGCTCTCCTCACCTCGGAAACCTAGGATTTATTTCTTTTAGGCAGGTTTAACTCTAGGTCTAGATCGAAGCATCAGGTTGTGAAGTTATCTCATTCTAAAAAATATTTGACGAAGTAAGAAGGCAGGAGTCATATGTTTAGACGATTGTGTGGTTCTACCAGAGAATGTTAATTAAAACCTCCATGCGGTTTTCTTTAAAACTGTTGTGGAAAACAAAAGTAATTATCACTTTAAAAATATGTTTGGAAAGTAGATACCAAATATTGGTTATCAAAGAAATACGTTTCAGTTTTTTTTCTGAGTTTTCCAATGTCATCCGTATTTTAGTGTATTGAGTATCTTGTTTACTCTTTATATTTCGGTACACAATAAGGACCCTCATTCCAAGACTCTTTAGAATATTACCCTTTAAAATGTCTTTAGAAGGCTTATTAATTTCATTTCCTGTATTCCCAGGACATATTGTATTCCTCTTATTTTTTCATGTTTGTTCTTGAGCTAACCTTAGCGCCCCTTTTAAGAAATGGTACTCTTCAAAGGTTATATTGTTTTATTGAATAATAATTTAAAAAGGTAATATAGATTAGATCAAGTTAAAGAGTCCTTCTCTACTGCGATTTAAATATACTTCAATAAAACACAGTTTTAGACACCTAAAACCATTAAACAGTAATTAGATATTTATTCAATTAAACTATATAAAATAGTAACTTTGAACAAGAAGAGTTTCAACAAAAGTATATTTGCCATATATGAAAACAAACCTTCAAACAGGGGAAGAGATGAGAGGAACACCAGAAAATAAAGGAAGTAAAAACAATGAGGGATAACTAAGGACCCTGGAGTTGACCCTCTTTCATTAGACGCACACGAATATGAAGTGTGTACTTATAAAAGTGGCTTCAAGCAAAAAATCTTAGTTTTTTTAAATTTTCAACACAATTATAAGAATACAATTATCTATTTATTTCAATTTGTTTAAACAGTTATGACATATACTATTGTTACTACATTAAATTATTTATCAGGTTTTATTAACCTTACCGTACAAAATCAGTTGAGATATTTAAACTTACCAAGTCAGATATGATTCGTTCAAGATGAATCTTAGACGGACTCATAAACGAGTTCACAAGAAGTACGCTGACATGAGCGAAAAGAATTTCCACATTAAAAACGAAACAATCAAATATGTTATTGAAACACACACTTCTCTCAATTTCCATGTAAATTGGACAAAAATATATGTTTTGCTTTCATTTCTTGAAGGCACTTTTCTTACTGATATATAAATTGAATTTAAAATTACAACCGTAAAATCAATAGTACAATTGGTTATACTAATAGCTCCCATTTCCATAGGAAATTCGCTAACTACTCTATGAACTCAGTTGGAAATACACACATATTTTCATTACATCTCTACATTTGGCGCTCTTAAAACGTATTGAAAGGACAAATTTCTTACACGGAGCCAAAAATATACAATTTCTTCATAGAAACTAAATAAACAACTAATAAAGTGTATCATTAATAGAAGTATATAACAACATATGTTTATAGCATTGAATGAATCTAAAGAAACGTTACAGTCGGAAACTAATATAAATGTGTTCACTAAAACTAAGTGAAATGGCTCCCTAAGTTTCTAAATGAATTCTAAACTCTACAGTACTTTAATGGTAATAAACGTTTTTAAATTATAAATTAGATCTTCTCACTTGGCTGTAAAGTTGCTCTCGTTGCCACAGAGAACTATCCTGCAAACAAAACAACTCTGTTAGGCTAACTATGTTAAACATTTAAACATGCCAGTTTCCTGTTAAGTTTACACTTTAGAACAAGTAAAAGAGCTTTGTAAATGATTCAACATGACTGAACGATTCTCTAAAATAAAACCTTATAGTTTTTCTTATCTTACTAATAAGAACATTTCGTCAAAAACTTTATATTTAACTATAATAAATTATATTTACTTTTTTGTCCTATGTTAAGACGCGACAGTATATCTTAAAATTCCAAACAATTACAAAATATTCAACTGGAATCAAAAATATACCTTATCTTCTATATGAGTTTATAATTTGAGTAATTCGTACAGGTTTTTTTAAGGTATTAGAGCAAGTTCTCTATAAAAATAATAAGTAATAAGACACACTGCCTTTTCAAAGGGGCATACCATGCCAAGAAAATAGAACACTCACCGAATAAAACATGTGCGCTTATATACACTTATAATATATGTATATATACTCTTCCATTTTGACATTTAAGGTAGATTTTTACACGCACATTTTTAGATATTTCATTTAGAATAGTTAGAATATCACCTAATAAACAATATAATTTTTATAATATTAAACCCTTTGACTATCCCCAAAGTTAGTCAGAATTTAACAAAAAAGATCCTCATACCAACCAGATCCTTCATTGTTAAGCTGGAACCTCAGTGAGAGAGTGGTAACGAAAAGAGCTGCCATCTAAACCAAATTTTGACCGTTAATCTTTCAATTTCCAAGCTGAAAATAGAAGCTGCGACAATGAGGAATCACCGGAGACGTGCCAGAACGTGCGACGGTGCCACACATGCCAAGTGGGGGAAGGTCGACCACGGGCTGCATCTACTACCGCGGTGTATGACTGTGTGACTATGGCACACGAGGCGTGGAAGTTGCGGGTATCCTGTAAAACGAAAACATGGGGAAACGACAACAATCCCTTCCATGTCATTTTTATATCGTCTATCCTTACAAAATTCATTTTTATATCGTTTCATGTGATGTTAGAGCTATAGACGACTCTCTTAAAGACCTTTGGGGAACCATTGCAGCTTTTACCTAGGTGAAATGAAAACCCGCTTTAATTCAACTCAGAATGGCCGGAACCTCCTAAATGCGAGGCGCAAGTATTGCCAGGGTGCTAATATCTGCGATAGGTATAACTTATAAATTAGGTAATAAGGTAATACGAATTTGTTTTAAAACAACGGATTTTGAGACAAGTTCGTAAAACGAGTCATTTAAAGCCTGTTTACAACGTAAACAAATTTTTTAAAAGGATTTTGGAAGATTTTATTAAATTAACAGGATAATAAGAATTGACAGTTTTACTTTTTGGTTTATTATTTAGAGATCTAAAATGTATCCTCAATTACAAGACAAGATTTGTTTGTTACACAAGTTTATGATTCAGCAAAAAAATGGGTTTTTCGGTTGAAGTTGATCGCCTTGTACCATTTTTTTAGTGAATTTCCTTTGGAAAGTGAACTATTAGCATGACCTGCACGGTGAAACTTAAGCCCGGGACCACCATAGAAGTTCCTAACGTGACCCCCTGAACACGTTTTGGGGGGTCGTTCAAAATTTTATATATATATATATATATATATGTATATATATATATAGAGACATATATATATATAGACATATATATATATATATATATATATATATATATAGACATATATATATATGTGTATGCACTCTAGCGGTCGCATTTTTTGTCCGATTTACTTAAAATTTGGTAGGGACGTTCCTTTCTATAATCTGTTGGACAAGTTCGTTGGGCAAAACAATCGGAAAACTCTAAACCCATTTTTTGGGGATTAATCTTTCAAATTTCGGGTTTTTGGGCCGAAAAAGGGTCAGAAAAGCCCCAGATATAAAGTTAATGCATGTAAAAAGATGGGAATTAGGAAGGCGAAAGTTTTAAGCCCTCTCTCGTCATTCTAGCATAAATATTTACCGAGTTATTCAAGAAAAAGTGTATCGGCTAAACACAGTACGTTGTCTTATGGGGGTTTTACACTAGAAAAGCCTGTTATTCCTTTGTTAGAGTACTTTTATTATCCCCAGCAACCTCACGCCTACTTTCAAGCCTGTCTGGACCTTCTCCTAACCTTATAATGCGCAAAATTGTATTCCCAGCTTTGCAAGTAAATGAAACCAGGAGTATCAGAACAGCCAAAAAAATCAATGTTTTCAGATTTCAATAAAAATTGGAAAAATGTATGTTTTTACACTGATTTTGAGTTTTAAAAGTTTTTATGTGGAAATTCACTTCCCTTACGTCAGCGTGCTGCGTGCGAACTCGTTTATATTTACCGTCTTTTATGTGCAGTATAAGTATAAACACATTTTTTAGTGATGTGAGGCATATTTAAACTACCCTGTTTGATTTAGTAGAAATAACAGCCAGTTTCACAACTAAAGTAATGAGCCGTTAAAGAAATTAAGTTTGATGTAATTTAGAAGTTATAAGCCCTCATAGTTAAAAGCCCTTGTATTACGGTGTTTGCACAGAAGAGAGAGTATCAGGTGGAATGTCCCAATTTTCGTGGGAAGAGACGTAATGAAGCCTGGCTGGGTGAGGGGTTGGGGTAGGACACAATGTACATTGTTTTTGTAATGTACAACTTACGTAGCTGTTAAAACAACCATCTCTTTAAGAAATAAATTTCCAATTATTATTTCTCTGTGTTGTTGCCAGGTCGCACTTACTACTCCCTCAGATACTAATTACATTTTCTAGCTTTATAGAATTTTAATATTTAAACAAAACAATGTATCTGTCAGACTGTTAAAATCGTTAAAATATGAATCGAGAGAATTTCAAACAAATAAAAATAGAAGTGCTACCTTCTCCATTAAAGGGAGGGGAATTTAGAAAAATTGTATATAAATTATAAAAACACATCGGGTGATAAATTGAATAACAATATTACAAACCTAATATAAAAATTCAAAAAATATGATAAGTTATATCGAAAATCTTTAAAAATAATTCAGAGTACTTCCAGTACTGTTAAACTTATGTTTATAATCTTAAATGATTGAATCTATAGGGTTTTGCTGTGTTTAAATCAGTTATGAGATATAATTACGTTATTTATGGCCATGAACAGATTATAATCTTGATCACGTGGTTGATGTGATTTACGCAATATCGATATATTTTTGTATAAAATGTTCAATTTTCCTTCTAATCGTCACGATGCGAGATGAATTATGTAGTCCAGTTGGCTTCCCGCCAGAAATATGCCAACCTGTCACTTCACTAGCCAAATGAATGTTTCGTTCTGCTTTAATTTCATTTCCGAAAACATTCGTTTACTAATAACTGTTTCCTTCCGTTACAAAAATACCGCGATGATTACGTATTAACGTGGGTGTGTATATACATTTGCTATTCTAAATTATTTTGCTAAGGAATATAATTTAGCATTAGCCCAAGAATGTGTCATCAATGAGTGTGATATCCAATTTGGCCGTGGAATATAAAACTGCTTAATGTTTTTAATTTATAATTACAGTTAGACTTTAAAGTAATATAAAAAACATTCGACTGCTACAGTTAACTTAATTCAAAAATATTCACAAGTATTTACTTTCAGAACCCTGGGCAGAAATTTTCTAAAGAGTCTAACTATAAAATTGATGTTATTATTAAAGTATTGGCTAATTTCTACTTTACTTTTAGATTATTTAAATGTAGAGATAATTTCTTGACATGGAGGTGAAGGTTGGGAGTTTGTTGATGTTCATACCTCAGTAGGTTTCTGTAAGTACTTCATTAGTTGTATGGTAGACATTGAAATGATATTATACTTCTGACTCTGGAGGGTGTTTGGAGTTACAGTTCGATAGCATCATTAATATATTCTCTAAGACGCACTATGTCACCTATTTCACCATAAACAAATCTATCCTTATTTGTACCTAAATCTATCCTTATTTGTACCTAATCTATCCTTATTTGTATCCTTATTTATACCTAAATTAATCTATCCTTAAAGGATAATTTGGCCATTGGTCAAATTGGCCCATTGGAGCAAGGTCTGGGCTCTAGGTGGCCAGGAATTAGAGGTCACTTCAACCAATCCAACTATTCGGAAACTAGGTATTCAGCGCTTACCTTTCGTTTATTTTGTAATGCGGTGGCACCCCATCTTGGATACAAATTACACAGAAACCATGTGCTTGTTCAACTTGCTCGACCTGAGGGGAATCTTGCTAAGCATATCTTGGTAACTCCTGCTATCACCATTGTAACTCCAGACATGCTCCGACGAACGTGGCCAGAAACAGAATAACGATTCGATGTCTGCTATTCATATGATGGAGCACAAATAGCAAGTTATAAAAGTATTAAAAAATAAATCGTTATAATTTCTAGAGTGGCATGATACGTTTTGTTACAATTAAACAGGATAGATAAACTGCGTCTCACAACATTACAAAATATATTACATTTAAACTGTACTTACATACAAGACAGTAAATACAGTATACAAAAAGGATGGTACAGGGCAATCAATTTCAACTAGTCACACCGGTCATCATCAGGCCCAATCAGAGAATGCAACGAAACAGTATGTAATCAGGGAATGCATTCTCTGATTGGGCCTAATGATGACCGGTGACTGGTTGAAATCTACTGCCTTGTACCATTCGTTTTGTGTATTAACCGACTTGTATGAAAATATAGTCTAAATTTAAATATATTTTGTAGTGTTGTGAGGCGCAGTTTATGTATTCTGTTTGAGAAAAATACCTTTATTTTAAGACCACATCTAATAATCTACTTAATATATTTTTTGTGTAGGACATTTTTCAAGACGTTATTTTCATGAGCATGTATTAACATTTCTTTTCATTAAATTATAAGGTATTGTAATTTTGTACATAGAATATTAAAATATTTGGAGTACTTATAAATTTATCAGGACATCAGGAAAATATAAAATGCCAAAAAACACATATTATGGCAAGATGCCCTTGGGTGTTGGGATCGGAAGTCCTGTAATAAATGCGTTCCCTTTAAGATTTCAAGGTTTCTGTTTTTACCCTGACTAAAAAGATTTTAATTTTTCATCACTAGGAGTTAAAGTGTGTGATTGTGGAAGCACAATCACCAAACACTATTAAGCACTGAAGGACTTCCTATGAGTAATAACTAACGATGATTATCATTCTGCAAAGGTCTTCAATGTATTGAATACAAATATTAAAATCAATAATTTTTTTGCAAAATATTAACGCATGAACTGTTTTGCCATGTCCACCTGGCACGGTTGTTTCTGTAGTGAAAGAAGAGGCGCGCTAACCTCTTTTTGAGGGTGTGCGCAAGAAAAAACATAAATTGTGCACCAGCTGACTTTTTGGTGTGTTATTAAGCAGAACGAAAACAGTAATCTAACGGACAATGTCGATGTTTCAAAATTAGATATTTTTCGTGCCGTTTGACAAGAAAATTTTATTTAAGGCTGAAAACAGAATCCAGCTACCATTTTTTAACGATGCTTTAAAAAAATAACCAACCCTTTAAGACGGCCACACACTACCGGTCTTTTTCCTGTACAAGACGTCGAACCGAGCAGGATTTGATGGAAAGGGAGGTCGAAAGGAGAAAATCCAGTAGTTAATGGGGCCTCCGAACCAGACAACGGACAAGACATCGGACCAGACATCGGACCAGACATCGGACCGAGCACTGAGCGCTCTCGAGGCGTTTTTTGACGAAATATTAAAGAAAGATTGGTCCGATGTCTTGATCGGGGTCTGGCTCGGGGTTCGGTAGTGTAGTAGTAGGTAGTACCTTCATATTCTGCCGTTACACCGCTCAGTGGTTTCCGCGCTCAATCTGTCCGATCCAATTTCTTGATCGGGAAGAAGTTCGGAGTGAATTTTTCTACCTTCATGCCCTGCTCTCTGCTCCCTGCTCGATCCGATGTCTTGTTCGACGTCTTGCACGGGCAAAAGTCCGGTAGTGTGTGGCCGCCTTACCAAGACGAGGTAATTACTTTCAAACTTGTCCTTATTAAACCAACTAAAAACTGTCGTCACGTGGATACACACGGAAAAACTACCTCAGGATAGCATATACAATAAATTAACTTGGTTACAGCTACGTTACGAGATATTGTGGAAGAAGGTGTTAGAATTATAAAAACATAGCAACTTATGTGAGCTTTGCGTGTATGCACGGTTTTTTTACTCTACTAGCCTGCAGAAAAACATCCCGTCAATAATTATTTCGGAAGTTGGAAATGCTGCTGTTTTATTAGTGTTATTAGTGAATTTCCTTTGGAAAGTGAACTATTAGCATGACCCGCACGGTGAAACTTAAGCCCGGGACCACCATAGAAGTTCCTAACGTGACCCCCTGAACACGTTTTGGGGGGTCGTTCAAAATTGTATATATATATATATATATATATATATATATATATATATGTGTGTGTGTGTGTTTGCACTCTAGCGGTCGCATTTTTGTCAGATTAACTTCAAATTTGGTAGGGACGTTCCTTTCTGTAATCAGTTGGACAAGTTCGTTGGGCAAAAGAATCGTAAAACTCCAAACCCCTTTTTTGGGGATTAATCTTCCAAATTTTGAGTTTTTGGGCCCAAAAAGGGTCTAAAACGCCCCAAATGTAAAATTAATGGATGTAATAAGATGGGACTTAGCAAGACAAAAGTTTTAAGCCCTCTCTCGTCATTCTAGCATAAATATTTACCGAGTTATTAAAGAAAATGTGTTTCGGCTAAACACAGTACGTTGTCTTACGGGGGTTTTACACTAGAAGAGCCTGCTACTCCTTTGTTAGAGTACTTTTATCATCCCCAGCAACCTCACGCCTACTTTCAAGCCTAACTGGACCTTCTCCTCACATTATAATGCACAAAATTGTATTCCCAGCTTTGCAGGTAAATGAAACCAGGAGCATCAGAACAGCCAAAAAATCAATGTTTTCAGATTTCAATAAAAATTGGAATACAAGTATGTTTTTACACTAATTTTAAGTTTTAAAAGTTTTTATGTGGAAATTCACTTCCCTCACGTCAGCGTGCTGCGTGCGAACTCGTTTTAAATATAATACAGATTGTCTATATATCACGACAGGTAAGAACTGCACCATTCCCTAACACGCACAAATCTTTTCCGTTATAGTTGTAACATGTGTACGGTCCTAAATTACCAAGATCGTGGTCAAAATACTAATAAAGTAAAACAGTTTTCACTGGTATCCAACAGACAGATATCAGACAGATTGATATCGGCATATCACTGGTCGAGCCTCATATTGCAATATCAATTACCCAGCACAACTAATCACCACTGATCTCCACGCGAGGCCGTTACAATGATATATTGTCATGAATCCGTGTGTCTGTGGTGCGACCTAGCTGCGGTACTGGCTCGGTTAATATGTAACTTCGATTAACTAATAACTTATCTCGTGCCACCCTGCCGTTTTAAACGACTTTAAGAGAATGATAATACGTTGATTATATCAAAACGATATTGTAAATTGTCATTTATTAAATAAAACAAATTTCAGAAAAGGTTTTTTTTTTCATTTTACGGGCTGAAGTTATCATGCGACCAATATTTAAACATGGAAAACTTCGAAGCAAAATTATCGTTACTTCATCATTAGGATTAAATACTAGTTTAGAAAGTCAAGACAGTTATAAAACTGGCGTAGGAAATCAAAGTAAACGTTTTATGTTCAGACAACACTGAGTGCGCAATGCAGGTGCTTTGGCAAACTTGTGTGTTTAAGGAATACTGTCTGGTTTTAAACATTTTACTACATTAATCAACCTTAATATATGATTGTTTGATGCAAAACTACTAGACCTATTAAATTAAAATTGAGTATGGATAGTTATACACTCAAGATTGCGGTGGCAGGCAAATAATTGCACGTGGGCTTCATCTGTGAGCTACTCAGTTTATTTTCTATTACGAGAAAGTAAACTCTTAAATTATATTCTAGTAACATTTTGTATTATCAAAGTTTTTTAAATATGTGAGTACCTATAATATCCCTGAAATTAATTATTCAAATCTTTTAAATATGGCAAAGTGTTGCGTTCCTGCTAAATAAATAACCTCAAAGCAAATAGGATTAGGTTGTTATAACAATTTGGAGATCTAAACCATGCTCTTCAAACCAAAGGAAAACGTATGACATGCGAAATAAGTGTTGAAGAAGGTAATGTAGCATTGGATGATGTTATCATGGCAATTTCATAATTAGAACGAGTTAGCACGCAGCACGCTGACGTGAGGGAAGTGAATTTCCACATGAAAAACTATAAAAACTCAAAATTAGTTAAAAACATACAATTATTCCAATTTGTATTCAAATCTGAAAATATTGATTTTTTTGGCTGTTCTGATACTCCTGGTTCTATGCACCTGCAATGCTGGGAATACAATTTTGCGCATTATAAGGTTAGGAGAAGGTCCAGTCAGGCTTTAAAGTAGGCGTGAGTTTGTTGGGGATGATAAAAGTACATCAAAAAATGATTAACAGTCTTTTCTAATGTAAAACCCCCATAAGACTGTGTCAATACACATTTCCTTTAATAAATCGGAAAATATATATGCTAGAATGATGAGAGAGGGCTTAAAAGTTTTGCCACACTAATTTCCATCTTTTTACATTCGTTAATTTCACATCAGGGGCTTTTCTGACTCTTTTTGGGCCCAAAAACTCGAAATTTGAAAGATTAATCCCCAAAAAAGGGGTTTAGAGTTTTCCGATTGTTTTGCCCTACGAACTTGTCCAACTGATTATAGGAAGGAACGTCCCTACCAAATTTGAAGTAAATCGGACAAAAAATGCAACTGCTAGTGCCTGCACACACATATATATTAAATATATGTGTGGGGGGCACACACATATATATATATATATATATATATATATACATATATATATATATATAAAATTTTGAACGAACCCCCAAAACGTGTTCAGGGGGTCACGTTAGGAACTTCTATGGTGGTCCCGGGCTTAAGTTTCACCGTGCGGGTCATGCTAATAGTTCACTTTCCATAGGAAATTCACTAATAATACCACAAAACTATGGCAAGTGAATTTAATACTTCTAAGTACTGCATGGCAAAATTATTGTTAATAACAAGTGGAACAATCAAGGGCCTTTAACAAAATATTAGTGTTACAGAAAAGATTACCTAAGATACCACTGAGTTGAATCAAACTTTAGTAGTGATAATATGAGTGGATTGTGTATTTATTACAATATAAAAATTGTGTAATTAACGCAAGTTTTAAATCAAATAAACACATAAATACATATTTTCTCATTAACCACATAACTCACTCATATCATCTACTTTCATTTTCAGAACTTTATTAGAAAACTTTTAGGAAGTATTCTTCAAGAATACAGTACAGTTTTCTATAAGTATCTGGAAGGAAATTACGTATTTCCCTATAAAAAATGAAGATGTAACTAAGACAGTCATCCAAGCAAGTTGGTGAATCTTCGGATGCAGAGGTGGCAGACTGTTTTAGATGCTTGCTGTTGAGGGGCTGAAGTAATAGACGAGGCTGGACAAGGAAAATGATAGCAGGAAAGTGAAGAGACAGGGAAACTCTCCAATAAAAAATAGAAAAATACCCCCGTAGCAGCAAACCTGCGTACTCAGCGAATTTACAATGCATATATATGTATATTAATACCACATAAAGCCACATACCAAGTTTCATCAATATACATTCATAAATAAACGATTTGTGACATTTTAATTATTCTCCATAAGAATAACATGGCGGATGAGTATGCAGGTTTGCTGAAGGAAGGAAAACAAAAAATGGGGTTTTATACAAATATCAATATAACTCATTTAGGTAAAGCCACATACCAAATTTCATTAATTTATTTTCATAATTAAGGGAGATAACACGTTACTTATTCTCCATAAGAATAACATGGGGCTGAGAACGCAGGTTTGCTGCTACGGGAGCCTTTGGCAAAAAATTGTTTTTTTTAGCAAGTATCAATGGTTCACAACCAGATGAACCCGTATACCAAGTTTTGTCAGTATATGTTCATAAATAAGCGAGATATAAAATTTGTCTTTTCCTCCATAAGAATAACATTAGACAACGTACTGTGTTTAGCACTTTCAATATCTCGGTAACCAATTGACGTAGAGAAATGATCAAAATACCGAATTGTGTGTTTTTTTAAGCTGAATCAAATGGTAAAAACTAAAATTTGACTATTTCGAAAATTATATGTAACAAATTCAAAAAACCCATTTTTGGGGTACAAAACCCCCCCAAAATACCCCTTCGGATAAAGCGATCTGGCTGGTTTTCGAACTTAAAGTCATAAATGTTGCTTTACACGTTTATACCAAATTTCATCAAAATCGGATAAGTTTTACGAGAGTTATCGTGCTCACGGACACATATATATATATATATATATATATATATATATATACAGTTTTGAACGAATGGTGTTTTTGGGGTCTGGGGACCTCAAAACGAAAAGTTATCATGGTCCCGGGCCTAGGTCTTACCATGCCGACTACGGTAATAGCTTCTTCCCTATAGGGGAAATTCGCTAAAAGAACCTTTAAACTAGTCCCTAAAAAATGGTTGCCTGGATATCAAAACATGAAATGGATTATTTAAAAACAAAAACTTACAATCTTCTAATATTATTCGCTTCATTGATTGGTACTTCTGGATCCCCAAGTTTCATCCTCATAATAATATGCCCGTATTTCTGCTGTATGAATGTGTAGTAATTCTCCTTTGCCTGCCTTGCTAATGTTGCACATTCCTCCTTGCTGGGCTTAGGGACTAACTTATAAACACTATGTCAAGGTTGTGCTAACACAGATTTGCCAGTCTTTATAAGTGAATCCCTTTTTGTGAATTTATTTATAACTTACAGATGTATTTTTTATGAAACTATGGAAACAAATACATTTCAGGTCAAATAATACTTTAGTGACACTTCTGCGGGAAAGAGCAAATATGGTTATTTGAATAGCTTAAATACAATTTGGAGATGTACACTATGCTCTTCAAACTTTCATTACATTTTAGGTCAAACCGACCTATTTTTGTTTCATTTATTTGGCTTTACAGGGCCCATTTTAATATTTCATAGATTTGCATTTGTTTGGAATTACATAACTGAACGAATGAACAAGAACTTTATTAAGAGATAAGAACCGATGGTGTCGTATTCTGAATGTAGTGTGTAAATATGCTTAAGCACGCTAGCTAGCCTTGCAGTATATTTCGCTTTTCGTCGTTCTCCAACGAAAGTCGGTTGCTCAAATCAGATAAAACAAATGTAATCAATATCATTTTAAGTATGTAATAATAACAATTTATCCGATCATACAATTCTATGCAAGTAATAAATGCCACAAGTCCGTAGTGATAAAAATTCAGTAAGCGCACTTTATTTTACCACCCAGTAACTGGCAGTCCAGAATGTTTATAAATAGCAAAGTCAGGACAAAACTTTACTTGAAATCAATGCATATAATTGCATGATATTTATGTAGGGACTAAATGCTCACAAAGCATTAGTGGTCAACATTGCAGAAAACCATTCAGAAGTCCACACTCATTAAAACAATTAAATCATTAAAACAGTTAAAGGCAATCTCCTTTTAAGTAAACTAAATTGAAAAACTATTAATATATAAACGAGTTCGCACGCAGCACGCTGACGTGAGGGAAGTGAATTTCCAAATACAAAACATTTAGAGTTCAAAACTATTGTAAAAATGTACATTTATTCCAATTTTATTGAAATCTGAAAGCATTGATTTTTTGGCTGTTCTGATGCTCCTGGTTTCATTTACCTGCAATGCTAGGAATACAATTTTGCGCATTAAAAGGTTGGGAGAAGGTCTAGTCAGGCTTTAAGGTAGGCGCCAGGTATCTGGGGATGATACAAATACGAAGTGACTACGTGCACGTCCAATGTAAAGGCAAATTCACATCGCTACCGCTTAGGTTAGGTTAGGTTACGTTACGTTACTTTAGGTTATGTTAGGTTACGTTACGTTACGTTAGGTTAGGAGGTTTTCTGGCTCTCAATCTGTTTTAAAAATCACAGGAAAAGTAACGTACGGTGCATAATTTGGAACGGGCGTGAACAGTAGCGGCTCACGTCGGACGTGTACGTAGCCTCTGCCATACAAATACACCAACAAATGAATAACATGCTTTCTAATGTAAAAACCCCATAAGACAACGTACTGTGTTTAGCCGATATACATTTTCTTTAATAACTCAGAAAGTATTTATGCTAGAATGACGAGAGAGGGCTTAAAACTTTCGCTTCACTAATTCCCATCTTAATATAAGCATTAATTTTACGTCCGGGGCTTTTCTGACCCTATTTGGGCCCAAAAACTCGAAATTTGGAAGAATAATTCTCAAAAAAGGGTTTAGAGTTTCCGATTGTTTTTCCCAACGAACTTGTCCAACTGATTATAGTAAGGAACGTCCCTACCAAATTTGAAGTAAATCGGACAAAAAATGCGACCGCTAGAGTGCACACAGACACACACACACACATATATATATATATATATATATATATATATATATATATATATATATATATATATATATATATATATATATATATAATTTTGAAGGAACCCCCAAAACGAGTTCAGGGGGGTCACGTTAGGAACTTCTATGGTGGTCCCGGGCTTAAGTTTCACCGTGCGGGTCATGCTAATAGTTCACTTTCCGTAGGAAATTCACTAACAAGTATTTTTATTTGGCGGTTTTGAATGCTAAACAAAAATGTGTAATTTTTCTATTGGCATGGAACTACACAGATATTACCCTTGTTTTTAAGTATTTTGCTGAATGGTACAACGCATAGTTTGTATTGTTAGATTTTCACTTCTTGAGTATAAGATTATTAGAGATTTTATTTCTTTTTCAAAATTTAAAACTACATTGCAAAATAAAATTCTGTGAGACTGTGCGCTTCCATCGCAGTTTAAAACAATCCGCTAATACGTTCCCACTATTATTTATTGCAAGTGTCAAACTTAGTAAACGACATATGTATATCTTATAGGGTTCTGCCTAGCAAAATTGAATAAAATAAATTTGCATATTTTTATAAAGATGTTTCAAATAAATTACCTTATTAGCAATAGAGAACTCTAATAAAGATTTATATAACAATAAGAGAGGAGAAGGGATTAAGTTTAAATTTATTGTTCATTAGTTCCCAATGCAAATAAAAACATTACTCAATAAATGTTTGCCGGACACACTATTAAATACCACTACGAAAGCCGATTAGGGACCCACAGTAGTGGTTGGTAATTGAATCGTATCGAGGTGAGCTGAGGTGAATGTCCGCAGTGCGCAAAACTGCTAGTTTAACGTATAGTTGATCGACCAGTTACTATTTTATAATTACCATTTAAAAGATGTTTTCTATGACTGATAAGGAACTTTTTGCTTAAATCTGAGTTTTAAACCGTAACCACAACCGTAACGACAACCGTAACCACAACCGTAACGGCAACGTGCACTTTTCATGCTAACTCGAGGTAAGCTTCAGTACTAATTACGCCTATTTCCCCTTCAAAACATGATTATTAGCCTATGTCAATAATACCCCCGTCGCAGCAAACCTGCATACTCAGCGAATTTCCAATGAATATATAACATAACACATTATAACACTTAACAGGATTCATATGAAATGTATTCACAAACAAGCGATATTTAAAATATTAATTATTCTCCATAAGAATAACATTGGGGATGAGTACGCAGGTTTGCTGCACCAAGGCACACAAAATAATGGGTTTTTATGCAAATATCAATAGAACTCATCTTAGTGAAGTCACATACCAAGTTTCATCCATATACATTCATAAATAAGCGATATATAACATTTTAAGTATTTTCCATAAGAATAACATGGGGACCGAGTACCTAGGTTTGCTGCTACAGGAGCCATAGGCGAAAAATTGTTTTTTTGTGCAAACAACAATAAACCATAACCAGATCAAGCCATATACCAAATTTCGCCAGTTTATGTTCATAAATAAGCGAGATATACAATTTTCCTTTTTCTCCATAAGAATAACATTAGACAACGTACTGTGTTTAGCACTTTCAATATCTCGGTAACCAATTGACGTAGAGCAATGATCAAAATACCAAATTGTTTGTTTTTTAAGCTGAATTCAATGGTATAAAATAAAATTTGATTTAAATTGAAATTAAATGTGAAAACCCCAAAAACCTCATTTTTGGGGTACAAAACCCCCCCAAAACCCCCCTTCGGATGGTGCGATTCATCTGGTTTTCGAACTCGTTCAAATAAATGGTACTTTGCACATTTGTACCAAATTTCATTAAGATCGGACCTTTTTTACGAGAGTTATCGTGCTTACGGACACATATATATATATAAATATATATATATAAACATATATATATATATATATAAACATATATATATATATATATATATACATATATAAAAATTTGAACGAATGGTGTTTTTGGCATCTGGGGACCTCAAAATGAAAAGTTATTATCGTCTCGGGCTTAAGTCTTACGATGAGACCTACGGTAATAGCTTCTTCCCTATAGGGGAAATTCGCTAAAAGCAAACCTTTGTACGTATAATAACACTGGAATGTTTTTTAAGATACATTTGTTAGGACGAATACGTTTCCATTTAATGATTTTTGGTAAAAATACTTTACAACATGAAACAATGATTCTGCTTTCACAAAGTTAAATATGAAATCAGGTTTAATATAACTACTTCAACTTTACAGTGATTTATCGAGATTGAATTACAGTATTTCTTTTAATACATGGTAACAACAACAACACCACTTTATTGAAATGACTACAACAACTACAAATGTTGGGTATCAATGTTAAAACCCCGGAATTTAGAATAACTGAAAACTACATAGTAATATAACTAATAAACAATATAAATGTATTATAAAAATAAAAGAAAAAGAATATACTGTAGTCTCACAAATATCAGAGCCTTATATACAATAAATACTAATTTCAATAAGGTTACTTATACTTTTAATTATGTAATAATCACGAGTGGTCCATGATTTCAAACACATGATGAAATGAATTTGTAATTAAAAACAAATAGTTCTTTTTTTATTTTTTGAGTTGTTTTAAAATGTTATTATATTTTGGTAATTTATTTTAAAAGGCCACACGTGCTTTTGAAGGGATATTATAAAAAAAGATTTAGTAGATGTTGTTGTGGCCGTGAGAGATTCGAATTTCTAGTGTTATAATTATGAAAATCCTTTCATAAAATTTGATCACACTTTAATTTAGGAATACAATATAGTTTGAAATATATAATACGTGGCAGGTTTAAAATTTCGAAATCCATAAAAGTAGTTTTACAAGTCTCTGAATGATAAATTGCGAGTTATTCGTAAAGAATTTTTTTGAAGGATAAAAAGTCGTTTAAATTATTTTTCGTTACAACCACTCTAAAGAGGAATACCGTACGATAAATTAGGATATATTAAACCATAGTACGCTTTCAGCAGCATATTTTTATGGCAGTACTTTGATAATTCTTGCAAAACATAAATGTTAACAAACAAAGATCTACACCCACAAACAGACTACAAGACTTGTTTTTGTGGGTCTTTTGGTCTGTGTGTAGTATAAATGTTTGAAGACACCTTTGAACACAAAATATTTAAATGATCTGTCATCTTTCAATATTAAGTTCTGGAAACTTGGTACAGTCAACTGCTTTCAGAATTTTTTCAACCATAATGGTTGGACATTCTTTATATTCAAGATTTTGGTGGCAACAAAATGTAATAAAACTTTATTTTTAATCATTAGTTGTTAATTACTTGTTGGCTGTTTACTTTTTTTCTAACGTTATGTCTTTCCCTCAGTCATTTCGATGGTATTTCCTCTTAATCAGCAGCTATGAAACTTGTAAAATCTGAGTACAGAGTGAACGCGAGTACTCAAAATATCTTAAACTATTTTTGAGCCTATAAGATGCATTAAATTACAAATTCTCCAATATATTACAAAGTTTTGAATCCTAAGTATAAAAAACACTTGTTAATACAAGTTGTGTTGATTAAATTAATATAAACATTAGTGCAAATTCTAAAACCATATAACAGATTTATAAACAAAATAAGTAACCATTTACTACTTTTTTATCATTAATTTTTAAATTGATTTAATAATAAATGATAGGGAAATAATCTTATAGTTTTTAACATAATTAATAATTACATGGGTCTATTACAGTAACTCCAGCTCTCACAATATGCATTATTTTATCGGCAATTTTCTGATTTCTAACACCTCTTTCAAATAGTTGAACCTAATAATTTACTATGAATTAAAAAAATATAAAACGTGCATTAAAGTTAATTTTGTTCAATTAAAGACTTTAAGTATTGATGCTGTACACAGACTACATATTTCTTTTTATTGCCAGTGGGTGCACAAACGAGTAGCGCTATATCCATGTCAATGAATAAAGAGGATAAATTGTAGGATTGTAGTTCGAACGACCGGGGTTTTATTACTTCTCTTCAACGACAGTTATTGCTTACTGTTGCTGATAGCTTGTCGCAAAGTAATGTTGTTTTTAACTTATTATTATAGTTATTTTGTTTGTTTCAACGCCAATGGCATGTTTAAATTGTTATTAGGAATAGTAAAGACTCAAGTCTTTTTCAAAACAAGACTTTTCAAAACATTAATTAATAGGCCAGTGGCAATTGACAGCTAGGTCATCGTAACCACTAGGCTACCAAGTCAATATTTTAAATAATTTTACACTTTATATTTGTAATTTCACCTCAACCTACACTATGCTACTGAAAAGTGGCATAATGTAATATTAAAATAGTTTTAAAGTAGCAGATTAACGCTGATGTAAAATTTCCTTAGTCAGAAATTTATGTTGGTATGTCTACAATTTATTTATACTACTAAAACCAACGTACCTGTAGCTATCCTAAAATGTGGAAAATTTAATGCAAATAAAACTTGTGCTGTCGAGGAAATGTTTGACGCCATATTATTTGCGGCATCCTTAACTAACTTCAAATATTCATAAGGGGGAGCCAAGAGGATATATAGTCCCATGCATAACCATGAATATAACGTGAGGTGGAATTAATTATCATTTTGACCTAATACTAATTTAATTGCATAATAGTTAAAGCACTGAACTAAGTTAACTCTTACTTATTTAATCATATGATTTGTTTATGAAGTAACCTGAATTCTTGGTATTATTGTTTTTTGGTTGTTGAAAAATTTAAGAAAACCCCTTTTGGTATAACGTAGATTTTTACTTAATACTATTTCAATAATTTTAATGATTTCCTAAATATATTTAATTTTGAATAACTAAAAACTAGTGGGCTGTAAATTGAAGAGGAAATAGAGTAGGCTGGTAGAGAGCGCATGCGGTCTAATCAGTGGGTCATATTTATATTAAATACCCCCGTCGCAGCAAACCTGCATACTCAGCGAATTTCCAATGAATATATAATATAACGCATTAAAACACTTAACAGGATTCATAAGAAATATATTCATAAACAAACGATATTTAAAATATTAATTACTCTCCATAAGAATAACATTGGGGATGAGTACGCAGGTTTGCTGCAACAAGGAACACAAAATAATGGGTTTTTATGCAAATATCAATAGAACTCAGCTAAGTGAAGTCACATACCAAGTTTCATCCATATACATTAATAAATTAGCGATATATAACATTTTAATTATTTTCCATAAGAATAACATGGGGACCGAGTACCTATGTTTGCTGCTACGGGAACCATAGGCGAAAAATTTTTTTGTGCAAACAACAATAAACCACAACCAGATGAAGCCATATACCAAATTCCGTCAGTTTATGTTCATAAATAATCGAGAAATAAAATTTTTCTTTTTCTCCCTAAGAATAACATTAGACAACGTACTGTGTTTAACACTTTCAATATCTCAGTAACCAATTGACGTAGAACAATGATCAAGATACCAAATTGTTTGTTTTTTATGCTGAATTCAAAGGTGAAAATTAATATTTGATTTTAATAAAAGTTGCATGTGAAAAACCCAAAAAAAACATTTTTGGGGTACAAACCCCCCCCCAAAACCCCCCTTTGGATGGTGCGATTCGTCTGGTTTTCGAACTCGTTCAAATAAATAGTACTTTACACGTTTGTACCAAATTGCATTAAGATCAGACCTTTTTTACGAGAGTTATCGTGCTTACGGACACACACACATATATATATATATATATATATATATATATACATATATATATATATATATATATTTGAACGAATGGTGTTTTTGGCATCTGGGGACCTCAAAATTAAAAGTTATCATGGTCTCAGGCTTAAGTCTTACCATGAGACCTACGGTAATAGCTTCTTCCCTATAGGGGAAATTCGCTAAAAGGTCAAACAAGGACTGAATAATTGAGTCTCGTGGTAACTAAATTACAACTGGTCATTTACTCAAAACCAACCACCCACAAAAAGTCGAATACGGACTCTCAAGCAATTACATAGAAATGTGTTAAACGTAATTAACTACATTTTAACAAATAGAAATAACAGAATTAATTTAATAAGCTAACTCAGTTCCGCCAACTTTCACAGGAAATGATTTCATCTTTTTCAGATTGAAATTTGACCACTGTTAAAGTTCCGTTTCTTGAAAGGAAGGTTTAGAATATTCGACGCGTTATCCGTCCAAGTAGGCGGATTTTGATGTCCAATTAAACATCGTTTGTTGTCAGTGGTGTTTAGTTCAATGTTTCCTTGTTGCAGTGAATGTACTCATTTCGTTCTCCAGTGCTTCCAGAAGTTGTGTCATGACTAAAGGCAATTTGCAAGAGCTAGTGTTGAATCAGGAAGTGGTCAGTTGAAGATATGTCGATGATTTGTATAAACTAAAAACATAAAATCTAAGTGTTACCATCTGAGGGAATGACAGCAGCCGTGTTGTCAAAAAGGCTCGCTAAACCGCATGGTTACATATATTTCGAATAATTCTTCGATGTGTATTAAGTGTTATTGGGGCCTGCAAAGGTTAATTTAATAATTTTAACAAATCATGATTTCATAATTAATTAAATTAATAATATTAAATAATAAATACCTTATTCTTAATAATCTGCTTGATATATTTTCCCTTCTTGCAAAACTCAACGTTTTTGTTCAATTTAGACATTGATTATTGTTGACACGTAATTTTGTAATATGTATTTAACAAAATATATCAAATAACTGCATTATATCAAAACCTCTCATACTTACGTTTAAAGACTAAAACCATATGCGAAGTTTATTAAATTCTTCATAAATCATTCAAAAGCGTTGTAACAGTGTATACTGTTATACTTGAACATTTATTGATTCCATAACGTTTATTGATTCCACACTTTTGTTCATCAAAACATCTTAAACAATTGCTTTCAATCAGGGTTTTACTGCCAAAACTATTTACGAGAACTTGGAATAAATGTTTCAAAATTTCATGTTACTGTGAAATATCAGACGATAATACGATGATAATACTCGTCTCGATTATATTAAATTTGTTCAGTGTAATACAATTATAGACTATACATACATAAAATATAATCAGAATTTATAGCAGTATTACTTTATCAGGAGGTTCAATAAAACTTATTTAAAACTGTAACTCAGACCATCAGCCTTCCTATTAAATCGTTGTTAATCATCGGTATTTTAATAATCCTTCAACGCTTCTACAAAATATTGCAGTTACTGTAATATTGACTCAACAAACTCACTTTTAACGAGTCCAGTAGCAGTTGAAGCGCACTGCGGGCAGCCCTCGCGACGCCAGCTGCAGTGACCACGGCGACTTTACCTAGTGGGAATACATATTTCTGTTTAGTTAGTAGCAAATTATGTATAACGTTAATTTACTTTTTACAGTGGTTATGTATCGATTACTAGATTGTTGTTTTATGGCATGAACGCTTACACATAAATTTACAAAATATGCAAAGTTTCTTAAAATACAAGTTGAATTTGACCTTGTAATTTGACCGTTCAAAACAACTCAATTAATTCTCATTACGGTCTATACCGTTTTGTTTTCCTGCCTATTTATACCAGTTCATATTACAGAAACTACATTAGACACTGACTTTGAGCTTTGCACATGAAGGACTTATTTAGGCACCAGCTATAACCTATTTGGTACTCAAATGTTATCAAAGAGAGGTTCAGACCCTAAAGTCAGATATTAGGTTAAGATTATACTTTTTATATTTCAAATTCTACAGGTTATTTGTACTTTTTAATGATTAATTTTAAAAAAAACTTTAAAAATTAATAGTTCTAGTAACCTGAAGGAATTGAAGCTCGGCCAACAAATATATAAGTGATATTTATTTTCCGTTCAAAATATATGAAAATAAAACATAGGTTTATGTAAGAGTTTTGGTTTTATTGACCTGGACAAATTTGTAATGTTTGATGTTTTGTAATACGAGGAGGTATCCTTATATGTATTGTTCAATAAGAAATTATTCATAAAAGATTAAACATAGCTATAATGAAGCGAAATTTTATTTTGTTAATTTCAAAATCTAGTTCTACCAACTGTACATATGGGTCCACTTAGAAACAAGGATGTAAAGTGGTTTCACTTATGCTTATTTGGTTACCATGACAACTTGTGTCTTGTCTTAGTCTAACTACATCGTCGGAGCGCCCGGAGTTATCTCAGTTACAACGGCTTCTCGAGGCCTCCATTTAACCCTTAGTTCCAAAGATAATGTTTCCTTCTAACTTGACAATGATAACAACGATGATAAGAGTAATTTTTAATCCACCCCGTTTCAAAACAAACATTTAGTTTTTCAAAGCAATTGTTTTAGTTTTCAACCCAGTAATCTGGTTTTAATAATTAAAAACAAATTAATGAGAAATTCTCTTCCTTTACAAATCATGCCGGTCCAGAATTTGATGGTGTATTTCTTTACTGAAGTTAGTGAGGTAAGGTTAGACTAATTTGCATATTTTGTGGTTAAACAATAGTGTCTATGACTAAATATTGATTTCTGTCCATTTAAGAATTTCCAAAGCCTCATAGTACACAGGGTGATTTAAAAGTAACAACAGCGTTTTGTTATATAACATATTTTACATATACTTGCGGCAACCTTCTTGCATATGATAAGCTTCAAAAACAAGGGACAGTTTTCAATTTTGTATATTTGGGAGTATGATAACTGGGATTAGTTAAAAACAGTAAAACTTAGAAGAGAATTAGTATTAATTTAATTTATTTTTCAGCGTCTCTAAGTAAATTAATTTCAATGCATCCAGAATTTGTTACAAACCCCTAGATGTGGATGTTGTACTATATTTTGATAATCACCCAAAACTGAAAAATGGAATCTAGCTCTAGAAGTATTAAAAAAAATCAATCAATCAAGTTTTGATTATAAATTAATTTGGTTTATTCATTACCCTGGCTGAATATAGAAACAAATTCAAACAAGACTTTGATTATTAATGGGTTTTACTATTAGTTTTTGTTCATTTTATATAACGTACAAGATATATGGAGAAACTGTTTCGTTTTATTCTTTAAGTGTAGTTATTTACTGTGGCTCGAGACATTTTCTTTGAAATACATTGGTCAATTATATCTTTGCTAAGTGCAAAAGGTAAGAGTTAGGGGAATGTAAATATAGCGCAGTGCAGACCGTCGTTATGAACGGCTATTTTTAAACGACACGCTATCCCATCTGCAATTGTTGTTTTAATTAGCTCACTATCTACAATTGTTTGAAAGTAACAAATTTACTGTTTTTTAGTGAATTTCCTATGGAAAGTGAACTACTAGCATGACCCGCACGGTGAAAACTTAAGCCCGGGAACACCATAGAAGTTCCTAACGTGACCCCCTGAACACATTTTAGGGGGGTCGTTCAAAATTATATATATATATATATATATATATATATATATATATATATGTATGCACTCTAGCGGTTGCATTTTTTGTCCAATTTACTTCAAATTTGGTAGGGATGTTCCTTTCTATAATCAGTTTGACAAGTTAGTTGGGCAAAACAATCGGAAAACTCTAAACCCCTTCTTGGGGGATTATTCTTTCAAATTTCGAGTTTTTGGGCCCAAAAATGGTCAGACAAGCCCTGGACGTAAAAGTAATGCATGTATTAAGATGGGAATTAGTGAAGTGAAAGTTTTAAGTCCCCTCTCGTCATTCTAGCATAAATATTTACCGAGTTATTAAAGGAAATGTGTATTGACCAAACACAGTACGTTGTCTTATGGGGGTTTAACATTAGAAAGCATGTTATTCGTTTGTTGGTGTATTTGTATCATCCCCAGCGACCTACTTTAAAGCCTGACTGGACCTTCTCCCAACCTTATAATGCGCAAAATTTTATTCCTAGCATTGCAGGTAAATGAAACCAGGAGCATCAGAACAGCCAAAAAAACAATGTTTTCAGATTTCAAAAAAATTTTTATAAATGTATGTTTTTACACTGGTTTCGAGTTATAAAAGTTTTGTATGTGGAAATTCACTTTCCTCACGACAGCGTGCTGCGTGCGAACTCGTTTTTATTTCTTAAACATTGATTCGTTTATTGTTATGGTTAATACTGACGAACTTTTAAACATTTAACAGATATTTTTGCTCTATTTATCGATAACTTTTTAGTTTAAAACACGTAAATTAGTGATTAAATTGTATCTTAAATTTTTAACTTAGTGAATATTTACCAGTATGGTTATTTATTTTGTACATTTAATAAATATAAGGGGAGTGACTAACTTTATTACACGATAAGTGGCGAACTTATCTATAATCCTACATACTTTAATATTTGTATTTTTGTATCATATTATAATTGTAATTCTGAAAACATCCTCGCTTTTAAACTTTGCTTGGAGAGGACTCTTTTTAGTCTGTGTGTTAACAAATATAAATAATTATAAAAATCTTAATTTTTTTCATTGCAATGAAATCAATGTTTTTAATTTTTTTAATATAGGTACTATTGTTACGGTTTTTACTATTTTTAGATGAGAGTATAATTTTAAATTGCTGTGATTGGGAGGTGAAATTGGCGTGGATTTATTTTACTATTGTTTTTCAAATGTCGCAATTAAATTTTTTTATCATGGTGGTGTAGCCAGTACATGGTACAGTAATAATATCTCAAAAAATTATACTTAGTACATAATTTAAGTAATTCATACACAAATTTAAATCTCAAATTTTAAATTTTAAAATCGTGTATGTTAATGATTATTATTTAAAGTGATTACCAACCGATCATTTGCATGTAGCAAGACGGGACAAAAATGTATTTATTGTAGATAGTATACTTGTATGCTATGCACGTGGGAGCACACGTGGGAGCACTTTGCACATTGTCCTAGTTTCCGTGGATCGTTCTACATTTTAGATATATTAGACACTCTAATAAACTGTCATTCAGATTATGTTCTAGATGTAAAAACTAGAAATGAGTATTTATGCTATTTCAATTTACCAAGACGGCTAAATTTATTTTACCAGACAGCTTTTAAGATTCTCTTGTTTAAAACGATTATGATCGATATTATTTAAATTTAACTAACATGTTAAATGTATATATATATATCAATATTTTGAATAATATATTTCAAACTTATTGTTATGTTATTTTATAAACTATAACATATTTATAAGTTATACCATAGATTAAGAATACCACAACGGAGTATGTTTAATCTATGGTTATACTTTATGTGCAGTGAACAAAAGTAATAAATGTACTAATCAATTCTTCACAGCCTAAATTAATTACACTAACTTTAAAAAATCTGCTTACTTTCCAATGCATTTGCTTACACAAAATGAACGAAACTAAATAAACACTTTTATTTCCATGTTATCCCATGATATACTGCCTTTTGGTCAAAACTCCTTCTTAGGAACCACGTCAAGCCGTCTAGACAGCGATGATGATTGTCTGATATAGATATTTACTTTACATGTCCAGTAACCTTTCACACTTTTATGATGTGTATAAAGCTAATTGGAGATTAAAAACTGTTTATCTTCTCAAGTTTGGTTTTAAAAACATCGAAACGATGGAGGTTGATTGACAAAGCAAATCACAACGTTTAATTAGAATTGTTTATTCATGCAGAGGACAGAAGTGAGAGGAAATATTGATTTCACGTAATAACAAAGCTTATCACAACATTTAATTGGAATTGTTTATTCATGCAGAGGACAGAAGCGAGTGCAAGTATTGTTTACTGAGTATGTATAGTTGATGAAGAGAAAGGTTGGGACTGTGAGGCGGTCGTGGGTTTGGTGGAGGGGCTGTGTTTACCACGTATATATGTAGTGCGAATTTGTTTGATAATATAAAATATAACTGTCGGATTGTGATTTAAAAAATGAATAATTTCTAGACATAAATATTTTTGTGAAATGTCGTAATGACAACCGTAGCAAAAGTATATTTGCAGCCTCACATCAAATTATAAGTCATAATAGTTTTTTGTTAATTTGTATATAATGATTAACTTGTATGTTTCGTGAGAGGAAAGACTGATTTAAAACACAGTTGAAGTATTTTAAAGTGATATATCTCCAATGACCTTATAACATTTATTTACCCCTGGTGAGTCAATACGACCAAAAATCGTAATATTTATTACACATCAGGATCTCGATAAGAACGAGACTGGACCGTTCTTGTGCTTAACACGTTTATCACACAAGATTGTGGTGTAGTTTCCACGAAATTCTTTATAATATATTTATCTTTGATGCTCTGTCCCAAGGTCCATACATACTTTGTACAAGTTTGCTGAGTCGATCTATTTAAGGTTTTCTAATCAACCGGAAGAGACCTCGTAAAAACAGCTGGAAGGTCACGTGATCACTAATCCAATCTGCAGTGTTGCTGGTAACACGATATTTATCGTACGAGTACCATATTTTCCTCATCAGTGTAGTTAGAATTAACATTGTTTAACTGCTTAAATTCTATGATAAGCTGTTTTTTTTATGAAACTAATATATTGTTTTGATTTATTTGTATTATTATATTAATCGATTAAGGGTTTAAATGTTCTTTCTACATGTCCAGTGACAATTTAAAAATAGCTGTACCATTTTTATACCCTTAAGGTTGGCAACACTTTATGGTATGTTGTTTATTTATGAATCAGCTGGACGCCCTCGTAAGACATATTTGCTGCGAACATTCCTCTTATGTTAAGACCTCTAACATAAAGTTCGAAAGCCAGAAAAATCTGACCATGGGAAGGGGGGTTTATGGGGGTTTAAAATTTTCCAGAAATCAGATTTTTGCATTTTTCGCCCTACAATTTAAAAAAAATAATTTTGGTTTTTACCATATTATAGAGCTTAAAAAAACAAATAATAAAGTAATTTTAAATATTAACCTAGGTTAAGTGGTTGCGGATGAAATCCAAAAAAACCTACTCATAAAATCTCCCATGTTAATCTTATGGGAAAAAGGTTTTTGGCATTTCCTCAGTTTATTTTAATTTAAACTTCACATTTGCTTTTAGAAATCTGTTCAGTTCCACAACACAATCATTTTGGTGTTTAAATTGTGATTCTACGCCCAACCGTTGCTGAGATATTCAAAGTGCTAAACACAGTACGTTGTCCAATGTTATCCTTATGGAGAATAAATAAAATTTGATATCTCGATTATTTATGAATATATGGAGATGAAACTTGGTATGTGGCTTCACGTAGTACTGTTATATTGATATTTGCACAACAAATTGATTTTTTGTTGGTTATTCCCGTAGCAGTATACCTGCGTACTCAGGCCCCATATTATTCTTATGGAGAATAAGTAAAATGTAATGACTCCCTTAATTTTGAACATAGATTAATAAAACTTGGTATGTAGCTTCACTTGGTTGAGTTATATTCATAATTGCATAAAAAACCCATTTTTTGTTCCTTGTTGCAGCAAACCTGCTTACTCAGCCCCATGTTATTCTTATGGAGAATAACTAAAATGTTATATAGCGCTTATTTATGATTGAATATTGATGAAACTTGGTATTTGGCTTCGCCTAGTTAAATTATATTTATATTAGCATAAAAATCAATTGTTTGTGTCCTGGTTTTAGCAAACCTACGTACTCATTACCAATGTTATTCTTATGGAGAATAATTAAAATCGCTTATATGTGAATATATTTTTATGAAACTTGGTACGCGGCTTTATGTGGAATTCAGACAAATATTATGCATTGGAAATTCGCTGAGTGCGCAGGTTTGCTGCGACGGGGGTATTTATGATTAATGCAATTGTTAGAGTACAAGCAAACGAAAACCTGTGATTGATAACAGCTGAAACGTTGCCAAACAAAGTCGACGTAGCGGCGCCATGTGAGTTTAGCAATGTTCGTCTATCTCTCCAACTCTCAAAGTTAACGTTGGAATTTCCACGCTGTTCTAATCGTTATTCATCAATATTGTTACAAAATTCATAAATGTACGTAATTTAAATATATTAGATTTTATTAACTTTATTGAGATAATAGTAAACCTTTTTCCCCATTTATACATTTTAGACCCGAATGTAAGCTTATTTGTTTATAATGGAACTGTCTTATTTTCATATCTTGAAACTATTAAATTCAGTGCTCAGAAACTGCGTTACGTCCCCTTAGAGACAGCTTATCTCTATTCATTGTTTGTCGGAAAGTCGCTTGCAATATAAAATTGTGAAACTAACTTCTCTTGGTAAAAGATGCTTGGAATATCGAGAATATTAATATTATGATAACAGTGGATTTTTTTTTTTGTTACGTAGGAGGAACGCTTAATGCGCGAACCCAAAGGAACAGTGTGGGACTCCCTCTTACGAGGTATACCCACTAAACCTCCTATGGAGCCGCGGGGGAAAAACCAGGCCGGAACCCTTATCGGACAACTTCGGCACTGGCCCGCGTGTCTTGCGCCCAGACGGGTCACGTCACCGTTTCGGGAAACTTAGAGGTCACCTAAGCATCCCTCGTCTCGCTTTCCCCGAAGAACGGATTGCACGAAGAGCGCAACCGCTCTCCAGGAGTCTTCATTTCGAAGCATCGCCCCCACCACGACGTCCGGGGACAGATCGCCGACAGCAGAGACGAGCCTCCTCCTGTCTTCAGCGAAACGACTGCACCGGAAGAAAGTATGATGAGCATCATCCACCTCCTCCGGGCAGTAACTACACTGAGGTGACCTCACCTTCCCTATGCGGAAAAGGTATTTCCTGAAGTACCCGATGATAACAGTGGATTTACGTTGTCCATTATATTAATAAGTTAATAAAGTTTAAAAAACTTGTGGTTTCTACTTATGCAATTTTATTTTTTAACATAGTTAAAAATGTATAGGCAAACAAATGTATATTATATAACTACTGTCCTGATAAATTAACTGTCAAAAAATCTAAAAGTTCTTAGCTTAATAATTACTTTTTTCCAGCTTTAAATTAATCTTGGTGATCCAGAAACTATTCGGATAGCCAGTGGGTCGGGTCTACAGTTAAACTTTATATTACATTACTAATTAAATTAACAAGGTTGATATTAATATCAGCTCTTTGTAAGTTGGTTTATATGGCTTGAAATTAAAAGTAAACAACTCAAATGAGAATATACCTTTGCAACAGTTGTAATATTCAGTACAGAGGATTGAGGTTGTTCCGGTCTGTAGCTCAAATTGCATTCCACACATTCAGTCACGCCGCGTCTTCCCATGTTGACAGTGTCTTTACATTAGAGTGTGGCAAAGTAAAAGTACCAATAATTTGTACTTGTACTGTATGGTGAAAATCATGGCTTCTCGTTAACGATGTTTTCTATGTTCTGCACGTCGTGGTTGTGTTTAAATAATCTACTGATAAGAAGTGGGATGGGTTTAAAATTATAATAGAAGTGAGGGTTATGTTGTAACTAACTTTAACAATTAAATTATTTATCACAATCTATAAAACAAAATTAAATTAAAATTATGAAGGCTTGGTGTGTGGAAACATATTATTGTACTTATGATATGATTTAAATAATTTATTGGTTTTCGTTGGGTGATTTTACGCCTCTAAAACAATCAATCTGTATAAATGTTTGGTAACAACCAAAATCTCTTATTCTCTAGATGTGCCCTAAAGGATTCTAAGAAACACCCACCTTCAGGGTCACACCCCATGGCCTTTCAAATTTCCATTGTTAATCTTATGGAGTTATTTCATTTAGTAAGTCAGCTGACTATGTGACATGTGGCTTGTGAGATCCCGTGTGTATATTATTTAAATTTAATTGCGCTAGCAATTCAATAACAATAGAATCACCCATCAAACCTTTGTCAGTAAAATTTAAAATATAATTGATCAGTTTATATTAAGATATATATTTTAGTTACAGACACAAATGTAATGTACAATAATAAATTGGTAAAAACAAAACTTATAATTAACAATTTACAATACTTTTCATTACACCTGCATCTCGAATTAAGGTTCATTATATGTAAAGCTAACCACATCTAAAGCTAAATAACGAATCTAAATTTCTTCATAAGCTAGAACGTTAATGACCAACGAATTAATACTAGGAACAAAAACAATGAAAATATGGAATTTACAAAAGAATATTTTTAAAATATATATTATGTTTAACAACCTGTACGTTTTAATATACAGAGCACGCAACATTAGTAAGAACAAGAAGGACCATGTAACCTTCATGAAGGTCCGTAGTGTACATTTTTATTTATTAGCGTTTCCGTAGATTTAACTTTCTGACATTGCCTCTATTGTTTTCTCTAACTACACTAAAATATTGTGAAATCTGTTCTACTGTTATATTTTGGCTAAATAAAATCTCAAATTCGCAGACAATCTTATAAACACAAACAGTTTAAACGTAGTTTTTGTTTTACGCATTATAAAGAGTTAGAAACTTATTTGTAATAAATATATCCAGTTTGAGAACTGGAGGACCTTTATATGCGAGCCGTAAAAACAACATCTTCTGAAATTGAACACAGAAAAACTGACGATTATATTGTTATCTATATTAAGAAGTATAAAAAGTGTTATGATTATCGTTATAGTTATTGTTGAAAATTTATTAACTTTTTATAATCTATTTTTAATAATTTTTCTAACTTGTTGTTACTTTTTACAATAATTTGGTAATATCACACTATAAAAGCTTTCAATACTTTCAATTAAATAATATGTATTTATTTTCTTCATACTCTTTTTAGTTCTTGTTCAAATCGTCTGTTATGTTTCAATCAGCTGACTTTTGATAATTTGTAATTATTGTTTTGAACCAAAATAAAACATTGTCGCGAATTCACATTTCCCCATTGTGTTTTCATGCAACAGTTTTTCTCTGTATTGCCTTATCCAACCGCATAATCCCATCCCGCAATCCTTTATTACCATTGACATTTATTTTTGTTATATTATGTAACCTACAAACTGTCATTTTGATAAAAGTTAACTACAAGGGAATAGAACACTAACTAATAGGGAATAGATTTGTGAACAAAAACAAAATGCTAAAAGAAGTTGGTGGTAAGTGAAAATATGACTGGTTCTTAAAACTGTTTAGTAAAATAAAATATTATATACGTATCACCTTCTTGTCATGTTTCACTCAACAACAGGTCCTCCCTAAAAACATTAAAAATTCAAATAAAATTCAGCTATCGTTCAACTTTTCGTGTTCCTCTATCCACCAGTTTTAAAACACTGCGTCCAAAGTAAAAACGAAAAACCTGCAATGCGTTCACAAAACACGTTATGGAAGTAATAAACGTATCACCTCTATTAACATAGTTAGGCTTATTTTTACAAACCTTGTATTACATTTTCCATACAAGGTTGTTCTTCATAATCGGTTTATCATTGTTTGTTTGATAATAATAGACTAAGTTTATTAGATTATTTTAATAATAGTTTCTATCTCCAGTATTAAATAAATAAATAAAATAATAAATAAATAAGGTCTTTAATTAGCGATTTTCAAACAATAATGTTTGTTTTACAAAATAACTAACATGTTTATAATGATAGAATTGTCTATAGTTCTGCAACAATGAGGTTGTCTCGAACTTGTCTTCTTAAAGTTTTAATACTGAACAATTTTAATTTCTTTGGAAGAGCATTGTACTGCTTTGGCCCAAAGTATCCAAATCCCCTTCTTCCTACTTCTAGCTTGATGCGTGGCACTTCCAGTAAATAATCTTGCCGAGTGTGTTTTTCTCGCTCGTCTACTCTGTTCTTAAGTTGTTTTTTTTTAAATATGCTGGAAGACCAGTGGCAAGGACTCTATGTACAAGTGTTACAGTTTGCAGTTTGCAAAGACTCCTTATAGATAGAACCTTAGCACTCTTTCTGTAATCCGAAATGTGGTCAAACTTTTTAAGGTTATACACAAATCGTAATGCGCTATTTTGAAGACGTGTGAGAACCGTGCAGTTTTCATTAGAAAGACTGTTTCCAAAAACTAGTAACGCATATTCAATAATAGGGAATACCAGGGATTTGACCATTTGCAGCTTAGCATCTTCAGGAAATAATCCCTTAAATCTGTTTAAGACTCGCAATAAGCCCACAACACGAATAAGGATTGATTTGATATGTATTGAAAAGTTAAGCTCATTATCAACCCACACACCTAATACCTTTACAACATTTTTTACAACTAAACACACCAGTTACAATATGACATCGACCAGTTGCCATTTTCATAAAACCGTTAAGAATATATTTTTTTTATTAGTCAAGTTAAATTCCTCTTAATTTAGCTAACACTAAGTTGCACGCTATTTAATAATATTAAACTATTTACATTACACCTCAACTGAACTATGTACTACTATTTTACAATTGAGATCATTTTATTCTAGTATCCTAAGAGACATTCTAAAAATATATATAAAATATTGTAACCGAAAACTCATTTTAGTTTTATGTTACAATAATCCAACAAAAGAACACCCAAAACAAACAAAAACCTGAAAAAACCAAGATAAAAGATTAATAAAGATTAATATTGCGATAGTTGGCGTGCATCATTAATGTTTCAGGTAATTCTTTAAAACCAATAATGATAATAACATTATAAATAACACATATTATAATAATTCAATCACAAATGACTGAATTTGCAGTGTGCGAGTGTGTGTGGAGGGATCATGTGACTTTCTGTATCACCAAACCGCAACGACTGTTTGTTCAGCTCGCGGTCTAACGGAAACGTCTTTTGCCGCCACTCCTTCCACTGTAAACATACACCGTGCCAGCCACAGAAGTGTAATACAGGAGACTAGGATGATTATATGTCCATAAATAAAACACATTTATTTATTTTTTTTTTTGTTGATTAGAGGCTTTATAAATAAATCTATCAAGAACATTGATAACACAACCATATACTGACTGTGTCTGATAACCAATATTGTAGTAATTGTAAGTGCTATTAAATATACTTAACATATTCCTTGTTGTTTTATTGTATAATAACATTTTTTTCTGATTGTTAGACTTATTGCGGGTCATTTGTAACCATGTTACTCTATTAAGATAACAAAATATTCTATTTGTCACTCAAAATATATGTTTACTTCTTCATGTTAAGATTCTAATAAAAAATAAGTATAGTAGGTAGTGAGTAGTTGTGGTAAGTAGTTAGTATGGAGCCAAAGAAAGTTCACATCAAAAGATACAGCAAGTTTATCTGATAATAGTTTCAATGCTGCAAAGTATTTCAAAGAAAAAAATATTTCGGAACAGTATAAAATAGGAAAAAGTGTAAATAAAAAATTATTTGTGGTTTCGTAGAACTAAGTGCATCATCAATAACACTACTAATCATAAATACATTTAAAATATTAACCGCTCCATAGGTCTGGAACTTGTTGGAATGGTAAAGTAAAATTAAATCAAATAAATATAAATGAAGAGGGCAGCTTTGAGTCATCTTTAGTATTACTACTTCTACCAACAACACATACAAGTTCTATTGTGACCTTACAACGGGGCAATAGAATACACATAACTTAACCAATTTGTGCGTAATCAGGGGAAACGCGATAATAGTTAAATAATTTCTTTATAAGCATGATACGTGTTGTTACAACTAAACAAGATAAATAAAATACGTCTTACAACACTACAAAGTATATTTACACATATACTGCACTTACATACAAGTCGGTAAAATATACAAAAAAGATGGTACAAGGCGATCGATTTCAACCAGTTACACCGGTCATCATCAGGCCAAATCCTTGTCCTGATTGGGCCTGATGATAGCCGGTGTAACTGGTTGAAACCGATCGCCTTGCACCATATTTTGTGTATATTTTACCGTCTTGTACGTAAGTACAGTATAAGTGTAAATATACTTTAGAGTGTTTTAAGACGTATTTTATCCATCCTGATAATAATTAGTAACAAAAGTTAATGCAGTTTTAAATATTCCAAGAAATTAATTTGTATTTATAAAACAAAAATATCCATGCACATATAAGTAGTTATTGTTTAATATATTTTAAAATATATTAATAGTTAACCTTTAAGCGTAATGTTTAGATATTGAAATGTAAGTATTTAGTTTCTAGACTAAACTTAATTGTTACAGAATTCATGAATGGAAACATAAAGAGACTATAAAGACGATTACGAAACTCAAACCAAGTTAAACGCAAAGAAGACTGAAGCGGCAGTTGGCCCGTTATATACCTTCGACACGCAGCGCCGCGCCGCCGCCGTGTTGCTTTTTTGTCTACTGAATCTTGATTAAAGTTGTTTTTTAATGGTCTTTCTCTAGTCTTAACAACACGACAATTTGAACAGGTAGACTAACAATTGCCTACTTTACTTGTCTCATTGATTTAACTTTGTATTAAATTGTATTTTTAAATTCGTACAAACAATGCATCAGTCCAAAATACGAGTTTCCTCGCCAAAAAAGTGTTATACCACTTCCTCACCATCACTTATAACGATTCTGGTGGTTTATTCTAAACTGAAACACGAGAAAATCTTAAATGTAAGTGTTTGCTTGGTTTAAAGGTAGAATAAGGATATGTTTTATACATATACCATTTAATTATTTGGTTATTTTTTCCCATGAATGCTTTCGAGAAATAAAAAAATCGCCATTTCAGCATCCACTAAAAATTTTGTAACGTGCTTTATTGATAAAAAACCCGTATATAATAGAATAAATGCTATGAAATTAACTAAATTCTACCATTAGACCCTTTTGCTTTTCTTCTTTCTCCATAGACCCCTAGTAAAGAGTTTTTCCACTGTCCAAACGTACGATTCCGAAGTTTTTTCATGACAGAGCTTAAATAAGTCTAATCAAAAGAGAGTGTTGATGCAGTATTTAGTTTTTGACTAATAAGAAGAAAGGTGATAAGTCTAAATGATAAGCAAGTTTACTGAAACGAGGTTGTGTACTTTGCGTACATTAACATGTATGTACTTTGTAGGCATTTTAGACATTTCACGCCTAAAATAACAAATCATAGTAGGTAGCATCTTGGCGATGGTATGGAGAAGCAGGTGGTTGTGGGGGCTGACATTACAACATTAGACAGATCGCTGCATAACCATGGAGTGTTAAATGATTCACCCCGTCTGTGTTTACGGTCCAGGTCTTGTTTCTCTTGTGCCATCTTACCATAACACTGAACTAAACGTAGTTTTTAACAACTAATTAATTTTTAAACTATCTAAAAACACTGTTAAATCGATATAAGTCATTTAATGCTACAGTTTGCTCTTTCGTTGGTATTGCCTTTAAAAAAGGTACAAGCGTTTTTAAACTCGCAAACATTGATTGTACATCTTACGGAATATGTACAAAATTCCGTAGCATATGTAATCAATGTCGGAACTTAGTAGTTTTTTCATGAAACTTAGTCTCTAAATACTCCTTTAAACTATACTAGTCCAGTCATTTTAGACAAATAACCTTAAAAACCCCTTATAAGCATAAGACTTGGTGGGTGTGTTGAATTTTACCTTCAGAATAACATACTAAAAGTCCTTGAAAAAAAACTTGTGCTACGGCCACCATCTTGGAAAATGGCGGCCAATTGTCACTTTGTTGCTTATAACTCTACTATTATTGATGTTAGAGTGAAACAATACAAATAAAAGTTGTTTGAAATTACAAAATGCATACTTCTAACACAATTATCAGTACCAAATCGAATATAGGAAATCTATTTAAATATTCTTATCAAAATCTATATATAGGGTGCTCAAAAATGAAGGTCATGAGGTTGAATCTGTAAATGTTCTAATATGAACCTAAGACAATTATACATCATTTTAAAGGTCTCGTATGAAAAATTTTGGTGGAAACAGAATCCACTTATCTTTATCCGTTTAAAAATGGCGGCTATTTTTGTAAAATATATTGTAATTTACAAAATACTCTGTATTTTATAAACGAATAAATGTGTCTTGTTTCCGATTGAAATTTCTTACTCGTAATAAACTCAGCATTACTCTGATATGATACACTAGACAGTTGCTTTAGAACAAAATAACTATTTACATATTGTTTTTATAAGGCCAAAAATTATATAAAATATAACAAAACATTTTATATAATATATAACAAATATAATATATAAATTTTATGTATTTAATTATAAAATTATATTCTTATAAGAATAATAAAAATATTTTATTTCAATTATTATTTCGTTCTAAAACAACTTTCATTATATATCACATCAGAGTAAAGCTGAGTTTTTTACGAGTAAGGTTAATCGGAAACAAGACACATTTATTGGTGTAACTAATTTCTGAACAATTGCATGTATATTGCTTGACCATGTCATTTGCATGATTGTAGTGCTGTCTGACAATAAACGTTGATTATTGATTATTATTGGTTTATAAAATACAGAGTATTCTGTAAATTTAAATATTTTATACAAAAATAGCCGTCATTTTTAAACGGATAAAGATAAGTGTATTCTGTTTCCACCAAAATGTTTGTTTTTACGAGACCTTTAAAATGATGTATAATTGTCTTAGGTTCATATTAGAACATTTACAGATTCAAACTCATGACCTTCGTTTTTGAGCACCCTGTATATAGATTTTGATAAGAATATTTTAAATATTCGATTTAGTACAGATAATTGAGTTAGAAGTATTTATAATAAACCGTTCCCCCCTTATATATGCTGGAAGTGTGATCTGACTCACTCTGCATATATTTATATATTTAAATCATTAATAACTCGAAAACCGTCAGGTTTAGAGCAAAAGTGATAATAACTGAAATTGTGCATTTTGTAATTTCAAACAACTTTTACTTGTAACGTTTCGCTCTGTCATCAATAATAGAAGAGTTATAAGCAAAAAAGTGAAAATTGGCCGCCATTTGCCAAGATAGCGGCCGTAGCACAAGTTTTTTTCGAGGACTTTTAGTATGTTTTTCCGGAGGTAAAATTCAACACACACACCAAGTCTTATGCTTATAAGGATTTTTTAAGGTACTGGGTACATTTTGACTTAAAGTAATTACACTATACTAATAATTTTCTGGAAGATTTAATGTTGATTCCTCCTTGGCAACTCACTTTTTGTTTTGAATACGAGTACTTAACGAACACCATTTGTACTATAAGCGATGATTTCCATATCTATTATTATTAAGCTCTAATACAAGCTTTAGGTACTCTAGTATTCAAAAGTATTCGGATAGTTACGCAACCAACGAAAAATCGCAGCAGTCTCCGCTTCCTGTTGTCTGCTCTAACGCATACCATTTATCAGTCAAACGTCTGAGCCACCGATTTTATATCCTTCGACGGTTTCACCGAGCAGTCTGTGGCGTTGGAGAAATATTTATTACTTTTAAATGAGGAATTGAGAGGTAATACATCAGAAATAGCTATATGATCAGGGTTCAAACAGAAAATCTATTTTCCTCCAAATAGTTGAACATACTGAACAATATACTGAAGAATTTTATATACATTATTGGGGTTTTACTATGTTGAAATAATTTTTATTTTCCTTAAAATAAATTCTGAAATAATTAATAATGTCTCAAAATTTCCAAAAATAAAAATGATTTACAATTAACAGTTAATTAAATCAGTTATTAAATATAATCCCTAGGAATAGTCAAATATTTATTTTATTAGTGAATTTCCTTTGGAAAGTGAACTATTAGCAACCCCGCACGGTGAAACTTAAGCCCGGGACCACCATAGAAGTTCCTAACGTGACCCCCTGAACACGTTTTGGGGGGGTCGTTCAAAATTTTTTATATATATATATGGATATATATATATATATATATGTGTGTGTGTGTGTGTGTGTGTGTATGCACTCTAGTGGTCGTATCTTTTGTCCGATTTACTTCAAATTTGGTATGGACATTCCTTTCTATAATCTGTTGGACAAGTTCGTTGGGCAAAACAATCGGAAAACTCTAAACCAATTTTTTTGGGATTAGTCTTTCAAATTTCGAGTTTTTGGGCCCAAAAAGGGTCAAAAAAGCACCAGATGTAAAGTTAATGCATGTAAAAAGATGGGAATTAGAGAGGCGAAAGTTTTAAGCCCTCTCTCGTCATTCTAGCATAAATATTTACCGAGTTATTAAAGAAAATGTGTATCGGCTAAACACAGTACGTTGTCTTATAGGGGTTTTACACTAGATAAGCCTGTTATTCCTTTGTTAGAGTACTTTTATTATCCCCAGCAACCTAATGCCTACTTTCTACCCTGTCTGGACCTTCTCCTAATCTTATAATGCGCAAAATTGTATTCCCAGCTTTGCAAGTAAATGAAACCTGTTGTATCAGAACAGCCAAAAAAATCAATGTTTTCAGATTTCAATAAACATTGGACAAATGTATGTTTTTACACTGATTTTGAGTTTTAAAAGTTGTTATGTGCAAATTCACTTCCCTCACGTCAGCGTGCTGCGTGCAAACTCGTTTTTTGATTTAATTACACATCACGAGCCTGGATGTAATTAAATATCATGTTTTAAAATTATAAATCTCTATGACTAATAAATTGTAAAAGAAATCAATTTAAACAGATTTATGTTCTATAACTTTGAGTTATTAAATATAGTTGACGATAAACATCCGGCTCACCTTATCGAATAATCTGATATCAAACAAAACATCTGATATTTTTCATGGTAATATAACTAGCGACTTTAAAAGTTATTGGTCTAGACGTAATGGTATTGATGGAATTTAAATCAGTGGGCCTAGTTAAAATAAACCCAATGTGAGTTAACTATTGTAATTCGGATAGAGGAAAAGGTATGATTTCGTTAAATTAAACTACCCAAAAGTAAAACGAGTTCGCACGCAGCACGCTGACGTGAGGGAAGTGAATTTACACATAAAAAACTATAAAAACTCAAAATCAGTTAAAAACATACATTTATTCCAATTTTTATTCAAATCTGAAAATATTGATTTTTTGGCTGTTCTGATGCTCCTGGTTCGATTTACCTGCAATGCTGGGAATACAATTTTGCGCATTATAAGGTTAGGAGAAGGTGCAGTCAAGCTTTAAATTAGGCGTGAGGTTGTTGGGGATGATAAAAGTACACCAAAAAATGATTAACAGGCTTTTCTAATGTAAAACCCCCATAAGACAACGTACTGTGTTTGTTTAATACACATTTCCTTTAATAACTCGGTAAATATTTATGCTAGAATGACGAGAGAGGGCTTAAAAGTTTCGCCACACTAATTCCCATCTTTTTAAATTCGTTAATTTTACATCAGGGGCTTTTCTGACCCTTTTTGGGCCCAAAAACTCGAAATTTGAATGATTAATCCCCCAAAAATGGGTTTAGAGTTTTCCGATTGTTTTGCCCAACAAACTTGTCCAACTGATTATAGAAAGAAACGTTCCTACCAAATTTGAAGTAAATCGGACAAGAAATGCGACCGCTAGAGTGCCTGCACACGTATATATATATATATATATATATATATATATATATATATATGTATATATATTTGTCTCTCTCTATATATATAATGTAAATATATATATATAATTTTGAACGAACCCCCAAAACGTGTTCAGGGGGTCACGTTAGGAACTTCTATGGTGGTCCCGGGCTCAGTTTCACCGTGCGGGTCATGCTAATAGTTCACTTTCCATAGGAAATCCACTAATAATAACTTGTTTTTCAGGTTTATTTATCCCCTTTTAAAACTCCTTGTAGTTTTCTAGATAATTACAATTCGTTGGTTCGTCAACCTGAAACTCTAACAACTATTTTTGGCAGTAGCTTTTATTAATTATGCATGAGGAGCAAACAATATGCTTACTTGCTCTCGGCGATCCATGCCTAAACCATTCCAGTAAAACGTTGGTTAAGTGCTGGATAACTTCGATAGAAGGAGCTATTTGAAACAGCAACGAATCAACAGTCAGGAACGATCCTTTACAGTAACAAATTAAAAACAATGAAAGCCTCCTCCAATATGGTGGTTTGTTAATAATGTTGTTAGCAAACACAATAATTGTTGTCTGATTTTATTAACGTACTATCTATTTATAGATACTACCTAACTTGGTATCTAATCGTTTTTGTGTTTACCGCAACCATGAAGGGAAAGCAATGCGACAAACAAATAGTAATTATGCTGCCGATATCTGTTGTTGCTCCGCTTGTAAACAGGTTAAATGGATGGCAAAAAACCAGACAGTTAATTAACCTTTAATTACAAACTATAAAATTTAACTCTGATTAAAGATGTTTATTCAATTTGTTTTCATTTATTTGTATAATTGTTTTACTTTTGAAACTTTGTATTATAAAATATTGAACTAATGCCTGTTGAAGTATAAAACAACATCAAAATTCCGACAGTGAGAAAGTTATGATATACAGAGACACGAAACGAATAAGTAAACGATTGATATTATTAAGACACAGCCGAAGTTTATTAAAGGAAGTTTATATTTAAGTTTACGTAAGCTTTTTCCACATAACGTCATCATTTTGACGTTTGAACGCTTGGTTTATTACGTCAGTTTTCTAACTACTCAGGCGCATGTTTATGCAGACAGTATTTGAACGGATATTTCATTAGCCGCCACTCCTTCAAACTGTAAATATTCAACTTTGCCAGACACAAACCTATTTATAACCTTACAGACTTGCATAAACGTCCAAACTTTTACTATTGTTCGGGTAGGCACTTCCCAATAGTAAAGTTTAATAAATTAACATTGTGCAAAAACTAATATTTACTGTTTCTTAGGTCAAATATTACATGTTAAAACATAATTTATTTATTTGCTGTAACAATATGTTTTATTATCTGAGCAATATTTACCTGTTTAAGGCGGATTAAAGTAAATAAGTATTATGTTTAAGTATAAGTAGGTCTATACTATATAAGTATAAAAATAATCAAAATAGTGTTACCGTGGTAAGCTGTCATCGCACCAGCTGCAGCCAGGTGTAAGGTAGATACTTCGATCGCCCACCACATGTTAAATGTCCCTATGTTGAGAGGTAATTAATGAGCTGTATTACAGACCAGGGGGGCAATGACTCAAAGCGTTACGATTACACTCCCGGCAGAGCTAGGCCAGAGAGGGAATGACACATAGCGTTAGCATATACTGCCGGCACAGCTCAATCAGCTGTTCCAATAGCATCAGCTGATATGTTTACAACAATCAAAGTTTTCACAACATACCTTTTTAGCGAATTTCCCCTATAGGGAAGAAGCTATTACCGTAGGTCTCATGGTAAGATTTAAGCCCGAGACCATGACAAATTTTTTTTGTTTAGGTCCCCAGATGACTAAAACACTATTCGTTCAAATTTATATATATGTCCGTGAATGCGATAACTTGAGTAAAAAACGTCCGATTTCGATGAAATTTGGCTCAAATGTGTAAAGTGACATTTATGACTTTAAGTTCGAAAACCAGAAAAATCGGGCCATGGGAAGGGGGGTTTATGGGGGTTTTAAATTTTCCAAAAATCAGTTTTTTGCATTTTATACCCTAAAATTTTTAAAACACTTAATTTTGGTTTAAACCATGTTATATAGCTTAAAAAAATAATATGGTATTTTGAATTATTAAGCTAGGTTAAGTGGTTGCGGAGAAAATCCAAAAAAACCTGCTCATAAAATCTCCTATGTTAATCTTATGGGAAAAACGTTTTTGGCTTTTCCTAAGTTAATTTTAATATAAACTTCACATTTGCTTTTACCAATCAACTCAGCTCCACAAAACAATCATTTTGGTGTTTAAATTGTGATTCTACGTCCAACCGTTGCAGAGATATTCAAAGTGCTAAACACAGTACGTTGTCCAATGTTATCCTTATGGAGAATAAATAAAATTTGATATTAATGAATGTATATTGATGAAACTTGGCACGTGGGGTCACGTAGTACTGGTATATTGATATTTGCACAAAAAATTGATTTTTTGTTGATTATCCCCGTAGCAGTGAACCTGCGTACTCAGCCCCCATGTTATTCTTATGGAGAATAAGTAAAATGTCCCTTAATTATGAACATAAATTAATAAAACTTGGTATGTGGCTTCACCTTGTTGAGTTATATTGATATTTGCATAAAACCCCATTTTTTTAGTTTCTTGTTGCAGCAAACCTGCTTACTCATCTCCCATGTTATTCTTATGGAGAATAATTAAAATGTTATATAGTGCTTACTTATGATTGAATATTGATTAAACTTGGTATGTGGCTTCACCTAGTTAAATTATATTTATATTTGCATAAAAACCAATTGTTTATGTTCCTTGTTTCAGCAAACCTATGTACTCATCACCAATGCTATTCTTATGGAGAATAATTAAAATTGTATATATCGCTTATATATGAATATATTTTTATGAAACTTGGTATGCGGCTTTATATGGTATTAAGACATATATTATGCATTGGAAATTCGCTGAGTACGCAGGTTTGCTGCGACGGGGGTATTTTGCTCATATAACCTTAACGTGCGGTACCAGATCCTAAACTGCTATTTTTAGTGAATGGTGAACAGTAAACTATTAGCATGACCCGCACGGTGGCACTTAAGCCAGGGACCACCATAGAGGTTCCTAACGTGACCCTCTGAACACGTTTTGGGGGTCGTTAAAGGAAACATAATGGACTCAAAAGAAGAATACTTATATATGTAGGCAACACAAGAGAACCAAGCAATATATAAATACTCATATAGCCACAAAGAACGCCATATATGAGAAGTTAATTAAATTGAATATATAAAAATAAAAAACCTTTAATCAAATTCAAAACATATGATAATTTTTGAAATAATTTAGCTAGTTTTTATCTTATCAGCTTTACAGATACAAAAATTAATAAAATATGTTAGGTTGAGTTTAGCTTGAAAATGGCCTTAAAAGTGCCGAAACATGTAGCTTTAATAAAATATTTTAAAAATGGTACTCAGTTGAATTTTTATTTTCTAATATTTTTATATTTATGGACAATAAGTAAATTTGTACATCTCCCTTAATTATGAACATAAATATTAAAACTTGGTATTTAGCTTCATCTCGTTGCGTTATAGTGATAATTGCATATAATATACATTTTTTATATTTCTTGTTACAGCAAACGTGCGTACTCAGCACTAATGTTATTCTTATGAATAATAAATAACTTTCTATACAGTATATCACTTATTTATAAATGTATTTTTATGAAGCATAGAAGTGGCTTTATGCGGTAGCAGTGAGAAACATATACATACATGCTTTGGAAATTCGCTGAGTATGCAGGTGTGCTGCGAAATGGGTATTTATATTTTACGTTGCATATATTGTGTAGGTGTGGGGGGGCGATAAATAATTTTATAATCAACTCTGCCACCATATTTTAAGTACCTTAAGTACACATTACTGTTAATTTGCCCCCACACTAAATTTGCTCGACAAATTTAAGATCACAAACAAACCTTGAGCAAGACCTCCGTAAGACTTTTTAAATTGTTACCGCATAATCTTAAAGTCAGGGTTATTATAAATCCAGGTAACAAAAGTTGTTTCCTTCAACAATTAGTAATTTTTTCAAGTTTAACATATATCTTTACTAGACTGAAACATAACCCTTAGCATATTTTAAGGTCAAAGTAGGGATAAGTAGACTTGTTAGCGATTGGTTGTTAGCCAGCGTTACTTATTGTTACTACCCTTGCTATTTATTATAATTATACACTTCAGACCCTCCCGTTTGTTATAAAATCTGAATCGCATGGAAAATATCCAGATTTAAACCTTATTGCATTTGGTTATATCGATGTCACCCATAACTCTGATCACTCCATACTATTAGGCTGATGAGTCCATATCTCGTGATTGATTGTTGCACACCCTGTGAAATGTAACTAATGGATCTGTGTAGTCCTCCTGTGCGTTATTAACACATATAAATTCATATTGGCTCATAAACATAAAGCTGATTATCCTATTCGTATCAACAATAATGGCACAATTTCTTTCTTAATCTTGCTGTAAAATGATTTACTAAGTTATTAACAGAATCTATGTCTGTTTTTTAGCTCATCGATAAACAAAAAACTAATATAAATAACTGCTCAAAGAAATCTTGTGATCCTTTTATGTGATACGTCAATAACATTTTATCATTCGCTGTGCGCTCAGTTTAGTTATCAACGTTTCAATCGAAACTGAGAGCCAAACTCACTAAACCATACAAATGGCTTCCGTAGACATGTAAACAAGAGCAATCAGTGTATATATAAACGGTATCAGGAAACTGACACATACTTTCTCCCTTTTAACCCAACTTTAATGAATAAATTACTTTTTATTTACTAAATATAGAATACAAAACATGGTCGAATGTACAGAAACTCTTGTAAACAAGTTGTTTTAAAAAACATCCACCCAAATCCCTGCTTTGGAGGCACTACAGAATCCATTGCTATACTCGTGGTTTTAAAAGGGGAAATGCCCCCTATTCCCCCCCCCCGGGTTATTAAGGGGCAACATATTTCGAATTAACTCTGTTGGTCAATGCTAAATTGACAAGCATATCAAGTTTGAATGAAATTGATCAGTAAATAAGACAGAAATAGTAATTTTTGTATTCCCCATAAGAATAACATTGGACAACGTACTGCGTTTACCGCTAAATGAAAATTTCAATTTTCTCCGAAACTAGCAATCGTAGAACAGTAATTCAAAATACTAAATTATTTAGTTTTTAGAGCTCTTTTTAATGGTGAATAGTAATATTTTTTAATATTTATGTTTTTTTTATGAAAATCCAAAAAACTGAATTTTGGATATTTTAAGTCCTGTAATTTCTGAACCCGAATTTTTACAGAAATGCGGGTGGTGTCATTTTGTTGGAGAACTAAAGTTCTACAAACGACTAAAGTTTAATCAAAATCTTTATAGCCGTTTTTGAGAAATTTGGATTTTTCATGTTTTTTGGCGGTTTTTGGGGGATAATTACCCTTAAAAATCAAAAATTCAAAAAAATGAAAAAAGCCTGGAGATATCGTGGATTAGTACCTACATACCAAATTTCATCAAAATCGGTCCATAGGTTAGGGCTCTAGCTCTGTACACATCCACACAGACAGACACACACACACACACACACACACACACACACACACACACACACACACACACACACACACACACACACACACACACACAGACATCACGTAAAAACCACTTTTTTGGGTTCAGGGAGCACCAAAACGAATATTTCCACTAACAACTCAAATTCGAAAATTCTGACGAAAACAATACTTTCTCCATATACTACGTATAAGGGGGAGAAAGTAAAAATTGTACTAGACACGCATTCCTTTTATCTAGTATTACGGATTTGGAACTCCATAATTACCGATGGTGTTTTACTTATTTGTATCTTTATAGTAATGAAAATTTGATCACATTTTTGATTGCCGGTAAATAATTTTAACTATTCTCAGTTTTGGTCTTATACAGAGTGTTAAAAAAACCTTTCAGGACTCTGAGTATTTATTATGGAGTATCAGTAGTATTTTTACCAAGTCTTATTTGTAAGTGTAATAATAGTCTTAACTAATTAGACTCTATTAGACTTGCAACGGACATTTATAATTAAATTTGCAACTGTCTCGCATATAAAACTATTTACCAACCTTTTTTGAGCAATAATAACTTAAAACTTTGTTTTTCTTGAGCTAAACTAGTACCATAAGTTCTATATTTAAAGTTCTACATTCGATATGTATGTAGTCTCACAACTTCTGAACTCGAATAAAAGATTAAACAACATGTGCAAATATTATATTTTCGTTATGGCCTCAAAAACCTTGAAGATTTTGTTATTCATTATTATTTAGGGTTTTCAGATCAATTATTGTACACAAATTTAAATTTCCAATTAAGTGAACCAGCTGGAAATCGCTGTGAAAACTACTATTGGAGAAGGTGAAATTTGTCTCATTTATATTGTTATGAGAGAAATGCCCTTGTTTGTTTTTATTACTGTTGTTTTGTTGTTGTGTTTTGTTGTTTTGTTGTTGTTGTTTTCATTTTATACCTAATAGTAATAGCAGTAAACTCTAAGTTTTCAAATATGATTAATATATAGAAAAAGAAACCCGTTAAAATTTATCATTTTAAAGGTTATTTCTGAGCATCGGAAAATTCAATGACAACGCTTCCAGAATAAAATGTTGACCTCGCAGCTTCATTGTTTTGTGTAACATGTTGTCTCTAGCTGTCAGTGGCACTGCACTGGCCTCAATGTGTCCGATCTACTGCATTTTAATAAACTGTAACAATACTATATATATAATTTCATAAGGAAAAATAAGAACACATTTGGTAAATTTCTGTCTTTTTGCACGTTTCTGAATCTATAATTTTCGCCCTGGAAGGCTGTAAATTGGAACGCTCATAGACAACTAGATGGGAAAGGTCTTCACGTAGCACGATATGGATTGTTTGTCTTTATTCTTCTTTATGATTTTAGAATCAAAATAAAATAAAAATTTAAGAAGAATTAATGATCATATTATGTGATTATTTATAATGGTATAGAAGTTTTTGCTTTGTTTGCGTTTTCATACTTATTGGTTTATTTTCCTTAGCTTCTAAACAGTAAAAAAATATAATATTCACTTATACAAAAATCTAATATTAGAGTTTATAAACTCTAAAAGCTATTAGTTATATATATATATATATATATATATATATATATATATATAATTCATTAATTAATAAAACATGAAACCCACATTACATGTTACTCAACTAATTAATTAATTAGGTTACTCAACTGTAAGAATATCATGTTTAATTTGTTATTGTTCTCTTTCATGATAATGCAAATGATTATTTTGATCCCAAAATGTTGGTATATTACAAATGTTACAAACGTTTTAGTTAAACAGACATGTACCTTCATGTTAAAAACTTAAAACAACTTTTGCAGAAGTTTGTTTTATCGGACTCGAGCATTTATTTATCTGTATGAGTTTCACAGATGATTTTCTCGATATACACCAATTTTATCTGGTCCCGTGCATATTGTTTTAGTTAAACAATAGATAAAAGACTTTAATAAAGTTTTAGATAAATAAATCGATTTTGCAGAAGTGATGTTTTTTGGCATTTGATGACACGTGAAACACAATAAAACTGGAACTGTGGAGTAAGTACGTAATAACCCTAACAATAGTGATTAAACAAGGTTATAACCTTAGGAAACCCTTTTTCATAAACGTCAATGTAGTCAAGGAGTAGGGGGTTAGTGACAGAGAGTGATCGTATACATCTCCGGATGTCCTTACAATTACGGAACAGTCTAAAATCACACGAAAACCGTCAGTTAAGGTTAATTATTTCAGGTAAATCTTTTGAGAGCAAACGAACTGCTCGGCATTACATCAATCATACAAAAAAGATGACTGTGTTTGCAATTGTTGCATATTGCAGCGCAATTTTGCTGTGCAAATGTATTTTCTCATTAATTAATGGACAAACAAGTAAATAAAATTAGGTAACCTATATTTAGCTGCTCCTTGAAGGCTTGGGTTTTTAGACAAAGTAAAATACCCTATTTTACTGTTTTAGTCTAAAAAGCTCATAAAATTCGTACTAACTGCAACTGTTTGTCCTAACAGCACTTATATGTAAATGTTTGGCTTTAACTCACATTTAAGGTGAATTCACAAGCGCACCTCAAAGCGTCCTTACCTTTAACTTCTAATTGGTCTTTAAGAAACGTTTTTTGATTCGGTATTTTCATCTGAGGATGGTTGGAGCTTTAGAGGCCGGTTTAAGAGTGGTTAAAGGTCTTCTTGACTTAAGTCTTCTTGACTACAGTCAAGCTCAAAATACATTTACCATATTTACCTGTCTAAAATATATATACTTATAATTCTTTAAATAATTAAAATTAATTTACTGCCTCAAAAATATTTTACAAGCTGAAACTCTGTATTTTACACTAATTGAATTATCTCACGTAATTCAAGAATAAAATAATGGAAGTATTTAAATATAGTATTATATAGTTGGCACCGTTTTGTCATATCAATAATTCTATATGTTGTTAAAATATCATACCCAAAAATGCAAATTGTTGACGGGTTGCCAAGTCCTAAAATGATATGATTTCAAAATGTATTCGAAGTCAAAGATAGCACCTTTGATCTGATATTGTTTATCATCTCAAATTACTTAAATATGTTAAAATAACAATGCTTGAAAGATTGTTGGTTATTTTTTATCTGTTTTTGGCCAGCAGATAATGTATTATTATAATTTTTAACTATACTTTATTTAGATTTTTTAATTTCAAATTAAACATTTTGCAACCGTGAAGCTGCTGGCCAAGAACAGATAAAAAATAACCAACAATCTTTCGAGCATTGTTATTTTAACATATTTGTGATGATAATTTGTGATGATAAATAATGTCAGATCAAAGGTGCTATCTTTAACTTGGAATACAATTTGATATCACATCATTTTAGGACTTGGCAACCCGTCAACACTTTGTGTTTTTTGGGTACATCATTTGTTTTTTATATAATTGTTTATTGCAAATTCTTATAAATGACATTTCAAGTTGAAATAAAACAATATATATATATCAATGTTAAAATGTAATCAAATATAATGAACATTAATTAAGGTTAGTTTGCCTTAATGTTTCCTAGATAGTTTTTAGAATTTTCAGGCAGTTTTTGAAATATTAAAGAAAATATTATTATAATATTATAGTTTTGAAAATATTATTATAATATATATATTTGCACCATAATGCCATTTCTTGACGTTCACTTTCTCATCATTTGCTTCTATCCACTTATTTTTATTTTTAATATAAACTATGTAATGCCCTGATGCTATACTGTTCCTAGATGGAACACCGCATTTTTTGATTTGCACAGAATTCCATTAATTTTTATATTTGTATTTTGTAGACCGGGTATTATTAGACTTGTAATTTTGTTATCATGTGTTTGCCAAAGTTGCAGTTAAAAAAATTACGAAGTTACTTGTAACGGTGATGGATGTTTTTTAAATGTAGTTACCATTTTCACAAGTTGTGCATGTAGAGTCAGCAATAGGGAACCAAGCATTAAATTGACTGTTGAGTAGTTCATCGAAATTGGCTTTTCTTTAAGATGATTAGGAATGAAAATTTGTAATTTAAAATTACGATCGTAGCTGGTTGTGCTGTGGTTTCAGTTTGAACATTTTGTGGTTAGTTCTAATGAGTCCTTGAATTAAAATTCCAGGGGTTGATGGTTCGAAATAAGGCAATTTAAAAATTCTGCACAGTATTGTTCATTTGTATTAAATGGTGTTCCCAGTTGATTTATAATATCTACAGAATTTAAAATCTGGTAATTTATGCGGTATGATATTACCATTTCTTTTAGTAGAGAAGTGGTAAAGAATATTTGAGTGTCTAATTCATTCTTATTATAAAGAGATGAGTGCGAATGAAGTAACTTTATCCTTCATTAAAATTTACGTAATAAATATTTACTAGTCGACCCGTGCGGAATTCCGCACTGCGAACCAAATCTTGTCAGCTGATCAGATGTTCTTTTGTTTACATTTTTGCTCCTGCAAAAAAAAACTATCTATATTATTAAAATAATTTCTTGATTTTTGTTCGGCGATTTTAGACCCTTAAAACTATTATTTTATATACATATATGTTATCAATCGAAATATTTACCGTCTAGATGTGCCTTTTGGGGTCTTGAAAAACATCCAACTTCAGGGCTCCACCTCAATGGCTCTTAAAGTTCCAATGTTAATCTTATGGAGCTATATATTTTATTTAGTCAAACAGCTGATTATAATGTAAACAGTTTAAACCATCTGACCCTTGCCTGCGAGATTCCCGTGCGGAGAACGGGACCCTTGCTAGTTCCCTTTATTAGTGAATTTCCTATGGAAAGTGAACTATTAGCATGACCCGCACGGTGAAACTTAAGCCCGGGACCACCATAGAAGTTCCTAACGTGACCCCCTGAACACGTTTTGGGGGGTCGTTCAAAATTGTATATATATATATATATATATATATATATATATATATATATATATATATGTGTGTGTGTGTGTGTGTGTGTGTGTGTTTGCACTCTAGCGGTCGCAATTTTTGTCCGATTTACTTCAAATTTGGTAGGGACGTTCCTTTCTGTAATCAGTTGGACAAGTTCGTTGGGCAAAACAATCGGAAAACTCTAAACCCCTTTTTTGGGGGATTAATCTTTCAAATTTCGAGTTTTTTGGCCCAAAAATGGTCATAAAAGCCCCTGATGTAAAATTAATGCATGTAAAAAGATGTGAATTAGAGAGGCGAAAGTTTTAAGCCCTCTCTCGTCATTCTAGCATAAATATTTACCGAGTTATTAAAGAAAATGTGTATTGACTAAACACAGTACTGTACGTTGTCTTATGGGGGTTTTACACGAGAAAAACCTGTTATTCCTTTGTTAGAGTACTTTTATCATCCCCAGCAACCTCACACCTACTTTCAAGCCTGTCTGGACCTTCTCCTAACCTTATATTGGGCAAAATTGTATTCCCAGCTTTGCAAGTAAATGAAACCAGGAGTATCAGAACAGCCAAAAAAATCAATGTTTTCAGATTTCAATAAAAATTGGACAAATGTATGTTTTTACACTGATTTTGAGTTTTAAAAGTTTTTATTTGGAAATTCACTTCCCTCACGTCAGCGTGCTGCGTGCGAACTCGTTTATCTTTCATATTATTCAAATTTCAGATAAGAGGTACATTTTTAGCGTGTGGGTCTATTTTTTGTCATTAGCCGGCACGATGAGCTTTAAAATGAGGGGTAAATCATGGAATTTGATAAAGGAATAAGGAATATCTCGCGGACTGACAGAAAAACAGGCTAGAGAAGCAATATAAAAGATTAGCCTATATATTTGTAGATTTAAATTAATGCTGACATTAAATTCTTCACTGATTTTCCAAGATTTCCAATAAAATAATACCTATCTACCTTATTTACAACGAGAAAATTAAATATATTAAATAATTATTACTTACACATTTTAGCAAAATAATCCATGCTTTCATTAGACATTTGATGGAGTTTTTTTTTTAAAAGGACACAGCAGAATCAAGCAAAACAACAGATCATAACATCTGATTTTATCTCCAAATTGCATTCTCTACTGGAAATAGTACAAATAAACAAATTTACTAAAAATCTATTTTTTTTAAACTAAGCCAATTTTGGTGACAAGTCTATAGGCGAAACTATTATGTATTAAATGATCGTTTGTGTGTTATTTGAAAACCCTTACCGACTAGATGTGACTTTTGTGGTTTTGGAAAACGCCTTCCTTCAGGTCTAAGGACCGTCCTCCTTTAGATCTCGGTATTAGACCATCCTTAAGGTCTCGTCCTCCTTTAGCTCTCAAAGTTACAATGTTAAAATTATGGCAAAATTAAAACACCCCCGTCGCAGCAAACCTGCATACTCAGCGAATTTCCAATGAATATATAACATAACACATTAACACTTAAAAGGATTCATAAGAAATATATTCACAAACAAGCGATATTAAAAATATTAATTATTCTCCATGAGAATAACATTGGGCATGAGTACGCCCAATGTAATGAATGAACGAAGTGGTTTACTGCAACAAGGAACACAAAATAATGGGTTTTTATGCAAATATCAATAGAACTCATCTAATTAAAGTCACATACCAAGTTTCATTTATATACATTTATAAGTAAGCGATATATAACATTTTAATTACTCTCCATAAGAATAACATGGGGACCGATTACCTAGGTTTGCTGCTACGGGAACCATACGTGAAAATTTTGTATTTTGTGCAAACAACGATAAACCCCAACCAGATGAAGCCATATACCAAATTTTGTCAGTTTATCTTCATAAATAAGCGAGATATACAATTTTTATTTTTCTCTTCATAAGAATAACATTAGACAACGTACTGTGTATAGCACTTTCAATATCTCAAGAACAAATTGACGTAGAGCAATGATCAAAATACCAAATTGTTTTGTTTTTTATGCTAAATTAAATGGTAAAAATTAAAATTTGATTTAAATAAAAATTACATGCGGAAACCCATAAAAACCCATTTTTGGGGTACAAAACCCCCCAAAAATCCCCCTTTGGATGGTGCGATTCGTCTGGTTTTCGAACTTGTTCTAATAAATGGTGCTTTACACATTTGTACAAAATTTCATTAAGATCGGACCTTTTTTACGAGAGTTATCGTGCTTACGGACACATATATAAATTTGAACGAATGGTGTTTTTGGCATCTGGGACCTCAGAATGAAAAGTTATCATGGTCTCGGGCTTAAGTCTTACCATGAGACCTACGGTAATAGCTTCTTCCCTATAGGGGAAATTCGCTTGTAGATTTAAATTGAACATTTAAGGGTGCGCCCTACCTGCCTTCCGCACGCTAAAGTAAGGGTTTTGCATCTCCCACATTGTATGCTTAATTGTCAACCAATTAAAAATAATTTGTTGTTATTTCTTTCATTAAATGTTCATCTAGAGATCATACGATTTAAAAATCGTTATTTTAATTCAAAATAAGTGGTAGGCCATTAGTAAAGTTTCAAATTAAGCGTTTTTATAAAACTTCTTAACGTAAGGAAAAAAATTATTTTGGAAAAAAAGAATCGTACAATCTCTAGATTGGAATCTGAAAAGTGTGAAACTGCAAATAGTTTGATAGAAATCTGTAAAATAACAGTGCGATCGAGGAGAACAAAATGGTCTTCAAGCATAAATATGCATGGCCCTGCTTGTTGGAGGCGCCGGCGCGGCGCTAAACAACAATCATTCAATCTGGGGTAGGGCGCACCCTTAACAGCTGTTGTTACTGACAAAACACAGTAAAGAAGCAGGAACACCGTTTTAAAGCTAACCTCGAGAACGGACTTTTAAATTTCAAATGTGTTTATGGAGTTATTTCATTTAGTGAGAATTTTCTCGTTCATTTTCAAGATGAGCTCGTTCGCTTCGCTCACTCGCCTCCAGGTTGAGCTCGTTCGCTACACTCACTCGCCTATTTATATATATGGAACTAACTTCGCCATCGAAAAAAGAATTTGAAATGCCATTCAAGTAGATTTTTTATTTCCATAATGAACAAATGTTTATGCCTTTTAAGTATGTTTAGATATAATCTTTATGACAGCTGTTTGGTGTAACTGACTTATATAACCAACCCGAATTTGTTTTATATATTTAGATTTCATAGTATGTTTATTGCATATTATGTTATATTCGATGTATTATAGTATGTCTACCTTAAACGAATTAAATGATTTTCCTTACCTCTATATCGTTTTGTTTGGTTAAATTCACTCAATGATTTAATTTGAATTTACAAGTACCAGCTGATCAGATAGTTGTTTTGGACACATGCGATACTTGGTAAAGACCAAGTATATATATATATATATACTTAACAAAAGTGTTTACGTAGTAAATGTAAACAAAGCAGACATCAAATTCAGTAAAAATTTTGAAAGTATAATTTAATATTATTTGTTTTAAAATATTGCGTTTGCAAACTTATAATTTAGTGTCAAAAGTGAAATATGTGAGTAAAAACAGAAGTCTGTGCGAAATTTCGTTCAGTTTAATGAGAAATAAAGTTTTCAGGCTTAGTGAACAAAATGAAGTGGACGATTTGTGAAAAGTGCCAAAACTACAAGATTTAGGCTACTTTATACGTTAATTTCTCGCTTCTCAGACCTTTCTTAAACTAACTGTTGCAATGTTTCGTGTTCATTGGAAGGGTTTAGCATATAAATGCACTGCCACATTCACTTAAGGCTGTAATACGCTATTTTGAGAAGTGAAAAATCGCCTCATTCTGCTTCGTGTTAGTATAGCACGTGGTCGTGTGGTGGACTTGGCGACGTGACGCGACCGTGCCACTAGATAAGTATCCTGTCAAACAACGGATTGAGAGGTGGATCTTATTTCAAAGGCTACCTGCAAACATGCTATTGTTTTAAACTACGAATCCAAGAAACATATCCAAACAAATGTACCTTGACACTTTATTAAATTTCCCCCTAACAACTATCATTAATAATTATTATTTGTAGTAGTTTTTATTGTTTTGTTTTTGTGGGAGAGAAAGGAAAAACTCATTTCACAGTTGGTCAAACTGTAGTGTGAGACTCTTACTAAAAAATCTGGAATACCCACTAAAACACCCCTCTACTCTTTAGGACTCTTACCTGTGATTGTTTGTCTCATTACTTCAGGCTAGGCCTAAGTTTTCCTTAAGCCAACAGAGCTCACTCCGTTTCCAGCCGTCTGATCATTCGATCTTGTCCGCTTCCCGGTCGAGTCAGTCTTTTTTCTGCGGACAAAACGCGACAAACAGTCCCAGTTGTCCTCGCCCTCCATCACCTTTTTACTGACCGTGTCCACCAAACATTCACCCAGTGAACTCGTGGCCTCAAGGCAGGGCCTTTCCCAAAACGGACAGCAGAAGTAAGTGTGTTCCGCGTCATCGGGAACGCCCGGACAGTAGATGCAATCCGGTGCATCCGGGCTTTGCCCATCAGGTGCAGGTACGACCTGAAATAGCCGTGACCTGTTAGGGACTGTGTTAGGTAGTAATCCACCTCGCTGTGCCGTCGTTCCATCCACGGACTTGCTTGACGAGCCTCGCAGTCCATCGTCCCAAGATTCCCAGCTATGTTGCCATTGGTAGGTGCGGGAGCACTCTTCGGATCTGGCAGCGTCTTTACCGATTTCGCCTTGTCTCTGATAAATCGCCTTTCTCTCCCATGCCAAGAACTTGACAGGAATAACTCCAGCGACCAACAGGTCGGCAAATTATTATTTATCAATTATCAGTATAAAAAGGTAGTGATGGTGTTAATAATAATATTACTATGAAGTTTAAGTTATTGACTATATTAACTTCTTTAATAAATGAATAATCGTTATTCAAATTTTCCTACAACCACTCCTGCTCATTCAAGTTACATTTACTAGATGGCGTCACTACTCGACAACACCAATCAGCGCAGCCAGTTAGTTAGCATGTCTCCTTCACGTTCGTCTTTTAAAATCACATTATTTTTGTACTAAAATTAATTTAATCCTTATACTTATAAAAGATTAACTGAAAAAAATAGACACTAAAAATGAATGATTATTATGATTATATCTAAACATTTATATACCCAAACCTATAATAATCTGCTTCATTATTAACTTAGTCTATGTTGAATAAAGCAAAATCCAATGATTTGGGTTTAAAGGAATACTGATCACAAAATAATTAAAGTTTATTAAAAGAACAAGTTTCTGAATATTTAATTTACGTTTTATATTGCCCCAACTCCAGTAAATATGTACTAAAAGTGCCTGTACTCATGTTACTTTAATTATTAAACAGGATTCAAAACAATGATATTATAGTTATATTATTTATATTATATTATTATATTATTATTATTTATATTATATTTATATTATTTATATTATTTATATTATTTCATAACAGTTTGTAGATGCAAACGTCACTTAAGTTTTAATAAAGAAGTTACTAAGCCGTAACAATAAATAGAAATTTTATTTTGTTTAGAAAATGGATGAGACATATTAACGAGTTCGCACGCAGCACGCTGACGTGAGGGAAGTGAATTTCCACATAAAAAACTATAAAAACTCAAAATCAGTTAAAACATACAATTAATCCAATTTTTATTCAAATCTGAAAATATTGATTTTTTGGCTGTTTTGATGCTCCTGGTTCTATTTACCTGCAATGCTGGGAATACAATTTTGTGCATTATAAGGTCAGGAGAAGGTCCAGTCAGGCTTTAAAGTAGGCGTGAGGTTGCTGGAGATGTTAAGAGTACACCAACAAATGAATAACAGGCTTTTCTAATGTAAAACCCCCATAAGACAACGTACTGCGTTTGGTTAATACACATTTTCTTTAATAACTCGGTAAATATTTATGCTAGAATGACGAGAGAGGGCTTAAAACTTTCGCCTAACTAATTACCATCTTTTTCCACACATTAGTTTTGCATCCGGGGTTTTTCTGACCCTTTTTGGGCCCAAAAACTCTAAATTTTAAAGATTAATCCCCAAAAAAATGGGTTTAGAGTTTTCCGATTGTTTTGCCCAACGAACTTGTCCAACAGATTATAGAAAGGAACGTCCCTACCAAATTTTAAGTAAATCGGACAAAAAATGCGACCGCTAGAGTGCATACACATATATATATATATATATATATATATATATATATATATACATATATATATATACATATATATATATATAATTTTGAACGACCCCCCCAAAACGTGTTCAGGGGGTCACGTTAGGAACTTCTATGGTGGTCCCGGGCTTAAGTTTCACCGTGCGGGTCATGCTAATAGTTCACTTTCCAAAGGAAATTCACTAATAATCAATACATATTATCGTATCAACAATTAAAAAACCAAGTTCGATGCTTAAACGTCATTGCTTACTGGTTGTCCACGAGTATGAGGGTAATAGCAAATCATATCAAATTCAAGGGTATTAGTAATGGTTGTAAAGGAACTGAGAACTGAGAGGTTTTCAATTTCTGATCGATGCCGCGGCGCCAGTGAGTCTCGTATCCAACTAATCGATTTCTTCTCCACCCTCTTTGGCTGCATTTCACTTAATAAATAATACTAGTTGTCCTGTTGATCGAATCCGAGCAAGTTTGTACCCGACGAAAGGTTACTTCAGTTGTAAACAAACATCACACAACACCTGATATTAAAACGGATGATTACAACGTACTTTCAATCAACACGTAGTTTATACTTCCACCGTGGGATAGCACCACTGTTCCGAAAATTCAGCCCTTTACAGTATTTAAGTGATGCCCTTTCTTTAATTTCTGAGACGTATTGGAAACTCTTCGTTAAAATCTCTTTAATTTGACACCTCAAGCGTTACAATCCGTGCAGCCGTCATCGAGTTATGACTGTGAAGAAAAACCCCCTAGCGTATTAATATATAAATTGCAGTTAAAAACTTTAAAATAGTTCATATTTTGTTTATGTGTACTGTATTCATCATACATTTCAGTCTGTGATTGTACCAAGCAGGACTAGGCTGTAACACGGGACGAGGAGAATCATTTGTGCTCAACAGTCCTGCCGCAATCTGCCTAATATTGTTGCCTTCCTGCCCTCGGCCCAGCATCATTGCCAAGGCTCCGACGGTAACTGATTGCTGCATAATAATTGTGTTATATATTTATAACTGAATTAGTTGGACGGTTTTCTCCATAAAAAGGTTTTTCGAATGCAGGAGGGAGGAAAGGTTATACTCCAACCTTTGTTAGCCTAGCGATGTGAATAGAGAAGGTTAGGGAATAGGGAAAGTCAGGGTTTAATGATAGGGAATTGTTATTATTTCACAGATCATACAAGAACCCTGGTAAGAAAAGCTTTGTGATGGGCTAATGTAATGTAATGGAAACAAATTACTCTATTTCTCTCGAACCATTTTTCTCTAAAGTAGTTTAAATTTTATAAATAATGTTAATAATAGTTCTAAGTATCAGATAATGAAAACACAATCCTACATAACTATCAAACTATACGAAATGCTGTATAATTAACAACTGTAATGAAACAGTGACATTAAAAATAAATAAACGGTATCAGGAAACTGACACATACTTTCTCCCTTTTAGCCCAACTTTAATGAATAAATTACTTTGTATTTACTAAATCCTATACTCTAATATGAGTAAGGTTTGCTTGCTTGCTTGTTTGCTTGCTTGCTTGCGACACGGATCTCAAAAACGGCTCCAACGACTTCCTTCAAACGTTCGAAATAACTATTTTCTGAGATAAAAATAAGTTCTAGACAGGCCTAATCCCCAGGAAAAATGAAATAAAGTAAAAAAACTAAAATGAAAAGTTAACAAAATTAACATTGGGCTAATGGAGTTTCAAATCAAAACAAAAGAATTGTAACAGCTGTTCATCATCAATCAGAGAACTGTCAAAGTAATACTCATGTTGTATATGAGTACCTGGGGGCCGAGCTTTGCTCGGGGGAAGGCCAGTCAGTTTGTTTAGATGACTTGTAGTAATATTTCACCACTCCCCCCTCTACTAATAATCAGATTTGTATTATTAATTTGCCTCTTTTCTACATTTTTAAGGTCCCTCCAGTTGTTATTTATAGCTCAATGTCCCTTTGATTTATTTTACTACTCTATATATGTAATCTTAACTCAAATCTTTTAATCTCTGCTCTCAGGAAACCACATGTTAATAATCATAAACAACATGAGTATTACTTTGACAGTTCCCTGGTTGATTATGAACAGCTGTTACAATTCTTTTGTTTTTATTTGAAACTCCATAAGCCCAATGTTAATTTTTTAACTTTTCATTTTAGTTTGTTTACATTATTTGATTTTTTCTAGGGATGAGGCCTCTCTAGAACTTATTTTTATCCCAGAAATTAGTTATTTTGAACATTTGAAGGAAATCGTTGGAGCCGTTTTTGAGATCCGTGTCACAAGCAAGCAAGCACGCAAGCAAGCAAGCAAGCAAGCAAACCTTAATCATATTAGAGTATAGGATTATTTTAACATGTGGGTTCCTGAGAGCAGAAATTAAAAGATTTGAGTGAAGATACATAAATAGAGTAGTAAAATAAATCAAAGGGACATTGAGCTATAAATAACAACTGGAGTGACCTTAAAAATGTAGAAAAGAGGCAAATGAGTTATACAAATCTGATTATCAGTAGGGGGAAGTGGTTAAATATTACGCCGAGTCATCCAAACAAACTGACTGGCCTTCCCCCGAGCAAAGCTCGGCCCCCAGGTACTAGAATACAAAGCACGGCCGGATGTACAGAAAATCGTGTAAACAAGTTGTTTTAAAAAACATCCACCGAAATCCCTGCTTTGGAGGCACTACAGAATCCATTGCTACACTCGTGGTTTTAAGAGGGGAAATGCCCCCTATTCCCCCCCAGGGTTATTAAGGGGCAACATATTTTGAATTTCCTCTGATGGTCAATGCTAACTTGACAAGCATATCAAGTTTGAATGAAATTTATCAGTAGATAAGAGAGAAATAGTAATTTTTGTATTCCCCATAAGAATAACATTGGACAACGTACTGCGTTTACTGCAAAATGAAAATTCCAATTTTCTCCGCAACCAGCAATCGTAGAATAGTAATTAAAAATACTAAATTATTTAGTTTTTTGAGCTCTTTTTAATGGTTAGTAGTAATTTTTTTTATGTTTATGTTTTTTATGAAAAATCCAAAAAACTGAATTTTTGATATTTTAAGTCCTGTAATTTATGAACCCGAATTTTTACAGACATCCGAATGGTGTCATTTTGTTGGAAAACTAAAGTTCTACAAAAGCCCAAAGTTTAATCAAAATCGTTAGAGCCGTTTTTAAGAAATTTTGATTTTTCATGATTTTGGCGGTTTTTGGGGGATAATTACCCTTAAAAATAAAAAAATAAAAAAAATGAAAAAACACCTGGAGATATCGTGGATTAGTACCTACATAACAAATTTCATAAAAATCGGCCTATTGGTTAGGGCTCTAGCTCTGTACACATCCACACAGACACACACACACACACACACACACACACACACACACACACACGCGCGCGCGCACGCACGCGCGCACGCACGCACGCACACACACACACACATACACACACACACAGGCAGATATCACGTAAAAACCACTTTTTTGGGTTCAGGGAGCACCAAAACGAATATTTCCAATAACAACTCAAATTCGTAAATTTTGACGAAAACAATACTTTCTCCATATACTATGTATAGGGGGAGAAAGTAAAAGGGAACTGAATGGGGTATTTTTAAGGGGTTTTGTACCCCAAAAATGGGTTTTTTGAGTTTTGTACTTATAATTTTTGAAATAGTCAAATCTTAGTTTTTACCATTGGATTCAGCTAAAAAAAACTCACAATTTGGTATTTTGATCATGTCTCTACGTCAATTGGTTACCGAGAAATTGAAAGTGCTCAACACAGTACGTTGTCTAATGTTATTCTTATGGAGGAAAAGAAAAATGTTATATCTGGCTTATTTATGAACGTATACTGACGAAACTTAGTATATGGCTTCATCTGCTTGTGGTCTATTGATATTTCCTAAAAAGAATAATTTTTGCCAAAGGCTCCCGTAGCAGCAAACCTACGTACTCAGCCCCATTTTATTCTATGGATAATAATTAAATGCTATGTCTCGCTTAGTTATGAACATAAATTAATAAAAACTGGTATATGACTTCACCTAGTACAGTTATCTAGATATTAGAATGAAAACCCATTTTTGTGTTCGTTGATGCAGCAAACCTGCGTACTCAGCTCCAATGGTATTCTTATGTAGAATAATTAAAATGGTATATATCGCTTATTTGTGAATATATTTGTATGAAACTTGATAAGTGTCTTTATGTAGTATTAAGACATTTATTATATCTCTTTATTATAATCAATTGGAAATTCGCTGAGTATGCAGGTTTGCTGTGACGGGGGTATTTTAAATACATGGGAAGGATTATGAATATTACAATTTTGGTAAAACATGAGCTTTTTAAATAAAGTTGTTGAGTGTGGAGGGTCGTTTAATGTTCACCTCGGTTTACTTCTGGAGTTGTATTTATGTTCAGTGCGATGCCCTTGGAAATATTAATGATGAATCAAAATATTATTCCTCTCTTAGTGAAAGTCGAGATAATAGTCTATATTTAGAACAATCGTCTGTGCTCCCCCTTTTGTGGATTGGTCTTACTACACATCTGGGTATTATTGGGGAGGGGAAAGCCGGACCCCTCGCCACCATCTGCATCACTTTTTCACAATATCTTGAAAAATACCGATATTAAGTTTCATCAACACTAATATACTGCCATGGAAAATTAAGAGTAAACTCGAACATCAACCTTTGTATAAAAACAATAGTGGGGGTTTTATTTTTTTAAACCTTTGAATGAGGTAATATTTCAATCGGATGCATACCCGACCACTTTAATAGATTATTAGATTTTAGAGTTTTAATGTTTAAATTTTAGACAACAGGACATCTAAATAAATTAGTAATAACTAGAGGGTAAATATTGCAGGAATGTTTGATTTGGTTTTTATTATTTTTCCTTTACATTTTTGTTTATATGTTTTAAATTTGACTTATTATAGCAGTATATGCATTCATTTCCTATCGCAATATCAATTTATAACAACATTTATCTATTTAAGTCCATCCCGTGTTATTGCAAGCTGTCTGTGTTAGCACAAGAATTACTACTAATTGAAAGTGTAAATAATATTTTCTGCGTTATATTTCCTCACCTAAACACAAAAGCTCATTGTTACAAGTATGGTTAAGAATTTCCTGGATACTTATTATATAAATAGTTAGTGTTGCAATTTTGTCAAAGTAACTATAGGAGATTTGTTAAACTATAATTGCAGTTTTGATAAAAAATATAACTTTTTAGACTATTTGTAAAGTTTTAAACATATAAGTAAACTGTACGTTATCAAAGGGTCTTAAGGGTGATCATTAGCGACAAATTAAAACTAATTCTTGTCCATGATCATTTCGTTATCAGTGTTAATTATATAGCCTACTTAAATTCCTCATACATACTTTACATAGACCAAATGTTAGTATACTCAAATTTAGACTGATCACATTTGTATATTAAAGACAAAGTTAGATAATTGTCGCAGTTTCCGTTGCAAAACGGATGCTATCACGAGGGATGCTGGAAACCATGAATGTAAACGGTTGCTGAGGAATGTTTCAATAAACACAGCGGCCAGCGGACTGTCGCAGCCAGTCAGGATGGATGGTTACTCCGGTTGTTTCAAGCGGTACTTTTATTATTACACTGAAGGTTATTTTTAACCATCGCCACGTGATGAATATGAATTCCACCATTCGTTCTCAAAATGGTTTCTCAATTTACCTCAACACTTTTTAAGGTAAAATTACTTTTCCTATCTAGCCATATCAAACCGAATATCTTTAGGTACAGATAATTTTGAGGATCTAAATACATAACTCAATGTCGAGCTAGTATGTTAGTTACTTACACCAAACAGCTGATATAAGGATTATAGGAATAAACATATGTTCATTAGGGAAATAAAAAATCTACTTGAATGGCAACTCAAACTCTTATTTGCGCCGATGTTAGCACTATATAAAAATAGCCGAGTGAGGGTAGCGAACGAGCTCATCTTGAAAATGAACGAGCATTTGACATAAAACCAATTCTATGACATTAGGACAGGACACAACGTCTGTCGGGCCAGCTAGTAGTAAATAAATGGTACACATGATCTATTAGACCTTTAAGAATAATACCAATAATTGACTAAACTCTAACTGTTAGGATAGTTTAGTAAGTTCCGCTTTTTCACGGGTTATGTGTTATTTTAGGTAGGAAATCATGTCAAGAAAACGCTAAAAAAATTTCCCTTTTCCCAGCGCTAAGCATTGTGTCAAGAGTATCTATCAACAATAAATCAATCAATACTAATTTAACGCAATTTCACACACAAACATTCAACGCACTTTTTCGAAAACAACAAAAACTAGGTCTTGACAAAACAACTTAGGCCTACAGCTTACAGTCTAGATCACAGGGTGAGTCATCATGTATAACGTGAGAACGGATCTAAAGTCATCAAACAAAATTAGTGTACAGTGTGTTCCAAAACTGCAAGATTATATCTATGGGCTTGTGTCTCAAAAGTAATTTTATAATTTGATTTTGATTTTCCTCAAATAACAGGATATTACATGATATTGAATCTCAACTTCTGCATACGGGCTTAAGTAGCCGTAATATCTTAATCAGAAACATTTTTGGACAAGAACAAGTGACTCAACGGGTTGTTGTAGCATTACGTTCACAGCTTAGAGGGTCGTGAGGAGGAGGTTTGAGTCGACGGTCGTTATAATTACATTCCTGACACTGTCGCACCGTGTCACATTGTTGGATTAGTCATTGACAGACTTTGGAATTTCAAAATATTATTTGTTACCTGTATTTGTTTTTTATTTGCTTGCTTATTTTAATCCACTAAAACATATGATATTGTAGACTCTTAAACCATGTATTAGATAAGTAAATAACTAACTTCAACTTTATTTTTTGATTTATTTGGACTTTACCAATTCTTCTAGTGTTTAAAACTACACTACGTTTCGGGAGGTAACGAAACTCCTCCCGTTATCAAGTGAACCCTACTTACATCTAAATATCAAGTTCTTACACCTAACTAACCTACATTTTTTTATTTCTTAATCTTTTTCTTTTACGTTTTAATTTACACTAACATAAAAATAACAAATACATATACAAAAATCAAATACAATACACTAACACAACATTTATATACACGAACAAATGGAAAACTGACAATACATTAACTGTTCTGCATAGTTGCCTCCAAGCTGACGGAAAAAACTGGAAACCTCACTCTCACGTCAACTCACCACCAGATCGCGCACTCGACTAGAATCGTGCACTCCTTGACACGGAGGAATCGTGCAGTTTTTGGTTCCGTGTCATGTTCCCGTCGACACAGACGGGTGGGTAGCCACAGCTGTGTCATCACGTGCCCCTGGTGGTAGATGGGGGTAACGGCTCTCTCCCCTCCACTACCGCTAGCCATAGCCACTAGTCGAGTGCGCGATCTGGTGGTGAGTTGACCTGAGAGTGAGGTTTCCAGTTTTTGCCGTCAGCTTGGAGGCAACGATGCAGAACAGGTAATGTATTGTCAGTTTTCCATTTGCTCGTGTATATAAATGTGTTGTTAGTGTATTGTATTTGTTTTATTGTATATGTATTTGTTATTTTTATGTTACTGTAAATTAAAATGTAAAAGAAAAAGATCAAGAATAAATGAAGGTTAGTTAGGTGTAAGAACTTGATATTTAGATGTAAGTAGGGTTCACTTGATAACGGGAAGAGTTTCCTTACCTCTCGAAACGTAGTGTAGTTTTAAACACTCGAAGCGATAGGTAAAGTCCAAATAAATCAAAATATAAATTCAAATCCTTCGCTATTATGAGTTTAAAAAATACAGTTAACTTCAACTATATGTTTAAATTGCTTCATGGCCATATTATTAAAACATACGATGATTAATCGACCTTCCAAAATAGCAAAATAAAATTGCTTATTGCTAAGGGTTTAGTTAAAGTTTGTTTCTTTCATTATTGGAATAAATAACCACCAATAACCAAAAATTAACCAGGTTACGGTTTTTCAGCTATTCCATTTTGGTTTTTAACTGTCCAAAATCTTCTGCTTGGTACCCAAATCAACTCCCTTGAATTGTTTTAACTTCATAACAAATGATGCGGTTTTGACATTAAATACCAAACAACCAAAGCGCGTATGGTAAAAATATTTATTTCTCTAAAATCCTCATAAGAAACTGTTTTATATAAACGACTATTAAATTTTAATATGTCCACCGTTTGTGAATATGTCCACAGGCATCCAAACAAAGATGTAATTCAACCCACACACGGTGCAATTTATCTCTTGTTACTGAGGAGACTGTCCCATCTGTTCTTACTCTTTAATGAGCCACACTGTGCATATTTTGTGAGTAAACTATGACTTTTACACATCCTCACAAACGAAAAGTTACTTGGAGTCAAGTCTAGGAAACAATACTATTTCATCTGTAGTAGTCTACCAACCTGGACTTTCTAATCTAATTTGCCTAGTAATTTTGTGTAAGCGGTCAAAATCGCACCATTATTTTATTAAAAATCCTGTATTTACAGGCAACCTATACTCTAATATCAGTAACATACGATTGATTGTTTGTTTTCTCAGCAACCCTTTCTCAGAAACGGCACAAACAATTTCCCTCTGAAGTTTTGGCTAGTATAAACTTTACTAAAGTTTATCAGATGGAACTGATCAGAATCAACAGAAATCAAATCCCACACTCTAATTTGAGAACTGTCTGCGTGCAGAATATATCTCGGAGTCTCGTGGAAGAATGTTGTTTAAACTTTTAAAAACGGGGTTTGCAGGCCTCAGAATTCGATCGGTAAAATCGTTAGCTACAGAAAAATGCAATTTCGCTATTAAATGCTTTTGACAGTAATCATTACATGATCCAAAATGACAAGTGATCTGTTAAAGTAATACTAATGTGGCAAAGTAACAATGACAGTTTTTCCCAAGATGAACTCCATTCCCAGGTAAAACGTATTTTACTAGACTAATATTACCATTCAATCTGTTTTTTTAGTGAATTTCCTTTGGAAAGTGAACTATTAGCATGACCCGCACGGTGAAACATAAGCCCGGGACCACCATAGAGGTTCCTATCGTGACCCCCTGAACACGTTTTGGGGGGTCGTTCAAAATTGTATATATATATTTTACATTTATACATTTTGTGTGTGTGTGTGTGTTTGCACTCTAGTGGTCGCATTTTTTGTCCGATTTACTTCAAATTTGTTAGGGACTTTCCTTTCTGTTATCAGTTGGACAAGTTGGTTGGGCAAAACAATCGGAAAACTTTAAACCCCTTTTTGGGGGATTAATCTTTCAAATTTCGAGTTTTTGGGCCCAAAAAGTGTCAGAAAAGCCCCAGATGTAAAATCAAAGCAAGAACAAAGATGGGAATTAGAGAGGCGAAAGTTGTAAGCCCTCTCTCGTCATTCTAGCATAACTATTTACCAAGTTATTAAAGAAAATGTGTATCGACCAAACACAGTACGTTGTCTTATGGGGGTTTTACACTAGAAAAGCCTGTTGTTCCTTTGTTAGAGTACTTTTATCATCCCCAGCAACCTCACGTCTGCTTTCAAGCCTGTCTGGACCTTCTCCTAACCTTATAATGCGCAAAATTGTATTCCCAGCTTTGCAAGTAAATGAAACCAGGAGTATCAGAATAGCCAAAAAATCAGTGTTTTCAGATTTGAATAAAAATTTGACAAATGTATGTTTTTACATTGATTTTGAGTTTTAAAAGTTTTTATGTGGAAATTCACTTCCCTTACGTCAGCGGGCTGCGTGCGAACTCGTTTTTTGTTTTTTTATCGCTGACTAAAATCACGACAAAGTTTATTAAGAGTATATTTATTAATGCATTCTTGTATTTATATTATCATATGTATAATAATGGCCAATAATCTTATTAAAACGCCTATTACTTTTATCTATATACCCCTACTTAACTGTGCAACTTATCGCTTTGATGGCGAAATAGATGATTTTCTAAATAATTCAACAGTATATAACTGAAAAGAGTTGATATTCTTAAAAGTTTTCAAAATGTATAAACCATCCTTGTGGAAGATTGTAGCATATATTTTTACTCTGAGTCTATTACAATTACCACAAAAGGTGTAATAAGGTATAAGTTTGTATTTCTGTCATATCACATTTTAGTCAGAGTCTAATATATTTGTTGGTAAAGTAGTGTTATAGAATTTAACTAAATTTATTCAATATTATTAGGTATTATAAATTGGTTATTCTTTCTCTTTTTGTTAGTGTAAGATCTTTTAACTAGACAAGATTAAATAGTATTATTCGAATTATTACTTTTTCTAAATTATTTTAGTGTTTTCTGGAAAACACCTCTTTTTTCTAAAGCTTAATAATTATTCCATTCTCCACCTGCCCCCGATCCCCATTTCCGGACGAAAATCTTGAATACCCTCTTGAGTGAAACTTCCCTCTTAAACACATTTTTTGCATGAAATAATTAACTACTTACGTGTTGTATATACCATTGCAATAAATAAAGGTTAATTAATTTGGTTTCCTGCAGAAAATTATTTCTAAGAAACTTAAATTGGCAAACGTGTTGTACATAGAAAGTATGAAACTCTCGTACAAAGAGAGTACGAGGAGGTAGTGTTGCGTTGGATTACAACATGGAAGGTTTCAACGACTAAATAAATTGATGATATTATTTTACCAATTGAACAAACTAACTATAATTTTTGAATAATTAAAATTTTTTATAGCTGAAAAACGAGTTCGCACGCAGCACGCTGACGTGAGGGAAGTGAATTTCCACATAAAAACTTGTAAAACTCAAAATCAGTGTAAAAACAACCATTTGTCCAATTTTTATTGAAATCTGGAAACATTGTTTTTTGGCTGTTTTGATACTCCTGGTTTCATTTACTTGCAAAGCTGGGAATACAATTTTACGCATTATAAGGTTAGGAGAAGGTCCAGACAGGCTTGAAAGTAGGCGTGAGGTTGCTGGGGATAATAAAAGTACTCTAACAGAGGAATAACAGGCTTTTCTAGTGTAAAACCCCCATAAGACAATGTACTGTGTTTACCCGATACACATTTTCTTTAATAACTCGGTAAATATTTATGCTAGAATGACGGGAGAGGGCTTACAACTTTCGCCTTTCTAATTCCCATCTTTTAACATGCATTAATTTTACATCTGGGGCTTTTCTGACCCTTTTTGGGCCCAAAAACTCAAAATTTGAAAGATTAATCCCCAAAAAATGGGTTTAGAGTTTTCCGATTGTTTTGCCCAACGAACTTGTCCAACAGGTTATAGAAAGGAACGTCCCTACCAAATTTGAAGTAAATCGGACAAAAAAGGCGACCACTAGAGTGCATACACACATATATATATATATATATATATATATATATATAAAATTTTGAACGACCCCCCAAAACGTGTTCAGGGGGTCACGTTAGGAACTTCTATGGTGGTCCCGGGCTTAAGTTTCACCGTGCAGGTCATGCTAATAGTTCACTTTCCAAAGGAAATTCACTAATAAAATAACAGGAAAATATAACCTAAGTATTTAAACCTTGTACGTATTGTAAAGGAAATTCACTAATAAATTGACTAATTGTATAAAAAATAGATCAAAAAGTGTAATGAAAAGTTGCATATAATTCTCCTAATTCTAAAACTTTTAGCTTGTTTAAACCACACTAGTATTTTAATGGTGGTTAGATGTGGGATTTCACATAGTACTAATATATTAGTTATATTTAATTAACAAGTAGTCTTTCGGGACAAGGAAAGTTTCTGTACCAATAACCTGCATTGCACCTAGCGCCTTCCTGTAAATGAAACATTCACACTTGCAGAAGTTACGCCAGCAACACCTTGACGGCAGTAATGTTAATATTTTGCCACTTCTAAGTATACAGATACTCAATTTAATCATTTACTAGTAAAACCTGTTCCATAAAAATAGGTTGAATATTTTTCATTTTTGACACGCTTACATAACCTGTGGTTCGGTCCACGCTTAAAAATAAATGAAGGGTTGATCTAACAGTTAGGAGCTTTGAAATTGTATACGAATTCATGAGACAACCAAAAATAATCGATGAAATGTTCTCTCAAAGGTCAACGGATTTGAGCCAAGATCGTTGTGAGTTATTTTTTGGACTGATCTACCTCAGTCTTTATCTGTCTCAGATATTAAGCGAACAATGTGTAGTTAAAAATTAATCAATTTCAAATGTTTTACTGTTTAATCATATGTAGTAAAGTTTATTTTTGGCAAATTGTTTTTTCCGAGTATTTTGTAACCTTTGTAAAATTGACAACGGATAATACTGAAGACTCGGATTTTCCTTCAAATTAATACGTTTTTCTCCTTAAGAAACAAAATACCCCCGTAGCAGCAAACCTGCGTACTTAGCGAATTTCCAATGCATGTATATTTATCTTAATACCACATAAAGCTACATACCAAGTTTCATCAATATACATTCATAAATAAACAATTTATGACATTTTAATTATTCTCCATAAGAATAACATGGCGGCAGAGTATGCAGGTTTGCTGAAGCAAGGAACACAAAAAATGGGTTTTTTTGCTAATATCAATATGACTCAACTAGGTGAAGTCACATACCAAATTTCATTAATTTATTGTCATAATTAAGGGAGATAACACGTTACTTATTCTCCTTAAGAATAACATGGGGCTGAGTGTGCAGGTTTGCTGCTACGGGAGCCTTTGGCAAAAAATTGTTTTTTTGAGCAAATATCAATGGTTCACAACCAGATGAAGCCGTATACCAAGTTTCATCAGTATATGTTCATAAATAAGCGAGATATAAAATTTTTATTTTCCTCCATAAGAATAACATTAGACAACGTACTCTGTTTAGCACTTTCAATATCTCGGTAACCAATTGACGTAGAGAAATTATCAAAATACCAAATTGTGTGTTTTTTTAAGCTGAATCCAATGGGAAAAACTAAAATTTGACTATTTCCAAAATTATATGTAAAAAATTCAAAAAACCCATTTTTGGGGTACAAAACCCCCCCAAAATACTCTTTTGGATAGAGCGATCTGGCTGGTTTTCGAACTTAAAGTCATAAATGTTGCTTTACACGTTTATACCAAATTTCATCAAAATCGGAAAATTTTTACGAGAGTTATCGTGCTCACGGACACACATATATATATATATATATATATACAGTTTCGAACGAATGGTGTTTTTGGGGTCTGGGGACCTCAAAACGAAAAGTTATCATGGTCCCGGGCCTAGGTCTTACCATGCCGACTACGGTAATAGCTTCTTCCCTATAGGGGAAATTCGCTAATAAATCAAAACTTTAAATTTTTATATTTTGTCACTGTAATGTTCTAAAGTGCAAGTTTGCTTTGAAAAACTGTATGCATGGTTATTAAAAAACATATGTTTTTTTTACGTTCGGACAAACTCCCTTTCATATACTGTTCCACGCTTTTTTTGTTTGTTCACAAATTTTGTTGTTGCCATACATTTTTATAGAAGACTGCACAAAATCTAATAATTTTTTAATACGTCCTTTGCTATCGCGAATTCGTGTCCCCGTTGTTTTGTACATTTATAACTCGGACGATGGCCTTAGCACCGAAACCAGTATTTTAATAAAATATTTGAAGAGTCTATTATATTTCTTTTAATATTAACAAATAAATTAAATACATTTCAGTTTGAGTGCGTGTATATCGCTAGCATGCTTTCTGGGCAATGTTAGGAACTAAACTAACTTGTGAGATTGTTGTTATGAGTTTTAAATTTGTACTGTCTATTAAAAATATGAGGACCAAATTTAAATAAAGTATTACCGTACCAGGTAGGTCATTGTGAAGTTCATAAATGTATACAGGGTGAATCTCGTAAGTTGTCCAGTATTGATTTCAGACAAACCGTTGGTCCTACGATGATGAAATAAAATTATTTCCCACTAAACCAACTCCAAGGAATAACGTAAAAATATTTTTAACGATTTTTAAATACAGGGTGTACCAGAAACTGAGGGTCACTAGTCCGAATCTACGAAATATCAAATACAAACGTATATCATGATATACATCAAATTAAAGCTCTTTTCAATCCAAACCATTTGGCGGAATCGGATTTTGATTATTATTGATTCATTTCAAAATGGTGGCTGTTTTTGTGAAAAAATTAGTATTTTTTTGAATACCCTGTATTTTTCTTAAAAATGCAGATATCTTGATTCTGATTCAAATATCGCATTCCTTATGAGCTAAGCTTTATTTTGATATGCAACACTTCAATATTATCTCAAAAACAAAAAGTTTCAAAAATATCAGTTTTTGAAAATATGTACATAGCCAAAACTCAAAAATTTCAAATAGCACTATATGTCAAATAGCATATCATTTTAAAGGTATTGCAATTCTAAGAAACTTTCAAATTTAAACCTTATGCGTATCTATTTTGGTTTTCGAGTTATCAACAAAAAACATGTTTTCCCACATTAAAACACATGTTATTTGTTAAACATGGTGGTAAAGGCTGGACCATAGTTCTATTACCACCATGTTTAACAAATAACATGCGTTTTAATGTGGGAAAACATGTTTTTTGTTGATAACTCGAAAACCAAAATAGATACGCATAAGGTTTAAATTTGAAAGTTTCTTAGAATTGCAATACCTTTAAAATGATATGCTATTTGACATATGGTGCTATTTGAAATTTTTGAGTTTTGGCTATGTACATATTTTCAAAAACTGATATTTTTGAAACTTTTTGTTTTTGAGATAATATTGAAGTGTTGCATATCAAAATAAAGCTTAGCTCATAAGGAATGCGATATTTGAATCAGAATCAAGATATCTGCATTTTTAAGAAAAATACAGGGCATTCAAAAAAATACTAATTTTTTCACAAAAACAGCCGCCATTTTGAAATGAATCAATAATAATCAAAATCCGATTCCGCCAAATGGTTTGGACTGAAAAGAGCTTTAATTTGATGTATATCATGATATACGTTTGTATTTGATATTTCGTAGATTCGGACTAGTGACCCTCAGTTTCTGGTACACCCTGTATTTAAAAATCGTTAAAAATATTTTTACGTTATTCCTTGGGGTTGGTTTAGTGGGAAATAATTTTATTTCATCATCGTAGGACCAACGGTTTGTCTGAAATCAATACTGGACAACTTACGAGATTCACCCTGTATAAATTTATAATGCCGAGTCAATTAGTAAGCTGTTTAGTCAATTAGCAACGCCAGTGAGCCAATTAGCATCAGCAAGTAATGAGTTAGCCGGGTGGGACTGGGTTGGTAGGTTGAATGTTGTTTGCACTGCGACCAGACTCAAAGGTGACTTAAACCTTTAAATCTTGCCCTCTCGACCTAGAATATTAAAACTTGCAGTAAATAACTCTGCTTCAAGCCAACATTAACATTTATAGCAAATGATTTTTATTTATTTAGATTTTTAGTTGTTTGTTAACTTTTCTTTGCAAATTGGTTACTTCGTAACACCCAGATGCCATCTTAATCATAACTACTTAACTGGCTTATTACATTATGCAATAAAAACTAAAAACATGGTTCTGAAAACATCACAAAGCTTAGACTTGCACATTGTCAATGCAGTAGGTTTAAGTATACAAAGTAGAGAATAAATAAAGTGTGTCGTCATTTTCTGTTACTTAGAAATCATAAATTTTCATGATTATCATACAACCATTTGTATGGTTTGGTTTATCCTGGAAATTGGGTGTCACTTATAGGCATCTTGAAAACCTTATTTTGTTATTACAATTTGATGACCTAAACAATTATATTAGTGTAAATACCCCCGTCGCAGCAAACCTGCATACTCAGCGAATTTCCAATGGAGATATAAATGTATTAATACTACATAAAACCACTTACCAAGTTTCATAAAAATATATTCACAATTAAGCAATATATACAATTTTAATTATTCCCCATAAGAATAACATCGGGGCTGGGTACGCAGCCTTGCTGCATCAAGGAACACAAACAATGGATTTTTATGCTAATCTAGTGGCACGGTCGTGTCACGTCGCCAAGTCCACCACACGACCCGTGCTATACTAACACGAAGCAGAATGAGACGACTTTTCACTTCTCGAATTAGCGTATTACTGCTTTAAGTGAATCTGGCAGTGCATTTATATGCTAAACCCTTTCACTAAACACGAAAAATCACAACAGTTGGTTTAAGAAAGGTCTGAGAAGCGTGAAATTAACGTATAAAAGTAGCCTAAATCTTGTAGTTTTGGCACTTTTCACAAATTGTTCACTTCATTTTGTTCATTAAGCCTAGGAACTTTATTTCTCATCAAACTTGAACGAAATTTCGCACAGACTTCTGTTTTTACTCACATATTTCACTATTGACACTAAATTGTAAGTTTGCAAACGCAATATTTGAAAACAAATGATATTAATTCCACTTTCAAAATTGTTACTGAATTTGATGTCTGGTTTGTTTACATTTACTACGTAAACAAAAATCCAAGTATCGCATATGTTCCAAAACAAATCTGTTCAGCTGGCTTGTAAATTCAAATTAAATCATTGAGTGAATTTAACCAAACAAAAGGGTATAGAGGTAATGAAAATATTTTAATTAGTTTAAGCTATACATACTATAATACATCGAACATAACATAATATGAAATAAACATAATATGAAATCTAAAAACAAAGTCGGGTTAGTATGTTATTTAGTTATATAAGTTAGTTACACCAAACAGCTGTTATATAGATTATATCTAACATACTTAAAAGGCATTAACATATGTTCATTATGGAAATACAAAATCTACTTGAATGGTATCTCAAGTTCTTTTGTCGATGCCGAAGTTAGTTCTATATATATATATATATATATATATATATATATATATATATATATAATATATATACATAGGCGAGTGAGTGTAGCGAACGAGCTCATCTTCAAAATGAACGAACATATTCTCACTAAATAAAATTACTCAATAAGCAAATTTGCAATAATTTAAAAGTCCGTTCTAGAGGTTAGCTTTAAAACGGTGTTCTTGCTTCTTTACTGTGTTTTGTCAGTATTAACAGCTGTTATATGTTCAATTTAAATTTATTTTAATTTTGCTATAATTTTAACATTGTAACTTTGAGAGCTTATGAGGATAAGACCTGAAGGAGGACGTTTTCAAAAACCACAAGTCACATCTAGTCATTAAGGGTTTTCAAATAACACACAAACGATACGGTAATATAATACATAATAGTTTCGCCTAAATAGACTTGTCACCAAAATTGGCTTAATTTTTAATAAATAAGTCAGGGTCTTGTTATTAATGGTTCAGTGGGTGTTGTAAAAGACTTTACTAAAGATGCTCACGATGCAATCGAAAACATTATTATAACTTTTAAAGACAAAGATAAAGAAATTCAAAGATCGTCCACAAAATTTGAAGTAATTCCTGGAGCATTCATTTTCCGAAAGCAGTTTCCTATTGCAGTAGCATAATATGCAATTACAATTCACAAAAGACAGGGATTAACGCTTAACAGTTGTATTGTTGATGCTGGTTATGCAGTATTTTCATGTGGCCAAACATATGTAGCCTTTATTTCGCGTGACTTCACTCTCTGGTCTATTAATTCTAAACTTTGACCCTCAAAATGTTAAGGCACAAGCATCAGCTATATCCGAAAATAATAGGCTAAGGAGTGAGTACCGACCAGAATTAAAACAATTAAAAATTGGAATAAAATATCAAGAAAAATCCCTGGTCAAATCTGGAAAATTCACAAAACTAAATTAGGAGCAATTCAAGACATTACTAACAATATAGACGAACTGGGATATCTCGGTTTCAAAAAGGTTTATGGCGTGTCATGCTATGCAAATTTAGTTTTAAAATGTATTTTCAACTGCCCACCAATCGTAACGTTAACAAACAATTACGACACCAATGCTCCACTAAAAAAATGGTAATATCCTACCGAATAAATTACCAGATTTTAAATTCCATAGATATTATAAATCAACTGGGACCACCATTTAATACAATTGAACAACAAGACTGTGCGGAATTTTTAAATTGCCTTATTTCGAATCATCAACCCCTGGAATTTCAATTCAGGCACTGAATAAAATTAACCACAAATGTTCAAACTGCAACCACAGCACAACCAGCTACGACAGTAATTTTATCTTCCAAATTTTCATCCTAATCATCTTAAAAGAAAAGCCAATTTCGATTAACTACTCCACAGTCAATTTATCACCTGGTTCCCTCTCGCTGACTCTATATGCACAACTTGTGAAAATGATCACTATCCTACACTCTAATATGAGTAAGGTTTGCGTGCGTGCGTCCGTGTTTGCTTGCGACACTGATCTCAATAATGGCACCAACAATTTCCTTCTAATGTTGGAAATAACTAATTTCTGGGATAAAAATAAGTACTAGACAAGTCTCATCTCCAGGAAAAATCAAATTATGTAAAAATAAACCCGTTGCAGCAAACCTGCATACTCAGCAAATTTAAAATAGTACTTCACTAAGTCATGAAGTCTACCAACTTTCATCAAAGCGTATTCATAAATAAGCGAGATATGACATTGTATTTATTCTCCATAAGAACAAAAATTAGGGCTGAGTATACAGGTTTGCTGCATCAAGGACCAATAAAATCTGGTTTTTATGCAAATACCAATGGATCACCACTAGATGAAGCAACATACCAAGTTTTACCAATTTATATTCATAAACAAGCAAGATATCACATGTTCCTTATTCTCCATAAGAATAACATTATAGCTGCTGAGTACGCAAGTTTGCTGCCATGGGGACAAAAAAATGGGTTTTGTATGCAAATATCAGTAAATCCCAACCATATGAAGCCACATACCGAGTTTCATTAATATATGCTAATTAATAAGCGATATATAAAATTTTGCTTATCCTCCATAAGATTAAAATTGGACACAATATTTCGGTAACCAATTGACGTAGAGAAATAATCAAAGTACCAAATTGTATATTTTTTAAGCTGGATTCAATAGTAAAAATTAAAATTTGATTAAAATGAAAATTAAATGTGAAAACCCCAAAACCACCCCTTCGGATGGTGCGATTCGTCTGGTTTTCGAACTTATTCAAATAAATGGTACTTTAGACATTTGTGCCAAATTTCATTAAGGTCAGACCTTTTTTACGAGTTATCGTGCTTACGGACACACACACACACACACACACACACACACACACACACACACACACACACACACACATATATATACAAATTTTACCGAATGGTGTTTTTGGCATCTGGGGACCTCTAAATGAAAAGTTATCATGGGTCTTACCATGCCACCTACGATAATAGCTTTCTTCCCTATAGGGTAAATTCACTAAACAATAAACGGTATCAGGAAACTGACACATACTTTCTCCCTTTTAGCCCAACTTTAACGAATAAATTGCTTTTTATTTACTAAATATAGAATACAAAGCACGGTCGAATGTACAGAAAATCTTGTAAACAAGTTGTTTTAAAAAACATCCACCCAAATCCCTGCTTTGGAGGCACTACAGAATCCATTGATACACTCGTGGTTTTAAGAGGGGAAATGCCCCCTATTCCCCCCCCAGGGTTATTAAGGGACAACATATTTCGAATTTCCTCTGTTGGTCAATGCTAAATTGACAAGCATATCAAGTTTGAATGAAATTTATCAGTAAATAAGAGAGAAATAATAATTTTTGTATTCCCCATAAGAATAACATTGGACAACGTACTGCGTTTACCGCAAAATGAAAATTTCAATTTTCTCCGAAACCAGCAATCGTAGAATAGTAATTCAAAATACTAAATTATTTAGTTTTTAGAGCTCTTTTTAGTGGTGAATAGTAATATTTTTTTATATTTATGTCTTTTTATGAAAAATCCAAAAAACTGAATTTTTGATGTTTTAAGTCTTGTAATTTCTGAACCTGCATTTTTACAGAAATGCGGGTGGTGTCATTTTGTTGGAGGACTAAAGTTCTACAAACGACTAAAGTTTAATCAAAATCGTTAGAGCCGTTTTTGAGAAATTTTGATTTTTCATGTTTTTTGGCGGTTTTTGGGGGATAATTACCCTTAAAAATCAAAAATTCCAAAAAATGAAAAAAACGCCTGGAGATATCGTGGATTAGTACCTACATACCAAATTTCATAAAAATCGGCCTATTGGTTAGGGCTCTAGCTCTGTACACATCCACACAGACACACACACACACACACACACACACACGGACACACACACACACACACAGACAGACATCACGTAAAAACCACTTTTTTGGGTTCAGGGAGCACCAAAACGAATATTTCCACTAACAACTCAAATTCGAAAATTGTTACGAAAACAATACTTTCTCCATATACTATGTATAGGGGGAGAAAGTAAAAACGAATATTTCCACTAACAACTCAAATTCGAAAATTTTTACCAAAACAATACTTTCTCCATACACTATGTATAGGGGGAGAAAGTAAAAATGGAAATTAAAAAAATTAACATTGGGCTTATGGAGTTTAAAATCAAAACAAAAGAATTGTAACAGCTGTTTATAATCAATCAATGAACTGTCAAAGTAATACTCACGTTGTTTATCATTATTAAAATAATTGTCATCTGAAAACAAACTGTTATTATATAAAGTAATCTTGAAACCAATCTGGACGTATGGTATTCAACTTTGGGGGACATCCAGTAATTCAAATTTAAGCATAATTCAAAGGTTCCAATCAAAAGTTCTAAGGTACATTCTTCAAGCACCGTGGTACGTAAACAATAAAGTCTTATACAGAGACAGTCGTATTCCAACCGTAAGAGACGAAATAACAAGGTATAGTGCCAAGTACCTAAATAAATTAGAAAATCATCCGAACTATCTAGCTTTAAATCTTTTGGACACTAGCAACTTTGTGTACAGACTGAAAAGATGCCATGTTTTGGATTTGAGTACTCGTTTTGTTAAGTAATTAACTCTTTTTTAGTTTAAATTTGTATTGTATTATACAGTGTTTGTGTTGGCTTTTTCAGTGGGTGAAGACCGACGAATGTTTTGTTATTTTATCAAATTTACTTAATGTTCAATAGTTTTTAGAACAGATTGTAAATAAAATAAATAAAAAAAATATTAACATGTAGTTTATTGAGAGCAGTGATTAAAACTGTTGAGAGAATATTACATATATAGAGTATTAAAATAAAACAAAGGGACATTGAGCTATAAATAACAACTGGAGGGATCTAAAAAATGTAGAAAAGAGGCAAATGAGTTAAAAAAATCCGATTATCAGTAGGGGATAGTGGTGAAATATTATTCCAAGTCATCTAAACAATCTGACTGGCCTTCCCCGAGCAAAGCTCGGCCCCAGGTACTAATCAAAAACATCCATCTCAGTTACAAGTACCTTCATAATTTTTTAACTACAACTTTGGCAAACACATGATAACAAAATTTCAAGCCTAATAATACCCAGTCTACAAACTGCAAAAATCAAAATTAATGGAGTTCTATACAATTAAAAAATGCCCTGTTCCATTTAGGAAACAGTTCAGCATCAGGGCATTACGTAGCTTACATTGAAAACAAAAATAAGTGGATAGATGCAGGTGATGAGAAAGTGAACGTCAAGAAGAAATGCCCATATGGTGCAAAAAAATGTATGGTATAATGTATAAAAAACTGCCAGAAAATTCTAAAAACTATCTAGGTAAAATTAAGGTAAATTAATCTTAATTAATGTTCAATATATTATAATATTTTATCCTTGATATATATTTTGTTTTATTTCAACTTGAAATCTCATTTATAACAATTTTTAATAAACAATTATATAAAAAACAAATGATATCATACCCAAAAACACAAAGTGTTGACGGGTTGCCAAGTTCTAAAATTATATGATATCAAAATGTATTCCAAGTCAAAGATAGCACCTTTGATCTGACATTGTTTATCATCACAAATTACTTAAATAATGTTAAAATAACAATGCTCGAAATATTGTTGGTTATTTTCTATCTGTTCTTGGCCAGCAGCTTCATTGGGCAAAATCTTTAATTTGGAAATTTAAAAAACTAAATAAAGTATAGTTAAAAATTATAATGGAACATTATAAAAATGTATTATCTGCTGGCCAAGAACAGATAGAAAATAACCAACAATATTTCGAGCATTGTTATTTTAACATTATTTAAGTAATTTGTGATGATAAACAATGTCAGATCAAAGGTGCTATCTTTGACTTGGAATACATTTTGATATCATATAATTTTAGGACTTGGCAACCCGTCAACACTTTGTGTTTTTGGGTATGATATCAATATAACTCAACTAGGTGAAGTCGTATACCAGTTTTTATTCATTTATGTTCATAATTAAGGGAGACAGCGTTTAATTATTGTCCATAAGAATAACATGGGGCTGAGTACGCAGGTTTGCTGCTACAGGAGCCTTGGCCAAAAAAAATATTTTTGAGCAAATATCAATACACCACAACCAGATGAAGCCGTATACCCAGTTTTGTCAGTGTACGTTCATAAATAATCGAGATATACAATTGTTCTTTTCCGCCATATGAATAACATTAGACAATGTACTGTGTTTAGCACTTTCAATATCTCGGTAACCAATTGACGTAGAGGAATGATCAAAATACCAAATTGTGTGTTTTTTTAAGCTGAATTCAATGGTAAAAACTAAAGTTTGACTATTTCCAAAATTATACGTAAAAGTTTCAAAAACCCATTTTTGGGGTACAAAACCCCGCCAAAATACCCCTTCGGATAGAGCGATCTGGCTGGTTTTCGAACTTAAAAGTCATAAATGTTGCTTTACACGTTTATACCAAATTTCATCAAAATAATAATTTTAAAAAAAATAATTTTTACGAGAGTTATCGTGCTCACGCACGCACATATATATATATATATATATATATATATATATATATATATATATATATATATATATACTAGCAGTTACCCGGCGCGCGTTGCTGCGCCCAAAACTTTGAATTTTTTTAATCACAGCTGTTAGTTTTTTAATGTTAGTTAATGACAGCTGTTAATTTTGTAAACACTAAATTTCTAAAACCTGACACTGCACCCTTGTATGCCCTCTGGGTCGGAGCCCTTTGGACAGATTTGCACTAAACTTCACACAAACCATCCTTGAATAATGCTTAATAATGCCTGAAAGTTTCATTGTAATCCGTCGAGCGGTTTCGGAGTCCATAGGCTACATACATATATACATACATACTTCCTCTTTTATAATATATATATATATATATATATATATATATATATATAGTTTCGAACGAATGGTGTTTTTGGGGTCTGGGGACCTCAAAACGAAAAAATATAATGGTCCCGGGCCTATTCATATATAAAAATTTGAACGAATGGTGTTTTTGGCATCTGGGGACCTCAAAATGAAAAGTTATCATGGTCTCGGGCTTAAGTCTTACCATGAGACCTACGGTAATAGCTTCTTCCCTATAGGGGAAATTCGCTAAAATTATCTTCAGTGTATGATAACAATTGATTATGATTTATTTAAGAGACGATACAAGTACAGTATAATAATAATGGGGTATAGTATAAATGTATCCGTAGCATTAGTCAGTTTTAAGAGTATTTTGGAAGGCATAGGATTAAATGAAATGATTTTTCTCAAAATTAATTTTTATTTACTGATTAACTGTTACATTACACATTACAGTTGAATTGTAGAATGTTGTAAGATTACTTAGCAAAATACGACTAAAACAAAAGTCGTATAACTATGTATTTTATCAAAAAACTAGGCCATGTTGTAACACAGCATCACTGAGTTGAATTTAACAGCGCGGCACGGCGCCCGGCGCGTGACACGTCTTGGATAGAGCGCGGCGAAAGGTTTCAGCATCTTTCCAAACGAATTGTAGGCAAACCAACAACTTTACCGAAAAATGCTTGAAATAAAAGTTCTAGAGAAACTAATTATCTACAACTTTCCCGCTGGAAGTTTGTTTCTAACCTAAAAATAAAAAACCTTCCTCGCTGAGTAACTTTTTCATGTCCCTCTTTAATAACACGTAAGAGTTTTTAATTATTAAAAATATTAAAAAACGGTAAAATAAAACAATATTTATACTTTCGGATTCCGTAGTTCACGTACACAAAGGATATATAAATTTCATTACAATTCAAACATGGCAGTGAAGTCCAGGAGCGTGTAAACGACAGCGCGTTCAACGCCAGAAACAGCTCTGAGCACACAGTGGCCCACCATTTCTGTTCCGCACAGACCTACGCGGACCGTTTTTAGCTCACTTAGCGATCTCTCCAGTAGTTAGTTATACCTCGATGGTCGGGGCCTCCACGTCACAGCAGTGGATCCTCTTGAGCGATGCAAATACCTGGGTTTAAATGGGCTTTTGATGCCGCACGCTTAAACAATATACCCTGCTCGCCACATTTTCCAAGTAAATCATAAGTATCGTATGTCACTGTCATCTGCATAAATTGGCGATCACAATGTAGTAACCTTTGTGGGCGATATTATCACCTACTCGCAGCCACAGTACGTTAATCCAAACGATAGGCTGCTTTTAGTATTGATGTAGTCTACTTGTCTTTGGCGTACATACAGTTGATATACGTTTACTTATTGTACTATATTATATTATTTATGTATGCGTGTCCGTGTGAATACCTTAAAGACATTCATACATAAGAAATTAAATATTAAATTTTGAGCGTTAAATAAGTTAACCAGTTTATTTACTGATCGAGCACTTTTGTAAATTTAATTAATGTGTTTGAAGTATTTATTTGCGTAGCACAAATTGTCTATATATTCTAAATTGTAGATGTAGTCAATAATTAGTCATTTATTTTAACAAAACCATCAAAACGCATCTCCATAATAATATAACGTTGTCCGCATCCGTGCCTGAAAGATGCCAGACACTCTAAAACATACCGTTATCTCTCAGAGCTTCCTGTAGTGCTTTATTCCCACGGTCACCCAATAATAGGTTAGCTTTGAAAAATACCGTGATGGGGTTTTTAGATCTAGATTCAGAAAATTGTAAAGGTTGCTGAGCCGACCATTTCAAGCACACTGAAAAGTGTATTATTTAATGTATTAATTCATTAACATAATATCGTGTTTGTAATCTTATGTAAAATTATGTGAAATTTTCAAATAAATAATTAAAACTATTTATATATGTTTATTTCTGCCTTTTCAAAGCTAAAGAAATTTAGTTACTATAACATACTTCTTAAACAATTGATTTCATTAACAATTTTTTTATATACACATACAATTACGTGGTTAGATGCCTGTGTGTCCAAATAAACCAAGACGTTTCCGATATATATGTTGTAGTGGAAAGTATACACAAGTACAATGCATTTCACTTTCTACATGGGATTCAAGGGTTCAATAATTGCTAGTTCAACATGAAACAACATAATACTCCATAATACCATTGTGACCGCCGATTCATGCAGATTACAATGGTATAAAATTGAGAACTTTAGGTATAATTGGTATGTTATGTTCAAACTGTGAGGAGGGGGAATGACTTTATGAGAGCGCGCCACTGAAACCCCGTTTAAACACGTGTATTGCCGCTGCTCCGAGGGATCCACTGCTGTGACGTCACAACGGCATGACTCCGGCCTGGAGTATAGTGAGGTCTTGGTAGGACTTGGCACCTTTAATAGCAAAAGTAGTAATTTCTTTGCTGTTTCGCTAATAATACACGTTTCACAGGGAATGCATGAGGTAAGTACTACGCTTCCTTCACTTACATATCTCTTTAAAGTCAATTATTTTTCCAAATTTTTATCGGTATTTTGTTTATATAAATCATAATATACCACTAAATATATATGAATTAAAATGTTCAAAGCATGTTATTTGCACCAACGTCTACTTGGACGGCTGATTAGCAACCATTAACTCGTAATAAATCTAAAACATTCGTCTCATGGCGTAATAAGGGTAGTGAGAGACTAGGTACGAATAACTAAATAATTGTACAGTTTATTTAAAACAAGGTTTTTGAGTAAGTTATGAAAAAGTACATTAACATGACTTTCTCGATACCCAAGTAGGATTTAAATAAGTAAATATGTGTACATTTTTAAGTCAATGCCTGAGTTTCAGATATGATTAATTTAGGAAGAAACATACATAATAACTAATCGCTGATTCGTGGATTCACCGACATGATGATGTCACTTTGTTGACGAAACTAGTCGCACCAACTAAAAAAGGAACGTCAGAAGATAAATCTGATATTAGTTATTTGATAGTGACAATCCAGTAGTAAGAAATGAACTCTAATAATAATGAAAGTTAAGTACAGACAGTGTTGTTTTATTATATTATCAAACTGTTTATATGTTCCAAACAACATTATCTTTGTTTTTGCAACTACGGGATGGTTATAAATTGCATAACATTTTGTATGTGAAGCAATTTATAATATTTTAAGCTTATGAGTTTCTACTCGTTTTGGTTTCTCTATTATTGAAGTTTATACTCAAAAACCTATCACTTAATATGTATATTATAAGGTAACCAACATTTAATTTATATTTAAATGCCACGAAAAAATATCTAATACAATGTCATACTTATACTTTTAAAAGTAAAACGCCAAAGTTTTAACATTCATGTTTCATCTATTCTACGTAGTCGAAAGGTGAAAGATGTACGTAGTCGTACATATTTACAATGTACGAAATGAAGTCAAACTTAAGGGAACGTAAGACAGCGCAATGCAGACAGTCGGTGTGGTGGAGGTATATTTATACCAAGCACGCAATGTTACCATCTGCGACTGTTGTTTTAATTAGTCCATTACTACCACTTGATTTATAGCTGTTTCCACCTTTAAGACAGGTAGGCTAATTAGCTTGTAAATACACATTTAGTTGTCTAATAATAACAAATGTGATGCGGCTACGGAAGACACAATTTGTTCTTTGAACTCAGATTAAGTCAATGTATTATTCAAATGCAATTAATATCAAATAAAACAATAATATTTTAATAATATAAAACAAGTTATATAATAGAGTTAATGTTGTCTTTAATAAGCTTATTACATTTCCCAAAGAAAATTACATAAAACTGACTTATCTCCTGCTTCATGATTTAAAACTGAAATATCCTGTTAAAGAATACCCCCGTATCAGCAAACCTGCGTACTCAGCGAATTTCCAATGCATATATATGAATCTTAATACCACATAAAGCCACATACCAAGTTGCATCAATATACATTCATAAATAAACGATTTATGACATTTTAATTATTCTCCATAAGAATAACATGGCAGCTGAGTATGCAGGTTTGCTGAAGCGAGGAACAAAAAAAATGGGGTGTTATACAAATATCGATATAACTCATGTAGGTAAAGCCACATACCAAATTTCATTAATTTATTTTCATAATGAAGGCAGATAACACGTTACTATTCTCCATAAGAATAACATGGGGCTGAGTACGCAGGTTTGCTGCTATGGGAGCCTTGGGTAAAAAATTGTCTTTTTGAGCAAATATCAATGGTCCACAACCAGATGAAGCCGTATACCAAGTTTCGTCAGTATACGTTCATAAATAAGCGAGATATAAAATTTTTATTTTTCTCCATAAGAATAACATTAGACAACGTACTGTGTTTAGCACTTTCAATATCTCGGTAACCAATTGACGTAGAGAAATGATAAAAATACCAAATTGTGTGTTTTTTTAAGCTGAATCCAATGGAAAAGATAAAATTTGACTATTTCCAAAATTATATATAAAAAATTCGAAAAACCCATTTTTGGGGTACAAAACCCCCCCAAAATACCCCTTCGGATAAAGCGATCTGGCTGATTTTCGAACTTAAAGTCATAAATCTTGCTTTACACGTTTATACTAAATTTCATCAAAATCGGATAATTTTTACGAGAGTTATCGTGCTCACGGACATATATATATACAGTTTCAAACGAGTGGTGTTTTTGGGGTCTGGGGACCTCAAAACAAAAAGTTATCATGGTCCCGGGCCTAGGTCTTACCATGCCGACTACGGTAATAGCTTCTTCCCTATAGGGGAAATTCGCTAAAACGTTATCCCCAGTGGATTTCTCTTCGGTTTTTATTGCAAGAATTTAATAATTAAGTTCAAATGAATAATAAAATGCATTTCATATTCAAAACATTACTAACTATGACTAACAATAACTAATTTGTTTTAAGATTGCATTCATTATAGTGTTCGTCGTATAAATTATAAAATATTTCCGATAAAATATTATTGATTTTTAAGAGGGGTGATTACTTTTAATAACTGATTCCTATAAATCTACTGATGAAGAGTATTTGAACCTGAAATCAATTTGGATCGTTAGTTTTTTTTTTATTTTCAAGCCAAGCCTAGATATAATATAATCAAGCAACCCAGAGGTTACAACATACTATGAAACATTTGTATACCAAATTAAGATCTATTATCTCATTCCAATTTTTCGTGTATCTGGTACTACACACTGTTTGATTATTTGCACAACAACCTCTTAATTAAATGTGTTGATTGTTTTTAATTGTCGCTTGAAGTCCTTTCTAAGCTTGCAACAATTGTATTAAAACCCCAACTAAAACGAATAATTGAGCAACAATCTGAAACCTTGCCAAACTAAGGTCGACGTAGAGGCGCCAGGTGGGTTTAAAAGTGAACAACTTCTCGAACTCATGGACTCCCAATTTTATACGGCCAAATCTTGTGCCACTTTTATATCTTGAATTAAAAATATCAGTAGTAAAACCTTTTTTATTACAGTAGATTATTATTTTTAAAGTTAAAAACACGTTATGGTGTCAGGAGGAAAGTTGTACAGATGAAAAGTTAGTAAGCGTAATCTCTTATATTTTTATTTGGTAATTATTTAATAACAACTCAAAAGTAACTTTGATTCTTCACATTTGATATGGTGGCTCCTCATATTTTCGTCAAGGTAGAAAAGTTATGCCTTTAAATATTTCAAACTATCATTTTGTTGTCTGTTTTTAAGGTACATCCGGACAAAATTGTTATGTTTCTAAAACTATGTTTTCTATGTTTCTATGTTACTGTCGGCGAGAGTAAAGAAGAATCCTGGAATCAAAGCCTAACCCGAAAAAGCAGGCGCTATTACATGGTCCCTACGCTAGCGCTTTATGCGGCATTCATTGTTACCATTAGGTAAGTTCCTGCTGACACCATGATACCGTAACAAAACTTACTTGCATTGCGTTTTGAGACATAAGAACCATGGAACTTTAAACATATAATGCCAACGAGGGGTCTATGTTTTCTCTCAATATGGCTTCTGGTTTGTTTCAATGGATTTACTTTATGAGATTTGAGCTGGTATTATTGTCTCGAATAAGCCAGTTTGGCTTTGAGGAATATTTTGAATAAGGCCATGAAAATTCTTCTTTTTGTTTCAAGAGCTTTTTCGTTTTAGCGAATTTCCCCTATAGAAGCTATTACCGTCGTCGGCATGGTAAGACTTAGGCCCGGGACCATGATAACTTTTCGTTTTGAGGTCCCCAGATTCCAAAAACACCATTCGTTCAAAACTGTATATACATATATATATGTAAATGTATATATGTGTGTGTGTGTGTGTGTGTGTGTGTGTGTGTGTGTGTGTGTGTGTGTATGTGTGTGTGTGTCCGTGAGCACGATAACTCTCGTAAAAATGATTCGATATCGTTTAAATTTGGTATAAACGTGTAAAGTAACATTTATGACTAAGTTCGAAAACCAGCCAGATCGCTCCATCTGAAAGGGTATTTTAGGGGGGTTTTGTACCCCAAAAATGAGTTTTTTTTGTGTTTTTTACATATAATTTTTGAAATAGTCAAATTTTAGATTTTACCATTGGATTCAGCTTAAAAAACACACAATCTGGTATTTTGATCATTCTTCTACGTCAGTTGGTTACCGAGATATTGAAAGTGCTAAACACAGTACGTTGTCTAATGTTATTCTTATGGTGGAAAAGAAAAATGTTATATCTCGCTTATTTATTAAAGTATATTGACGAAACTTGCTATAGGGCTTCATCTCATTGTGGTCTATTGATATTTTCTAAACAAAAATTGTTTGCCAAAGACTCCCGTAGCAGCAAACCTGCCGTACTCAGCCACCATGTTATTATTATGGAGAATAATTAAATGCTCAGTCTCCCTTAATTATGAACATAAATGAATGAAAACTGGTATATGTCTTCACCTAGTTGAGTTATATTGATATTAGCATAAAACTTCATTTTTTGTGTTCCTCGATGCAGCAAACCTACATACTCAGCCCCAAAGTTATTCTTATGGAGAATAATTAAAATTGTATATATCGCTTATTTGTGAATATATTTTTATGAAACTTGGTAAGTGGCTTTATGTAGTAGTACCTGGGGGGCCGAGCTTTGATCGGGGGACGGCCAGCCGGTTTGTTTAGATGACTTGGAGCATATTTCACCACTTCCCCCTAGTGATAATCAGATTTGTATAACCCATTTTCCTCTTTTCTACATATTTAAGGTCACTACAGTTGTTATTTATAGCTCAATGTCCCTTTGATTTATTTTACTGCTCTATATATGTAATCTTCACGCAAATCTTTAAATCTCTGCTCTCAGGAAACCACATGTTAATAATCATAAACAACATTAGTATTACTTTGACAGTTCCCTGGTTGATTTTGAACAGCTGTTACAATTCTTTTGTTTTGATTTGAAACTCCATAAGCCCAATGTTAATTTTTTTAACTTTTCATTTTAGTTTGTTTACATTATTTGATTTTTCGTGGGATGAGGCCTGTCTAGAACTTATTTTTATCCCAGAAATTAATTATTTTGAACATTTTAAGGAAATCGTTGGAGCCGTTTTTGAGATCAGTGTCGCAAGCAAGCAAACCTTACTCGTTCTTTTGCAGAGCAGTCGTAGATAGTGGATTGAATAATCTTGCGTAATGCAGCATTTGCCCCAACAAAATTTGTTGCACAGTCGGAGTATATGTCGGTGCATACTCCACGTCGAGACAGAAATCGTTGAAGAGCTGCTATGAAAGCATCAGTTGTCAGATCAGTAACAACCTCAATATGTACAGCTTTATAGTAATCATACATATGAATACACAAATATACACTTTTGTAGATTTAACAAAGCGGAAGTTAAGCATCTTTATAGTATAAGGTCCACCGTAATCGACTCCAGTTGAGGTGAATGGCTTAGCAGGAGTAATACGAGAGGACGGGAGATAACCCATCAAAGGTGGTACATTGGTTGGTCTGTGTTTAAAGCATGTAATGCATTTGTGTATGCGTGAACGGATCGTGTTACTGGCACACAATATCCAAACTTGATGTGTTAACAATGATTGAAGTAATTGTGGTCCAGCGTGTAAATGGTACCGATGAAAGTAATCAATGAACAAGTCGATGACATGATGGTGCTTCGGCAACAGAATAGGATGTCTGGCATCGAAGGATAAGGAGGAGTTCGTTAATCGCCCACCTACTCGGATCAAACCATGGTCATCTAGAAATGGGTTCAGTCGTTGAATACGTGTAGTGCAATTGCTTTGATTATTTAAGAGAGAGAGTTCGTCTGAGAATGCAACACGTTGTACCATCTTGAAGATAAGCAAACGTGCAGTGCGTAGTTCACTGATGGTGAGATGACCAGATCGACAATCCATAGATTGACAGTTATGACAGAATCGTAGAATCCATGCTACAGTTCGAAGTAAAGTCTCCCAAGATGAAAATCGAGATAGGAAGGACGAATCTTCATGTTTTGTGGTAGACAAAACTGTCAAAGGAGTTGGTTTGATTTTGTGGGATGAGTTTAACTGTACAGGAGTGAATATTGGGACAGGCCAGTTAGCAGGAGGGAGCTGAAGCCACGGTGGGCCATTCCACCACAAAGGATGATTTATCAGTTGAGATACTGGTATTCCGCGTGATGCGCAATCAGCAGAGTTTTGAGTCTCCAAGATTCTGTTGGTACTAGTTCTTGAGTCTGCGACACTCGGTTGGCAACATATGTTTTAAGTCGATAAGACGGAGTGCGTAGCCATGTTAATACTACAGCTGAGTCACACCAGAGGTATACATTATCAGGGGTAACTTTCTTCCCAAATGATGACTGGCAATGAGACACCAGTTGAACTAATAGATGGGCGGCACACAGTTCTAGACGAGGCAATGTCACTCGTTTGAGTGGTGCCACACGGCTTTTAGCCAGGACTGGAAGTACACTGGTTTGAGTGGTGCCACACGGCTTTTAGCCAGGACTGGAAGTACACTGGTTTGAGTGGTGCCACACGGCTTTTATCCAGGACTGGAAGTACACTGGTCTCATGATTAGCGGTTTCGCAACGAAAATAAACTATGGCAGCGTATCCATTTTCGGAAGCATCACAAAATCCATGAAGTTCAATACTGCATGAATTGGAAAAACATAATGAACGAGGTATGGAGATCTGTGTCAAGAGCTTGGTATCAGTAATGAGGAAATTCCACTTTGCAGAGAGTTCAAGAGGCAAGGGTTCATCCCAATGTAATCCTTTTGTCCATAGAAGTTGCATGAAACATTTAGCTAACATAGTGAACGGCGTGAGGAAACCGCATGGATCATAAATTTTGGCAATTATACTAAGGACAGATCTTTTAGTATGAACATGATTGTGCGGGACAGTAAAGTTATAAGAAAAAGTACCTTCCACTGGGGACCAGTGAAGACCTAAGACAGTAAAATGTGGTTGTTCAGATTCCTGAAGAAACACTGGGGATTCCAAATGGGAATTAGGCAAGTAATGGAGTAAACGTTGTGAATTAGATATCCATTTACGAAGTTCGAATCCTCCACGTTGTAATAATGCTATCAACTGATTTTGTAATTCGAAAGCTCTTTCTTCGGTGTCTGCTCCAGTGATTATGTCGTCCACGTAAGTGTGATTCTTCAACACTTGAGCTGCGTCAGGGAATTCATTGCCTTCGTCATCAGCAAGTTGATGTAAAGTTCGGATGGCAAGATAAGGAGAGCTGTTCATTCCACAGGTGACAGTATTTAATTGGTATGTAGATAGTGGGTGAGATGGACTGTCACGCCATAAGATTAGTTGGAAGTTTCTGTCATCAGGATGGATGAGAATTTGTCTATACATTTGTCGGATATCACAACAAAATACATAGTTATGGCTTCGAAATTGAATCAAGACATCACAAATGTTTGTAACTTTCGTCCAGTCAGTAATGTGTCATTTAGAGATATTCCTGAACTACTTTTACTACTAGCATCAAAAACTGTTCTTAACTTAGTGTACTGCTGCTTTCCTTTAACACTCCGTGTTGAGGAAGGAAATAATGAGGTTGGGACAGATTTATGTCAGTACATTTGGACATGTGACCTAACGAGGAGTATTCATCCATGAAGTCATGATATAGTTGAGAAAATCGAGAATAGGTTGTAAATTTGCGTTCCATGGACATTAGACGGCGTTCTGCTGCAGTTTGTGAATGTCCAAGTTGAGGTTCGGCATTTTTGAATGGAAGGCGGACAATATACCGTCCATGGTCATCTCTCATGTGAGTTGAAGCAAAGTGTCTGTCACATAAGTTATCCTCTTCAGCCTTCTTTGTGCAAGTCGGAGGCTCTTCTTGTTGCCAAAATCTTTGCAAAGAAAAATGCATGTCGCTATCACTGACTGCATGAAGGCACACGTTGAGATTTGAGTATGGAGAAGTTGTAGATGATGTAAATGAACCTATATCAGACTTTACTGGAGAAGAACCCATTACAACGTATCCAAAGCGAGTTCCGAGTACGTACGGCATATGTGGACCAAGCGAATGTTGTTCTTGAGTTAACAATTTTGGGAACAGCGATCCTCCAAGTACAACGTCAATACGTCCGGGGATATGAAAGCTTGGATCAGCGAGTGTGTAATGTTGCGTCTCTTTAAATACCTCAGCAGAAATCGGCACTCGAGGAAGGTCTACAGTAAGTTTATCAAGTATTAGCAATGGATGATGCGGAACAATCTGTTGACCGGACAATGTCTCAATGTCTGCAAAAATTTGTCCTCGATTACGAGTTACACTGTGACTTATACCTGTTAACTGAACATCTGATCTGTGTCGGTGAGTATTGAGAATATTAACTGCATGTTCCGATATAAGATCGCACATACTCCCCGAGTCAAGGAGAGCTCGAAAAACATGCGAAGTTTCATCGGAAGATCTAAGTTGGATTAAAAAGGTTCCAAGAAGAACTGTGACACTTGAAGCGGAAGTCAAAGATGAATCATGGGATGTCAAGGTGACGGATACTTTCTCGTTAGCAGTTGAATTGGCCTTACTAAATGTATTAGATTTGACCGGTACAGGTTCTTTGGCAAGCGGGACTTGACTTATATGGCAGTTTTCACCACTGAAATGCAAAATCGTATGATGCCGCTTATGACAAATACGACACGTGGACTTCGATTGACAGTGTTTTAGATCATGAGTCCCTAAGCATGAAATGCAGTGTTTTTTGGATTTCACGAGTTGATAACGCTCATGAGGAGTCTTCTTACTAAACACTGGGCATGAATATATTTTGTGTGAGGTTTGGTCACATGCAAAACACGGGAGAAGTGAACAGTACGATTGAGTGAGTGATGACGAGGAGTCAGTAGCAATCATGGTTACGGTTTTACGAGGAGAATGTATATTTTTATTAGCAAATCTTCCGTTACGAACACATATGGTGTTAGTCTCAGTGGCTTGGGATATGGAATGCAGTGTGGCGTCTTCAGTTTGATTACACTCTGTAGTTAAGAAATCAATGATTTCAGTTACCTCAGGCATTGTGTGCTTAGTTGAATGTACGTTAGAGCGGAAGTTTTCAAGACGTTTACGCAATTCAGCATCCATCTTGCGTAATAATACAGTTGCGAGTAGAGGGTTAGACTCATGAACAGAGCATTTGAGGGCAGAGAGAGCTTGGGTGTTTTCAGTGAATGAATTGACAAACTGTCGTAAGGATTGAATATTTGAAGCAGAAATTGCTGGTAGATCCAAAAGTTGACTTAGGTGCAGGGATTGCAACCTCCGTATGTTATGGTAGCGATCATGAAGAAGATTATATGCGATCACGTAATTCTCTGCTGTTAAATTTAGACTTTTTATTAGATTGAAAGGTTCCCCGCGAAGTACACTTAAAAGATACTGGAATTTCATAACATCGGGAATGGTATCATTATGATGAATCGTAGTATTGAATAAATTAATGAATGAGGTCCAAGATGTAAGTTCCCCGTGGAAGGTGGGAAGGTCAAGTTTAGGTAGACGCAATTGTGATGTTATGGTACAAGTACAGTTGCCACTGCTTGTTTCAGCGGGAGGTGACACATTACATGGGTTTAGAAGCGCTTCAATAGGACTCGAAATATCAATGAAAATTTCGCAAATGTCATCTTGATCGCGCATAAGTACTTCATCAGGCAAGTTTTCATCGTCGTTCAGCATGGTGGCGCGCTGTAATAATGATTCAAATTCGGTTTTTTTATTCTGTACCTCACTCAAATACGCGTCGAGCTTCTTATGTTCAATAACCGACAGAGATTCGGACTGCAAATATAATTTATCAACCGCAGATTTGATACTCATTAGGCGGGTTTTTATGATTGGCATCATGCGTTTGTACATGTCAGCTTTAAACTCGGTGGTTCGAGGCGGTGCCATGAATAAATACTGAATACTTTGAGTGTTTTTACTTTAGATTAATAAACACTAATTAACCTAGTAGTCTTGAGAATGTAGTCTAAGTTAAACTCATTAATGGGTTCACAACAGCCAAGTGTAAGATAAGTGATAGTAGACATATCTTCTAGCTGAATGTCGATGGAGTACATAAATCTTCTAGTAGAATGACGAGTGAGTACACATACCTTCTAGTAGAGTGGCGAGAGAGCGGGTAATATTATGAATTGGATACAGTTGGATGAAGCGGTAAAGTTGTTATAGAAAGGGTATAGGTTATTGAATTATTGATAAACTGAACATTAAAATCCATAGCGATGATTCCTATTCGGTCCGGGATGACCAAAAATGTATATGGGTTATCATGAGAGATAATCGGAGGACCAAGAGATAAATACAAAATAAAACTTTCACCTTGAGATGTACAAAAACATGGTATATTTATTTTAGGACAAAGAATGTAAACAAAAGAATAAACATTAAAATTGACACTCAGCTGGTAATAATAGAATATTAAATGAAAGTTCATTTTAAGACAGTGGGAAACAAAATTGATATATTTAAAATAAAGTTTAGCAAAACACCAGAGTTCTCTGAACACTCATATTAGAGTATAGGATTAAGACATTTATATCTCCATTGGAAATTCGCTGAGTATGCAGGTTTGCTGCGACGGGGGTATTTTTATTTCACTTGATCCTGAATTAATTAGATTGAATCATCACAAAAAATGCACCAACTTGCGAAATATACCCAAAAAATAATTAAACCTTAGAGATTGAACATTTATGTTCTACAGGTAAATACAATTTTGTTAAAGGAGGAAAAATTATACGTGCTTTTATTGGATACTAGCTGGCCCGACAGACGTTGTCCTGTCCTGATGTTATTCAATTTGTTTTATGTCAAACAGCCGTTTATTTACAAGATGAGCTCGTTCGCTGCGCTCGCTCGCCTGTTTTAATGTAATGCTAACTTCGGCATCGAAAAAAGAGTTTGAGTTACCTTTCAAGTAGATTTGTTATTTCCGTAATGAACATACGTTTATGCCTTTCAAGTATGTTTAGAATCCTTGTTAACAGCTGTTTGGTGTTCCTAACTGAACTTTGATCAAATCAGTGGGAACTTTTAAGGCCAGTGGGGCAGAGCCCTTAGGTCGGATTAAACCTTTTCTTTTATAAAATCCTTATCCTGACATTAGCGAACACAATAAAAAAAGAATTATTCAATTTGGTGCACTCATCTCAAGTTATGGCGTGACCAAGGGAAATAGGGATTCATTTTTCTTTATTAATATTTCGGTAAACATATATTTTATATCTGTTTTGATCAAAGAATTCTAGAATTAGTCCAGGTTAACTAGAGTATGCATGATGCGTTCGTCCTTTTTAGTGATACATCAGGGATAAAATAATTGTGAACATTAAATAAAAAAAATAATCTTTGAGTTCTTCCTGGTTTTCTGGTTTCCATTACATTACGCATCCTACTAACCATCTAGTATATATACTATTTTCTAGTAATTCAATAATTTTGACAGTAATAATAATTTATACTTTTTATACTTCCATTTTATCCATCTAATCCATTTTATTTGGTCGCTATTATCCGTTAATATTACTCAGAAATAGTTTTTTTTTAAGTCAGTTATTGACTTAAATATTTCTAAACCCCATTTTTCCATACAATGAGGCGACGAGGTTGCAGCAAGGAACCGCACAGGGCAGGACCTGTACCGTAAATACTAGAGTGACTGAATCATTTAACGCCAACGGTCCTGCAGCAATCTGCCTAATGTAGGCGCCCTCCAGACGCGGTATTCAGGTGTTTCATCCCCTCACTCTTCACAGAGAGGCGACGAGGTTGCAGCAAGGAACCGCACAGGGCAGGACCTGTACCGTAAATACTAGAGTGACTGAATCATTTAACGCCAACGGTCCTGCAGCAATCTGCCTAATGTAGGCGCCCTCCAGACGCGGTCTTCAGATGTTTCATCCCCTCACTCTTCACAGAGAGGTGACGAGGTTGCAGCAAGGAACCGCACAGGGCAGGACCTGTACCGTAAATACTAGAGTGACTGAATCATTTAACGCCAACGGTCCTGCAGCAATCTGCCTAATGTAGGCGCCCTCCAGACGCGGTCTTCAGATGTTTCATCCCCTCACTCTTCACAGAGAGGCGACGAGGTTGCAGCAAGGAACCGCACAGGGCAGGACCTGTACCGTAAATACTAGAGTGACTGAATCATTTAACGCCAACGGTCCTGCAGCAATCTGCCTAATGTAGGCGCCCTCCAGACGCGGTCTTCAGATGTTTCATCCCCTCACTCTTCACAGAGAGGCGACGAGGTTGCAGCAAGGAACCGCACAGGGCAGGACCTGTACCGTAAATACTAGAGTGACTGAATCATTTAACGCCAACGGTCCTGCAGCAATCTGCCTAATGTAGGCGCCCTCCAGACGCGGTATTCAGGTGTTTCATCCCCTCACTCTTCACAGAGAGGTGACGAGGTTGCAGCAAGGAACCGCACAGGGCAGGACCTGTACCGTAAATACTAGAGTGACTGAATCATTTAACGCCAACGGTCCTGCAGCAATCTGCCTAATGTAGGCGCCCTCCAGACGCGGTATTCAGGTGTTTCATCCCCTCACTCTTCACAGAGAGGCGACGAGGTTGCAGCAAGGAACCGCACAGGGCAGGACCTGTACCGTAAATACTAGAGTGACTGAATCATTTAACGCCAACGGTCCTGCAGCAATCTGCCTAATGTAGGCGCCCTCCAGACGCGGTATTCAGGTGTTTCATCCCCTCACTCTTCACAGAGAGGTGACGAGGTTGCAGCAAGGAACCGCACAGGGCAGGACCTGTACCGTAAATACTAGAGTGACTGAATCATTTAACGCCAACGGTCCTGCAGCAATCTGCCTAATGTAGGCGCCCTCCAGACGCGGTATTCAGGTGTTTCATCCCCTCACTCTTCACAGAGAGGCGACGAGGTTGCAGCAAGGAACCGCACAGGGCAGGACCTGTACCGTAAATACTAGAGTGACTGAATCATTTAACGCCAACGGTCCTGCAGCAATCTGCCTAATGTAGGCGCCCTCCAGACGCGGTATTCAGGTGTTTCATCCCCTCACTCTTCACAGAGACCTATCTTTATAAACGTGTGATGCCTTGATATAAATGTTTATCATGGAGTCTAAAACCACATATCCGTCAAAATCAACTTTATGGTCTTCGGCTGCAATAACAAAAACAAATCGATTCTCTTTTGTTTAGTAAAACGTAGAAAGAAGAGTCATTTGATCATTTTTTAGTTAATTAAAATCAAACCCACATGTATTTCGCGTGTTGGGGTTTAATTTCAATGAAATGCGCATCCATGTTTATTTTCAAAATTTCTTGTAAACACATAGTGAAATTACGTTAACTTTAGGTATTTTCTTAATTTAAAGTTTAGGTTCAATCCTAATTTTATTACGTTACGTTTTATTAATGCGTATTCTGTTTCATATTCTTAAACATTTTTTGTATATAAACTAAATAACTATATATTCACAATAATTATTATTCGATTTAATATGCATCACATTTTATTGTTGACTAGTGCAACTTCCTGTAGACTCTGGACCTCCTCGCTTTTATCACACTAGCGTGTACCCAGCGTGACTTCGTTCGCGTGGTTTTATTTTTACTAAAATTCCCGTTTCTTTTCCCAGTGGTAAAAATACCCCCGTTGCAGCAAACCTGCATACTCAGCGAATTTCTAATGGTACGTCACTACCTCATGAAGACACTTACCAACTTTCATCAAAGCATATTCATGAATGAGCGAGATATGACTTTTTATTTATTTTCCATTAGAAATACATTATGACTGAGTATACAGGTGTTCTGCATTAAGGACCACAAAAATCTGGTTTTTTATGCAAATAACAATGGATCACCACTAGATAAAGCAACATACCAAGTTTTACCAATTTATGTTCATAAACAAGTAAGATATGACTAAGTTTCTTATTCCTAACCACAGAATGCAGCACACACAACTGTCGTATTCCCGGGTGAAACCGGGAACGATGGCAGATAGACCTCCATAAGATTAACATTGGACAACATTCTGTGTTTATCACTTTCAATATCTCGGTAACCAATTGACGTAGAGTGATGATCAAAATACCAAATTGTTTGTATTTTTAGTCAAATTTAATATTGCAAACTAAATTTTTGTTTTAAAAATAATTATACGTAAAAGTTTAAAAAATCCATTTTTGAGGTACAAAATCCCCCCAAATCCCTCATTATAGTGGTGCGATCTGCTTGTGATGTCATGAAAATAGATGCAGCCTTAAACGTTTATACCAAACTTCTTCAAGATTGGATATCTTTACGAAAGTTGTTGTGCCTACGGACACATGTTTATGTATACATATATATGAATTTGAACGAATGGTGTTTTTTGGCATCTGAGGATCTCAAAACGATAAGTTATCATGTTCCAGGGCCTAGGCCTTACCATGCCGACTACGGTAACAGCTTCTTCCCTATGCGGTAAATTTTCTAATATTGATAACATGGAAGCTTAAATTAAATCATTATTCCACTAAGTCCAGTGGGGTGAAGCCCTAAAGTCCTATGACCTTGATTAGTGGCTAGAAACCTAATTTGTCCTATTCATTCTCCACTTTGGCCTGATAATGAGAAATATTAAAATCGATTTCTTTGTCCTATATTATATGTATAGTTACCGTTGTTTTTTAGCAATTTCTGTATATCATTTAAAGCGTTTTAATACGTTTTAATTACATCCGATATTATTTTATTAGTCGGCAACGCGTTAAGCACTTATTCAATTCACTAAATAATATTCAATAGGTATGTTATTGTTTATTAATGAAAAGTGTGTCAAGTATATATAACCTACAAGAGGTTGTAATGTAATCTTTAACACAATTAAATCGTGACAAGCGTTGTCTCATTATTCTTGTTTTGCACTGGTTAAAAGTAGTAAAAACAGTATAAAAGGTTAATTTTAAATCAATTTTATAATATCTACTAAGTTAACTAAGAAACATGAAGTCAGAATGTATTAGAACCGGGCATCAATCACTGCAATCGTGCTCTCAAATTGCGTCGTTTTGCGCAGTAGAGTTTGATGAACGGGTGACTACTTAAAAATAACTCTTTGTAGCGCATTGTTGTTTTAACTCAAATGGTTAACTTCAATTTAAACTATATATGTTTGTTGCTTCAACTAACTAATTCAAGGTTAGCCTAATAATGTAGTTAAGTTAGCTAAAGTTGATTTTTTTATTATTTCATTTTTACTATATAACATTTATAAAATGTTTTAAAAATTAAAATAAACTGACTTTTAATAGTTAGTACGTGTCAACCTAATATCCGCAGAAATTATATCTATTAATAATCCCTCTAGAACCCTCACCATAGGAGGCAAGTTGTTGTAAGCAGCCCTAGCCGAGATTATATCTATTAATAATCCCTCTAGAACCCTCACCATAGGAGGCAAGTTGTTGTAAGCAGCCCTAGCCGAGATTATATCTATTAATAATCCCTCTAGAACCCTCACCATAGGAGGCAAGTTGTTGTAAGCAGCCCTAGCCGAGATTATATCTATTAATAATCCCTCTAGGACCCTCACCATAGGAGGCAAGTTGTTGTACGCAGCCCTAGCCGAGATTATATATATTAATAATCCCTCTAGAACCCTCACCATAGGAGGCAAGTTGTTGTAAGCAGCCCTAGCCGAGATTATATCTATTAATAATCCCTCTAGGACCCTCACCATAGGAGGCAAGTTGTTATAAGCAGCCCTAGCCGAGATTATATCTATTAATAATCCCTCTAGAACCCTCACCATAGGAGGCAAGTTGTTGTAAGCAGCCCTAGCCGAGATTATATCTATTAATAATCCCTCTAGGACCCTCACCATAGGAGGCAAGTTGTTGTAAGCAGCCCTAGCCGAGATTATATCTATTAATAATCCCTCTAGAACCCTCACCATAGGAGGCAAGTTGTTGTAAGCAGCCCTAGCCGAGATTATATCTATTAATAATCCCTCTAGAACACTCACCATAGGAGGCAAGTTGTTGTAAGCAGCCCTAGCCGAGATTATATCTATTAATAATCCCTCTAGAACCCTCACCATAGGAGGCAAGTTGTTGTAAGCAGCCCTAGCCGAGATTATATCTATTAATAATCCCTCTAGAACCCTCACCATAGGAGGCAAGTTGTTGTAAGCAGCCCTAGCCGAGATTATATCTATTAATAATCCCTCTAGAACACTCACCATAGGAGGCAAGTTGTTGTAAGCAGCCCTAGCCGAGATTATATCTATTAATAATCCCTCTAGAACCCTCACCATAGGAGGCAAGTTGTTGTAAGCAGCCCTAGCCGAGATTATATCTATTAATAATCCCTCTAGAACCCTCACCATAGGAGGCAAGTTGTTGTAAGCAGCCCTAGCCGAGATTATATCTATTAATAATCCCTCTAGAACCCTCACCATAGGAGGCAAGTTGTTGTAAGCAGCCGTAGCCGAGAACCATTTGGATTTTAAATCAAACTAAACTGAATTTTGTTACTGTTATGAAGAGTACGTGTACAATTTACTTATTTAACTTTGGGCCTGACACAACATCTAATCTGATTCTATTAAACAACGCACCAGACACAAACTAAACAAAAGTCTACTGTAAATGTTTCCGACAACAGTGAATGAGTCTGAACATAAATGGGAAAAGTTGTAACGAGTCGTGGTGGGATTTGTTTGTCGGCTCCGCTAGCGCCGTGTGTTACAGCAGTCCCGAGGGGGGTTGCAACGTACAGATAGCAGGGCGAGTGCATCGCTATACAGCCGCTGAGGGGATCAGAGTCCCCACCTGAATACCGCACTCTGCTTCACACTCACTGCTGAGATCGTATTGTAATTATTAAAGAAGCAATCTCCAAATTGGAGTCTGGAGCATATGCGGGAGGTGCTGACAAAGCGAGCGAAAAATGCTGCTTAGTATAAGTAGTTCATATACATTAGGGAGTACTACGTATTTTTTTAAAGAAAATGTGTACATTCCTTAACCAACCTATTAACCACATATAACACAAGGAAACTCTGTTTAAGACAGTGTTTTATAATCTTGTGTTTTTTTATCCTATACTCTAATATGAGTAAGGTTTGCTTGCTTGCTTGCGTGCTTGCTTGCGACACGGATCTCAAAAACGGCTCCAACGATTCCCTTCAAATGTTCGAAATAACTAATTTCTGGGATGAAAATAGGTTCTAGACAGGCCTCATCCCTAGGAAAAATCAAATAATGTAAAAGAACTAAAATGAAAAGTTAAAAAAATTAACATTGGGCTTATGGAGTTTCAAATCAAAACAAAGGAATTGTAACAGCTGTTCATAATCAACCAGGGAACTGTCAAAGTAATACTCATGTTGTTTATGATTATTAACATGTGGTTTCCTGAGAGCAGAGATTAAAAGATTTGAGTTAAGATTACATATATAGAGAAGTAAAATAAATCAATGGGACATTGAGCTATAAATAACAACTGGAGGGACCTTAAAAATGTAGACAAGAGGCAAATGAATAATACAAATCTGATTATCAGTAGGGGGAAGTGGTTAAATATTACTCAGAGACATCTAAACAAACTGACTGACCTTCCCCCGAGCAAAGCTCGCCCCCCTAGGTACTATATATATAAAACTCATTTCGTGTTGAATTTTGCCATAATTTATTGGCTTCTATTAGTTAAAGGTCATCTAAGTAGTCTCATCATGTTATAGTAGTCTACTAACACTAATATCATGTGGTATAATACAGTGATTATTTGGTCAAGAAAAGTATGAATCTCGTTTATTCCCTGAAAGGTTTCCTTTCAAATATTAGGGATTAGTGAATAATTGCCATTTAAAGTATATTAAGGACCGAGTAAGCAGAATAACTACAGTAGCAAATGTTGGACAATTAGGACGTTGCTATCACGGTTCAAGCTATATATAATTCTCTCTACAGGTGCATTGCAGCAGTGTTTTATTTATTTGTTACTTTGTCTTCAAATAAAGTTAACCATCTACATCTTGGTATTTTGGTAAAATAAAAGTAATAAAATGTTTCATAGACGAATAAATAAGTTTTGAAGGTTTTTTAACATGTCAATTGTTTGGTTGTTATGTCAACTATTTGAGTAGCTATATTATTTTAATTTTTAACTTGACTAATAATATAATCACTACTCACCAGTTTTTAGTGATTACAAAATGAAAAGTGATTACTTGTCCCCATCCAAATGAATAAAACCTATCTGGGGACGACATTTCTAATACCTGTAGTTGTAATCCAAAAGTATATATTCGTCGGAGATAAATATATTTGTATTGTATTGTAGGTGCTATCCCGTTCTTCAACCTCTCTGACCTCTATCAGAGCCCCAATGTTAATATTACTACCATTACAAATTGCGTGATTACCTAAATACATTTTCATTTCATTCAAGGACAACGCACTCATAAAATAATACGTCAGTAAGGATGAAATTGAAGACGATATAAAGTAACTATAAAAAAACTGTTCAAAACTTTAGTCCTATTGTTTAGTCTCGGTTTTTTTATTCGCCGACACGTATGAGGTTGTAAAGCAAATAGTGAAACGAGTTCGCACGCAGCACGCTGACGTGAGGGAAGTGAATTTCCACATAAAAACTATAAAAACTCAAAATCAGTTAAAAACATACGTTTATTCCAATTTTTATTCAAATCTGAAAATATTCATTTCTGGCTGTTCTGATGCTCCTGGTTCTATTTACCTGCAATGCTGGTAATACAAACTTGCGCATTATTAGGTTAGGAGAAGGTCCAGTCAGGTTTTAAAGTAGGCGTTAGGTTGTTGGGGATGATAAAAGTACACCAACAAATGAATAATAGGCATTTATAATGTAAAACCCCCATAAGGCAACGTACTGTGTTTGGTCGATACACATTTTCTTAAATAACTCGGTAAATATTTATGCTAGAATGACGAGAGAGGGCTTAAACTTTTTCCACACTAATTCCCATCTTTTTACATGCGTTAATTTCACATCCGGGGCTTTTCTGGGCTTTTTTGGGTCCAAAAACCCGAAATTTGAAAGATTAATCCCCAAAAAAGGGGTTTAGAGTTTTCCGATTGTTTTGCCCAACGAACTTGTCCAACAAATTTTGAAAGGAACGTCCCTACCAAATTTTAAGTAAATCGGACAAAAATTGCGACCGCTAGAGTGCATACACATATATATGTTTATATGTATATATGTATGTATATATATATATATATATAAAATTTTGAACGACCCCCCAAAACGTGTTTAGGGGGTCACGTTAGGAACTTCTATGGTGGTCCCGGGCTTAGGTTTCACCGTGCAGGTCATGCTAATAGTTCACTTTCCATAGGAAATTCACTAATAAGGGCGAATTCCAACCTTTTTGAGCTCCTTTCAAAAGCTCTGTTTGACGCTAATAGTGATTTAAAATAAGAATAGTATTTGAAAAACTAACGGTTTGGTTAAAACAAGTTTTATGTGAGCAAACAGCCCATCACTCCCTGGTCCTGGAGGGTTTTAGCAGCTTCAAGAGGAAGAATATTTTCAAGAACTACTTAGCAAGCATAGAACTATCATTATGAAATAGGGGGCTGTGTGGGGTAGTTCTATCAATGTTTAATATATTGTTACGACGTGTAATATCCCAAACTTTTACAGAATTGAGTTATGTTACAGTATATAAAAATCTATACCTACTGAGAACCTACCTTTAATTTTAAGTTGTTTATCTATCCTACTATTCACGACCTGGCCCTTGTGTCCTCAAACTTCAGTACTGGCTATTTATCTGAAAATTGTTATATGAAAAATGTGTTGCTAGGTAACTGTTTTAACAATTTTTAATATAAAACAATCCACAACTTAAACAAGTAGTTTCCTTGTTGTCCCTGGAATATGTCTTTGGAGGTGTTACAGTTTGTCAGTTGATCAACAACCGGGGTTACATTCTGCACGATAAGATATGTGTTTAATATATCGATAAAACAATATACAACAAAACACAATTACAAATTACAATTATCTAAAAGGCCGGACCGTGATATAAACAAAAAAGTTCGGATAACAAAACGAGCGAAAAAAGAGTTCACGGTCGTAATTTGTAGTTAAATAACGAAGTTTATAAATTATGGTAGTGTTTAAAAATCGCATTAATTATCACTACAATGGGAGTTTTAACGATTGTTTTACGTTTTACCGTTGTGAGATTCATGGCAAGGTTTGGTGCTTTAAGTGCATTAAAGGCTGTAAAAGAAAATGTTAGTGGATGACACTAAAGTTGCCTGTACTATTGAGACGGAAATGTGATTAGCTCAAACTTCAGCTACTTACTGTAGGATGACTGACGTAAATGTCGAGTTCTTCAATGGTATATATAATCAGTTTGGCAGGCCCTGGAAAACCTCCAGCAGATTTACGTAAGTTTATAAGTGATGATGTGTTTATATTGTCAACCGTTCCCGAAACAGCAAGTTTACTTTCCTATTGACTTGACATGCTTTGCACCAGAGGTCAAGAAGGTATTTGTTGTATTGACGACCGATTAATTTGCTCTGATTAGAACATTTAAGCTGTCAAGTGTTTCAAAGCTTTGGTCTTTTAGATACACTATGCTTCATTTTCTTAACATATTTAATCGTAATTAAAAGACAAGTGTGTGTGCGTGTGTCAATTCGTGTGTGCCCCATGTGTCATTATGGGATCCAACGTTAATATAAGATTTTTATTTTAAACATTTTTCACAGCAAATTTTGTACACGCTTCTTTATAACTTTATTTATTTCTACGTAATCTAATAACAAGTTTTTACTGACATGGAATCCATACCTCCATGCATCTACTGAGTGTCAAGTAAAATAAAACTATGTATTTTATATCTTTGTTTTCAAATTCAAAATGAGGAGCTCAACCCCCAAGTTCAAAAATCTAAATATTCTTAATACCGACCCAGACAGAAAAAAAACTGTTTGGTTAATAAACATGCACTGTGAATACAATCAATTTACATATTATAATGTGTATGAGAATCAGTTAATATTTTATATTATTTACGCTCAAAGGAAAAGAGGAATTTTTAAGTACACCACGACTGCGTGTCTACCGTCTATAATACACCCTCGACTGCCGCTCCAGTCTTCTTCTTTATTGGGTTGCCGCTAGGTTGGGTTTCTTGATCGTCTTTATCGTGTTCTTTATAGCTTTTATAAAGCGAAACTGTATTATAAATTTTCTCTAGGATTCTGCCCATTATACTTTCTCCTTAGTTCATTGTTCTTCGTATCCTTTGCAAAAAAAATATTAGTTTTAGTAATTCTATAAATTAATTTTCAACAGGATTTCTTTACAACGGTTTCAAGTCTTTATATAAATAATAAAATATTACAAACTCTTTATTGTAATTGATTTCGTTTTCTTCGTACGTAACACTAAAAACCAATGAACTGCTTATTTTACAAAATCTTTGATTATTATTTTGATATAACTTTTAAAAAAGGAGAAAAATTACTAAATTTTGTTTTTGTAATAAAATTAATTTTATGATATGTTTTTTGCCTCATGGAAAATATAAATTCCATCATTGGAACAAATAAACAATCAAACGGGTATTGAAACTTACTTCATAATGACAAGATGGTTAATCAGATATGTTGTAAAACTTAATGACTGTGCATTGACTACCATCATGACAAACGCTTACCGAAATCATTTAATGAGTGTGAACATTGTGAAGCGACAACCGCTGACAATTGGGTGTAGATAGACGTTAATTAAAGTGAATTAGAATTATCACAGCCATTAAAAAACATTTGAAAGCTCCCTTGTCATTACGGGTTATAGAGTTAGTCAGTCAACGCTTAATTAGCATATATAATTAGTGGACTCTATAGCTTATTAATAACTATTTCTCATAATCCGTAGCTGTAATGGTCAACGATCAACTTAAAATTATTAATACATTATTTAACATTATTTAAATTTGTTAATGTGAGAGCACTTTGTATCTCTTCATCGAAGTTTCTTTCCGCCATCAGCTTTGCGACAAGATTGATTCCTAGTTAAGGGTGTGAAACGGATGTTACATACAACCATTCTACGTCTGAGAGTTAATGACGAGACAGATTGTTGCTCCAAACTTTTAAGGGTGTTCTATGATAGTTCAACAGTCCACTTTTTCTTAACATAAATATACTTATGAATTAACCACCTATTTTGTATCCATAAAAAATTCAATACAACGTTGTTCAAATACAGACGACATGATATTATGGCAATACAAGAGTGCATGAACATTCATACCCCCAATTTCTTTAACAACTTGAGGGTACATAACATCAAATGGGTTACAACCATTCCAAATTATAACATTTAAGGAAGTTTACTTACATTTAAATTAATAACAAGTAAATGCCATACATCGTGGTAGATAACGAGCAGCATAAGGGTTAACACCAGTGATGTTATAAATATAACGAAAAATATAACAGTAAGAACAGTATAGGCTGTTTATCTTCTTTCAATTCTTCCAGAATAACAGTTTTGTCACACGTTCAGCTCGAAAGAGTACATTTGCGAAAATTAATTAACACTTAACAGTTCACACCAATCTGCGCATATATTTATAAATGTACTTGCTATGCAGGGGAAAAAATGATGCTTAAATTATGAAAATGTTCTGTGTTAGATATATCCTCAGTATTAAATATATTGATGTATTATGTACATATAGCCACCACACATATGTGCGGGACGGCTATGCTGCTCTGTTTACACCTTGACCTTGATTGCATTCCGCACATTCTGGCATAGTGCGCTATCGTATGCTGAAATGAGATTCTCAACATGGAATATAAGTTTAAGAATAAACAGTTGTCTATTGGTTAGTACTTATTTATTGTGTTATTCTTTTAACGTATGATTTACTATAGTAGATCATTTAATTCTGAAACTTTTTTAGTTAACTCCTAAAGGTAAGGATGCAGTTGTTAAAAGGTTCAATCTTGTAGGGACCTGTAAACTTTCAATAAAATTGTGAATTCGTTGTATCCCAAATCACACGAAGTGGGAACCACAAGGTTGTGGTTGGTAGTTGGGTCGTGGAAGTTTGTTCCCAAATCGCTAAACAATAACTTGCTGGGATGAGAAACGTAATAAGTAGGAGAGTTATATTATAACTCCCATCATCTTTATATAATACCAGCTGTTCCCACAGGCTTCGCCCCGCGAATAATAATTTATAAAAACTATGACAGTTGTGTGTGCTGCATTCTTTGGTTATCCCGTGGAACTACTACGAATCAAGATCAGCTGTTTGTATTTTCATCAGCTCAAACTTAAAGTGAACGTCCATAAGAATAACACGGGATTGAAACTTTGACTCCCCGTGGGGCTAAGCCCTATGGGAATTTCTTAAAACCCTTTCTTCGTGAGCACCTGAAACCCAAGAGGAAGATATGTTCCAAATTTCATTGCAATCCGTTGTGTGGTTTATGAGATTTCGTGCTGAGTGAGTGAGGGAGGGAGTCAGTCAGTCAGTCGGTGGTATTTATATTTTATATATTAAGATTTCTCAAGGGTGTTTTTGTCGGTAGGCCACATCTCCCTTAATACTTCATCAAAACCAAAATATAAAGTATCATTTTAAATATTAGCTTAATCACTAAATAAACAAACAATTCAAAACCATAAAAATTATATCATATTTAAAATCAAATTTAAAATCATACAGTAATATTGTCTTAATGTTATTATTATCTTATGAAAATAAACAGTGCATAGTGTGGTATTTTTAAAATTTTATCTTCCTAACGCGTCTTGTCAGACTACTTTATAATCTGGTCATATTATTTTAATTTATCGTTGCTTACTTTATAAAACTACTAAAATTAGCATTTTTAAATTGTTTGTAAAAAATCTTAAATAAAATAAGTCTTACAACAATTAGGTCCAGTTATACTCCTGATTCCTTAAGTCAAACCAAACTCGTAATGTTTTATTAAAAGTTCCCAACATTTAGCTCAACACAAAATTCTTACTTGTATTATATAGTTTTAAAACAAAATTGTTTTAAATACTACATTTAAAAAATATATATTTTACTTCTACACATTTATTCTACAGTCGATTCAATAGATTTATCGATTTTATAGGGAAAGTAGAGAAAGCAATTAAAAATTCATTGAAACCCGTAAAGGGTCTCGACCACTGAAAATACTCGTAATACCCGCATATGACGTAAAAGAGTAAAATTGTGTTTTTGTAGTTTTCAGCACACACGTAAAATTTCCACGAAAATCACGCAGAATAATCAAGTCGTGGAGTAGTTGCGTCGAGCCACAATTTGCCCCAACTTCTCACTGAACAATAATGATAACACGCAAGGCACTGACATGCTATCAATCTGTGTACAGTCGTGCAGCGTTTGTAGCGTCTACATATACATGATCAGATGTTACAAGAACGAATTGAATTTAACCTGAGATTATTAAACTAGCTTTAGCACTAATACTTTTGATTTGGGTTCGAAACTTGATTTATAAAATAAAAGGTAAATTTAGGATATTCTACCATTGAGAATAGTACACCAGGATGGTATATACGAAGTTGGATGACACTGGCTTTGATGAGAAACAAATTTGCATTTGAAAATTCGTATACGTTACTATTAATGGTTTTGAATACTAAAATGTATTAGCGAATTTCCCCTATAGGGAAGAAGCTATTACCGTAGGTCTCATGGTAAGACTTAAGCCCGAGACCATGATAACTTTTCATTTTGAGGTCCCCAGATGCCAAAAACACCATTCGTTCAAATTTTTATATATGTATATATATATATATATATGTGTGTCCGTAAGCACGATAACTCTCGTAAAAAAGGTCCGATCTTAATGAAATTTGGTACAAATGTTTAAAGTACCATTTATTTGAACGAGTTCGAAAACCAGATGGATCGCACCATCCGAAGGGGGGTTTTTGGGGGGTTTTGTACCCCAAAAATGTGTTTTTTTGGGGTTTTCCCATGTAATTTTAATTTAAATCAAATTTTATTTTATACCATTGAATTCAACTTAAAAAAACAAACAATTTGGTATTTTGATCATTGCTCTACGTCAATTGGTTACCGAGATATTGAAAGTGCTAAACACAGTACGTTGTCTAATGTTATTCTTATGGAGAAAAAGAAAAATTGCATATCTCATTTATTTATGAACATAAACTGGCAAAATTTGGTATATGGCTTGATCTGGTTGTGGCTTATTGTTGTTAGCACAATCAAACATTTTTTCGTTTATGGCTCCTGTAGCAGCAAACCTAGGTACTTGGTCCCCATGTTATTCTTATGGAAAATGTTTAAAATGTTATATATCGCTTATTTATGAATGTATATGGATGAAACTTGGTATGTGACTTCACTAAGATGACTTCCATTGATATTTGCATAAAACCCCATAATTTTGTGTGCCTTGTTGCAGCAAACCTGCGTACTCATCCCCAATGTTATTCTTATGGAGAATAATTAATATTTTAAATATCGCTTGTTTGTGAATACATTTCTTATGAATCCTGTTAAGTTTTTTAATGTGTTATGTTATATATTCATTGGAAATTCGCTGAGTATGCAGGTTTGCTGCAACGGGGGTATTACTGATGATACTTTTTGCATGGGAAGGGAAACATGATTTCTAAGCTGGCACAAAATTGCTATAGTTAAAAATTATTTCTTAACGAACAAACTATATCCTTACCTATGTGTGTAGTTTTCCATCCGTTAGTAGAAAAGGTGCCTCGTTGAAAAGAAAAAGCAAATATATTATATTTTTAACCAAGGTTTACTCGGATATTGCAATACGTACTAAAAAGTACCACATACTATTTGAAATAATAATTTTACTGTATCATAAATTTACCTAAAACACGTTTTGTACTGAATCTTCATAAAACTATAAAATAAAGACATTAGGTATTCAGTTTTTATTTTTAAAGTCAATCTTGCATTAATATGGAAAATATTAGGTGGGTCAAGGGGCGTTTTAGTTTTTTTTTGTCTATAGATCATTTTCAGTGTTAAAAAATATATATAATATAAATCTAGTTATCTCGTTAATATTTCGTATCTTTTCTAATATATTTTATTTTTTACTTTCTCCCCTTATGCATAGTATATGGAGAAAGTATTGTTTTCGTCAACATTTTCGAATTTGATTTGTTAGTGGAAATATTCGTTTTGGTGCTCCCTGCACCCAAAAAAGTGATTTTTACGTGATGTCTGTCTGTCTGTCTGTCTATCTGTCTGTATGGATGTGTTACAGAGCCCAAACTAGAGCTAGAGCCCAAACTAATGGTCAGATTTTTATGAAATTTGGTATGTATGTACTAATACACGATATCTCCAGGAGTTTTTTCATTTTTTTGAATTTTTGATTTTTAAGGGTAATTATCCCCCAAAAACATGAAAAATCAAAATTTCTCAAAAACGGCTCTATCGATTTTAATTAAACTTTAGCCGTTTGTAGAACATTAGTTTTCCAACAAAATGACACCACCCGCATTTCTGTACAAATTCAGATTTAGAAATTATAGGACTTAAAACATAAAAAGTTCGGTTTTTTTATCTAACTTTAAAAAAATACTATTCACCATTAAAAAGAGCGAAAAACTAAATAATTTAGTAACTTGAATTACTATTCTACGATTGCTGGTTGCGGAGAAAATTTAAATTTTCATTTTGCGGTAAACGCAGTACGTTTTCCAATGTTATTCTTATAGGGAATACAAAAACTACTATTTCTCTCTTATTTACGGATCAATTTCGTTCAAACTTGATATGCTTGTCAAGTTATCATTGGCCAACAGAGGAAATTCGAAATGTGTTGCCCCTTAACAAACCTGGGGAGGAATAGGGGGCATTTCCCCTCTTAAAATCACGTGTATAGCAATGGATTCTGTAGTGCCTCCAAAACAGGTATTTGGGTGGATGTTTTTGAAAACAACTTGTATACAAGATTTTCTGTACATTCGACCGTGCTTTGTATTCTATATTTAGTAAATAAAAATTAATTTAATGTTTAAATTTGGGCTAAAAGGGAGAAAGTATGTGTCAGTTTTCTGATACCGTTTATTATGCATGTAATAGTTTGCTAACCAAGTACAAATTAGCGATTCGCAATGTTTAAATTTGGGCTAAAAGGGAGAAAGTATGTGTCAGTTTTCTGATACCGTTTATTATGCATGTAATAGTTTGCTAACAAATTAGCGATTCGCAATGCACAAAGGCGGCTCAGTCCTCATTAACTATTCACACACAAGTTAACAATACACGCCTTGCCTTCTCTCTACTCATGCATAAACCATTTCAATCACTTGAAATAATATCATTTCCATCTCTTGTAAAGTGCTACTGAAAATGGTTTTGTTACGACACCACAAAAATACATAACTCAATCGTAAATTTATTTGATTTATAAATTCCAATGTTCAGCTTTCAATACTACGTTACATAACACCGTACTTTTTTAGATAGGGCAAGTAATTTTAATTACTTGAATTGGAGGAAATATCTTTCTTTGACGATTACATCAGCTTTGAGTTTTGCTCTTCACGAATCTTTAAGAAGAGCTTCGGGATCGTCTGGCCGGGTAATATTTAAATTGTCTGGTAGATGATAAAGATCTAGAGGTATACACATTGAAGTCTTTAGTCAGGGGTCTCCAACCTACGTCCCGCGGCCACATCCGGCCCGCCAACAGTTTTTAACTGGACCGCGGTTTGCCCAGTATATAATATTGAATAAATTATTGAAAGATATAATTTAAATTTTATTCAAAACTCGCAGTTTTACCACCAACCACTGGTAAATATCTCGTTTCAGTTGTCTCCGATCCCTCCTGTGAGTAAACTTAGATCTTTTAGTTATGTTTGTATAAAGAAGCTGTTGACAGACTACAATTGCATACGCAGTGGAGTACACGGCTGCCAGCAGGGGAGTAGAGGCACTCAACAAACCTCAGGCCTCAGGGGTGTACAGGGTAGGAAGGACTTGGCCAATTATTACTAGTTACAGAACATGAAGCTTTTTAGTGAATTTCCTATGGAAAGTGAACTATTAGCATGACCCGCAAGGTGAAACTTAAGCCCAGGACCACCATAGAAGTTCCTAACGTGACCCCCTGAACATGTTTTGGGGGGTCGTTCAAAATTGTATATATATATATGTGTGTGTGTTTGCACTCTAGCGGTCCCATTTTTGTCTGATTTACTTCAAATTTGGTAGGGACATTCCTTTTTGTAATCAGTTGGACAAGTTCGTTGGGCAAAACAATCGGTAAACTCTAAGCCTCTTTTTTGGAGATTTTAAATTTTGAAATTTGTGTTTTTGGGCCCAAAAAGAGTCAGATAAGCCCTAAATGTAAGATTAATGGATAAGAGGTTATAGAAAGTAAAAAGGCAAACATTTTAAGCCTCCCCTCATCATTCTAGCACTAATACTTACCGAGTTATTAAATAAATTAAAATTGAGTAAACACAGTACGTTGTCTTGAGGGGATTTTACATTGGAAAAGGCTGTTTTTCATATCCTGATGTAGTTTTATCACTCCTAATACCCCATACCGATTTTTGATCCTGATGGTACATCCTCCTAAGGTTACAATTCACAACATTGGCATCCCAATACTGCATTTAAATAGAACCAGGTGCATCAGAACAGCCAAAAAACTGAATATTTTACATTTTGCTAAAAATATCACAAATTTTAGCGAATTTCCCCTATAGGGAAGAAGCTATTACCGTAGGTCTCATGGTAAGACTTAAGCCCGAGACCATGATAACTTTTTGTTTTTAGGTCCCCAGATGCCAAAAACACTATTCTTTCAAATTTATATATATGTATATATGTGAAATTTTTATTCGATTCACTGGTAAGGGCTACTATTATATTAAAAATTAATAAAATAAAAACTGAGTACCCTTGTTTATGATTTTTATATTTAAACCAACATGTTTCGGCATCTAAGGCCATTTTCAAGGTTGATAAATTTCACATAGTTTGGTTTAGGTTATACAATAAAAGAAATAATAGTAAAATGTAAACAAATAAAATCAGAGTAAAATTAAATTAAAAACATATGTATAAATAATCATGGCATGGTTGGGAGTTTCTTTAATGTCTTTTCTATCTATTTATGTTCTTGTCTCATTTCCCATATTTTATTAAAAATTGGATTTGTAACGGGTACTTGTGAATTTAGTATATTTTGAGGATTTTCTTTGTATTTCATGAATATATGTAGTTCTTCTTTTGAATCCATTTTATTACCTTTTTTCATATATTCTAGTACCGTCATATTTGTGTCCATATTTTCGTAGTTATGGTTTGAATCCAATAGATGCTCCGCATACGTAGATTTCATGCTTGTTTTGTTGTTACTTTTGAGGGCTTGGATATGTTCTTTAAATCTCACTTTAAATGGTCTTCCTGTTTGCCCTATGTAGCACTTTTCACAATCTGAACAATTAAGCTGATAAGATACCGGATTTGTTGTATTTGTTTTGATTGACTGTTGGATTCATCTTTCTTTTGATCATTTCAAATGCATTGTTATTAGTTCTGTAGCTTATTTCAATATTTCTTCTGTCAAACGTTTTTCGTATTGCTTTGTTGATGCATCTGTTATATGGAACATTTATAAATTTCTTCGGTTCTATTATCTGATTCTGAATTGGTTGTTCTCTTTTCTTCTTCATTTTCTTAATCATTTTCTCAATTACAGTTGTTTTATATCCATTTTTTATTGCTAAGTATAATATTGTGTCTTTTTCTTTTTTGAATTCATGTTTGTTCATAGGTATGTTGATTAATCTAGTTATCATCGAACGGAAACCAGACATCTTATATTTCCAGGGATGGTTTGACGTTGAGGGAATGAGATAACCAAAACCAAATAAAACAGAATTTCAGTCACAAATTAAATAAAATAAATGTTGAAATAAGAAAACCTTTTTTAAAGAAAGCATCAGAAGAAGACTTAAAACTAATAACAACAATTTCAACAAAACTAAACGAGAACAATGCTATGATAGTAAAAGCAGATAAAGGTAACACAACTGTTATTATGAATAATACAGATTATACCAATAAGGTAAATGCATTCATTGATAACAATAACTTTTTAAAGCTCGCCAAAGACCCCACTCAAGAATACTCAAAAGTGACGAACAATACAATCACAAATAGCAAGTCAATATCTAAACCAGTACAATACCAACTAAAAATAATCAACCCAAAAGCTCCAAACATGAGGGGACAGCCAAAAACACATAAAGACAATGTTCCAATACGACCAGTGGTGAATTATAGAACTGCCCCCACATACAAACTCTGTAGATATTTAAATAACAAAATAAAGAATAATATTGCATGGGAAAAGAACTATAGTTTAAAAAACACCTTAGAACTAGTTGATAAAATAAAAGATGTCATAATCCCAGCAAACAGTATATTTATATCTTTTGACATAAAAGACATGTATTCAAACATACCATGTAAAGACACGTTAGCTATCCTAAAACAAGACTTAGAAAAGAGTGCTATATTACCCAAAGATGAGATCAATGAAATATTAAAACTGACAAAAACTTGTACAAACCAAAGCTATTTTGAATATCAATCAAACTTCTACCGACAACAAGATGGATTAGCAATGGGATCGCCACTCTCTGGTCTTCTGTCTAATATTTATATGCATAACATGGAATTAAGTAAAATAATGAATGAAACAAACCCCTTTCTAGAACAAATTGTATACTGGTTCCGATATGTGGACGATATAATTTGTCTTTTCAACGGGAACTTAAATGAAAGTGAAGCATTTTTCAACTATCTGAACTCTATATCAGAGAAAATACAATTCACGAAAGAAAGTCACTCTAATGCTATTAACTATTTAGATCTAAAAATCAAAAAGGAGGAAAATAAACACAGTTTTAGTATTTATAGGAAACCAACCCAAAGCGAACTTCTCATTCCCTCAACGTCAAACCATCCCTGGAAATATAAGATGTCTGGTTTCCGTTCGATGATAACTAGATTAATCAACATACCTATGAACAAACATGAATTCAAAAAAGAAAAAGACACAATATTATACTTAGCAATAAAAAATGGATATAAAACAACTGTAATTGAGAAAATGATTAAGAAAATGAAGAAGAAAAGAGAACAACCAATTCAGAATCAGATAATAGAACCGAAGAAATTTATAAATGTTCCATATAACAGATGCATCAACAAAGCAATACGAAAAACGTTTGACAGAAGAAATATTGAAATAAGCTACAGAACTAATAACAATGCATTTGAAATGATCAAAAGAAAGATGAATCCAACAGTCAATCAAAACAAATACAACAAATCCGGTATCTTATCAGCTTAATTGTTCAGATTGTGAAAAGTGCTACATAGGGCAAACAGGAAGACCATTTAAAGTGAGATTTAAAGAACATATCCAAGCCCTCAAAAGTAACAACAAAACAAGCATGAAATCTACGTATGCGGAGCATCTATTGGATTCAAACCATAACTACGAAAATATGGACACAAATATGACGGTACTAGAATATATGAAAAAAGGTAATAAAATGGATTCAAAAGAAGAACTACATATATTCATGAAATACAAAGAAAATCCTCAAAATATACTAAATTCACAAGTACCCGTTACAAATCCAATTTTTAATAAAATATGGGAAATGAGACAAGAACATAAATAGATAGAAAAGACATTAAAGAAACTCCCAACCATGCCATGATTATTTATACATATGTTTTTAATTTAATTTTACTCTGATTTTATTTGTTTACATTTTACTATTATTTCTTTTATTGTATAACCTAAACCAAACTATGTGAAATTTATCAACCTTGAAAATGGCCTTAGATGCCGAAACATGTTGGTTTAAATATAAAAATCATAAACAAGGGTACTCAGTTTTTATTTTATTAATTTTTAATATGTATATATATATATCTCCGTTAACACGATAACTTGAGTAAAAAAGGTCCGATTTTGATGAAATTTGGCTCAAATGTGTAAAATGACATTCATGACTTTAAGTTCGAAAACCAGAAAAATCAGATCATGGGAAGGGGGTTTATGGGGGTTTTAAATTTTCCAAAAATCAGTTTTTTGCATTTTTCACCCTAAAATTTTTAAATAAAATAATTTTGGTTTTAACCATGTTATAGAGCTTAAAAAAACAAATAATATAGATTTTGAATTATTTAACCTAGGTTGAGTGGTTGTGGAGAAAATCCAAAAAAACCTACTCATGAAATATCCCATGTTAATCTTATGGGAAAACGGATTTTGGTTTTTCCTCAGTTCATTTTAATGTAAACTTCATATTTGCTTTTACCAATCTGTTAAGCTCCACAAAAAAATCATTTTGATGTTTAAATTGTGATTCTACGTCCAACCGTTGCAGAGATATTCAAAGTGCTAAACACAGTACGTTGTCCAATGTTATCCTTATGGAGAATAAATATAATTTGATATCTCGATTATTTATGGATGTATGTTGATGAAACTTGGTATGTGGTTTCATGTAGTATTGGTATATTGATATTTGCACAAAAAATTGATTTTTTGTTGATTATTCCCGTAGCAGCAAACCTGCGTACTCAGCCCCCATTTTATTCTTATGGAGAATAACTAGAATGTTATATAGCGGTTATTTATGATTGAATATTGATGAAACTTGGTATGAGGCTTCGCCTGGTTAAATTATATTTATAATTGCATAAAAAACAATTGTTTGTGTTCCTTGTTTCAGCAAACCTACGTACTCATTACCAATGTTATTCTAATAGAGAATCGCTTATATGTGAATATATTTTTATGAAACTTGGTATGCGGCTTTATGTGGTATTAAGACATATATTATGCATTGGAAATTCGCTGAGTACGCAGGTTTGCTGCGACGGGGTATTTTTAAACCCGTTATTTGATTTTTGAAAGTTTTTACTGGGGAAATTCACTTCCCTAACGTCAGCGTGCTGCGTGCGAACTCGTTTTAAATTGAAAAACACGTTCAAATCAGTAAACACTGTATCCAGTTTGTTCAGTCCAGATCAGTTTGTCAAAATTACTTAAAATGAACAACAAAACTAATTTGTAAATAATGAAGGAAACACCAAAGTTTAAAACAGCCTCAACAGCCTTCAAACTCACTATTTAACACCTAAATTTTATAAAATTTCGGGGAAGGACCCCAGACCCCCCTACTCCTTGGGGGGGTATCCCATACCCCCCAAACCCCCCGGCTGTTATTGGCCCGTTCTATCTCCAACGTTTATCATCTGTCCCTTAGGATAAACAGGTTGGAGACCCCTGCCTTAGATCCACTGGTAGTATAAACGTTCAAAAATCATTGGTAGCATAATTATTTAAGTTTTCTTTTACAAAACTAGTGCCAAGGCAACTTTTCCATACCTCCTCGATCTCAACCCAACATTCTCCGTCTTCAAGACAACTCTTTTGTACTTGTGGTTATAATCAACACTGAACACAGTGATGTGTTTTAAGTTGTGCCTTTAAAGGACCACAACAAATAACTTATAACTTGTAGTTTGTTTTTGTAAAATAAAATTTAAAACATTCTGTCACATTTTTTTTACAAATTCAATGACAAATTCGCTTATTAACAAGGTTTATATGGAGCATCGTAAGGAATATAAAATCATATTTCAACCATTTATATGTACAAATGAAAACCTATTACTAACAATTAATTTAATCTCAATTCAAATATATCTACTATTAAAGTTTTATTTTTGACGTGGTTTTTATTGATGTCACTGTTGTTTTTTAGCAAATTTTCCCTATAGGGAAGAAGCTATTACCGTAGTCAGCATGGTAAGACCTAGGCCCGGGACCATGATAACTTTTCGTTTGACGTCCCCAGACCCCAAAAATACCATTCGTTCGAAACTGTATATATATATATTTGTCCGTGAGCACGGTAACTCTCATAAAACAAGTCCGATTTTGATTAAATATGGTAAAAACATGTAAAGCAACATTTCTGACTTTATGTTCGAAAACCAGACAGATCGACCCATCCGAAGTGGTATTTTGGGAGGGTTTTGTACCCGAAAAATGTTTTTTTTTTTTTAGTTTTTACATGTAATATTTTAAATAGTCAAATTTTAGTTTTCCCCATCAAATTTGGCTTTAAAAAACACTCAATTTGGTGTTTTAATCATTTCTCTAAGTCAATTTGTTACAGAGATATTAAGTGGTAAACACAGTACGTTGTCAAATGTTATTCTTATTCTTTTGGAGGATAAAATAGATTTTATATCTCGCTTACTTATGAACATATCCCGACAAAACTTGGTATATGGTTTCACCTGGTTGTGGTCTATTAGTATTTGCACAAAAACATCATTTTTACCGATGGTTCCCGTAGCAGCAAACCTGTGTACTCTACTCCCATGTTATTCTTATGGAGAAAAAGTAAACTTATGTTAATATCTCCCTTAATTATGAACATAAATTACTAAAAACTTGGTATTTGCCTTCCCCTAGTTGAGTTCTATTAATATTTGCATAAAAACTTATTTTTTGTGTCGCTTGTTACAGCAAACTTGCTTACTCAGCTCCCATGTTATTCTTATGCAGAATAATTAAAATGGCTTATATCGCTTATTTATGAATGTATATTGATGAAACTTGGTATGTGGCTTGACCTAGTTGAGTTTTATTTATATTTGCATAAAAACCCATATTTTGTGTTCCTTGTTGCAGAAAACCTGCGTACTCAGCCCCATGTTATTTTTATGTATAATAATTAAAATGTTATATATTGCTTATTTATGAATGCATATTTAAGGAACTTGGAAATTCGCTGAGTATGCAGGTTTGCTTCGACGGGGGTATTTGTTTCGGGTTTTAATTGTTATTATTATTATTATTCACCTATTTTTTAACCCTAGTGGGATCATTCCTGGTTTCTGCCAGTTTATAAGTACCAACTTTGGGTACAGTAAATGAATGTTTAATGGAAGGCAGGTTTGTGACTAAGTCTTGTAGGGGTCAACCTCAGTTCCCCACCACCACGATGGACAGGGATGTGCTGACAGCCATGATGGTAACAGCCCTCATTCTATTGTCTAAGGTGCAATTTCTGCCCATCCTATTGGATATATTCTACTTTACCCATCCTCATCGTGTTTCCACTTCCTCTATATTAAGAATCCCTAGTAAGGGTTTTTTAGCCCTCTAAAGATGTATAAATAAACCGCATAACAATAATAAATTATTGCAATAATAATAATGTTGCAATTGGCTATTACATATTTTTACATTTCCAGAGTAGATAGTATAGTGTCATAGTGTAGTATCATTAATCTTAAAACATGTTACTTTGATATAACAATAACTTTTACCATTACGGTGGTAAAATAACTCCCAGATTCATGCTAGAGGAATCTGAACAATGTTGTTAAATTAAGAATAAAGGAAGTTTTCCTGCAAATATGTCCACCAAAGACGGCATCTTTGGCCTTCCTCTCTTCGAGGGAAACGTTACATTAAACTACCTAACCAGTATAGTTACTGGATAAAATAACAAAACTTTTTAATACACTTCAAAATATAATTACTCTTCTACTTCGTTCAGAGTAGTTATATTTTTAAGTATTATAAGACTTTTCATACTTCCCCCAGTTAATATTTTAAGTGTTGTTACATTTGCATAGGATACAATAAAGTGTGTCTCACAACACATGGTCGGATATACGTATAGATTGACGCTGTATATATTAGCGAATTTCCCCTACAGGGAAGAAGCTATTACCGTAGGTCTCATGGTAAGACTTAAGCCCGAGACCATGATAACTTTTCATTTTGAGGTCCCCAGATGCCAAAAACACCATTCGTTCAAATTTGTATATATGTATATATATATATATATATATATTTATTTATATATATATACATATATATATATGTGTGTCCGTAAGCACGATAACTCTCGTAAAAAAGGTCCGATCTTAATGAAATTTGGTACAAATGTGCAAAGTACCATTTATTTGAACGAGTTCGAAAACCAGATGAATCGCACCATCCGAAGGGGGGTTTTTGGGGGGTTTTGTACCCCAAAAATGAGGTTTTTGGGGTTTTCACATTTAATTTTAATTTAAATCAAATTTTAATTTATACCATTGAATTCAGCTTAAAAAAACAAACAATTTGGTATTTTGATCATTGCTCTACGTCAATTGGTTACCTAGATATTGAAAGTGCTAAACACAGTACGTTGTCTAATGTTATTCTTATGGAGAAAAAGGAAAATTGTATATCTCGCTTATTTATGAACATAAACTGGCGAAATTTGGTATATGGCTTGATCTGGTTATGGTTTATTGTTGTTTGCACAAAAAAACAATTTTTCGCCTATGGCTCCTGTAGCAGCAAACCTAGGTACTCGGTCCCCATGTTATTCTTATGGAAAATACTTAAAATGTTATATATCGCTTATTTATGAATGTATATCGATGAAACTTGGTATGTGACTTCACTAAGATGAGTTCTATTGATATTTGCATAAAAACCCATTATTTTGTGTGCCTTGTTGCAGCAAACCTGCGTACTCATCCCCAATGTTATTCTTATGGAGAATAATTAATATTTTAAATATCGCTTGTTTGTGAATACATTTCTTATGAATCCTGTTAAGTGTTATAATGTGTTATGTTATATATTCATTGGAAATTCGCTGAGTATGCAGGTTTGCTGCGACGGGGGTATTTATTACTAGTTTCAAATGTATTTATTACGGATGGGCTTTCTCACGCACATGTCAACCCCAGTGAACAAGGCTCTGAGATTCATGGCGTTTGGCCTTCATCCAATTTCTTTCAAAAGCGAATTCACCATTGCATTTAGTCAAATATTGTAATATTGTTATTTTTTGTCTTTCAAGGAAATAATTTGTATAGTTTAAAAAATCAATATCTATTTGTTTTTGTTGTTTTTTCCTCATTTACATCATATATATGTAACAAGCCATGTATATATATGTATATATTTCATTAATTGATTCCATTTGTTTTGTGATTTGTTCCCTACATTCTAGAATCAAGGGTTTTTATTTGAACCTATTGTGTATAAATAGATAGATTATTAAAATGCTGCTTTATTCTTTGTAATTATACAACTAAATAAAAGTTTTACATATAAAATATAAATGGAAATATTTTTCGGTAACTAAAACAAAATCTTCTACAGTTTCCCTTCAGTTTTTGACGTAAATTCCCGGGTGTTTCATAAATGTACGTAATTATACCTTGGACGTACCAGTTTGGTGATTGTATGGCATTAAGTCCTGTTTATGTTCTTAATTAGTCATCCCAAGCGGTTTTACAGTGTCACAGCATACATGAAAACACTTAAAAAAACGCACTCATAAAAGATAAATTTAAGGGATAAAATAAATAGTTCAATATCCTCCTTGCTCAAAGTTCTCATTAAACAAATTCCAACACAATTTCTACTGTACTAAAACCTCCTTTGAATAGCTAGAAATTGTCTGTAATTTATTGTTCTTCTTTTGATATAAACTACACTGCAATATATCGTCCCTATAAAACCGCGAGCAATGACCTGGACTGGCTGGATACGGTTCGGTTACGCTTGCCGCTGCGAGTCAGTGACACTTTTGCACACTTTACCTCACAATTTATATCGTAATAAATTTCTCTGTGAGTATCTACAAAATACAAATGCCTTAAATTCTAGGTTAACTTTTTATACTATACAAAAATAAAATTATATTGCTCAATGTTTAAAATCGCGTTGTCTTCGTTTAGTTGTTCTTCTGTGTAATTGATGAACGAAGTGAATCACTGTATTGATGAAGAAGTTTCAGTGGCCGTGTGTGGGTGTGTGTGTGTGTGTGGGTGGGTGTGTTATCGAAATACTAAATAACTGTAAAACATTTCTGAATGAAATTTTGAAGGAGTCATTTGGGATACCAAAGGGATGTTTTAACACAGCATTTGTATTTTATTTTGGATTATTAATAATTATTAAAACTAATTTTAATGTTTGATATTCAGTAGTTGAATTGGTTTTCGTAGTAAGCTATTGACTATTGTTGTCTTTAAAATGTCAGCTGGGATTTATCTGTGTTTCACTTGAGGGATTTTTATCCCCTATATGGGATATTTTGACTGCTTGTGGGATAAAATGGGATTGTGGGATAAAGTGGGATTTTTTTGAAATCGGCATTACGTCTGCTAGTTTGCTTACAACTTACGACCAGAGCACCTTAGAAGTAGCACTTCTATTGGATTTTCTCGCCGTACTGGCAGTTGTGGGGTTTCCCATTTTTTAACCTCGCTGTCCGCACCTATTATGATTTTATAAACGTCACAGAACGAACACTGAATCATGTCAATTTCGCTGGCCGAGCCATGTTGGAATTAACAAGCAAACTATTTGCCATTATTTAGTACCTACTTCGTACTCTTTAGTACTACCATTAAAAATATTAGTACCTCTCACGTAAATAAATTATTTAATTTAGTTAATTCACCGTATCATTTAACCTATGTCGCATTGCTCAAAATCCTTTGAGGTACTAAAATGTAAAATACCTATAGGTAATTAGTAAATCTAAATAAGCTCTATCTAACGGTATAAATATTGTACTAATACATTATTCAATAATCATATAATATTTAACATTAATTGTGTTGCAATGTTTAACAAATCAGTGGGAAAGTGTGGGATATGACGAGGGATACTATAAGGGAGAGTCTGGGATAAAGTGGGATTTTTTGTATCAGTGCGTGGCATATTTTTACCGTAGAGTGGAAACACTGCATATTTGTTTATAAATCACAAAAAATGTAAACACGTTTTCAACTATGAAGTTAGGTTATGTTTTGTTCCATACATTTTGTTATTTTGAAATAATTTAAAATGTGAGTGTTATGTAAATTGATAGTGTTTTGTCGTGTTTAAAACAATACTTAGCCTATATCTATTTAGATTTATTATTAGTTTATTTTTTACTGGAAAACTTCGATGTAAAAGCTAAGAGTTTGGACTAGTGATGATAAATTAATACAATAGGTTTTGGAATTTTTGAATTACTCGGACAGTATAACTCTGTAACACGACTGACTGATTGATAATCAAGCGTGTTGTAGACCTATAGTAGTTTCTTTACATTGTGAACAAATTACTTTATGGCAGACTTACTAAACGATCATACGTGCAAACTATCTTTATTACATGTAATGTACCAAATAAGCCTCACTGTCACCTAATGACATGGGATTAAAGTTTTGTAATCTACCGGTCAGTAAAATAGTCTGGTTACAGTTTATATTTGTTTGCATTTTATGTGGTTAATATTGATTTTCATAAAAAATCAAGATGTCCAAAACTCCTTAGTCCCAACCGTCTACATTGTTCAACTAATTACGATGTAGACAGATTGCCCTCCTGAAAAATTGTCATTAATGTAGATGTTGGATTTTGCTCTTAAATATCTCGTGCTGCGATTTCAGTAGCTTGTGTACCAAACTAACATATATTAATGATGTAAACATTTTTAAATTTAAGGTATGAATTTTATAAGATACTGTTATATAAATAAATCATTGAATACATTTGTTTACATTAAATGGGTTTAAAATAAGTATATTTCTGTATGTTCCTGATTTTGGAGCTGGAAATTAATAGGTGTAATAATAATTGGCAACTTTTCCCTCAGGTTATATATTTGAAACTCGTCGAAAACCATCCGGTGTCAAAAATATATTAGTCATTGGCCGAGTCATAAAAGAGCGTGAACAGGAGCTAGGACCTGTGACCAAATAAATGCAATCAGTTTAATCTAACTTGCTAGGTACACACAGTGGTTTTAAGAGGTTAATTGCTCCACCTCACCCTCCAGGGTTAGATGGAAACGTATTCCGCATATTCTCTATTCATTGTTGCTAGATTAGGAAACCCCAGCATAGCTGCTATAGGCACGTTTTCCACAAGCGGGAATTTTGCGCAGGTTACCAGAAGGTTAGGATATAGCAGGAAAGGAAAGGGTGGGATGGGACAGGCAGCCAAATTGGCCTTTCAGAGTACCAACTCCCGTGCCTTGTGACAGCTGTGATCAGGCTCAATGTGGACCCGCTCTGCCCTCCAACTGGCCAACTCAACGGATGGGGTATCCATGTACAACAGCCAGGGACCATACATTCTCAGGTTTGGGACCAACCCCTGAGTTTCCGCCCCGAGCCGCCGCAAGTGGAGGGACCAAAGGTGAAAGGGAAGTTTGTCATAATGGACATCCAAAAAACTTCATATGTAATGACTATTTCATTTGCTGTACCCAATGTCAGCATCCAAACTGGTATAGACCAGTTTTAAGGTTGTCCTAGGACGAATATTCTCTATTGGTCAATGCTAACCCACCAAGTTTTAATAAAATTAATCAGTATACAAGAGATATATGTTTTTTATTTCTTATAAGAATAACATCGGACAATGTACTTAGTTTACTGCTGAATGGAAATTGAAATATTCTCCACAACCATTAGCCGAATAGCCTACTAACGAAATACTAATTTAACCGTGTGTGGATTGGAGTACTAATTTTTAATCTTTTAGAGCTTTTTATGGCAATGAGATAAAACTGTTGAAACCTGCTAAAAATATTTAAAGTTTATGGTACTAAGAAAGGTAAAAAAACTGAAGTTTGGGATCTCTTAAGCCCTTTAATTTCTGAACCCAAATTTTTCTAAAAAATCAGGTGGTATATTTTATTAGAAACCTAATATAAACCACCAAATAAAAAATCCAAATATTTCGAAAGCGGCTCCTCAAAACTGCTCCAGACCTATATACTACGTTGTTGGGTACCAAAATATTATGAATACCTCTTTGTTCTTCCCTCAGGGCTCTGCCTTTACTATCACTCCCAACTTTTAATTTTAACGTATGATTCGTTGGATTTATTTTGTTAAAGCAGCATCTCCTAAAAGATGTCCCCACATTTGATACGCCGCCCTACTCAACCATAGACCTCCACCGCACAGGAAAATTTTCTATGTTATTATTTACGCCTTTTTTAGTAATTTTAGAAAATTTTCAATTATACAAAAAATTGTTGTTATTTTCTTTTAACCCCGACCTTAGAGCTCCGCCTCGCTGGCTTTAAAAGTTGCCTTGTTAAATTTATAGAGGAAAGATGATCCTTGGGTAAGCGTTCGGGAGTTCGGGTCAGCGTTCGGGTTGAGTACTACTAGCTGGTCAGACACATTATTCTGTCCTAATGTCACTGAATCTGTTTTATGTCAAATATTCTCGTTCTTTTTCATGATGAGCTCTTTAGCTACGCTCACTTGCCTATGTTTATATAGAGCTTGCTTCAGTATTAAAAATGAGTTGCTATTCAAATAGATTTATTATTTATATAATAAACATATGTTTATATGCTTTTCAAGTATGTTTAGATATCATCCTTATAACAGCTGTTTGATGAAACTCAATAACTAACATACAATCCCGACTTTGTTTTATGTATTTAGATAATGAAAATCACTTAATAATATCTTGCCATGACAACGTTAATATACACTAGGCAGAAATACGGATTTTAGCAATTCGAAATTTAAGTCATTGCACAACGCCATCTGTAGAGCCTGATATAAGCGTAGGTTATATTATATAAATCAAACAGGAAAGTTGGCCGGTCTGGTAAGGGCCCTCACTTGCATTTAGGGTGTAGACCAGAGCCTGTACAGACCTAAATTCAGCCCTGGCCGTTTGTATGCAGAACTTCAAACATGCTAGAATCCAAAATCATTGTCCCTGTCTCGTGTACATTCTATGTGCCTAAGAGTAAAGATATGTTATAGTCAATCAATACAAATGCTGAATTATTTTGACTCAATCCTATCCTAGACTATAATATGAGTAAGGTTTGCATGCTCGCTTGCTTGGTTGATTGCTTGCAACTCTGATCTCAAAAACGGCTCCAACGATTTTCTTGAAAAATAACTAATGTGTCCTTCCGACTACTTGTGTTGTAAAACCTGATATCTGGGTTAAAAATAAGTTCTAGACATGTCCCATCCCCAAAAAAATCAAATAATGTAAAAAGCCGCTATGGAAAATTGAAAAAATCACATTGGGCTTTTAGAGATTAAAATAAAAGCAAAAGAGTCATAACAGCTGTTCAAAATCTTTCAGCGAACTCTCAAAGTTATACTCATATAGTTTAAGTACTACCTGGGGCTGAGATTTGCTAGGGAAAGGTCAATCTTGTTTATGACTTGGAGTTGTTTTTCACTATGTACCCTACTAACGAGCATATTTGAGGTCACAACAGTTGTTATTATAATGCACCTTTGAGTCATTCTAGATATGACCACTCTACATGTAATCTTCATTCAAAGGATTTATTATCTGATTTTATGGAACCACATGGAACTCATGTTGTTTATGATTATTAACATGTGGTTTCCTGAGAGCAGAGATTAAAAGAGGTGATCACTTTTTCGTCTACAACATTTAGAGGTTGTGACGTCACGACAATATGAAACGGAACGACCAGAACCACCGAATCATCAACCGACCAACCGATTGTTTGTTTTATCGAATGAATCGTTGCTCACTGCCTGATGTATTGAAACTTTTGGCTAAGGCGGCAGCCTCGGTAGCCCAGTGGATATGGCGTCAGATCCACGATCGTACGGTCCCGTGTTCAAATCTTACTTTTGATGTTTACTTTTTGAAATCTGAAATGTGTTTTAAAGATTACTTTAATTTGTTCGGGGTTAAATCTCACTTTTTTTGTTAACTTTTTTAGGTTTGACTTTTATTTACTTATACTAATCCCTTTATTTGTAATTATGTTGCACAACGAACAGCCACCATACAGCGCTCTGCGGAGTTAGGTTAAGTTAGGTTACTATAATTTTGTCGTGAACTGCAACCTAGTTGTTTGTTCACGTACATCCATTTTTAGATCCATTTAACAGCCACCATACAGCGCTCTGCGGAGTTAGGTTAAGTTAGGTTACTATAATTTTGTCGTGAACTGCAACCTAGTTGTTTGTTCACGTACATCAATTTTTAGATCCAATTTAACACTGTATCCACAACTTTTGATTTAACTTATATCTGCTTGAATTTTAATCGAATCACCATTTATGCTTTTCCACCACAAAACAATAACAATCGTAGTTGAAAGTTCATTCGATAAAACAAACAAACAATCGGTTGATGATTCGGTGGTTCTGGTCGTTCCGTTTCATATTGTCGTGACGTCACAACCTCTAAATGTTGTAGACGAAAAAGTGCTCGGTGTAACAACTAAATAACAACTGGAGGAACCTTAAAAATGTAGAAAAGAGGCAAATGAGTTATACAAATCTGATTATCAGTAGGGGAAAGTGATGAAATATTACTCCAAGTCATCTAAACTGACTGACTGGCCCTCCCCCGAGCAAAGCTGGGCCCCCAGGTACTGTCGTGTTAAAACGGATATGAGAAGGGTGTTACCACTCCAGTAGTCAGTAGTATTTTTTATTTATATTAGTCCTAAATTATCTGTTCTTGCCGTTGTGGAGTTAAAACGGATATGGGAATGGTGTTACCATTCCATTAGTAAAATGTTTGGCTTATTAATTATCTTTTCTTGCTGTTGTGGAGTTAAAACGGATAACAGAAGAGTGTTACCAATCCAGTACCTGCCTACATATCTTTAAAAATTCAGTCTTCGTTCATCCTCTTACGGGAAGAATGAGCGTACACCTAGTATTAATTACACACCTATAAAGCCTTTAGACACCTATTAAATACTAGTCTATAAAAGATGATTACTCTAGTTTTGGCGAATTTCCCATACAGGGAAGAAGCTATTACCGAAGTCGGCATGGTAAGACCTAGGTCCGGGACCATGATAACTTTTAGTTTTGAGGTCCCCAGATGCCCCAAAATCCCCATTCGTTCAAAACTTTGTATGAATATTTATGGGTGTGTGCGCGCGTGTGTGTGTGTGTGTGTGTGTGTGTGTGTGTGTGTGTGTGTGTGTGTGTGTGTGTGTGTCCGTGGGTGCGATAACTATCGTAAAAATTAACCGATTTTTAATAAATTTGGTTCAAACATGTAAACAAACATTTATGGCTTTAAGTTCGAAAACCAGCCAGATCGCTCTATCTAAAGGGGTATTTTGGGGGGTTTTGTACCCCTAAAATGGCTTTTTTGAGTTTTTACATATCATATTTTAGTAAATCCAATTTTACTTTTTCACCATTAAATTGAGCTTAAAAAACAAACAATTTTGTGTTTTTATCATTGCTCTACATTAATTGATTACAGAGTTATTGAAAGTGCTAAACACAGTTCGTTGTCCAATTGTGTATCTTGCTTCTTTCAACTCAACCTGGCGAAACTTGGTATATTGCTTCATACCGTTGTTCCATTAATATTTACACTAACAACTATTTACAACTGGGTGGCTTCACCTAGTTGAGTTATACAAAAATTTGCATAAATACCCATTTTTGGTGTACCTTGTTTCAGCAAACCTGCATCCTCAGATTCCATGTTATTCTTATGGAGAATAATTAAAATGTCATAAATAATTTATTTATGAATGGAAATTGATGAAACTTGATATGTGGCTTTAAGTAGTATTAATAAATATATACATATATATATATATATATATATATATATATATAAATGCATTAGGAATTCGCTGAGTACGCAGGTTTACTGCTACGGGGGTATTAAATTAAACTACATGTAACAACACTTCTTATTAAAGACACAGTTAGGTCTTACCCGTGAAGGATTACCATGCCGCAGATTGCCCAACCATTTGTTGGACATTCTCTCAGGTTTTTTGCTCTTGTTTTAACTATTCTTACTTAGGTAAACAAGTTACTACCTGCCTTGCTATGTTCCTCATGCGGGATTTCCAAGTTTTAGTCATTAAATCGTAATAATTATTGTACTTGTTGAACCTTTACATCCCCGACTTTTCCCCAATATAGATCAGAGAATACATAATTTTAAAAAAATGTTGCTATGAATGAAATTACTAGCTTAGTGGCAAAAATATATATTTCTAATTTTTAATTAAATTGATTAAAATTCACAGGTTAACAGGCTTTTCTATCATAATTATGTGAAACATATTTTTTATATTTGCATTGTTGTGTGTGCAGGGGTTTAACTGCAGGTTAGGAAAAATCCCTTAAATCATTTATGCATTTGGAAGAATACAAGAAAATGTTAATCTAGTCAATGTTCAAATGTCATACTAACCATTTATAACATAACAAATCACCACTATTCTTGTGGCCTTTTTCTCTTTTTTCGGGGCAGCGTGGCGGTCGAAAGCAATATTGAGTTCCTGATAATTGTCTACCAGCCCTCAATTGTCAAAACTATATTGACATCCGAAGTAGTCAATACAAAGAATAGGGGGATTTGTTAGAAGTGAATTTCCATTTTCAATCAATTTGGCCAAGATATGTAGTTGAATAAACCAAAATAAACTTTACATTGAAATTCAAGGTGTAAATGATTCTAAGGACTTCCCGCATATTATGGTCGTATATTTAGTTATCAATACCGAAGCGTAATTATTTCATAAAAGCCAAACAGATTGTAGTTATTAGTTGATGATATAATTGGTGTGCAGGTCACTGTTGAAAATATACGCTCTTTAATTGAAACTTTAAATACCCTCCTAGCGTCTAGGCAATCTGAACTCGCAGTTTTAAAAGTTGTAATCCTATACTCTAATATGAGTAAGGTTTGCTTGCTTGCTTGCTTGCTTGCGTGCTTGCTTGCTTGTGACACGGATCTCAAAAACGGCTCCAACGATTTCCTTCAAATGTTCAAAATAACTAATTTCTGGGATAAAAATAGGTTCTAGAGAGGCCTCATCCCTAGGAAAAATCAAATAACGTAAAAACCCTAAAATGAAAAGTTAAAAAAATAACATTGGGCTTATGGAGTTTCAAATCAAAACAAAAGAATTTTAACAGCTGTTCATAATCAACCAGAGAACTGTCAAAGTAATTCTCATGTTGTTTATGATTATTAACATTTATGTGGTTTCCTGAGAGCAAAGATTAAAATATTTGAGTGAAGATTACATATATAGAGTAGTAAAAAAAATCAAAGGGACATTGAGCTATAAACAACAACTGGAGTGACCTTAAAAATTTAGAAATGAGTTATATAGATCTGATTATCAGTAAGGGGAAGTTGTGAAATATTACTCCAATTCATCTAAACAAACTGACTGGCCTTCCCCCGAGCAAAGTTCGGCCCCCCAGGTACTATTTAAAAAGAGACGACTAGTTGAAAATTTAGCAGATGAATACTATTCATATACATTTGATATATATATATTCCCGCTCGCCTTCCAAATTAACATACTAGATGACAATGTGGTAAGCTTAGGTAAAAGATACAGTATACACTATTATTTTCACTTATAAAAATAAAAGGTTTCCCTTGGGAGTTGTTGTGGTCAAATGGTGCATCACATTCGAAACTGATATGTTTCAGTAAATCTTTGAATATCTCCAACAAACTTCAGCTTCAAAATGTCTAGCAATTTGAGTTTGTCACTCCGAGGATCGCCTCTATTACTGTGGTTAATAGGGCCCGAGCTGTCACAGGACACAGATTATCTGATGATACTTGTGAGATGTAAGTTAATTAACAAATTACATTTTACAATAACTGATGTGGAGGTTTGATTCTCATGTTTAAACTATCTTCCTTTCGAACTACAGCTCAATCAGGAAAAAATATAACTCATTATGCTAAAATTATCACGGACATTTTGAAGCTAGAGAAGCGGATCTCCACAATGGGCTTTTGGGACAAAAGTATGACCTGTGTTAGATTTGTACGTACTACCTGTCCTTACAATCAAGTTTCAGCTCAATAGGGTCAGTACATAATTTACGTCACTAAGATTACCTTAGAGATTCATTGTCTAATTTTCCATGAAATGGTACGTGTTTTTTTTCTTAAAAACAAAATCACTACACAGCATAACAATATAATACCACCATCTATTTAATTTTGTATTATAGTTAAACCATTATGGTAGTAAAAACCTATTGTGAATAAAATTACAGTTTTGGTGTACTGTTAATTTAAGGCACTCATCGTACGTATTTAAAATACTAATATAAATCTAACTGAAGTATATTCGCTCATAACCAGAGTCACAATTGATTTATATATAGATCACATGATGAATAATTAAAACAATTAAACAATATCAATCTCGCATACGGTTGGTTTATAACCCGTAAAGATAATTAATATGTGAGTGAAAACATCAAACAATCAGTGATTATGGCACATTGTAATTGAAATAACTTAACTCACAGCTTGACTATTTTAAACAGGTAAGTTCACGCTAAGTATCACGGTGGGGCAATATTATTTTAATAATTGGAAACCCATGTCAACACATGATAGCGCACTATGACAGAATGTATGGAATGTAATTAAAGTGATGGTGCATAACAAGCTACACCCTCTCTCATTTATCACTTCAGCAAGCAATCTTGTTTTAGCGAAATCCATGTAAAAAATATCCATAAAGGTTTAGTTGATACTTTTCACTTAATAACAAATGTGTTTTTGAAGCGATGCGGATTAGTTAAATTTAAATTTATTCCCAAAGGTACTCTTTGTCCTTGTTTTCCGTGTGATAACAAAATTATTTCACAGCCAAGGTTTATTTCATAACTAATTTTTCACACTGAATAAACCAAAATCCATTACTCTAAGAATGGATAATTACTCCAACGAGAGAAAGTATGTGTGCCTAATGAATCTCGGAATCCAGCGAAAAACCTGGCTTACATTTTAAATTAGACGGTTTTGGGACTGAGAAATTAATTGGTAAAATATAAACCCCAGGATAAACTAAATTTGACTCGAAACTTATTTTAAAATAAACGAGTTCGCGCGCAGCACGCTGACGTGAGGGAAGTGAATTTCCACAAAAAAACGTTTAAAACTCAAAATATGTGTAAAAACATACATGTATTCCAATTTTTATTGAAATCTGAAAAAAAATTATTTTTGGCTGTTCTGATGCTCCTGGTTTCATTTACCTGCAAAGCTGGGAATACAATTTTGCGCATTATAAGGTTATGAGAAGGTCCAGGCAGGCTTGAAAATAGGCGTGAGTTGCTGGGGATGTTAAAAGTACTCTAACAAAGGAATAACAGGCTTTTCTAGTGTAGAATCCCTATAAGACAACGTACTGTGTTTAGTCAAAACACATTTTCTTTAATAACTCGGTAAATATTTATGCTAGAATGACGAGAGAGAGCTTAAAACTTTCGCCTCACTAATTCCCATCTTTTAACATGAAACAATTTTACATCAGGGGCTTTTCTGACCCTTTTTGGGCCCAAAAACTCGAAATTTGAAAGATTAATCCCCAAAAAAAGGGTTTAGGGTTTTCCGATTGTTTTGCCCAACGAACTTGTCCAACTGATTACAGAAAGGAAAGTCCCTACCAAGTTTGAAGTTAATCGGACAAAAAATGTGACCGCTAGAGTGCATACACACATATATATATATATATATATATATATATATATATATATATATATATATATATATGTATATATATATATAATTTTGAACGACCCCCCAAAACGTGTTCAGGGGGTCACGTTAGGAACTTCTATGGTAGTCCCGGGCTTAAGTTTCACCGTGCGGGTCATGCTAATAGTTCACTTTCCAAAGGAAATTCACTAACAATTTAGCATGGGGCTTATAGAGTTTCAAATTCTAAAAAAGCGTACATAAAACAACCAGTGATCTGACAAAGTTACTTTAACTTTCTACGCGGTTAAGTATCAATAGGTGATTCTTCCTCCAAGCGAAGCTTGGCCCCCAGGTACTGAAGTCTCTTTCTGTCTACATCCTAACTCTTATTGGAGTTGTATGACAAACTCAATCAGCTTAAAGGTCTTCAGAGTTCACTTCGTCATTCGGTAGAAACTAAAATGTGTCACTGGGTATAATAATTACCATAGGCTAGACATTAAGAGTTCAAAAAAATAACACATTTATGGAGAACATTCGTTGCAGAAATGCAGGTATTCTTATCAAGTCAAAAACTCCATTTTAAAGACTAAATGTGTATTTCAAATCGTTCCGCTGCAGCTCAAGATTAGGACCCTTGGTAAGAAACATTCAACAACTTCCTCGACGTGACTAATATAATAAATGTAAATTTTTAAAGTATCTGTAACAAAAATATAAAATGTCTATAGTTTACTTACTCTTAACTGCACTCAAGCGAGCTTGGTTAAAAATAGCATTGCATCTGAGTTCTAACTATCTTATTACATAATCACCAGTATTTTTTTTCGATGTCCGGATCAAAATTTCTCAGTAACCAGAAGTGCCCCAATTACAAGATTTAAAACATAAATAGTTTATAGGTCGTAGGAGTGCAGGATTATATTTAAAAGTTCATTATCTAAGGCCCCTTAAAGTAAAATATTAATTAAGGTACAAAATTTTGCCATTTAGAACAACAAAAAACATATGTTTTTTAATGCCACGTTCGTTAGTTGGTTGTAATAAACGAATACATCTATCTATATTTACGAATATATTCTCTCTTTAAAAGAAGCAGCTGATTTGTGTAATAAAACTTTTATAGCAGTAATTTACATCAACCATATGGTTTTCAGTTTTATACTGGCCAGTTTAAAATTTCAAAATTTACTATATGATGTATGATGATTCTGTAATATTGAAGCATATTTAAAAACAATAGGCTTCACTAATTGTTTGATATAAGTAAACAATAGACTATTTATTACAGTTTACGATTAGAACTGCTGTATAAAATACTCACTACTACTATAATACCCCCGTAGCAGCAAACCTGCATACTCAGCGAATTTCCAATGAATAACACATAAGATAACATAACACATTAAAACACTTAACAGGATTCATAAGAAATGTATTCACAAACAAGCAATATTTAAAATATTAATTATTCTCCATAAGAATAACATTGGGGATGAGTATGCAGGTTTGCTGCAACAAGGCACACAAAATAATGGGTTTTTATGCAAATATCAATAGAACTCATCTTAGTGAAGTCACATACCAAGTTTCATCCATATACATTCATAAATAAGCGATATATAACATTTTAAGTATTTTCCATAAGAATAACATGGGACCAAGTACCTAGGTTTGCTGCTACAGGAACCATAGGCGAAAAATTTTTTTTGTGCAAACAACAATAAACCACAACCAGATCAAGCCATATACCAAATTTCGCCAGTTTATGTTCATAAATAAGCGAGATATACAATTTTTCATTTTCTCCATAAGAATAACATTAGACAACGTACTGTGTTTAGCACTTTCAATATCTCGGTAACCAATTGACGTAGAGCAATGATGAAAATACCAAATTGTTTGTTTTTTTAAGCTGAATCCAATGGTATAAATTAAAATTTGATTTAAATTAAAATTACATGTGAAAACCCCAAAAAACACATTTTTGGGGTACAAAACCCCCCAAAAACCCCCCTTCGGGTGGTGCGATTCATCTGGTTTTCGAACTCGTTCAAATAAATGGTACTTTACACATTTGTACCAAATTTCATTAAGATCGGACCTTTTTTACGAGAGTTATAGTGCTTACGGACACACACACATATATATATATATATATATATATATATATATATATAAATTTGAACGAATGGTGTTTTTGGCATCTGGGGACCTCAAAATGAAAAGTTATCATGGTCTCGGGCTTAAGTCTTACCATGAGACCAACGGTAATAGCTTCTTCCCTATAGGGGAAATTCGCTAAAAATGAGGTGGCGTCTGTATGTCTATTGTTCCATCACGACAAAACCACTGGAGCAATTCTGCTACATTTTGCACAAATATAGCCTATGTACCCAGGAGTGTCATAGGCCCATTGCCGTTTAGAAAGGTCCTCTGGGCTCTGGTTCTTATTATATAATCACCAGAAAAAAATAAAAAAATGTAAAATGTCCGAAGTTCGTATGAAATTTTCTAAGAAATCAACAGTGCCAATACCTCCTATTTAATTTACCTAAATAGTTTGTAGGGCGTAGAGATGCGGGAATATATTTTAAAATTCAAAATCAAAGACCCCGCACATTAAATAGTTGATTAAGTTACGAGATTTGCCAGTTATGACGTTGTTGTAATCCTCTTCAGTTAATTGGTTGCTTAAGGAACAACACTTCTCTATTTTTACGAATATATTAGCAGTTTTCAATGGGAGTGCTGACAGGGGCATTTAATTAAACTTCCACATCGCTAATCCATAAATTTCAACTATGTGATTTTCAGTTAATGGCAAGTGACAAAATACGATTATTTTTATATTTTGTGTATTGTAATGGATCTATTGCATTGTAATTGTTAATTTCAATTAATTAAACACTCGCTTAGGTGTGATATTTTCAGCTTTGGTAGATAGGCTGCGAACACTGACATATAACTAAATATTGGAGGCAACACGTCTCAGAGACACTGCGTGCCGGCCGCCATTTTCTGGTGAGAATAATGAACATGTTGGTAAAATCAAACGATTATTTCAGTAACAGAAAGATAAGTAATCATCACTGAAGTACCAGCCTTACAGTCAACGGCCCGCATTCTAATGTAATTCATTCTGAAGTTTTGCCGAGTCTCATCCAGTATTTAGTTAGATCTCAGTAGTTGCAAAGAAATAAATATTAAGTAAACAAATAATTTATTTCACATTTTTTGTAGAATGTATCAGTTGATCATATCAATAACAAGGGAATTAATCAACCATTGCTTTAGAGTTATAACCATGCTATTAGATCGTTCTTTGTATTTTTGAAGGTTTTACGAAATAACTAAGAGATTACTCTTTTGCATTTGTAATTTATAAATTTTACAACGTACTTTACCCTATAACTGGTGACATTTTTGTAGAAAAAAACAGTTATTTCCTGTCTGCTTTAAATTGCGAGTTTACCTTTTGGTAGTCTTTCGTTGTTCAGAGTTTTTTGCTATAATGTCCAATCAAATACTTAGGCCTATAGTGTGAGTAAAGTGGTCATTTAAAATACGGTACCTTAACCATTAAAGGTCGTGGAAAGCCTTTTCGAGGAAAGTCAATTGGAAATAATTTTGATGAAGACACCGATTTCATCAATTAGGTCTACACATGTATTTAAAAAACTACCGTTGAAAATCGGGGCTGCATCTGAGAGAAAGAGTGTTTCCAGATTCTACGGTTTCAGGCTCTTCCACATAAACTATTCTGCCAAATCATGGGTTCTTTTGGATCCATTGACCCATTTTGAAAAATTGCATTGTGATTTTCAATTTTAGAATGGACATAGTTATAATTTCAATGATCCTATATTATATGTCATTAGTTATTTATGGTTTGTTGTTTTCTAAGAGTAAAAATAACACCACGCTTCCAAACTTGAATGTAATAAAACTTGTATGTAAACTTGTATAGAAGGCAATAAAATCTCTCCTTAAGCAGGTACTTTCGTAAGATTAAAACACTATACAAACGATGTTCTTCACATTTTTTTGACTGTGTTCAACTGTAAATCAAAAGTCAAGGCTAAATTAAAACAAACTATTAGCTTACAGGGGCTATAGCCCCTAACATATGGTTTTTTTGTAAGTGGATAATCACAGCTGATCATTAGTTCATTTTGCTTATTAATGAAAACACTGTAGTGATAGTTCCGAAGTCCAGTGGGGCGTAGCCCAAGTAATTTTTGACATTTCTGATATTTTTCCCACCGTCCTTGGCCCTCAAGTTTAAAAGTAATCGTCATAACCTAACTTAACTCCTTCCTAGCTCGAGATATTTCGTGGGGACAGATTCGCTTACGGAATGTATAGATACTCATATGTTTACATAGGCAACACACCCCGTTATCATTTTCAGAACGAGCGATAGTCACAAACATTGCCGTTACCAAAAAATAATAGGATAAAGTTCATCTATAATCATCAATAGTTAAGCTTCAATAGGTTACCAAACTTCTTAAAGTTTACTGCGTAAACTCTTATGGACCACGTCTAACTCGTTTATAACAATTACACAAACTAAAAGTAATGATTGTTCATTCAGATAAAAACATGTTGAGGAGCTGCCAAAGTCAGGCCGACGCCGACGCCGACGCCGCCGGGGCGCCAGGTGGCTGCATGTGAACAGCATCTCCAAACCTGCATAGTTTTAATCTCTAACTTACTTTTCATTTTGTATTCACGACTTTGTTGTAGCATTGTAACATTATTTACTCTTTATGAACCAAATCTTATATATTAATTAGCTAAGGAATTTCGTTTTCGGCCCGCTACGTCGTTATTTTTCAACCGATTTGGACAATCGATGTGTCATTTTAAAGCTTTTACACCGCAGAGTAACAGAAACATTTAAAACTCAAAGATGCCGCTTGAGTTACTAATTTGAAGCTTAAACAATCCGATACTCCCCAAAATTGCCAGATTGTTGATATTCTCCCTTTAAGTTCGTTAAATGATGAGAATTATAAAGTCCTACAATTACTCTATGTTAATCATATGGGAAAATTGTTACCTAGGATTTTGAGGAACTCGGCCTTACTTTGAGAAAACCAGGCAACGTTTAGTTGTGGAAGTTGTTCCAAATTGAAGCTTAAACATCCCGATACTCCCGAAAATTTTCAGATTTATCATTTTCTTCCTTTAAGTTCGTTAAATGATACAAAGTATAAAGTCATCAAATTTCTCCATGTTATTTATATGGGAGAATTTTTGACCAGGAACTCGGCCTTAGTCTGAGAAAACCAAGCAACGTGTGGTCATGGAATTCGTACCAATTTGAAGCTTGTTCATTTCACTCCCCAAAATTTACAGATTTATCATTTTCTTCTTTTAAGTTTGTTTGATGATATAAATGATAAAGGCCTAAAATTTCACCATGTTATTCATATGGCAAACATTTTTACCAGGAACTCGGCCTTAGTTTGAGAAAACCAGGCAACGTGTGGTCATAGTATTTATGCCAATTTGAAGCTTGAACATTCCGAAACTCGCCAAAATTTTCAGATTTATAATTTTCTTATTTTAAGTTTGTTAAATGATACAAATTGTAAGTGTCTACAAATCATTTTGGTGGGATTTATAGTATGTTTTGTTTACAACAAACAGCTGATTCCCCCACCTCGGTGAGTTTCATTAGACAGCTGATCAGGTCATCAAGCTTTTGATTTATTTTCGTCTGTAGTAAACATCAACGTATTTTTTTTAATTTTATTGGAAGGTAAGAATGCTTTTTGCTCACCCCCTCTCCCATGGGAGTAGTGTGGGACTCCTCCAAGAGAAGACTACCCACTAAACCCACCTCCCCCCCCAAAAAAAATGGATGAGATGGGAGGGCGACCACAGAATGAACGGATGATTGTTACCTGTAAAAAGTATCTTATTTTTTAAGAGTTATTTTAGTAATTTTTGTTTTGTGATTGTGTGACTTTTTAACTTTATCGTGCCACATATAAAGGTGCATTTTCATAATTTATAATATTTTCAGTAGGTGTATATTCAAAACTGCAGATATTTCATTGTTGGCGATTATTCCTATAAGGTACCGGACTACTCAAGCTTAATATTGTATCCGTCGAAGTTCGACGAGCACCTACTAGTTTGCACTTATGAATATAAAAGATCAATTTTGTTTACAATGATTTTTTTTTTATTAATTAAGTTCCTTATGCGCTCTAGATCCAGGAAAGCATCTTACCCTTTGGGTCATTCTAATGTGTTAGTATTCACCACCCCACCTATGGGACAACTTTTACGCCACATTTCCAATATTATGTGGGTGGTCTGCCTCCAATAAGAAACGCTGTGTTTAGCTTGGCCTTGAATAAAATAGAAGTACTATCGACAACCTTTCACTTCCAGGTGGTGAGACTTAACCACGAAGACTTGTATTGATAATGATAGTTATAGGCATATATTAATTTGATAAAAACATTAAGCCCTCACAGGCTTTCAGCTCTTTGTGAACATTAAGTGGTAATGTTTGAGAACTATAGGCTTTCGTTTTACAAGAAATGATTTAACATTGAAACTTAATAAATAAATTGAAAATGCTATACCTTCACTTACTCCAAAGCGAAAGGTAAACAGAATAAATTGATATTTTTACTTAATGTTTAACGAATTTTATTCTGGAAACCTTACTTTATGCAATATTCAAGTACACATTCATGTATAATTATTGGTATTGCAAGTACTTCTCTAGTATTTAAGCATAAATTTCAATAACTGCTTTGAAGTTTTATGTTTTACTGATTTATATAAAACTTGCTTCTTCACAAATAGTGTCCACTCCTTCCCACCATCTGATTCATAAGCAATTACTATATTTACGTCTAATTTATTTTTATAACGCCGTACCGTTAGTAAAATCACTGAAAACGGATCCAATTAAATAGTTGACAAAGATGCATAGCGGCCAGTAGCCGGCGCGGCGTGAATTGGCGCCAAATTGTGGTTGATAACGTTGAACGCTTATCAGTGTCTTGTTTTGTTGGCTGTAACGAGCGGATATCAGCAATTAATAACTTTTACTATTTAAATACAACCACTCAACAGGAGCATCCATTAAAGGTAACTTCGTGATTTTATTATTTTTGTATAGTTTATTTGAACTTCGTATATTATCTCATTTAAAATTAAAATAAAGAGTAAAGTATGAAAACATAATAAAAAAATAGCTATTTTTTGGATAAATTTTAAAATACACAATTGGCAATTTTAAAATAACAACTAGGTCATATAAATAAAGGTAACTCTCATTCAATGTATTAATACACAAGCAGGTTTTGTATAACACGATACAGGGAAATGTAAACTAGAGCTTTATGCTTGATGGTTTAATTGAGAGGTCAATGTTAATATTCTTCGTAATTCCTGATAGTTTACATTTTAGGATTCAGGCTCAGTCCCACTGGGCTTAAATGAGTAAATCAATCCACGAAGCTTATAGGAGAGTATAAATCAATTAAACTAGAAACCCCATAGCATCAGTGAGTGTTAAAACCTGGAAAATACACTGTGTATGAGTGCTTGGTCAACTTATATTATTTAAGAGATGAATACTTTTATTTTATACGATAATGCTACTTAAAAAAATATTGAAACAAAATCTTTAAAAAGGAACTAGTAAATATTTGTTTATAAAGCATCTTAAAATAGTATCACATACACTTCTGATAATAACATCAATTAATTGACCTTTGGATGAAGTATCCGAGATTGATTCAACATTACTAATGTTTAGCCATAACATTAATATACACCCCACTAGCCCTAATGCGAGATCATTACAATGATGTATGTATAGCAAGCGTACATACTACTGCCTAATATGTCTACTGCACAATTGGTCTAATATGTGTTTGAGTATAGGTTGGTTTAATGCAGTTTATTACTTGGAAATATGAATAATCTATTTACCTGTAGACTTAGTCTACAATATTTGAACAATGTCTTTAACATAATAAATTTCTTAGATTTTCAAGAATTTTTGGCTAGGAGACAACATAATGTTTAGAATTCCAAAATTTGTTCCTAAAGTTATATTTTATATCCATGAAATAAAACGGGAAAACCGTAATACCGAGTTTTAAGGTTCAAAAAACTACTCCATGCTATATTACAATGTTTGTTATATTTATAAAATAGTTTTATATTTTACAAATTAAGTAAAATTCGTATCAAAATTCAGAAAATATTATAAAATCCCTTAGAGCTTCACTCATTGAGCTTTAACTTGATACTTTGCCCCATTGTCCTTTATCCTTTAAGGTTTTAATGTTTAACGGAACTGAGATTTTATTTGGATAAAGAAAATTAGTAATTAAAAAGTGTATTAGTTTCACCACATATCCAAATTTTTTATCTCTATGAATCTTACCTGTGCAATTTATTTGTTGAAGCTATCCTCTGAATAAGTATAACTGCTAAAGATCAAACTGTGAGAATGGTTTAGGGTCAAGCTTATTTTGACTAAAATATATAAAACAACCGAGTTAAAAATCCTATGATTTGTTTAGGGAGTTACTACCATTACATAATTTTAGGGATCAATTTTACTCTGTGGTGTTTTATTACTAGTTTTGCTTAACGAGGTTTATACATCTAGGGCTCTCGTCTGTGGTAAAACATTGAAGCCTACTTGCTGACTGTCATTCCCCCTGTGTCCCCTCTGCTCCCACGGTAACCAATCAAACCCTCTCTTCACAAATTATACGTTTGTTAGCTAGCAAATAATTTTGAAAGGAGGATTTGATTTGTTACCTGAATAAATGGTGGTCAACAGTTAAAGGGCTTCACTTTTTCATCCCCGACGAGAGCTCTATTTGTATTAACCTCGTTGACTTTGCTCAACAGCTTCGCTTGTTCACCTGATTTCAAATTTTATAGTCAAATCACATCACACGTCTGACCAGACTCCAACATTCAAAAATCTGTTTTAAATTGACACTTTATTTCATTTATGGCCTTTGGAGGGGTTGTATATAAAAACTAATTTTCTTTCAGAGTTCTCACCGAGACCTTTCACTCAGGTTCACGGGTTTGAGACTCATAGTTTTCTCAAAATATCCTGCTATGATTTGGCTTTATATATAGCATGTTTAGCATTCGTAGAAACCTAAGAAGTGTTAACACTGCACACTCAGACTGTTATCTGGCCTGTTATTATTGTCTGTTTAAACAAAAAATACTCTCTCGAGCCAATTTTTCCAGTAATCAAATATATACAACTTTAATTATTTATTTATGTAAGGGGGATCAATTTAAAACATTACTTCTCATTATAAAATAACAAAACAAACGTTTAAATTGTGTATTAAATTATTACACTAGTCGAAAACTATCTCTATGTTAGCAATACAATATTGGCATGACCGGCATGACCGATCGTGAAACTTAGGATATTGTACATGTAGGTAAAACAAAGTCCATTAACCATTTGCTCAACAAGACTGCCGACGCATTGCGGTGCCTATCAGTGACTAATTGCTGCATTCTCTTGGTTATATCAGGCTTAAGGAGTTCTGTTATTTTTCCTTATCTTGAAAAAAATCCAAGTTAAATGTGTAGCAAGGCAACTGCTTGATAGTTCATAAGTCACACTGATATTCGCCAAATCCTGAACTTTGTATAGGTATAGCGTTTTAAATATCAGCAGGCTATAATATTTGTAAAACTAGTTATACTTTTAGCGAATTTCCCCTATAGGGAAGAAGCTATTACCGTAGGTCTCATGGTAAGACTTAAGCCCGAGACCATGATAACTTTTTGTTTTGATGTCCCCAGATGTCCAAAACACTATTCGTTCAAATTTATATATATGTATATATATATCTATATATAAATATATATATCTATATATATATATCTATATATGTGTCCGTGAATGCGATAACTTGAGTAAAAAACGTCCGATTTCGATGAAATTTGGCTCAAATGTGTAAACTGACATTTATGACTTTAAGTTCGAAAACCAGAAAAATCGGACCATGGGAAGGGGGGTTTATGGGGGTTTTAAATTTTCCAAAAATCAGTTTTTTGCATTTTTTACCCTAAAATTTTTAAAACATTTAATTTTGGTTTAGACCATGTTATAGAGCTTAAAAAACAAATAATATGGTATTTTGAATTATTAACCTAGGTTAAGTGGTTGCGGAAAAAATCCAAAAAACATGCTCATAAAATCTCCCATGTTAATCTTATGGGAAAACAGTTTTTGGCTTTTCCTCAGTTAATTTTACTTTAAACTTCACATTTTCTTTTACCAATCACTTCAGCTCCACAAAACAGTCATTTTGGTGTTTAAATTGTGATTCTACGTCAAACCGTTGCAGAGATATTCAAAGTGCTAAACACAGTACGTTGTCCAATGTTATCCTTATGGAGAATAAATAAAATTTGATATCTTGATTATTTATGAATGTATATTGATGAAATTTGGTATGTGGCTTCATGTTGTACTGGTATATTGATAATTGCACAAAAAATAAATGTTTTGTTGATTGTCCCCGTAGCAGCTAACCTGCATACTCAGCCCTAATGTTATTCTTATGGAGAATAAGTAAAGTTTTATATCTCCCTTAATTATGAACATAAATTAATAAAACATGGTAAGTAGCTTCACCTGGTTCAGTTATATTGATAATTGCATAAAAACTCATTTCTTATCTTCCTCGTTGCAGCAAACCTGCGTACTCAGTCCTAATGTTATTCTTATGGGGAATAAATAAAATGTAATAAATCACTAATTTATGAATGTATTTTTGTCAAAGTTGGTGAGTGGCTTTATGTACTAGTGAGAAACATATCAATGCATTGGAAATTCGCTGAGTACGCAGGTTTGCTGCGACGGGGGGTATTTTTTTACTCACTTATTCATTTAATGTCTGAATAATGTTATGCTATCAACTAATTTAATATGTTTATGTTATAAAACTAACATTTAAATACGGTAATGTTGAATTCGAAATTAAATCAAGTAACAGAACTCTTTTTTAGCGAATTTCCCCTATGGGGAAGAAGCTATTACCGTAGGTCTCATGGTAAGACTTAAGCCATGATAAGACCATGATGGTAAGACCATGATAACTTTTTGTTTTGAGGTCTCCAGATGCCAAAACACTATTCGTTCAAATTTATATATATATATATATATGTCCGTTAACACGATAACTTGAGTAAAAAACGTCCGATTTTGATGAAATTTGGCTCAAATGTGTAAAATGACATTCATGACTTTAAGTTCGAAAACCAGAAAAATCGTACCATGAGAAGGGGGGTTTTGGGGTTGCAAAGTTTTCCAAAATCCAGTATTTAGCACTTTTTACCCTAACATTTGTAAAACACACAATTTTGTTTTAACTATTTTATAGAGCTTAAAAAACAAATAATATAGTATTTTTAATCATTAACCTAGGTTAAGAAAACCGCAAACCACCGTACTCAGCCCCCATGTTATTCTTATGGAGAATAAGTAAAATGTACTGACTCCCTTAATTATGAACATAAATTAATAAAACTTGGTATGTAGCTTCAATTGGTTGAGTTATATTAATAATTATATAAAAACCCATTTTTCTGTTCCTTGTTGCAGCAAACGTGCTTTCTCAGCCCCCACGTTATTCTTATGGAGAATAACTAGAATGTCATATATCGCTTATTTATGATTGAATATCGATGAAACTTAGTATATAGCTTCGCCTAGTTAAATTCTATTTATATTTGCATAAAAACCTATTGTTTCTGTTCCTTGTTTCAGCAAACCTACATACTCATTACCAATGTTATTCTTATGGAGAATAATTAAAATCGCTTATATGTGAATATATTTTTATGAAACTTGGTTTGCGGCTTTATGTGGAATTCAGACAAATATTATGCATTGGAAATACGCTGAGTCCGCAGGTTTGCTGCGACGGGGGTATTATGTATATTTCGAAGCAGAAGTAAATTATCTAGTCTTTTTAATGTGTCTGTCTTATATTTACTGGCCACAATTATCTTCTGGCATAATGGATATACCCTACTTGGTATCACGAGCTTACGAATAAATGTACAAAATGGTTTTCCCCAATTATTTGAAATTTTGAACACAATCGCTCTGCTCTTGACACAAAGGCAGCTGGCAATATGGGGGTTTGCACACTGTAGGAAAATTAATGTGTGATTCTTTTCAGCAAGGAAGAAGAATGTGAATTCGTCTACCTATACGAGCTTAACCTACCCAGAGCGCTAATTTGAGGCTGAAACATGAAAACTCACGGTCAAAACTAATGTTTGCAAACCATAAAAGGCGCTTGCTACAACCATCTCTACCTATCTATATGACTAAAATAATTTCCTAATTTTTTCCAGTGATTTTAGGCCTCTAAAACGGTAATTTGTGTACATATTTGGTAACTATTGAAAGCTCATACCCTCAAGATGTGCCTTTTGGGGTTTGGTAAAACACATCCATCTTCCGGACTCCACCTGATGGGCGTTTAAAGATCCAATGTTAATCTCATGGTGTTTTAATTGGTAGTCAAATAACTGATCACTGTATAATGCAAATTTGTCAAACATCAAACTCTATGCCTGTAAGATTTCCGTGAGGAGAACGGGACACTGGCTATCATATCATTAAAGGAGTTTCTTGATTTTGTCCGACGATTTTAGACCCCTTAACCTATTATTTTATATACATATTATGTATTTATCAAAAACTCTTACCCTATGGGTATGCCTGTTTGGAAAACATTTACCTTCAGGTCTTCTTCCCACAGACCTTCAAAGTTCCAATTTTAATCATATGGAGTTATTTTATTTGGGTAAACATTACTTATTATCTTGTTAACATATCTTCATTCTTGACCGGAGATACTGGATACTGCGTCAATATTTAATATTAACTAGCAACTTATCAAATGATATGCATACATCACACATTTAAACATAAAAATATATTCCTATATATATACATGAGCAGGCAGGCGTATTGGTGGAGGAGTGCATGGCCTAACTTTCAAGTCTGTCTTCCATGTATTCCTTTGGCTGATTGAGTGAGCTGGTCGTTCATGACACTTACAAACTGCTTATCATCCATGTTCCTCTTGCAGTCAGGCAATTTGTTGAAGATTCTCCATGCCATTGCTGAAAAACGGCGCTGCGTGCCCGTCAGGCGATACCTGGGTATTAGCGAATTTCCCCTATAGGGAAGAAGCTATTACCGTAGGTCTCATGGTAAGACTTAAGCGCGAGACCATGATAACTTTTCATTTTGAGGTCCCCAGATGCCAAAAACACCATTCGTTCAAATTTTTATATATGTATATATATATGTGTGTGTGTGTGTGTGTGTGTGTGTGTGTGTGTGTCCGTAAGCACGATAACACTTTGAAAAAAGGTCCGATCTTAATGAAATTTGGTACAAATGTGTAAAGTACCATTTATTTGAACGAGTTCGAAAACCAGATGAATCGCACCATCCGAAGGGGGGTTTTGGGGGGATTTTGTACCCCAAAAATGTGTTTTTTTTTATTTTCACATTTAATTTTAATTTAAATCAAATTTTAATCTATACCATTGAATTCAGCTTAAAAAAACAAACAATTTGGTATTTTGATCATTGCTCTACGTCAATTGGTTACCAAGATATTGAAAGTGCTAAACACAGTACGTTGTCTAATGTTATTCTTATGGAGAAAAAGAAAAATTGTATATCTCGCTTATTTATGAACATAAACTGGCGAAATTTGGTATATGGCTTGATCTGGTTATGGTTTATTGTTGTTTGCACACAAAAAAATTTTTCGCCTATGGGTCCTGTAGCAGCAAACCTAGGTACTTGGTCCCCATGTCATTCTTATGGAAAATACTTAAAATGTTATATATCGCTTATTTATGAATGTACATGGATGAAACTTGGTATGTGACTTCACTAAGATGAGTTATATTGATATTTGCATAAAAACCCATTATTTTGTGTGCCTTGTTGCAGCAAACCTGCGTACTCATCCCCAATGTTATTCTTATGGAGGATAATTAATATTTTAAATATCGCTTGTTTGTGAATACATTTCTTATGAATCCTGTTAAGTGTTATAATGTGTTATGTTATATATTCATTGGAAATTCGCTGAGTATGCAGGTTTGCTGCGACGGGGGTATATCAACTTTGCTACTACAGCGAGTGTTATTATGGTGATGAACATCCCCTGATTATAAGGTAAAATGTTCAAAACGCCTGCTAGATCCCCGTCGGAGAACGGGGCATCAACTAGTTCGAGTTTTCATACGTTTTCTGTCTATGGATTTATGAGTAATTTTATAATTGACATGACGTTTGACAAGTTGTATTTTCAAAGAACGTATGTTGCTTACTGTATAACATATTCATTAAACATTTTATTTATCTTAAAACAACATTTGAGTTGGTATGTCCGTTGATTAAATGCGTTTATTTTCTGTAACGGCTATGAATTAACCATTACACCGCCATACAATCTGCGAACTGATGGTTATTTTGGAAAACAACGCGTTTCGTTTACGAATAGAGGCTCAAATGGTGACAATTTTGTGGCTTCACATTTTTAGATTACAATGTTATCTTCCTGATCAAATTAGCTTGTTAGCGATGTAATTAAATGTTATTTTATGAGATATTTTTACTTCGACTGAATCAAATTATGAGGCAAGACATTTTAGATCTCAAATAGGATAATTTATTTATTGATTAAAACCAGGTTTGCATACCTTTTCCGTCCAAATAGTTCACAATTGATCCTGTCATCTATTATGACGACATGTTTCGGAATTCAAAATTCCATCATCCAGTCACACAAAAACGTCCGTAATTCATTACAGATTTTCGTCAAAAATTGTAAACATTAAACTGTTATGTTGAACTGTTTATTGTTTAAATTTTTTAAAATTTTGATGAAAATCTGTAATGAATTACGGACGTTTTTGTGTCACCGGAAGATGGAATTTTGAATTCCGAATCATGTCGTTATAATAGGTGACAGGATCAATTGTGAACTGTTTGGACGGAAAATTTACTTGGTTTTAATTTCTAATCAATAGTTGAGGAGGCATTTTCAAAATTAATAAAATATGTATTAATATACTGTGCTACGTGAATGTACTGCGGAATTACAATTTTCAATACATAGTTCAATCTAAAGGAGCACGCAACACGCATCTGGAGAAAACAAATTATTTGTATAATCTTTCACTGTTGCATCAAAAAGTTAAATATGAGTCAGTAATTTTATCTGTTATACATCCGTTTAAATTACAAACCCTACTGCTTAATTGCTTTCAATCGTTTTATACTGATGTATTTATTTTACTTGTACTCGATAAAAACGTCCTTGGGTTCATTGTTAAAAGCAAGGAAACTAGTATAGATTCCTTGGCTAATAGGTAAACGTAAAGTTAAAAACAGTACGAATGCAAGGGAATAATCCTTAACTTCTAAAGTAAATCTCAAAGATCAAGTTAGTGATTATCGTGTTACTATTTAAAGTTACACTTATATCTATAAACATTAGTTCTCCTGCTACACAACCACCGTACTTTCTAGATTATGTCAGAATATAATTAAAACATCGAGCATTAAGAAGAGAATTAAAACATCATGTAGTCTCAAAACATCGAGAGCAAGGTTGAAGGATTGTTCCCCGCCGGTGCTGGTGCCGGTAGCGGAGTATCGGCCGCGTGGTTAGTGTTCCAGTGTTAGTCATTCCACGTAGCCCAGACATCCCTGGGCGTCCGGTTCCTGCTGCTCCGTGATCCGCGGCTTTCCTGTCCAACCACCACTACCAACTTACTGACTTTCTTTTGATTTAAGATGTGTCTACAGTTACACTCACCACAATTAACATCAACAATAAGCTATTTAGTTTATTTAATTTAAATAAATGACTATTCTTTATATATACTATATCTCAAGGGTGTTTTTGTCGGTAGGTCTTATCTCCGTTAATACTTCATTAAAACAAATAATCGAACCGTCATTTTGAATATTACCATCACACCTAATCGAAAAATATATCAAACCGTTTAAACCATAACAATTATAGTTGAATGGTGGTTCTCACTTTTTTATTGGTCAACGTACCGGTAATACCATCTTAGAGCGACAAGTTCAAAACACATGTTTCAATGCACAAGCTCCGCATGGGAAATTCTAGTCTTGTACATTAATATACTAATGTGTTTTTAGCGAATTTCCCCTATAGGGAAGAAGCTATTACCGTAGGTCTCATGGTAAGACTTAAGCGCGAGACCATGATAACTTTTCATTTTGAGGTCCCCAGATGCCAAAAACACCATTCGTTCAAATTTTTATATATGTATATATATATATATATATTTATATTTATATATATATATTTATATATATATATATATGTGTGTGTCCGTAAGCACGATAACTCTCGTAAAAAAGGTCCGATCTTAATGAAATTTGGTACAAATGTGTAAAGTACCATTTATTTAAACGAGTTCGAAAACCAGATGAATCGCACCATCCGAAGGGGGGTTTTGGGGGGATTTAGTACCCCAAAAATGTGTTTTTTGGGGTTTTCACATTTAATTTTAGTTTAAATCAAATTTTAATTTATACCATTGAATTCAGCTTAAAAAAACAAACAATTTGGTATTTTTATCATTGCTCTACGTCAATTGGTTACCAAGATATTGAAAGTGCTAAACACAGTACGTTGTCTAATGTTATTCTTATGGAGAAAAAGAAAAATTGTATATCTCGCTTATTTATGAACATAAACTGGCGAAATTTGGTATATGGCTTGATCTGGTTATGGTTTATTGTTGTTTGCACAAAAAAAACAATTTTTCGCCTATGGCTCCTGTAGCAGCAAACCTAGGTACTTGGTCCCCATGTTATTCTTATGGAAAATACTTAAAATGTTATATATCGCTTATTTATGAATGTATATGGATGAAACTTGGTATGTGACTTCAATAAGGTGAGTTCTATTGATATTTGCATAAAAACCCATTATTTTGTGTGCCTTGTTGCAGCAAACCTGCGTACTCATCCCCAATGTTATTCTTATGGAGGATAATTAATATTTTAAATATCGCTTGTTTGTGAATACATTTCTTATGAATCCTGTGAAGTGTTATAATGTGTTATGTTATATATTCATTGGAAATTCGCTGAGTATGCAGGTTTGCTGCGACGGGGGTATTTATATCTATGGAACTACTGAACTGACATTTGGGTTTGATGCGTAAAATTAAAGGGTTCAAAGTTAAAGTTCTACGATATCCCTTACACATTTCACCGCTTGGGCTCCGCCCTACAGGCCTTCAAATGTAATTCTTATGATAAAATATAAATCAACAAAGCTGGGTATTGCCGATATATTAACAAAACACAGCGTATTAGCAAATAAATTTGTTACGGGACATAAGAATAAAATGTGTACTGTAATGACAGCGCAGCCTCGCAATATATTATGAGAGCTGTAAATTCAGGGACATGAGAAAAACATGTTCTCGAGTTCTAAAATCCTACTGGGGTTACTTAAAGCTGCATGTTAAAATAAAACACTATTTATTACTATAACTTTAAATACCCCCGTCGCAGAAACCTGTGTACTCAGCGAATTTCCAATGAATGTATATGTTTCTCACTACCACATAAAGCCACTTACCAAGTTTTATAAAAATAAATTAATAAATAAGTGATCTATAGCATTTTATTTATTCTCCATAAGAATAACATAGGACTGAGTAAGCAGGTTTGCTGCAACAAGGAACACAAAATATGTGTTTTTATGCAATTATCAATTTAACTTAACTAGTTGAAGCTACATACAAAGTTTTATTAATTTATGTTAATAATTAAGGGAGATATAAAACTTTACTTATTCTCCATAAGAATAACATTAGGGCTGAGTGTGCAGGTTTGCTGCTACGGGGATAATCAACAAAAAAAACAATTGTTTGTGCAAATATCAATATACCAGTACTACATGTAGCCACATACCAAGTTTGATCAATCTACATTCATATATAATCAAGATATCAAATTTTATTTATTCTCCATAAGGATAACATTGGACAACGTACTGTGTTTAGCACTTTGAGTATCTCTGCAACGGTTGGACGTAGAATCACATTTTAAACACCAAAATGATTTTTTTGTAAAGCTGAATTGATTGGTAAAAGCAAATGTGAAGTTTACATTAAAATGAACTGAGGAAAAGCCAAAAACCTTTTTCCTATAAGATTAACATGGGAGATTTTATGAGCAGGCATTTTTTTTTTTTTTAAGCTCTATAAAATGCCCAAAACCAAAATTGAGTGTTTTAAACATTTTAGAGTGAAAAGTGCAAAAAACTGATTTTTGGACAATTTAAAACCCCTATAAAACCCCCTTCCCATGGTCCGATTTTTCTGGTTTTCGAACTTAAAGTCATGAATGTTATTTTACACATTTGAGCCAAATTTCATCGAAATCGGATGTTTTTTACTCAAGTTATCGTGTTAACGGACACATATATATACATATATATATAAATTTGAACGAATAGTGTGTTTGGCATCTGGGGACCTCAAAACAAAAAGTTATCATGGTCTCGGGCTTAAGTCTTACCATGAGACCTACGGTAATAGCTTCTTCCCTATAGGGGAAATTCGCTAAAACAAACTTTCCTTAGAGCCATGTGCCAGAATTCAAATCAATTATTATATCGTTGGAGACTCTCCCACCATAATAGGATTCTCTTCAATCATCCATTTATTTACATCTCTATTCAATATTACCTTTGTAACGTAGAATAATATGTATATCTTTTGAAATGGGTTTTATGATAGGAAAGTACGAAATAACTACTGTTCCAACAATAACAACAAACGTTAGCATAACCAGTATAAATATTAACTATAACTTAAGTTCCAAGTAGTGTTTTGAAGTTCTTAACATTTAAGATCCTTTATCTATAAAGCCTTCTGAAGCACGGAAAGACCTAGGCCCGGGACCATGATAACTTTTCGTTTTGAGGTCCCCAGACCCCAATAACACCATTCGTTCGAAACTCTATATATAAATATATATAATATATATATATATATGTATATTCTTTATATATATGTGTATACTCTATATATATATATGCCCTTGAGCACGATAACTTTCGTAAAAAAGGTCCGATTTTGATGAAATTTGGTACAAACATATAAAGCAACATTCACGACTTTAAGTTCGAAAACCAGACAGATCGACCTACCGAAGTATTATTTGGGGGGGGTTTGTACCCAAAAAATTGTTTTTTTGAAGTTTTTCCATGAAATATTTTTAAAAGTCAAATTTCAGTTTTACCATTGGATTCAGCATTAAAAAACATACAATTTTTGATGTTTTGATAATTTCTCTGTCAACTGGTTACAGAGATATTGAAAGTGCCAAATACAGTACGTTGTCTAATGTTATTCTTATACAGAATAAGAATAATTTTCTATCTCGCTTATTTATAAACGTATACTAAATAAACTTTGGTATACGGCTTCATCTGGTTGTGGTCTTTTGTTATTTGCACACAAAAATGGAGAATAATTAAAATGGTACATATCGCTTATTTATGAAGGTATATTGATGAAATTTTGTATATGTGGCTTCATCTTGTTTAGTTATATTGATATTTGCATGAAAAACCATATTTTGTGTTTCTTGTTGCAGCAAACCTGTTTACTCAGCCCCATGTTATTCTTATGGAGAGTAATTAAAATGTTAAATATCACTTATTTATGAATGAATATTGATGAAATGAGGTAAGTGGCTTCCCTTGGTTGAATTATATTTATATCTTCATAGAAGTCAATTGTTTATGTTCCTTGTTTCAGCAAACCTACGTACTCATTCCCAATGTTATTCTTCTGGAGAATAATTCAAATTGTATATATTGCTTATTTGTGACTATATTTTTATAAAACTTGGTATGCGGCTTTATGTGAAATTAAGACATATTATGCATTGGAAATTCGCTGAGTACGCAGGTTTTCTGTGACGGGGGTATTTATGTATGTTATGTGTAACACATCCCTAAACCCAAATTTTTCGGGTCTGACTCTGGTCCCGCCTTCATATGTAAAACCCTCTAAAATATTACGTTAGTGGCAACAATCCAGGAAACTCTGGATCTAAATCAGATATAAAACATCTAAAACAGAAGGCTGTAAAAAGAGTTGATATCTTACTGATTATTTCACTCTGCTTTAAATTATTTTTATTTTTTCAAATGTAATATAAAATTCATTCCAGTAGTAGTGCATATAATGAGTCATTATGATAAATATTTCATAATCGATTAATAACCTTATTCACGTATTTAATGTGTTACTTTTATAGGGAGAAACTATACTAGCTAAAATTAAAGGTTTAACGATACAGTAGGATTCTTAAATTCAAGTTTAAATAAATTATCTTCTAACATTTTAAAATAAATTATTATAAAATAATTTGGTTTTACAGTATTTAGATTTTAACTAAATTAATTGTGTTTACTTTAAGAATTTTGAGGTAAGGTTAAAAGATTAGATAAACAAAATACCCCCGTAGCAGCAAACCTGCATACTTAGCGAATTTCCAATGCATATATATTTATCTTAATGCCACATAAAGCTACATACCAAGTTTCATCAATATACATTCATAAATAAACAATTTATGACATTTTAATTATTCTCCATAAGAATAACATGGCGGCTGAGTATGCAGGTTTGCTGAAGCAAGGAACACAAAAAATGGGGTTTTATGCTTATATCAATATAACTCAACTAGGTGAAGTCACTTACCAAATTTCATTAATTTATTTTCATAATTAAGGGAGATAACACGTTACTTATTCTCCATAAGGATAACATGGGGCTGAGTACGCAGGTTTGCTGCTATGGGAGCCTTTGTCAAAAAATTGTTTTTTTGAGGAAATATCAATGGTCCACAACCAGATAAAGCCGTATACCAAGTTTCGTCAGTATATGTTCATAAATAAGCGAGATATAAAATTTTTATTTTCCTCCATAAGAATAACATTAGACAACGTACTGTGTTTAGCACTTTCAATATCTCGGTAACCAATTGACGTAGAGAAATGATCAAAATACCAAATTTTGTGTTTTTTTAAGCTGAATCCAATGGGAAAAAATAAAATCTGACTATTTCCAAAATTATATGTAAAAAATTCAAAAAACCCATTTTTGGGGTACAAAACCCCCCCAAAATACCCCTTCGGATCTGGCTGGTTTTCGAACTTAAAGTCATAAATGTTGCTTTACACGTTTATACCAAATTTAATCAAAATCGGATAATTTTTACGAGAGTTATCGTGCTCACGGACACACATATATATATATATATATATATATATATATATATATATACAGTTTCGAACGAATGGTATTTTTGGGGTCTGGGGACCTCAAAACGAAAAGTTATCATGGTCCCGGGCCTAGGTCTTACCATGCCGACTACGGTAATAGCTTCTTCCCTATAGAGGAAATTCGCTAATACTGTAACAGTTCAAGAACTACTCAAAGACTGTAACAACCACGCACAAACAAATCAGCTCCACTCAACAGAGAGAGATAGTAACAGGTGATTAAGTTGCGTCTATCTCCCTTGCTTTCTTTGAACAAAGTTGTTTTACCGCATCGCTACCGCAATAGAACGAATCGATAAACTATTCAGATTCGCTCTAAGAAAAACTTCAGCGATTTAATTCGTTTTCCATTAAAATCGTTTGAATTGTACTATTAACAAAAGTAATACGAGGTAAGAACATAACCTCCAATCTAATATATATACAGTCGCATGTGTAATACACCAGACATATGAATTCTAGACCATTTCCAGACGAACTAGAAACGTGATATTTAGCATGCAGGTAGCTTGTACCTTGAAACCCCCGGTAAAATTGCCAAAATATACAATTTTTAATTTTAAAACCACTAATTTTGATCTTGAAAATTGGATATTTTAATATTGGGCTTATGGAGTTTCAAATAAAAACGAAAGAAATCGTAACAGCTGTAAACAAATATCCAGTAAACTGTCAAAGCAACTTTCACATGGTAGAGTATAAACAAATTATAGAACTATTGAAAAATGAAAACATCTAGAGTGGATTTAACCATAATGAATCTAAATAGTATACTATATAAAAAATACTTGAAGGGTCATTGACCAATAATAACAACTGGAGCGACCCCAAGCGGGGTCTGGGGGCGGAGCCCCCAGCGAGCAAAGCGAGTCCTTTGTATACAACGATTCAAACCATGAATCTTGGTTTCGTACGTATATTGGTATTATTAGGTTAGGACAGTTAATAAGGTTACATTTTGTGTATAAAAATCGCAAAGTTGTGAGAAGGTTCAAAACTGGACCTAGCTGCCATTTGTCATTTGGCTATTAATTAATGATGCTTTCTAAGGTGGACCAGGGTTTGGACCGTTCCCTATCAAAACGTTAAAAAAGTTCCGATGGCGTTAAAATAAAACATAGAAGGAAGTGACTGATCATTTATCAGGTTTCATTTAGTGAATATCTCTAAAGTGCTTTAGGCATTTTTAAACCTTTAGCTCTGTCGCTTCCGAAATATAAATTTTTGAATGAATCAGATTCGCTCTATAAAGAAGAAGAATGACCAGGTAATCAAGTCGCATCTCTCATCTCCTCTCGGAATGTTAAAGCACTTTGCGCATCTACCGCAGTATAATGCGTCGATCAACAAATCATTGCGCTCTATAATAAGACAGGTGATATATGGCCACGAGGTAATTAGGTTGCGTCTATTTTCTCTCTCTTTCTCTCTCTCTCTCTATCTCTCTCACACTCTCACCCGCTATCCTCACTAAATTCTAATACCTTTTGCCGCACCGCTGCCGCAATAAATCACTTTAGCTCAATCGCTTTGAGAGCTCCTCACATTTTTATTAGCTTTAGTAGAGTAAATGCTAGCACCTTCAAAAATACAGTGAAATATGTTTTTTAAATATGTGATATAAAATTCGATGTTTGTTACACATTATCTGTATGACGCTTTTTAAGAAACTTTCAATAACCGTTTTCGAAACTAATTGTCATCGTTGAAAACTCTTACCTACGACAACTTTCAATTAAATACAAACCACAGATTAAATTGAGACTAATTATATTTAATTAAGACGAAAATGTACTTAAACTAATGATATAATATCCCAATCCCGGCGGAAAGAATTATTAAACGAATTCGCACGCAGCACGCTGACGTGAGGGAAGTGAATTTCCACATAAAAAACTTTTAAAACTCAGAATCAGTGTAAAAACATACATTTGTCCAATTTTTATTTAAATCTGAAAACATTGATTTTTTTGGCTGTTCTGATACTCCTGGTTTCATTTACTTGCAAAGCTGGGAATACAATTTTGCGCATTATAAGGTTAGGAGAAGGTCCAGACAGGCTTGAAATTAGGTGTGAGGTTGCTGGGGATAATAAAAGTACTTTAACAAAGGAATAACAGGTTTTTCTAGTGTAAAACCCCCATAAGACAACGTACTGTGTATACCGATACATATTTTCTTTAATAACTCGGTAAATATTTATGCTAGAATGACGAGAGAGGGCTTAAAACTTTCGCCTCTTTAATTCCCATATTTTTACATGCATTAATTTAACATCTGGGGCTTTTCTGACCCTTTTTGGGCCCAAAAACTCGAAATTTGAAAGATTAATCCCCAAAAAATGGGTTTAGAATTTTCCGATTGTTTGCCCAACGAACTTGTCCAACAGATTATAGAAAGGAACGTCCCTACCAAATTTGAAGTAAATCGGACAAAAAATGCGACCGCTAGAGTGCATACACACACACACACACACACACACACACACACACACACACACACACACACACACACACACACACACACACACATATATATATACATATATATATATAAAATTTTGAACGACCCCCCAAAACGTGTTCAGGGGGTCACGTTAGGAACTTCTATGGTGGTCCCGGGCTTAAGTTTCACCGTGCGAAACATGGTGAGCACATTATTGCCTACACGGGAGGTTCATTATCGCAAATATTGTTTATTATGACTAGCAGCCAGCGTCACTTCGTGACTTCAAAATAAGTACGGTAATGAATGTATATATATGGATTTCATACATTTTGCGGGTACTCTGTACATAAGGATTTACCTCATTGAAATGGTTTGAAAGCGTTCTCATCACATCTAAGCAGCTCACATTGTCTGGTCGGTTTAGTCTGAGTCTATTTGCTTCTTCGAGTCATAAAAATATAACTGTGCATACATCGCCTCTACATTTGAAGGTATTAGAGGTCCATGTCCATGATAAAAAGAACCATGCATTTTAAAATGGTAAGGTCCTCCACCTCCTCGCTGTTCATTAGTGGAGGCCTTAGCACTTACCATGACCATGGCTGCGTTATAAGACCTTATGTTTTATCTGTAGTTTTTAGATATTTGGTCTTGTTCAGTCAAAAGTGAGAGAACTGTATTAGACCCTTCTGGAACCGTTAGTTGTGCCTAGCCTTTATGGCAACATTATATTTCCTGTAGGCCTAGTTGTTTTTTCATATCGGAAGTAACGACCACGACAAAACCGACATACTTCATTCATTGGCCCAATATCAAAACCAGTGGGATTGACCGAATTGTCCTTAAAGGGTAGTGGGGCGAAAACGATTAGCTCTGTCTCTAGCCCTAGCATTTACATTGCGGACGCGGTCTTTTCTGGGCATCTTATAAAACAAATAAATACAAATGAAACACACTATCAAAAAACAAAACCTAAAGCAAAACATTATCTTTTTGAACTTGTAAGGAACCACACTTGATTGAACCTAAAAGTAGTAAATCAATCATGTGTCCAAAAAATAGCACGAAAACGCTCTGAATATAGTTCAATGCATATTATATACAAAATGATTATTATATATTGATGTGAAACCAGAAAAACACTGATGGCGAAGTATACAATTAATGATAAAATATTTGAAAAGTTTGAACACACAAATTGTTGAACACTTCACTCATTCACTTCACTTCATTTTCTTATATGAAATGTCTAACATTTGCAAAATAAACTGATAAATTACGGAAAATCACTCATTCTATTTTAATTTCAAGTTTAAAAACATATTAAAATGTTCTAGATAAACTATGAACAAATAAAATTACAATTTTTCACTTTAAATTTTATTGTAAAATCTGTAACCTATGTATTTGGGGAAAACATTTTCCACCTGATTATAAAATAACAGCTTTCAACATCTACCATATATGAGACATTAAATTAGTTGAAATCAAACTGGCTATGCCCCAGATTTACATGAGTGGTATTTTTCTTCGTGGTCAAAATTCAATTCTTTTTTCCTCCAGAAATCTATATTTCAAGAAATTAAATTAATTAGCCTACAGTATTTGAAAATCATCTTAAAGAATATACCAGTTTCACCAAATAAATAAATGCAAGTGCTGTATTCTGTGGTCAAACTTAAGAACTCGATCAAATCATCACCATATGTTTTGTTATACACAAATGTGAATGGAAAAAGTTCACAGGTTTAACAACAGATAGTAGCACATTCGCTGAAATTTCAAAACCTCCTGGATGAAGGCTTTCCATGGGATATTTTCCAAACCCGAAAAAGGCACATCTAGAGAGAAATAGCTTTAATTTGATACCTAATATGTATATAAAAATAAATTTCTAGGGGTCGATATTCTGCGAAGAAAAATCGATAAATTCTTTTAATAATATGGATATCGGAAAATGTCAACAACCGATTGTTTGTTCTATCGAATGAATTTAGCCCAGTAGCCCAGTGGATATGTTGTCATATTCACGATCATGCGGTCTCGGGTTCGAATCCTACTTTTGATGTTTACTTTTAAGGTCTAAAATATCTGTTATTTTTTGTAAAATAGAGTTTATTTTTTTGTTAACGAACTACAATAGTTGAGTTTGATTTAAACTTGTGTTGACTGAGGAGTGCAAGTGAGCGAAGCGAACTCCAAAAGGGGGTTTGGGGCGAAGCCTCCAACTGCGTTAAGCCTAGTCTATATATAAAGCCTCATTTACCCAGGAACTTTTGAGAAAACCATAAGTCTTGACACCCATCCACCCCATACTTGTATGAAAGTTCTCGGTGAGAAAATTGAAGGGAAAATATTAGTTTTTTGATAACATTTTCCCTAAGGGCACAAATATAAAGGATAATTGATGAGTATAAACCACTTAAAGGTATTTAATTTCCAACAGCTGATACATTTGTTTTTATTACAGCTGTTACCTGGGCGAAGAACGAGTACACGTTCTACTAGTTTACTTTAAGACAAATGAGCTAAGTGAATGCTGTGGTGGTACATGCGAACAACTAACAAACGAACAAAGTTTTCCGGATTAGTTCTCGTTTCCTTTTTATTTTACTTCTATAGTTATAAGGGGGATAAGCCATCGGGGCAATTCGGCGTTGGGGCAACGGTAGTCTCTCGCCGGGTCCCGTTTAGCAGAGCCAATCAAACGCGAGCTCGCCGTAACGATCATAGCCAGTCAGCTGTTAGCTCGCACTTGTCAGTTGAGGCTTTACTATATTTTAATTTATAATTTTTACACTCTGTTCTATGAGTACCAACATAAGTACTGGAGAAAAAATATCTCTAATTAGTTCGGCAAGAGAAGGTTTATTTTATAATTTTAAAACGGTAGTGCGTTAAAAGTAGAACGAACATTAAGATAATAAACATGTTAAAATAATAGTAAACAGATAATTGTCACAGCAAATATAACCTAATGCACACATTGATCGATATGAGTAATTATATCATGATGTAACATTATTAAAATTATTTTACCTGATCACTTTTTAATCACAGTTAGTGTAGTAAAGTGCCTAGTTTGTAGAATAGTCATTCAAAATACTAAATAATTTAGTATTTTGAGCTCTTTTTAATGGTAGATATTAATATTTGTTATATTTATGTCTTTTTATGAAAAATCCAAAAACCTGAATTTTTGATTTTTTAAGTCCTGTAATTTCTGAACCCGAATTTTTACAGGAATGCGGGTGGTGTTACATTTTACATATATTATAAGTATTTTTTATAATACATTTGACGTCATATAATGTACCAGGCATTTTATCCATAGTTATGCATGTTAGCTATAAGTAACAGTAACGAACCGAAGCTAATCTGTTAACGACACCGAGCGTTTTCATTGGCCAGCAAGGTTTTCATTCATCATCGTTGCCCCAACGCCAAATTGGCCGAACGCATGGTTCCCGTTATAAGACAGGTATTTTTTATTCCTCTCGTCACACGCCGTAAAGTGTGAACAACCCAATCACATGAAACCAATGCCCCTGTAAAAGCCACACAGCGGGAAATTCAAAATGTACAAGCTCTAACTAGACAAATTAACTAGAATAAAATGAATCAAATTTTAAAATTCTTTATCTACTTGAAACGCATCCTTAAATACCCTTAAGTAATATCTGAATACACCAGAGGAGCAAGGATGTTCTCAGGAATGTTTATAAAATGTCTCTTAAAAATAAACATTTTTTGAAAGAAGTTTCTAGAGATAAATAAACGGTATCAGAAAACTGACACATACTTTCTCCATTTTAGCCAAACTTTAATGACAAAATTATTTTTTATTTACTAAATATAGAATATAAAGTACAGATAAATGTACAGAAGAGTGTCTAAAATAGTTGTTTTGGGAAATATCCACCCAAATCCCTTTTTGAGAGGCACTATAGAGTCCGTTGCTACACACAGTGGTTTTGAGAGCAGAAATGTCCCCTTGTCCCCCCCAGGGTAAAATGTCAACATATTTCAAACATCCTCTGTTGGGCAATGCTAAATTGACCTGCATATCAAGTTTTAATGAAATTTATCAGTAAATAGGAGATAAATAGTTATTTTTGTATCCCCCATAAGAATAACAATGGACAACGTACTGCATTTACCGCTAAATGAAAATTTCAATTTTATCCGCAACTAGCAATCGCAGAATAGTAATTCAAAATACGAATTTATCTAGTTTTTTGAGATCTTATAATGGTGAATAGTAATCTTTTTTAAAATCTATGATTTGTTATGAAAAAAATAATGTTGGATGTTTTAAGTCCTGTAATTTCTGAACCCGAATTTTTCCAGAAATGCGGGTGGTGTCATTTTGTTGGAAACCTAAACCTCTACAAACCACTAAAGTTTAATCAAAATCGTTAGAGCCGTTTTTGAGAAATTTGGATTTTACATGTTTTTTTGCGATAATTGGGGGGATAATAACCCTTAAAAATCAAAAATTAAAAAAATGCCTGGAGATATTGAGGATTAGTACCTAAATATCAAATTTCATAAAAATCGGTCCATTGGTTAGGGCTCTAGCTCTGTACTCATCCACACAGACACTCACACAGACACGGACACACACACACACACTCAGACAGACATCACGTAAAAACCACTTTTTTGGGTTCAGGGAGCACCAAAACAAATATTTCCACTAACAACTCAAATTCAAAAATGTTGACAAAAACAATACTTTCTCCATATACTACTTATAGGGGGAGAAAGTAAAAATGAAAACTTGTATTCCGTAAAAGATAATATAACAATTTTAAAAATCACGCAACATAAATAGCTAAGTTATTTCAATTTTCTTAAATACAAGCATACCAATTTCGTTTTAAAGTTACAATAACATTAGCAAAATTACATTTTAGAGAGCAACAACTACTATATACAGGTTAAATATACATCTAAAATGTATATATGTATACGTCAAATTAGCTCTAAACGTGAATAAGGTATGTGTCAAGGCAAGTGGCTTCTAAAATATGATGTATTTATGTTTTTAACCGCACACAGACGGACAGGAGGAAATTAAAGTATTTGAATTAGGACCTTTTTTGACTACTTATTTTGGCCCATACAATCTGATTGAAAAATACTTTATAAGGATCCAATGTAGACATACATCCGTGTTTTTTTTTAATCCCATGAAATTGTACTAAAATGGTGTATGAATTCGTCGGTAATATGAAATACTTAGTTTTAGTCTCAGTCCTAGTTTTAGTTTGATTTGTATTCCAATGTATGTTCATTCTCCATAAGGGTTTTCATTAAAATAAACCGACATAAGAATTTTTTGAAATTTTTAAAAAGAATGTTGAGTACGCATCTGAGTAAACCTTACGAATGTCATAAACTACTAAACCGTTAATACCAGGGAAAAAGCTCTCACAAAAACTTTAAGTCAATTATGTCGAACTCTTAAGTCTTCTAAGCACTTTACATTTGTTAAAAACATATCTTTTATATTTATTGTATCCTATATTCTAATATGAGTAAGGTTTGCTTGCTTGCTTGCTTGCTTGCTTGCGTGCTTGCTTGCTTGCTTGCTTGCGACACGGATCTCAAAAACGGCTCCAACGATTTCCTTCAAATGTTCAAAATAACTAATTTCTGGGATAAAAATAAGTTCTAGACAGGGCTCATCCCCAGGAAAAATCAAATAATGTAAAAAAACTAAAATGAAAAGTTAAAAAAATTAACATTGGGCTTATGGAGTTTCAAATCAAAACAAAAGAATTGTAACAGCTGTTCATAATCAACCAGGGAACTGTCAAAGTAATACTCATGTTGTTTATGATTATTAACATGTGGTTTCCTGAGAGCAGAGATTAAAAGATTTGAGTTAAGATTACATATATAGAGTAGTAAAATAAATCAAAGGGACATTGAGCTATAAATAACAACTGGAGGGACCTTAAAAATGTAGAAAAGAAGCAAATGAGTTATAGAAATCAGATTATCAGTAGGGGGAAGTGGTGAAATATTACTACAAGTCATCTAAACAAACTGACTGGCCTTCCCCCGAGCAAAGCTTGGCCCCCCAGGTACTTCATATAAAACGTAGGCAGTTATATACCTACCCACTAAAAACTCAACAAAATTCTAAAACTGAGAAATATTCACCCCTCGCCGTGGGGCAATGCCCTGTTATTTAATTACTCGTGTAACGTGCTTAAGTCCTTTGATCTCCATTTTATCACACTACTCTCTCATGTAATTTATCAGAGCACTCAAGAATTTATTGGCTGAAAGGGTGTTCCAAAATGTATATTAAGATATCAATTTTGCAATCTCTTAGAATGTGATTTTTTAAATTGCAACTAGTACAGATATTTACCTTCAAAGAACCCTCCCGTAAGGTCTCTGACCATAAACAATTTAAATTCCATAAAATCAAATAAAAACTATAGTTGGTCTAGAGATTGTTGTTGGTATCAAAACATTAAATTAAAAAATACAGTACCTAATAAAACCCGTATAAAAAAAATCGACAGTTATTATAAAACGTAAAAAGTGAGAAAAAATAATTACGAGTCATTTTTTACATTATTGTCAGAAGTGTTAGAAAAACAAAAATATAAATGTCATATTAATTGGTCACATCTTTTATGCTGTCTTAAAACCATATATTAGATAGTAAAGAAGCTTTAGGCACGGTTGTAGGAAAAATAAATGTTGTGATACAGCAAAATATTTTACAATGACAATAATCATACTAGCTGTTATTATTATCTATATATTAATCGGCTAAGGAAATTTTTGTGGTACCGATTTCTCGGATATGCGGCGTCGTAGAATTGTGAAACTTGGCACACTTATTTAGTACTATTATGAGATGTGTCGAATGTAAACTATTTTGTATTTGGACGTGTAAAGCTATGCCCTTTTGTCTTTCAAAGTTTACATGTTATCTTTATGGGAACATACTTTCTGCTTTTCCTATATGTTTATACTTTCATTTCATTAACAAACAGCTGCGTTATTCAAATAAATATTTAGCACAATAGCAAGAACCAGATAATTCATAAAAAAATTTTACTGACTACTGGAATAGTAACACCCTTATCTTATCCAGTTAAACTCCACTTTTACACAAATTAAACCTGTTTGTGAGGGGGGGAGGATGAGGGACGTAGTGAGGAAGAGGTAGAGAGGTATAAATGATATAACAAACCTTGATTAATAGAATAGTAACGCTCTTCTGCTATCCGTTTTAACTCCACATCAAACTGGGAGAGGATGAGGTGGAGGGTTTTCTGGCCTAAATAAAAAGGCTACTGATTACTGGAATGGTAACGCCTTTCTGTTATCCGTTTTAACTCTACATTAAAAAAATTACCTTAGGGTTCGGGTCGGGGAGGGAGAGAGAAAGGGAGAGAGAAAGAGAGAGATGAGCGCAACAGACCCACTAGATATTAAACTTTTTTTCAAATATTTGGTCGAATTTCGACCATTGGGCGGTCTCTAATGTAAAACTCCCTCTCAAATAAATTTTGAGATAACCATTTACCTAAAAACCCCTAACACTTATGTAAAATCTTGCGCTCGCTTAGTCTAGTGAGACAGTACCCAGGACATCAATTGAACTAACACCAGAGTTGTAAAAACATGTAACCCTTTAATGCACATAGTTAATATTCCACTTCAATAATTAATTGTTATCTACAAACAAGTTCTGACTTTGTACATTCAAATCAGAGGCCTCTGTGCTTTAACCATTATTTACCAAGACACAAATAACAATATCCGAACACAGAAAATAAATTATCAACCCTCTTGATCTAATTAAATATTGAAACAGTCACATAATTTTGGCATCAGTCAAAGTCCATCAATACAATCTATAAATCACTTAAGATACAACTACTAAGTAAAATACACACTTTAAACTCAGATAAATGAGATACTGGGCGGGTGGCCGTTAGCCCAAATTTAAAGGTCCCGTCACTCAAATCAATTCCTTTATAAAATAAATTATATGTTATTATATTCCAGCTATTTAAAAAAACACATTAGTAATAATCATATACACATATTGAGCAATAAAACAATGTCAAACAATATCACGCCTAAATTCTTTTAGCCGTATGGCCATTTCTCCTCCCATAAATAATCTCACATATAAAGGTCAAATATAGTTACCTATACCAATTATATTTTTTTAGCGAATTTCCCCTATAGGGAAGAAGCTATTACCGTAGGTCTCATGGTAATACCTAAGCCCGAGACCATGATAACTTTTCGTTTTGAGGTCCTCAGATACCAAAAACACCATTCGTTCAAATTTATATATATATATATATATATATATATATATATATGTCCGTAAGTACGATAACTCTCGTAAAAAAGGTCCGATCTTTTGGGGTTTTCACATGTAAATGTTATTTAAATAATTTATACCATTGAATTCAGCTTAAAAAAATTTGGTATTTTGATCATTGCTCTGCGTCAATTGGTTACTGAGATATTGAAAGTGCTAAACACAGTACGTTGTCCAATGTTATTCTTATGGAGAAAAAGAAACATTTTATATCTTGGTTATTTATGAACATAAACTGACGAAACTTGGTATATCGCTTCATCTGGTTGTGGTTTGTTGTAGTTTTTACACAAAATCAATTATTCGCCTATGGTTCCCGCAGCAGCAAGTACTCGGTCCCCATGTTATTCTTATGGAGAGTAATAAATACCCCCGTCGCAGCAAACCTGCATACTCAGCGAATTTCGAATGAATATATAACATAACACATTAAAGCACGTCACAGGATTCATAAGAAATGTATTCACAAACAAGCGATATTGAAAATATTAATTATTCTCCATAAGAATACCATTGGGGATGAGTACGCAGGTTTGCTGCAACAAGGCACACAAAATAATGGGTTTTATGCAAATATCAATAGAATTCATCTTAGTGAAGTCACATACCAAGTTTCATCCATATGCATTCATAAATAAGCGATATATAACATTTTAAGTATTTTCCTTAAGAATAACATGGGGATCAAGTACCTAGGTTTGCTGCTACAGGAACCATAGGCGAAAAATAGTTTTTTTGTGCAAACAACAATAAACCACAACCAGATCAAGCCATATACCAAATTTCGCCAGTTTATGTTCATAAATAAGCGAGATATACAATTTTTCTTTTTCTCCATAAGAATAACATTAGACAACGTACTGTGTTTAGCACTTTCAATATCTCGGTAACCAATTGACGTAGAGCAATGATCAAAATACCAAATTGTTTGTTTTTTAAGCTCAACCTAATGGTATAGATTAAAATTTAAATTATCTGTGAAAACCCCCAAAACACATTTTTGGGGTACAAAACCCCCCAAAACCCCCCCTTCGGATGGTGCGATTCATCTGGTTTTCGAACTCGTTCAAATAAATGTTACTTTACATATTTGTACCAAATTTCATTAAGATCGGACCTTTTTTACGAGAGTTATCTTGCTTACGGACACATATATATTTATATATATATACATATATAAAAATTTGAACGAATGGTGTTTTTGGCATCTGGGGACCTCAAAATGAAAAGTTATCATGTTCTCGGGCTTAAGTCTTACCATGAGACCTACGGTAATAGCTTCTTCCCTATAGGGGAAATTCGCTAAAATGTTATATATCGCTTATTTATGAATTAATTATATGGATGAAACTTGGTATGTGACTTCACTTAGATGAGTTCTATTGATATTTGCATGAAAACCCATTATTTTGTGTTCCTTGTTGCAGCAACCTGCGTACTCATCCCTAATGTTATTCTTATAGAGAATAATGAATATTTTAAATATTGCTTATTTATGAATGTATTTCTTATGAATCCTGGTAAGAGGCTGAATGTGTTATTAAGACATATATATTCATTGGAAATTCGCAGAGTATGCAGGTTTGCTGTGGCGGGGGGTATTATTCATCTCGGATAAAGCACATCAATAATCATAAATGACGTCAAGTCAATACGAAATGTATATACAAATATTTTACAGTTCTTATTATAGCCTGCGGGCCTTTTTTATAACACAACTTGTGTTTATCACTTTCTCAAACAACTCATTCCATTAACTACAGTCTGACAGATCTTAATAGCTTACAATATCTCTCCTATTCGACTCTATTTATGTATGCTTAGTTTTTGTAAGCTTTCTCTTTAAATTTTTAATCTTTATTAAATCATGATTATTTATGAAGTGAATCCTTCCCCTCAACTTTTAGAGCGCTTTCCTATACAATTTCCTTTTAAATAAGAGGAGCAAGGTTAGCAGAAGATAAAGACTTCACATACCCTGAAGTGAGAACTTGGTAATCCAGAGTGGTGAGTGTCCCAGTGCGATGTCGGTCCTCGAACCCACGTGGTCTCGTGTGGTGCTCGTGGCCCCTCGTGTGGTCCTGGAGGTTCCTCTTGGTCCCTTGTCGGTGACTTTCCTGAAGATCGTCTGAACACTCCTCCTGTCGCAGAATCTGGCCGTTTGACACCTTCTCCCTTCTCTGTTGGAAGCTCCTGGACTCCTCTCGTGGATGCTGGCTGGTGGCTGGCAGTCTTCTCTCTACTCTTCTGCTCTGCTGTACCCCAGTGTTGTCGAGCGATGTAGACTATGAGGACTTGGACTCTACGCAGGTGGCAATCTCACCTATCCTAAAGTAACCCGGGCCTACTCGATCCAACCCTTGTCCACTTTCTCTATCTCTTGCCGAATAAATCCCCTCGTACCTTCTTCTCCCCCTTCCAAGTTTTTCCCACCAGTTCGATGTTTCACCCAATTTTGACGTACCACGCCCACTACAACCAATCGTGTTCTTAGTTAACTTTCGTCCCCGCTATTATTGGCCGCATTCCCGGTCAGCAGAAAGACGCCATGTTGGAATATTTGGTGAGTTTCAGACTGATTACTTTGCATGAACTTTGTATCGTAATATGACTCTTCACTTCCTGTTATTTAGTTGTTTTGTCTACGCACAATGACCTTTTGAATCGTCGAACTTCTAGTGAATTTCAATTTTAATTTTTGTTTGTTTGAATTGAAGTAAACTATTTACACTAATTATTATTATTAGGCTTCACTCGCGAAACTTCAGCAACCTGACCAACACTAAACCAGCATCAAACCTTTGTCCTTTGTTTACATTTTACCGTATGACTTCCTTTGCTGGTAATTTTATAAAACATACTATTGTAGACAGCATGAAAATGGTCCGATGGTTGACTGCCCATGATTACTCCTTACCCCTCTCATCCAACACTGTAACCATACGAATTTCACAAACAATAATTCAGAGATGTCCCGTTCTCCACACAGGGATCTAGCAGGCTTAGAGCCAGACGTTTTAAAAATTATTTACATTACTGTATAATCAGCTGACTAACTAAATCAAATATAACTCCATAAGACTATATTGAAACTTTGAAAGCCTGCAAGGTGAAGCTCGGAAGGTGTAGGGTCTTCAAACCCCCAAGAGGCACACCTAGAGAGTAAGAGCATTGATCGGGTCTAAAATCGTCTAACAAAAATCAAGAAATTCTTTTAATAATAAAGATCCTCCCATAAGACTTTTATTGGAACTCGCAGGGCCCGTGGGGTGGAGCCCTAAGGTTGCATGTAGAAATTGTTCAGGGTTATATGTGTTAATGTAATGTATAAGCTATGTTCATGCAAACTGTTTGCTTAATCGATCCAGTAGTTTTTGCATGATGGAAGTCTAAACATCCAAAGATGCTACAAACATGCTACAAAACTTTCACATTTGTGAAATTTGTAGGATTGTCAATCTAAGAATCTTCACTTGCCTATTATAGATATGGGTACAACATGAGAATAATCTATAATATTATAAAGAAGAGGTGGTTTCTGTCTGTCTGTCTGTCTGCCTGTCTGTCTTTCTGATGTTCCGGGTAAACGCAAAAACTACTGAACCGACTGGGCTGAAACTTTACCCAAAGGTAGATCTTGAACCCATGCAACACATATGCCTATTCACTTTCTTAAAATCCCCTCGGGCTACGCCCTATGAACGTCCTAAGTTTTAATGTTTGCATTTCTGAAGAAAGTAAACACTCAGAAACTGTAAGTCAAACAGCTCTGGATACTTCCATTTGACAGCTTAAAGAGCAGAAGCAAGTACAGCTGTTTCAAGCTAACTTACCTTTCTATCCGTACGAAGAACGGGTACATTCTACTAGTATTTAGTAAACACTTATCTGTAGCTGTAGGCTCTTTAAAAACATCAGGGTGGTGTTTACAGTATTAAAAGTTAGTTTTTTCACTTTAGATAATGTTCCGCTTGTACATAAACAAATCGGTAGTAATAAAACCTTGAAAAACTTTGATTTAGAACTTATAACTCACAGATAGGGAGAGAAAATCTGAAGAAATATATTTGTCTGATCCCAATAAGAAATACACCCGTCGCAGCAAACCTGCATACTCAGCGAATTTCCAATGAATATATAACATAACACTTAACAGGATTCATAAGAAATGTATTTACAAACAAGCGATATTTAAAATATTAATTATTCTCCATAAGAATAACATTGGGGATGAGTACGCAGGTTTGCTGCAACAAGGCACACAAAATAATGGGTTTTTATGCAAATATCAATAGAACTCATCTTAGTGAAATCACATACCAAGTTTCATCCATATACATTCATAAATAAGCGAAATATAACATTTTAAGTATTTTCCATAAGAATAACATGGAGACCAAGTACCTAGGTTTGCTGCTACAGGAACCATAGGCGAAAAATTGTTTTTTTGTGCAAACAACAATAAACCATAACCAGATCAAGCCATATACCAAATTTTGCCAGTTTATGTTCATAAATAAGCGAGATATACAATTTTTCTTTTTCTCCATAAGAATAACATTAGACAACGTACTGTGTTTAGCACTTTCAATATCTCGGTAACCAATTGACGTAGAGCAATGATCAAAATACCAAATTGTTTGTTTTTTTAAGTTGAATTCAATGGTGTAAATTAAAATTTGATTTAAATTAAAATTACATGTGAAAACCCCAAAAAACACATTTTTGGGGTACAAAACCCCCCAAAAACCCCCCTTCGGATGGTGCGATTCATCTGGTTTTCGAACTTGTTCAAATAAATGGTACTTTACACATTTGTACCAAATTTCATTAAGATCGGACCTTTTTTACGAGAGTTATCGTGCTTACGGACACATATATATATATAAATATATATATAAATATATATATAAATATATATATAAATATATATATATATATACATATATAAAAATTTGAACGAATGGTGTTTTTGGCATCTGGGGACCTCAAAATGAAAAGTTATCATGGTCTCGGGCTTAAGTCTTACCATGAGACCTACGGTAATAGCTTCTTCCCTATAGGGGAAATTCGCAAAAACTTGAGTTACAATTCAAAAAGGCAGTTTTAAAGATATTCTGGTTATTTGGTGTAGTTCTACAGTATATTTTAAAAACTCGGACGTTCCAGTTTGCCCGAGCTGCAGTGTACAGGCCTTGGCAGCAGGTGCTCGGGTCGTTTACACTTTACGGCACGTTACGGGTGGATTACATAAAACCTTTCCTCATCAATATTTAAGGAAGAAAAGGTGAGTATCATGGAGATGAGTTTTGCTCGAAGAGGTTTAGTTCGTTTCTTCGTTATCACAACATCCTTTATTCGAATAAAACATTTGTTTTTTATCTACATGTTGAACGATTTAAGTATGCTCTCTTATATTTCGGGATGGCAGTTCCATCTTAGTACTATCGCTTTGTGTTCCCGGTAATTTAACACCTAGTAAAACCATATCCATGACTAAACCATAAATCTAAACTGTACTGCTGAAAACCTTTTACAGTGCACGTATTTAGCAGATCATAGTTTTTTTATTTGGCGTTGGTTCACTTTACGTTACATTTTCAAATTTCAAATCCAATTCTAGAAAATATACGTTTTCCAACAATCATACCATTAATAAGAGGATTAAACAAATTATCCGAGTTCTACCTATTAAAGAATGGCTCAGAAGTACAGTTTTAATATAATATTTTTTTATTTTTTTATTTTGTACTGCCCGAAAGCTTTTTTAACTACGGATGAGTGAGCTATGTTCACCTCCCATGAGCGGCTAAATATGGTATAGAGTTCGAAAACCCCATTGAAAAAATAATAAAAAAGACATGAATGGAAAAAAACATTTTTTCATTAAAAGACTGACGACTGCATCAAGATTAATTTTTCCACATTTAGGTAATAACTATTTAATGTATTTAATTTGTTGCCAATGCAATAATGTATTGTTATTCCGGCTATACAAAAAATCTAATATTTTATAATTGTACTTATTTATGAAATAAAATACAAATATAATTATATTACAACTATTTATTAAAAATCCGGCAGCACTTAAGCTTACACATATAATCATACACATACATGTTTTTCTCATGCGTATTGGAAATGGTATGATAGTTCTTAATAAATGTCAACGCACTTATCCCCTCATCACGCAAATCCATTTTTAGTATGGATTATGATACAAATTTATTTGGAAAAAATATCCTCATAACCGATAATGGATGTATAAACGTATCACTGTGTCAGTGACCTAGTGCCAGTTACTTATATACCAAGGTTTAATTAAACTGAGCAGTAAAGAAGAGAGAAATATTAATTTATTGATTCTCCATAAGAATAACATTACTGCGTTTACCGCTGACTAAACACTTCAATTTTATCCACAACCATTAGCCTTGGAGTTCCAATAATTCAACATACAAATTTATTAGGCTCTTTCAGCTCTTTCTAATAGTGATAAGCCATTTTTACTAACGGTTATTTTTTAAATTAAAACTCAAACAAGTATTTTGAAACCTTTTAAGTCTTATATCATTTCTGATCCCAAATTGTTATTATGTTGTTATTGCTGGATTAGGAAACCCCAGCTGAGATGCTATGCACTTCTTCCACAAGCGGGAATTTTGCGAAGGTAACCGGAAGGATAGGATATGCAGGAAAGGGTGGGATGAGTCAGGAAAGCAAATTGATCTTTCAGAGGGCCAACTCCCGTGCTCCTGTGACAGCTGTGATCAGGCTCAAACAGGCGGACCCCGCTCTGCCCTCCAACTGACCAACTCAACTGATAGGGTATCCATGTTCAACAGTCAAAAACTATTTTCTCGGGTCACGGCAGTAGTAAGGCCGCGCGCTTGGGGTCCAACATTGGTCTTATGGAGAATAGATTAACATGGGGTCTTATGGAGAATAGATTAACATGGACTCTTATGGGAGAATAGAATAACATGGGCTCTTATGAGGAATGGAATTAGGGTGTAATTGCTACCCCCTGTGGCTCTTTTGCTACCCTCTGTGGTTGATTATCTAACCCTCTGTGGTTAATTATATACCGCTTTTGGTAATTGTTTCGCGTCCTTCACTTTCTTCTGTGTATCTAACTACAGATCCTGTCTCTCAGCGTACTGTAGCTGGCGGGTGTAACGTGAACATTTTTAAGTAAACTGATGGGTTGAAATGTTAATTCGTGTCCTTTTGTTGTTAATCATCTAGGCTTCTGTGGTAATTATTTTAACCCTCTGTGTTTAATTATCTACTATTTTTTGGTAATTATTTAACCCTCGCGTCCTTCAATTCCGTGTATCTATCTACAGCTCCTGTTCTCTCAGCGTACTATAGCTGGCGGGTGTAACGTGAACATTTTTAAGTAAACTGATGGGTTGAAATGTTAATTCGTGTCCTTCTGTTGTTAATCATCTAGCCTTCTGTGGTAATTATTTAGCCCTCGCATCCTTCTGCTCTGTTAATCATCTAGCCTTCTGTGGTAATTATTTGAACTACGTTTCCTTCTACATATTTATTTTTTAACCCCAGTGCCCTTCTATACATCAAACCTCCACATCCTTCTGCGTATCTCACCTCCTTCTGCATATTTAACCACAACATCCGCAACAAGTCTCTGTCAGCAAACTCGTTGTAACCTGTGGGCTCTGTGATTTGTTACAATAAAGATGTATTTTATTAGCCGTAATTAGGCGTCCTGCCCTCTGATTGGTCCATACACCCGCAACAAACAACACTGTTGCATCAGTCACCTCCCCACCACCCCCAATTACCGCTATTTTCCTCTCACTTTGCTCTCAGCTTTCATTGCGATCAGACGTGTCCCTGTGTTGCTCCGTTTGCTGCGTTTTGCAAAGATAACCTCACTTTTCCTAACCTCAATCTTGAGCGTTTGCTTACCCTATCTTACGTGTAACATAACCTTACTTTTGATTTGTATTATAATAATTTTGAGTAACATAACCTCACTTTTTCTAACCTCAATCTTTACACTCCAACTTTACTGTATTATATTCCATGCATGGTGTACTTAATTTTATTTCTGTGTTGTATTTATTGTCTTGGCTAGAGTAGTGTTGTTTTGTGTTTAATTGTTTGATTTGATAGTTTACAGTAAGGAAGTAAACAAACCCTCACTTCCTTGTGGATAAAGTAGTGTTGTGTTGACTGACATAACCTCCAGTAACCTTATTTTTTTTGCCCTGGTTCTTTTGAACTGTAAATTCACCTCAGTAACCTCACCTTCTATTCTTGTTCTTTAAAACAGTTTTGGTTAGAACAGTTTTTGTATGTGTTGACTAACAGTAACCTCACTTTTCCGAGCCGCTGAGCGAGGAAAGAGTAAGAAGAAAATTTTCCCGCCAAACCTAACCTCACTTTCTTCCCTCCAAAGTGTTACCAACTTAGCAGAGCTAATGTACCATACATAATTATATGTATCATATATAATTATATGTACCATATATAATACTATAGTGTATAATCATATACGTACCATAATAGCGTATAATATACCATCACCAGAAAGGTAAGTGGCTATCTAACCTCACTTTCTTGTTTGATTTGACTATAGTAGTGTTGTGTAACAGTAATCTCACTTTTCTTTAATGCAGTTTTGGTTAGTGTTTGCTACCTTCATACTGGTATATTACTGGTAACTTCTTATGTTGTCGTTTTCTGACTTTTGGTAACTTGTAGTTCTGATTTGACTCGCGTAGTGTTAGTGTTTTTCTGACATGCGTGGTACAGGGGTACCGTGCTCTTTTGTAGATCCTCTGTACCTGTTATTTTAGAGAACTTGGTCAGTGACTTTAAAGTATCAGTTCTAGACGTAACCGTTCCAATAGTAACAGTTACGTTCTCTATCTTGTTCATGTTATAACATTGGAAACTGCTACAAAGTAACGGTTCCAAATGGTTACAGTTCCAACAATGTAACAGTTCCAGCAGTACTCGTTCCAACGGTTCCAACAGTAACCGTTCCAAAAGTAACAGTTCCAGTAGACCAACCAGTGACAAAGTAACAGTTCCGTTCTCTATATAGCTCTTACAACAAGCTCTAGTTCTTCAGTCTGATTTCAGTCGTCACACTGTTCGGAAGTACTTTTGCACTGCTCTTGCGTAGGTGTTCGTGTTTTAAACCTTCATTGGAGTTAACTTTCGATAACTTGTAGTTCTGGTTTGACTTGCTTAGTGTGTGTGTATGTTAGTGTTTTTCTGACTTGCGTAGTGGTACAGGGGTACTGTGCTCCCCTACATACTATATATCTCTTACAACAAGCTCTAGTTCTTCAGTCTGATTTCAGTCGTCACACTGGTCGGACGTTCTTTTGCGCTGCTCTTGCGTAGGTGTTCTCTTGCACAGATTATTATTGATTCTGCGTAATTCAGTTGTATCCGTGTGAGCCTGACTCTGGTCGGTGTGTTTTCTCTTTTAAGCGTTAGCACAGTTTAGCTTGTTTTCAGTATTTAATTGTTTGTTGAAAGATGGACGTTTCTAAAAAGAACCCTCAAAACCCGATAAATTTAATTAGTAAAAATCAAACCTATGTTAAAAAATTCAGACTTTACGGGACTAATACTGTTTTTAAATTTACTAACCCTCCCAATGGTATCTCTGAGTTTGATTGGATTCGTAAGGGTCTCAATCAAATTGTTGAAAAAGCTAAATCTGACGCTGAACCTACCGATTATCTAGGGTTTAAATTACAGTCAATAAATTTAAAAAGTGCTGAACCGGGGTACGTAGATTATAGACCGGTCTCAGAAGTTAGCGGTGATGTACTTTGGCAAGTTTTCGGAGGTATTCTTCAATCAAATTCAGAATCAATTAAATCCACTGATACGTTTAAAGTAGACGTGTCACGAGTTAACGTTCCAGTAGGTTCTGGGAGGGTAAGGCCCGGCCTGTATAATACATTTGATGAGGAATCTAAAGCGAGACGGGGAATAGTTGTAATAAATAACAAAGACAATTTATGTTTGGCTAGAGCGTTGGTAGTAGGCAAAGCGTATGCAAAAAATGATCCTCAGATCTACGCTATTCGAAAAGACAAGGGGAAAAGACAAACTTTCAGAGCTAATAAGCTCATAGCAAAAGCCCGTGTAGAAATGCCGGAGGAAGGTGCCGGTATCCCCGAGCTAGAAAAATTCCAGTCCCATCTTAAAAAATACAAAATTACCGTCTACAACTATGACAGAAAAGGCCGGGATGTCTATTTTGAGGGAGGTAATGAAGACGCTAAATTTAAAATAAACCTTCTGTTTCACAATGGTCATTATAATGTAATTACAAACTTAACTGCAGCGTTTGTTTGTAATTTCTTTTGTGAAGCCTGTCATATTCCCTATAGCAACAGACATGAGCATCGTTGCTCTAACAGATGTTCGTCCTGCCATACTATCTCCCCACCCTGTAAACTAGAACACGGAGGCATTACATGCCGTTTTTGCTGTCGTTTCTTCAAAAACGAGCGGTGTTTAATAGCCCATCAAGGGCAAGTTTGTAAAACTATAAAGTTCTGCCGCGACTGTAACAAAATGATTTATCCAAGAAAACGTAAGACAGCTCACGTATGCGGAGAAGTTTATTGTGAACCCTGTGAAGCGTTCAAAGACCCCGCACATCAGTGTTTCATGAGGGTAGATAGGAGAACTCCCAAAGACCGTGATTTTTTGTTTATTTTCTTTGACTTGGAGACTCGCCAAGACGAGTCTCTCCCCTCTGACGAAAATATGAAAGTACATAAAGTTAACTTGTGTGTCTCACAACAGTACTGTTTTAAATGTATTAATGGGGGTGAGTGTGAAACTTGCTCGGAACGGCAAAGGGTATTTGAAAAGGAACCGGTAAAACAGTTTATGGACTATGTGATGCAAGTTCGAAAAAAATTTAAAGATGTTTGTGTAATTGCCCACAACGGGCAAGGTTTTGATTTCCAATTCATACTACAATATATTATTGAAGAAACTAAATTTACCCCAAAAATAACTCCTCGGGGAACTAAAATTATTTTGATGGAAATGGACAACGTCAGATTCATCGACTCCCTAAGCTATTTCCCTATGGCCCTCTCTGCGCTCCCTAAAGCCTTCGACCTGCCTCCCGAGAAAAAGAAGGGCTACTTCCCGCATCTTTTCAATACATTGGCGAACCAAAATTATGTAGGCCCTATGCCCGACAAAAAATACTACTGCCCCGAGTCGATGTTTGAGAAACCACACAAGGCCTTTGAAGAATAGTACGAGGAACAAGTCGCTGAAGACTACGTGTTTGATTTTAAAAAGGAAATGTTGGAGTACTGTATTTCAGACGTAGAAATCCTAGCTCAAGCGTGTATTAAATTTAGAGCCTTGCTTCTTCAAGAGTGTAACGTAGATCCTTTTCTCGAGGCTATCACAATAGCCAGCGCGTGTAACCTGGCCTTCCGCAGTAACTTCTTAAAAGAAAATACTATTGGACTTATACCAAAATCAGGGTACCGAATTGCAGACAATCAGTCAGCCGTTGCTTTACAGTGGCTAACATGGGAGGAGGAGAAACGTGGAGTAAAGATTCAACATGCGGGCCGGGGTAAAGAAGTAAAAATTAAAGGAATGAAAGTAGATGGGTTTGATGGTGAGCGAATTTATGAGTTCCACGGGTGTTACTGGCACGGCTGCCCAAAATGTTTTCCTTACAATCGAGAAGAACCTCTGCCGGAGGTTTGCATCTCCGTTACGAGAGAACCAAGTCCAAAATGGCAAAATTTAATAGCTATGAGGTTGTAGAGATGTGGGAGTGTGAGTTTAAAGGTTTGAAGAAAGATAAAAAATTAAATCACCTGAACCAACTATCCATTCTAAACACACTTCCGCTTAATCCTAGAGATTCCTTCTTTGGAGGCAGGACGGGCAATACTAAAACGTATTGTAAATGTGAAGGGGGAGAATCAATCCAATATGTAGATGTTTGTTCTCTCTACCCGTATGTAAATAAATATTGTAAGTATCCCGTGGGTCACCCTACTGTTTACGTTGGAAATGAGTGCCGAGAGAGAGGCCTTGAAGTAGAGGGCTTGTTAAAGTGTAAGATTCTACCTCCTTACAACTTGTATCATCCCGTACTCCCCGCAAAAATGAATAATAAATTGATGTTTGTTTTGTGTAGAACTTGCGGGGAAATTCAAAATCAGGGGGAATGTTTTCATGATAGTGAGGAAAGGGCGATGGTAGGAACATGGACTATGGATGAAATTAGAAAAGCTGTAGAGAAAGGATACGTTGTGCTTGATATGTATGAGTTGTGGGAGTATGAGGTCGCTACATACGAGAAAGGGGGACTTTTTACCGATTTTATTAATAAATTCTTGAAAGTAAAGCAGGAAGCCTCAGGGTATCCCGCTTGGTGTAAAACAGAGGAGGATAAAGACAAGTATGTTTCTGATTTCTTTGAGCGTGAGGGTATTCAACTGGACACGGGCAAAATTGCTAAAAACGGGGGTTTGAGATCGGTAGCCAAACTCATGCTAAACAGTTTTTGGGGCAAGTTTGGTCAACGCGAAAACATGACAAAAACTGCAATCGTGAGAGACTCTAAAGAATTTTTCAATTCGTTAACTCAACCAGGAACAAAAGTAAAGTTTGTTGAAATAATTAACCAGGAGGTTTTATTAGTTAATTGGCAGAATGTTGATGAAGCTAGTGAGCCTCTAAAAACTGTAAATGTTGTAATTGCGGCCTACACTACAGCTCATGCGAGACTTAAACTTTATGAACACTTGGAGGCTTTGGGTGGGCAGGTCTTGTATTATGATACAGATTCGTGTATTTATTTATACCGGGAAGGACTGTACAGGGTCCCTACGGGGGATTACCTCGGTGAAATGACCGATGAATTGGCAGGTGACTACGGGCCCGGCTCTTATATCGTAGAGTTTGTTTCTGGGGGGCCTAAAACTTATGCATACCTTGTTTGGTCAACCAACAAACAGAAACTAGAATCTGTGTGTAAAATCAAAGGCCTCACCCTCAATTTAAAAACCTCCGAAACGCTAAATTTTGAACAATTGAAAAAGATGGTCCTTAGTGAAGCTGCTGAAATTTTAGAAATTGAAGAAAACAGAATCAGGAGAACAAAGAGACGAGAAGTCGTTACAGTAAGCGAAGTTAAAAAGTTTAAAATTACAGGACCCAAGAGGAAATTTAATGATGATCACGATACCTTGCCTTTCGGCTTTAAAAAACAAAGAGTTGCTTAACGGAGCTATCACTCACACGGGTACTGTGTGCATATACCTCTAAACATCAGCTATATCAAATCTTTCTGTTCTGAGACGCGGTAGTGAACGGACGTGCCTGTACTGTTACTGTTTGTCTCTTCTTGTAGAATGTCTGCTGAAAATAATACACCCACTATTCAAGCGGTGTTTTTAAAGTTTATATCTAAAAGAAAGTTAAACGAAAATTCAAAATTTCGCATTACATGCTCAGAGTATGAGTTCTTTCTTACTGGGCCAATAAATGCATGGGAATGGCCTTTGATGTTCTCGGAGTATATAGTAGATAAAATAACGGAGGACTCCTCATCAAACACCTACATTGGAGTAGCAATAAAGTACGGTGATGTTTCGGGAAATATACCGTTTCTGCCTTTAGGGAATTTAACACCGTCAGTTTTTGATGATCACTTTGAAGAAATATTTTGTAACGTTGAGAAACTATCTGGTGTTTTACGTCTTGAAGTAACACTTGTCTCAATTCCATGTTGCTACCTTCGATAAAGGTAGCACCTTTCCCTACGGAGCAGCGTTACTCTTGTATATACCAAATGTCACTAGTACAGTTTCATCATTCTGCTCCAAGTCGCGGTACTGATCAGACGTTCTTTTGCGCTTCTTTTTCCTGTACTATTGAGTAAATTGTGACATGGCTGCCAAGTTCTATACATTCAATAACAAACCCGTATTGGTTCTGTTTGATAATGAAGGAAAGCCATGGTTTAAAGCTAAAGACGTAGCTACTGCTCTAAAGCATGTTAATTGCTGGAGTGCAATTCAGAAACATGTAGATGACAGTGATAAATTAACTGTTGGAAGTTTTTCTGACGCCCAAAAACAGGGCGTTGGGCCTATTGAGAAAACAACGGTTTTCATAAATGAAGCCGGATTATGTTCTTTGATGTTAAAATCAACTACTCCTGAGGCAAGACTGTTAGTAAAAAGTCTGTTGCCAGAGAAGTTTTACCTTACTTACACAAATATGAAGGATGAAAGTTAACTTTAAATGTAAATTTTCTTTAAAATCACAAGTTCCCACTGTATGTGTGTGTGTGTGTGTGTGTGAATGAAGGTCACTGGCGCGGGTGACGAAAAGCCCCGTAAACCTGAATTAAGGTCACTGGCGCGGGTGACAAAAAGCCCCGTAAACCTGAATGTGTGATGAAGGGGTTAGTAGATTGAGGCGTCGGGCTAACACCCCGGCTACTCCTTCGAACAACCCGGTGTGAATGAAGGATCTTGTACATTGAGGCGCCTGGCTAACAACCAGGCTACTCCTTGGAACGGTCCGTACGGTGGGACTTGTAAGAATAAAAATGAAAACTGCGCCTCGATGTCCGCGAAGTACTACGCTCAAAAAATATTTTCGAGTGGGGTCTAATAAAAAAAAGACCCGGCAGTCGCTCACCCATCAGGCAGGGCTAAACCCTTTGTAAGTCCAGGGGTGTGGGGAGGTTGGCGTAAAAAACCGTGAAACCGTTTGTTGTAATCCTCCGACTGTCAGGGAAAACCGGATGGAAAGGCGCAACAAAAAAAAGATAAAAATAAAAACCAAATAAAAAGTATAAAAGCAAAAAAACAAAAAAATATATAAAAAGGAGGTAGCATTTTGTTATGGAGTGGCTACCACTGTGAGAGGCGATGGTTGGGGCCTCTCACCCCAGAGGTTAGGCCTCCAGGGGAAGCTCTGGGTAACCAAAAAGAACGCGCCGACGCTCCTACGGCCTAGCCTAAAGGCTTACCGTGGTGTGGAAACGTGAGCGTTCAAAATTATTTCACTGGGGTTAGAAGTGTTTAACCGATAAATTTTAAAAATATCCCCGTTAAAGTGAAATGTAACACATTATAATGTAGCTTCAGCGGAGGCAGGAGTAAATGACCGGAAAATTTTAAGAAGTTTCGGCCAATTTATGGCACTGCCCCCTTAAAAAAACCTTCAAGCTGAATTTGAGGTATTTGACGGAGAAGTTACAGCGTAAAAATACGACAGATCTGCCGTTTTACAGGACTTAAATGCAAATAACCAATCAAGTTTAAAGACTCGGAGCTAAATACTGTATAATTTCTGTCCTTCTAAAGAATGCATTTTATGCTTGTTGTCTTTTAATATGCACCCATGGTGTGTAATTTTTTGCCAACTCTCTGATATTGGTGTTGGTTACAATCCTTTTACTAGTGAATTCAGTAAAATTATATATTGATTCAGTTTGTTACATAGTTTTACAAGCAATCAACTACAGCAAAAAGACAACTCTGTATTTGTTTGACTTTACAAAATACCCTACTGTTACCAGCCTCTTCTGCATTAGTTTTAATTCTTAAACAGTGGGTCCTGAGGGTCCAACACTTAGAATCATGATAATTGAGTTGGGACCCATTTTGGGTCCCAACTACTTCCGGTGTAGGGTTATCAAAGGGATTCGTTCCCCTTGGAGTGGGGGTATAGTTTTATTGTCTGTCCATTTCTGCTAGTTTTTACAAGCCTCTTCTCTCCTTTTAGTTAATATAACCTTGAGATTTCTAAACAGTTCAATACATGTAAAGTTTCCCAAAGTAATTCTTAAGTAACACTTAATTTACAGGCATACACAACAGCTACAATTATTCAATCATGAAGCTAAAACCCAGTTAATATACTAACAATCTAATAAAAGACAGAGACATGACCCAAAATAACAGCTAAAATACACAAAAAACAGCTAAAATACACAAAAAAACCCGCTACAAATAGCCAGAGAGCCATTTTAGCAAGGGGGAAGTATTGACCCCCTTTACCTTCACCTTAAAGAATCAGTCAAAGAATAATTTATTTTGTGTTGGTTTCTCACCCGTTTTCTTGTAGTTTGTGTCAATCACATGTATTTTACATTATCATGATTTAAGAGTGGCTGAGGTATATGATAATGTAGAGAAAACCATACCGGAAGTGGGGGTGAACGTTTTGTTCACCCCTTTGAACTATCAATCCCAAATAGTTTAAATCAATGAACAATGGCTTTACTATATTTAACATAAAAAAGAAGCAAACACCCTGAAAAAACTAGTACAACAGAGCTTGTAGACTGTCCAATTTTGTGATGTTTTTTCTTTACATAGTTTAAATTGTAGCGTGGGTTAATAAGTAGCGAACTGCATTTCAATTGTCCCAAAAACTCTCAATATATTTAATTTTAAAGTATAGCTCCTTCAATTGTTTTGATACTTTCCCACAGTACAGAGTTTAAGTTTTGGTAAATCTTAGCGGAGGTTAACAGGTACATACATACCGAGTTTCATTAGAATCGGCCAAGCCGTTCTCAATATATTAAATTTTAAAGTTTTACACCCTCCATCATCCCTTAAACAACCCTTTTCTACCCTCCAACAAAATTGAAAGTTAGAGGATGTTAACAAGTATCCACATGTCAAGTTTCAATTATATCGTCTCACCCGTTCTTAAGATATTGATTTTTAAAGTATAGCTCCTTCAATTGTTTTGATACTACCTGCAGTGCAGAGTTTAGGTTTTGGTAAATTTTAGCGGAGGTTAACAGGTACATACATGCCAAATTTCATTAAAATCGGCCAAGCTGTTCTTGAGATATTTAATTTTGAAAATTTGCCCCTTCATTTTTTGAGATGCAACCCGCAACATTTTGGTTAAGACTTTTCATATGGGTAGCTACCCCCCTGGAGTGCCTACACTACGTAGTAGGCAGTTTTCTGGAGTCAAAATGACCCTAGGACTTACCGTTTTCGAGATATTAGCAATTTTTAGAAAATCTGACACAAGAGTGAGAAGAAAATTAATAAAAAAGAAAGAAGGCGTGGTGAGGGGGAGAGGGGAAGGTGAGGGGACTGACAGTAACAAAACACAAAAGATAAATAAATAAAAGCGAGTAAAGGATGGGTGAGGTGGAGAGGGGAGGGGAAGGTGAAGGGTGAGAAGAAGAAGAACACGCAAGTGCTAACAGAAGTGATCAGTAGGGTTCCCGGGAGATGGGTCCTAACATGGGGTCTTATGGGCCTAAAATCTGGCTTCTGATTGGTCCAATTAGGTCACGTGATTCAAGATGGCGGCGCCCATGGTGGTGTTCCCGCCAAATTTGCGCGCCAAAAAAAAATTGGCGCCAAACCTAACCTCACTTTCTTCCCGCCAGATTTCCTAACCTCACTTTTCTTCCCGCCAGATTCTCGTTACGTCAAAGACGGGTAAACCAAAGACCAAAGAAAATAAAGTCATTGATTTATGAATTATGGAGTCATTACGTCACGCTCACGGACAGTTAAGTAAGAAAGTCATGGACATTCAAAACAGTAAAGTCACAGACATTTATAATACAACGGACTGCAAAAAATATTTATGTTGACAACTTAAGAAAAAAAGCAACTGTTGCCAACTCACATAACTCTAACGTGTCCATGTATATATATAAATGACCATGGACACTTAAATTTACTTTAAAAACTATTCCCATGTTAGAACCCACTCCCTGCGAATCCTACTGATCACTTCTGTTAGCACTTGCGTGTTCTTCTTCTTCTCACCCTTCACCTTCCCCTCCCCTCTCCACCTCACCCATCCTTTACTCGCTTTTATTTATTTATCTTTTGTGTTTTGTTACTGTCAGTCCCCTCACCTTCCCCTCTCCCCCTCACCACGCCTTCTTTCTTTTTTATTAATTTTCTTCTCACTCTTGTGTCAGATTTTCTAAAAATTGCTAATATCTCGAAAACGGTAAGTCCTAGGGTCATTTTGACTCCAGAAAACTGCCTACTACGTAGTGTAGGCACTCCAGGGGGGTAGCTACCCATATGAAAAGTCTTAACCAAAATGTTGCGGGTTGCATCTCAAAAAATGAAGGGGCAAATTTTCAAAATTAAATATCTCAAGAACAGCTTGGCCGATTTTAATGAAATTTGGCATGTATGTACCTGTTAACCTCCGCTAAAATTTACCAAAACCTAAACTCTGCACTGCAGGTAGTATCAAAACAATTGAAGGAGCTATACTTTAAAAATCAATATCTTAAGAACGGGTGAGACGATATAATTGAAACTTGACATGTGGATACTTGTTAACATCCTCTAACTTTCAATTTTGTTGGAGGGTAGAAAAGGGTTGTTTAAGGGATGATGGAGGGTGTAAAACTTTAAAATTTAATATATTGAGAACGGCTTGGCCGATTCTAATGAAACTCGGTATGTATGTACCTGTTAACCTCCGCTAAGATTTACCAAAACTTAAACTCTGTACTGTGGGAAAGTATCAAAACAATTGAAGGAGCTATACTTTAAAATTAAATATATTGAGAGTTTTTGGGACAATTGAAATGCAGTTCGCTACTTATTAACCCACGCTACAATTTAAACTATGTAAAGAAAAAACATCACAAAATTGGACAGTCTACAAGCTCTGTTGTACTAGTTTTTTCAGGGTGTTTGCTTCTTTTTTATGTTAAATATAGTAAAGCCATTGTTCATTGATTTAAACTATTTGGGATTGATAGTTCAAAGGGGTGAACAAAACGTTCACCCCCACTTCCGGTATGGTTTTCTCTACATTATCATATACCTCAGCCACTCTTAAATCATGATAATGTAAAATACATGTGATTGACACAAACTACAAGAAAACGGGTGAGAAACCAACACAAAATAAATTATTCTTTGACTGATTCTTTAAGGTGAAGGTAAAGGGGGTCAATACTTCCCCCTTGCTAAAATGGCTCTCTGGCTATTTGTAGCGGGTTTTTTTGTGTATTTTAGCTGTTTTTTGTGTATTTTAGCTGTTATTTTGGGTCATGTCTCTGTCTTTTATTAGATTGTTAGTATATTAACTGGGTTTTAGCTTCATGATTGAATAATTGTAGCTGTTGTGTATGCCTGTAAATTAAGTGTTACTTAAGAATTACTTTGGGAAACTTTACATGTATTGAACTGTTTAGAAATCTCAAGGTTATATTAACTAAAAGGAGAGAAGAGGCTTGTAAAAACTAGCAGAAATGGACAGACATAAAACTATACCCCCACTCCAAGGGGAACGAATCCCTTTGATAACCCTACACCGGAAGTAGTTGGGACCCAAAATGGGTCCCAACTCAATTATCATGATTCTAAGTGTTGGACCCTCAGGACCCACTGTTTAAGAATTAAAACTAATGCAGAAGAGGCTGGTAACAGTAGGGTATTTTGTAAAGTCAAACAAATACAGAGTTGTCTTTTTGCTGTAGTTGATTGCTTGTAAAACTATGTAACAAACTGAATCAATATATAATTTTACTGAATTCACTAGTAAAAGGATTGTAACCAACACCAATATCAGAGAGTTGGCAAAAAATTACACACCATGGGTGCATATTAAAAGACAACAAGCATAAAATGCATTCTTTAGAAGGACAGAAATTATACAGTATTTAGCTCCGAGTCTTTAAACTTGATTGGTTATTTGCATTTAAGTCCTGTAAAACGGCAGATCTGTCGTATTTTTACGCTGTAACTTCTCCGTCAAATACCTCAAATTCAGCTTGAAGGTTTTTTTAAGGGGGCAGTGCCATAAATTGGCCGAAACTTCTTAAATTTTTCCGGTCATTTACTCCTGCCTCCGCTGAAGCTACATTATAATGTGTTACATTTCACTTTAACGGGGATATTTTTAAAATTTATCGGTTAAACACTTCTAACCCCAGTGAAATAATTTTGAACGCTCACGTTTCCACACCACGGTAAGCCTTTAGGCTAGGCCGTAGGAGCGTCGGCGCGTTCTTTTTGGTTACCCAGAGCTTCCCCTGGAGGCCTAACCTCTGGGGTGAGAGGCCCCAACCATCGCCTCTCACAGTGGTAGCCACTCCATAACAAAATGCTACCTCCTTTTTATATATTTTTTTGTTTTTTTGCTTTTATACTTTTTATTTGGTTTTTATTTTTATCTTTTTTTTGTTGCGCCTTTCCATCCGGTTTTCCCTGACAGTCGGAGGATTACAACAAACGGTTTCACGGTTTTTTACGCCAACCTCCCCACACCCCTGGACTTACAAAGGGTTTAGCCCTGCCTGATGGGTGAGCGACTGCCGGGTCTTTTTTTTATTAGACCCCACTCGAAAATATTTTTTGAGCGTAGTACTTCGCGGACATCGAGGCGCAGTTTTCATTTTTATTCTTACAAGTCCCACCGTACGGACCGTTCCAAGGAGTAGCCTGGTTGTTAGCCAGGCGCCTCAATGTACAAGATCCTTCATTCACACCGGGTTGTTCGAAGGAGTAGCCGGGGTGTTAGCCCGACGCCTCAATCTACTAACCCCTTCATCACACATTCAGGTTTACGGGGCTTTTTGTCACCCGCGCCAGTGACCTTAATTCAGGTTTACGGGGCTTTTCGTCACCCGCGCCAGTGACCTTCATTCACACACACACACACACACACATACAGTGGGAACTTGTGATTTTAAAGAAAATTTACATTTAAAGTTAACTTTCATCCTTCATATTTGTGTAAGTAAGGTAAAACTTCTCTGGCAACAGACTTTTTACTAACAGTCTTGCCTCAGGAGTAGTTGATTTTAACATCAAAGAACATAATCCGGCTTCATTTATGAAAACCGTTGTTTTCTCAATAGGCCCAACGCCCTGTTTTTGGGCGTCAGAAAAACTTCCAACAGTTAATTTATCACTGTCATCTACATGTTTCTGAATTGCACTCCAGCAATTAACATGCTTTAGAGCAGTAGCTACGTCTTTAGCTTTAAACCATGGCTTTCCTTCATTATCAAACAGAACCAATACGGGTTTGTTATTGAATGTATAGAACTTGGCAGCCATGTCACAATTTACTCAATAGTACAGGAAAAAGAAGCGCAAAAGAACGTCTGATCAGTACCGCGACTTGGAGCAGAATGATGAAACTGTACTAGTGACATTTGGTATATACAAGAGTAACGCTGCTCCGTAGGGAAAGGTGCTACCTTTATCGAAGGTAGCAACATGGAATTGAGACAAGTGTTACTTCAAGACGTAAAACACCAGATAGTTTCTCAACGTTACAAAATATTTCTTCAAAGTGATCATCAAAAACTGACGGTGTTAAATTCCCTAAAGGCAGAAACGGTATATTTCCCGAAACATCACCGTACTTTATTGCTACTCCAATGTAGGTGTTTGATGAGGAGTCCTCCGTTATTTTATCTACTATATACTCCGAGAACATCAAAGGCCATTCCCATGCATTTATTGGCCCAGTAAGAAAGAACTCATACTCTGAGCATGTAATGCGAAATTTTGAATTTTCGTTTAACTTTCTTTTAGATATAAACTTTAAAAACACCGCTTGAATAGTGGGTGTATTATTTTCAGCAGACATTCTACAAGAAGAGACAAACAGTAACAGTACAGGCACGTCCGTTCACTACCGCGTCTCAGAACAGAAAGATTTGATATAGCTGATGTTTAGAGGTATATGCACACAGTACCCGTGTGAGTGATAGCTCCGTTAAGCAACTCTTTGTTTTTTAAAGCCGAAAGGCAAGGTATCGTGATCATCATTAAATTTCCTCTTGGGTCCTGTAATTTTAAACTTTTTAACTTCGCTTACTGTAACGACTTCTCGTCTCTTTGTTCTCCTGATTCTGTTTTCTTCAATTTCTAAAATTTCAGCAGCTTCACTAAGGACCATCTTTTTCAATTGTTCAAAATTTAGCGTTTCGGAGGTTTTTAAATTGAGGGTGAGGCCTTTGATTTTACACACAGATTCTAGTTTCTGTTTGTTGGTTGACCAAACAAGGTATGCATAAGTTTTAGGCCCCCCAGAAACAAACTCTACGATATAAGAGCCGGGCCCGTAGTCACCTGCCAATTCATCGGTCATTTCACCGAGGTAATCCCCCGTAGGGACCCTGTACAGTCCTTCCCGGTATAAATAAATACACGAATCTGTATCATAATACAAGACCTGCCCACCCAAAGCCTCCAAGTGTTCATAAAGTTTAAGTCTCGCATGAGCTGTAGTGTAGGCCGCAATTACAACATTTACAGTTTTTAGAGGCTCACTAGCTTCATCAACATTCTGCCAATTAACTAATAAAACCTCCTGGTTAATTATTTCAACAAACTTTACTTTTGTTCCTGGTTGAGTTAACGAATTGAAAAATTCTTTAGAGTCTCTCACGATTGCAGTTTTTGTCATGTTTTCGCGTTGACCAAACTTGCCCCAAAAACTGTTTAGCATGAGTTTGGCTACCGATCTCAAACCCCCGTTTTTAGCAATTTTGCCCGTGTCCAGTTGAATACCCTCACGCTCAAAGAAATCAGAAACATACTTGTCTTTATCCTCCTCTGTTTTACACCAAGCGGGATACCCTGAGGCTTCCTGCTTTACTTTCAAGAATTTATTAATAAAATCGGTAAAAAGTCCCCCTTTCTCGTATGTAGCGACCTCATACTCCCACAACTCATACATATCAAGCACAACGTATCCTTTCTCTACAGCTTTTCTAATTTCATCCATAGTCCATGTTCCTACCATCGCCCTTTCCTCACTATCATGAAAACATTCCCCCTGATTTTGAATTTCCCCGCAAGTTCTACACAAAACAAACATCAATTTATTATTCATTTTTGCGGGGAGTACGGGATGATACAAGTTGTAAGGAGGTAGAATCTTACACTTTAACAAGCCCTCTACTTCAAGGCCTCTCTCTCGGCACTCATTTCCAACGTAAACAGTAGGGTGACCCACGGGATACTTACAATATTTATTTACATACGGGTAGAGAGAACAAACATCTACATATTGGATTGATTCTCCCCCTTCACATTTACAATACGTTTTAGTATTGCCCGTCCTGCCTCCAAAGAAGGAATCTCTAGGATTAAGCGGAAGTGTGTTTAGAATGGATAGTTGGTTCAGGTGATTTAATTTTTTATCTTTCTTCAAACCTTTAAACTCACACTCCCACATCTCTACAACCTCATAGCTATTAAATTTTGCCATTTTGGACTTGGTTCTCTCGTAACGGAGATGCAAACCTCCGGCAGAGGTTCTTCTCGATTGTAAGGAAAACATTTTGGGCAGCCGTGCCAGTAACACCCGTGGAACTCATAAATTCGCTCACCATCAAACCCATCTACTTTCATTCCTTTAATTTTTACTTCTTTACCCCGGCCCGCATGTTGAATCTTTACTCCACGTTTCTCCTCCTCCCATGTTAGCCACTGTAAAGCAACGGCTGACTGATTGTCTGCAATTCGGTACCCTGATTTTGGTATAAGTCCAATAGTATTTTCTTTTAAGAAGTTACTGCGGAAGGCCAGGTTACACGCGCTGGCTATTGTGATAGCCTCGAGAAAAGGATCTACGTTACACTCTTGAAGAAGCAAGGCTCTAAATTTAATACACGCTTGAGCTAGGATTTCTACGTCTGAAATACAGTACTCCAACATTTCCTTTTTAAAATCAAACACGTAGTCTTCAGCGACTTGTTCCTCGTACTATTCTTCAAAGGCCTTGTGTGGTTTCTCAAACATCGACTCGGGGCAGTAGTATTTTTTGTCGGGCATAGGGCCTACATAATTTTGGTTCGCCAATGTATTGAAAAGATGCGGGAAGTAGCCCTTCTTTTTCTCGGGAGGCAGGTCGAAGGCTTTAGGGAGCGCAGAGAGGGCCATAGGGAAATAGCTTAGGGAGTCGATGAATCTGACGTTGTCCATTTCCATCAAAATAATTTTAGTTCCCCGAGGAGTTATTTTTGGGGTAAATTTAGTTTCTTCAATAATATATTGTAGTATGAATTGGAAATCAAAACCTTGCCCGTTGTGGGCAATTACACAAACATCTTTAAATTTTTTTCGAACTTGCATCACATAGTCCATAAACTGTTTTACCGGTTCCTTTTCAAATACCCTTTGCCGTTCCGAGCAAGTTTCACACTCACCCCCATTAATACATTTAAAACAGTACTGTTGTGAGACACACAAGTTAACTTTATGTACTTTCATATTTTCGTCAGAGGGGAGAGACTCGTCTTGGCGAGTCTCCAAGTCAAAGAAAATAAACAAAAAATCACGGTCTTTGGGAGTTCTCCTATCTACCCTCATGAAACACTGATGTGCGGGGTCTTTGAACGCTTCACAGGGTTCACAATAAACTTCTCCGCATACGTGAGCTGTCTTACGTTTTCTTGGATAAATCATTTTGTTACAGTCGCGGCAGAACTTTATAGTTTTACAAACTTGCCCTTGATGGGCTATTAAACACCGCTCGTTTTTGAAGAAACGACAGCAAAAACGGCATGTAATGCCTCCGTGTTCTAGTTTACAGGGTGGGGAGATAGTATGGCAGGACGAACATCTGTTAGAGCAACGATGCTCATGTCTGTTGCTATAGGGAATATGACAGGCTTCACAAAAGAAATTACAAACAAACGCTGCAGTTAAGTTTGTAATTACATTATAATGACCATTGTGAAACAGAAGGTTTATTTTAAATTTAGCGTCTTCATTACCTCCCTCAAAATAGACATCCCGGCCTTTTCTGTCATAGTTGTAGACGGTAATTTTGTATTTTTTAAGATGGGACTGGAATTTTTCTAGCTCGGGGATACCGGCACCTTCCTCCGGCATTTCTACACGGGCTTTTGCTATGAGCTTATTAGCTCTGAAAGTTTGTCTTTTCCCCTTGTCTTTTCGAATAGCGTAGATCTGAGGATCATTTTTTGCATACGCTTTGCCTACTACCAACGCTCTAGCCAAACATAAATTGTCTTTGTTATTTATTACAACTATTCCCCGTCTCGCTTTAGATTCCTCATCAAATGTATTATACAGGCCGGGCCTTACCCTCCCAGAACCTACTGGAACGTTAACTCGTGACACGTCTACTTTAAACGTATCAGTGGATTTAATTGATTCTGAATTTGATTGAAGAATACCTCCGAAAACTTGCCAAAGTACATCACCGCTAACTTCTGAGACCGGTCTATAATCTACGTACCCCGGTTCAGCACTTTTTAAATTTATTGACTGTAATTTAAACCCTAGATAATCGGTAGGTTCAGCGTCAGATTTAGCTTTTTCAACAATTTGATTGAGACCCTTACGAATCCAATCAAACTCAGAGATGCCATTGGGAGGGTTAGTAAATTTAAAAACAGTATTAGTCCCGTAAAGTCTGAATTTTTTAACATAGGTTTGATTTTTACTAATTAAATTTATCGGGTTTTGAGGGTTCTTTTTAGAAACGTCCATCTTTCAACAAACAATTAAATACTGAAAACAAGCTAAACTGTGCTAACGCTTAAAAGAGAAAACACACCGACCAGAGTCAGGCTCACACGGATACAACTGAATTACGCAGAATCAATAATAATCTGTGCAAGAGAACACCTACGCAAGAGCAGCGCAAAAGAACGTCCGACCAGTGTGACGACTGAAATCAGACTGAAGAACTAGAGCTTGTTGTAAGAGATATATAGTATGTAGGGGAGCACAGTACCCCTGTACCACTACGCAAGTCAGAAAAACACTAACATACACACACACTAAGCAAGTCAAACCAGAACTACAAGTTATCGAAAGTTAACTCCAATGAAGGTTTAAAACACGAACACCTACGCAAGAGCAGTGCAAAAGAACTTCCGAACAGTGTGACGACTGAAATCAGACTGAAGAACTAGAGCTTGTTGTAAGAGCTATATAGAGAACGGAACTGTTACTTTGTCACTGGTTGGTCTACTGGAACTGTTACTTTTGGAACGGTTACTGTTGGAACCGTTGGAACGAGTACTGCTGGAACTGTTACATTGTTGGAACTGTAACCATTTGGAACCGTTACTTTGTAGCAGTTTCCAATGTTATAACATGAACAAGATAGAGAACGTAACTGTTACTATTGGAACGGTTACGTCTAGAACTGATACTTTAAAGTCACTGACCAAGTTCTCTAAAATAACAGGTACAGAGGATCTACAAAAGAGCACGGTACCCCTGTACCACGCATGTCAGAAAAACACTAACACTACGCGAGTCAAATCAGAACTACAAGTTACCAAAAGTCAGAAAACGACAACATAAGAAGTTACCAGTAATATACCAGTATGAAGGTAGCAAACACTAACCAAAACTGCATTAAAGAAAAGTGAGATTACTGTTACACAACACTACTATAGTCAAATCAAACAAGAAAGTGAGGTTAGATAGCCACTTACCTTTCTGGTGATGGTATATTATACGCTATTATGGTACGTATATGATTATACACTATAGTATTATATATGGTACATATAATTATATATGATACATATAATTATGTATGGTACATTAGCTCTGCTAAGTTGGTAACACTTTGGAGGGAAGAAAGTGAGGTTAGGTTTGGCGGGAAAATTTTCTTCTTACTCTTTCCTCGCTCAGCGGCTCGGAAAAGTGAGGTTACTGTTAGTCAACACATACAAAAACTGTTCTAACCAAAACTGTTTTAAAGAACAAGAATAGAAGGTGAGGTTACTGAGGTGAATTTACAGTTCAAAAGAACCAGGGCAAAAAAAATAAGGTTACTGGAGGTTATGTCAGTCAACACAACACTACTTTATCCACAAGGAAGTGAGGGTTTGTTTACTTCCTTACTGTAAACTATCAAATCAAACAATTAAACACAAAACAACACTACTCTAGCCAAGACAATAAATACAACACAGAAATAAAATTAAGTACACCATGCATGGAATATAATACAGTAAAGTTGGAGTGTAAAGATTGAGGTTAGAAAAAGTGAGGTTATGTTACTCAAAATTATTATAATACAAATCAAAAGTAAGGTTATGTTACACGTAAGATAGGGTAAGCAAACGCTCAAGATTGAGGTTAGGAAAAGTGAGGTTATCTTTGCAAAACGCAGCAAACGGAGCAACACAGGGACACGTCTGATCGCAATGAAAGCTGAGAGCAAAGTGAGAGGAAAATAGCGGTAATTGGGGGTGGTGGGGAGGTGACTGATGCAACAGTGTTGTTTGTTGCGGGTGTATGGACCAATCAGAGGGCAGGACGCCTAATTACGGCTAATAAAATACATCTTTATTGTAACAAATCACAGAGCCCACAGGTTACAACGAGTTTGCTGACAGAGACTTGTTGCGGATGTTGTGGTTAAATATGCAGAAGGAGGTGAGATACGCAGAAGGATGTGGAGGTTAGATGTATAGAAGGGCACTGGGGTTAAAAAATAAATATGTAGAAGGAAACGTAGTTCAAATAATTACCACAGAAGGCTAGATGATTAACAGAGCAGAAGGATGCGAGGGCTAAATAATTACCACAGAAGGCTAGATGATTAACAACAGAAGGACACGAATTAACATTTCAACCCATCAGTTTACTTAAAAATGTTCACGTTACACCCGCCAGCTATAGTACGCTGAGAGAACAGGAGCTGTAGATAGATACACGGAATTGAAGGACGCGAGGGTTAAATAATTACCAAAAAATAGTAGATAATTAAACACAGAGGGTTAAAATAATTACCACAGAAGCCTAGATGATTAACAACAAAAGGACACGAATTAACATTTCAACCCATCAGTTTACTTAAAAATGTTCACGTTACACCCGCCAGCTACAGTACGCTGAGAGACAGGATCTGTAGTTAGATACACAGAAGAAAGTGAAGGACGCGAAACAATTACCAAAAGCGGTATATAATTAACCACAGAGGGTTAGATAATCAACCACAGAGGGTAGCAAAAGAGCCACAGGGGGTAGCAATTACACCCTAATTCCATTCCTCATAAGAGCCCATGTTATTCTATTCTCCCATAAGAGTCCATGTTAATCTATTCTCCATAAGACCCCATGTTAATCTATTCTCCATAAGACCAATGTTGGACCCCAAGCGCGCGGCCTTACTACTCACGGCACGAACCCGGACGTTTCGTTTCCAGCCGCTGTAAATGGAGGGACCAAATGTAAAAAGGAAGCTAGTCATAATGGACAGCCAAAAGACTTACCATAAGTTATGACAACTTCAATTGTACCTGTACCCAATGCCAGTCTCGAAACTGGTATAGACCAGTTTTAAGGTTGTCCTGGTACCTTGTTCTGACTCCCTAGGGGGAGTCAGAACGAATATTCCCACCAAAACTCATAACCGACAATTTTTATGAAAAAAATTATTTCTCTAAATACTATGTAATGGGGAGAAAAGGGTTAAAGGCACTAACCTAAAATAAACCTGCACAAAGACACTTCAAAAAGCACCCTAAATAACCAAATCCTACAGGAATGTATATTTGGCATCTGTGACTATAAATGTGCTCAAATAAACGCCGGAGTGGAGGGGGTGTGTAGGGGTGGTAAAGGGTGGTGTGGGGCGGGGGTGCAGTAGAGATCAATACTGCGCTGCAGCCACCTGTAGCTCGCGCGCGCACGCACGCCATCGCTCACGAGCGCACCAAGGGTATTTGACATTCGTGATTGTGATTGAAGGCAAGTTGTTTAGCGCATTGGAAACGCAAAATTGAGCATTACCGGTAATATTTCGCCTAAAATGTTTGCAAATACGATCGATCCTTGTAGTTTTTGTCAACTGAGTTTAGTGTATAACATAAAGATGACACTAAGAAAATACTTTGACGTTTTTTATCATAAAAAAGTAGTCAAACTTTTCCAAAAAATCTTAACTTGACAAACATAAATATCGATTCAAGATCGTATAAATTATGGTTTCTAAAGATAATGTATCATTTGTAAACTGCTGTTCGATCACTAACCGCCACGGGTCGTAGGCGTTGATTTGACTGACACTGAGTGACTTGCAGTTGAGGCACGTGAGGTGTTCAACGTGTAAGTTAGGGAACCATTGCTTACTTTTAAACCACTTTTTCACTGATTACTGAGTGATTTTATATTACTTAAGTCCCACGTTGCACATGATTAGTCATCAAAATTATAGGCTAAATAATGTACATTTTGTAAAATACAATGTACAAACTTATAGAGGTAATAGAAACCAGCAAAATGTTAAAGTTTGTAATGCTCCACATGTATATTTACACCAGTTACTGTACAGGAAGGTGTTACTGAAGGCCTGCTCGCCAATTCCACCTGAATATTCCTTCGAGCCACCTCAACAAATCGGGGTAATTTGCTGGTCTATACACTGAGCGCTCTCAACCAATCGGATGAGCTCCCTGGTTACTGCGTTGAGCACTCGTCAACGCAGGGGAGATTTTCCTGACATTACTGTATTTACTGTTGCCATGGTAATCATTAAACGAACCATGAACTTGAATGTACATGGATCGAAGCCAAGCAATTACAATTTTTGTAAAATCGTGAAAATTCTATACCATGATTTTATTTACAAAAATTACAATTTCTCAGCTATGCATAGTGATCTTTACAATAGTTATACCATCGTTTTAGCTTAAAATTTCACATTTTTAAATTCGCAGAACAAATACCCAATAATTTGCTGTTTTCAATATGAATATTTAAGTTTTAACAAATTTAAATGGCCGCCATTTTGAAACGGTTAAAGAAACACCAAAATTAATTACCAAATTAGCCCTACCAGAGTATAATACACATTCCAAGTTTCGAGCCAGTACCTCAAGTGGTTCCTAAGACACGCTGTAGTGGAAATCACTTACATGCAGACAGAGGAAAACAAATGATTTAGGATAAAGTGTATTGGAAGTTGTTAGCTCCTTTTGATGAGTTTGACCGAATCCTGAGTTTGTGCGATACTCTCGCGTAACTACCTGCATATTCAAGATTTGCTAATAAGATATAGTTTTTACTATGAACAATAATACAATCATCGAAGCATCACTACGTTGTAATTACAATAGCATGTCTCATTATTACACGAGTGGTGGAGATTAAAATACCCGTTTACTGAAGAGATAATATATTTACAGATAGAGAACGAATAATTTAAACAGCATTTAATTTTATACCTATAAATTTAAAGACATATTTCAATAATCCATCATTTAAATACAATAATTATAGATTTGATTAAACTAAACCAAACTATAGATGTTGTCAATAAATCAAACAAGACGGTAATAAAATGTTCAGCATCAATATAAACAAGTGCTCAACAAATAGGATCATCGTCAGTTCTTTTGAAGTACAGTATTGCCGGATCTGTCAAACATCCCGGGACAGCGTAATCAACTTGTCTTTCTGCAGGTTTAATCTATTAAATCTGCTTATTCCATGTTTCATTTTCCATTTATGATATCATTTTTATTATGTAGCTAATGACTGCTGTTCTGGTGTACTGCTGCTCTGATGTACTGCTGTACTGCTACACTGATGCTCTGCTGCACTGCTGCACTGCTGCACTGCTGTACTGCTGCACTGCTGCACTGATGCACTGCTGCACTGCTCTACTGCTGCACTGCTGCACTTATGCACTGCTTTACTGCTGCACTGATGCACTTATTCACTGCTGTACTGATGCACTGATGCACTGATGCACTGCTGTACTGCTGCACTGATGCACTGATGCACTGATGCACTGATGCACTGCTGCACTACTGTACTGCTGCACTGCTGCACTGCTGCACTGCTGCACTGCTGCACTGCTGCACTGCTGTACTGCTGTACTGCTGCACTGATGCACTGCTGCACTGCTGCACTGCTGCACTGATGCACTGCTGTACTGATGCTCTGATGTACTGCTGTACTGCTGTACTGCTGTACTGCTGTACTGCTGTACTGCTGTACTGCTGTACTGCTGTACTGCTGTACTGCTGCACTGCTGTACTGCTGTACTGCTGTACTGCTGTACTGCTGTACTTTTATACGGCTGTACTGCTATACTGCTGACCTGATGAATTCTGTTGCTGTATGAAAGCTATGACATCTTTATTTTTTGGAGAATATCTCTATTCGTAGTAGCATTGTAGTAGTTTGAGCGTTTAACATCACCAGGTAATTTGTAGTCATTAATTGTCATTGAGGGCTGACTGACTGCGAGTATTAGCCTTCTTTCGTGGGATCGATTATGATATACTCGTCTCTCTATGATTGTTAAGTGGTAATTTTAACTGCATACAAATAATCAATACCCTTTTAGGTCACTTTTCAGACAGATAGATAATCACAGTACATTAAATGATTTAGATACATTTTAAACCAGCTGTATAAAATAATAATAGGCCGTTATAATTGAACGATTATATTGACGACAATAACTAAGATTGGTCATTTGGATTAAAGCTTTCCCGTTTTCTTTTATGCCGAGACTAGGCGAGCGAAGACAATCACGAGAGTATCTATACTTATTTAATAGGCGAGCAGGTTTTTTGTGACATCACTCCTCCTAAACTACTGAACTACTGAACTACTTTCATGTTTTTGGTTTCATTGGAAAGAGCCTAACGTGAAGTTGTGCAGGAAACTTTTTTTATAGAGAAATAATGTGTGAGTGAGGCCCTGGGGCCCTTTAAAGTTGAGTTTTTTCCCATAAGCTTAACATTGGGAAATAACTATAAGTTTTAAGCAATCAGCTGGATAGAGTAAACACAGTTAATCAGCAGGCCATGTTGGCTTTGGAACGGTAACACAATTTTTATAAATGATGATCGCGAGCGAAGCCGCGACCGGGTTACTAGTAGATGCTTATTTTAGTTCGCTTCTGCTTGTACGTGTTATCCCAGCTGATTATTTAGCCTAAATATTGTTAAATTACTTGCCACATATAGTTCTCTTAAGTCCCATCGAGTCAACGGAAAGGCTCAAACAATACCAATTTAAACGGTGACCAAAATAGTCAAAACATATGTTTTGGCAGGTGCATATTGGTAGACTGACAGGGCCGTAACGAGCGCCGGGGCAACCGGGGAACCGCCCCGGGCCCCCGAGTCTAGGGGGCTCCAAACTGAAAGGTAAAAACGATCTGTATATGAGTATTAGACGTGTGCGAGTACTCGAAACTTCAAGTATTTCGGGCTAAATTCGATGTGCTCGACTCGACTCGAAGTTTTGAAAAATACTCGAAAGTTCGAGCCAGTATTTCCCGCTGATTACCGGAAGATCGCTAACGACTCCGACAAGCCAAATCGCGTAGTAACGCCGCAAAAGGTGATCGCATGAAGTAAAATCGGCCGAAAATGACGACTACAAACCAGTGGCGGATTTAGGGGGGGGCTATAGGGGCTGTAGCCCAGGGCGGCAAGTTTTTAGGGGCGGCAAATTTACAGAAAATTAATAAGTTGTTTACAAAATAAATGTTGAAACGGGGAACATTTTGACGAAAACGGATAACAATGACAGTGTGACGCCCTTTTAAAGGTAAAGGTAGTTATCAGAGACTACTGTATTACGCTTGCAGTCCCTCACACTGCAGTTCCTCAAAACAGTCATAATGCATTTGTCATTCATCCGTATTAGCGACAAGACGATTACGCTACAGAGAAAGGGCGGCAAGCCACAAAGTACATCAGGCACTGCTACACTATGACTGCGTCCAACTCACGGACCTTCAAGTTTACCCGTACATTCGCATAGCATTACAATTATTTTTTACACAATATCAATAATGACTACGGCACACGGCTGAGAAATGTTGCAACAATCGAATTTGAGATGACAATAACAAAATTTAGACTACAAAGATATTGTCGACTCATATTCAAACTCAAGGTAACAAAGAAAGTTATTTCAGCCAACGTATATTTACCATCAAAGGCTACCACACATAATCGTTCATTTTAGAGTATATTTTTTTAACAAAACATCTGACCAAAGACAAATAAAGAATAACATAATTTGTGAAGAGAGTATTTGATTGGTTTTTGCCACGGGAGCATAGTTGACAGAGGGTCAAAATGGTGGTCACTATGTAGGCTGCAGTTTTTTACTCCAGGGGAGACCTCTACATATATTTTTTGGGTGGGACGGTCTCAAAATATCCCATTTCATTAAATGAAAAACTGTGATATTTGAAGTCTTTAAATTAATATCTTGTCGCATTTTAGGCGAATCATGATGTAAACTTAACTTTATAATCTTAAAGCTAATACATATTTTATATGCAATTTTATTGTTTATCTTGAAGCAAAGTTATGATTTGAGTTAAATGAAAACACTCTTTTAATAAACCTTTGGAAATAGTGTTGAAAACAAGCCGTCTTGTACATCGAATGACACCGTCCAACCAACTAGTTGACACCACAACAGGACAAAATACCAAATATGACGGCACGCTTTTTGAAGGTTATTTGTCAGAGAGTAGAGATTCCTTCCTGAAGGTATTATATTTCAATTCTTTGGATCTACAACATAATGGAGGTGAACTAGAAGAAGTGTTTGAAAATGTGTAGAGTTCTAAAAGATTAGGCCTTGGCCTACATCAATTAATTTTACATTTTGATCGTCTAAAACATATAAACAATTCTTTGTATAAAAGTGTAAATTACAAAATGACTGAAAAACTGTAGCCTATTGAAAAGCGCTTATTCAGGATTAAAATAGTCCAATTTTTATGCTAATGGTCCGAATTACTAATTTTAAGGCTACAGTGTAATCATATCTTAGTATAGGTTATTTATAATAGTTTTCAGTAGTCAATACGTTGGTGTAAAAATTAATGTTTTGACGAAGAATAAGAAGGGTATTTTAGGCTTTTGTTGAAGGATTTTCTTGTTATTAAAAGTAGCACCGGTTCACTGCTTGTAACACGAACATTTGTCTCTAGGGCTGATTGTCATTGAGTAGGCTATATTGAATATTAAACTGTGTTAATGTGAATCAAGTCAATCATACATTTTTTACTGTTTTTTTTCAACTAGGAAATAACAGAAATTTCTTAAACTTATTCATTCAGTTAATTCGTAACTTCTCTAGATACTGTCACAAAATAACCAAACCTGGGAGGAGAAAAGGACAAATGGGAGGGGGAGGGCGGCAAATTTCCTAATAGCCCTTAGGCGGCAATTGCTTAAATCCGCCACTGCTACAAACATGAATCGATCATAAAATACAACCAAACAACAGGGCCGCGTAACTTCGGCCTTAATTGAATTGAAGTCGTGACACACGATATCATCCTAAAAATGACCAACTATCAACGACCATCAACCGATAACGACCTTATCGCGTAACATCGGCCAAAAATACGACGGAAAACATAATATCGGCCACAAATGACGACTAGATACTGGATCACGTAATAACGGCCGAAAATGACGACGGTACACATAATATCAGCAAAGGCGACTTAATATCGGCCGTAAATAACGATTTCGTCATCGAATATTGATTTCTAACCGATGTTTGGACCAAGTGATATTGGCCAAATGGCAACTGGACCCTGTTTTATCGGCCAGAAACGGTTGTCAAACCATGTTTGGTTTGACGACACATAATCCAGCTTGATTGTGCTGTCCAAAATATTGTATTGCTACTCATATACTAGTTTGAAACCAAGTTTAGAGGGACGGCCCTCGACGGCTCTCTGACTGGTCTATACTAGTACAGTGGTCAGTGGTGGATTTATGGGGGGGGCTATAGGGGCTGTAGCCCAGGGCCGCTTAGGGGCGGCAAATTTACAGAAAATTAATAAGTTGTTTATAAAAGAAATATTGAAACGGGGAACTTGTTGACGAAAGCGGATGACAATGACGATATGCCGCCCTTTTAAAGGCAAAGGTAGTAATCAGAGACTAATGTATTACGCTTGCAGTTCCTCAAAACAGTCATAATGCATTTTTCTTTCATTTTTTTTTTTTTTCATTTGTCTTGTAGCGACAAGACAATTACGCTACAGAGAAAGGGCGGCAAGCCACGAACTACATATCAGGCACTGCGCCACTATGATTACGTCCAACTCACGGACTTCCAAGTTTACCCGTACATTCGCATAGCATTAAAATGATTTTTTACACAACATCAATAATGACTAAGGCACACGGTTGATAAATGTTGCATCAATCGAATTTGAGATGACAATAACAAAATTTAGACTACAATGATATTACCGATTCATTTTCAAACTCAAGGTAACAAAGAAAGTTATTTCAGCCGTCTTATACTTACATCAAAGGCTACCACACACAACCGTTCATTCTGGAGGTAATTTGTTTAAACAAAACATGTCACCAAAGACAAAAATAAAGTCTAGCATAATTTGTGAAGAGAGAATTTGATTGGCTGTTGCCATGGGAGCATAATTGACAGAGGGTCAAAATGGTGGTCAGCATGTAGGCTGCAGTTTTTTACTCCAGGCGAGACCTCTATATAGATTTGTTGGGTGGGGCGGTATCAAAATCTCCCATTTCATTAAATGAAAAACTGTGATATTTGAAGTCTTTAAATTAATATCTTGTCGCATTTTAGGCGAATCATGATGTTAAACTTAACTTTATAATCTTAAGACATATTTTATATGTAAATTTATTGTTTATATCGAAGCAAAGTTATGATTTGAGTTAAATGAAAATACCCTTTTAATATTGCTCTGAAAATAGTGTTGAAAACAAGCCGCCTTGTCCATCGAATGACACCGTCCCACCAACAAGTTGACACCACAAAGGACAAAATACCAAATATGACGGCACGCTTTTTGAAGGTAACTTGACAGAGAGTATAGTGACTCCTGTAGGTATTATATTTTAATTCATTTGATCTACAACATCATGGAGGTAAAACTAGAAGAAGTGTTTGAAAATGTGTAGAGTTTTTTGAAGATTAGGCCTACATCAATTAATTTTATATTTTGATCGTCTAAACATAGAAACAATTATTCGTATAAAAGTGTAAATTACAAAACGACTGAAAAACTGTATTGAAAAGCGCTAATTCAGGGTTAAAATAGTCAGAATTTTGAGGCTAATGGTCCGAATTACGAATTTTAGGCTACAGTGTCGTCATATCTTATTTATTGGTTATTTATTATAATTTTCAGTAGTCAATTCGTTGGTGTAAAAATTAATGTTTTGATGAAGTATAAGAAGGGATTTTCTCGTTATTAAAAGTAGCTCTGCTTCACTGCTTCTAACAACATATGTCTATAGGGCTGATTGTCTTAGAGCAGGCTACATTGAATATTAAACTGTGTTTATGTGAATCAAGTCAATTATACATTATGTTACTGTTTTTTTCCAACTAGGAAATATCAGCAATTTCTTAAACTTATACATTCAGTTTTTTCGTAACTTCTTTAGATACTGTCACAAAATAACCAAACAAGATATATAACATGTGGGTAAACTTATGCAAGTACCAATATAATTCAACCAGATAATGCTAAATATAGTTTTATTAATTTATGTTCATAACTAAGGGAGACATCCAATTTTACTTTTTCTCCACAAGAATAACATTAGCTTAGTAGGCAAGTTTGCTGCTACAGGGACCCTCGACAAAAATTTGTTTTTGTGCAGATACTAATAGACTACAACTAGCTGAAACTAAGTTTCGTTAATACTACATTGATAAACAAGCGAGATACAAAATTTCATGATAAACTAGTTGATTTAGTTATTCGTGAAGTTCAGCAAAATTACACTGGTACAAAGTTTTTTGTTTAATAGCTCGTGCAGGGTGTGGCGAAACATTCACGAAAAACAGCCTTAATTCGTATGTACCGCTTATATTCGTATCGTCCACGTTGTATTTTTTTTGACAAATTTCGACCGCTGGGCGATCACTACTATTTATTATTAATATGTGACAATTTTTTCTCTGTATAAATGTTCGATAAAATTAGTTTGTAGTTTTTAAATATGCTAGAAAAATATTTCATATAATGGATAGAAGTTTTAATTTTACATTCGAATTAAATGGCCTTTGACAACAGTCACAAAATATCGGAAGTAAAAGGAATAACAATTTCCACTCGTAGGAGAAATATAAGCTTGGGATAAGGTCCAGCAATCATTTTGCAAACTGAAATAGTGTATGTATAAAGTACGACGATACTTAACTGTATGAAACGAATGCGGTAGCGTTTTTAGACATTTATGAGCAGGATGCTTGGACATTTTTCTAGAAAATGAGAGCTTTGTATTTTATACTACTGATGATGTTTTATCAGCATTTAAGTTGTTGATATAAACATAAATTTAACTAATTAGCAAATTTCCCCTATAGGGAAGAAGCTATTTCCGTAGGTCTCATGGTGAGACTTAAGCCCGATACCATGATAAATTTTTGTTTTGAGGTCCCCAGAAGCCAAAAACACTATTCGTTCAAATTTATATATATTTATATATATGTGTGTGTGTGTGTGTGTGTGTGTGTGTGTGTGTGTGTGTGTGTGTGTGTGTGTGTGTGTGTGTGTCCGTGAATGCGATAACTTGAGTAAAAAACGTCCGATATCGATGAAATTTGGCTCAAATGTGTAAAGTGACATTTATGACTTTAAGTTCAAAAACCAGAAAAATCGGACCATGGGAAGGGGGGTTTATGGGGGTTTTAAATTTTCCAAAAATCAGTTTTTGCATTTTTCACCTTAAAATTTTTAAAACAGTTAATTTTGGTTTTGACCATGTTATAGAGCTTAAAAAACAAATAAAATAGTATTTTGAATTATTAACCTAGGTTAAGTGGTTGCGAAAAAATTCCAAAAAAACCTGCTCTTAAAATCTCCCATGTTAATCTTATGGGAAAAAGGTTTTTGGCTTTTCCTCAGTTAATTTTACTTTAATCTTAACATTTGCTTTTACCAATCACTTCAGCTCCACAAAAAAATAATTTTGGTGTTTAAATTGTGATTCTACGTCCAACCGTTGCAGAGATATTCAAAGTGCTAAACACAGTACGTTGTCCCATGTTATCCTTATGGAGAATAAATAAAATTTGATTTCTCGATTATTTATGAATGTATATTGATGAAACTTGGTATGTGGTTTCATGTTGTACTGGTATATTGATATTTGCACAAAAAATAAATTTGTTGTTGATTATCCCCGTAGCAGCTAACCTGCATACTCAGTCCTAATGTTATTCTTATGGAGAATATGTAAAGTTGTATATCTCCCTTAATTATGAACATAAATTAATAAAACTTGGTAATGTAACTTCACCTGGTTCAGTTACATTGATAATTGCATAAAAACTCATTTCTTATCTTCCTCGTTGCAGCAAACCTGCGTACTCAGTCCTAATGTTATTCTTATAGAGAATAAATAAAACGTTATAAATCACTCATTTATAAATGTATTTTTGTGGAACTTGGTAAGTGGCTTTATGTAGGAGTGAGAAACACATAAATGCATTGGAAATTTGCTGAGTACGCAGGTTTGCTGCGACGGGGGTATTTTGTGTTTACATAGTAAAATAAACTAAACACATTTTCTTGTAGGCTAAATAAGCAATTTGTAGGCTAAATAAGCAACGCATAATTTACCTTTTGAGTGCATAAGAAGTCAAATGTTGAACAACTGAGTAAAACACAAATTGTCAATAAATGCAACACACTGCAGTCAAGTTTTATCAAATCGTCTATAAATTATCAACCACTATCACTGGCAACTCAGAAATACGAATTGAACAACTGAACCACTAAAATTAAAACCGCACATTTCGAAATAAAACCGTTAAATAAATTGTTGATAATAACGAATCACAACTATTACACAACGGATAAAAGAGACGCGTTACCACAGGAAATCAGCTGGGCCGAGGAAAGGAGATGAGAGGGGGACGCGTCAACAATGGATCAGCTGTTGACTGCACACAGCTGACTGGCGGCGGCAGCTGACAGACCAGCGACTCGGTCTGTCATCAACACATGCATTATAACAGTGATACCACCGTCGCAGCAAACCTGCGTGATTAACGAATTACAAATTGTACCTCACTACCACATAAAGCCACTTACTAAGAAGTGTCATCAAAACATACTCATAACTAAGCAAAATATGACATTTAAATTATTCTCCATAAAAAAACATAAGGGCTGGTTTTTGAAGGGTTGGTTTTACGCAAGTTTGCTGCAACAGGGGTCAACGAAATCGGGGTGTTATGCCAATATTAATGGATCACAGCCAGATGAAATAACGTACCAAGTATCAATAAGTCCATAAACAAGCAAGATATAAAATTGTTCTTCAACTCCATAACTACATTTGAGGCGAGTAAGCAGGTTTTCTGCCACGGGTACCACAAAAAATGGGGTTTTTATTGCAATATCAATAGACACCAACCATATGAAACCAAATACAGTTCCAAGTTTCATCAAAATGTTCATTGCAAGCGAGAAGGACAAATAGTGACAGCGTTTATAGTGAAATAGTTATAGTGGAGGGGGAGGGCGGCAAATTTCCTAATAGCCCTTAAGGAGCAACTGCTTAAATCCGCCACTGACAGTGGTCGACATTGGGTAAAGCAAAATGAAGCGGTCACAGTATTGGTAAGTTTTTGGCCATCCAGTGTGACAACTTCTCTTCCTTGGTTCCTCCTTGTCTCTTCAGGGGGCTTGACTCCCAGTTGAGCCTGGACACCCAGTCTAGTCCAAGTCCTTGGAGGGAGTAGTGGATCTTCCTTGCAGCCTGGGACGGGTGCCTGAGAGGAAGGACCCTTAACCGACGGTCTTTGGTCTGCCAGGCTGGGGGACGAACCGTCCTGGGGCCACCCGTCCCCTGAGAGGTTGGAGGCTCTGTGCGACGGCGGTCCCTGTCTGGTGGACTTAAGGGGACGTCGGGTTAGAGGGCGAATTGTACTGGGATGTTGTCACCCACAGAGCCCGGGAGCTAGGTAAGGCTCTCTCTCCCTTTCTTGAGTGAATCAGACTGACCCCATCCTACCACCTTTCCCACCCCTATTTTCCCTATTTCCGGTGTCTGTACAATATCCCAAGGGAGACGTGCCTAGCCGGCTATGCCGGTGCCTCCTACTCCCCCAAAAACAAACAAACAAGTTTAGATGATCAAATTTAGGGTAGTATCCAAATACCTTTACTATCTTTGAATCTATGTACCAACAACATACATCTTGTACATACATAAAGCTTGTCTCAGCTTTATTCCTACCAAATTCAGTTCTATTCCAGTAGCACTAAAGTTATATACATATAAACAGATCCATGATAGGTATTGGTAAATATGTTACAGTAGTTTGGTCGTAATATAAAGCAACTGAAAAAATATCAATTAAATTTAGAAATGTAACATCTAAAGTAATGGTAAATATAATACAAATTTGTATTATCTTAACAGACTAAATACCCCCGTTGCAGCAAACCTGCGTATTCAGCGAATTTCCAATGCATGCATGTTTCTCACTACCACATAAAGGCACTTACCAAGTTTCATAAAAATACATAAATAAATAAGTGATCTATAGCATTTTATTTATTCTCCATAAGAATAACATTAGGTCTGGGTGTGCAGGTTTGCTGCAAAAAAAGAGAAGAAATTTTTTTAGGCAATTATCAATATAACTCAACCAGCTGAAGCTACATACTAAGTTTTATTAATTTATGTTCATAATTAAGGGAGTTAAAAAAACTTTACTTATTCTCCATAAGAAAAGGCTGAGGCTTATTAGGGCTGAGTATGCAGGTTTGTTGCTACAGGGATAACCAACAAAAAATAAATTTGTTTGCAAATATCAATATACCAATACTACGTGAAGCCCCATACACGTATCGTCATTGTACATTCATAAATAATGGTGATATCAAATTTGATTTATCCTCCATAAGGATAACATTGGACAAAGTACTGTGTTTAGCACTTTGAATATCCCTGCATTAGATGGACGTAGAATCACAATTTAAACACTTAAATGATCGTTTTGTGGGGCCGAGTTTATCGGTAAAAGCAAATGTGAAGTTTGCATTAAAATTAACTGAGGAAAAGCCAAAAACCTTTTTTCCATAAGATTATCATGGTAGATTTTATGAGCAGGTTTTTTTGGAGTTTCTCCGCAACTACTTAACCTAGGTTAATAATTCAAAATACCATATTATTTGTTTTAAGCTCTATAACATGGTATAAACTAAAATTAAGTGTTTTAAAACTTTTAGAGTGAAAAATGAAAAAAAATGATTTTTAGAAAATTTAAAACCCCATAAACCCCCTCTTCCCATAGTCCGATTGTTCTGGTTTTCGAACTTAAAGTCGTAAATGTCACTTTACACATTTGAGCCAAATTTAATCGAAACCGGGCTTTTTTTACTCAAGTTATTGCATTCACGGACACATGTGTGTATATATATATACATATAGATAAATTTCAACGAATAGTGTTTTTGTCATCTGGGGACGTCAAAACAAAAAGTTTCATGGTCTCGGGCTTAAGTCTTACCATGAGACCTACGGTAATAGCGTCTTCCCTATAGGGGAAATTCGCTAAAAGATAAAAATTAAAACTGTTGTTAAACAATTACAAAACAAATGTATAAACAGAAAGATGAATGGGCAAAATGAAAACAGGACAAGACAAAATATAATTTTGAAAAGCTGTCATGCAAAACAATTATTAATTAGTTATTAACAAACTCTCTCTGTAGTAGGCGCCTCGCTAGCCTAACGTCTTGAATTTCATAATTATTTTCAGTGGTTATGGTGCAACAAACTGCTTGCATATTAAGAGTATTACTTATTTGAACAGTAAACAGCTATCCTGAGAGTGGAATGTTTAAAGATAAATTCTGGACCTCTGGCAAATCTCAGTGAAGTGTAAGAAAGCTTGATGAAGGTCTTGGTCCAAAGGACTTGGGAATTACGGGGACAAGCCATTGGGGCGATTCGGCGTTGGGGCAACAGTAGTCTCTCGGTTCCGTTTAACGGAGCCAATCAAACGCGATCTCACCGCAATGATCAGAGGCAATCAGCTGTTAGTTAGCTCGTCAAAGCACCTGTCAGTCGAGGCTTTATTTTATTTTCAATGGTAATTGTTACACTCTGTTCTATGAGTACCAACATAAGTCCTGGAGAAAAAAATATACCTAATTAGTTTGGCAAGAGAAGGTTTATTTTATTATTTTAAAATGATAGTGTGTTAAAAGTAGAATGAAGATTACGATAATAAACAATTTAAAAGAATAGTAAAATGATGATTGTCATAATATATAACCTAATTCATACATCGATCGGTATAACTAATTATATCGCGTTTTAACATTATTTTACCTGATAACTTTTTAATCATAGTTAGTGTAGTAAATTGCCTAGTTAAAATTTATTGTTTTATATTAAATTGTACGTCATACAATCTACCAGGCATTATATCCATAGTTATCTATGTTAGCTATAAGTAAAAGTAACGAAACGAAGCTAATCTGTTAACGACACTGAACCTTTTCATTGGCTAACAAGAATTTCATTCATCATCGTTGCCCCAACGCCAAATTGGCCGAACGCATGGTTCCTGGAATAACTATATTTTTTTCTAAAACTGTTCATCCAAGTGATACTATAAGAGTGTATAAGGACTAAATCCCCGTACACCCCAACAGTCTCCCTACAGTCTCCCTGACTATCAACAACACACACGCCAATATGTCCCCACTCTGTATTGCATATCGAAGAGGAAATCCATGGAAAAAGCAATAAACAGTGGGACATATTTAAGTGGGGAAAGATAGACTGTTGAGTTGCATGGCTGTGTCAAATAACACTAGACATCTCACTCCTAAGCTCTGGTTTATCGAGAGGTGTGTGTAGGCCTCCACTGCTTTGCTACATTTATTGATTGTTCCATTGATTGTTTGCCTTCATAACTTTGTATACCACTTATACCATATTCTCTAGTCGTTTTAGTCCAAATAATTTACCATCTACTATTTTCTGCCCAATGTAACTTAACTAGTTTCTGATTTCTGCTCATGCTACCACAAATCAAACACTGTAATCACTCTCTGTGTTTTGTAAAATCTGTGTAATGAATTTTAGATTTAATCTATCTACATGCAGTGTTATATCTACTTCCTTACTTAGTATTCAGCCCTAATCATCTTAGATATTAAATACCCCCGTAACAGCAAACCTGCGTACTCAGCGAATTTCAATGCATATATATGTATATTAATACCACATAAAGCCACATACCAAGTTTCATCAATATACATTCATAAATAAACGATTTATGACATTTTAATTATTCTCCATAAGAATAACATGGCGGCTGAGTATGCAGATTTGCTGAAGCAAGGAAAACAAAAAATGGGGTTTTATACAAATATCAATAGAACTCATCTTAGTGAAGTCACATACCAAATTTTATTAATTTATTTTCATAATGAAGGGAGATAACACGTTACTTATTCTCCATAAGAATAACATGGGGCTGAGTACGCAGGTTTGCTGCTACGGAAGCCATTTGTAAAAAATTGTTTTTTGAGCAAATATCAATGGTCCACAACCAGATGAAGTCGTATACCAAGTTTCGTCAGTATACGTTCATAAATAAGCGAGATATAAAATTTTTATTTTCCTCCATAAGAATAACATTAGACAACGTACTGTGTTTAGCACTTTCAATATCTCGGTAACCAATTGACGTAGAGAAATGATCAAAATACCAAATTGTGTGTTTTTTAAGCTGAATCAAATGGTAAAACTAAAATTTGACTATTTCCAAAATTATATGTAAAAAATTCGAAAAACCCATTTTTGGGGTACAAAACCCCCCCAAAATACCCCTTCGGATAGAGCGATCTGGCTGGTTTTTGAACTTAAAGTCATAAATGTTGCTTTACACGTTTATACCAAATTTCATCAAAATCGGATAATTTTTACGAGAGTTATCGTGCTCACGGACACATATATATATATATATATATATATATATATATATATATATATATATATACAGTTTCGAACGAATGGTGTTTTTGGAGTCTGGGGACCTCAAAACAAAAAGTTATCATGGTCCCGGGCCATGCCAACTACGGTAATAGCTTCTTCCCTATAGGGGAAATTCGCTAAAAATTATGGCAAAACTATTAGGTGCGTTTAAAATCATGGTTGATGTGTTATTTGAAAACCCTTGGTGTCTAGGTGTGCCTTTTGGGGGTTGGAAGACATCCACCTTCAGGGCTCTGCCCCCTGGGCTTTCAAAGTTCCAATGTTAATCTTATGGAAGAATAGAAACAAGTTCGCACGCAGCACGCTGACGTGAGGGAAGTGAATTTCCACATAAAAACTTTTAAAACTCAAAATCAGTGTAAAACAAACATTTATTCCAATTTTTATTGAAATCTGAAAACATTGATTTTTTTTGGCTGTTCTGATGCTCCTGGTTTCATTTACCTGCAAAGCTGGGAATAAAATTTTGCGCATTATAAGGTTAGGAGAAGATCCAGACAGGCTTTAAAGTAGGCGTGAGTTGCTGGGGATGATAAAAGTACTCTAACAAAGGAATAACAGGCTTTTATAGTGTAAAACCCCCATAAGACAACGTACTGTGTTTAGTCAAAACACATTTTCTTTAATAATTCGGTAAATATTTATGCTAGAATGACGAGAGAGGGATTAAAACTTTTGCCTCACTAATTCCCATCTTTTCACATGCATTAATTTTACATCTGGGGCTTTTCTAACCCTTTTGGGGCCCAAAAACTCGAAATTTGAAAGATTAATCCCCAAAAAAGGGGTTTGGAGTTGTCCGATTGTTTTTCCCAACGAACTTGTCCAACTGATTAAAGAAAGGAACTTCCCTACCAAATTTGAAGTAAATCGGACAAAAAATGTGACCGCTAGAGTGCAAACACACACACACACACACACACACACACACACACACACACACACACACATATATATATATATCAATATATATATATAAAATTTTGAACGACCCGCCAAAACGTGTTCACTTTCCAAAGGAAATTTACTAATAAACGTGACTGAACATTTAACAGCAAGCAGCTGATTGGGTATGATCAGTAATGATTTTTGCTCTTCTAAATTCACCTTTTTGGGGTTTGGAGAATCTTCCCTTCCCTCTTAAAACTCTAAAACTTGGCCTAAGGCTTTTAAAGTATCGATGTCAATCTAACAGAGTTGTGTTACTCATTTAACCAAGTACTTAAACTCATAGTTTTAAATGTGTTCTCTAGGTGGTTTTGTTGTAAATACCAGACAGGTTACTTTATCAGGTCTTAACTCAAAACTAGTCAGTATCCCGTGCCTCTTACAATTTCCGTTCCTTTACATGATTGTGGGGGATCCAAACGGCAAACTTAAAATGTTAACAATAGTGATAGTTTGAAATATTTCTTCTGACTGTTGTTTATTTAAATTCAGAATTACGATAATAAACATGTTAAATGAGACCAATAAAATCAATATTCCACAAAAATAACGCAGCGGTTACATGTGATCGCGGGAATAATGTGGGCCAGTGGGGCAGAGCCCTAAGGCCTGAGAGAAAACTAAACTACTTTTGAATCGTCTAAAGGAAATTAAGTTCAGTTTGACATCTCAATCTACAAAATCAACTATGAAATAAAATCGTACTTACTGACTACTTTAAAGGTTCTTGCAAATGAAGAAGTAAGATACAGAACATGGATTTCTTTTGTTAATAATAAACATATTAAACGTTAAAATTGGTGTGTTTGCCAGTTTTTTTTTTTCATAATATAAATAACTAGCTGTTACTCGCAGCTTCGCTCGCGACAAATCAAAACACATAGAAAATATTAACCTGACCAGCACTATCAAATCTTTGTTTGGTTTTACCATATGACATCTTTTGCCATAACCGACAAACAACTACAGCTGGTAATTTTATAAATGATATCCTCCCATAAGAAATGCATTAGAACTTACAGGACCTATGGGGAGGAGCCCTAAGGTCGGATGCGTTCTATCAGGTCTATATGTTAATGTGGTATGTAAGCTATGTTCATGCAAAACTTTAGCTTAATCGGTCCAATAGTTTATCCGTGATGCAACTCCAAAATCCATACATACATCCAAACAAACATCCAAACTTTCACATTTATAATATTAGTAGGATCAAATTAATTAAATATTAGGTTATTAAATTCTACATTTTTTACGTAAAAAAAATAAATGCAATATAAGGATTATAAGCAGTGGTGGAGGCTGTGCATTCATATCCCAGTGAAATAGCAGGAGGGGGTTGGATCAATGACGTTGCAGCCACCTGTAGCTGTGACTTGGCAACCACTGCAGCAAACCCTTCTGAGACATGACACTGAGTGAGTGAGTGCCTGTAAAAAATACACAACTCACTTCTCAAGCCACTCTTTGTGGTGTGTAGTACCTAAAAACTTTCATTAAAATATCATCTTAATTGGTATTGTACTTGCTGCGAAAGATTAGTATAGGATTTTTAAAGACCATCAGGATGTAAAAAGCAAATCAAACTAAAAAAAAGAGTAGGGGTATATCAATTTTCAGTTTATTGTCTTTCTCACTACCAAATTTTAGATCATTGGTCCAGCAAATATTATGTCAGTTCAATGCCAACCTTATAAACATTGACATAGAAATTCTGAAGGCCAGTAGAGGAGAGCCCCGAAGGGATTTTGAACAGGAAATAACCCGTATACGTAATTTAAATGTATTACTGTTATTTTTATTTAATTTTAGCTCAATTGATTAATTGTTGCAGGAAGGAAACTTTGGAGACCAAAGGGGAATAGCGGTACCCCATAAGATTGTTCAATCTAAGTAAGACAATTTTTGTATTTATTTATTTACAATCATCACATTACAGCAAATATGCTTGACAGGTCCAAGATCTACAATCTTAATCTACAATCCTTACAGTATGAAAAATATATAACCTAACAATTCAGTCTCCTTCCAAGTATTCCTCCAGTGAATAAAACACCTTCTCCAATAGAAATTTCTTCAAAGGTATTTTAAATTTAGAAAAAGAGTTTATATCTTTTATTGAATCCGGTAATCTATTGTAAACCTTTGGTCTCATTTATTGAGAAGATAAATGAAAGAGTTTAAGCCTATGTTGAACTGGTTTAATTAAATGTTTAAATCTGGTGTTATGGATAAGGCAATTGACAATGTTCAAATCTACTGTACAATGGATGACTTATGTATGATTCTGGAATTATTACAAATTTTCCTACAACAAAATCTTTATGAGATTAACCTAGGGAATCTTAATGTCAGGGGAAAATTATCAGTCCTACGTTTCATCTTAGTTTCTTACCTGTCTTCCTACAAAATTTCAGTTCAAATGGGTCAGTAAATACCATAAGATTAACAGTGTCCATAAGATTAACATCAGAATGTTTAATGCCAATGGGGTGGAATCCCAAAGAATTTGTAATAGGCCCTTATGTTTCTTAAGGGTATCAGCTATCATCCTACGAAATATAAGCTTAACCAGTCACCCGTTGGTTATTCGGTTGATGCATGATTGAGCTACAAACAAACAATGACAAATTGAGTTGCATACCTCCATCAGCAGTCCAGTTACGGAGGTATGTGTGACTCAATTTGTCGTTATACTGCAGTTCAGGGGGCTACAACTCGATGAATTTCAATACAAACAAAGAAGTAAACAATTCACAAACTTTCACCTTTAAAATATTAGTATGACTAGCTGCTCCCCCGCAAAATGTTGTAGTTCAGTATATTCAGAGTATAAAAATTGTAAACAAAACAATGACAGTCTGTAGTGAGATATAATCCTTATAACAGCTGTTTATTTGAATGAATTTAATTAAGAAAATACTCCCGTCGCAGCAAACTTGCGTACACAGCGAATTTCTAATGCATATATATGTCTCACTACTACATAGAGCCACTTAACAAGTTTCACAAAAATACATTCATAAATAAGTGATATATAGCATTTTATTTATTCTCCATAAGAATAACATTAGGGCTGAGTACGCAGGTTTGCTGCAACGAGGAAGATAAAAATGTGTATTTTTGCAATTATCAATATAACTCAACCAGGTGAAGCTACATACCACTTTTTATTAATTTAGGTTCTTAAATAAGAGAGATATACACCTTTACTTATTCCCCATATGAATAACGTGGGGGCCGAGTATGCAGGTTTGCTGCTACGGGTAAAATCAACAAAAAACCTTTTTTGTGCAAATATCAATATACCACAACTAGTTGAAGCCACATACCAAGTTTCATCAATATACATTCACAAATTATCGAGATATCAAATTTTATTTATCCTCCATAAGGATAACATTGGACCATGCACTGTGTTTAGCACTTTGAATAACTCTGCAACGGTTGGTCATAGAACAACAATTAAAACACCAAAATGATTTTTTTGTAGAGCTATACTGATTGGTAAAAAGAAATGTGAAGTTTTTAGTAAAATTATCTGAGGAAAATCCAAAAACCTTTTTCCTATAAGATTAACATGGGAAATTTGTTGGACACATTTTTGACTTTTCTCTACAACCACTTAACCTAGGTTAATGATTCAAAGTACCAAATTATTTGTTTTTTAAGCTCTATAAAATGGCTAAACCAAAATTAAGTGTTTTTTTTTTATTTTAAATCGGGCATTTCTTTCAAAAGTTATCGCTGTAAGTTATGTAACGGTATCGCGTTCATATATATTAATTTGAACGAATAGTGTTTTTGGCATCTGGGGACCTCAAAACAAAAGTTATCATGGTCTCGGGCCTAAGTCTTACCATGACACCTACGGTAATAGCTTATATAGGGGAAATTCGCTAAAACTCATGTGACATACAGGGTGTCACAAAAATGCGTAGCGCGCTATTCAGAACCATATTCTACATACTAAAACAAGTTGAAAATGTAGAGTAAAATTTGTTCGATTTCGGCTTAGTCCAGGCGTAATCCGCCATTTTGTATTTTTTTGAAAATAATTAATAATTCAAAAACCCTTCGAGAAATGTTTTTGAAACTTGGTATAAACATTGAGTTTCTGGTTTTTAACATTTTCCAAAAATAATTTTTATTAAACTTATCAAATTTCAAAATGGCGGCTATTTAAATATTTCAAAGTCAAATTCCATGAAAACTAGCAACCGAAACAAAATTTTACAAGACATACAATTTAAAGCACTTTGTAATCCAAATCCAATGACGTTTTTACTGTAAAAATCGGTTAATAAACAAAAAAGTTATGGCAATATTTTATAATAAATTTCAAAATGGCGGCCATATAACATTTTCAAAGTCAAATTCCCTAGTGCATTTGACCAAGTCCTTTAAATTTTATGTCTTGTAAAATTTTGTTTTAGTTGCTAGTTTTCCAGGAATTCGACTTTGATATTTGTATATGGCCGCCATTTTGAAATTTATTATAAAAAATCACCATAACTTTTTTATTTATTAACCGATTTTTACAGTAAAAATGTCATTAGATTTGGATTACAAAGTGCTTTAAATTTTATGTCTTGTAAAATTTTGTTTTAGTTGCTATTTTTCATGGAATTTGACTTTGAAATATTTAAATGGCCGCCATTTTGATATTTGATAAGTTAGATAAAAATTGTTTTTGGAAAATGTTAAAAACCAGAAACTTAAAGTTTATACCAAGTTTCAAAAAAATATCTCGAAGGGTTTTTGAATTATTAATTATTTTCAAAAAAATACAAAATGGCGGATTACGACTAAACTAATCCGAAATCGCAAAAATGTTACTGTACATTTTCGACTTGTTTTTGTATGTAGAATCCGGTTCTGCATAGCGCGCTACGCATTTTTGTGACACCCTGTATAAACCAATTAAAACTCTACTCCATACGAATAACATGGGAACTTTGAAGTTCCAAGGGGCAGAGCCCTGAGGCCTAAATCGAAATTCTAGCTACGTTACAACATTCTATACAAAATTGCCTTTGTATAAAAAAAGGATCATCAAAATCTGTCAAGTGGTTGACTCGCAATCTGCGTGAACTAAATGTAAAGACAAAATGTTATTTATATAGGTGAATTATGAAGTATTATGGTTTCTCAATTTAAAATTACAATGTATAGTTGCTAAGGATATCATAAATCATTAAATTAGTTTAAAACACAGAATCTAAATTACAGTTCCTTGTGTAATCAAAATTTGTAATCAAGTACTACATTAATTCTTAAATAACCCATGGCGCTTATATTACAACTTGTCTTTAGTGTAGAAAATTCTATATTTGAGGCACTGAGCTATATATTCAATTTGTTTTCAAGGTTAGTTAGACAGAACAATGCACACAAGATAGATTACCTGACAAATTCAAAACAACTGATTACTTCATGTTATGAAGAGGAAAAGTAAGTCAGATAGGACCTAGAAAACATCCTAATCTTACTGTAATAGCATGTAAGTTAACTATAAGAACAGTGCAAAAACAAATTCAAAAGAGTCGCTAAAGGAATAATACAGAGATTTTTAATATGTGAGGTGGAATGCGAAAAGGGACCTCTTGTCGGCAATTTCCGATTTTGAGTTATTGATATTTTTATTATCACCTTAAAATTCCTAACAGTTTGGTGCAAATTTCATGTCTCTACGATTTTTTTTGTTTGAGTTATGGACGTTTGAACTTTCTCGAAGGGTGAAGGGCATTTTCAGGAAAACGCCCTCAAAAAGTTTAAATAAACTCAGAATCTATATTTTTCATATTTAAGCGATGCTTTTGGTATCAATGCAAAGCTTATAATGTCCTCTTTAGGAAGAACACTAGTAGTTTCCTTAACTAACGCTAGAATTTAGGCTTATACTGTGTTTATTGCAACATGTAGTACACAAGGGTATTTTCTGAAAAGGGACCTCTTGTCGGCCCCGTGTTATATCTCCATAACGACAAGAGATACCTTTTCAAGGCTGAACATTTACTGCTGCCACATTGTTGTTTAAGTGTTTTATCCAATAATTAGTTTAATATAGTCAAAATGAAGTATAATTAACATCCTAATTAGAAAATAATATCGATAGTCCACTGTTTAAAGGACTGTATAGGAAAGTCAACGTTTTTTAATCAAAACCTCGGTTATAGAAAAGGTACCTCTTGTCGGGGCCGTATTAAAATAATCAGACGATGTTCTGCTTTTACTAGAACTTCGTCCTAGTTCTCTAAGTGTCCGCTAGAATTCAGGAGAGACTACTTTTTGAACCAATGTTTCTTTACGAAGTGTGTTGTGGAAAAGGGACCTCTTGTCGGCCATGTTATTTTCCCATAAGCGACAAGAGGTACCTTTTCTCAGGGCATGCAGTGACTAACAAAATGATTTATATCGACTTGTTTAAGCTTTGATTCGACTTTTTAACCGATACACGCCTTTTCTGCTCAAAATATCGAATAATAATCGATAAAAAACCGAAAATCGATGATTTGGACCGAAATTGCTGTATTTAGCTGTACTGAAAATTTTACTTTGCCGACAAGAGGTCCCTTTTCGCTTTCCACCTCACCTCATATAATGGAAAATTTACCCCAGGAATTCAAGATCATATTAACTGAAGCTACTGTGTATAAAAGCTCCTATATTAATATTTTAATTAAGCTGAACATCCGTTTAGTGCTCTTTCACACTGAAGCTATACTAGATCAATTGAAATTGTGTAAAAATAAGATTTATAATAGACCCAAAAAACAAAATACCCCCGTCGCAGCAAACCTTCCTACTCAGCAAATTTCCAATGCATAATATATGTCTTAATACCACATAAAGCCGTATACCAAGTTTCATAAAAATATATTCACATGTAAGCGATATATACAACTTTTAATTAATTATTCTCCATGAGAATAACATTGGTGATGAGTACGTAGGTTTGCTGAAACAAGGAACACAAACAATTGTTTTTTATACAAATATAAATAGAATTTAACTAGGCGAAGCCACATACCAAGTTGCATCAATATTCAATCACAAATAAGCACTGTATAACATTTTAATTATTCTCCATAAGAAAAACATGGGGGCTGAGTAAGCAGGTTTGCTGCAACAAGGAACAAAAAATGGGTTTTTATGCACATATCAATATAACTTATCAATATAAGTTGAAGCCAAATATCAAGTTTTACTAATTTATGTTCATAATTAAGGGAGTCATTACATTTTACTTATTCTCCATAAGAATAACATTGGGGCCGAGTACGCAGGTTTGCTGCTACGGGGATAATCAACAAAAAATCGTTTTTGTACAAATATCAATATACCAGAACTACGTGAAGCCACATACCAAGTTTCATCAACATACATTCATAAATAATCGAGATATCAAATTTGATTTATTCTCCATAAGGATAACATTGGACAACGTACTGTGTTTAGCACTTTGAATATCTCTGCAACGGTGGGGTGTAGAATCACAATTAAAACACTAAAATGATTGTTTTGTGGAGCTGAACTGATTGGTAAAAGTAAATGTGAAGTTTACATTGAAATGAACTGAGGAAAAGCCAAAAACCTTTTTCCCATAAGATTAATATGGAAGATTTTATGAGCAGGTTTTTTGGATTTTCTCCGCAACCACTTAACCCTTACCACTCTGGATATTATTTTGCGGAATCTCCTACCACTCTCGTGGCCTGCAATGCAGGACACCGCCATTATATACAGCAACTCTGATTATCGTAATAGCTGCCCTGTCCTACCACTCTCGCAGCCTGCAATGCTGGATAATGTCATTTCCTTCTACAGCTCTGTAGGCCTGCATTGCAGGCCGGTGTGACATCATCATTATTTCTCTTTTTCTTATTAATTTCCAAAAATAATAGAAAGTTAGGGAACAGTTTTGCCAATGTAGAAGCATATAATAGTCTAAATCCTCCTTTTTTACATTAAAAATAAATTATTTAAAAAAAAAAGCATTTTAAACGTATTGTTATTTTGGACTTTTGAGGTCCTAGTTTAAATTATTTTATTTTACTAATTTAAGGCCTTTTTAGAGGTTATATTGACCTAGAAACATGAAAGAGGGATAACTCTGATTGAGTCAAGGTAAATTTTGTCTTCTGTAGAACTTGTGTGGGCTGTTAGCACCCTGTACAATTTCCAGGATGTTCTGGTTGAAAACTGATTGATACTGGAGAGCTATTGTGCAATCACTCAGAAGTGGTTGATATGTGCACAGTTGTTATCACTTCGTGTGACATTGTTTTACAATTTTATTTCATATGTTCCAATAGGTCGTTAGGCCGTTCGTTTAGGCCGTTATAATTCTTTTATTACACCATTTTCTTTTAATATTGTAAACATAGTTTTAATTTAAATATTTTCAAGTTGGTTTTTGTTCAAATAAATTTGTTTCACTTAAATAAACAATTTTTTCATTCAGCCTAAGCTTTTTTTTAGGTTAACCTAAAAATATGTTACTGGCCAGTTATATTATTACCAATATACAGTAGGAAAGTAGATTAAATTTATTTCCTAATAAAAAAAACCCCAATGTTGTACCATTCCAGTACACATTTAGGCATTTAAATGGACATTTAAATTGCTTTCGTCACTGTGTAGTAAAAATAATTCAGAGTTGTTGCAACGTCATTGGTCTTAAAATTCAGAGTAATGGCGGATAAACGTAGTGGCCTGCAGTGCAGGCCAGGAGAGTGATGGGACAAGGCGCATCAAAATATATCAGAGCTGGTGGAGAAAACGGCGTGTCCTGCAATGCAGGCCAGGAGAGTGGTAAGGGTTAACCTAGGTTAATAATTCTAAATACCATATTATTTTTTTAAGCTCTATAACATGGTCAAAACAAAATTTTTTTTAATTTTAGGGTGAAGAATGCAAAAAACTGATTTTTGGAAAATTTAAAACCCCCATAAACCCCCTTCCCGTGTTCCGATTTTTCTGGTTTTCTAACTTAAAGTCATGAATTTACACATTTTGAGCCAAATTTCATCGAAATCGGACGTTTTTTACTCAAATTATCGCATTCACGGACACACACACACACATATGTATATATATATATATATATATATATACATATATATAAATTTGAACTAATAGTGTTTTTGGCATCTGAGAACCTCAAAACAAAAATTTATCATGGTCTCGAGCTTAAGTTTTACCGTGAGACCTACAGTAATAGCTTCTTCCCTATAGGGGAAATTCGCTAAAAGGCATATTCTCGTTTAGAAATCCACTTAAACCTCACCCCATTGGTCTTCAAAGTTCCAGTGTTATAATCAATTGAACACTGATTTATTTTATAATTACCATGGTAACAGTAAATAGGATGCCATTACTAATTTCTCCCCTTATACATAGTATATGGAGAAAGTATTGTTTTCGTCAAAATTTTCGAATTTGAGTTGTTAGTGGAAATATTCGTTTTGGTGCTCCCTGAACCCAAAAAAGTGATTTTTACGTGATGTCTGTGTGCCTGTCTGTCTGTCTGTCTACCTGTATGGATGTGTACAGACCTAGAGCCCTAACCAATTTTTATCCGATTTTTTTTGTCCGATTTTTATGAAATTTGGTATGTAGGTACTAATTCACGATATCTCCAGGCGTTTTTTTCATTTTTTGGAATTTTTGATTTTTAAGGGTAATTATCCCCCAAAAACCGCCAAAAAACATAAAAAAATCAAGATTTCTCAAAAACGGCTCTAACTATTTTGATTAAACTTTAGTCGTTTGTAGAACTTTAGTTTTCCAACAAAATGACACCACCCGAATTTCTGTAAAAATTCGGGTTCATAAATTACAAGACTTAAAACATCAAAAATTCAGTTTTTTGATTTTTCATTAAAAAACATAAATATAAAAAGTTTTACTATTCACCATTAAAAAGAGCTCAAAAATCTAAATAATTTAGTATCTTGAATTACTATTCTATGATTACTGGTTGCAGGGAAAATTTAAATTTTCATTTTGTGGAAACGCAGTACATTGTCCAATGTTATTATTATGTGGAATACAAAATTTACTTTCTCTCTTATTTATTGATAAATTTTGTTCAAACTTGTCAAGTTAGCATTGACCAACAGAGTAAATTTGAAATATGTTGCCCCTTAATAACCCTGAGGGGGTGGGGGGGAATAGGGGGCATTTCCCCGTTTAAAACCACGTGTCTAGCGATGGATTCTGAAGTGCTTCCTAAACAGGGATTTGGGTGGATATTTTTGAAAACAACTTGTTTACAAGATTTTCTGTACATTCGACCCGTGCTTTGTATTCTATATTTAATAAATAAAAAGTGATTTATTCATTAAAGTTGGGCTAAAAGTGAGAAAGTATGTGTCAGTTTCCTGATACCGTTTATTTTACCTGGCTTTGTGAATGTAATATTCCCAAGAACAAGAAAACAACTAATTTGAATAATTTTATTCAAATATCACATTAATATAAGAAAAAGGAATCAAGAAAAATTTAAAATTATCGTCCTTACCTGACTTGTTACTGAAGCCATACTTTAAAATGCTAGTTTAGAAAAAGTGTAGTGGCATACCATTAGAGGCCAATAAGTAGTTTTATTCTGTGTTTTAAATATGAATTGAACAACAAAATACCCTCGTTACAGCAAACCTGCATACTCAGCAAGTTTTCAATTGAGTTTCTATAAAAAATATATGCTATTTTTTACTGAAATAACAGTTTTATAATTTTACCAAAGGAGCAAATTGATTTCCATTTTTTCATCAAAAAACAGGAACCACATATAGCTCAATATGTATATACCAGCTTACATTAAATGTGGTAAGAAATGTTTTTTATCAGATTGTCTGGTATAGAACGGGTGTTGTAAAACTAAGTTTTCGACCTCGAAAGCCCTGTGGAGAACTTTTGGTAGGTGAAAAACCTCATATTTTTGCACTTTTTCTATATTTCTTCTTGTAGGCCCTAAACGACGCTAAACTTGTTTTAGACATTATCAAGAAATAGAGTGCTCAAGTGTACATAAATATTGTGAAAGTGGAAACAAAACTAAAACAAGACTGAAAAACAATGAACACAATGAAGATTTAAACAAAAAACATAAACAAAATCCTGAGAAAAACTACAGAATTATTTTTGGAGACAAACAAAAAGATAATGTAATAAAAAAAGAAAACATTCTTGAACGACAACTGCGTTGTATTGGAGACAACTGTGATTCATTGAAACCAGTTATGCCTTTTTTTGAACATGAAGCTAAGCTTAAAGAAAATATTTGTTCATCAACGTTGAACAAAGAAATTAGGCAAAGAAACAGGTTAAAAATGAACACCGTTTCAAAATATACCATAAGTTTGATGCACATTTTGAGTACAAAAACTGATAATATACTAAGCATAATAGATGAGCTGAACAAAACCCCTCCAATAGTTCCACAGCAACTTCAAGAAGACGTTTCAAAAGACTCTGGACCACAAGATAATTTAAGCGATGCACAAAATGGTTCAGAAGAAACCAGACCTAAAAATCACCACTTTTCTAGGATGAAATCATCTACAGAAACACAAGATGAAGAAAACATCGATGCAGATTTATGTCACTGTCTTGATACACACCGTTGTTTGTTATATGTTGATAGTGAAGATGACAGTGATAATCTTATAGAAAGAAGACTTTTAACACACGAAGAGTTGGCATTTGGCGTTGGTTATGCAGTACAGGATGAACTCTTAACGCCTGAAGAGCTAGCCTCTGTGGAGACAGGTTCTGATGATACTTGGCTATATAAACCGATGCAAAGTGAATTTATTTCCATTTCAGCTTAATTTACAAATAAATAAATAAGTTTAAAACATAATTTATTGAAATCTTTATTTGTATAAGTTGGCTAACACTTTACAGAAACCCTCTTTTTATAACACCAACCAAAAGCCTGGGCGTGAGAGACCCTTTTAAAGTTGCAACATTTGTTAATTGGTCATACGTTTTCAGTTTGCCACGTGACTGATCTTAATTTCACATCACAGTTGTATTCTTTAAAATGCATTTTTAGCTGCTATATGTAAGATGTGTGTTATGAATTTTACATTAATATTACTTTAACAGCAACCCCAATCTCACAAACCGATCCATTTGCTATCAAAGCTAAGTAGCACCAACACTAACCAAAGCCCTAGGCCTCCCAGACCTGTAATTTTATATTTTACACAAACTTTATAAAATCAACAATAACCTGTTCTAAAACAAACGGTATCAGGAAACTGACACATACTTTCTCCCTTTTAGCCCAACTTTAATGAATAAATTACTTTTTATTTACTAAATATAGAATACAAAACATGGTCGAATGTACAGAAAATCTTGTAAACAAGTTGTTTTAAAAAACATCCACCCAAATCCCTGCTTTAGAGGCACTACAGAATCCATTGCTACACTCGTGGTTTTAAGAGGGGAAATGCCCCCTATTCCCCCCCCCCAGGGTTATTAAGGGGCAACATATTTTGAATTAACTCTGTTGGTCAATGCTAAATTGACAAGCATATCAAGTTTGAATGAAATTTATCAGTAAATAAGACAGAAATAGTAATTTTTGTATTCCCCATAAGAATAACATTGGACAACGTACTGCGTTTACCGCTAAATGAAAATTTCAATTTTCTCCGAAACCAGCAATCGTAGAATAGTAATTCAAAATACTAAATTATTTAGTTTTTAGAGCTCTTTTTAATGGTGAATAGTAATATTTTTTAATATTTATGTTTTTTTATGAAAAATCCAAAAAACTGAATTTTGGATGTTTTAAGTCCTGTAATTTCTGAACCCAAATTTTTACAGAAATGCGGGTGGTGTCATTTTGTTGGAGAACTAAAGTTCTACAAACGACTAAAGTTTAATCAAAATCGTTAGAGCCGTTTTTGATAAATTTGGATTTTTCATGTTTTTTGGCGGTTTTTGGGGGATAATTACCCTTAAAAATCAAAAATTCAAAAAAATGAAAAAAACGCCTGGAGATATTGTAGATTAGTACCTACATACCAAATTTCATAAAAATCGGTCCATAGGTTAGGGCTCTAGCTCTGTACACATCCACACAGACACACACACACACACACACACACACACACACACACACACACACACACACACACACACACACACACACGGACACACACACAGACAGACATCACGTAAAAACCACTTTTTTGGGTTCAGGGAGCACCAAAACGAATATTTCCACTAACAACTCAAATTCGAAAATTCAGACGAAAACAATACTTTCTCCATATACTACGTATAAGGGGGAGAAAGTAAAAGGTTATGGGACAGGAAGGTAAGCAGTTTTATATCACCAGTGTTCCCAATAAGAGCAATGTCTGACCTCAGTAAAACCTCGCTTGTTGTCATTCAATTGCTTTATAATGATATGGAGTATAATTTCCGGAAACCAGTAAAACTGCATGGAAATAAACAGGCCTGGCAGCAAATGCCAATGTTTAGCTTCTCTATACATCCAGGTGCTCACGTTTATTGCTTGAACAGTCCATAAACCTTATAAAAACACAAAAGATAACCTCTAACCATACCTCTAACCTGTAATGTTGAGTATGAGCATTTTAGCGAATTTCCCCTCTAGGGAAGAAGCTATTACCGTAGGTCTCATGATAAGACTTAAGCCCGAGACCATGACAACTTTCTGATTTGAGGCCCCCAGATGCCAAAAACACTACTCGTTCAAATTTATATATATATATGTATATATATATATATATATATATATATATTATTAGATTGAATATATATATATATATGTGTGTGTCTGTTAACACGATAACTAGAGTAAAAAACGTCCGATTTTGATGAAATTTGGCTCAAATGTGTAAAATGACATTCATGACATTAAGTTCGAAAACCAGAAAAATCGGACCATGGGAAGGGGGGTTTATGGGGGTTTTAAATTTCCCAAAAATCAGCTTTTTGCATTTTTCACCCTAAAATTTTAAAAATACTTAATTTTGGTTTAGACCATGTTATAGAGCTCAAAAAAAATATATATATATAAGTTTGAATTATTAACCTATGTTAAGTGGTTGCGGAGAAAATCCAAAAAAACCTGCTCATAAAATCTCCCATGTTAATCGTATGGGAAAAAGGTTTTTGGCTTTTCCTCAGTTTATTTAAATGTAAACTTCACATTTGCTTTTACCAATCTGTTCATTTCCATAAACCAATCATTTTGGTGTTTAAATTGTGATTCTACGCCCAACCGTTGCAGAGATATTCAAAGTGCTAAACACAGTACGTTGTCCAATGTTATCCTTATGGAGAATAAATAAAATTTTATATCTCGATTATTTATGGATGCATGTTCATGAAACTTGGTATGTGGCTTCATGTAGTACTGGTATAATGATATTTACACAAAAAATTGATTTTTTGTTGATCATTCCCGTAGCAGCAAACCTGCGTACTCAGCCCCCATGTTATTCTTATGGAGAATAAGTCAAATGTAATGACTCCCTTAATTATGAACATAAATTAATTAAACTTGGTATGTAGCTTCACTTGGTTGAGTTATATTGATAATTATATAAAAACCCATTTTTTTGTTCCTTGTTGCAGCAAACCTGTTTTCTCAGTCCCCATGTTATTCTCATGGAGAATAACTAGAATGTTATATAGCGCTTATTCATGATTGAATATTGATGAAACTTGGTATGTGGCTTTGCCTAGTTAAATTCTATTTACATTTGCATAAAAACCAATGGTTTGACTTCCTTGTTTCAGCAAACCTACGTACTCATTACCAATGTTATTCTTATAGAGAATAATTAAAATCGCTTATATGTGAATATATTTGTATGAAACTTGGTTTGCGGCTTTTTGTGGTATTAAGACATATATTATGCATTGGAAATTCGCTGAGTAGGCAGGTTTGCTGCGACGGGGTATTTAATTTTTTGTTTGAATATAGAGGTCAAACGGCGCATACCACAGTCTACTATACACAGTCCCGCAGCTTACTCGTGTGTCGAGATGTCCGCGCGAGCGACCCTAGCGCTCCAAGCGGCTCGCAAGCTCAAGCGCTATTTTACCCTATTGCCTTCAATGGCAACAAAGAGTTCTTCTGGTTTTAATTTAATAAAAATGTTTATTAATTAATATTGCCATATTAATGTAACTTGTTTGCCGTCCTATTATGAGATGATGAAGATTTCAAAGTATTATAAGTTCGCATATTATCGCATAAGTTGGTAATACAAAAGATACTAAATTTAGACGCTGGGAATAGTTTTAATGAATTACGACATTCTGACATTCTGTCTTTCATTTGTTAAAAATCATTGTACAATGTGCATGTTAACACCCTAAATGTAAGATATTATTGCATTTTATTTTCTTTAAACGCAAAGGTTCATTTGTAAATTTTAAGGTGTAACAAAATTTGAGTTTCAAAACAAGTTTAATAAGACACAAATTCATATCCTGACAACAGGAAAGAAAATTAAAAATTCAACGTTTACAAATTAGTAATCAAGATTTGACGTCGACGCAAAACAATTGTGTGTTCAATATTATGTACAATTTGTTATACTTTCATCATTAATACTGTAATTTTCTTCTACCAAAGAAGATTTGCATGGTTAACATTTATGCACTTCAAAGAACTTTTTAGAATCTTAAGAATTAGCAACTTAAAAATTGAATGGATAACTCTGCTTTTTCTGTCTCAGACGTTGTCCAACGTTGTGTCTTGTAAAATCTCTTAGGGAAAATACGAATTTATTTCAGATACAAGATACAAATTTACAAATTAAACTTTGCATTCAAACGAGTTCGCACGCAGCACGCTGACGTGAGGGAAGTGAATTTCCACATAACAACTTGTAAAACTAAAAATAAGTGTAAAAACATACATTTGTCCAATTTTTATTGAAATCTGAAAACATTGATTTTTTGGCTGTTCTGATAATCCTGGTTTCATTTACTTGCAAAGCTGGGATTACAATTTTCTGCATTATAAGGTTAGGAGAAGGTCCAAACAGGCTTGAAAGTAGGCGTGAGGTTGCTGGGAATGATAAACGTACTCTAACAAAGGAATAACAGGCTTTTCTAGTGTAAAACCCACATAAGACAACGTACTGTGTTTAGTCGATACACATTTCCTTTAATAACTCGGTAAATATTTATGCTAGAATGACGAGAGAGGGCTTAAAACTTTCGCCTCACTAATTCCCATCATCCTACATGCATTGGTTTTACATCTGAGGCTTTTATGACCCTTTTTGGGCCCAAAAAATCAAAATTTGAAAGATTAATCCCTAAAAAAAGGGTTTAGAGTTTTCCGATTGTTTTGCCCAACGAACTTGCCCAACTGATTACAGAAAGGAACGTCCCTACCAAATTTGAAGTAAATCAGACAAAAAATGCGACCTCTAGAGTGCAAAAACATACATATATATATATATATCGTCTATATATATATATACAATTTTGAACGACCCCCCAAAACGTGTTCAGGGGGTGCGTTAGGAACTTCTATGGTGGTCCCGGGCTTAAGTTTCACCGTGCGGGTTATGCTAATAGTTCACTTTCCAAAGGAAATTCACTAAATAAATAATATATCTTACAATTAAACATCTAAGGTAAAACTGTAAATTGCACAATGATTTATAACGAATAATTATTGTTGACAGATTGTCGTAAGATGCATTAAACTATTCCCTGGTCTAAATTTAGTCTATTTATTATTATTAACTGATGAAATACTTTTATAATATCATAAGAGGACGACGAATAATGTTACATTAACGCAGAAATATTATTTATCAAACATTTTTATTAAATTAAACAAGATGAACGGTTTGTTGCCATATAAGCAAATAGAGTGAACTAGCGCTTGAGCTTGCGAGCCGCTAGGGGCGCTCGCATCGCTCGCCGCGGCCAGGCGGACAACTTTCGCAACTGAGCTGCGCGACTGTGTATAGTAGACTGTGGCGCACACCATGTAATGGACGGACATCACTTATGACCAGATAGTCAACAAAGGATTGCGGGGAATATGTTGCCATCTCCAGTGTTCATATATTGTTTAAATTTTAAATACAGTCAACCATTATATATAGCAATAAAAAACAAATAAAATCATTTCAAGTTCATCCAATAAAATGAGGAAAGAAGAGTAGTGGTAGAAGTAACAAACCCCTCATAATCGTGGTTACTAGCTGGCCGTCAAATCATCTCTGCACAGTCAGCTTCACCTCTTCACCACAGAGCACCAGGGGGGCCAAGCCATGCTCAGTGAAATTAGATTAGTTTTTGTGGGTTAAAAAACTCAATACTGGAGATAAATGTTGTATATTAAGAGCAGAACTGCTTTTCTTAATTACCTCTTTTTCACATATTAGAGTCATTCCAATTGTTATTATAACTCAAACCCCTTTAATTACAGAACCATTGGTAGCGGATAATTGTCTGTTACTTATAGCTAGTTTTTCCTGATTAATAGGAGGAAAAACTGATATATCTGCTCCAGAGTCCACAAGAATCTTCCGACCACAATGTAAATTAGTAACAAATAAACGGCGAGATTGTAAGCCCCTGCCATCTTCAGCCGCATTTAATGACGGGGCAGGGAGTTTTCCTGACGGCCATTGCTGCCTGACGAAAACAAGCAAGGTTGAACGCATTTCTTAGCATTATCACCAAATTTGTAATGATACCAACACAGTTAACCTTGATATTTCCCTTTCTTATTGGAGGTAGTATAGTATCTTGGCACTTGCTTTGCCGGCAAGTTGCATTTATTATTTTTAATAAGTCCATCAATGAACTGAGTGAGTTCTCTTACCTGTTACTCCAAGATAGCTAAGCGGTCGACGCTTAATCAGCAGTTTGTTTAATAGCCTCTTGCGCACAAATATGACCATCAACAGCTGAAAGTTCAGTTATTTTGTCTCATAGTCTAGCTGTTTAATAGCCTCTTGTGCACAAATATGACCATCAACAGCTGAAAGTTCAGTTATTTTGTCTCCTAGTCTAGCTGTTTAATAGCCTCTTGTGCACAAATATGACCATCAACAGCTGAAAGTTCAGTTATTTTGTCTCCTAGTCTAGCTAAATCATCAAGGGAATCAGTTTAAGAAGCAGCTAATATGGTACGAACCTGATTTGGCAATCGTTGCATGAAAATTACTTTCAAGAAATTATCAGTTACCTGCGTTCCCGCCAAGGTCTTTATTTCACGTAGAAGAGTGGATGGCTTTTTATCTCCAAGAAAAACTTCATTTGTCAGTTGTTTTAGTTTGACATGTTCCGAGACCTCATATTCTGAACATAATCTTTGTTTCAAGTCTGAGTAAGGGGATGAGGATAGTGGTTTTGCAATGAAATCGGAGAGAAGGCTAGCAACTTCACTATCCAGGGAACTCATTAGTTGTATTTGGTGGTTTCCTTTGAAATACCATGTATTGAAAACTGAATTCAATTTGATGAAACCATAATGAAACATTTTTTGCCCAGAAGGTGGTATTTTCATTTGAATTCTTGATATATGTAATTCTTCTGAGGAATTAGGTTCTGTGTTTGATGGAGACGATTCTAGTCCATTCATTGCTGGTATTGTAGTAGTAATTAATTGATAAAAATAACAGTAATTAAGGGGTCACCAAATAATAAGGATATTACCTTATAATCAATATTTAAAGATGGATGATGAAAATAAAGTAAACATGATTGGAAATAAAACTTGTATTGATAAGTAAGTCATCAATCATGAACAAAAACAAAAATATTTAAACAGATAAAAACAACAAACATGTGATTATAAATAATGGTAAAAACTTAAGTGGCAAAGTTGACTGTGCGTAGCCACACCCCTGTCAGGTAGTATTTTGTATATAAATATATATGAATGATTAATTTGCATATGTCGACTCTTCATGCAGTCTTTATTCAATGGTTCACATGCGCCTTGCGCGAGCGTGATGAAGCATACCATAGAGACAAATGGGGCGATTTACACGAGGACGAGTTCGCAGCAACATATCCGAGCCGTGTTCACGCTCTGCCTACCAGTGTTGAGATGGTTACTAACGGTTTTGAGATGAATGTTTCTTTGAATAGCAATTAATTATAACTATTAATTTGGGAATTGTTGCAACCACGGATTATCTTAGATTTAATATAATTTAGTGTGTTTCTGATATTATGTTTATTACCAACAAACGCTGAATAAAATGAACTTTAACAAAATATAAGGTTATCTAAAATCAACTATGGAACTTAAGGGTATTTGGAAATAGTGCTCGGACATAAAATACATCAACATACTATCATTTCTCATTATTTTAAAGAAATGCATGCTGGCAGTTGGTATTGCATTTGCTAGGCTTTAAAAAATCAAAATCCACTTTGGTAGATTACCCACAGTTTTTGAGTAAGGACAAACCTACCTCGAATCCTGCAGTTACATATTTTGAAATATATAATTATTGAAAGGGTATCATTCTAGAACCTAAGCTGGAGTTCCACCATACAGACTTTTATATTCAACTGGAAACTCTTATATTGTATGTAGATTATCTACAATTTTACAAAAGTCAGAATTACATTATAATTTACGTGGTATGAACGTAAAATATTACGTTATAAATTTATTAACAAATTATTTGTTCTTGTCAACATTTTCCGTTGTATTGTCAGTTATTCCAATTAATATGCTTCATGTCGATTTGTAAGAAACTGCATACGCTTCAAGAATATTACATCCATTACGCCACTGCAACACGTTTACGTCTTGATACTTCCATTGATTCAATTTGGACTCAACAAGTAGTGTCAATTGGGAGTAGAGAGCCCAAATTTCCACGCTCGCTGCGATTTTGCCGAGAATAGATCGCTCGTGTGAGTTGCGGGTCTGCAATTCCGCGGAGGGGACTACCGCGAGATCCTGGCGATCCCTGTAGCTCTTGTGAACCGAGCCCATGAGTCGGACAACCTACTTTGGGGGGCTGACAGAATAGTGCTTAGGGGCGGCAGATACGGAAATACGTCTCTGGCCACCATGTAGGCTTCACTTGTTCTTGGAGATTAACATGTATGAAAGCTCTAAAGATGTATTAGGCTCGTTGGCTATCTATATTATGAAAAGAATTTATTGATTTTTGTTCGGTGATTTTTGACCCTTATATATAGTATTTGGTATTAGTCAAAAGCTGTTAACCTCTAGATGAGGTTTGAAAAACATCTACCTACAGGGCTTCGCCCCATAGGCCTTCAAAGTCCTAATGTTAATCTTATGGAGCTATATTTTATTTAGGTAATCAGCTGATCATAATGTGAACTTTTAAAATCATATGGCTCTACGTCTGCTAGAGTCCCGTGCGGAGAACAGGACATCAGCTATCTCTTAACCTTGAAACTCATGTTAATATACATAAACAAACAGATTCCTAAATCACATATGGAAACATCATAAAAGCAGATGTTTTACAGTCCCCCATAATTGCTTCATGGTAAAAATAATTTGTCATTATTTCAGACTAACTTGAGATTTTTTTAAAAGCTAGGTTCTACTTTTTTCCGGAATCCCTTGGGCCAATACTTTAATTTTATTCATCTTTCATCATTCTAAAATTTACCAAATGTTCACAATTTCTCTTTAAAAATAGCTCTCAGGGTTAGGCATGGTGGAATGAAGCAAAAGGGGTAGGTATATAGTAGATATGGTAGGAATATTCATTATTATACGTTTTTCCAAGGTTTAAATTTATTGTAAACCATATGGTTATTTTGGCTATCAACTGATTTTGGTAGCTTTTGGTCTAAATAACCCCTAACACTGTAAATAAACAATAAAACACAAAAAAATAACAAATATTGATTTTAAAATGCATAAGGCTCATTAACACCATATTTATTTTACCGTGATTTTTCAGGAATTTCATAAAAATTATAAAATGGCTTTTGTTAACATAGGCAGTAATCATGGATCAACACTCAACTCACACATCAACTTTATATTAAACCAAGGGATACATAGTTATTCAAGTTATGCTTGGAAGAAAATCCAGACTAATAAAATATTTGCTAAGGTAAATAACTCATTTTCAAATCTAGAGAAGAGCTTTGGTAAGAAATCGAAAGAAGATAAAGAAAATATTTATATTACAAGGAATAAAATGATATACCCACTTGATGACCAGTGCTTTTATGTTCACAAATTAAATAACAGCCATTTACTGTCATCTGAACCAACACTTCCAGTACTAATGTTAAATATGAAGAGACAGAATTCATATTTACAACCAAATACTAGATGTGCACATTTGTTTAATCATATTCATACATTTCGAACAGCAAAGCATACTAAAAAAGAAGGTTCTAGTGTTGTGCCAAAAGATTTCTTCAGGATTGGATTTCTACAGTCAAGGTTAAAATATCAAATTAAACAAGATTTGAATGGTTTTTATAGGGATCTTAACAAGGAAAACTTGACTCCAGAACAAAACCAGAGAGCATTACTGGCCTATGTCGAAGGCTATGTAATTGGAAAAGAAAGCGCATCAAATAGCAGACCAAGATGGAGATTGTACCAACTTTTATTTACAACAGCCTTAACAGTCGGGATGATATATTACTTTTACAAAAAAGGCACCTTTTCTGTTGGCCCACTGTTTGAGTCACCCATTTCCTCAGAAATGGCGGAGTTGAATGTCAGATTCAATGACGTGAAAGGAGCTGATGAAGCAAAACAGGAATTGAAAAATGTTGTTGAGTTTTTGAAAAACCCTGAGAAATTCTCTTCTCTTGGTGGGAAACTTCCAAAAGGAGTTCTTCTTGTTGGTCCACCAGGAACAGGAAAAACTCTTCTAGCCAAAGCCGTTGCTGGGGAAGCGGGAGTCCCTTTCTTTAGCAAGTCTGGGCCAGAATTTGATGAAATATACGTTGGCATCGGTGCAAGGAGGATCCGGGATTTATTTAAACTAGCTAAGGAAAATGTCCCATGTGTCATATTCATTGACGAAATTGACTCAATTGGAAAAGAACGAACATCGAGTGCACATCATCCACACGCCAATGACACAATAAATCAGCTTTTAACTGAAATGGATGGATTTCGAAGCAACAGTGGAATTATTATTTTAGGAGCTACAAATAGGAAAGATGACCTAGATAGGGCTCTTCTCAGACCAGGAAGGTTTGATGTTGAAGTTAATGTTCCCATCCCAGATTATAAAGGAAGAAGGGAACTGTTTGACCATTATTTGAGCAGAATCCGTCATCAAGATATCAATGTAGAAAAACTTGCTAGGGGAACAACAAATTTCACTGGGGCAGACATTGAAAATATGGTGAATCAGGCTGCTTTAAGGGCAGCAATGGTGGGAGCAAAACACGTTTCTACAGAGCATCTAGAATATGCTAGAGATAGGGCTCTGATGGGTCCAGAAAAAATTTCAAAAATTCTAGATGTAGAAACCAACAAAATCACCGCTTACCACGAGGGTGGCCACACAGTGGTGGCTTACTTTACCGAACACGCACAGCCACTACACAAGGTCACCATCATCGCGCGAGGATCTTCGCTCGGACACACTTCTTACATCCCTGACAAAGACGTCTACCATGTGACTAAAACCCAGCTACTAGCCATGATAGATACCATGATGGGAGGTAGAGCTGCTGAAGAATTAATATTCGGCACAGAAAAAATCACATCTGGAGCATCTAGTGATTTGCAAAAAGCAACTGATCTTGCATCAAAAATGGTAAAAAGATGGGGCATGTCAGAAGAGGTCGGTTTAAGCACTTATAGTAACCACACCCTAATGAGTCCTCAAACAGCAAATCTCATTGATACGGAGATTAAAAAGATTTTAAATGAATCCTATGAAAGAGCAAAAAACATTCTTCTTACTCACCAAGATAAACATAGGGAACTCTCAGAAGCTCTTATCAAATATGAAACATTAGATGCTGAAGAGATAAGTTCAATCATGAAGGGAATTTCTATCAGCCGACCACAAGGATAGTACATTTTTCCCAAGAGGCAGTGATGAAATTTAAATTATATACCGTTATGTACTGTTTAACAAATATATTACAAAATTATGCATTAATGTATTCTTTCTTGAAAAAGATATTTCCAAGTTTTCTTACAGTAATTTCTTTTTCAGAGGTGGGTGGCCACTTTTACCTTTACAGTCCGCCAAATGTAAGCTGGCACTTGGGCTTGGCGAACCGAGGTGGCAGACGTAGGACGAGGGGAGGGTGGAGGTATAATAATTTCGGAATACATTGACCCTCGCACGTCCAGTGACTCACGGGGATGATGGCCATAAGACTACTGTTCCAACCCCATTAGTTGATGTTTTCAGAACGGACGAATACAGGTTTTATACCTAGCAGCCAAGTGCCAGCTTACGTTTGGCTCGTTTGGTACATTGCTCTCCCTCATTGGTCTCAGGCCTGGGTGTGGAACAAAAGCAGTTACTGTAAATGTGTAAACACAGTATGCACCAAATAAACTTTATTGAGCTGTAGCGTGTAGCCGATGTAGTGTGTGCTTTAATATAGCTTTTCTTCATCACATCAATTTAACATGTCAAATATTCAATTTATTCTGGCACCAAAATATTTAGCATTGTGTTATTTTGTGTCTCTTAAAATTTGCATAAAATAAAACGAGTTTGCACGCAGCACGCTGACGTGAGAAAAGTGAATTTCCACATCAAAAACTTTTAAAAGTCTTAACATATATTTATGCCAATTTTATTAAAATCTGAAAACATTGATTTTTTGGCTGTTCTGATGCTTCTGGTTTAATTTACCTGCAATGTTAGGAATACAATTTTGCGAATTATAAGGTTAGCGGAAGGTCCAGTCAGGCTTAAAAGTAGGCGTGAGGTTGCTGGGGATGAAACAAATACACCAACAAATGAATAACATGCTTTTCTAATGTAAAAACTCTATAAGACAACGTACTGTGTTTAGCCGATATACACTTTCTTTAATTACTCGGTAAATATTTATGCTAGAATGACGAGAGAGGGCTTAAAACTTTTGCCTCACTAATTCCCACCTTTTTCATGCATTTATTTTACATCCGGGGCTTTTCTGACCCTTTTAGGGCACAAAAACTCAAAATTTAAAAGATTAATCCCCAAAAAAGGGTTTAGAGTTTTTTGATTGTTTTGCCCCACGAACTTGTCCAACTGATTATAGAAAGAAACGTCCCTACCAAATTTGAAGTAAATCGGACAAAAAATGTGACCGCTAGGGTGCAAACACATATATACATACACACACACACACACACACATATATATATATATATATATATATATATATATAATTTTGAACGACCCCCCAAAACGTGTTCAGGGGGTCACATTAGGAACTTCTATGATGGTCCCGGGCTTAAGTTTCACCGTGCGGGTCATGCTGATAGTTCACTTTCCTTAGGAAATTCACTAATAATGAAATGTAAAACTGATAATAAAACACTCGTTTCTGTACTTCCATAAGCCTCAAGCAGTGCACTGGTCAGCTCTGACTGAAGCAATAATTCTTTTTTTTTGTGTTTGTGAGTATTCTGCTATATGGTATATATTAATTCAAAATATGTTACAGTACGACTTTAAAAAGTTTACATTAATAAAAACACCTATAAAATAAATAATGCAATTAGAAAAAAAACTAAAGGTTCTACCCTCTAAAATAGTAAGTATAATACACTGAACACACACCAAGTTATCAGCTAAATGCTACCACAGAATAAAGAATATTCGCCGCAACTTAACTCACAGCGATTGCTCATGTTTAGCACTGCAACATATATTGTATGAGGAGGCAGCCCCTGGACAGACAACATGCTGCCTCGCAGAGTGACGAGCACACTGAATGTGTTAGTAAAAGTAAAATTGTAAAATTAAAAAGTATCCTGACCAAAAACCCCATAAACATTAAAATCCTCTCAAATCCCAGTCCTGATGACTGGGGGTTTGATCACAAATAGCATCTACACTCCAAATAGGATAAAACAACAATGTAATCTATACTAATTTAATATGCTAGGTGTTTACAAAATACTTTTGATTTTGACGTTTTTTATATTGTAAAACAGGGCTCAAACTTACACTGTATTTGTAAACACAGTAACTTCCCACTGACCCATTGGCGTAGACCCGCCCATGCTGGTTTCATAATATTTGTCATTTTTTAGACCAAGAAATTTGAATAGAATTTTTTTAATGGATTAATGGCTTATTTTAATTAAATTTTTGTTTTCTTTCAGTTTAGAGTTGCATTGGCACACACACGGTAGACATTAGTAAAAAGTAGCAAAATCAGTGTTGACCGTGTGCAACTCATAAAGAATTATCAATCCCGTCAACTTCCAAGCAAGCCTGCCACCGTTTATTTTACTTGGGCCCTCCCACCAACGTTGCCACAGACCGGTTAACTCAATGAGTTTCAGGACTGCTCAGTTTAGGTCGTGTGCGGGAATCAAACCCACAAACTTTGTAGGAACACCTGGCCAAGGTGTTTCTACAATTTAGCCCACACGGCTATCACGGCCAGTGGCCTAGCGGCGATAGATAGGTTTATCGTTTTTCCACGCCCCAAGCGAAGAGAACCGTAGTCGCCCACAGTTATTAGTTACAGATTTTGCTATTAGAGCAGCACTAATCGGATCCAATGTAGGCTATAGCAAATAGAATAAAATTACTACTTTAATTTAATTTTTTGTAAATAACTTAAACATTGTACCTTATTGCTTTCAGTTACGTAATAGTAGGACCTCAACTTCTCAATCCCCTCGGAATCAGGGGCAGATCTAGGAATTTGTTCAGATGGGGGCACCACTTGAGAATTTAAATTATTTATGGGCAAGAGTTTTGCTATAAATAAAATGAAAATGAAGCTGTTTAGTGAACATGATAAGGGTTTAAAATAGAACCAATAACTGTACTCTTTCTTTAAAAGACATGTTTTTGGTGGGGTTGATGTATCTATCCTAGAGTGGGTAGTGCCCAATGATTTATTTCTAAATAACTGTACTGATCGTAGCACCACCCTAAGGGCTCGGGCCGAGCTTGCCCTAAGGTCACGCACCACAGCACTGGCCTAATGTCTTCAGCTTCCCTAGAGGCACACACCGCAGCACCGGCCTAGTGTCTATTTGGGTTAAATTTGCAAAAATTGAAAACAAAAAAAGTACATCGAGTACAGCTACACACTATTACCCATTAATTAAACATTTCCTGAGTCCAAAGGGGGGGCGTGCGCCCCCCGCTGGATCCGCCACTGCTCGGAATTACATGGTAAGTTATAACAATTTACAATACACAATATTCTTATTCTTTGTAATACGCTGTCTTTTCAAATAAGGGAGTTTTTAAACAATAAACTTCTTAAAATAAATCTACTTGAATACTTTTGAAAATATGTTTCTTAGTGTAAAAGGCTTTCTGGTATAATATAGTGAAATAATCAACTCCAATAATGTAATTATTCTGATGTATTGGCTTATTTGTATGTATTGTTTTATACAGTTTGTAGTTTAGATGTGGTTCACTGACTTGATTAAGGTCCCATCTTTGTATATGGTGTAATCTATGACAGGAATCACACCATTTACTATAGAGAACAAGAACAAAGCGCTAACTGGGTCTTGCAAAATGCCCGTGACAATAACACAATCTTAACAGGTTGACTGTGCTGTTGTATTTTATTATATCTGTATTCTATATTGAGACTTTTTAGAGGTTCCTGCAGGGGAACAGCTCCGCCACGGCAGCAGAGTTTTGGGTTATAACCAAGTTGCCACACTAACACGATACCAGTCTTCTGCAGCCACAGCTGGTTGGAGCTTTGGTGCGAAAACAGCCGTATCTATGTATTTTGTGGATACAGCTACAAACGTAATGACTAACAAAAATACTATAAACAAGTTTGGAAGCAGTACACTGACATGAGGGAAGCAAATTTCCACACTAAAAACTTTTGAAAATCAAATAACAGGTTTAAACTTATTTTTTGGGGAAAAATTAAAAATATTTGATTTTTTTACTGTTCTGATACTCCTGTTTCTATGTAAATGTGATATTGGGAAAGCATGCTGTGCATTATAAGGTTAAGAGGAGGACCTATCAAGATCAAAAGTTAGTACGGAGGTGTTGGGGGTGGTAAAACTACATCAATTTATGAAAAACAGCCTTTTCCAATGTAGAATCCCCATAAGACAACATGCTGTGTTTAGTCGATTTACATTTTCTTTAATACTCAGTAAATATCTGTGCTAGAATAATGAGAGGGGTCTTATAATGTTGGATTTTTACATTATATTGTTTTCTAAGCATTAACATTAAATATGGGGCTTTTTCTGGTATTTTTTTGGCCCAAAAACTCAAAATTTGAAAAACTAAAATCCCTGAAAAAGGGGTTCAGCGTTTTCTGATTGTTTTACCCAACGAACTTGTCCAACTGATTAAAAAAAAGACCTTCCAAAACTGAAGTAACTCGGTTAAAAATGTTACAGCTAGAGTGCAAACACATAGGCTATATAATATATCAGAAGGATAAAAACAATATTTGCATGCCACTTGCATGATAATCCTAAATTAATCACAACACAAAAGAAGTATCAAATACAACAAGGAAATGCTTCTTGATTAAATTGAGAAAATGGAACACAGTAAAAAAAATATTAACAATAAGAAATAAGTTTATTTAAATGACACAACAATCGATGTACATAAATTCAATTATCTAAAACAACAAATACATCACCATATTAATCATTTGAGTCCATTGATATACATATATATTTTACAATTCATATTAAAATTGCATTGCATTGTTGTTGCTTAAAACCACTACAAGAATACAAGATATTTAATTTTAATGAGCTTTAAGGTACATAAAATGTTAACAGTAAAAGTTTTTATTATTATAAGATTTGTTATTTATAGAAGTTACTATCTCTTATAAAGCTGTAATGGTTTGCACCTTCGCCAACAATATATAATGATAGCATTTTTAATGCTACTTTAAAAACTAAATATTTTTACTTTTTAAATCCCGTAGGATTAATAACTGAATGTAATAACGTATGACTGTGCAAACAAAAGGGTCTATCAGACAACAATGAAATGTGTGCAATTCAGAACTGCAAGCAAAGGTAACTTCTTAAGTAACTGATAATTTCTTTGAAAACTGTTTCTAATTCTTTTTAAATGTACAAACAGTTTTTTATTTTTTATTTTAACTTACAGTAGTTGCAACAAAAACCAATTAAAATTTTTGGCAAAATCAAATTTAAATAATTTTAAATATTTTGCCTTAAAGCTCAATGCAATTACAAAAATGTATAAAATTTCTGCACATTTGCATTGGATTTGCAGATAGCACCATATCTAATAAAGTATATAGACTATACGATACTAATACACAGTCATGTTACATGATATATAAGGATAGTACAGTACCTGTTTATCGAACACTCTCGGAATGACTTTGGCAGATTATAGCAATAAGGCCACAATCAGTTGAACAAATAATGAATAATTTTAGTTAGATATTACAAATATTTTGTTAGTTATCTCTCATAAGTAATGAAAACATATGTTTGTTTTAGTTATCTCTCATAAGTAATGCAAACATATGTTTGTTTTAGTTATCTCTCACAAGTAATGCAAACATATGTTTGTTTTAGTTATCTCTCATAAGTAATGCAAACATATGTTTGTTTTAGTTATCTCTCATAAGTAATGCAAACATATGTTTGTTTTAGTTATCTCTCATAAGTAATGCAAACATATGTTTGTTTTAGTTATCTCTCATAAGTAATGCAAACATATGTTTGTTTAAACAAGCACAATAACACACCATGAACTAGTAAAGACATTAAAGATAGCCAAACCTCAGTCATTAATGACAGTACAGATCTCTTGGACTACTCAGTCTTAAAATATTCACACAATAATATTTTTTTTTATTCCAAGAAAACTTTTTAATGAGTTGTGTTAACAAGTGTACTGTTGCAATAACCTTAAAACATCACCTAATAAAATAGCATAGTACCTCTTTGCTAAATTATGAATATTGCAAAAACATAAGGTACAGTAAAATGAAAAGCTTGTTTCCAGATACAGAAGGTTACCTAACCTTCCAGATTAAATTCAACTTAATTTTAAATTACGAATTTAACATGATGAAGTAAGCAGTTGAAAAACTTTAAATTTCAAATAGGCTAATTTACTGGTTCTAACATAATTAACAATATTACAATACATTTTGTTTGGATATAAAAATTCTTAGAATATATTTAAATTGACGGTATTGCTTTATAAATACTGATATTCAATATATAAACAAGTTAAAATGTGATATATAAAAAATACTACCCGTTAAATACTTTATGGTCCAGACGGTTATACTGATTAGATCGTTTGAAGTCTTTCTGTTGGCCAATTCCAAAGGTTATTCTTCTAATTTATCTTTTAATTGTACGATACGTAAAACATGTTAGAGTACAACAAACTTGTCTATCAAGTTATTGATCACAAGAGTTCTTATGAAACTATGTAAAACTACAGTTATTAAAGAAGCCAACAAATTTTAAAAAATTGCTGATTACAATATAAAATACCTGATCAAATTAATTTAATTTTTAATATTATTTTGTATAGGGTTGTTTTAATCTTTACTTTAATTATATTATCCTAATAATATCCCTGGTTAATTTAAATGAAAAATAAATAATAAATTGAAGCCCTGAAAATCTGAATTTACAAGTAGAAAACGGATAGTTAAAGGCCATTTTTTAACAGAGCTACACTCATGTTTGCTTAACATTTGAAATTTTCATACTAATATTATGAATCTTTATGTTAAAAAATTTAATAAATTTAATTAAATGTTAAAGGAGTAGATCTCTTCTTGATTTTGGCTCATTATTTAATAGTTTGTTTGTGAAAATTCCAATAAATGCAGTATTTACCCAGCTTAAGCATTAGGTTCAACCACTACATAGGCCGATTTCACAAAAAATCTAGATGAACAAAATAACTGCCAATCAACGCGCAATTAATTAATTAATAATCCTGGCCTTCGAAATATTAGACCTTACTAACAACGATAAATTAGGCATCTCACTCATCCTTGATTCATAATTCATTAATATTTATATTTAATTTGCTAAGAACATGCATGCGTATATTTTGACATTTCAAATCTCACGGTGATTGATTGAATCAATGTAGATCACTGGCAGTGGTCTACGCAGTGTACATTTGTGTTAACTATCTGAAGAGCCAATCAACAGAACAATCTAAAAGAAATTAAAAACCTTGGCTTCAATTAGAACAGATAATAAACTCTTAGTCTCTTCATTAGCTAAACAAACCTGCTGATAATTCATCAACAGTCTTAAACATTTCTTTAGTTTCGGTTTGCAAGTCACTTAACAGTCTCCCTGGACTATAAGCCATCTTCCAGCTGAGCTGAACAACCCTATAAATTTGAAGATATATTTCAAAGTTGATCTGCACGGTTTCTTAAACAGATGTCCACCAGTCTTCAAGTTACCAAGTACTCCATCCTGATCTTTTTGTGATTTTTCTGGTTCTCCACAGAAATTTCCCTTTCCTTATTTCTGACATATAGATGGATTGTTCGGAACTTGGTTTCTTTCTTCATCCTCAACTGGTTTAATGGACTTTTTTCATCTTAAAAATTCTTGTTATGTGGCCTTTACTACCACACTTTTAGCAAATTGGATTTTTTATAGTGCAATGTATTTTGAAATGTTTACTTCCACCTACAAAAACAAGGGACTAAATTAGCTGCAATACGCTCTTGTTCTACTCAATTATCGATACTTTATAAGTTACTTGTAGCAATTTGGATGCATGATGCATGCATTTTTTGCTAAGGTACCTCTAAAACCTCAACCAATTATTGACAGTCTTTTTAAAGTTATTTTTGTTGTTATGTTAGGGCTAGTTATTCATGTTTGCTAGTAAAATCAATTGAAGAAATTACAAATATTGATCATACATCTCGAATTATTACCAAATTCTTATACAGATTTACTGTTTTGCTTGTATGAAAAGAATTTCACCATAAAAGCAACTACAACTTTTTAACTTTTTAGTTAAAAGCCGACATCTCAATAATTTTTCAAAAGAAAATGTATTAATACAATTGGGCTCGCACAAGTTTATAAGCGTTTCAAAATCTTTTGGATGTAAACAACTCATAAACAAAAATATGTTTTAGGTGCCACCTACTATTTGATACAGTGTGGTGAGGCTAATAACAATAACAAATTTAGTACGCCAAACCTCAAAGAACAACTTTTCCGGATCGAACTGTTCAAAGTGAACCTTAGGGGCACATTATTTTCTGTTTGCTGTTGCTCCCGCACATCCTCCAAACGATTTTGGCGTTCCCTAGGCATTTATCGTGGGTTAGCTTTCAGTTTAGCTGGAAACTGATGGGAAATAAAGTATATTACACCCTTTTAAATCCAAACATAACTATAATTTATTTATTCCCATTCGTATTCGTGTTTTGTGCGTGTATCTTGGCGTGTCTGAATGTAGACACGGTGATGTGTGTGAACTTTTAAAATCTATTTTAACCTCATAAGTGTTGATGTTTAACTTTTCTAAAGAAGGAAGAATTGTTTCCCAAAACATGTCAAATCAAAGTCACAGGACTACTCTTTTACACTACCTTTTGTGTAGCTCAATATTACAGAAAAAATTGTAATTTGTAAAGACGCAGAGGCAATTTGAACAATTTCATGAAAACTAACAAACCCAAAGTTCTATCATGATACGGACGGCAGAGGAATATAAGACTTATTCTTTATCAAGCAAAATGTGCATAATAACCTTATCTAACAATTGTAATCCATTCATTGCCAATATATAACGAGTGGCAAAGCATTTCAGCGGTTGAACTGTTCTCAGCTGGTTGTATTGTAATGATGAGCATGTATAAAGAACTAGGCTAGGAAAAACTCATTCAAAATCACAGGTTAAAAAAGAAAAATTACAGTTGACTGTAAAGCAATAATATCTTTATCCCCCCAATAATTAGGCCTAAGTTTCACAAAACCAAATAAAATATTTTGGAGGTTAAGAGAATAAAATTTCTTTGATTAACCACTGGTAAGTAAGATTGTTGTTTGAATGCACAATATCAGCAAGGTCATACAAGAATGTTTAGTCCAGATAAACAAATATGTGTTAACAGGTTAAAAACAAATAAAATACTGCTAAACCTATGACTATCAAGACTTTAAATGTGAAATGCAGGATACAGGGTTACAACATACCCTATATTCAAACATCTGCATATATCACATCACAATATGAAGAAAATCAGGAATTTGCTAATGTTTAAAACTATCACAAACTCGCACATTCTGAATGATGCTTGTATGTGATCGTTCTCTAATCAAGTTTCATCATAGTTATAGTATACATTCTAACAGTCGTACGTTCTAGCATCTAAGTAGATATGATTGCCTAAGTTTGTACTAGTTGATGAAAACCTTCTCCCAAAAGAAATTGGTGCACCAACGATGCAGTTTATGCGGTTCAGTGATCGCTATTGGGCCTTTGATTTCTTCTGTAGCTCCTTCCATTCCAAAAACAAGTTCCTCATATCGGCTAGAGAATGTTCGATTTGTTGAGCGAATCTACTGGCATTCTGGAAAAACATTGTCAATCAGTTGTGTTCTAAACCTTTCTCAGGGGATCTGGGAACTATTTACAATACCACCACCTAAATTCAATAATTAAGTGATAATAAACAAAAGATATAACCACTGTCTTTCTTGCAACATTTTTGCGTTTTTTACCTTTCATATATAAAGTGAGGATGACTAAAAAGGATTTTTCCAACAAACGATAAACTCAGACAAACATTATTTAACAATGTTAAATAATAGCAAAATCAAATCTCTCTTATTTTAATAACATTTAAATTTTATTATTTGCCTATCATCATCATCATCATTGTTGCGGATTAGGAAACCCGAGGATAGCTGCTAGGCAAATCTTCCACGAACGGGAATATTGTGCAGGTTACCGGAAGGATAGGATATAGCAGGAAAGGAAGGGGTGGGATGGGACGGCAGCCAAATCGACCCTTCAGAGAACTATCTCGCGTGTCCCTGTGACAGCTAGGATGAGGCTCTCCAACAGGGGAACCGCATTTTGCCCTCCAACTGGTCAACACAACTGACAGGGTATCCATGTACAAAAGCCAGGTTGGGGACCAAACCCGGAGATTCTGTCCCTAGCCGTTGCAAATGGAGGGGCCAAAGGTGAAAGGGAAGTTTGTCATAATGGACAGTCAAAAGACTTACCATATGTAATGACAAGTTCATTTGCTGTACCCAATGTCAGCCTCAAAACTGGTATAGACCTGGTAGTCCTGGGATATTATTTGCCTAATTATTGCAGCTGTAACCCCAGTAATCCTTTTGGCATTAAAATAGCTGTTTTTCCTATTAAAAGAATGTATACTTACACTTTGTCATATAAAAGTGTACAAACACTCTAAATATACTTTGTCCAAGGCAACACCCACTACTCGACAAGCCAACACCACTCACACCAACACTCATACTCACCGTCTGGTCAGAGCTCTGCTTGCAGGAGATGTGGAAGAACAGTAGGTCCTCTCCCGCGATGATGTACGACACGCCGTATCCGTCGTCTGCCACGGGGCCAAAGCCCCCGCCGGCGGAGATGCAGCGGGGGTACTTGCGCAGGTCCAGCTTGGACGTCTGGCCGTGCGGCGTCTGTGACGTGGACAGGCGCCACGGCTCACTCAGCACCTCCTGGGTGGGGTAGAGGTGGTGTAACATAGACCGTACAACCTACAGCACTATAACACTGACTATACACCTGTAAGGATCCGTTAACAAATAAAGCAGCACAATCTAGTGGGTGTAGTCGGAAACAGGGGCTATAGCACGTGCTTCCTCCTAGTGGACATTACGCGAACTACTTGGAATTGCAGAGGCAGACGAACAGACGCATGCTTGATTGACGCTGGTTAAAGGCAGCTACGACGTCGACATAAATTTGATTGTATGTCTAAAAGTTATTACAATTTTATTTTTATCCCACACAACCTTTGTTCTTACAGCCTTTATTAACACTTCAAAGTTACAAAGAAAGTGAGCTAGTTCTTTTATTATCAAGATGAGATTTTAAAAACCTGCCACAGCCGAGCCGAGCTGGCATGAGCCAGAGTTAATTACGCTGAGCTTGCGATGGTAACATTTTCTATCCAGTGCTGCCGGAACTATGTGTAGAATCTCGCCTCTTTTTGTAAACAGAACCACCCATTACGATTGCTGTCTACTACAGGTGTATAATCGATACCTTACTTCGGGGCTACGGGACAACAGGGCCACTGCAGTTTTTTCTATTTAACGCTATAATCAATAATCAATAATCAACGTTTATTGTCAGACAGCACTACAATCATGCAAAAGACATGGTCAGGCAATATACATGCAAATGTTCAGAATTTAGTTATAATATAAAACAAGAAATAACAAAAAGCAATAAAAACAAGCAATAGGCCAAGGTAATAGTATAATAACCTAAATACATGCATAACAAACCATAAGTCCAAATGAGCAATTACAGTCAACAGTCGGCATTACAATTTCAAAAAAGAGTAGACAAGCACTCTGCGATTGGAATTTGTTTCCAATCGCAGAGTGCTTGTCTACTCTTTTTTGAAATTGTAATGCCGAAATTGTGAAATTCAAACTTAGGTCAAACATACGTAATAAAAAAATTAAAAAATACAGGTACATTAACAATAACAATAAAATGGTACATGCAAATTCCTTAAGCATAAGTACTGAACAATGAAAACATCTGATATGGCAAGGTTTCTAAAATTGGCCACGCTCTAATACTTATTTTTCCTTATACAGTATCAGACTCAAAAAACTCTCTTATATCATAAAATGGATTCTGAGTTAGTCAATCATAGGTCTTATTTTTAAAAGAACGAAAAGGTAGCAGCTTTGTGTCAACATGCAGCTTGTTAAATAATTTAAGACATAAAATAGGGTAACTATTGGCACAAACACTTAATCTACTATATGGCACATCAATGAAAGAATGTTTTCTTGTATTATATGCATGAACATCCATTCTAAGGGGGAAGTCAGCAGAGTTTTTCTTTACATGCAATAAACATACAAAGATATACAGATTGACAACCGTCAGAACCTTAGTTCTAGCAAAAAGTGGTTTACAGTGCTCAAAGAAAGAAGATTTAGTAACAATCCTGATTGCCTTTTTTTGCAGCAAGAGTACATTTTTAATGTGACAACTGTTTCCCCAGAGGATCAAGCCATAACTTAAGATTGAGTGAAAGAAAGCATAATATGCAGGCAGAACATATGTTTCAGGAACTAACTTAACAAGGTTACTTAATAAATAAATTACTCGAGCAAGTCTGTTACATACAAATTCAACATGCGGATACCAAGTCAAATTCCTATCAATAAACAAACCTAAAATTTTTATATCATGCAAATTGTTCTCTGACTCATTACCTATATGTCTGTTCCTTGGCATGCAAATTAAACTCTGGGTTTTGTCCTGATTCAAAACCAGACCATTGGCACTAAACCACAAACTAGCTTCATTGAGAACCTGATGAGAAATCAACTTTAATTCATTGACGTCCCAATGGGAACTCAAAAAAGAGGTATCATCAGCAAACATAACTGTAACTGAATTTGCCACACTACAAGGAAGGTCATTAACACCTATTAGAAAAAGTAGGGGCCCCAGGACAGAGCCCTGGGGAACTCCAGATTTGACCAAAATGCTTTCGGACCTCTCGCCTCCAACATCAACAAACTGAACCCGATCAGATAGGTATGACGCAAAGAATTTATGAGGTGCACCACGGATGCCAAGGTACTCAAGCTTTAACAACAGAATATTGTGATCGATACAATCAAATGCCTTGCTCAGATCACATGCAGTGATCTGAGCAATTTGCCTGTCCTCAAAAGAATTTAGAATCATGGACACCAGGGACCCCATGGCATCCGTGGCGGACCTACCACTCAGAAAACCAAACTGAGATTTAGAAAAAATTTCAAAAGATTCAAAGTATTTACATACCTGTGACTTGATGGCCAGCTCAAGAATTTTGCCAATTGTTGGGACTAGCGAAATAGGCCGATAGTTTTCAACTTTTGACCTGTCTCCTTTTTTGAAGACTGGAATTACCCGAGAAACCTTCTGAGAATTAGGAAAAATTCCCTCAGACAAACACATGTTGATGCAGAAGACAAGAGGTAACAAGATCACATCAATTATCTTCTTGATCACAAAGCTGGATAAACCATATACATCTTTACTTTTTGAGGGCTTCATACCAGCCACTATACTAAGGACTTCTTCACATGACACACCTTCCCATTCAAATTCGACTCTAGGCCTTGGTGCTCGCTGGAGGAGTTGATCCACTGATACAGCAGGCTGTTGAATGCTGCTTTTGGCAAGGTTGACGGAGTCCACAAAATAGTCGCAGGCAGCCTGTGCTGATATCCCCGAGGTTGCTTCCTTCTGCTTCAGTGAAGATACTCTTTTTATTGTGGCCCATGCAGCTTGGCATTTGTTACTCGAGTTCTCTATGAAGTCTTGGTTAGCTTCAAGTTTAGCTTCGTTGACCTTGGTCTTATAAAAATTCCTATAGTGTTTATACACATTTAGAGCCTGTTCAGATTTTGTAGCAAGATAGACAGTACGGTAAGACATTACAGTTTCCTTCAATTTATGTAGTAATGGTGTATACCAGGAAACATTGACATTTTTTGTTTTTGATTTATTCTTTGTTATAAGCTTTAATGGACAGCATAGATCATAAGTTTCAATATAGCAACTTCCAATGCAGTTTCCAACAGGTTTTCCTGGGAAGAAATTACTGATGTGGTGTGAAGGAATTTACCGTATTATACAGCAAGCTGCGGCAGTTAGTTGAAAATAGTGACGCAATCTATCCGACAGTGTCGGTCAACGAGGAGGAATCAAGTAAGTAAGTAAGAAATTTGGAGTAGGTTACGTTACTAAGAAAAAGCTCTGGACCTAAGTTTTTAAAATCTTGCACTTGTGAGAAAGCACAACATTGCAAATGACACAAAGTTGGAGATAAACTGGTAGTGTAGTCAGTAACTGATTTGACCCGTACCGTCCCGGGCTTGTATGAAAGGAGGCCAATCACCAAAGGCCTATGTGTATGTGCAGCGGCCCAATAGTTTGAAATCAGAAATCAGAAATTCTTATTCATAATCTTCAAGATTAGAATACATGTCAATTTGCTATTTATAGGAGTAACAACAATTCAGATAAAATGCAAATAAGTATGATACATCTAAAAAATCTAAATTTAACAGACAAAAATCCCTGTTCGTTTGTGTTCCTGTTAGTCTTAGATATAATGTGTTGTTGTGTTTTAATATTTCCTTTTGTTTTATATCTGAAATCTGTATGTATTTGCCTAGTTTTATATTGAAGGAGAAATGTATGATTTTATGTGTACTGTTTTACACAAACAATGCTTGTAATTGTATAACTTTATGGTAATAAAGGATTTTTTTAATTTAATTTTACTGTAGGTCAATCGATCTACACAAAAATAGAAGAAAAGGTGTCTGAAGCGAGAAGAACCTGCTCAGAGATTATCTTTGTGTTCAAATTTTCCATTAAACCATACAATAAATAAATAACCAAATCGCCTTGGATAGCCCATGCTACTTCATTCTACACCTTAAGAACTGAAAGAGAGGGTAATAAAAATCTTGGATCATTAAATTTACTAATGTGCTTTCACATTACTAAACTAAAAGAATCGTAGTATAATGACATTAACTATTCTTCACACAAAACCATTGTCTGCTGTTTATTGTCTGATTACGAACCTTGAGAAAAGGCGAGTCAACCTCTAGATACTTGGAGACGACGTACAGACAGAACAGGTGACGGTCGATGCCCTTGCCACACATGGCGTCCTGGTAGCCCCGCTGGTGTTGTTGGCACGCCGCTTGAAGCAGCTTGATCTTCTCTTCTGCCTGGAGAGTGAAGAAAATAGTAGATTCAAAGAATTCAACCTTCATCTGAATTGTTGACTATTAACATGGTAGAGTAATTCAAGGTTACCGATGGAAAATTACAAAGTTTAAACTACCAGCAGGATAGTACTATTAATGTGGTAGAGTAATTCAAGGTTACCGATGGAAAATTACAAAGTTTAAACTACCAGCAGGATAGTACTATTAATGTGGTAGAGTAATTCAAGGTTACCGATGGAAAATTACAAAGTTTAAACTACCAGCAGGATAGTACTATTAACGTGGTAGAGTAATTCAAGGTTATCGATGGAAAATTACAAAGTTTAAACTACCAGCAGGATAGTACTATGAACATGGTAGAGTAATTCAAGGTTACCGATGGAAAATTACAAAGTTTAAACTACCAGCAGGATAGTACTATGAACATGGTAGAGTAATTCAAGGTTACTGATGGAAAATTACAAAGTTTAAACTACCAGCAGGATAGTACTATGAACATGGTAGAGTAATTCAAGGTTACCGATGGAAAATTACAAAGTTTAAACTACCAGCAGGATAGTACTGTGAACATGGTAAGAGTAATTCAAGGTTACCGATGGAAAACTACAAAGTTTAAACTACCAGCAGGATAGTACTGTGAACATGGTAAGAGTAATTCAAGGTTATCGATGGAAAACTACAAAGTTTAAACTACCAGCAGGATAGTACTATGAACATGGTAGAGTAATTCAAGTTCATCAAAGGAAAATGCAAAAATGTAAACTACTGATAAGATATTCCCAAACTAAAAGCAAAAATGTTCAGTAAATTTTTTTCACTGAATAAATGGGCATTCTAATTTATCTCACAACACTTTACTACCAAAATTTGTTTAAAACTTTCCAGCTCACAGGTTTTATGCGGAAGAGCAAGCCTAATACTTATTTTTATAAATTTCAAAAGAAACCTCTTTTAAATTTATTGCTTTTTAAATTAAATTAAACTATTGGCTTGAACATGGTTCCCACTAAAACTTAATGATCAAATTCATGGGTTTTTCACGGTTTTCAAGGTCTAAAAATTGTCAATTTCACGGTCGAAATATTAAAAAACATAACCTATACCGGTCGCAAAACAACAACGCAGACGCAGCGCAGCGGTTGAATACTAGTTAAAACTTTCCAACATTCCAATTACGATGTCACAGAACCATAAAACCATACCATACATCCCAAGTGAACTTAACAAAATAAGAACTATTTTAGAATTTCTTATTGTTTTGATGTCGTCGTGAGTCATGTCATCAGTCTATCGGTTATCGGTTGCTGGTGATTTCTACTTCGCTCAGTGTTGCCAATCACTTTTTCCCGAATTACCCTCGATCCTCAAAATTACCCTCAAAATCTAAACTCCTGTATTAGAGTAAAGAGTGCTAATGAAATAAAGGAAATGTGCTTGAAATTTGATAGGTTTGAGGAGCCGCCTATAGATGTCACTGATGTATAATAATTTTCAAGTTTAGAATAATGAATGAAAATAGAAGTTGCATACGCCAGCCAGTTTTTGTCTCAATTTTTTCATGCGAGATATAACGGATTAGAATTTATTTTACTGCTTAAAAAATCACAGTATATAAATGACTAACAGCTGATGCAATTTTGTTTACAGCCATAAACGCCAATTATAAAACAGCTAACGCTGTCTATCTTTCAGTCTACCAACTGCTAGGAGACAGGCGGAGACAGGTGACAATAATCCCCATTTTCTATTTTCGTTATTTATTGTCTGGTTGACGTTAAAACTTGCAGACATTACTGCAACTTAGCGGACTTCTTGTCGTTCTGGCACTCATGGCTCTTTCACGTTTTTAACATGAAACAATCACTGTACATGTAATCCTTACTCAAGCTTGATTTCTGTCTTGGAGTTCGTGAGTATTCGTCAGAGTCACGAAAATCGGAAGGGTCGATAAAGTAGAGAAATGTAGTATGCCTAATTTAATCATAAATAAACATCAGTGAATGTATAATAAGTATATAACAGAGTATAATATAAATTTGAATATTTTTAAAGGCTTTAGTAAAATTACCCCTTTTTACCCTCGAAGTTCAAAATTATCACCGGCAAGGGTAATTTCTCTCGAAGTGGCAACGCTGACTACACACCGTGTAAACGGAATGGGCGAGTTACTAACGCAACAGTTGTATAGTTAACAGTCTAGATACAGTAGCTGTCTACTGTCAGCGACTAATACAAAACAATAGGCAAATGACATACAGTAAAGAAGACACTTAAACGGTCTTACACAAGTGTCGGTCAGCAGTCAGATGACAGTGAAAAAAATACCAGCAACTTAACAACTGTCGCCCGAGTCGGCCCGAGTTCTTTTGCACCGTGGAAACCAGAACCAATCTTAAATCATCCGCACAGCTGCAATCTGCAAGTAGGCAGACGACGCGGTATTCACCATATTTACAACGTACTAAATAATTCTGTTGTACATTTCCCTATCTGAAAACAAATATGATATTTTCTGATAAGATATTTTTGTATTGTTTTTCAAGTTTGATATATTTTTAAGGTTTGATATCGAAATTCACGGCTTATTCCAGGTTTTTTCACGGTATACGAAATTCACGGCTTATTCAAGGTTTCACGGTTTTCACGGTTGGGTGGGGACCCTGTTGAACGGGCCAAAGCCCCTAACCTTGCTCCAATACTCTGCCTTAACTAATATGTTTTACTCTTTTCAAGCTGAGGAAAATGGAGCAATATAAGAAGGAACACATGTCAGTTCGTAAGCAAAGTAGACTCTCAATCATGTGTTTTAATGTAAACAAAGTGACGTTTTTAAATCCCCATGCTTTTCTTAGGGGGATGCTTTACGATATTTCTTGTTTGCTTGTAACTTTTTAGAAATACTGCTATTTTCCCGAGTCTCTGGGATCGAGACCTTTAATTTGAGTAGTCTCCCATCATCCTGCGATTTTTTAAACTCCCACAATTTTGAATTACAAATTTTGCTTACAGAATTAAACAGAATTCTAAGAGATCTTTTAATTATTTGGACACGGAATTATAAAGATGGGTTCACGCTCAAATTCCTACAATTTTCGGCTTGTATACCATTCTACAAATTAATATTATTTCTGACTTTTGCCATTCTTGTTAAAATCTTATCTGTTGCCATAATAAGATCATTATACCCCGGCTATTCCCCTGTTCCAGGCATTATTTTTGGAGACATTTGTATTTAAGACACTGAACTAATTGAATTTATTTTGATTGTATTGTTAAGAACATTTATACAGTTTCAAAGATTAGAGTGCCTACGAAGTGCCTCAAATGAATCACTGACTTTTAATGAGCTAATGAAGTGTATCTTTAGGACTATTATGGTTTATGTAGACAAGTCTTTTAACTTTTTACCCTCATGATCTAAAATTAGCAATCATTGAGAAGAATTTTAAATTAATTTGTTTAACATATTTTTATTTTGTATGAATTTATTTTGTATGCAATAATTCTCAATGAAACTGGTGAGCTTTTTAATCAAGAAGATGGAAAACTCCTCATAAATTACCTTATTTTGTAAGAAACTGAGTTCGAAATTAAACAATTTTTAGATTTTGCTAATGGATTATAAAAAAAAAATGAATCATCAACAGCTGTTAGAAAACACCAGTGAAATTTCGAAGTGACACATGTAAGTATCGATATGTTATTTTACTGGGGAGTAGAGACATATAAGCATAGCTTTTGGCCCTCAGGTGCTTTACTAACCTGATCCTTAATATAATAACAAATCTGAGGGCTGAGTACTCACAGAGACAGCTTTGTTCTGCATGGCGCGCACCCAGGCCGCGGACTCTATGGTGCAGGGTCGTACGGTCTCAGTGCGCCCCTCCCGGTACAGCCGGGTCATGGACGCCTCGTATGTCAGGCTAAATCTCCCCGCATCCTGCATCAACAACAAGAAAGTTATGTTCTAAACAGACAAATTATTATCAGTCTCATCAGCGCTTACCGTTACCGTACATTTTAAGGCAAGTGTGGATTGAAGCTGAGTGAGATACCTTGTGTAGCTGTATTACCAAGAAATACTAGACACCACTATTATAGATTTTGGTCAGATTGTGCTGCAATTTTTAACATCCAATTTCACATCTCATGATGTAGAAACTTTTTAATACGTTCAGTGCGGCGCGCCAATTTCCGGCAGTTGCCTAAAAAAGGAAACAAATGCAATTATCCTGAATATACACGATCAACGCAGTGAATGTGTTAAAGAGCCCACCTGAAATGAGGGTGAGTGGTAAAAACCTCAGAATATTTTCGTGTCTCAATTGTTAAAACTAGCCTATATTTATTTTCACGGGGAACCCACAGAAAACAAATTTTAAACTTCGTACATTTCCTATTTTTCTTATGGTATAAAAATCGGTGTATGGGTTCATGTTTTTGTGGTATATTAATGATTGCATAAAACCCCTAATTCTAGTGGTCCCTTTGCAGCAAACCTGCATAATCTTGTGTCCAATTTTATTCTCACGTGGTAGTGAGGTTTGAATATTTGCATTAGAAATTTGCTAAGTATGCAGGTTTCCAGCAACAAAAGTATTCAAAGTTTTTGTTTTTAACATTGAAATTTTTAAACCTTTATTTTTTTAAACAAATTTTTCACTAAAATCATATGTTAAAGAAATTAATATAACAGGTTACTAACCTAAATCCGTCGTCGATTCTTATGTTCACACGATGGTGACGCGAGTTTCGACTTTAAAAGGCTATTATCAAGCCATTGATGTCAAACTATTTACTCCATGATGAAGTTCGTCATAGCTTAAAATAACACCCAACACATTTAAAACAGAACGAGGCATGATAAAATACAAACATTTAACACAAAATTTATCGTTCCGGCCAGACGCGAATTACCGAACTCGCACAGACCGGACGCGAATTCGGTAATTCTCGTCCGGCCGGAACGACCAATTTTGTGTTAAATGTTTGTATTTTATCGTGCTTTATACTGTTTTAAATGTGTTGTGTGTTATTTTAAGCTATGACAACCTTCATCGTGGAATAAATATTTTGACATCAAGGGTTTGACAATGGCCTTTTAAGGTCGAAACTCGAGTCACCATCGTGTGAACTTAAGAATCGATGACGGATTTAGGTTAGTAACCTGTTATATTAATCATCTAGATTCAGGAGGCATACAACATGAATAAATTAAAGAAATGTTATAACTATTTAAATAAGATGTCATACCAACTTTCATTGCTTTTACTTTAACCGTTTCTGAGGTATTAAGGTTTTTGTGTAAAAACATATACAGACTCGCAGACAAAAATCGGATTGAGATAGGTCACATGATACATTGAATCAATTTTTTGTTTTGACCTGACAAATAACCCTGTAAAGTTAAGTACGGTCAAATTTGAACACTATATCATTTTCTTTGGTTCATTAGCCAATGAAAGAGTTACCATATCAGTATTTAAAAGTATTACCACTTTGAAGTAAATATTTCCTGGTAATAAAATCCTGGTATTTTCAAAATTAATAATAGGATTTTATAAATTTTGTTTTTGAGTAAAAAGTTGAGTTTTTAACATAAGCAGTAATGGTCAAACAATATATGAATAGTAAATATTTGATCTTGATATACTAAGTTGGATTAGGATTCCAAAACTAACTGCAAATACAAGAACAACAGCTTAGTACAGTATTTAGTCAGTTAATTGGTATTACCACTAGCTAGGTACAGACTGCAGGTGCACCATCGCACAGCCAATTTTTTACTGGCGACAATGGTGCTACGGCTGAACTGACTCTATCTGATATTCTTTATCAAATCCTTCCTCTATGACACAACATACCCTAAAGTACGCCAGCTGCAGGGCCATCTGAATGTACGCGTCAGGGCTGACTCTGGACTCCTTCATGAAGCCTTTCCCGTAGGCAGAATGCAAGTAGATCCTGAGGTCTACGTCGTTTAGCAGAGACAAAGCCATCTGTTGGTCACATTGCAACAGTAAACAACTAATGGAACATAGAGGTTCATGAATGCAGCTAGTACAGGTTAAATTACTACAGCAACCATACTGTGGAATCTTCGAAAATTTGTTTAAGGTTTTCCAACTTAATTACAAAAATATTAAGTTTTCTTTTTCCTTTCAGACACAGACAAAATTTATTTTAAATTCTTAATTTAAAATAAAACTGAAAATTTGTGTTTGCCTCTACAAGGGTTACTTTAAGAGATTGGCAGCCTCGTTTGACCTTACTTTGCCCATCCACAAGCTTCAAGTCTGCAGCATGAAGGAGAAAGCCATTAGTGTGCAAGTGCAAACAAGGGTGCCACAAATGGTGGAAACGATCTTTACTCATATGACTTTCAACTTTATTTAACAGGTGGGCTGTACAATCGGCTTGATAAAATGAAATTCCTCTACAGTCTCACCTGGTATGAGCGGTCGATGGCAGCCAATGCCGGGGGTTGCAGGTCCCACTGTAGTCGGGTGGGGGTGGGTGGGGGGTTGAACTCTGGGTTGCCCAGTGCTCGACCATCCTCCCTGTATCTGTTGTCACAAAAACACTCAGCCTCCTCTACGTAATGATTGGTATAGCAAAACAGGTTTTACTAATGGTCAAATAAAACCATAACCTTTGGCTAGTTTCAGCAATTACAGTAAACTTCGGTTTATCTAGCCCAAAGAAGAGGTACCCTGGTACAGAAAAATAAAAATCCGGGTAAACCGGCATGAATCTGGTAACTTGAAGGTAACTATTGGCCTATGGACGCCCGCATTCAACATCAAGCAATACGCTCTACAGGGAAGTGTAGCTGGATGGTTGAGTAGTATTGCAATCTTGTGACTAATATTGCCTAGTACAACAATTTACACATTCCAAAAATTATGGACAGCTGAAAAGTAACATGAATAAAATGCACATGAAGTTTGAACATGAACGGATATAGTAAAAATATTTGTCTTTTACTGCCATTAATTTTTACTTACACAATTCCTTTACAACTCGCATTCCACGGTAAACAACACCATTAGACTGCAGTTTAAAATGACTTCATACAAAAATATAACCTTGGACATTTACATAAGCATGAAGTGCAGTGACAGTGGCATTGATGAAAACATTAAAAAGTGTGTAATAGGCCAGACAATACATTAGAATCTCTTTTGGATGATTTAAGAAGAGATTAAAATGCAGCTACAACTAAAGCCATATCTGCACTAAAGAAATATGGCATGTTGAGAATTTGCAGGCACTACGCTAGCAAGTTATGCAATTTTTGGCAACTTCTGAAAATATTAGTATTCACTTTTTTACATTGGTCAGCTTAAATAATTCTGGATCATGACAAAATGGACACAAATATATTTTACTTTACTGTAGTAAAGTAGTTTGTACATATGATCAAAAATGTTGAACATTATTCGACATAGTTACAATAGAACAATAGAGTTGCAATTTAAAGCTCTCCCCAACTGCAGTAAGCTCCACAGCAGAGAACAACTACATGAACACATATATTTTTCTCGGTTCATATATTTACTAGTTTTGAACCAAAATTTGTAACATTTTAGTTATAACAAGTCACTCAGTCTATCTTGTTTCAATCTGTATGTGGTTGCGTCATTAAGAGTGAAAACATCATATTTCACGAGTTAAAGCAAACAGAAAACATTGTCCTTTCACTTAATTATTTTATTGTAATCATTTCTAGCTACTGATAAATAGTTTGATGAGCAATAGTTCCATTTTAACCCTACATTTTTAAGTCTCTGAAACCTCTCTTTAATTTAGTGACTTAGACACAATAATAGTTGCGTTTAATAAAAACACATTATTTGTACGAGTTTCAAAAATATATCCTCAATGTGAAATTGTATTAATTGAAAAAAGTAACAGATTTTATCTATCGCATGTATAGAAAAACAATTATTATAATGACTTTAAGTTCTTAACAAATATAAATCTAATGTGGACAGTAAAAGTTAACAAAAAACTCCCCATTAATCTTAAATATAAAAATAGTAAACTGTTAATAAAAAGTAAGAAATTAGAATTACATAACTACTTAGTACTACTCATAGTAATTTAAATTACTATTTACAAAAGAATTCTAACATGCAATAGACTGAAAATTTAATAAAATTAATGTTTAACAAAAGTTTACAAAATAACTAATGCTGGTGAATAATAAGCATTGCAAAAAGCAGCAAAATTACAGTAAGCTTCGTGCATGTAACATTAGAAAAAAAATACTGTACAAAATGTATCCTCAACCAATTTACTTATCTTTTCATGAAAGCATTTGCGGTGTTGGAACAAAAACTAGGATAAACATTGGAGACTGTATAATATTCTACAAAAGCAAGGTAAAATAATAGAAACATGTATTTTTTATAAGTACATACTTTATGTAAACAATGAAAGCATCTTTGTTCAGGTTAAATCACGGGAATGACTCAAGGGAGAAACAATGGGCGAGAGTAGTTTCTTAGATCACCACCAGAATGCAATGCTCAGTTGTTCATTGCTCCTTGCCTAGTAACTCTTGGCGATTACGGTATGTCATGGTATCTCAGTAGATACGATATTATACTTCCGATCATTAGGTCCCAGGTACGAGTTTTATTATGTTAATTTACGTTTTTATGTGGGAAAATAATTTGTAAACGTTACTTTGAGATTTTTTTTACAAAAATCCATTTGTAATATTATAATTTAGATATTTTAGAGTTTTAAAAACAATTTACAGGCATGGTTGGTCGGTGGGAATTGGCAAGGGTGTTTATTGTGTTAAGCACATTATATCACTAACACTACTTAACGTAATAAGTTAATAAGTAGACCCACGAACCAACCACCAGAGTTTATTTCTTTTTGCCTTTTACTCCTAATGAGGTCAGGTTTGGTTGGGTGAATATAAGTATTCTGGTTGGACATTCTTCACTTAATTCATCTTAATCCATAACATATCAAAATAACTATTGTGTTTATAACTATTTTGTTTATGTTTGGTTATGATGTCGATAACCACTACCTTTCTGGCAGTGATTCAAAAAACTATTCTCGTCCATTGTCTCTCCCATAAGTCGCACACTTAAATCACACCCCAAATGTTGAATCAATGACAATAAAGAGGGTAATTCTATGTACCTTTACTTCACAAACACACTAAGAAAAGTTGCAAAATTATTGGTTTGCGATGTGTTTTACGATTTCAAACTTCAATAATTAGACTACGATATTCATAATATCAAACCATGCCAGTTTACTGATTCCAATTAAACTTTTTATCTTGAACCGTGAACCCACTTGCAAGTGGGCTGTAGATAGGTACTTAAAGTGTTAATTTTAATTATCTCTCCTGAAAGCATTTATACCACCACAGAATTCTTCATAATAATCACAAGTTAGCTTTTTAGATCTTCTAAACACATTTTAGCATAACATAATGTTGTGTGGATTATGGTTTTGTACAAAAATGTACAAAAATATACAAAAATGTCTGAGCAATTATGTAGAATTACGATTATCCGAGTAATTGGAAATAAGACTACCTCAGGTAAGGAAAAACTCGGATAGTACGGAGGTTAACTATTGGGGTTAAAATATCGAAACAAATTGATAAAAATGTACAAGATTAGTTTATTATTAGTGCCTAGACTGAGAGCCTTAATCACTGATTATCTGAATTAAAACTTTCATCACAATTTATTCTTTGCGCAATAGTATGGATTTAAAATTCCTCAGACAATCAACAACGTTTTTCATGAAACATCTTCTGTATAGTGGTATCCACCTTTGTAACGCTTTGCAGTACCATTTGAAAGCTGAAGACAATGTGAAGTATGATTATAAGATCAAATTTTCCACTCTAGGATTTGTATTTTGTTTTGTATTATAAGTTTATTACTATTAGTGAATTTCCAATGGAAAAGAGAACTATTAGCATGACCCGCACGGTGAAACTTAAGCCTGGAACCATCATAGAAGTTCCTAACGTGACGCCCTGAACACGTTTTGGGGGTCGTTCAAAATTATATACATATATGTGTATGCACTCTGGCGGTCACATTTTTTGTCCGATTTACTTCAAATTTGGTAGGGGCATTCCTTTCTATAATCAGTTGGACAAGTTCGTTGGGCAAAATAATCGGAATACTCTAACCCCCTTTTTTTGGAATTATTCTTTCAAATTTTGAGTTTTGGGCCCAAAAAGGGTCAGAAAAGCCCCGGACGTAAGATTAATGCGTGTATGAAGATGGGAATTAGTGAAACGAAATTTTTAAGTCCTCTCTCGTCATTCTAGCATAAATATTTACAGAGTTATTAAAGAAAATGTATATCGGCTAAACACAGTACATTGCCTTATGGGGTTTTTACATTAGAAAAGCATGTTATTCATTTGTTGGTGCATTTGTATCATCCCCAGAAACCTTGCGCCTACTTTCAAGCCTGACTGGACCTTCTCTTAACCTTATAATGCGCAAAATTGTATTCCTAGCATTGCAGGTAAATGAAAACAGGAACATCAGAACTGCCAAAAAATCAATGTTTTCATATTTCAATAAAATTGGAATAAATGTATGTTTCTACACTGGTTTTGAGTTTTAAAAGTATTGTATGTGGAAATTCGCTTCCATCACGTCAGCATGCTGCGTGCGAACTCGTTTTTCCTTATTGTAATTTATGACTTAGCCAATGCATTATTGTAATGTCAACTTCTGGTCAAATAAATGAATATGACTCCAAGAATCATATTTTCTCCATAGGAATACCAAGGCAACTTTGAAGGCTAGTGGGGCAGAGCCTTGAGATCTGGGGGGGAAAATAATTATCTTTTAAAATCGTTGGTCCCCTACAACGTGGGATGGTCCAGGAGAAGTTTTAAGGAGCATGTTTCAAAATCACCTGGCCACACACATATAGCCTATATACATGCACTACTAATTTATTAGTGACCCAATTTTGATAAAATTTTTGATGTAACTACTCCATGGTATCCATGGTATCTCCAGGCGTTTTAAAAATATTTATTAAAGGTAAATGCAGTAGATGCTCTTAACTGTCCTCGCTTCAACCGCCAACTTCCTAAGAAATACCTCACGTCCTCCGCCACCCCGATACTGTACCGTAACAAACGTTCAGGACACAACAAGTCCACCATATGTTTCCTTAGTTAGTCAAGTATTTAATCTTAGTACATATTTTTGGTACATTTTTTGTAACTGTCATATAAGTTTTATAATTGTTAGTGCTTAATGCGACTACACCCGTGTTATTCGTTTTAACTGCCCTTTTAGTTATCCGACCCAGAGTTCGGTCCCATGGAGGGCGATCAACTGTATTCCAAAAAAAGCATGAAAAGGTTAAGTTTCTCAAAAACAGTTTTAACGATTTTAACTAAAACTTGGTGGTTTAGCATACATATTACGTAATGAATTTTTTCCTCATTTCAGACCCCTCCCCTCCCTCATGTAACATACCATAACGCTTGACCATACCCCCCCTCAATGTGTTACGGAACTCAATCGTAGTAGGCTTTAAAACAGGGTTTAAGAGTTTAAACCCTTTAAACATCGTTTTATTGGCAATTTGGAATATGTATTTAAATGAATCATTAAACTTTAAATTACTTTCTTCTAACATTTTGTAATAACTTTTTTCAAAGCAAAATGTATACAAATAAACAAGACTGTTACTAATAATATAAACAACAAAATAAACTATCTCAGCTAAAAAGTAACAAATTTAATTTACAACTTATAAAAATACAATGAACTTAAAAAACTAAAGATGTGGGTGGCACTGCGCAATACTGTATCAAGTCATGATTTTACACTCTAAAACAACACAAAATATAGGTGTAAAGCATACAGAACATACTCAAAAAAAAATTATATATTTATTTTTAGTTTTACTGTTATTAAAATAGTATGACGGAAGAATCTTTTATATAACGCTTAATAATACACCGTAGAAGTTGATCCTGTCTTAAGATGGTGCAAGACCTTATAAAAGCTTCATAACAGAGCTTAAAATGAGTTCCAACTGTTCATTCTGTGGAACTTTGGCGGTAAGCACACATTCAGGAGAGATGATTTGTTAGTATCGTTCAGCTAATTTGTTATATTTACCCGTCGACCATGTCCGTTCCAATGATAAACTCCCATAAGTGGCCCATAACCGGTGCATCTGCCCTGGAGTCCAGAGAAATTAAACAAAACTGCTACAAAATAAAAAATAATTCAAGCGTAAGATACAACTGTTACTAAGCAAAGCATTTAGTTATGTTGTTGTTTAATGTTATTCTACATTACTATGGCACTATTTTGCTTCCAAATACTATGAGATTGGCAACACACTATGTTATTTTAAACTTCCCACCATTTTAAGACTGAAAGGGGCGTTGGATTTTCGGTGCCTGCTTACTAAGTGAAATCCCCCGACATTTCCAGTTTTTCCTGTTGTTTGGACATGAAATTCCAAGTATTATTTTAGTAAAAATATAATACTCTGAGTTAGTTTTCAAACAACATTTGTGTCGCAAGGAATTTGAACTAAAATTGGTTTACTTGTACTTTGTAATTTGAAATTAGTCATAAACTAAACATGTTTTTTTTTAGCATATTTATAATGAGAATGCCTTTCAAAATATTTGATATTTTGGAGCGTCATCAAAACTCCTTGACTTTTCTTGGCACGGTATTTCCCTAACTATTCCAGGTTTTCCAGGACTTCCAAATATGGTAAACGACCTTTAGATTTCTCATACAACTTTACTTTTCCACTTCTTTAACCTAAATGCTTTGCTTTCTGAAGAGAAGCCCGCAATCCACAACTGAAATGAAACAAGGGGAGGGAGCGAGAAAGAAGTGAGAGTGTGTGAGACAGAGAGAGAGATATGTGTTACCCCATGTTGACGGTTTCGTCGGAAACAACGTACTCCCAGAAGTGTGACATTACGGCAGCGTCCGCCCTGCAACCAGCAAACAATCACTGAAGGGGAGGGGAGGGAGGGAAGGGTGCAGATGGTCGGTGAAGTTAAACATCATTCAGGTAATTTGTAAAAAACTTCAATATTACAATCTTTATTAATAGTTTTAATCAGTTTTATCCAAGACAATTATAACACAAGTGCAACAAAAATAATTTAATATTTTATTGGGGCTGAATTCAAAACCAATTTTGTCAACATATTAAATACAAGCATTAACATAATCTGATTAATAAGGTATTTCGGCATAATAACTAGGGGTGTGCGAGTAGTGATTTTTTGAATCGAGTCGAGTAGTGCCAATTATTTTCGAGTTTCGAGTATGTTCGAACGAGTATTTGAAATCAATTGGTAGTTTAAAATAGCGTAATGGGATTTGAATACCACCCTAGATTTGATAATATAACCATGGTTTTTAACTAATACGTGAGTAGCATTACTAAGTTTTAGCCAGTACAATCAAACTGGATTACGAATTGACAAACAAAACGCGGTTTGACATTCGTTTCAAGCTGATAAAACACGGTCCGGTTGTCATTTGGCCAATATCACCTAGTCCATACATCTCCTATAATAAAATTTATTATAGGCATTTTGGCTGGTCGCAATCGTTAGTGAACGTCCGGAAATCGGTGGGAAATACTCGCTCAAACTTTCGAGTATTTTTCAAAACTTCGAGTCGAGTTCGAGTATTAAAATACTTGGCCAAAAAATCAAAGTTTCGAATACTTGCACACCCCTAATAATAAGTTGAGTTGAGACTTAAAGCAAATCAATGATACTACTGACAAACAGAACCATAAGGCAATGACATCGTTTTGAAAATTCAAAGTTTATTTTTTATAAAAATTGGCTATTAACTGTAAATAAAACACTATCATATTGTTACTTAAAACTCAAATAAAATATTAAATATTTAAATTCATTGAGAATCAAAAGCAATTCAAGTTAAACTAAATGAACATTTGTTATTCATTGTTAACCACGTAATTAACATGTTTCAGCTGGTAAACAAATATCTGTATTTTCCTTGTCGAGGACCATTACATTGCAGAAAAAAAACTATAGCTGTTACTCACCACGAATGTTCAGCATTAAAACCAATCTGTAAAATAATATTGTTCATTAGAGATGTAACAAATTACTAAGCAGCAACTCATATTTACAAACATTGTACACTATGACAATAGAAAATCGGATTTATAAACACAAGGAATTAACATATGATCATACTCGACACCCGGAAGCAAGAATTGAAGCCAAATTTTAGAATAGTAATCATACTATTTGGAAATTTGTTTGCCTCTGGTATTTAACTTCACTCTAACTTGATCAAAACTAATGAAATCTATCTGATGTTATTAGGGATGGTCAGGGGCAGACCCCTGACCATCCCAAAATGTCAGAACATTTTGGGAGATCTTCAGAAGAAAAATAATCCCGTTTTTCGGGCAGGACTTAATTTACTTCAACATTGACGGGATAATTTCCCAAATTAGTGATTAGTCCGATCATCTTTGGTGGCGCGGTCGTCGTTAACGTCTGATTTAGAGCACTACGATCATCATTTATAGCCGATATATCACATAATGTGGTTATTATTTGTAGCCGACATCACATAGTATAATCGGTAATTACAGCTGTTGTTGCCGTTAGCTCTCAGATTAAGATTTTCCCCAAAGTCTGATAAAATCAAGAACTGGAACTCACACATACATAAAAGCAATACTTTTTAATTCTTAAATTTTCAAATCTTATACTAGATGAAGTTTCATTTTATTTTCATGGAAACTTTATTGTTAAATACATTTGTAAATCTACTAAAATACTTTTCAAACAACTGATTTTTCAAAGTGGTTAAATTGTTAATATACTATGGTTGAGTACACTGGGAGTTTTTCATTGACTAATAATTAGTTATTAAATATCTTTGCAAATTTTTAATCGATGGGTTAAAATTCCCAAAACTTCCCGAAATAAGGGAAGATAAATTCCCAATGTGATGGATAAAAAAATTCCATCCATAGTTGTTGGACCATACATTTTAACAGTTAAAGGTTTAAGATTGGGACCAATAACAATAACTTTTAAATTTAAAGACAGAAATTATGAGAAAGTTGAGAACTTATTTATACTGGAACGTAACACATTTCTGTATAGCCTGTTAACCTCTGTATAAGCTTAAAATTTTCCTCAATTTATTTATAGTTATTTTTAAGTTGACAGAAACACCCATTGATTAGTTAAATGCATTCAATTATGAATTATATCATAATTAGGGGTGTGCAAGTAGTGACTTTTTGAATCAAGTCGAGTAGTGCCAATTATTTTCGAGTTTCGAGTATTTTCGAGCGAGTCCCAACAGTTGGTAGTTTAAGATAGTGTAATGAGATTTGGATACCACCCTAGGTTTGATAATCTAAACATGGTTTCTAACTAATACATGAGTAGCAATACAAAGTTTTGGCCAGTACAATCAAACTGGATTACGTATTGACCAACAAAACACGGTTTGACATTCATTTCCAGCCAATAAAACACGGTCCGGTTGTCATTTGGCCAATGTCACCTGGTCCAGACATCACTTTTAATCAACATTAGATAACGAAGTCGTTAGTTCCGTCCGATTTTACGACATGCGATCGCCCTTTCCGGCTGTTAATACGCGTTTTGGCCGGTCCCAATCATTAGCAATCGTCATTTTTAGCCGATTTTATGTGATGCGATCACCTTTTGCGGCTGTTACTACGCGTTTTGGCCGGTCGCGATCGTTAACGATCGTCCGGAAATCGGCGGGAAATACTCGCTCGAACTTTCGAGTATTTTTTAAGTCGAGTTCAAGTATTAAAATACTCGGCCGAAAACTCAAGGTTTTGAGCACTCGCACACCCCTAATCATAATAAGGATTCACCCTTACAGGATTCACCCTTTCTTGTGTGTATTCACAAATACAGGAGTGGTACAAGACAGTAAGTAACATCTAACAAGCTTATCAGAAAAGACTAAACAAATTTACATAGTGAATTCATTTTTGTAAGTTATGTAGTTTTAGTGATAGTACAAACAAGTGGTAAAGGCTATTTGGAGGTTAAACAGTTTTAAAATCCAAAGCCAAAGGTTTTCTGGATAATACCATTGATTTTGAATATAGAATACATATCCCAAGACTAGTTAATTTTTTAAGCCATGAAAATGGACCAGCTGGTCCACTAATCAGACAACTTTATCAGCTGCGTCCGAAACAAAAATAACAAACCAGTTTTCATACAAAAAAATTTCCCTTTTTATCCCTTTAAACCACCTTAAAAAATACCCTTTTCTCCCACATTTAACCTGAGATCATTGAATTGTTTCAATGCTAAATTGCAGAATCAAATAGTTTTCTATTTAATTTTACTATCTGCTCTCTTTTAAGTGTATATGTTTATATTCTTAGATACGGATAAATTATTCTTGTGATGCGGGACAAACGAGGAAGGTAATGGTGTTTTTATCCTGCATCCCGTTTTAATCCCGCGGAGGGTTCGAAAATCCCGGAAACAGGATCATAATCCCGCAAATTGAAACATTGGTTGCCAGCACCTCCTTTGAGATCGTGTAGCACTAGTTTCATGGTGTATTTTTCGGGATGCAGATGGGCCATAAGCTCGGTTCATTCAATTCAATTCAATTCAATTCAAAATATCTTTATTCATCTTTTATGTGCATAAATACATTGAATAGCGTCAGTACAGTATATTATGTAGGTCCTATAACAAGTATTGTTTAAATAAAATAACACACTACATAGCAAATACACCAATTCCAATTCCACTCCATTATTCCAGAGTATTTACATGCTTAAATATTCCTCAATGGAGTACAGCCTCAATCCCATAATGTATTGTTTTAATTTTATTTTAAAAGTGGTCTGGTTTGGTTCATTCTTTAATAAGCTTGGTAGTTTACCCAGAAACTTATTTCCCATATAAGATGATTTTTGTTTATATAATTCTAATCTGTGGTGATTTCTAATCATTTCAAATTTTCTTCTAGTATTATAGACATGAGGCTCAGTTTTTTTGTCTTCACTAACATTGGTCTTTACATACAAAATTAGCTCATAAATATATAACCCATATACTGTTAATATTCCCAAATTACTAAATTCATCTTTAACACTGATTTCACTTTTCAATTTTAACATTATTCTTATTGCTTTTTTCTGCATTTTTAATATTTTGTCCATGTTTTTCTTGCTTGTTGATCCATAAATTGTTATTCCAAATGAAATATGAGATTGAATGTAGGAATGATAAATTGTTTTTAAAACTGAAATACTACACAAATATGACATTTGCTTTAAGGCATAAAGCCCTGAACTTAATTTTCTCAAAATAAAATTTACATGTGCATCCCAACTTAAAAAATTGTTAATTTTCATACCCAAAAAATTGGTCTCACAAACCTCTTGTACTCTATTAAAATTGATTTTTATAATCGGTTCAATTGGATTTCTGTCCTGTCTAGTTGAAAAAGTAATAAATTTTGTTTTATTCGTGTTTAAAAACATATTATTAGAATTAAAATATGAGTTTAGGTTTGCTAATTCGGTAAAAGCCCCACTCTCCAATTCGTTTACAGTCTTTCCTGACACTTTTAGGTTTGCATCATCTGCATATAGTGTCAATAGGTTGTTGTGGCAATCATTTAGCGAATCAGAAATATCATTCACATAACAAAGAAACAATAAAGGACCCAATATAGAACCTTGCGGTACTCCGTATTTAATTGCCAAGTAATTTGATTTGATTTTCATTACTTCGCCTTGATTTGAATTTTTTGTGATTTCTACAAACTGATAACGATCTGTTAGGTACGATTTAAACCAAATTTGAGATACCCCTTTTACCCCAATATTGAAAAGTTTTTGCAACAGTATACTGTGGTCAACACTATCAAAAGCCTTAGATAAGTCCATAAAGATTCCAACAAGTTTTTCCCCTTTATCAATTGAATCAATGATAGAATCTAAAAAAGTTGTTGTTGCTGTTAGCACTGATTTTCCTTTCCTAAAACCATGCTGAATGTTATTTAGTAGTGACTGTTCTTCTAAATAATTATATAGCCTTTTGTGAACTATTTTTTCAAAAATTTTTGATATCGAAGGCAAAATTGATATTGGGCGGTAAAAATCCTCTATTCTGTATTCAAAATCAATGATAATACACTCACTTTTGGATGATCAGTATTTACCAAAATTATTATTAAATGTTAAAAGATAAATTTAGTATTACATTACAGATATATAACATGTATAGATGTATATTACATAACACGCAGTTACACCCGGTTTTTTCTGATTTCAAATGATTTTTACAATTTGTTTAGGTATGGTTCAATTTTACAGGGTCTCCGAAAAAGAATGACGGGATTTCGGACGGCCGTTGCTTGGGGACTATTCAAGATAACTAAACGATTTAAACGTCAAATATAAGAGAAAAGAACTAAGTTTTTTTTCATACCTTAATATGTTTCGATGTGAGCTCCATTTGTTGCTCAGCATACATCGAAGCGATATTAGATTTCTCGCCAAGTGTTGTGAAGCATCTCTGGTGTCACAGTTGCGATCGCTTCCGAAATTCGCCCACGCAGATGTGTGGATTTTCTCAGCATAAACAATGTTCTTTACGTAACCCCACAAAAAAAAGTCCAAAGGGGTCAAATCAGGACTCCTGGGAGGCCAGGGAATAGGCGCACCCCTGCCTATCCAACTATTTGGAAACTTGTTGTTAAGTGTGTCGTGCACGTAGGGTGATAGGGCCTTTTTTCGCCAAAAAAACAATAAATGGCATAATTTATTTAGATATGCTAGAACAATTTTTGTTTCCTCAAATTGAAGAAATTGAAGAACAAGCCGGTGAACGAGTCATTTTGATGCAGAACGGCGCCCCGCCTCATTACCTTCGAGAAGTGCGCGAAACACTTAACAACAACAAGTTTCCAAATGGTTGGATAGGCAGGGGTGCGCCTATTCCCTGGCCTCCCAGGAGTCCTGATTTGACCCCTTTGGACTTTTTTTGTGGGGTTACGTATGCTGACAAAATTCGTGATTTGCCACATCTGTGTGGGCGAATTTCGGAAGCGATCGTAACTGTGACACCAGAGATGCTTCACAACACTTGGCGAGAAATCGAATATCGCTTCGATGTATGCAGAGCAACAAATGGAGCTCACATCAAAACATATTAAGGTATGAAAAAAACTTGGTTCTTTTCTCTTCTAATTGACGTTTAAATCGTTTAGTTATCTTGAATAGTCCCCAAGAAACGGCCGTTCGAAATCCCGTCATTCTTTTTCGGAAACCCTGTATAAGCGGTTTTATTTTAAATCAGTAAAAGACTTCATTAGTGACAAGACATGGTACATGATGTTATGATTACAGAATATAATTAAAAAGAAAAATTAAATCAACGACGGAATGTAATTCAAATTACTCTAAACTAGGGTAAAAACTTACTCTGCCATTAGTCCCAATGCAGAGGGTGAAGGACTTATCAAACCACCGATCATATCCCTTGCCATGGAGGAGAATGCGTCCATAGTTGTCAAGCTTGGTGGTGTCACTCTGTACACAAAAACAACGTTAATGAAACTAGCCCAATAAAAAAGTAAAAGGATATTCTAAGGAATATCTAAGAATTGATTTTTAAATTTATTTTTCATAACCATTATTGCTGATAGAAAATTGTTGTATTTCACTCGGGGACTGCTTATACCAAACAAATAACTAACAAATCTGATTTTCAAGACTCAAACTCCTTCCTGGAAATCAGTTTTACTTCGGGAGGGAACAAAACTAGGATCAGGCTGATAAAAATGTGTCCTTCTCGTCTTTTGATTGAAATATTAGGTACTTTACGGGGATGACTTGCTGATGGGTGAGGGGAAGGGTGATGCAGGAAAAGTAAACTGCCTTCCTTCATTGAAACACTGCCAACTAAGAACCTGTCAACTCTTCATTGTAATGTGCAACACAAAAGAAATAAAAAATGAAATAAATTGCTTTCCAAATGACAAGTGCAGCAAGTATTCTGGTAGGAATTTTTGTATTTCATGTGGAGAATTGAGTCAAAATAATTATCCCTTAAGAAAAACTACAATCACTGACCTCCTCAAATTCATAAGGCTCGTCATCCAGCGCGACGACGAAAGCAGATTTTTCTATGGCATCCAGACTTGTGCGGTTGGTACCCTTGAAGAAGAACTCGGACCTGGCGTTGGCCCAGGCCGTCCGCTCGCCTGCCGTCAATGCTGCCAACCGCTCCTCACCCACCACCGGCGCACTCGTGTCTTGCAGGATGTGGTTCATCTGGCTGTAAAACCAAACTCAACTCAACAAAATTTTCAAATAAATTTTGAGTAGATAAAGTGAGCATAGTGACATTTTAATTCACAGCCCGATCAGTTTTCCTGAGGCTGCTGTCCTCTAGGAATTTCTATTATTTAGCCGTTTCTAATGACCATCAGGATCTGATGCTTCATCATTACAAAGCTATTCAAGAATCGCTAGTACTTCACCTACACAAGAGTTCCCACAGAAATTTAATTTTCATATTGTCTGACTTTCTCTTACCTTCCCGGTCTGTTACTTCTGTGAAACCCTTTAATCTTATACCAAACAAAATTATCCCAACTGTACAAAACAATATCTTCTACCCACATACCGGTACAAGTGTAAACTATGCAACTGACTACATCTAGATGACCTTACATTTCGATCTCACTGGGCAGAAGGATGCGGTTTTTGTAATATATGGGCACCTTGAAGTATCTGCCTTTGTGGTAGACAATGATGTGTTTAGAGTCGCCGTAATGCACGATCTTGTCTGTCTCCACGCCGGGCACTCTCGTGGTGTTGAACACCCTCTCGTACTGCCAGGAGCACAGCGGCACCAGACCTTGGATCAGGATCTAGAAAACACTGCCTTGTTAGTTTTACTTTGTATATTTTGTTGCATAGTTAACTGTTTTAGAGATTTAAAGACTCAAATAAATTTATTTCAAACTTGAAAACTTGAAAATTATTCCAGAAAATGTGAGATATACGTTTTAACCACAAAATTATCTGTACACCATCCGAGGGCAATGTTTGGGAAATCCTAAATTTGGATTCCTTATTTTTTACTTCTAAAAATTACAAACAATATTTTACTCCAAAGCACCTAGAACCATACAATTTCTTTCTCAATTGATTATAAATTACAAATAAAAATAGACAATGGGGAAATAGAATAAAAGTACAACACAATTTTTACATCCAAAAGTGTCAAATTTACAGGGTTCACCCAAATGGTTCAATTGTCACAAGTAACATAATCACACTAACTCATGCAACAATGGGTATGTTGTGACCTAGCAACATAACAATTATTAATTTCACTATTTCACTCAGAGCAACTCAAAACTCACAATTCAAGGTAAATTAACATGAACAATGACTGGTTCCTTAAAACATAAAAAATTCCAGTAAAATGTACCTAATATTGTGTTTGCTTTGAGTTAAGTGACTAATCACTTTGTCACTGCTTTTAAGACTCAAAATTCTGAAAAATAAACCAATACAATTTAACAATTAAATCTTAGGGGGCATCTCGCTAGCCAAACTGTTAGCGTCTTGGACTTTGGTTCAAGGGGTCATAGGTTCAAATCCCAGGGTATCCACAAAAATTAGAGGGGTTTGGACCGCCTTCCCTAAAAGCGTTTGAGTTTGTATTAACAAAAATGCCGTTGGAGTTGAAATACAAATATTTTGTATCAAAATTTGTCTTAATGATTAATTAACATTTAGATAGTAAAATCTAAAACTTTACCTTTTTCCTTACAGAAACAAGATTCACTTCAGCCACTTTTAATAACTTAAAGTCTACAAGGAAGTACCATTGACTATAGATACCGAAGTAGACTTCTCATTGCTATTGTAAAAGCTGTCCCTACTTTTGTGTGTGCCAGGATTAAAGTCAAATCAATTTATTATTAGATAACATTTGACAGTACATCACAAGAATGGTGTAAACCGGTGCTTTGTCCAGAGAATCTTGCATAGTTACAAATAATTTCATAAGATGAATAACAGTTTACATACTATACTAATATACAATTCATTTAATATAAAATAATGAAAACTCAACCAGTGTTAAAAAACAAAAACAAAATGTGTTGGAGCTTAAGGGCCTATACAGGCCCCAAACTACTTAACTTGTCCCACAGGATTTTTAACAGTGAGAAATTGTTTAAATTTTGATAACATTAGTTTTGGAGTTTGATTCCTTATTTCCAGAGGGATACTGTTGAAAACCTTTAGTGCCATATACAATGGGCTTTTATCAAAAAGAGATAATCTATGGATAGGATAGTTGTACACAAGAATATGTACAAATGTTTGCATCTAGTTTTGAATTTACTATTTGATTTAAATTCATCAAAAATATCTGGATTCTTAACTACAAAGTATGCTAATTCCAAGATACAAATGCAAGGAAGAGTCAACATTTCCAGTTTTTTTAATATAGGTTAACAACTTTGACGTTTGTTTGCTTTAACCAATGATCGAACAATACTTTTTTGAGCTTTAAAAACATTTGAAGAACCCAAAGCAGAACCCCAAAGAATAACCCCATATTTAATTATTGAATGAATATAAGCAAAATAAACAACTTTTACCATATCTACTGATATGGAAGATCTTCTGTTATTGAATTAATGTACACTAAAAATAGAGTGGGGCCCAATACAGGCCCTTGTGGAACTCCAAACTTAACATCACACCACTTAGAAAAATATTTATTACTTAAATATATATTACAGTTTGGTGTTTCCTATCAGATAAATAAGATTGAACAAAATTTAGGCCATTTCCTCTAACTCCAAGCTCTTTCAATTTACTTGCAAGCAGTCTGTGATAAATACAGTCAAAAGCCAAAATATAAGTCGCAAAATATACCAGCTGTACATAACGGCTCATTCAGGGCCCCCGAAATTTGGTTAACAAGTCTTGTTAAAGCTCCTTCACAATTCATATTTTCCTAAACCCAAACTGGTTTTTAGAAGGTAAATCATTTGATTCTAAGTAATTAGTTAATCTAAAATGTATGACTTTTTCGAAAATTTTAGAGGTGGAGCTAAGGACAGACACAGGTCGATAGTTGTTAATATCTGATGCAATTCCTGAATTGAAAATAGGCTTCATTTCAGAGTTTTAATTTTTTAGGAAATTTAGCTTGAGTTAAGGATTGATTTATAATAGGGGCGTGCGAGTAGTGATTTTTTTAATCGAGTCAAGTAGAGTCGAGTAATGCCAATTATTTTTGAGTTTAGAGTATTTTCGAGCGAGTATTTGCCATCAGTTGGTAGTTTAAAATAGTGTAATGGGATTTGGATACCACCCTAGATTTGATAATCTAAACATGGTTTCTAACTAATACACGAGTAGAAGTACAAATTTTTGGCCAGTACAATCAAACTGGATTACGTATTGACAAACAAAACACGGTTTGACATTCGTTTCCAGCCGATGAAACAAGGGTCCGATTGTCATTTGGCCAATTTCACCTGGTCCAGACATCGCTTATAATCAATAATAAATGACAAAATCGTTAGTCGCGGCCAAAATTACGCGGTCCGATCGTCATTTTCGGCCGATTTTACATGATGCGATCGCCCTTTGCGGCCATTACTACGCGTTTTGGCCGGTCGCAATTGTTCGCAGTTGTCATTTTTGGCCGATTTTACATGATACGGATGCTTTTTGCGGCCGTTACTACGCGTTTTGGCCGGTCGCAATCGTTCGCGGTCGTCATTTTCGCCCGATTTTACGTGACGCGATCACCTTTTGCGGCCGTTACTATGCGTTTTGGCCGGTCGCAATCGTTCGCGGTCGTCATTTTCTGCCAAGTTTACGTGACGCGATCAACTTTTGCAGCCGTTACTACGCGTTGTGGCCGGTCGCAGTAGTTTGCGGTCGTCATTTTTGGCCGATTTTACGTGATGCGATTACCTTTTGCGGCCGTTACTACACGTTTTGGCTGGTCGCAATCGTTAGCGATCGTCCGGAAATCGGCGGGAAATACTCGCTCGAACTTTCGAGTAGTTTTCAAAACTTCGAGTCGAGTTCGAGTATTAAAATACTCGGCCGAAAACTCAAAGTTTCGAGTACTCGCACACCCCTAAGTTATAATTAAAGTGAGAGCTGGAGCAACCACATTTACTGAACATTTTAGTAATGCAGTAGGGACCTCATCCCATAGGCTGGCGAGTTCTTTAATCCAAGTATTATTTGTTTAATTTCTTTTATGCTGACGGGATAAAAATCTGACATGGAAAACTACCAGGCTTAGAAAAAGAACAAAACTTTCTGAATTCTTCTTTCACTTGAGGAACCTTTAAACTTGCAATTATATTACCAAAATGGTCATTAAAAGCCTCAACAACTTTCTTAGGATTAGAAATATCTTCATTTCTTAAATTTAGAGAAACTTGAGGATTGTCCTTTTTTTGTAGTGCCTAGTTCATGTCTAACCACATCCCATGTGGCTTGAGATTTGTTATTTGATTTGTTTATGTACTCATTGTTAGCATTTTGCTGTGCCTTGTTGACAACTTTTTTAAAGATTTTTTATATTTATTTACATAGCTCACAAATGTCCTGCCAAAACTAAATTTAGCTTCAGAAAATTTTTCAAAGAGGACGTAGTTACAATAACCACCAATAGAGTACACTTCTGTCAACTATTACTTATCCTGTCAAGGAGGGGATAATACAGCAGTTGGTTTGTCAGGAAGCGAACATGTCGAATATTACTTGCTTTCTGATGTGGAGATATTTTATAAGTTTACGTAATTAGCTAAAATAAGTAGCTGACAGCAGCACACTCTGTCGGTGACCTAATCAAACTACGTCCAGTTCCAATTCTGGCTAACACTAAAAGAGCTCATACCGGCTCGAGTTCCTGGCGCTCAATGAGGCGCCGGTACTGCAGCGCCGTGTGGATGATGGTGGCCGCTCGCGCCGCCTGGTTGGTGGTGGGGTGCATCAGGATGGCGTCGATGCCGTAGAAGTTGGAGTTGACCATGAGCGGCGACCGGCCTCGCAGGTACACGTACTCCTCCCACCAGTCCGACACGTAGTTGCTGGACCACCTGGGACCAACCAACATTAGTAACGCTGTTTGTTACTATTATTTTAGACTGTTTGATCATAGTCATGGGTTTTATTTTGACATGTATTTCAAAAATTTACAGTTTATAGAATAGTTAAGAACCAGTGAACTTCAGTACACATTTTTTGACAACAAAAAAAGCCTTAAGAATAATGTTTAATCTTCCAAAAACCGTTTCATGTAGAGATTATTTTATTAAACAAAAAATGTTATCCATCTATAGTTTATTTATATTTTAACTCTCAGTTATTGTGAAACAAAAAGTAGATGATTTCACTGCAAACCAACATTCTCATGACTATAACACCAGATTCAAATCAGAATCAGAATCAATCATCTTTATCCACATTGTAAATACATATACGAATAGTATCACAACAAATAATATTAAACTGTTGCTCGTGGACTGAAAGATCACCTCGATATTTAGGTCCAAAAATGTATAATAAACTGTCTAATGAAATAAAAAATATATCATCTGCAGATAAGATAAGTTTAAAAAGACCCTGCAGTTGTGGCTGTTGGATAAATCTTTTTATAACTTAGATACATTTTTTAATTATTAAGATATTTTTAGTTAATTTACTTAGGCCTAGTTTGTATACATGCATAGTCCTTTGCCACATATGTTCCTTTGTGTTTACATATTAAACGTGATGTTATAGGATGATTGAAAATAAATAAATAAATGCATTATCCCAATAAAATGTGTTTTTATTCTGCCTACTTGTTCTTCTTTAAAATCCTTTCTCTGTTTTTTTTTTTGTTTATGTTTGGCTTTAGAAAACACTTATGATAAATGTTATTTTAATTGCTACCCCAGTAATTTCTTGCTACCGCAACGCAACATCTGTGTACCACAACTAAGGGTGTGCGAGTAGTGATTTTTGGAGTCGAGTTGAGTCGAGTAGTGCCAATTATTTTTGAGTTTCGAGTATTTTCGATCGATTATTTGCCATCAGTTGGTAGTTTAAACTAGGGTAATGGGATTTGGATACCACCCTAGATCTGATAATCTAAAAATAGTTTATAACTAATACCATTGATTTTGAATACAGAATAGATATCCCAAGACTAGTTAATTTTTGAAGCCAGGAAAATGAACCAGCTGGTCCACTAATCAGACAACTATATCAGCTGCGTATGAAACAAAAATAGCAAACCCATTTTTCATATAAAAAGAATCCCGTTTTATCCCTTTGAATTACATTAAAAAATCCCTTTTCATCCCGATTTTAATCTGAAATCACAGATTACACTAGATTGCAGAATCAAATATTTTTCTATTTACTTTTACTTGCTGCTCTCTTTTAATTGTATATATGTTTATATTTTTACCTATTTTTCGTGCTAGAATTAAATTATTTAAACATGTTATACTCTTTCAAATACCATTTTATCTCCTTAAAATCTATCTTATGATCGATTTTAACGGAAGCAATCAATAACATAAAAGAGTCGTTAGAATTTTATCTCTATATACAAATGTTGTCCAGCTAGACTAGTCAAATAACCAACAACGCGAAACGAGTAGTGTAAGGGGTGGAGAAGGGGTTGCTGGGTTTCTTAGAGTAAAAAACAACGCACATACTACTACTTCGTTCTACTGCTTCTAAGGCTCCATTCTAGCTAGGCGACGAGAATTCTGTCGGCGATATGACCGATATCACTCCTGCCGATGACGAAAACGGTGTCCAAACTATTCAAAACAACAAATTATAACGGTGACGACGCGATGTGGTCTCCATTCTACATATTCATGGTATCACATCGCACACCCAACTAGGACACGCTCACGCTCATGCCCAAGTGGAACTGAAGTGGTGGAATTGAGTAAGGGGGGGTTCAAAGTACTTCAAAGTAAGGGAGTCTGGGATCTGTAGCCTTCTAGGCTCAACCTGTGGCGTGTATCCCCTTACCGCCTATTGCCAAGGTCAATAATCTTTTTTATGTAAGTGGTATTAGGTTTTAGTATACACTTAGCAAATCCCACAAATTGAAACATTCGTTGCCAGAGCCTTTTCTTGAGATGGTGTAGCACTAGTTTCATGGTATATTTTTCAGGTTACAGATCGGCCATAAGCTCGGTTCATCTATTCTGGTATTCAAAATCAATGGTAGTACTAAATAGCACACAGTACGACATAGGTACTAGAAATGGCAAATATTTTACCTGTTAATTCCAACATGGCCAGGCCAACGACATTGATGTGATTCATTGTGCGTTCTGTGATGTTTGTAAAATAATAATAATAGGTGCGGACAAGGCTCAACGGTATTTAAAAAAATGGGAATGCCCGCTTGTGCCAAGGTGCTCTGTTCGTAAGCAAACTAGCAGACGTAATGCCGATTTCCAAAAAAATTCACACTTTATCCCGTAAGCAGTGAAATATCCCATATATGGGATAAAAATCCCTTAAGTGGAAACACTGCTGGTAGCGCTCTGGCGGCATCTCACATCAAACTCGAGTAGCGCAGACAATCCCGAGGCACGCTCGGCCCGTAAGCTAGGTTTATCTATTCCGTAGGATGTATAATCAATGCTAATACATGAATAGCAATACTTAGTTTTGGCCAGCACAATCAAACTGGATTATGTATTGACAAACAAAACGCGGTTTGAAATCATTTCCGGCCGTTAAAACACGGCCCGGTTGTCATTTGGCCAACATCACCTGATCCAGACATCGCTTATAATCAATATTAGATGACGAAATCGTTAGTTACGGCCGATATTAAGTGGCCCAGTCTCCACTTTTGCCAATATTATGTTTTCCATCGTCTTTTGCGCCCGTTACTACGCGTTTTGGTCAGTCGCAATCGTTAGCAATCATCATTTTCGGCCGATTTTACGTGATGCAATCGTCTTTTGCAGCCGTTACTACGCGTTTTAGCCGGTCGCAATCGTCCGGAAATCGGCGGAAAATACTCGCTCGAACTTATGAGTATTTTTTAAAACTTCGAATATTAAAATACTCGGCTGAAAACTCAAAGTTTTGAGTACTCGCACACCCCTAACCACAAATAGGCTGACAAAATTCCCTTGAACTACCAGAAATTAACTGTAATTCAGTAATGGGACTATAATTGTTCTCATTTGTTCTTGTTTTATAATAATTTGTTATTATATAATTTAAGTTTGTTTAACTAAATATATTATAAACATTCATGTAAAGGTAATTGCATATTAATTAAAATCAACTGATCAGATACTTTTCCTTTTAACCAGACAACCAACGCGTGGATTGAATAAAAAATTGAAATTTCAATTAAAAGTGAACAATTAACAGTTGTATACCAGACTGACAAGTTACACAGTGTGCTGAGGAAGATAGGTAAGGTTACATTACAGTAATTGACACAATGATTTTTGATTTACTACCCAGTGGAACATGGATAATTCAAACTTCTATAATTCAAAAGATACCCCTTAGTTTGAATTATTTGCTTGGGCCATAACATTTTCTAGATAGGTAAACAATGTTAAAAACTTGGTTAGTTTGAACTTTATTTTGGATGATTCGATCTCTTTTATTTGATCTGGATAAAAAAACCCAGGTTAGTTTGAACTTTATTTTGGATGATTCGATCTCTTTTATTTGATCTGGATAAAAAAGCACCCATAATAAAGTTATCAAAACTAGGAATGCCCAAAAACAGATGATGCACAGTTGGCATGAGGCCAAAGTCTAGATCTTTACCCCACTTGGAGGTGTATCACAGCAGCTATTTAGTTCCAATGCTCCAGGAGTGAAAACAGTTATAACTGTGCCAAGTAAACAAGAAGCTTTATGTTGTTAGCGCTGCAACGTTTCATTCCAAAAACAGCTACAGGGGATTGCTCCGAAAAAATGCATAGCAGCCTGCAGGTTAAACTAGCTGCAGTTGGAACTGGTTTTGGAAGCAGTTCCGTGGGCTCTAAGGAACTAGCTGCAGCTGGAACTGGTTTTGGAAGCAGTTCCGTGGGCTCTAAGGAACTAGCTGCAGCTGGAACTGGTTTTGTAAGCAGTTCCGTGGGCTCTAAGGAACTAGCTGCAGCTGTAACTGGTGTTGGAAGCATTTCCGTGGGCTCTAAGGAACTAGCTGCAGCTGGAACTGGTTTTGGAAGCAGTTCCGTGGGCTCTAAGGAACTAGCTGCAGCTGGAACTGGTTTTGGAAGCAGTTCCGTGAGCTCTAAGGAACTAGCTGCAGCTGTAACTGGTTTTGGAAGCAGTTCCGTGGGCTCTAAGGAACTAGCTGCAGCTGTTTTGCATAAGTGACTGCTAGGCAAATCTAACCCTGCTACATCACGTTTAAGGTCATTGTACCCACACACTTCCAATCCATCCCTATTTTTTGCAGTAGTGCGTAACTTTTCGCACCTGTCCAAAAGTGCAAGTTGTTAATTTACATACAACAAACAATTTTTTAACTCCTGTAATTCAAATTGTTGGCTGGTTAGACATTTTGTAATGGTCCCTTGGGATTAGAATTATTCAAGTTCCACTGTAATTTTCTATACCTATAGATAACTCTTCTAACATTTCAAATAGTTACACTGATTACCCAGATTGATGGGATTTTTTTTTAATTTATTTGGGTTGGCACCCCTTTTTCCTGCAGTCTATGCTGGCCCGACCTAGAAAGTTGTTGCCAAATAGTTCCAGTTGATATACAACGAATTAAAAGACCAAAAGTAATTTTCAACTGGTGGTGCATATGTTATTGGCAATGAAATTCTAGTGTTTTTTTTTTAACAAATATATATATTATGCTAGGCATGTCTTAAATTGTGTATAATGTCATCAAAAGTTACAAAGGAAAATCCCAAAATATACCAAAATTTCTACTGAATTAGAAGATTATTTCTAATGCTTAATAACTGATATGTACAATTACTTTACCATGATTTAAGCATGAGGTATCGCTGTAATTTAACAGCTATTCCATGTTCAAACTCATTAGCTAGCTTCTCCATTCTCCCATACTGATTATTGTCCAGTAGGGGCCTAACGCTCCGCAGGTACTGAAAGATAAAATTACAATTTAAATTAAAAAATTCCTAACTCAGAATTTAAGGATTTATAGTGGAGAAAATACAGGATGGGATTACTGTCAAAACGTAAGTAAGTCAACCTCACAAAAAGGAAAAAAACACAGGTTACACAAAATAAAAATAACAACAACAGGTTATTTATTGTATTAGTGCAATAATTCACAGTTATGGCAACATTGTGGCCAGGAGAAATTCCAAAGAGAAGGAGACAAAGACACCTCGTCCTAGTAATATAAAAACTGGCTAAACAAACATTAGAAAAATGTATGGCAAAGGGGCCATACACATATTTTGTAACACACTTCAGGGGGGGAGGGGGTATGGCACAGCGTTATGCTGCGTTATGTGGGGGAGGGGGTGGGGGTTACGTAACTCACACATATTAACCCTAAGAGCTGGCGCACTCCCGTACTACTGATACTGTTACAAATCTTTAAAAATTAAAAAATAATCAAATTGATATCTAAATCAAGGTTACAGTTTGTTATATAAAAATTACTTTCGTCGTACTAATTTAATAACAGTTAAACTAAAAAAATACGTAACGTGTTTTGAGTAGGTTCTGTATTGCTTTAGACCTATGTTTTGTGTTGTTTTAGAGTGTAAAATAATGACTTGATGCAGCAATGCCACCCACATGTTTAGATTTTTCATTACTCTACACACGAAAGTACACTTTCTAAATGTAAAATGAGCTAAGAAAATAGGTTATTCCCGCTACTGCACGGCAAAATTACATAACGTTAACTTTCTGTGCATTTGTGGTGCACGGAAAGTAACCGTTATGGGATTTTGCGGTGCAGACCGATCAGCTGTTGCATTAGGCCGATCAGCTGTTGCATTATTTCACTAGTTGCGACATAAGCACGGAAACTCAGCGTTATGAGTTCGGTTTTTTTTCTTGATACTAAGTTGAATAAACAAAAATATTCATGTTGTTTACAAGTTTTTCGATATCGTAATGAAAAATAATGTTCAATACTCGTCTCAAAAGTGCCATTGCGGGGCTCGATAGCTTTTTCCACGCTCGGCTTCGCCTCGCGCATAAATGCAATCTCTCCCCGCAATAAGTCACTTTCGAGACTAGTAATGAAAACTACTATTAAGTTGTTTGGTATTTGTATTAGTTATAAATTAAATTTGTTACGTTTTAGCTGAGATAAGTTTATTTTGTTATTTATATTATTAGTAACAGTCTTGTTTGTTTGTATATACGTTTTGCTTTGAAATAAATTATTAACAGTTTTTGTCATAAGAAAGTCATTTAAACGTTAATGACTAATTGAAATCCATACTCCAAATTGCTAATAACACGATGTTTAAAAGGTTTAAGCTGTTTTAAAGCCTACTACAATTTAGTTACGTAACACATAGGGGAGTAGGGGGGTCAAGCGTTATGGTGCGTTACATGAGGGGGAGGGGGGGTCTGAAATTACAAAAAATGCGTTACGTAATATGTGTATGGCACCAAAGTTCTATTTATAGTCAATGGTTCTGCTATTTGGGCAGAATGTATTTTAATGCCAAATTGTATATTTTTTCTTGAGAGAACACCTTTGTTATTTCTGAACCCATTTCTACAATTGTCATATGTATAATTTACTGTTTGAAGTTGTGTATAAAGGAGTTTAATTTAAATACCTTTATCCTGCACTTTATCATGGCGGCCCTTCAAATTGAATGTTTTGCCCGTAATATTATCACGGGTAGTAATTTTATTTTAATTGCAAACCAAAGCAGCTGTTTATGTAGCCAAAGGGCAGTTTATAGCAATAGCATAAGTTAAACATAGATTATGTGTAAACAATTTCTTATTTTAAAAAAATACTAGTAAATGGTGTAAGTCTTCACAGGGGAAGCCTAGGATGGTAAACGAACCAAGCGCGTTCACATGTCCTAGTGGAAAACACCGAGGAAAATGCTGAGTTGTGAGACTAGAATGAATATAATAGTGTTTCTTAAAACAAAATATCATGTTGCCTGGCATAACTTTGTTTGGTTCTGAGGAACAGGCCTCTCTCATTTAAAACTATATAATGACCACAACCACAGTTTATAACCCAATCACAAATTTACAATTTTGGTAATATTTTATGATTTTAAGTAATTTTATTTTTAATAGCAATTTTCTTTCACAGATCACTCCTATCTTTGATCTGTTTTTAACGTATCACACAGTTATTAAAACCAGAGTGTTACCATATATATAATATTAAATCATACAAATAGTTGCAAAGAATTATTGTGCAGTACAATAAAGATACAACAACATCCTTGAAGATGATATAATAAAGTTGCTGAGTGGTTAAAACATAAGGAATATTAATTCTCAGTACGGCAGCAAAATGTTCAAGTAATCAATAGACATCCTTTTTGTATATAGGCTATTATGTTTACATGGCAAAATTCCAAACACGATAGTTGGATATTTTTGTTTACTTTGTCAAAGGATATCGTCTCAAGGACATTTCTGTTATCAACTGCCAGCTCACCAAGCAATATTTATTCTTGTGTGAATATTGTGAGATATCTATGTAGCACTTCAATTTTGTTTTTATTGGTTTATTTTAAATTTATCAGATTTTAAATTGAAAATCATGTAATGTATAAAAAGAAATGTTGAAGATTCCTAATTTGCAATTAGATCAATTTTAGACCTCCTAACTGTTACAAAAAACATGTTATCTGTTTAAAAAAAATTCCATGTGAGGACCTCGCCCAACAAGTGTAGACCTGCATTAAATAGTGTCAACTGTCTTTAATCTAAGAGTTAGTTTTAAATTGATAACAAATAACAGAACATTATAGCAGTTAAGGATTGCAAGTTATTTACAGAAAAAAAAAATAGCTTTTAAAAATGTGTATTTTGACTTTTAAAAGTTATAAACAATGTTCAAGGCTTAGTTTTTAAATATTTCAAGTTAGAAAAAGTATATATCAGAACATCATTTTGGTTGGGACTAGGGATGTGCGAGTAGTGATTTTTTTAACCGAGTCGAGTAGTGCCAATTATTTTCGAGTTTCGAGTATTTTCGAGCGAGCATTTCCCATAAGTTGATAGTTTAAAATAGTGAAAAGAAATTTGGATACCACCCTAAGTTTAACAACCAAAACATGGTTTCTAACTAATACATGAGTAGCAATAGAAAGTTTTGGCCAGTACAATCAAACTGGATTACATATTGACAAACAAAACGCGGTTTGTCACTAGTTTCCGGCCGATAAAACACAGTCCGGTTGTCATTTGGCCAATATCACCTGGTTCAGTCCATCGCTTATAATCAATATTAGATGATGAAATCGAGAGTTATGGCCTAAATTACGCCGTCCGATCGTCATTTGCGGCCCATTTTACATGATACGATCGCCTTATGCAGCCATTACTACGAGTTTTGGCCGGTCACAATCGTTAGCGATGGTCATTTTCAGCCAATTTTACGCCATGCGATCGTCGGGTAATCAGAGGGAAATACTCATTCGAACTTTAGGGTATTTTTTAAAACTTCGAGCCGCGTTCGAGTATTAAAATACTCGGCCGAGAACTCAAAGTTTTGAGTACTCACACACCCCTAGTTGGGACACCCACCAGCAAAAATTCAGCTGCCACCAAAATAAAATTTAGAAACCTGGTTTTGATATTGACAATCACGTCCACAAGGTGCAAAAGAAGGCTAAAAAGTTGTTCGGGAGCATGATGACTGTTACAGTGTAACTGAGGGGCCTCGATCAAAAGTAAAATAAAAGATTAATTGATGTGTCCTCCAAGACTCACCCGATGCATGGTGTCCTTGACAGAGGGCAGGGGCAGGCGGGGCAGCGAGCCCTGGTAGCTGTACAGCATCGGCTTGCTGGCCCCCGACAACAGCTTCACCCCCACCAGCCACAGCTTGGTCTTGAGCGAGATGGTGCTGTTCTTGCCTCTCTCCTCGTACATCCATCCTGCCCGACAAATGTAGTGGATTGGTCAGAAAGATGCAGTTTTGGTTCAACTTCTTGTAGTTTGATATCGGTATGTTCTCATCCGAGGTCTCATTATAAGGTGTTACACATGCGTTATAAGGTAAATTAATTGGATTCTGTACTCAGTTTTTTACCCATTCGCTTACCTATTTCGCTGCATACTGCAGGGACAGGAAAATCAAATTATTTTCAGCCTAGTTTAACTTAAGCCTCTTAAAACTCAGCTTCTTCATACTGGTCATAATCTACAATATTGTCACTAACAAAAAAACCTTTTTGTCAATAATACCATTAATTTTTCTATTCACAAACATTTGTGACCAGCCATTGAACGGACTTTACAGAACGCTGCAGATAAAACTCTGCTATTTTGGATTTACTTTTGTCAAAATGGTAAAGTGAAACAATAATAATGGATTTGTAAACAATCTAAGATCCTGGCAATGCGGTTTTATCTGTACAGTGGTTCTATCTGGTGGGAAAACAAAGAACTGCTATGAGGCGAGCTGTACAGTGCCCGGAGGAGACCTAGTATTTACATTTCTAAACTAATTTTCTTCAGTAAGCAGAGAATTGTAATACATTATTTAGATTGATATTTTTCTATTTTTGAAGAGTCTTCATCACCAGAAGTTGCTGAGCGCTATCTTGGTGTTTTGTTCCTTATGGTCAATGTTAACTTGATGCCTCCATTATTCCTCACCCGATCGTCAAAAAATATTTCTCAAGTGTGCTACATTTTAGATTTTCTTAATTTGTTCATATTGGTACAGATTTACAATAAATCACAATTTCAAATTTAATAATTTTACTACAGTACAATTTCTTATTCATTTGCAAATAAATTCTAAATTCTAAACTGTAATTCAATTGAGGACGACAAACCTTTAATTTAGCACCCAAACAAACTATATGTGACGATTAGGTGAAGGGAATTGGAGGCACAAAGTTTTAATAAAAGGACAACTATGTGTTATTTGTCAGAAATCAAAGTTTGGAATATAAAGTTGCCAAAAAATGAGCAATTTTAAAAATTACTTGTTTTACAAGTTAAATTTGTATTTGATAGTAAATTATTAGTTGTGAATTGGGATTTATTGGTAATGGCATCCAAACATAGTATTGATTGTGGTAAATGGTATGTGGCATGGAAATACTAAAATTCATACACAATAAATTCAAACACAAAAATACAAATCAAATTTGGCTGGAAAAATATAAAATTTCTCATCGGCAATCAATGACAATCATTGTGATTTTCTACTGACTTTTAAGCTATTAACTCTAAGTCTAAGCAAATTATATATGGTAATGGACAGATTGAATAATTTCCCATAAGAAATAATTATTAAGTGATACAATTTCATACAGGCACATACACATTTTAATATAACTTACACAATAAATAATTCAGAATGTTGTAGAAACAATTTATAAGTAAGAGCCTGATCAGTATTTACAATAAAACACTTTCCAACATATTAGCATTCATATTAGCTACCAAGCACCATATACAGTAGACGCCCAAATTTTATTTATAGATTGATTTTTTAGTTATATTTTTCAATATGCAAATATGTAAATGACAGAATCAATGATAATATTCAAGTAGGTAGTTCAGCTCCTAAAATCTCACTGTTGTTAAAATTCATGAATAACTATTGAACTGTTAAAAAAACATGATTGATCAATTACCTTTGTACATAAGCAGAAACTTCAGCAGGTACCTAATGGTATATATGACTCCAAGCCAAACGGCCAATGACAGAAGCATACATGCCACAACTTGGTAGTTTAGGTTATCCCTGAAAAATAAATGTTAAATCAATTTATTTATTGATCATCTGTTACAATAACCTGGGAGGAAAGAAAAATACCACCTATATTATGATTTCCTGAACTAAATTTATATCCCTCTAGTTTGAAATGCCTCTCTCTTAATTAAACTACATTAATCCAACTAATCTATATCAATAAAGCAGCGTGTGCGCGTGCGTGTGCGTGCGCGTGTGTGTGTATGTGTGTGCGTGTGTGTGTGTGTGTGTGTGTGTGTGTGTGTGTGTGTGTGTGGATGAGTCCAGTGATTTCAAAAAAGGGTAACCAAAATTGCTACCAGATGATACCACATTACAAGGGACTAAAACATTTTGGATACATTTTTCTCTCAGCCCACAGGGTTCTACCCCACTGGCCACTTATAAAAGTTTCCATATTATTCGATTATGGATAAAACATATTAATCGGTCTAGGTACTTTTCTTACCATTTTAAACTGTTAAGACCAACAGTACAGTCAACTCCCGATTATCCGGGGTAATGACCAGTTGGAGGGTCACAGATAACCCAAAACTACGGTTAAAACAAAGGGATCCAATAAATTTAATATTACGAATATAATAAAGGTTTATCAACATTTTTATACTACAATATTGTGTTTTAAGATATATTTATGTAAACTAAATACTTTTGAAAATCTTTAAATTGTGATTAAATCTACAAACAATTAAGAAAACAATAGTTAATATTATCAATGGTTGATAACAGTAAACATTGTCCAAAACGCCGAATAATATTTACTAGGTTACAAATCTCTAAACACCAAATAGTACGCTAATTAATTCCGCACTGGGGGACAAAAACCCATGAGGGTGAACAACGGCGGGAAGGGTGATTGTTTTGAGATGTTTTTATGTTTAGACGCCCGCGTCCAACCGTCCGTCAGTCGCTGAGGGTGAAGAGCGGCGGGAAGGGTGATTGTTTTGAGATGTTTTTATGTTTAGACGCCCGCGTCCAACCGTCCGTCCGTCGCTGAGGGTGAAGAGCAGCGGGAAGGATGATTGTTTTGAGATGTTTTAATGTTTAGACGCCTGCGTCCAACCGTCCGTCCGTCGCTGAGGGTGAAGAGCGGCGGGAAGGGTGATTGTTTTGAGATGTTTTAATGTTTAGACGCCTGCGTCCAACCGTCCGTCCATCGCTTAGGGTGAAGAGCGGCGGGAAGGGTGATTGTTTTGAGATGTTTTAATGTTTAGACGCCTGCGTCCAACCGTCCGTCCGTCGCTGAGGGTGAAGAGCGGCGGGAAGGGTGATTGTTTTGAGATGTTTCTATTTTTAAACGTTCACGTGCGACCGTCCGTCCGTCCGTCGCCCAGCCAGGTACAGTGGCTAAAGAAGTGTCAAGGTCATTGCTCCATCACGCGTCCATGGCTCATTAGCGAGATGACAGACTCTCAGATTATGTTATATTTACTAAATTGTTTGAATAGTATTTATTCTGATAAAAACAAATAAATTAAATACGACTATGGAGATAATTTAGCAAAATAAATTGTTATTATTGCTCTATTTATGTTTAGAAGGGGATAAATAAAAATAAACCTTTCGCGACCTCGGTTAAACCGCAACTCGATTAACCCGCTCCCGGATAATCGGGAGTTGACTGTAATTAGAATATACAGGAGTATGTTAGGTATGTCATATAGCCCGTCTCAATAATATTTTTAAAAAATGACAAGGATGGAATACAATTTTTTTCTGTAAAATCAACGTAACATTGGATTTAACTTATTTTACATACAGAGGGTTACAAAGACTGTGGGCCTTGGAATTTTTGATTTCCAAATTGAAACATGTGTCATGTTGTATGTAGATTTAAACCTCTATAGAAGAGAAACACTTAGGTGGATTGTGTTAATCACAGCCTTCTTTTAAATAAAATTAATTCATTTGGAATAAAAGGATGTGTGCTCAAATTACTCCATTCTTATCTTAGTGACCGAAAGCAGCGTACAGTAGTTGCACATGATTATAAGAAATTTAAATCAAATTGGGTCAATGTAACTTCTGGCGTTCCGCAGGGGTCCATCTTAGGCCCCTTACTTTTTATCATGTTTATAAATGACATAGAAATATCTTCTAAATTATTTTTATATGCCGATGACACTACAGCATTGGTGAAGAACAGTAACTTTGATGACATGGTCATAGCGGTTGAAAGAACTTACTCGGAATTAAGAACGTGGTTTTCCAAAAATGGTCTGTTATTAAACAATTCAAAAAGCAATTTGGTCTACTTTAAGCCTTCAAACCATAACTTCCACTCATGGAAACAATCTGAAAGTATAAATCGCACAGAATCTCACAAATTTCTCGGAGTAATATTTGACCAAAATTTAAAATGGGAAAAACATATCAGTTATTTAACTAACAAACTAAATAGCTTCCGCTATGCATTATATATTCTCATACAGTCTACATCCCTAGAAACTTATAAAACTGTTTATTATTCTTACATTGAATCTGTCCTTAGATATGGTATTTTATTATGGGGATCACATAAAAAATCTGAAAAAATATTCATAGTCCAAAAGTTTATTATTAGAACCATATCAAAAAAAAGCAAAAAAACTAGCTGTAAATCACTTTTCAATAATTTACAGTTTTTAACATTACCAGGCTTATATATTTATGAACTAATCAAATTAATCACAGAACGTCCAGATTTATTAGAGGAGCACAAATTTAAGCACAATCACAACACAAGAAAAAATTCAAAATTTGTCTTTCCTCAACATAACTTAACTTTATTTGAAAAGAGTCCACTGTATATGGGAATAAAAGTTTTTAATAAACTTCCTAATTCCATAAATCAACTGAGAAAAAGAGTTTTTCTTAAAAAAGTTAAAGATATTTTAATTGACAAAGTTTATTATTCAGTTGAGGAACTTTTTGAAGACAGCAGCTGGGAGAGTTTGTTGTAGTGTTTTATATTGTTAACATTTTAGTTAGTTAAGATTACATGTATAGTTTTATTTTGACATATTTAACAATGACACTGTCACCTGTTATATTTCTGTATTAATCAGAAAATATATTAACGTTTGTTGTGACAATAAAGATGAAAATCAAAATGAAAAAAATGGAAACAGAACTCAGTAAAAACTGCTTCAAAACTGTGTCCACTATTGTGAAATAAACTGATGTTACAGAATATCTTGCATTTTTTTATAAATACACTTTCCAAATCTTTTCCAAATTAAAATTCCCCATTCATTTAAAATTATTTCTTGAGGTAAAATTAAGAGGAAAACAATGTTATTTCATCCTTCCACGCCAATTAGTTCATTTGTAATGTTGAGCCATCTTAGGTGAGACACTCTCAATATTAGTAACTAGAATTGCCCATATACAGCTTACGCACTGGAACACGTTTTGAGTTAATTGATCTTGTCGCTGTAAGATGGTGCCACCACTACGTTGACAAATAAGTAAGTGGGAACCCGTTAAATTGTCTTTTTTAAGGTTTTGAATTGTTTGGTTATTGTAGCGGTGAAGGTAATCTTCAGACTTATGGCTCAATTATTGGTTTTGATGTAAAACTCCCATGAGAAGTAATATGTAACGATAATATATTCTGTAAGACATAACATACTATATAATTTTAAACTTTTTTAAATAAGCCAAATCTCACTCAATAAACAATACTTTTACATTCAACTGCATTTAATAGAATGTTGAAACATTTAGTCTTACATCTGATTCTGAAACCCACAGCTAAAATCCCCTGGAGCTCCCAGTGTAAAATGGATTTGCACCTAAATGTAGATTTAATCATTTTAAAATAGATTCACCACTTAATTTACTTTTTACAACTTGCAACGAACCTTAAATTTTGTCATGTTTTATCAATCTAAAGATTTCTAATATAAAAAATTATACAAGAGAAAAAATTCTTAAACAAAAATAACTAAAACAAAAGCTAAATATGTATGACACGACTGATCCTTCTAACTTAAAGGATTATGCTTGTGTTACACGTATGTTGGCTTACTCTGGCAGCAGGGAAAGCATATAGCTGTACATCGGCAGCTTGACTCCTGCAAAGTGCAATCCTGCCACAAGGACCATCGTGGCCCACAGGCTCTGCAGTGGTGCGGGGAATATGCCATTCTTTATGTTGTTCTGAAACACAAAACATAGGACAAATTTTAATACTATTGAAAACTGTAGGTGATATTAAATATTTCTATGTCAAGAAATGCAGCAGTGCCTGTATCCTGAGCTATAATAGGTCCTGTATTTTACCTGTTATAGGTTATACAACATATTATCTGAAAATAGGAAATAAGGAATTTTATTACTGGTACTGTATATAAAACACTACCAACCTGTGCACAAAAAATAATTAAAAAACATTATTTGACTGACTACTACTTTATTTTTGTTAACTACCGGTACCTTTGATACACTAGGTTTTATTTTTATTTTTCTAATGCTGCTAAAATTTCAACAAATTAATTCACATTATTATATGACAATTATTATTTCAGGGATTTTCAATAACATTTATGGTAAATTAATACCTTTATTGTGGCATGTTTTATAATAGTTTGGAGGCTCAACCATTCTCCAACGCTCCAGCCTTACCCCATAGTTTTTATAGTAAAAAATTTTAAAATAATTTAATCATACTATATTATTAAATTACTATAGAATTGCTTAAGTCTATAATTGTGAGTAATTTAAAACCAACAATTTAATTTAAGCCTAAACATTACCACTTGCACATTAGATGAATTATCAATGTGTCATACCCGGAACTTGATCTGGAATGGTGAGACGCACATTTCCTTAAAATCACTGTTTTTGAAAAACTCCTGAAAATTCACAAAACAATACATGATTGCTAGAGTCACACCCTAAGTATCTCCAAAATCCTGGTATAAAAACTCAATGCACCTTGTGCTCCACTTTCTGTTAATATGCAAATGAATGGATGACCTTTGTGGTTGCCCATATCCTATGAGCGGCACAGCCCCGTCGACGCCATTTGTATTGTAATCATGACACACGCTCTTACGATAGCTACCGGTAGAGCGACTAAATAATTGTAAATTAAAAACACAGTAATCCAACGAAACAGCCAATACAAACTGAAATCAAATTACTGGTCTAACCCAGGAGACCACTAAGTCAACCAGATTTGGAAACTTTTGAGGAGGAATAACTGCACCTTGCTAAACATTACGGAATATTACTGCTGAGAGAAAGGGAAATAAGAAATGTGTCAACAGCAATGACATCATCCACCACTGAACTAAAAATAATTTATAGTACAACCAACTAGAAAAACCTATCACAAAGGTTAAAATAAATTTATCTTAGTTAATTCAGATAACAATAATAGGTCATCGTAGCGGTTGATTATTGATAACTTTTAGCAGCATCAGAGGGGAGCTTTTTCACATTTTACTATGTTTGATTCAGATGTGTGATTTATTAATTTTTTAAGGTAAATATTTTAAAGCCTACAATCAATTTTTACACCATTTTTTAGAACAAGGTTTTACTTACATCATCAACATGTAACTAATTGAAAGTGTGTGATAGTAACCCTTAAACATATTTATATTATAAGGTTTTAAAATGTTAGTTGTTGTAAATATCAACATCGGACCAAAAAACAAGGTTAAAAAACCTTTTGGAAACAAAATACTAAAGATCAAGGAAGGTTCAATTTTGTTTTTTAGTTAAAACCTTTTTAAAGTTGTTGTAAACTCTTGTAGTTGTTCTCTTAGCCCGTCCGCCTGATTTGATGAATCCTATGAGACCACTGTGTGTTATGGAATGCTGTCATGAAGCTGTCTCGCCTTAGTCTCAACAGAAGCTGCACACGCAGACAAATCTTTGTTACCCGCCTCTCAAAGGGTGATATATGAGCTTCTAACAAATTATACGTTTTTGTAACTCCTACTTAATAATAGGTAGATAAGTTTGTTAACATTCAGGAAAAAGTTAAAATTGCTCATATTGTTAGTTTTAATATGTCAATTTTGATCTGTTGAAATAGCTGAGGAAAGTAATATTGTTAAAGTTAAAGCTGCAACACTTAAAGAGCTATACAAAAAACACATATTATGTAACGCACTTAAGGGGGGGTGGAGGGGAGGTGTAGCGTTATGTGGGGCTGGGGGGGTTCGGATCAACGTTACGAAACTCACACATATTAACCCTACAAGAGCTGGCACACTCCCGTATCTATTTATACTGTTATAAATCTTTCAAAATTAATAAATTATCAAATTGATATCTAAATCAACATTATGGTTAGTTATATAAAAATACATCCGTCATACTTTTTTAATAACAGTTAAACTAAACATAAATACATAACGTATATTGAGTAAGCTCTGTATTGCTGTACACATACGTTTTGTGTTGTTTTAGAGTGTAAAATCATGACTTGATACGGCACTGCACAAAGCCACCCACATCTTTAGTTGTTTTGTATTAGTTATAAATTAAATCTGTTAAATTTTAGCTGAGATAGTTTGTTTTTTGTTTATATTTTTAGTAAATGTCTTGTTTGTTTGTATAGCCTACATTTTGCTTTGAATTAAGTTATAAACAAATGTTGTCAAAAGAAAGTCATTTGAATTTTAACAATTCATTGAAATCCATATATTCCAAATTGCTAATAATAACAATGTTTAATAGGTTTAAGCTGTTTTAAAGCCTACTACAATTGAGTTGTGTAACACATTGGGGGGAAAGGGGGGGGGGTTTAGCAAGCGTTATATCATTGACCAGTCAATGGTTATATGGTGCGTTACATGGGGAATGGGGGAGGGGGGGGTCTGAAATGACGAAGAATTGTGTTACATAATATGTGTCTGGCCCCTAAAAAGAAAAATGTTTGGAATGTTTACTTATTTTTTGTAAATGAGATTTTTTTACTTTAAATATAGGGCTAATTTACAAAATATAGCATCAGTGATAAAAAACACAAAATCATTGAACAAGTATTTAATTTAAAAAAATATAATTTAAGAAATTATTCAAATTAAATTTAAGTCAGTAACAAGATTAAACAAGGCTTCTCACCCATTCTACAGTGATCATCTTCTATATTTATAAATGCTTAAATCCAATCATGCCCCAGGCCAAACCTCTACACCTACAACCACGAAATTTGGCATGTAAACTCTTTCTACAACATATCAAACAATCAATCACTAAGAAAGAATTTTAAGAATTCCAATAGGGCTCCCCTCCATGGAGCGTCAAACTTCCAATCCAGTGTTATTCTTATGGGCATTCACTTTCATTTGAGCTGATGAAAAATCAAACAGCTGATCATGATCCTTAGTAGTTCTACAGGTCAACCACAGAATGCAGCACATACCACAGGTTTTATTCCAGGGTGAAACCAGGTACGATGGCAGCTAGTTCATTCATATTTGCTATAAAATCTTAAAATACGCCGTAGTTGTGTCGGCATCTGATAAAGCGACTAAGTGATTAAGAATAATTATGAAAAAGTAAAACCCTTATTATCCCCAAGAAAACATTTACCACCATTTATCAGTTATCAATTAAAAAAAGGTTAATTTGCCCAAAAGGTTATCGGAACTGGGTTATCACTGTTGTGTTTTCATTCAAACTGGCAAAAAGTGTAGCAATTTAGCCTGTGTGTTGGTCTCAGGGTTGGTTTGAGCTGTGAGCTTCAATGAAATCAATAATCAATAATCAACAAAAAATAATAAATAATATAATTCAAATATATGAATTGCATCTGAATCAGGAGTACTGAGCATTATGTCTAGAAGATTAATATACAAACAAACAAACTGGAAGACCAGAAACAACAACCTGATTTCTGAAAATAGTAAATCTTTCAGAATAATATACTAAAATATTAAAGAACCTAGTCAATTTTATTATAGAAGTAACTATTAATAGTATGATGAAATGAAACTTCAATTTTATATAATTATGAATGCACAAATCTCCAAATTTACCATAAAATATACCACAGACCACCAAAATCACCACTGACCATTTAATAAGCCACCACCACTTTTACAAATTTTGTAGACATGGTGGTTATCAGCTCAGAGGAACATTAGGTGTTTTCCTCAATTATCAAAAGCACTTTATTTCTACAGGTCATCCTGTTGAGATCTATAATCACATTGTTGAGATCTATAATCACATTCTTTTGAAAAATATAATTATGACATTCAGTAGTTACCTAATCTATTTATACTAATATAAAATGAATTTGGTGTGCCTCTCTGCCAAGACAAATTGTGACCATGAGACCATCAAAACTATTTGGATACTTAAAACTGGATAATACGCTGTGGTCTATTATTTGACTTGAGGAAAGTGGCAGGCGACCATGTAGGCTTCACTTTCTTATTACGAGACGAGACCTCTAGAGATGTTAAACTCGTTGGGTGTACCAACCTAACAAAATCACCGGCATGGATTTTCAATGCAAATTGTTTATCATTGTTACCTCCAAAATTTCCAATATACTCCCTTGCTCTTTAACGTAGGTTATTCAGAATATTCTCGCCTCTGCACTTATTTTATAAATTGTTTTGGTAGTTTTCAATGTTGATTTGTTAACTATATTATATATGTTAACTTTAGTAGATTTGGCTCTCCGTTCTAAAATTATCCCAAATTTTTTTATTTAAATTGTTTCCGCTAATATTACGGACACCTTGATCCATTGTACATTTTACCTTAAAACTATGGAGTTGGTGCGCGGTGCATAGCTGTATCATAGTGATGTGTCAAAACCAAAACTCGAATCTCAAAACCACCAAAACTTTAGAAAAGTTTCGGTTTCGAGATTCGATCGGCGAGTTTCGAGAATCAAAACTCAAAACTGCTGAGATTTTTTATGTCATTGTTGTTTTTTTAACAGAAATCACGCCCGAGTGTTGATTAATAATGTTAAGGTCAAAAGCCTACTGTCATCGGTCGTCTACCTTCACCTTTTGTGGATTATTGATTTTTTATTTGTGAAAGAACAACTCTAACCAAAGTTTATAATTAAGCTACAAATAATTGGTTCACTAGTAGTTCTGAAACTAATATTTTTCTAGGATACTTCGAGAATGGCAGTAAGTTAACTGGTTTATTTGGAGTAACTGGATTTATTTTTCATAACCATAACCAGGCAAGTAAATAGGATTTTTGAATTTGACTTTCGAGTTTCGAGATTCGATTTTTTAAGTTTTGGTTTCGGTTTCGAGATTTGAAATTTCTGGTTTTGACCATCACTACTGTATCGTCTTCCTCTATGAAAGATAAATGTCATGTTGTCAGTCGTGCAGTCACTGATTTAGTTTTAGGGTTAGTTTTCTCTTTTTAATCTAGACATGCAAGGAATAAAAAACGCGGAACAACCAGAGAACTATGTATTTTGAGGTTTTTATTCACAAAGTTTGCAACTTAATTTTATACTAAATTGGGGATAAACCACAAATAAATTGAAATGATTTCTGAGGGGAACTAATATACAATTGACTTGGGTTTAACCCACTGGCCTAGACATACGAGCTGGTCTCGTTTCTACTTGTCTTTTTTTAAACCTATGAATTGGAATATAAAATTGGTGTTTTAAAATGGATTAATGACGTATTTTGATTAAAATATTGTTTTCTTTCAGTTTATAGAGTCACACTGGCATACACGCAGTAGACATAAGTAAAAAGTAGCAAAATCAGTGTTGACCAGGACCATAACTCACAAAGAATTAACCGATCCCATCAACTTCCAAGCAAGCCTGCCACCGTTTGTTTTACTTGGGCCCTCCCACCAACGTTGCCACAGACCGGTTAACTCACTGAGAGTTGCACGACTGGTCAGTTTTGGCTGTGTAAGGGATTCGAACCCACGAAGTTCGTATCAACACCTGGCCAAGATGTTTCCACGACTTAGCTGACTCAGCTACCACGACCAGTGGCCTAGCGGCATTATTTAGGTTTTTATAGTCAGTCCGTGCCCCTAGCGGAGAGAACCGCAGCCATTAGTTACAGATGTTGCGACTAGAGTGCAGCACCAATCAAATTTCGTTAGCCATTGCGAACGAATACAATATAATTACTACATTAATGGGTTAAAGTTCCTACCGTTTAGGACTAATATAACCTCAAACTGTGTGCTTAAACCAACAATTTTAATATTGTTTCCTGAGGAGCTCACTGTCAATGGCATTTGTGAGTTGTGCAATAAGGTCTAAACTGGGGTATTTTAATTTTAAAGTTCTGGGAACTATTTTTCTCTGGATGTTAACACTGCAAAAAAGCTCATTGGCTGAAGGCTTACATCAAGCCAGTTAATAAATTAAGTTACACTATTTATTAACTGCATTGTTTTGAAAAAAATCAACTTATAAAATGGTTGTTTAGTTAGCATACCCTCGCATATATAAATCAGACCGTGTTTGACTGAATGACTGAATATAAAAATAAATATTTAGTTTTGACAAGTAATGTTTAGTTAGAGATTTTCTTAGTAGTGTCGAAATATCAATAATCTATGTTCGAACAATTTTTCATATTAGCAAATTTCACAGCACTTTTCTAACGGCCTTTACCCTCCTCCCCCCTCCCCCCCGTAACCAAATCCCCCTTTTCCAGAAAAATTCTGTTGTAGCTACGCCTCTGAGCAGATGTGCAATAAAATCCACTGTTTTCTTGATCATTTCTACGGTGATTTTATCTCAGCACACAGATTTTTAATGTTTTTAATCGTTAATAGTTTAACTTCCAAGACTGATATAGTAATGAATTGAAAATTTTGTTTCAAATTGTATTAATTTTTTTGTAAATCCAGCCGCATTATTTAAATAAGATTGACATTCAATGTAAAATAAAACATTTACAACATTTTCAATAAAGAAATTTGCTATGCTTTGACTATTGTTTAGATGCTTGTCTCTGACACAGAAATCAGGGAATTCCAGAATGTTACAGAAAAGGACACAAAGTCCGGTCTTAAAACAACATTCCAAGCTGCCGGATTCTTGTTATCAGCAGCTAATGTTATCTTACAGTTACACATTTCCCTGGCCTTATCACAAACAGATTTAAATATTTTCCTACGGTTTCTATAACAGTTTTGAAAATTAACATCATTATTAGTTATTGCAATTCTACTCAATTTTCTTTTCTTTTTACTTGTAAAATCTGTTGTCACCTAGTTCTTGTTATTTTTATTTATATACTTGGAATAAAAATTTATTGGAAAAAATTAATTAAAATTTACTAAGAAGTGATGAAAATTTTAATAAAATTTGTTTATCCATCATGCTTTTGAGCTTTCGATAGCTCCCATTGAATTTCAGAAATGCATTTACTAAAAAGGCACGTATTTATTTTTGAAAACAATCTTTCCTTAAAACATATTTTTGTATTTAATGTGGAAACAGACTTTGTGTTTCTTGAGAGTTCAGTGAAAAGTTCCCTGTGGCCTGAAATAACCAAATTAAGATTAGATTGTTATCTTTTTATGCCCACATTAGGTAAGAGTATGTTGTTTGAAAGATAATTGTCTATGCATGTACTTATATTTTGTAATCTATGTAATCTACGTGGAGTATTTTTACTTATTTTTGTTGGAGAACCAAAATTTGTTATAGCTCTTTAACAGGTTTTTAGTGTGCCAACATTCGTTATATACTATCCAACCCAAATTATTCCTAGTGTTAAAATGGCCGGTAAAATTATTTGGTACATCATTTATGTAAACAACTTTTTTATTAGCATATTATGTGTTGTTATTACTTACAGTATGTAATAAAAGACGTCTTACAACACTTAAGATATATTTACAATTATACTGATTCACATACAGACGATAAACATATATAAAAGATGGGAAAGATGGGATGACGTCAGTTCTCTCATTGGCCTGATGATGACCGGTGTGACTGGTCGAAATCGATAGCCTAGTACCATCTTTTATATATGTTTACCGTCTGTAGGTAAATCAGTATAAGTGTAAATATATCTGAAGTGTTGTAAGATGTCTTTTATTACATCCCGTAAATCATTTATGTTGACTTTGAAATGGGCCTAATGCCAAAACACACTTGGTTAAAAAATGTTTATCAAAATATATAATAAATAATAAATCTTTATTTACCTAAAAACAGTAAATATTGCATTGACAATTAACATTATTTTTGTAATAATCTAAGATGCAAATTTCTAATACACCAAAAATATAAAATCTCAGCATATAAATATTACAAGGTTGGCAGGCCCTTATCTTCTAAATGTACAGGGTGTTCAGAAAGGGTCATTACAAACTTAGGGGGCTGGTAGTACTTATCAATTTGGAACGAAAAATTGGATATAAACATAGGTTGAAAAATTTGCCTTTTAGCCGCTAGCCGCGCCATTTTGTATTTTTTACAAACAAGTTAATACCTCAAATCAAAATGAACTTTATTCATGAAGCACATAGGTTGTACAGAATCAGTTTGAGATAGGTTAAAAATTAAATAAGCCCCAACTAAATGTTATACATCTCTTTGTGCAAGGTTAGGTCCACTTATTTGCAACATGTAAAAAAATCATCTATTTTATATAGTGGGTTATTTATGAGAAGCATTTTTACTTTGTTTTTGAAGCTTTTAAGATATTTTATTTCCTTTATATATTTTGGCAAATGATACTTATTTTCAAGAACTATTTAAGCTACAGAAACCAAACTTTTCACATGTTAAATAACTAAGGAAGCAAATAATATACAATTATTATATAAATGTCTTAAATATTTTCAAAACGGCCCCTGTTTGAATATTCTAAAATCAAATAACAAAAAAATAAACATTAATTTTATAACATTTTTACAAGATAAAAAAAAACATTTTCCTCAAAAATCTAATGATACTTTATTCAACCCAATTTGTCTATGCATAAGTCACAAAATGCACTCTTAAGGTTTTCTATAAAGCGGGCCCCTTTTAAAGGAGCACTGCTTGTTATCCCTGGCTTGTGATGCAAACCTTAAAAGTGCATTTTCTCAGCTAAGCGTTGACAGATTGCGTTGAATAAAGTATCATTATATTTTTGATAAAAATTGCAATCTTTTTTGTATCTTGTAAAATTTTGTAAAATTAATGTTTTTTTGTTTTTTTTTGTTATTTTACTTTAAAATATTCAAACAGATGCCACAAAAATACTTAAGAAATGTTTATAACAGTTTTTTTATTTTTCGCTTCTTTAGTTATTTAACGTACATGCAAAGTTTGGTTTCTGTAGCATAAATAGTTCTTGAGATATTAACTGTGTAAAAAATATAAAATGACAGCTAGCGGCTAAACAGCAAATTTTTCGACCTAGGTGTATATTGAATTTTTTTTCAAACTGATAAATACTACCAGCCTCTGGTTTTACTACTTTTTACTTGTGAATGCTGAGTGTGTGCAACTATGGCTCTTTAAACTGAAAGAAAATAATATTTCAATTCAAATAAGTCTTTTATATTTATAAAAACACAAATTTTCTATTCCATTTCATAGGTTTTAAAACTAACAAGATATTACGGAAACCCTTCAATAACTCGGTGCCCCTGCCATTTTTGCGATTTTGCAGACATTATTTCAAGAATTCACAATAAATTTAAGAGTGGATGAAACCTACCAATATCCATATCAATTTTGTAAAAAAACAGGGGAACCTGAAAATCATACAAAAATAAAACTCAAAAGGGTGGTTTTTTTGGAGAAAAGGAAAAATTTGAACAAATTCTGAACAAAATTTCAAAAGGAAAATATTACTGTAAGTAAACCAATTATTTATATAAATATAAAATGTTGGCAATGTAATTCCCTACAAAGAAATGCATACCAATCATGAGAAAAATATATGCATGAATTCATTGCATGTTGTCAAATTAATGCAGATAAGCGCAAATTGTCAATTTGTACGCAGTGTTTTAAATTATAATAAAACTCATTTAACAATATTACAGCTGTTTAGTAAAAATATGACTTCTTATGACAATTGTCGTCGTATAGACACCGATGAACCCAGTTGAAACGACAATTATTGTTGTATAGATGCTCAGAGGGGAGTGCAGAATTGGACATGTCGGGAACTGTCACAGCGACGACTTTACTCAGTCCTACAGATTTGGCGGGGGAATTCATAGTGTTCACGCCCCCTGCCGCCACCATTACTGTACCAACCGACTTTGGAGTGATTGGCCATATCCAATTTTTTATCTTGGGCACGTTATCTGTCAAAGTAAACAATTTCAGTTTTATACTAGACTAAAAACTAACACAGTGTGCTGCGGAGGTTCGGTTTGGTTAGGTTATGCTAATTGCTAACAAAAAACAATATTTTCTGAGGGTTCCATAATTTTTTGCTCAACACTGGAAGTTGGCAGAACCGCTATTGATATGTATGGAGTGGGAACAAGGATGTGGCTTGCTGATGTAGTTACTCGCAGCTGTGGAGTGGGGAACTGAGACAATTCTCCCGCCAAACATTTTTACTGAGCGTAGTCATCGTTGTGACAGTTCCTGACTGAGGACTATCCATCGTCTCGCTCGGAGGGTTGTGAGACGTACCTTGAACCTGGCGAGCCGCTTCTTCCAGGAGCGCACGCCCGACGCCCACACCAGGTGCAGCACCTCACGGTCGACATTGACGTCCCAGCCCTCGTGGGTGATGGAGAACGAGAACGCCACCGCCGAGTGGGCCTCTGCCATCGCTGCTGTTCACCGCCACCTGCACACCACACAGGCAGTACACATTAACACACTAATAATAATATTTATTTGATAAAAAAACAATTATAAATGGTGTACCGGTATACATTTTTACAAAAAATCAAAGTTTAAATATACTCTGGCTGAATTTTCCTACTTCTTTTATGGCAATAATTCGTACAATGTAACATAACAATATTGTTTAGAATTTCTTAAAACTTTTTTAATTTATTTTCTTTCAATTATACCAATTTTGTATACTTTTTTAATTTTATTTACAACTATTTCCATCATGAATTGGGGTGAATTTTCATATGTGGTGGTTCTATGAATTTTATGTTGAACGATGAATTGTTTTCTAGTGTAATAGTAATAGTTATGATTATGTTTTTTTTATTTATTTTGCTTCGTTCATTTACAAATAATTTATAAATTTCCAAAGGCCTAGTATAAATTCTGAAAATTATAGTAAATGTTGTCTTCTCAGAAAGTTTACAACTTGGCTTGTGTATTTGGTAATATACTTTGAAAGAGAGTAGTAAACGATTTTTAGGGAAAGGGGTCGTCAAATCTCTCAACTTGTGTGACCATCCCCGGAACTGAAGCTGTGACTCCTTGAACCAAAGCCGAGACTCTAACTCTTAGGCTAGGAAGAGTTACTTATAATTTACATCATTTCCAACTATCTTGCTAGGGAAACTATTCACAACCTATTTATAGAAAAAAATATGGATAAGGTTCCAAAATGTGTTGTAGAACCTTTCATTGTTTTGATCCAAGATACAATTAGTTTTCTGCTATGTTAATGTTAAGAGTGAGTCCCAGTGAAGAAATACATTTCTACCTGCTTCTCCTATGTTAACTGATAAATCCCTTCTTTCTTCAACATACTATCCAAAGTCATTGATGTACAACTTCTTTTAAAGAACAAAAATATATCAATTCTAGTGAGCTGAATTGTGAAATCACAAAAACACAATGGTTCAATAGCATTTCAGAATATTAAAAAATTTATATATTTTTGATGGGTTACTGTTTTTGTGATACGGTGCTAAAATTATGTTCACTAGAATTGCGCTTGTTTTTTTTCAACATAAATCAACAATTTTGGATAATCTGTTGAGGAGGGACTGGATTATCCCTCCTTAAGCTAGCATTTAACATTGGTCTCATGGAAGAAGCAGGTTTTAACGTTAAATATTATGTGTCTTCATCCCCTTTAAAATATGAGTATTACATCTATGATATTTTAGAAAGCTTTAATATCGGCATGGATTCAAACAATAATTTTTCAGATTTTCCCCCTATTTCCATCATGACTAGAGTTAAAAATTGTATACATTAATCATTTAAAACTTACTGAGTTTTCATCTAAGTAACATTGTTGGAATGTTAAAACATTTGTTAAAATGATAAAACTAATTTAAACATTAAAATATTTACTTTTATGTCAGCGCAAGACATTCAGAAAGCTTCAATTTAGCATACCAAGAATAGGACACTGAACATTTACCAACTTGTACTCAAATATGTTTCATTCATGGAAGTTAACAAAACTAAATTTGGCTACAAATTATTTTTACTTTACAAAGGCGTTATTTTTAAGAAATGTCTAATCAGTAAATTACGCAATAACGCAAACTACAAGCAAGCAATGTTTCCTCACACCTCACAAGAGTTGTGTTCTCACGCCTCTTATTTGTAAGATTAAGACCTAAATGCAAAACATGGCCGTTTACGTGTAATTTGTATTTTATTCATCCACTATAATACAAATGTATATTTAACTCCATACGAAAAATTTATCTGGAAATAATATTTAAAAGTGAATTTAGTTTATGAGATATCACAATCCTACCATTTTAAACTCAAACCCATCCATTCATTACCTGTTCATTTTGATTAACTACTGTACCAACTAATTTTTTGGTGGGTTCAGAATAGGGTGGTAGGATATTTTTTCATTGACTAAAGCAATGCATAGCTTAGCGCCAAAAGGTGTAGAGATACATTATGGGTTGCTTGATTGAATGTAAAATATACCACCCTAATCCTAAACAATTCATCGTAGGTGAAAGTGGCTGCTAATGGAACGATTCAGTAAAAATATTCGAGTAGTCGTGTGAGCTGGCTTTCACATTCTTGTCCGCGGGTCCGCGCCGCGTCGCAGCAGCAGCAGCCAGCGCAGCGGGGGAGCAAGGGGGAATGGGGGGGGGCGGGACGTCTTGACGATGTAGTTACGTCGTCATTTCAAGGCCAATTCAATGTAAACACAGCGCCAAATCAAATCTCCTCAAATAAAATCGAAAGCCCCATTCCAACCAAGGACGCCGACCGTGGCCTCCAACAGAACAGCATTGTCGGACTAGTCGCTTGGCCGGTCTGGCTCATTTCCTTCTCTTTCAATGACGTTTTGTTTTCCGCCCTGCGACCATTTCCGTCAACAGCCCATAAGCCTCCTGAATCCCCGGGACCGTTAATACGAGCTAATACAACTATTTATCATACGAAGGTTTTCTATAAGCCTAGTTATAAATATCTGCAATAATTATTAAACCCTATTTAAATTTGATATCTACTGATGATTCTTGTTCAAGGGAAAGGTCAATAATTTAATTCATAATGACCCGAGTTGTAACAAATTCCAGACAACGGGAACTAAATAAACCATCAGTAATATATTAATATGTTGTAGGAGGAAACAACCCTGTTATAGTTCCGTACAGGCACAGCAAGAGTACATAAACTAAATAATTTAAATTTTAACTGATAAAGTAGACACTAATTTCAATCTCCATGCCATGCATGAACTAAGGAATCTCGAAATGAAGCCGATGAAAATGCTATACGCAATACAAATCACCAAAAATAGAAGTTTTCCAGCTTACAAAGCTACAAGAGCTCCAAGTATTCAAAAAGTACAGTACGTTTATACTTGATCGCTATTCTAATTCTTTGTTTAAAATTCACTGTTAGGGATGGTGAGTTTATGTTGTTTAACAGATTATTGCGGACATTTTCCATCACTGATTAGTAAAAACAATCAGGTTGTTTTTACTAATCAGCGATGGAAAATGTCCGCAATAATCTCTTAAACAACCTATTCTAATGTTGAGACTAGACTAACATATTTATGAATATTTTTAATGGTTTTCAGGATGGTTATTATTAGTCTTGGAGGTTATATGTATTTCATTTAAATCGAAATTTAATAGATAGGTATAGTAAAGAACAGAATATTTGCAAACTTAGGAAGTATTTCGAAGAACTCAGTAGGATAGATTTGTCGAAATTAAATGCAATGATAGTTCAACGACCAACAGGTAACGCGGAAGGCGCATCGGTCACAAGGAACGTAAACAGATCGAAAATAACCGAGCCGATTTCTATTTGAGACTCGTCTCGTCAGCGCATGCTATCGTCACTTGCGCCGCTTGATAATAAGGTCAATTGCCTCGCTTTTTATCATTCGTTGGCTACGAGTCACAATGTTTCCATTCAATCTTAAATAATTTTAGTAAACAAACGATTTAATTTCCAAAGCGTGTCATTACATTACGTGAAAATTAAATATTTCAATCATTATTGGAACTATAACATATTATATTCGGATTTAAAGGAGTTCAAGCAATGTCTTTCAATTTCCGTAATAATTTTGTGTCAACGAGGTCGGTCAGAATAATGCCGTTTAAAATAATCCATTCAGGAAAAACAGTAGCGAACTCCGCCTATTCTACCCGATGTTAGTCATTAAAAGATCCACGATTTACGTTAAACTTAGGATGGTTTAGGCCTAAATACGACTGAATTCCGAGTTCCACCACATCGCTCAAGTTGAATGGTAAATTAATGTTATTAGCGAATTTCCCCTACAGGGAAGAAGCTATTGCCGAAGTCGGCATGGTAAGACCTAGGCCCGGGACCGTGATAACTTTTCGTTTTGAGGTCCCCAGACCCCAAAAACACCATTCGTTCGAAACTGTATATATATATTCGCTTTGCTCGCTGGGGGCCCCGCCCCCAGACCCCCGCTTGGGGTCGCTCCAGTTGTTATTATTGGTCAATGACCCTTCAAGTAGATTCATTATGGTTAAATCCACTCTAGATGTTTTCATTTTTCAATAGTTCTATAATCTGTTTATACTCTACCACGTGAAAGTTGTTTTGACAGTTTACTGGATATTTGTTTACAGCTGTTACGATTTATTTTGTTTTTATTTGAAACTCCATAAGCCCAATGTTAAAATATCCAATTTTCAAGATCAAAATTAGTGGTTTTAAAATTAAAAATTGTATATTTTGGCAATTTTACCGGGGGTTTCAAGGTACAAGCTACCTGCATGCTAAATATCACGTTTCTAGTTCGTCTGGAAGTGGTCTTGTACCCCAAAAATGGTTTTTGAAGTTTATACGTGTAAAATTTTAAAAAGTCAGATTTTAGTCCTCGCCAATGGATTCAGTTTTAAAAAACACACAATTTGGTGTGTTGATAATTTCTCTACGTCAATTGGTTACAGAGATATTGAAAGTGTATACACAGTACGTTGTCCAATGCTATTCTTATGGAGAATAAGAACAAAATTATACCTCGTACCTCGCTTATCTATGAACGTATACTAACGAAACTTGGTATACGGCTTCATCTGGTTGTGGTCTATTGTTATTTGCACAAAAAAATATTTTTTACCAATAATTCCTGTAGCAGCAAACCTGCGTATTCAGCCCCATGTTATTCTTATGGAGAATAATCAAGAGTATTATATCGCTTATTTATGAATGTATATTGATGAAACTTGGTATGTGGCTTCACCTAGTTGAGTTATATTGATATTTGCATGAAAACCCATATTTTGTGTTCCTTGTTGCAGCAAACCTGCTTTCTCGGCCCCGATGTAATTCTTATGGAGAATAATTAAAATATTATATGTTGCTTATTTATTATTGAATATTGATGACTTGGTATATGTCTTCATCTAGTTGAATTCTATTTATATTTGCATAAAAACCAATTTGTTGTGTTCCTTGTTTCAGCAAACCTACGTACTCATTCCCAATGTTATTCTTAAAGAGAATACGGTAATTAAAATGGTGTATATCGCGTTTTTGTGTATTCATTTTTATGAAACTTGGTATGCGGCTCATGTGGTATTAAGATATGCATTGGGAATTCACAGAGTACGCAGGTTTGATGCGACGGGGTATTATGTTTTACAGTAATCGAAGCAAGGTCCTTGATGAATAATGTGTGCAGAACTTTCACATCGTTAAGCAACAGACTTGTGTGTGGAGGTGGAGCAGACTACTTCCTCTGCTACTACAGTTGTTTTTTTCTTACATTGTGCGTCGCGCTCCAGCTGATAGTATGCCGTTTGTTTGATGGCGCGCCGAACACAACTAGACGAATTCTAATTTACGATCCATCCGCTGGTTTTCGTGCGCTGCTGACGTTAATCGCCGATGGTTAGATGCCTGTCAAGATTTGATTGCACAGTAGTGTTGTATAAACGGCATACTTCATTAATTTACACGACGTTAACGCTTATCAGCTGTTCACTCAGAGTATTGTTATCAGAACGTGACTCAGGCCGATATATGCACCTCGAGACAGTGTTTGCTGTTCAGACGAAACCGTATTTCAAAATTCCTAAGAAACCATTCAATGATTTTGTTACTAACATAAACGTATTATCTTTTTCCAAGCTGTAAACGATTATTAGTGAATTTCCTTTGGAAAGTGAACTATTAGCATGACCCGCACGGTGAAACTTAAGCCCGGGACCACCATAGAAGTTCCTAACGTGACCCCCTGAACACGTTTTGGGGGGTCGTTCAAAATTTTATATATATATATATATATATATGTATATATATATATATAAACATATATATATATATATATATATGTGTGTGTTTGCACTCTAGCGGTCGCATTTTTTGTCCGATTAACTTCAAATTTGGTAGGGACGTTCCTTTCTGAAATCAGTTGCACAAGTTCGTTGGGCAAAAGAATCGTAAAACTCCAAACCCCTTTTTTGGGGATTAATTTTCCAAATTTCGAGTTTTTTGGCCCAAAAAGGGTCTAAAAAGCCCCAAATGTAAAATTAATGCATGTAAAAAGATGGGAATTAGTGAGACGAAAGTTTTAAGCCCTCTTTTGACATTCTAGCATAAATATTTACCGAGTTATTAAAGAAAATGTGTTTAGACTAAACACAGTACGTTGTCTTGTGGGGGTTTTAGACTAGAAAAGCCTGCTACTCCTTTGATAGAGTACTTTTATCATCCCCAGCAACCTCACGCCTACTTTCAAGCCTGACTGGACCTTCTTCTAACGTTATAATGCGCAAAATTGTATTCCCAGCTTTGCAGGTAAATGAAACCAGGAGCATCAGTACAGCCAAAAAATCAATGTTTTCAGATTTCAATAAAAATTGGATTACAAGTATGTTTTTAGACTAATTTTAAGTTTTAAAAGTTTTTATGTGGAAATTCACTTCCCTCACGTCAGCGTGCTGCGTGCGAACTCGTTTTGTTTATACTCTTGTGAATATCAGAATATCCCATCCTCTGCTTGTTTATTTACAAAATAATACTCAAAATGATAATGACTTAAAAAAGGCATACCTTTTACATATTTTTATAATACATAAAAGCAAACGGTATCAGAAAAACTGAGACATATTTGTTTCCATTTCAACCCCACAGTATTTAGTAGAATATAGCGTATGGTTTAATGGTTTACAACTAAATACTGTACCACTTGATTCGCAGGACAACTTTACAACTTTATATTTTGTCATGGCCTGTCTGCCTATATACCGCGGCTTTTAAGGGGGAAATCCCCACCCTTTAACCCCAAAGAAGTTTACCTGATCATGTATTTCTCAATTTTTCTTGTAGGTGGAAGAGAAATCCCACTTGAAAAACATGCTTGTGTGCTTGTATGTCTGTGTGTGTGCTCAAAAGCCACAGGCTATTAGCCTACTTATAATTTATTCTATATCATTGCTTTGTGTAAGTTTAACATTTAAATTCATAACATGTCAAAACCTATTAAAAGTATTTTCCTTTTTCACTATTTAATTTCTAGTAAAGTAAGTCAGGAACTCAATCATCAAACATTAAATGTTTCCAGCAATTTTATACAACCTGTGCGAACACATGACAAAAATACCCCCGTCGCAGCAAACCTGCGTACTCAGCGAATTTTCAATGTATATATATGACTCACTACTAAATAGAGCTACTTACCAAGTTTCACAAAAATACATCCATAAATAAGTGATACATAGCATTTTATTTATTCTCCATAAGAATAACATTAGGGTTGAGGACGCAGGTTTGCTGCAACGAGGAAGATAAGTAATATGGTTTTTTTTTGCAATTATCAATATAACTGAACCAGGTGAAGCTATATACCAAGTTTTATTAATTTAGGTTCATAATTAAGGGAGATATACAACTTTACTTATTCTCCATATGAATAACATGGGGGCCGAGTATGCAGGTTTGCTGCAATGGGGACTGTCAACAAAAAACTTGTTTTTTGTACTATTATCAATATACGACAACTAGTTGAAGCCACAAACCAAGTTTCATCAATATATATACATAAATAATCGAAATATAACATTTTATTTATTCTCCATAAGGATAACATTGGACAACGTACTGTGTTTAGCACTTTGAATATCACTGCAACGGTTGGACGTAAAACAACAATTAAAACGCCAAAATGATTGTTTTGTAGAGCTAAACTGATTGGTAGAAAGAAATGTGGAGTTTTTAATGAAATTATCTGAGGAAAATCTAAAAACCGTATTCCCATAAGATTAACATGGGAAATTTTATGGACACATTTTTTGACTTTTCTCCTCGACCACTAAACCTAGCTTAATGATTCAAAATAATAAATTGTTTTTTTTTTTTGAGCTCTACAAAATGGTTATAACCAAAATCTAGTGTTTTCAAAATTTTAGGGTAAAAAGTTAAAAAAACAGATTTTTGGAAAACTTTAAACCCCCATCAAACCCCCTTCCCATAGACCGATCGATCTGGTTTTCGAACTTAAAGTCATAAATATTACTCTCCACATTTGTGCCAACTTTCATAAAAATCGGGCGCTTCTTTCAATAGTTATCGCGGTATCGGACACATATATATACAGATATATACAGGGTGAATCTCGTAAGTTGTCCAGTATTGATTTCAGACAAACCGTTGGTCCTACGATGATGAAATAAAACTATTTCCCACTAAACCAACCCCAAGGAATAACGTAAAAATATTTTTAACGATTTTTAAATACAGGGTGTACCAGAAACTGAGGGTCACTAGTCCGAATCTACGAAATATCAAATACAAACGTATATCATGTTATACATCAAATTAAAGCTCTTTTCAATCCAAACCATTTGGTGGAATCGGATTTTGATTATTATTGATTCATTTCAAAATGGCGGCTGTTTTTGTGAAAAAATTAGTATTTTTTGAATACCCTGTATTTTTCTTAAAAATGCAGATATCTTGATTCTGATTCAAATATCGCATTCCTTATGAGCTAAGCTTTATTTTGATATGCAACACTTCAATATTATCTCAAAAACAAAAAGTTTCAAAAATATCAGTTTTTGAAAATATGTACATAGCCAAAACTCAAAAATTTCAAATAGCACCATATGTCAAATAGCATATCATTTTAAAGGTATTGCAATTATAAGAAACTTTCAAATTTAAACCTTATGCGTATCTATTTTGGTTTTCGAGTTATCAACAAAAAACATGTTTTTCCACATTAAAACGCATGTTATTTGTTAAACATGGTGGTAAAGGCTGACTATTACCACCATGTTTAACAAATAACATGCGTTTTAATGTGGAAAAACATGTTTTTTGTTGATAACTCGAAAACCAAAATAGATACGCATAAGGTTTAAATTTGAAAGTTTCTTAGAATTGCAATACCTTTAAAATGATATGCTATTTGACATATGGTGCTCTTTGAAATTTTTGAGTTTTGGCTATGTACATATTTTCAAAAACTGATATTTTTGAAACTTTTTGTTTTTGAGATAATATTGAAGTGTTGCATATCAAAATAAAGCTTAGCTCATAAGGAATGCGATATTTGAATCAGAATCAAGATATCTGCATTTTTAAGAAAAATACAGGGTATTCAAAAAAATACTAATTTTTTCACAAAAACAGCCGCCATTTTGAAATGAATCAATAATAATCAAAATCCGATTCCGCCAAATGGTTTGGATTGAAAAGAGCTTTAATTTGATGTATAACATGATATACGTTTGTATTTGATATTTCGTAGATTCGGACTAGTGACCCTCAGTTTCTGGTACACTCTGTATTTAAAAATCGTTAAAAATATTTTTACGTTATTCCTTGGGGTTGGTTTAGTGGGAAATAATTTTATTTCATCATCGTAGGACCAACGGTTTGTCTGAAATCAATACTGGACAACTTACGAGATTCACCCAGTATAAATTTAAACGAATAGTGTTTTTGGCATCTGGGGACCTCAAAACGAAAAGTTATCATGGTCTCGGGCTTAAGTCTTACCATGCCACCTACGGTAATAGCTTCTTCCCTCTAGGGGAAATTCGCTAATATTGAATTTTAGTGAGTCTCCCACAAGAGAAATTGGGTCTTAAAATTTTAGAATATAGACAATGTTTTATTCAAGTGTAAGTGATTAATGTACTTATTATATTATTTTTTAAAGCGCTTGAGTGTTTTTCTCTGCTTTACCTATAATGTTTGGAAATCATAATTGAAATTCTGAGTAATGTAAATTTAGTTATTAAATTAAAAAAAAATTAAAAATATAATAATTCATTTAAAAATATCTTCTGAAAGTGGCCACACAGTTTCTCACATATTACCACTAATGTTTATCCAGCAAACCAATGTCAACTGCGGCTAAAGCAATAATGGAAAAAATGTATCAATATGGCCTCTGTTAAAAACTGTTGTCTATAAGTTGAGTTCAGTTTTCTTATGAAAACATGTTCATAAACTAGTTGTCGAGTTTTACTGGTTCTGACAAGTTGTACTGAGCGTCTGAAAAAAATCAAATTTTGGAAAAAGTAATTTTGTTACATCTTCTGCCAGAAATATCCTTAGTTAATAATGTTATGTCTCTTGGTTCCAGAATGTGCCAATGCTATAAAATCAAAGTAGCTATGGATGGACTAAACACCTAAGAACAAGCATTAGTCTACTGCAGAATATTACTACATTACACGATAAATGTTAGATGAGATTTTGTTTTAAAGTGAACCAATATTTGCCTTCTCATATAAAAAAAATACTGTAGACTTAGCCAAATTTAAGAATTTTCTTAGGTTGAAGAATTTTTAAGTATAAAATCAAATTTGAAATGACAACAAAATGAATGCTTTGCATAATTCTTTGCACTCCAGTTGACCTAACGGCTTAGTGTTCGGAGTTGATTAAATAAGTTCAGTTTTCACAGTGTAGTAAGATGAATTTTAAAACACATACCTATCTAATGCAGAATCCTTATTTTAATATTGTGTACAAAAACAGCCTTCAAAAGAACTTATTATGAATGTTTGGTGTATTTTCAAATAGTGTGAGAGCTACAAAAATACCAAGTACCAAATTTTTGCATTGTTGATAAGCAGTGACACAAGTGTTCAGTGAAGGTTCAGGCGAATGTTCGGCCAAATATTCAGGTATATTTGTGAGTAGTGTGGGACCAGCTTAGTAAAAGAAGTTTGATTCTAAATGGTTTTCCTCAAAATTACTGGAAAAAGTAGACAGTCTAATTAAGTTAAATAAAGGACAACTGGAGGAGAATAAGTTTTAAAACAATGTTGGTAATTTAGGCCCTTGTACCAAAAACGTCTTGAAGTAACAAGTACTGAAAATAAGTTTAGCTAACTTGTTTGGGTGACCCAATTTTATTGATAACTAAAAAGTTAGTTGACTTGAGAGTTGAGTCAACCAAAAATTGATGGGCTTCTTGGGTTTAACTAAATAAAATCCAAGATCAGTCTACACAGGTATGGTACCATACAGGATCTGATCTAGTCTGTTTTTAGTCAGATATTATTAAATACCTTAAATAAGCTGTTTCAGGAAACTGACACATACTTTCTCCCTTTTAGACCAACTTTAAAGAATGCATTTTTATCCCCTAAATATAGAATATTAAGTACAGTCACATGTACAGAAAATCTTCTAAAAAAAACACATTTTCAAAAATGTTCATCCAAATTCTTTTTTGGAGGCAATACAGAATCCTTTGATACACACAGTGATTTTAAGAGGGGAAATGCCACCTCACCCCCCCCCCATGGTTAATTACAATATTTATTACGTGAAAATGTTTTACAAAGTATTGGAATTAACAATGAAATAGATAATTTATGGGGAAATCTTCTAATCAGGTAAGGTAGGCCTGAGTCCTGTCTTTCCCTTCCTGGGTGGGGTACGGGCTTTTTTTGGGAACCATTCCGGCATTTGCCCACGTGAGATGAGAAACCGTACAAACTCTTCTCAGAATGGCCGGCCTGGGATAAAATCCGAGATCTCCCGAATGTGAGGTGAAATAATCGCTACCTCACTCAGTTGCAATTTTTTTTTTAATCGTTTACATTACATTTTTTACATTTTAATATTGAAAATGAGAAAATTAAATAAACAATATATTATATTGTTTATATAATTTTATTTATATATAAATATATATTAGTTTTGTTTGACTTCTTCACACAAAATATTTTTCTTGAAAAGTCTTGAATATAAATTAACAGTTTCTTCTTCAAAAATGATTTTAATAACACTAATATCCACTAAGACAGTTTTATTGAAAGATTTTTGTTAAACTGCACTCAAACACTTAATTTTTTTGTTATCCTATTTAATGAATTTAAAGAAAAATATTTCTTCTTCTTAATCTTCTTCCCAAAGATTTTTAACTGTTGACTTATAATTTTCAAACCTCTGTTATTTTGTTCTTTTATTTTTGCTGCCTTGTAATTCATCTTCACTATCTTTTTATAATAAACTTGTATGTTTTCTTCTATATTATTCCATCCTTTCTTCATACTCCATTAATTTAGGGATCAAAATTTGAGTTGATTCTAGGATCTGACTATGGATTTGATATATTGTTTATTTTATTTCTAAGTGTTCTTTCCTTCCTTGTTCATTTGTAAACTTTACTTTTTTGTAATGATTGTTTTTTTAATTGAAAAAATTGTAGCAAAATCAACATTGTTTTACTACTGCATGTGAATAAATTAATGATGTAGTTAGTTTTTTAAGGAATCAAATGACATCTGAAATTTCATATTTATAGTGCTAATAAGATTAAAAAAATAATAAATGTAATTATTATTTTTTATCAACAATCATTACTATATAAGGACCGTCTACTATCTACACCTAAAGGTTGCAGAGTTTCGGGACTCTGATACACCGTCCGCATCACTACGGCCTGGATGTTTGGATGCTTCGATTGGTATTGCTCTATGTTCAAAATATATATATCAATTCACTATATTTAATTAATTGATATATTTTTGTTTAATCATTTATTTAAACAAAATATTCTACATGCATTATTACTTAGTTGTTATTATTTGTATAAACATCCTATATTATACATTTTTACTTTTGTATAGTTTTATATTAATTTGTTATAATCTTCACTTATTTGTTTAATTCATTAAGGTTGGTTGTAATACAATTCATTAAATTCATTTGTCGAATAGAATGATCTTTCTACTTTCAAACTTTTAAGTTTGATTTTAAATGTTGTTTTTTCTTCAATATTTTTTTAAAATTATAAGGTAATTTATTGAAGAAAGAAGCATCAATATTTTGGGCCAAGTGGCAGTTTAATAAAATTTGCGGTTTCTAGTCTTAAATTAGATTTCCCTCTGGTATTATACGTTTGATTTTCTTCATCTGGTTTATGTTACCGCTGAATCTAGCTAACATTATTACCTCATAAATATTCAATGAGTATAAAGGTAAAATATGGAGAAATTTAAATGCTTGTCTACAAGATTCTCTATTTTTGAAGTCTTATTGCTCTTTTTTATAAAACAAATATTCTTTTCATTAAATTTATTGTTGCTGAGCCCAATATTACAATGCCGTATCTTATTTTTGATTCTATCACTGTATGATAGTATAATGTTAGGAGTGGTTTATATCTGAACTGACAATAATAGCTTAAGCAAAATATACAGGAAGTTATGCTATTGCATAAGGAGTTAATATGTGCTGCCCATGTTAGATTTTCATCTATTATAATACCTAAATATAAGCGGCAACATATTTCAAATATCCTCTGTAAGTCAATGTTAACTTGAACTGCATATCAAGTTTCAATGAAATCGATCAGTAACTAAGAGAGAAACGGTATTTTTTTATAACCCATAAGAAAAATATAGGACAACGCTTCCACTAAATAGATCACTGCGCTTACCATTAAATGAAAATTTAAATTTTCTATGCAACCATTAATTGTAGAATAATAATTTAACATACTAAATTATTTAGTTTTTAGAGCTTTTTTAAAAGTTAAAATTAAATTTGATTTAGGCCTATCATTTATGGTCTATATGAAAAATCAAAAAACTGAATTTTGGAACGTTTTAGTCCTGTAATATCCGAACCTGAATTTTCCCAAAAATGTGGTTGGTGTTACTTTGTTAGAAACCTAAAGCTTTACCTACCCCAAGCCCCGGGTAAATACTTAAAATGTGGGTATTTATGATTTTTATAAAATTAGAGGATTTTTGGTAGGTTCATTGAAATTCCCATGTCCTATCCGGATTATAAAATGATCATAAACACGTTTTAGCGAATTTCCCCTATAGGGAAGAAGCTATTACCGTAGTCGGCATGGTAAGACCTAGGCCCGGGACCATGATAACTTTTTGTTTTGAGGTCCCCAGACCCCAAAAACACCATTCGTTCGATACTGTATATATATATATATATATATATATATATATATATATATATATACAGTATATATATATATACAGTATATATATATATATATATATATATATATATATATATATATGTGTCCGTGAGCACGATAACTCTCGTAAAAATTATCCGATTTTGACGAAATTTGGTATAAACATGTAAAGCAGCATTTATGACTTTAAGTTCGAAAACCAGACCGATTGACCTATCCGAAGGGGTATTTTGGGGGGGTTATGTACCCCAAAAATGGGTTTTTTGAATATTTTACACATAATTTTTGAAAAAGTCAAATTTTTATTTTGACCATTCGATTCAGCTTAAAAAAACACACAATTTGGTATTTCGATCATTCCTCTACGTCAATTGGTTACCGAGATATTGAAAGTGCTAAACACAGTACGTTGTCTAATGTTATTCTTATGGAGGAAAAGAAAATTTGTTTATCTCGCTTATTTATGAACGTATACTGACGAAACTTGGTATACAGCTTCATCTCGTTGAGGTCTATTGATATTTGCTCCAAAAAATTGTTTTTGCATAATTCTCCCGTAGCAGCAAACCTGCATACTCAGGCCCATATTATTCTTATGGATAATAATTAAATGCTCCGTCTCCCTTAATTATGACCATAAATGAATAAAAACTGGTATACGACTTCACCTAGTTGAGTTATATTGATATTAGCATAAAAACCAATTTTTTGTGTTCCTTGTTGCAGCAAACCTGCGTACTCAGCCCCAATGTTATTCTTATGGAGAATAATTAAAATTGTATATATCGCTTATTTGTGAATATATTTTTATGAAACTTGGTAAGTGGCTTTATGTAGTATTAAGACATTTATATCTCCATTGGAAATTCGCTGAGTATGCAGGTTTGCTGCGACGGGGGTATTTGAATAGTATAACATGGTTACTGCAAGTATGTTAGTTCTGAGCAAGATCGAGATAAATACCCAGGACAGGGTATTTATTACTTTCATGGTATTTTGGAGTGTTTGATATAATTAATTATAATACTCATATTAAAAGAACATCAAAATTCATGGTTCACACTTTCTGAAAGTCAGGGAAAGTCAGGAAATTTGAAAAAGGTTAGGGAAAAGTTGGAAAAGTACCATAAGTAAGGGAGAATGCTTAATATTTTATACAAGTCAAGGGTTTTTTATTTAACTTTTAAGGCAAAGCACTTCTGTGGCCAATCACAACTTAGGGCCTATTAGATTTTTGTTAAATTGGTTTTCATGGTGCATAAAAGAGGAATTCTACCGAACGAAGAGAGGCCAGGTTGGGTGTTAAAAGATATCCTTTGGCTGAAGGATGATGAACAAATATGATAGCCTATCCTAAATTTACTCAGTTTTAAGTTTTAAATTTCAAAAACATTGTTTTTTGGCCTTTTTCGTCATCCTCTATAGTAAAGTGTCGTGTAACCACCTATTCAGAATAAACTACTGATCGTAGAGCGGCCAGGTTGGTGTAAATTCAATAAAATATGGTTTTAAACATACCTAGTTTACTTTTACGACTCTGATTAGATAGGAAGTCTGAAGGAAAATTTGTTATCCAAGGACTGTTTCTTGTATGGGTTATGTTAGTAAAATAAGTAAAAGTGTACATTTAATTTAGTTTTGGTTGACGTCAAAAAGAAACTAGGTAACCTATTTTAATATAATTTTTGGAGAGTAAGTTTTGCCATTCAATTAAAATGTGATTTTTTCTCTATCCGTCCAACTATAAAACTAGGTTTTTAAATTTGTATAAATTGTCTCTTTTTTAACCAGTTTTTCTTCATAGTTTGACAGCAGTGTGGTTCGTTACGCTTAAAAGGTCTTTTTACAAAAATGTCCACGTTATCATTTATTAGTAAAATAATTAAGAAATGTGTAACTAATGAAATATCCTCAAATTTTATAAATTGATGTAATAACAAGGGCAGATATGAATAGCATTGGTTTTTTATGTAAAACATCATAAATACCCAGGTATTTATGAATTTTGGGTAGTTACCCCGAGTTTTAAATACCCGGGTATTTTACATCACTAGTGATAAACAAGTATATTGCCGTGTACTGTGTGAGTTATTAGTAATATTTATCCCTATTACTATGGGTAAAGATTATTATTTATGTTCAAATGTGCGTTATTGAAAATATCGAGTGTTTTTCAGATCACTATGAAGAAGCCCCCTCGGGAATTGAAATTTTTACTTTTTTTTACTTTACCTTTTAAACATCTACCCAATATGTTTTATTAATTTTATTTAATTCAAATTTTCTGTTCTTTTGTGAACAAAAAGAGTATGCATGTGATAGGGTTATCCTTTATGGTTTGGACAAGCGGACAGTTTGAAGTAACCTCTGCAGATTTTGCTGAAAGGGTACCTAAACTTATGCTGTAAATTTATGTTCAAAAATCATTTTTTCATAATACTGTAAACATAAATATATAGGTATACTTGTTCAGAACAATATTTATATATATATATATATATATTTATATATATTATTTATATATTAATACATTATTTATATATATATATTTATATAGATATATGTACCTCTTATTATATTTTAATATAGTTCAACAATTATATCTAGCTTCGAATAACTAATTTTGGCTTTCGGCAAAGCTAAAATTTTGTTTTTAAACTCATATAAAGTCATAAAAAAGTTACCGTTGTTACTTTGTACACTAGTGCATTATTTCCAATAATTTTATTGTTTTCTAGTGATAAAACAGTGTTGGTATATTATTTGTATAATTTTTATTAGTGAATTTCCTATGGAAAAGTGAACTATTAGCATGACCCTCACGGTGAAACTTAAGCCCGGGACCACCATATAAGTTCCTAACGTGACTCCCTGAACACGCTTTGGGGGGTCGTTCAAAATTTTTTATATATATATATATATATATATATATATATATATATATATATATATATCTGAAGTATTTTTACAACATAATGAGGAGATCATTTTGGAAAAGTTGGAGAAAGAACATGAAATCATAATGTATGTCAGATATGTGGACGATATACTTGTTATTTTCAAGGAAACCGAAGAAAAGAAAGCGGAAAAAATGATGAGATTATGTAACAGTCATCATAAAAACTTAAACTTTACTAGAGAGTGTGAAGAGAACGGCAAGATAAATTTCCTAGATCTCACGATATCAAGAAGAAATGATGAGCTAGAGTTTGATATATATACAGAAAGCCTACGCAGACGGATACTACAATCAACAAGTCTCTTCATCCCACCAGCCATAAGACCGCTGCATTCAGATCGATGTTATATAGAGCCTTCAAGATTCATAGAGAGCATAGCAAATTTGTACGGAACTGTTAGTCGGTCTCCTTCTAGCCATCACTGTGAGTTGTTATAGTGTGTAATTATTTTATACTGAAGTTCCAGTCTATGTTTTAGTTTTTACAGTGTTAGGACAGTGATATGTAATGCACAATTATCTGTGATATAATATTTGTGTTATCATGACGATGCTATGCAATGTACTAATTGTTACGGCAATAAAGATTTTGATTTTGATTTTGATTTCATCTAAATAAAGATAACAGAAGAAGAGAAATAACAACTATAAAGGCGATTGCTCGAGCCAACGGATTCTACCCGACAATAATAGACAAAATTGGAGCGAAATTACATAGGAAAATAAAGAACCAAGAAAAACTGCGTAGAATAACAACGTTAGACGGAAGAAAAGAAATATCAAGTAATTTTGCAACATTCAGCTTCACAGGAACTAAGATACAAAAGGTCGCAAATCGATTCAAGAAATATGGAGTTAATATAGCCTACAGAACGCAAAACACCATGAACAAAATACTAAATCCAGATAGAAGATTGTAACAAATTTGACATGCCCAGCGTTTACAAAATTAATTGTAACAACTGTGATCACTTTTATATTGGTCAAACTGTTAATTGTATTAAAAGATTTAAGAACCATGTATCAGCTTGGAAGAACAGGAAACTGGAAAGATCAAACGCAGCGAAACATCTTTTAGAAAATGGCCACACCATAGGGAAAATAGAAGAAAACCTCAGCATCCTCAAGAATTGTAAAAAAGGAAATGAAATTAATGCATGGAAAGAATTGTTTGTATTTAAAGAAAAATGTAAAAATAGAGATAAATTGATTAATGAACAAGTTAACTTCGACTCTGGTGGCACATTTAGGAACCTGTATCCGGAACTTCCGGTAGCCAATAGGATATAAGCAAGGACGCCATTTTGATTCTGTCAGTTCTCTCATTGGCCTGATGATGACTGGTGTGACTGGTCAAAATCGATAGCCTAGTAGTACCATCTTTTACATATGTTTACCGTCTGTATGTGAATCAGTATACGTGTAAATATATCGTAAGTGTTGCAAGACGTCTTTTATTACATCCCGTAAAAAAGGATAGCAGAAGGGTGATTACCATTCCAGTAAACAGTAGCTTTTTTATTTATGCCTGAAACCTCTCCACCTTATCCTCTCCCCAGCCCTCATCCTTCCCCCTCACAAACAGGTTTAATTTTTTTAACGTGGAGGTAAAAAGGATAATAGAAGGGTGTTACCATTCCAGTAGCTAGTAGTATTTGTATTTACATTATGCCTGAAACACCTGTTCTCCCTGTTTTGCTAGCATTTGTTATGTCAAATATAGAGCTGTCAAATATAGAATTATTTAATCAATTACTGTTCTTCCATATGATTAATATTGAAACTTTGAAAGCCTTTGAGGCATAGCCCTGAGGGCCGAGGTAAATTATAATCTAACACTCTATAATACATCTACTACCTATTATAGATAGGATTAACTACCTATCTACAGGAAAATACCTTTCTAACAAATCTCTCCTACGGAAATTTCTCCTACGATGCACACAAGCTGAGAAAAAAGGAGGACAACTTTTGTACTTGCCTGTTAATATGAAGAAAATGTACAGCGTAAGTTTGTCGATTTTCCCTGGTTTTCGTATTTTTTTCAGTAATTTGGGTAATAATTTTTTTAATAAATCAAATACATTTCCACGTAGGGAAAAATTGCCTACATTTTGTATTTCTTTGATTGCCTGTAAAAATGTTTGTCTAAAAATACTAGGACTCTATTTTTGAAAATTATTTCAAATATTTTATAAAATTAGGGTTTTTTCCAAATTAAGTTATACAAAAAACCCACCAACAGGGATTCGTTTTATTTCATTTGATTCAAACTCTTCTTCTTTTACTGAACAAATGAGTATGAATATGACTAGGTTATCAAAAGTAGTTTAGACATTGTCAATTGTTAAAAAAAACTCTGTAAAATGACAAAAATTGCTAGGGCACTGAGCTATTTAGCAATCAGGCAAGGGCAGTCCTAGGGGTAATAATACAATACTAACATGATGATTCCAGTCCTATAACTTAGTACCTTATGTTTATAATTTGTTTAATACAAACACAGCTGATACTAACTAAAGTTCTTAATATCAATATTATAGTGATTACTTTCAATCGCCAATAGTTATATAGGCTATATCGATATTTTTCCTCAACTTTTCCACATGGATGAATGTAGGACTTACCGGCAGATAAATTATGACATCCGATTAACACCAAAAAAGTTCAGAACGACAGTTGTTGGAGCATTTTATATAACTTAGTCCCTTTCCAAGACTATATTTGTCATATATTACGAATATTATACTTACCAAAAACAAATAAGCAGCAGCAGTCCACTAGTATAACAATCTTCCTGAAGCAAGTCTTTATTCAGAAGAACAAATACCTACTACCTAGCACTTCCTGGAGCCATTAGGTAGCAAACTCAAATAATGTAGAAATTAGGTAAACCTTGTTACAAGTTACTTAATATCGAATTCAGTGAATACCGCTATAACTTAAATTGTCATCTTCTACGAGAGATAGCAATAAACTAAGACCAGAAACTGAGTATCACAGAATCGAGCTAGCACAAATGAGGTTAACTTTGTATTCGTTTAGAACTGCCAACTATCAACTATCTGTACTTGATATTACAGATTCAATTAGAATATTTATACATTCAAAATTGTAACAAAATACTCTAGTTCATTTTGCACTACTACACATTAAAAATCTCTTTAATGAACAACACCTCGCCAACAACAAACGTCAGGAGTAGGACTAGGACGTCACATATCCAGCTGACCAGCTGTCAGTGTTGCCAATCCAGTTTGGGTCTTTTACCCACTGTCCCTGAAAAAATTACCCACCATTACCCACCATTCCTGAAAAGATTACCCACCACTTGGTTTAACGAACAAATCCACAAAATTTTGCACGTTTAAATCGATATTTGCGCAAATATTAAACTAATAATACTATTAATAAATCAATTTAGACCAAACAAACTAAAACTAATGTTATTATTCATTAGTTTTAAATGCTAGGTATCAATTAAAAAGCAATTAATTATTGGAAGGCCTAGGGAGGAAATTATTAGCAATGGGCAAATTCAACCGAATCTTAGTTTTAGAGATATATTAAATTATAACAACATTACACCATAGCAATATTGAATCAAAGCTATGAGTACCGTAGCCAAGCAGAAGCTTACACAATTTCAAAAATAGGCCTATATACAACTAATTAACTAAAAAAATACAACCAAACGACCAACAATATTAACTAGTAGTATTATTATAGTAGAGGTATATCACCATTGATTATACATCCTACGGAATATAATTCTGTAATCAAAATCAATGATATCACCAAAGTAAAAATAAATTTTCAGATCGTTGCCATGACCCAAAAAGGCTAAATAAAATTAAAGTTTTCAAAACAAAACTTGATCACGTCGTTAGAGTAAATTACCCACAATTACCCACTTTCAGCGATTACCCACCACTTTACCCACGGCCCTTAGAATTACCCACAAAGTGGGTAATTACCCACGCTTTGGCAACCCTGCCAGCTGTACTACTGAGCTGAAACCCGAAAGCTGACTGCAGGTGCTGATGAAATTCTTGTCTTGATTCTATTCAATAGAAGGCTTGATCGTTGTAAACACAACACGCAGAACTAGCTAAGATAGCTAGGCACACCAGCCAGACTCCCGGATATTGCTCAGCCATTATATTGTCAAAGCCTACAAAATAAAAACGTATTAAAACAACAACAGTGTATAAACTTGGGCACTAATCAAATAAAAATCGTGTATTGTCTATAAACGGGATTTTTTCTAAAATTTGTAATATTGTTTTTGTGTCTTTCTACGACAGTGGCATGTTTTAACGTTTTGATAAGGAACGATCCAAATCTAGGATTTGTTACTATATTAAAAGGTCAACCTGTTTTTATAAATCATCATTAATAGCCCAATGACAAATCGCCACTGGGCCCAGTATCTACGTGGGGTCCCATGCCCATGGCGTATATTGCTTGAAAACGTTTGTATTATAAACGAAAATTCGCAAAAAACTTCTTTTGTTCATCATTTATATCTATCTGTTTTAATGTGTTAGTATATATATTTTTTTTTTTCGTTTATAATACAAAAGTTTTCAAGCAATAAAGGAGAAAGAATGGAATTTGAACAGTAAATAAATAAAAAAAATACATATATATATATATATATATATATATATATATATATATATACATACATACAGTTTTGAACGAATGGTGTTTTTTGGGTCTGGGGATCTCAAAACAAAAAGTTATCATGGTCCCGAGGCTAGGTCTTACCATGCCGACAACGGTAATAGCTTCTCCCCTATAGGGGAAATTCGCTAAAACTAATAAATTCAATATGAAGTCCTCCTTATTATGAGCAAAACAAGCAAGCGGCGCTTTGCGCTGCACGGGGGTACTCTAGTAAGTTTCATAAAATATATTCACAACCCATCAATAAATAACATTTTAATTCTTCTCCTTAAGATTAACATTGGGGCCTGAGTACGCAGGATTTACTGCAGCAAGGAACAGTAAAAATGTGTTTTATGCAAATACCAATAAAGCATAAAGCCTAAACTAGATGTTGCCACATACCAAGTTTCATAAATAAGCGATTTGTAACATTTTAACTATCTATAATTTTATAATGAAGAAGTGGTTTCTGTCTGTCTGTCTGTCTATCTGTCTGTCTGTCTGTCTGCCTGTCTATCTGTCGATCTGTCTGATGTTTCGGGTAAACGCAAAAACTACTGAACCGACTGGGCTGAAACTTTTCACATAGGTAGATCTTGATCCCATGCCTAGTCACTTCCTTAAAATCCCCTCGAGCTACGGCCCCGTGAACGTCCTAAGTTTCAATGTTTACATTTCAGAATAAAGTAAACATTCAGAAACTAGAAAGCGAACAGCTGTGGATACTTCCATTTGACAGCTTAAAGAGCAAAATGCAAATTGCATTGACTAAAGAACGGGTAAAGAAAACCCCTGTGCGAAGAACAGGTAGTCAGCTAGTATATATATATATATCAATAAATAAAACTTGTAATAAAGTTACTGTGAAATTTTAGATGGGTATAAACAATAATTATTATTTTATTTAGAATCCCAATTTGCATAACAATATGTTCTCTAATTATATATTTCTGGAGAACGTAAGAATTATTACCCCAAGATTTATATTTATGAACACTATCGTAATTTATTTATAATATCAGTACTTGGGGGGGAATATCAGTATTTAGGGGGTAAATGAGCTTTAAGCTCTTAAACACGTCCACAATAACATAACTAGAAAATCCTCTAAAGCATTATTAGCGTAATAACTAACTAGCGTAAGAATACCGCACCGTGACTGGTTTTGAGTGGGAAATTCAATTGACAATCTCCCCTGCGACTGAGGGTAATTTTAGAGCTTTGAGGTGCGGAAAACAGCAGTACCGGTAGATCCCCCCGAGTCGTGGCAGGCGGCCATATTTCAACCGAACCGGCCAAGTTTTCTACCGAGTGACAATCTACCCCAAGACATTCTACCCTGCGACATGTCACCAAATAAATCAAATAATGTAGAATGACAGCATCCCTCTAATAAGTTGACTTAGTTGACATCACAACTGAACAAAATACGAAATACAACGGCACGCTTTTTGCTGGTTATTTATCAGAGAGTAGTGACTACTGTATTATATTTTAATCTCATTACCAAATCACCTCTGAAGGAAATATTAGAACTGCCATCTGATATTCCTAATTCAATGATATATTCACCAAAGAAATACAAAGGATTAGGGATGTTTAAGGCTGAGTGGGAGGCAATGATTCAGCACATAAACATATGTAAGATTCTGGAAAAAATTAAAGACCCTTATATTGCTCTTTTTAGAGACTTTTCCAAAGAAAAAGAAATGTGCTTTAACAAGTTAAATGTCTCAGAACTCATCCCTCATATGTCTTCATTTTCATCAAAAGCTCTCAGACATCACCTTCAAGAAATAGAGTATACAAAATGGTGTGCCTTACCATTTAAAGGAAAAGGTGTATGTTTATTTGAGGAATGTCCAAAAATCAATTTAAATTTCCATAAAATCAAAGATCTAACAACATCAGAATATAGAGAAATGTTAAAAATTATTGGGGACGTGGCACCAACTAAATTAAACCACGGCAGGTCCAAGAATGGGAACCAGTGTCGTCACTGCACGGACACTGAGCAATATACCTTTGAGTCTTTGGCCCACATTCTTGGTAAGTGCCCGTTTGGAGAATTGCTCAGAAACGAACGTCACAATAAAATTAGACAAATCATTGCTGACTGCTTTAGGGACAAAGGCTATGAGGTGTTTGAAGAAATTGTGGGTTTATCAGATAGTGGATCAATCCGAAGAGCAGATATTTTAGTTGTGGACAATAAATTTAAAAAAGGATATATGTTTGATCCAACTATACGTTTTGAAAAAAAAACAAAGAACAAGCAATAGAAGTAAATCATGAAAAAAAATAATATACGATGAGACCAAAACTATTTTAAAGAAAAATATCAACTAAAAAGTATTGAAATATATGGGTTATTGATAGGGACAAGAGGTACCATCCCAATCTTTGTTGCAGATATATGGAAAAAGTTTAATTTACAACAAGAAAAACTGCAAACAATAGTCACAACCACAATGAAATTCACCGTATCTATTCTGAGAAACCATTTGTATAACAAAATTGAAGTATAAGTTAACTAACAAATAATTTTTTCATATTCAATGTAAACTGTTTTAGTTTTACCCAAAGTTTTATTGTTTGTAATCCTTTGTTTTAGCAGCTTCAATTGTGAAGAAGGTGTAAATTTATTTTTAATAAATTTTCTTTATATATTCACCCTTGTCTTCACTTAACCAAAATAGATGAAGATAGTTACAATTTACGAAGTGACTACGTACACGTCTAATGTAAGGGCAAATTCACATCGCTACCGCTTAGGTTAGATTAGGTTAGGTTACGTTACGTTAGGTAGATTAGGTTACGTTAAGAGGTTTTCTGGCTCTCAATCTGTTTTAAAAATCACAGGAAAAGTAACGTACGGTGCATAATTTGGAACGGACGTGAACAGTAGCGGCTCACGTCGGACGTGTACGTAGCCTCTGCCTATAATTTACTTACTATTTTTGATTAGGTTAGGTTATTGAAACATCAACAATGAATTTAATGGATTTTCCTGGCATGTTATGATGAAAATTTGAATCTATCTGTTTAAACATTCGGTATTTTCCCTCAACATTCGCATTTAATTATGTCTTCTATAAAATGGCAAGATTTTTTAAACGTGTTAACCCTGAAAGGCACTGATACAAAAGTTTTAAATCAAGTCTTAAGTGTCAAGCAAGATAACAAATTTAAATTGTGTTATGATGCAAATAAGTAAGTATAATATCAGGGAACAGTATTAGTATCATAATAAATATTATTTAGTAATTTAATCCTAATCTAGCATTTAGACCTAGGCTACCGTATCTATATTTAAACCACTATATAGGCCTAGGCCTTTGTGGAATTAACCCTCTAGGTGTCGCATCAAAAAACCTGAAATGTTACGCCATTTTTTTAACTTTTGCAGAATTTTATATAAAATGCTATAAAAAATAAAATGTTGATATATTGGTAAACAAGTATACATTTTCTTAGAGAGCAGAAAATGGGCTATCTTTTAATATAAAATTTGTTGGCCTAAATGTATGGTATTACAGTCCGGCTTGGGTTCAAATCTAAACAACCCCAAAAAAAACTTATTTTTTATGTTACGAGACCCGTAGAATATATTTAGACAGCCATAATCAAAAATCCAAGATATACATTTTGTTCAAAATTTAATAAGGAAAAAGAAAATATATATATATACATATATATGCATATATTATATATGTATATATATACATATATATATATAATAAACAACAACGTAACCTCACATTACAGCATTCCTATTGAAAACATAACTAAACAGCTGATTAAAAACGGCTGCAAAATTATTAGTTCGCAAAAGGGCGAACATTATTAGTTGCCATGAAGCCCAGATGTTGCCGATCACTTTGGTATAATGGATGGTTCGAAACGACCGATCGTCAACGAGATATACACGCTAAAATGGATGGTACTTTGGTATTATACGGATGCCACTATTTTTGGAGGTTAATTTTTACCGGATACAAAGGATAACTACATAATTAGAAAAAACGTACTTTTATTGACTTACTGTAAAAATTTTACATCATTCTGATGAGCGGTCTTTGTGTTGTGCCTCCCAAAAGGCAGCGATGTCCGCTAGGATCGTGTTGAATGCGTCGCCGCCGCTAGCAGCCACACCCGATCGCCACATGTACTCCACCAAATATACAGCACGCTGCGGCAGTTATGTTAGGATGGGTTATCATAAAAATACGTACGGTTTCCTCTTCATTTCGAGGTAAATCCCACACCAAAAGAACGTCACTCATTATGAAAACAAATGTAACGTAGTGCACGGCAATAAATCACTCATGACACTGACCCAGATACAGGCGGTGACAGGTGATGCGCGCGCTCCGGTCAACGACCTGACCTTGGCCTATTTGGAGGGGGTTTGGCGGCCGGAAGTATGACTCATCAGGTATCATTCGATTTGTAACGAAACAAGGAAAGTCCTACAATCATTTTTATGATAACCCATCCTAACATAACTGCCGCAGCGTGCTGTATAAGGGTGGCATCCGTATAATACCAAAGTACCAAATGGATGTCTGCAAAGTCGACTGAAATCAGTCGATTAACACTCGAGCGTCAAAAAAAGTCGACTGAAATCAGTTGATTGACACTTAGGCGGTTAAAAGTGGGGAATCAGCTACATACCAAACAAAAGAGCATAGTCTAGTATAAGTAGGGTTACCAGATGTCCCAGTTTAGCCTGAACAGTCTAGGTTTTAAGGCTCTGTCCGATGGAAAATAAATTTGGTCTCGAGAAAGTTACAATTAGTCAAGCAATATTACATCCAGAATCACATGTTTCATCTCAAATTTGTAAGTTTTCCTTGTGAGCGACGAGGTAAATTTGATATAAAAATACAAAGTTGGCATGGGTCATTATCAAATTAATGACCAATTTGAGTATCCGCAGGAATAACTCACTAAAAAAAATTTGTCTATAGAAATAAAGCTTTGAAATAATGGTAAGATACCTATAAACATGATATTGCTTGAAATAAAATAATGAAATAATAATAAATGTTTGAAATACCCCCGTCACAGCAAACCTGCAAACTCAGCGAATTTCCAATGAATTATAACATGACACATTAAGCCACTTAACAAGATTCATAGGAAATATATTCACAAACATTTGATATTTAAAATATTAATTATTCTCCAAAAGACTAACATTGGGGATGAGTACGCACAGGTTTGCTGCAACAAGGAACACAAAATAATGGGTTTTTATGCAAATATCAATAGAACTCAGCTAAGTGAAGTCACATACCAAGTTTCATTCATATACATTCATAAATAAGCGATATATAACATTTTCATTATTTTCCATAAGAATAACATGGGGACCGAGTACCTAGGTTTGCAGCTACGGGAACCATAGTCGAAAAATTGTTTTTTTGTGCAAACAACAATAAACCACAACCAGATGAAACCATATACCAAATTTCGTCAGTTTATGTTCATAAATAAGTGAGATATACAATTTTTCTTTTTCTCCATAAGAATAACATTAGACAACGTAACACACTTTCAATATCTCAGTTACCAATTGACGTAGAGCAATGATCAAGATACCAAATTGTTTGTTTTTTTATGCTGAATTCAATGGTGGAAATTAAAATTTGATTTTAATAAAAGATACATGTGAACACCCCAAAAAACCCATTTTTGGGGTACAAAACCCCCCCAAACCCCCCCCCCCCTTTGGAAGGTGTGATTTGGAAGGTCTGGTTTTCGAACTCGTTCAAATAAATGGTACTTAACACGTTTGTACCAAATTTCATGAAGATCGGACCTTTTTTACGAGAGTTATTGTGCTTACGGACACATATATAAATATATATATATAAATATATATATATAAATATATATATATAAATATATATATAAATAAATATATATATAAATATATATATATATAAATATATATATATATAAATATATATATACACATATATAAAAATTAGAACGAATGGTGTTTTTGGCATCTGGGGACCCCAAAATGAAAAGTTATCATGGTCTCGGGCTTAAGTCTTACCATGAGACCTACGGTAATAGCTTCTTCCTTACAGGGGAAATTCGCTAAAACAACAATTGGTGTGTTATTTTTCCCCTTATTCACTGTCTTCATGCCTCAGTGTCTAAGTTCACAATTGAAAAGAGTCATCAAAGAATTATGGAAAAATATATAAGCCCCTAGGTATATAATGCCCATAGTCCTCATGAAACAGTACAAATTTGAAATCAACAAGTAATTAAATTTAAATTATGCACTATTGCAGAATAATTTGCCATTATTTTTGTGTCTCCAGAAGTCCAATAAAAGTGTAGCGATGTTTTGAATTTGCCGCCAAATTGGTATGACAGCTTCGTTTCCCCCACTATTGGCAGTGGAGAGTTGCTGAAAGTGTGTTGTTGACATACAGTTTATTTAGCACCATTATTTTTCATCTTCTAAGTAGTTATTAACATATTTCAGGTAAGAAATCATGCATACCTTGATAGTCATTCCCTTTGCTCACACCTTATAACAGCAAAACTAGCAGTGGTAGTTTTAGAAAAGATTGTGAAGCCGACATGACCTCTGTTATATTTACTTGTAACTCTTTTTATTAAAATCTTAGGAAAAACCCACTTTACTCTTGTTACATATTGCTTGTATGAACTATATCTTATTTATTTCTATTCACATTTAATTTGTCAATTATAGTAATGCAGAGCGAGTGTTGCTGGGCCCAAAAACACTCGTGGATCTCTGATTTAGTTGTGGGTTGCTTGAAAGAAGAATCTGATTGCAAGAAACTATTTTATTCAAATCTGAGCAAAGACATTACAACATATACATAATTAAATTAGAGCCGGAAAAGAGTATTTTAAATTAATGTAAAATAGATCACCATAGAGGTTATGGCTTTGGTCGATTTCTGGCCTTATTAGTTTTAATATTTTTTTGTATTTTGTGTTTAAAATTACCAAAAGCAGTTCTCGAGTTAAAGTGTCACAATGTGATAATCCGGAATTCCTAGTTAATCAAATGGCGGTTTATTAAATCAAGCGAGTGGTCGGGAATAAATAATAATATATTAGTCCTCCTAACTAAGCCTCCTGACCTCCGACACACTCTATCCTCCTATATCTTTTTACCACCAATTTAAATTATACATTCATATGATTCATGATTAACTTATTTATAATATGATGTGGTTCCTGATCTGAGCTTTGAACTGCTGCTTAATTAATTTTACTCTTTTTTTTTTTGAAATCAACCAAACAGTAACACTCTGTTCTATGAATACTAAATTTACAAGTTTGAATTTGAACTTGTAACACCTCAAACCAATTTTGCTGTGATACTGTATCTTAGGTATAGTCGCGTCAAAAACTACAGACCTTCGGAATACCCTTATAACAACAAAACTAGCAATGGTAGTTTTAGAAAACATTGTGAAGCCGACATAACCTCAAACCAATTTTGCTGTGATACTGTATCTTAGGTATAGTCGCGTCTAAAACTACAGACCTTCGGAATTTTCTCTCCGCTCACGTTCCCTCCGCTCACGGAGTATAGAGTGAAAATATTCTAATTGTATTATTCTTTATTTTCAATATGTGAACATAATACAATATATGTATAATTTAATTCTATTCTAAGTTGTAAACATGTCAAAAATCGCTCTCACGTTAGTGGTGATTCTCTCAGCTCACGGAAATTTTTCCCCTCGCTCACGCCGATTCCCCTCGCTCAAGGCCACATTTCCCTTCATAAAAAATAGTAATTTAAAAAAATCATTTTGAATTTAGCATTGACAGAAAGGCTGTAGCTTTTGTCATCGTTTGATTAGATTTTCAATAAAAAAACTAATAAGTTTTAAGTTAAAGGATTTCTAAATAATGGAAAGTTTTATTACTTTTTTTGAGATTAATGTTGAAATGAAACAATTTTTACAGTCTAAAAAATACAATAATCAATAAATAACACGTTTTTATGAATGTGGGCGTTAGTAATTACATTTGTCTTCTACATTCAGCCTAAAACTTTCAACTTTTAGTAATTTTTTCACTTTTTAATCAAGAAACAAAAACGTGAGAGAGGGGAAATAAACGGTATCAGGAAACTGACACATACTTTCTCCCTTTTAGCCCAACTTCGATAAATAAATTACTTTTTATTTACTAAATATAGAATACAAAGCACGGTCGAATGCACAGATAATCTTGTAAACAAGTTGTTTTAAAAAACATCCCCCCAAATCCCTGCTTTGGAGGCAATACAGAATCCATTGCTACACTAGTGGTTTTAAGAGGGGAAATACCCCCTATCCCCCCCCCAGAGTTATTAAGGGGCAACATATTTCGAATAAACTCTGTTGGTCAATACTAAATTAACAAGCATATCAAGTTTGAATGAAATTGATCAGTACATAAGAGAGAAATAGTAATTTTTGTATTCTCCATAAGAATAACATTGGACAACGTACTGCGTTTACCGCTAAATGAAAATTTCAATTTTCTCCGAAACCAGCAATCGTAGAATAGTAATTCAAAATACTAAATTAATTAGTTTTTTGAGCTCTTTTTAATGGTGAATAGTAATATTTTTTATATTTATGTATTTTTATGAAAAATAAAAAATACTGAATTTTGGATGTTTTAAGTCCTGTAATTTCTGAACCCGAATTTTTACAAGAATGCGGGTGGTGTCATTTTGTTGGAAAACTAAAGTTTTACAAACGACTAAAGTTTAATCAAAATCGTTAGAGCCGTTTTTGAGAAATTTGGATTTTTCATGTTTTTTGGTGGTTTTTGGGGGATAATTACCCTTAAAAATCAAAAATTCCAAAAAATGAAAAAACACCTGGAGATATCGTGGATTAGTACCTATATACCAAATTTCATCAAAATCGGCCCATTGGTTAGGGCTCTAGCTCTGTACACATCCACACAGACACACACACACACACACACACACACACACAAACACACACTCACACACACACACACACACACACACACACACACACACACACACACACACACACACAGACAGACATCACGTAAAAACCACTTTTTTGGGTTCAGGGAGCACCAAAACGAATATTTCCACTAACAACTCAAATTCGAAAATTTTGACGAAAACAATACTTTCTCCATATACTATGTATAAGGGGAGAAAGTAAAAATTGTGTCATCCTGAAAGAAAAAATGGGAAAATAAGGATTAAATATAATTTTTAAGCTCTGCTAGGTTTCAGTTTGTATTGTTTAGAATATTTATTTTGGTTTACCATTAAATAATTTGTTTTTGGATTATTTTTTTACCTTTCTCAAATTGGTCATTGACTTGATAATGACTAGGCTTAAACCTTGATAAAAGCATAGGCTTAAACCTGCAGTCAGCAGATATGATATGATACCAAAATGTATGACACTTAAAATAAGCATAAGTTATACTTGTATTAACCTTACTTAATTTATTTTAATATTTCTTTTATTTAAATTATCTACTTCGCTGCAATATTGAGCGAGTGTTGATCGACCGTACTTCCAACTGTCCTGGGTTGGCCTCATAAATATCTGTTAACCCTATGTATAAGTGCATTCTATTTATTGGTTGAAAATGTTCTATTTTACGGAACTAGTCTTAGACCTATAGAATTTTACCTATGAGTTTGAAAATGACATTTGTTTTGTCAGTAACAATGGTATAGGGTAAATTTGTCTAATCCAATATATCGTATGTCTCTATCTTGAAATACTTCTCTCATAAAGATAAAAGAGAAAGCTGCTGCTTTGGTGCCAATAGTGTATTTCCATCTACCAAGGCGCTGCTCCACGTTCATAACTTATTATTACTCTGTAGTGTGGTACGGATACGGTAGGGAACTACACACTTTGAACGTAATATTTATCTCAGTCACCTTTCCTTCGTCATCATATAACTTAGTTTTATTTCTTTATCCTATTATTAATAGACTTTAAACTTTAAACAATATGATATGTCAGAGCTGATCAATTTGATTGGCTCTGCAGTTCCGACACTTTGATGTGCTTATGGAGTGGTGATGCGATTAATCACATATCTCACGCCAGTAGATGTTGACAATGCTGAGACAGATGATTAACTTTGTAGAAAGCTGTCATAGTTTTGGTAACCCTTTTGGTAAGCCCTGAGTATTTGTATGCAGTGGTAAAATTTGCATTGTTTTATTATTTTTGAGTATTTTTGTTGCCTGAACATTTTTAATTACCTGTAAAAAAATGTGCTTCTGGTAAAGACACACAGTAAGAAAAGGTAAAAAGTGGTAAAATACCGGATCAGATTCAAAGAATTCACCCATCCCGTCAGCTTAGAGCCATGCTGTCCACCGTTTGTTTAAGGTCCGCCTTCCTCACCAACTCTGCCACACACAGTTGAACTTTCCATGAGTTGTACACAAAAACCACTAAAGAGACGGGATTCTAATCCTTGATCCAAGCACTACACCCTGGCCATGGGGAGGGGGGCTGTAGACCGCTCAGCCAAACTGATCCGCTAGCAGTATCGGAGTGTTGTTAAAAAGCTAGATGCTAGGTGCTTTAAACCTGTGTTCAACACAGCCTACTTACATGAAAATGCCAAGTCAAAACCTGATACAGGCACTGCAACAAATTCATTAATGTCATACAAGGGCCTGCTTACTAAAAATGTGTATACTGGTAGAGCATTTTTAAACTTCCACAGATACATATAATGAACACATAGTGGAAGCCTAAACATTTTAGCGAATTTCCCCTATAGGGAAGAAGCTATTACCGTAGGTCTCATGGTAAGACTTAAGCCCGAGACCATGATAACTATTCATTTCAAGGTCCCCAGATGCCAAAAACACCATTCGTTCAAATTTTTATAAATGTATATATATATATATATATATATATATATATATATATATTTATATATATATATATTTATATATATATATATATGTGTCCGTAAGCACGATAACTCTCGTAAAAAAGCTCCGATCTTAATGAAATTTGGTACAAATGTGTAAAGTACCATTTATTTGAACGAGTTCGAAAACCAGACGAATCACATCATCCAAAGGGGGGTTTTTGGGGGGTTTTGTACCCCAAAAATGGGTTTTTTGGGGTTTTCACATGTAATTTTTATTTTAATCAAATTGCAATTTTTACCATTAAAATCAGCTTAAAAAAACAAACAATTTGGTATTTTGATCATTGCTCTACGTCAATTGGTTACTGAGATATTGAAAGTGCTAAACACAGTACGTTGTCTAATGTTATTCTTATGGAGAACAAGAAAAATTGTATATCTCGCTTATTTATGAACATAAACTGACAAAATTTGGTATATGACTTCATCTGGTTGTAGTTTATTATTGTTTGCTCAAAAAAACAATTTTTCGCCTATGATTCCCGTTTCAGCAAACCTAGGTACTCGGTCCCCATGTTATTCTTATGGAAAATATTTAAAATATTATATATCGCTTATTTATGAATGTATATGGATGAAACTTGGTATGTGACTTCACTTAGATGAGTTCTATTGATATTTGCATAAAAACCCATTATTTTGTATTCCTTGTTGCAGCAAACCTGCGTACTCATCCCCAATGTTGTTCTTATGGAGAATAATTAATATTTTAAATATCGCTTGTTTGTGATTATATTTTTTATGAATTCTGTTAAGTGGCTTAATGTGTTATGTTATATATTCATTGGAAATTCGCTGAGTATGCAGGTTTGCTGCGACGGGGGTATTTACACTAGTGCTGTCCAGTCAACACTAGTAGTTTAAACTCTGACGTCTGGTAAACCTAAATATAGTACCGTCATTCTTTGGGCTTGACCACTTTCTTCAGAACAGTACTTTTTCATCACTCATTAATTACTATGAGCTTCCTCTATGGAAGGCCTACATGCTTACCGATCTCTTCTCATAAGCGCTCTAGAATAACACTGGAGGCAGTTAAGACCTGTGGTCATGTGCCACATAAAGTAGATCAGCAATTTGTATCTCATCCTCAGTGTTTTTTTTTATGTCATCCTAACTTTTGTAGCGCTTTTATCTTGTAGTTGATCATATACCTTATGTAATTATTATTTTTCAGAAATTATTTAGAAGAATGGCTTGAAGATAAAACCATAATTGAGCCAAAATCAAGTACCGAATCAGTCAAGTATCGTTTGGAAGGCAACAAGGTATATCAGAAAGGGAAAGATGAAGATGCCTTAAAGATTTACAGCGCAAGTGTCACAGTTGCTCCATATAGTACAAAAGAATTTGCCCTGGCCTTAGCAAACCGGTCTGCTGTCCTTATGCGGTTGAATTATTCTAAGGTGAGAAAAGTAATTTTTACATCCCTCTGTAGAGGCAGTATTTTAGCGAATTTCCCCTATAGGGAAGAAGCTATTACCGTAGGTGGCATGGTAATACTTAAGCCCGAGACCATGGTAACTTTTTTTTGAGGTCCCCAGATGCCAAAAATACTATTCGTTCAAATTTATATATATATATATATATATATATATATATATTAAAAATTAATAAAATAAAAACTGAGTATCCTTGTTTATGAGTTTTATATTTAAACCAACATGTTTCACATTTTCAAGGTTGATAAATTTCACATACAGTAGAAATCCAATTATCCGAACCCCAATTATCCGAATATCCAATTATCCGAATCGATTTTGAGTGAAATAATAGAAATATAAAAATCAATAAAATAACAGCACGAGCCTGTGTAGCGATAATGCGTCATGAGCGCTAAAATAAAAGCCCGCGCTGTTACCTTCCGGACGATATTTTCGCGGGGAAAAATGAGTCATACCCCCTTCTCTCCCTGCTCATCATCAGTCGCTACTGTTCTTTCACCAAAATTATCGTTTGAAATGAGTACAAAACGTAAACGTGTTGTCCTCTTGCTAAGTGATAAACTCACTTTACTCGAGATATTCAAGTGAAATAACCAACATTGAACAGTGAAATACGTACAGTATGTATTGAAAAGAGCAACTGTATAGACTGTATTAAATTTAACTCCTGTAATTTAATTTTTATGACGTATATTCTTGATACAGTTCGCTCACTTTCTGTTCACTACATTTATAATAACTTTGTCGATAAAATTCTGATTTTTTATGTATGGTGATGTTTTTTGCTTAATTCCCGAGGTATACCTGATTATCCGAATTTCTGCATATCTGAATTGGCCCGATCCCCAATTAATTCGGATAATTGGAGTTCTACTGTATTTTGATCATTGCTCTACGTCAATTGGTTACTGAGATATTACAAGTGCTAAACACAGTACGTTGTCCAATGTTATTCTTATGGAGAAAAAGAAATATTTTATATCTCCAATTATCTGAACCCCAGTTCTCCGAATATCCAATTATCGGAATCGATTTTGAGTGAAATAATAGAAATATAAATACCCCCGTAGCAGCAAACCTGCGTACTCAGCAAATTTCCAATGCATATATATGTACCTTAATACCACATAAAGCCACATACCAAGTTTAATCAATATACATTCATAAATAAACGATTTATGAAATTTTAATTATTCTCTATAAGAATAACATGGCGGCTGAGTATGCAGGTTTGCTGAAGCAAGGAGCACAACAAATGGGGTTTTATACAAATATCAATATAACTCATGTAGGTAAAGCCATATACCAAATTTCATAAATTTATTTTCATAATGAAGGGAGATAACACGTTACTTATTCTCCATAAGAATAACATGGGGCTGAGTACGCAGGTTTGCTGCTACGGGAGCCATTGGTAAAAAATTATTTTTTTGAGCAAATATCAATGGTCCACAACCAGATGAAGTCGTATACCAAGTTTCATCAGTATACGTTCATAAATAAGCGAGATATAAAATTTGTATTTTCCTCCATAAGAATAACATTAGACAACGTACTGTGTTTATCACTTTCAGTATCTCGGTAACCAACTGACGTATAGAAATGATCAAAATACCAAATTATGTGTTTTTTAAGCTGAATCCAATGGTGAAAACTAAAATTTGACTATTTCCAAAATTATATGTAAAAAATTTTGAAAAACCCATTTTTGGGGTACAAAACCCCCCCAAAATACCCCTTCGGATAGAGCGATCTGGCTGGTTTTCGAACTTAAAGCCATAAATGTTGCTTTACACGTTTATACCAAATTTCATCAAAATCAGATAATTTTTACGAGAGTTATCGTGCTCACGGACATATATATATATATATATATATATATATATATATATATATATATATATATATATATATATATATATATATATATATATACAGTTTTGAACGAATGGTGTTTTTGGGGTCTGGGGACCTCAAAACGAAAAGTTATCATGGTCCCGGGTCTTACCATGCCGACTACGGTAATAGCTTCTTCAGGGGATATTCGCTAAAAACCCAAAAACACCTGTTTTCAGAAAATCATATAACCTGTCCAATCAATATTTCATTCTAAAAATCAATACCAATATAAAGCACTACTCTTTAGCTGTGCATTGGTACCAACCCCCCCCCCCCCGCATCTTCCTGCGAGAAAAATTACCCGATCTGGATAATTTCAAAAATATTGTGTTTTGCCATTGTCAGAGCGTCGGCTGCAGCAATTGTGCTGCGCCCAAAACTTCATTCGATTTCTAATCATCGTAACATTGTTATACAGCTGCTACACGTTTCATTTATGCAATCAAAATGAAAGTTCAGAATGTGATCTTTCAAATGATATATATATATTGATTACTTTTGAGTTTATTATTATTGGTTTATTAACGTTACAACATTTTCAGTAAAATCTGACTAATTTGGTCGGTGGTCACAATAGGCGACATAAAAATCTGACAAAATTGGTCGGAGGGCCACTGCTAGGGTTAATATTTAGTGGTTTTTGTTGCGCTCTCTCCTTCTCTCTTCCCTCTCTCTCTCTCTCCCTCCCCCTCCCCAACCCTCACCTCCAGGTAATTTTTTAATGTGGAGTTTAAAAGGATAGCAGAAGGGCGTTACCATTCCAGGAAACAGTAGCCTTTTTATTTATGCCTGAAACCTCTCCACCTCTGCCCAGCCCTCATCCTTCCCCCTCACAAACAGGTTTAATTTTTTTAACGTGGAGGAATAAGGATAATGAAAGGGTGTCACCATTCCAGTAGCTAGTAGTATTTGTATTTACATTATACCTGAAACATCTGTTCTCCCTGTTTTGCTGTGATAGGGTTCAGATCAATAGACACTTCAAAGTCACTCACTAAATGCAGTTTCGTAAAACATGTGATTTTTATTTCTGTAGTCTGCTTTGTTTGTTTACGTTAGGCAAAGCAATACTTAACCCCTTAGGTAAACCTTGTCACCTTACTAAATGAAGTTTTCTCCATCTAAAAGCTGAAATTGAAACCTCTATTTCAATATCTATTTAAAATTCTATTTTGACACTTCTCTTAATACATATATAAAATTGTCTATTAAGTTATGCACAACTTCAATTCGATGATTCAATCTCCGTTGGTTTACACCTCTGCGATCGTTTCTTCTTTCGACCCTGCAAGTTAAAGTTCACCGTATAGGCATTTCAGAAGTAATTAGACCAAAAGTTCTGCTAACTTGAATGTCACTAATTGAAGATGTTATTTGATTGTCATTTCTTAAATTTACAATAAACAAACATAGTAAAATTATTAGTTTCACATGACGCACAGACATTTCACGAGCACAAAATAAAAAATAAACGGTGAAAAATCGTGATGATTGAATTTGGTTTGTTATTGTTTGTATTTTATATTTGATTTTAGCAATTTTTATTACACTCCACTGAGTACACCACTTAAGTTGCGTAGTAACGGTTCAATGTAAAATTATTTTTTCCTTATCAAATGGTATGATCAAGTCAAAGACTTAAAACTACTGGACCGCTTACGCTCGTGGTGAAGCGAACCAAATTTCGGTCCGGCCGCGTTCGAGGTCGCGCCGCAAATGGTGGGCCACCGCGGCAGCGCTTAGCGTCATGTTAGGGAAAAACATGACGCGCGCTCACTTGAATTAAATTTGCAGCCAGGGAACATTTGTTATGGTTGAATGGCCTTCTGATCCGTATTCCTTAATAGTTTCTCGAATTTTTAATACCAAAAGTAACTATACTCGACCAGGGTTAGTTGCGTAAAAAGAACAGAAAGTTGGGAGTTTTGTAAAATAATCTCGATGGCTGATTCTTTCATATTTCCAGTCATATAAATTTATATACGATCCACTAGGCTTTAGGTGTTGTTCAATAATGATGTTTTGAAGTTTTTGGTACTGGAATGAATTTTTTATGAGCAGTAATATCGTTCTTTGGACTAGTGAAACTTTGAATTTTAGCATATAAACTTCGACGTTGTAGATTCGAAGTTGTAGATTGCATGAAAGTTAATTGGCCTATATCATAAAATTGTGTTGATGAATGAATACCATACAAGACAAATACTTTTTAATATCAAATGTATTCTTAATTAACATTAATTACCAACATGGTTACCAACGTTAAACGTTACTATTAGATCTATAACTAAATTTCGTTGATCAAATGTGATTAAATTGAAAGTTGGTTTGTTAATTTACTTAGTTAATTGGGAACGGAAAAAGGGATACTAAAACGTAACCCGAATTGTATGACTAAACCAAAAGTCATATAACAATGTATTTTATCAAAAAACTAGGCCATGTTGTAACACAGCATCACTGAGTTGAATTTAACGGCGCGGCACAGCGCGTGGCAAGTCTTGGATAGAGCGCGGCGAAATGTTTCAGGATCTTTCCAAACGAATTGTAGGCAAACCAACAACTTTACTGAAAAATGTTTGAAATCAAAGTTTTAGAGAAACTAATTATCTACAACTTTCCCGCTGGAAGTTTGTTTCTAACCTAAAAATAAAAAACTTCCTCGATGAGTAACTTTTTCATGTCCCTCTTTAATAACACGTAAGAATTTTTAATTATTAAAAATATTCAAATTTCAAATTAAATTTTCTTAATTTCTCAGAAACTAATGTAAATTACGATAGTAATGTGCACGTCTACAGAAAAATATATTTCTAACGGTGTGCTTAGATTTTTCCTACGATTCGCACGAGCTGAGAAAAACGTACGATAAAAATCATGCTTGCCTATTAATAATTTAGATAGGGGTTTTTCCAAAGAAAAAAAGAATGTTTTTAAAACTCCATTGGAAGAGCTAATTAATGAAGAATTTAAAATTTATAGATTATTAAGAGAAGAGCTCCAAAAAATAGAGTACTTAAATTCGTGTAAATTACATTACAAAGGAAGGGGAATGTGTCTGATGAATGTCTTTCAGTCAATGTCAGTTTTCTTAAATTAAAAGATATAACTGCATCACAATATAAAGAAGCATTGAAAATAATAGGTGATGTAGCTCCAACCAGGATGAACCGGGATCCAAGGATGGCAACCAGTGCCGACGTTGCTTGAGCACTGAGCCACATGTCCTTGGGTTCTGCCCTTTTGGTGAGCTATTAAGAAATCACCGACATCATGTCATCAGAAAAATTAGCTGATGCCTTTAGAAAGAATAAATATGAGGTATATGAAAGGGTTGAGCGGTATAGCAAACAAAGGATCTCAAAGATACGATATTCTGGCAATTGACTGAAACAAAAACGAGGTCTACATACTAGATCCGACAGTTAGGTATGAAAATAAAAAGTCACAAGCTGTTGAAGTAAATGAAGAAAAGCAAAAGATTTACAATCCAACCATAAAATATGAAATTAAGAAAATAGAAGTTGAACCTTCTGATTGTTGAGTCTCTTGGGAGGTTTAGTAATTCTTCTAGACCTGGCGGAAGGGAGTCTCCGCCATGGGTAGGATTTATTTTCATGCCTATTTTCTCCATCTTAAGTAGGGCCTCCTTTGCCGACTTCTCCACAACCAAATGCAGAGGTGTTAGGTCCAGCATTACTTCTAAGGCTGCTGTAGGACAGGATCTCATGGCTCCCGTTATGGTAACACAAGCCATTGTTTTTACCTTCTCCAGCGATTTCCTCGTGTTCTTAAACTTGGTCCTACCCGCCCAAGCTATCGACCCACATGTGATCATTGGTCTCCCCAACATGGTATACATCCACCTTATCACACGTGGGTTGCAACTCCACGATTTCCCTGCATAGCTCCTGCAGGTGAAAAGGCCAGATGTAGTTTTTTTGGTTACCTCTTCTACATGTCTATTCCACAGTAGTTTCTTATCTAGTGTTGTCCCCAGATACTTCACCTCCGACTTCCATTCCAGTGCCACCCCACCAAAGTGGATGTTCCTCAATAGTGGTAGCCTTCTTTTCATACTAAAGGGTACAAGTGATGTTTTTGCTGGATTGGTGGCGTCAAACCCACCGACTTGCACCATTCCTTCGTTTGATTTAGACCCCTTTGAATTAAATCGCAGGGTCTCCTCAAATTTTCCTTTTGCAATGATAACTACATCATCCGCATATCCAATACAGTGTAGACCCCTTGGTAAGAATCCCAAGGAGTTCATCTACAACCAAGCTCCTTTAGAAGGGGGGATAGTACCCCCCGCCCTAGGGACAACCCCTTTCCATACTCATTTGTATGATTCTTCCTGCAACGTGGGCTTCCACTGTTCTTGTGGACAGCATATTGTCTATCCACCGGATAGTCGTTTTGTCCACACCCCTCCTTTCCAGTACCTCTGTCATGGATGCATGTGAGGTTTTATCAAAGGCTCCCGCTATATCCAGAAAACATATAAAGCAGTCTCCTTACAATCAAGAGTCTTCTTGATAGTACTAGTCAATTCGTACAGTGCAGTATCTGTTGACCTACCTGCCCTGTATGCATGCTGCTGCGGATGTAAGGGAGATGTCTCCAGTAACTCCACCCTGATGTAGTTGTCCACAGCCTTTTCCATAGTTTTCAGGAGAAAGGATGTAAGACTTATGGGCTGATTCGATTTCTCTTCCATGATATTTTTATTGCCAGCTTTTGGAATGAAGGTAACTCTTGCCCTTCTCTAAATCCTTGGTGTAAGGTTGGAACGAGTTGATCGCCCATTCAAGCCTACCAGGGGAAAGGATTCTTATTACCACATCCCAGTCTTCTCTCTTAGTTCTACTTATTCTTCCTTCGGTAGTCCCTCCCCCATTGGCTTGCTACGCGGGAAGTGCGTTTCTAGTAGGAGAAGAGCACGCTGCTCCTCATCCTCTGTGTAGCTGCCATCTGGGGTTATTAGTGACACTGATTTCTGCATCTTCCCTCTGTTCATTGCTTTGTGCAGTCTTGCCGCCTCAGGAGTATTGGTAAATTCTTCACAGAACTTCCTGAAGCTATTTCTCTTTGCCCTTCTTATTTCTTTGTTGTAGAGCCTCAGAGTATTAGTGTACCTTTGCCACCCTCCGTCTGACTTGGCTCTATTAAACAAACTTTGTATATCTGCCCTTAGTCTGGAGAGCTTCTTGCTCCACCAGGGCACATCTCTATTGGTTACCTTTCCCTTGATGGGGCAACTAGATGCATATTCGTCCATTATTGCCCCATTTAAGGCACCCACTGACTCCTCTATCTCAAGGTTACTACCCACCCTTGAGTTAAGCTGGTCCATGTTACATTTCAAAATTGTTGTGTTAATGTTGCTATGGACGACCCAGTTTCTCAGTAGCATTCAACGTTTCTTTCCCGCCTTTGGGGACGTACTTTTCCCACATTTTTTATGGTATCAGTTTTTAGGTAGCATTTATATATATATTTGTAAGTATATAAATATAAAAGGTGTTTTCGTAACGTACAGTATTCTTTTACGTAATTATTTTTCCCAAATATTTTTCTGTTCGTTGCTAAGGAATCAATATTCTGGGTCTTTTCTACCCAATTAGTGCTGCTACCTGTTGAGTAACCAAGGAACTACGTCCAGGAGGGTAGAGAATGAGTACGCTGATCTCGAGTACTTGTTGTTTGTTGACATTTCTTTGCTTGCAGTTTCTTTACATAAGGTTTGCTCTGTTATTATTTAGTTTTAGTGTATAATTATTAAACAGTTACTTGTGTAGTTAGTTTTTTAGTGATATATTCATTGCCTTGGCATTGTTTTGAATTAGTTTCAGTATTAGGCCTACACCCTGTGTGTTCATAAACAACTAGGGGACCGTCAGTATTTATTTGTCTTATATGCCTACATAACCTACTCGTCCTTATGAACTAGTGTTTGGTATTTTTCTTTCGGAATAAGTTGCTTGTGAAGGTTGGAATCAATTATCGGTTGTTTTTTCTCTTTTTGCCATCATGGACCTACCCTCAGGACCAAGTGGCGTGACACCTCCACCGGAGCCACCCGATCCGGAACCCATGTCTGATGCTGAACTTGAAAATGGGGACTTGGATGAAATTTTATTTGGAAGTTTCCGACGCCGAGGATCCAGACTACGAGTCGAACCCACTGAATTGGAGTAACCATTGTGCAGTTGAAATGAAAAATATCCCATTTACGAAAGAAGAATGCTTTCTGGTCTCGTTACCAGAAGAGAACACCCCTGTAAACTTTTTCAACATGCTAGTAGATGATATCTTTTTGGAGGGCATTGTCAAAGCAACCAATAGCTATGCATTACAATTATTTTGTGGCCCTTCAACCACTCCGGGATCACCAAGTTCAAGGACTTATCTGTTAAGAAGTTGAAGGTGTTCACATGGGAGTCATTCAACTGCCTCGCATATAAGATTACTGGAAAAATAACAAGCTTTTCTGGTCTTGTTTTTCATCTTTTATGAGCAGAGACTGTTTCCTCAATATCATGAGGTGCATAAACTTTGAACAAAGACCAGACCCAAACAATCGTGCAAACAAAGTACAGTTCTTGGTTTACTATTTTAACAATAAAATGAGTCAGGTTTATTACCCTCAAAAGAGACTCTGCATTGATGAGGCTATGGTTTCGTGGCAAGGGCGCCTATATTTTAGGCAGTACATGAAGGGAAAACACCACAAGTATGGCATTAAGCTACACAGCTTGTGTGACATTCATGGCCTGATTACTAAATTCTATGTACTGTGGCATTCTGTACGATTTTGGTGGCAAGGGGCATGCGGCAAACGTAGCACTTCACCTCATGCAAGGTAAACTGAATTGTTGACACAGCTTGTTCCTTGACAATTTCTATAACAGTTTCTCACTAGCTTTGAAACTTCTACGTTAGAACACGTATTGTTCAGGAACCCTTCGCCTTGACAGGAAATACAACTTGCCAGCAGTAAAAGTGAAGAAGCTGAAAAAATATGAGACTGCGGCCCAGTATGCAGAAGGAGTTCTTGTGGGGAAGTGGAAAGACAAGAGGGTTGTGTCTTACATTCCCACCGAATTCACTAATGAAATGGTCACTTCCCTTAATCGAGTCAAGCTTGAAAGAACAAAACCACTCCCGATTGTACAGTACAACTACTTCATGAAGGGAGTTGATCGTGGTGACCAAATGATGGCTTATTACCCATGCGAGCGAAAAATCCTGAGATGGTACAAAAAGATATTTGTACATGTCATTTAGATGACACTGTCCAACGCTCACTACCTGTTCAACGAAGTCAGGGTAGTGCTGGGGATAAGAAAATGCCCCTCTACGATTTTTGTCTGAGCGTTGTGGACGCCCTTCTACCTGACTATCCTGAGTCCTGAGTGCCCTCTCAAAAGGAAGTCGGTCCAACACGTCCCTACAAGGATCACAGAGCTGAAGCCGGATGGAAAACGTCTCAAGCAGAAACGGTGCAAAGTTTGCAGCGCCACCGGCAAGAGGAAGGATGTAACTTGGCACTGCTTGGAATGTGAGGGCAACCCAGTGTTTTGTGTTCCTTAGTGTTTTGATGACTTGGGTGTTTGATCAGTAAGATGAACTGTATCATGTTTGAAACGTTTTTCTTACGCACTACAGTTTTTTTTCAATCATCTTTACAAATACTTTGTGTAATATCCAATCAAATTATGTTTTACACTGCTGAAAATTCTTTAGGGTGGGTTGGTGGGGTTGTACATAGTTATTTTTCAACTTTTATTTTATTTACCTAAGTATTCAAATATCACGTAAAAATACATCGCTGGGAGCTGCCAACGCTCCAAAACGTTCCAAGTTCAAAATTGCGGAAACAGCTGTTTAGATCATCAGGACCCATTATTCAGTGGATATTCAATATATTACATCGTTTGGCAAGTCAAATTCATACAACAAAATTTCAGCATATACTAACTTCTATTACAGGAATTTCAGCAGCGAACGTATTAATAAAAACAAATTTAGTAAATGGCTTTCTATGTGCTATTTTAAACTCAAAAGATTGAATCAGTAATTTGTTAGCCAGAATTTGTTGTATTCCATTGTATCTTGTTTTAACTCGCTTCGCTCGCTGGGGGCTCCGCCCCCAGACCCCTGTGGGGGGCTTCGCCCCCAGGTCACAGTTTAATGTAAATTGGTCCAATTCTATTTAAGATCTAAATTCTACAACTATACCAAGGCTTTGATTATTTTTAAGAGATTAACCTATAAAATCTGGTCATGTGCCTGTTGCTAAATACTATTTAGCATGGAGAATTATTATGTTAAATGTTAAGCCTCTATGTATTACCTAAGTGCTTGAAACAAATTAATACCCTTAACTGATGTATAATGTAGCCTTTATAAGGCGTCTTTTGAAACATATAAGGAATATGACCACCGTTAACAACATGAAATGCTATGACTATAGGTAACTAAAAGCCTTCTGCAACAAATATGACATAATTAAGAGATTTTACCCTCGACAGAGCGCAACATAAAAAAGATACCCGAAAAACACGATAAAATCTACAAACGCTCAAAGACTTTGATTTTTTTGCGTGCTTAAGATATTTAATCTGAGCGTGTGGGTGTTGTTTGGTACTAATTGTAATGTAGGAATACTGTGTGATAAGTATTAGGCCTCTAAGTTCTATATTAGAGTGACAAACCATTAAAAACCACGATCAAATCTATGAAAAAGTTTAAATTTAAAAAATCTAGCGCTATCTAAGGGTGAAGGGGGTGGAATACGGCAAAATGTCATAGGACTAAAGTTGTAGTTCGTCTAAAATCCGTGGCACGTGGTGGTCTTCGTTTTTTGATAGGACAACCCATTTGGCCGCTAGATCTCAAATAAAAAAATACTACATTTTCATTTTTGTATTCATAATTATTTATTTTGTTGAGATAGTTCAAACGAAAAATAGTAGAATTTGGGAAGAAAAGGTGCAAGGCACATGCATTCCAAATCTCACGTCTCTAGCTCAAGTATTATTGGTGTCACGTGTATGTCCAATAATATAAATTGGCATAGAACCCCCATTACACCACTACTTATACTAAGAAAACGGTCATATCTAAAGATATTTAGAGTTTTTCATTTTTCGCCAGGTTTCATTAATAAAAACTGGTCATATTTCTGCTGCTATTTACTAAGTGTGATGTAGACATACTGCGTGCCCAATATTAGGCCTCCATCAAGTATATTAACGTGATAGGAAATAAAAAACGGCCAAAATATTTCGAAAATATGACGAAATTTGAAAAATCTAGCGCTACCTAAGGGTGAAGGAGACGAGATACGACAAAAATTCATAGGACCAAAGTTGTAGATCGTCTAAAATCCGTGGCACGTGGTGGTCTCCGTTTCTCGATAGGACCAACCGTTCGGCCGCTACAGCTCAAATAAAAAGTCACTATTTTGGATATGTTCAAAATTTCCTCCATTTTGAATTTCTTTGAGGAGGTTAAAATAAAATACCCCCGTAGCAGCAAACCTGCGTACTTAGCGAATTTCCAATGCATATATATTTATCTTAATGCCACATAAAGCTACATACCAAGTTTCATCAATATACATTCATAAATAAACAATTTATGACATTTTAATTATTCTCCATAAGAATAACATGGCGGCTGAGTATGCAGGTTTGCTGAAGCAAGGAACACAAAAAAATGGGGTTTTATGCTAATATCAATATAACTCAACTAGGTGAAGTCACTTACCAAATTTCATTAATTTATTTTCATAATTAAGGGAGATAACACGTTACTTATTCTCCATAAGAATAACATGGGGCTGAGTACGCAGGTTTGCTGCTACGGGAGCCTTTGTCAAAAAATTGTTTTTTTGAGGAAATATCAATGGTCCACAACCAGATAAAGCCGTATACCAAGTTTTGTCAGTATATGTTCATAAATAAGCGAGATATAAAATTTTTATTTTCCTCCATAAGAATAACATTAGACAACGTACTGTGTTTAGCACTTTCAATATCTCGGTAACCAATTGACGTAGAGAAATGATCAAAATACCAAATTGTGTGTTTTTTTAAGCTAAATCCAATGGGGAAAACTAAAATTTGACTATTTCCAAAATTATATATAAAAAATTCAAAAAACCCATTTTTGGGGTACAAAACCCCCCCCAAAATACCCCTTGGGATAGAGCGATCTGGCTGGTTTTCGAACTTAAAGTCATAAATGTTGCTTTACACGTTTATACCAAATTTCATCAAAATCGGATAATTTTTACGAGAGTTATCGTGCTCACGGACACATATATATATATATATATATATATATATATATATATATATATATATATACAGTTTCGAACGAATGGTGTTTTTGGGGTCTGGGGACCTCAAAACGAAAAGTTATCATGGTCCCGGGCCTAGGTCTTACCATGCCGACTACGGTAATAGCTTCTTCCCTATAGGGGAATTCGCTAAAATTGCAACTTTTTGGAATTTTCCTGGGGGTTACAAGGTACAAGCTACATACATGCCAAATTTCAGGTTTCTAGCTCATCTAGAAGTGGTCTAGAATTCGTATACCTCAGTGAGTTACACATGCGGCTGTATATATTTTAGATTACACTCTATTTAAGTATTGTGGATTGTCAGTGTTTCAGAAATATTTTGTTTCTTTTCTAGGAAGCCATCCGAGACATAGATATGGCACTGGAACATGGTGGTGATGACATTCCGAGACAAAAACTTCTCATTCGCAAAGCTCTCTTGCTTCATAGACTTGATTTGTCTAAAGAATCTCTGAAAATCATCAGATCTCTCTATCCAAATGAGGATGAAATAGGTATGATATTATATAAACATTGGTTGTTGGTTTTTATTTTGAGATGCATTCTATTTTTCTATCTCTTAACCCTAGGACTGCCCTTGCCTTGCTCGGTGTCCTAGCAATTTTTGCCATTTTGCAGAGGTTTTTTATCAATTTTTTTATAGACAATCGAAGATATATAAAATGTAGGCAATTTATTTCTCTACATGGAAATGTGTTTGATTTATTTGAAAAATCTTTCTTACCTGAATTACAAAAAGAAATACGGAAACTGGGGAAAATCGACAAACCACTGTACATTTGAATAAAAATAAAATAAAAAGTATACAAATAATATACCAACACTGTTATATTACTAGGTAACAGTAAAATTATTGTAAATAATGCACTTTTGTACAAAGTAATAACTGTTTTTATGACTTTATATGAGTTGAAAAACAAAATCTGAGTTTTGCCAAAAGGCAAAATTAGTTATTCGAAGCTAGATATAATTGTTTAACTCTATTATAATGTAATAAATGGTACATATATCTATATAGTAAATATATTTCTGAAAAAGAATATATAGATATATATGAATGTATATGGGAATATGTGAACAAAATGATTTTTGAACATAAATTTACAGCATAGCGGTATTTCAGCAAAATATGCTGAGGTTACTTCAAACTGTCGCTGTATCTAAACCATAAAAGATAACCCTATATGCATACTCTTTTTGTTCACAAAAGACCAGAGAATTTGAATAAAATAAAATAAATAATACCCCCGTAGCAGCAAACCTGCGTACTCAGCGAATTTCCAATGCATATATATGTATGTTAATACCACATAAAACCACATATCAAGTTTCATCAATATACATTCATAAATAAACTATTTATGACATTTTAATTATTCTCCATAAGAATAACATGGCGGCTGAGTATGCAGGTTTGCTGAAGCAAGGAACACAAAAAATGGGGTTTTATACAAATATCAATATAACTCATGTAGGTAAAGCCACATACCAAATTTCATTAATTTATTTTCATAATGAAGGGAGATAACACGTTACTTATTCTCCATAAGAATAACATGGGGCTGAGTACGCAGGTTTGCTGCTACGGGAGCCTTTGGTAAAATATAGTTTTTTTGAGCATATATCAATGGTCCTCAACCAGATGAAGCCGTATACCAAGTTTCGTCAGTATACGTTCATAAATAAGCGAGATATAAAATTTTTATTTTCCTCCATAAGAATAACATTAGACAACGTACTGTGTTTAGCACTTTCAATATCTCGGTAACCAGTTGACGTAGAGAAATGATCAAAATACCAAATTGTGTGTTTTTTTAAGCTGAATCCAACGGGAAAAACTAAAATTTGACTATTTCCAAAATTATATGTAAAAAATTGGAAAAACCCATTTTTGGGGTACAAAACCCCCCCAAAATACCCCTTCGGATAGAGCGATCTGGCTAGTTTTCGAACTTAAAGTCATAAATGTTGCTTTACACGTTTATACCAAATTTCATCAAAATTGGATAATTTTTACGAGAGTTATCGTGCTCACGGACACATATATATATATATATATATATATATATATATATATATATAAATATATATATATATACAGTTTCGAACGAATGGTGTTTTTGGGGTCTGGGGACCTCAAAACGAAAAGTTATCATGGTCCCGGGCCTAGGTCTTACCATGCCGACTACGGTAATAGCTTCTTCCCTATAGGGGAAATTCGCTAAAATTGGGTAACTATTTTTAAATAAAGTAAAAAAAGTAAAAATTTTGATCCCCAAGGGGGCTTCTTCATTGTGATCTGAAAAATACTCCAACATTTTCAATAACACACATTTGAACATAAATAATAATATTTACCCATAGAAATATGGATAAATATTACTAATAACTCACACACTACACGACAACACACTTGTTTATCACTAAAACACTAAAATGCGACAATAAAATACGGATTAGGCTTATACCTAACCTAGCAGAATGAATCACCGAAACAAATATTTCCGACTACTTTGACGAGTCACGTGACGTTCCATAGAGGAAGGCAGCGCTACAGAGAGGAATAACATTTTCCTGGCTACAAAATGGTATGATTTACGTCATGCTAAATCAATTATCGATGTATTTATTAGTGATTTATAATTCGTCGTATTTCTGGCCAATGGGGCAAATGACGGGCTTGACATAATAGCTGATTTCAAAAACGATTTCTTAGACTTTCTGAAGTTGTATGATAAATTTCTCTTTACGAAAAGAAAGAACAACTGCTTCCAATGGTACCAACCACTTCTGTTTGGGCCAAAATTCAGACTCTACGATTTTGTTTACAAACACGTGTTTTCGAGATTTCGCCGCTCGCGAGTCAACAATTTTTCGCACGCTAAATTTTGTTCAAATTATAATAGCAATTATATCGATCTGTTTCTGCTACGAGGTTCGTTTATAGGCCCTTATGAAAATTATAGTTAAGAATCTCCTCTTTAAATGGTATCAATATTATTACATTACTGGATCATTTAAATGCGTTATAAGCAGTTGAAAAAAATTACCCAATTCGCCGGGTCCCGGCTATAGGCCATCCAGCGCATACATGCAGTCGCCGGATATCCAGCATCGGGCAGTCCTAGGGTTAATGGTAAGCCCTCACAGTAGCCCTTCCACCCTCTCCACAGCAGCAACTTTTTTTAATGTTTTGCGCATGCCTCTTTGGTTCTGTAATGTTGAACAACCTGACCAAGAGAGAATATGGCAGACCACTTGTTGATGGTCTAAGTGTTTGTTAAATTATTTCTTCTGTAGTTTTTTTTCACTTTAATTCTGCTTGCGTGATTGCTTGATGTTATAAATTACTAGCGATTTGTTTGGTGATAAATTACTTGCTAAATTTTATGTGTATACAGTTGAATTTGTTTTTTATCATCACCTAAATGTGCAGTGTTCATGAAAGTTCGTTACCTTGGTGTATTCCTAAATATTAAATTAATTTTAAGTTTTACAAGTGATTAAGTTTCTCATAATCCCAATTAAAAAATTTGTTTTGCTCCGGCATAAAATATAATAACGTGTTGGGATCAATTCGCTATATATTATCACTTTTCTTAACTTCCTTTTTTGCTAGTGAGGCTAAGCCTAGGATTCTAACGGACATCATTATATTAGTTTTATAACATTGGTAAAATAAATAACTTTATAACTTTCTTTATAAAACGGTCTTTTGTTTTTGTAGAGAAACTCGATAATGAGGATTTGAAGAATGTTTATTACGATTTGATGTCAGTCAAATCTGGTCACAAAACCTCGAACCAAGAGGATTGCCTACCTTCCCCAATAGGAGGAGAGAATAAATCCTTCGCATGTGCTTCTCGTTATGTTTCTTTAGAGTAAGTATTCACTATTCAGATCTATCTTGTGAATTTGTCATTCTAGCTAACATGTCTTTAAAATAAAAATAACAATAACCAACTAATTAGAATCATTGAAAAAAAACACTTAATTGTTCTCATCAATTGTTTTTTAAAATATTTTTGTTTTGATTTTTCCAAAAATTATATTTTTCAACATGTTTCAGATACTCAGAGGGGAAGGGGAGGCATGTTATGGCAAGAGAGAACTTGGATATTGCTGATGTAATCTTTGCTGAAAAGCCATTTGCACTTGTTGTTTTGCCTGATCAGTATGACCATCACTGTCACCATTGCTGCAAGGAGTCTGTCGCTTTCATTCCGTCAGTACTTTAATATTATCTCTGTTTGATAGTCATGTAAACTTATTGTTTAACCAAAGTCAAAATATGAGAGCACAGGAGTGAGAATAAATACTTACAAACAATTTACTTGAAATAATTTCTGAGATTAACATTTATAACAAAATTTAAAACTATTTATTTTTTTAAGGAAACTAATTAGTTGTAATAAAAAGATCTGTATGCTATTTATCAAGTTTACTGCGTCATGAGGTCCCGAGGTCTCGTACGAGACCTATATTTGGTGAACTAGCATAATATGATATTCTTTCTTCAGATACGGTGTCGATAGCTCTATGCAAATTTTGTAAATTGACATAGAGAAATAAGATATATATGTCCATAAAGCGGCTTGATTGTTATACCATTCGTTCAAATTGTTTTATATATTATATATGTCCGTAAGCTCGATAAATCTTGTAAAAAAGGTCCGATCTTAATGAAATTTGGTACAAATGTGTAAAGTACCATTTATTTGAATGAGTTTGAAAACCAGACTAATCGCACCATCCAAAAGGGGTTTTTTGGGGGGTTTTGACCCCCAAAAATGGGTTTTTTGGGGTTTTCACATGTAATTTTGATTTAAATCAAATTTTAACTTTTACCATTTAATTCAGCTTAAAAAAAAGAACCAATTTGGTATTTTGATCATTGCTCTACGTCAATTGGTTACTGAGATATTGCAAGTGCTAAAAACAGTATACGTTGTCTAATGTTATTCTTAGGGAGAAAAGTAAAAGTTGTATATCTCGCTTATTTATGAACATAAACAGACAAAACTTGGTATATGGCTTCATCTGGTTGAGGTTTATTGTTGTTTGCACAAAAAACCATGTTTTCGCCCATGGTTTCCGTAGCAGCAAACCTAGGTACTCGGTCCCTACTTTATTCCTATAGAGAATAATTCAAATGTTACATATCGTTTATTTATGGATGTATATTGATGAAAATTTGTATGCGACTTCACTTAGATGAGTTCTATTGATATTTGCCTAAAAACCCATTATGTTTTGTTCCTTTTTGCAGCAAACCTGCGTACTCACCCCAATGTTATTCTTATAGAGAATAATTGATATTTTTAATTTTGCTTATTTTTGAATATATTTCTTATGCATCCTGGTAAGTGGCTTAATGTATTATTAAGACATATATATTCATTGAAAATTCGCCGAGTACGCAGGTTTGCTGTGACGGGGGTATTTTGTATTGGAATGGGCATTCCTAATTGTAGGAAAAATCAGATATTTTGGGTTAGAGTTAGAAGTTTTTGATAAAACAAAACAAAAGGCTTGATATTACATGATTTATAATAATACTCCTTCAATAGTTATTAATCAAAGTTTAAATTTTAGCTTTAAAATCAGTTGTACACAAAATAAGCAGAGAGAGTCTTAGTTATGCGTGATGTGCAAGTTTCAGGATGTCTACATACCTGGAAATCTTGGGAAACCTGGAATAGTCAGGGTATGAAAAACTCTGGTAAAGTGAGGGAATTATGAAAATAATTGAAAAAGTCAGGGAATTTTTAGGAAATTTTAAAATACTGGTAGTTTTTTTGGTGTTATGAATACAAATATGTAACTGCATTTAAAACTGAATTCTTATAGGTAAATAGTTGAAGAACTCAACACAATCCAATCAATCCTGAGGTACATAATTCATTGTAACTTAAACCACTTCTTTAAAAACTAAATAAAAGGACTTTGATTAAATAAAAATCTGGAATTTCTCATTAAAGCTCCTTGAAATCCTGGAATAATTAGGGAATTTCACGCGGAGGGTTTAGTATACACTCTGAAGTTATAATTTCAGTCAAAAATGATTGCCATGATTTTGCTCAGGTGTCGGGAGTGCAGGCAGGCCCAGTTCTGCAGCGAGGAGTGTAGAGTGACGGCGTGGGAGAGCTACCATCGCTGGGAGTGCGCAGGACTGGCGATCTGCCACAGCATCGGAATAGCTCACCTGGGGCTGCGCGTGGCTCTGTTGGACGACAACAGCGACAGATACAGACAAGTCTACGAGTTGGTCACTCACATGGAGGATATGAAGGCTGAAGATATCTATCAGTACGCGATTGTGAGTACCGACTGTCTAGCCTTTCTCAAAATTTAAATTTAGATCATGCAGGATTCTAGCTTTATTATTCAAAACTAGGGAATTTGAGCAGTGTTTTTTCTTTTTTAACGTTTTTCCAAATAACAGACGGCTGCCCTCCTTACCCTCTATCTGGAGAAGTACACCAGCTTTTTCCAAGACTGTCCTGCCATATCTGTGGACGCAATGGGGTGCAAGATTTTACGGCACATCGCCCAGCTTATATGCAATGGGCACGCCATCACCAAGATTGATTCGAACCTCAAGGAGACAGGTTTTGCGACCACTATGTCCGAGGCTAAGGTGCGAATCGCCACAGCGATCTACCCCTCAGCCAGCATGATGAACCATTCTTGCGATCAGAATATATCAAATAGGTGAGTCTGAAAAAGTGTCTAACATTTTAAAAAGTGATCAGTGAAAAATACCGATTGTTTTAAAATAAATAATAAGATTCTGACATAATGCTCTAAAATAGTGTTGTATTCAATGGAGGGTGTGATAGTTAGGATGTAATAAGAGGGCGTACCAGTTGGATTTAAATAATATTTATCAATTTGTCTGCCGAGTAAAAGGGAAACGAGTTTGCACGCAGCACGCTGATGTGAGGGAAGTGAATTTCCACATGGAAACTTTTAAAACTCAAAATCTGTGTAAAAACATACATGTATTCCAATTTTTATTGAAATCTGAAAACATTTTTTATTTGGCTGTTCTGATACTCCTGGTTTCATTTACCAGCAAAACTGGGAATACAATTTTGCGCATTATAATGTTAGGAGAAGGTCCAGGCAGGCTTGAAAGTAGGTGTGAGTTGCTGGGTGTGATAAAAGTACTCTAACAAAGGAATAACAGACTTTTCTAGTGTAAAACCCCCATAAGGCAACTTACTGTGTTTAGTCGAAATACATTTTCTTTAATAACTCGTTAAATATTTATGCTAGAATGACGAGAGAGGGCTTAAAACCTTTGCCTCACTAATTTCCATCTTTTTCCATGCATTAATTTTGCATCCGGGGCTTTTCTGACCCTTTTTGGGCCTAAAAACTCAAAATTTGAAAGATTAATCCACTAAAAAGGGGTTTAGAGTTTTCCGATTGTTTTGCCCAACGAACTTGTCCAACTGATTACAGAAAGGAACGTCCCTACCAAATTTGAAGTAAATCGGACAAAAAATGTGACTGATAGAGTGCAAACACACACACACACACACACACATATATACAATTTTGAACGACCCCCCAAAACGTGTTCAGGGGGTCACGTTAGGAACTTCTATGGTGGTCCAGGGCTTAAGTTTCACCGTGCGGGTCATGCTAATAGTTCACTTTCCAAAGGAAATTCACCAATAAATTAATATTGTTGGAATACCCTTGGCATAATTATGAGTTTTTTTAACTACTCAAAAGTTTGAACACGATTATTATTAACTCAACTCAGGGATCAGCTTAAAAAGTCTTCTCTTATACATGTCTAGTTGTAAGTTTCTTTCCCTAATCACTAATGTGTGATTTAGCCACACCTGTAGTACCTGTAAAGTAGCTAGAGACGAGTCGATTCTCGATACCGATTCTCGAGACCACCGATTCTTGGACATTGGTATCAGTATCTGAGATTCAATCGCTCAATGTTGATACCGATACCATCGACACCAGTGGTTGTTGAAAATGGAATAGTTACTCCCGTTGTTTACCCGTGGTACAGAGGCAAAAACCTTACATTGGAGACAAGGAAGGAAGACAGACGGGAGGGGAGGGGTAGGGTCCGGTTGAAAGCAATAAATCAGTCGGCTGACCAACATTATTTCTTTGAGTCCTTATCTTACAACCTCATTTTTTCCCTTTATGAATTTATAATTTATATTAAATAGTTTTTGTTGTTCTATATTACTATAGCATACTAGTGAAATTAACATTAAATTATGTAAAAAAATTGCACTAAAAATTAGTTTGATGATTAACTATAAAAAGCTACTAAATAATTTTAAATAGTAACATAAATTTGTAACTGTTTTTAACAACTATAGGTACTGAAAAACCGATGGTATCCGTACTGAGAATTGAGAATCGATTTTCCTGGTATCGGTATCAGTATCGAGAATCGATCAATTTTGGTATCGTCTCATCCCTAATAGTAGCCAAAGAGCAGTTGGTATTTCTGAGGAGATCTGTACACATACTGACTGCTATGAAGCTTAAATTAAATAATCTACGAGCTTCTTATATCATAAGTAATCAGATTAGTATTATCAGGGGGACCAATCAGATACTCTCAACTATATGTGATTTGGAAAATTATAAGGGGCTATTTGTAGAAATACAGAATTTTACAGGACCACAGAAATAAGTAATCAAGCTCAACTTCAACCAATTTGTTTCTTATATAAACAAAATTTTTCGACTATCCAAAATTGTTTTCTAATCCAAAATCAAGCTTAAAATATATTGGAAAACGTTATGGCTTTGTTGAAAAAGGGACCAAAAGTGGAAACACAATTTAGAACTAAAATACCCCCTTAGCAGCAAACCTGCATACTCAGCGAATTTCCAGTGCATATTAATTTATCTTAATACCACATAAAGCCAGATACCAAGTTTCATCAATATACATTCATAAATAAACGATTTATGACATTTTAATTATTCTCCATAAGAATAACATGGCGGCTGAGTATGCAGGTTTGCTGAAATAAGGAACACTAAAAATGGGCTTTTATACAAATATCATTATAACTCAACTAGGTAAAGCCACATACCAAGTTCTATTAATTTATGTTCATAATTAAAGGAGATAACACGTTAATTATTCTCCATAAGAATAACATGGGGCTGAGTATGCAGGTTTGCTGCTACGGGAACTATCAGGCAAAAAATGGATTTTTGTGCAAATATCAATAGACCACAACCAAATAAAGCCATATACCAAATTTTGCCAGTTTACGTTCATAAATAAGCGAGATATACAATTTTTCTTTTTCTCCATAAGAATAACATTAGACAACGTACTGTGTTTAGCACTTTCAATATCTCGGTAACCAATTGACGTAGAGCAATGATCAAAATACCAAATTGTTTGTTTTTTTAAGCTGAATTTAATGGTATAAATTAAAATTTGATTTAAATTAAAATTACATGTGAAAACCCCAAAAAACACATTTTTGGGGTACAAAACCCCCCAAAAACCCCCCTTCGGATGGTGCGATTCATCTGGTTTTCGAACTCGTTCAAATAAATGGTACTTTACACATTTGTACCAAATTTCATTAAGATCGGACCTTTTTTACGAGAGTTATCGTGCTTACGGACACACATATATATATATATATATATATATATATATAATATATATATATATATAAATATATATATATATATACATATATAAAAATTTGAACGAATGGTGTTTTTGGCATCTGGGGACCTCAAAATGAAAAGTTATCATGGTCTCGGGCTTAAGTCTTACCATGAGACCTACGGTAATAGCTTCTTCCCTATAGGGGAAATTCGCTAATAAAGCCAAACATATTTGTTTTGAATGCTTAGAGTTGTTGTAAATCACACTTAGAATCAAATCTCTATACTTATTTTATGTTTATAATAATCACAATATATGAATATGAAAATAAAAGATTTAGTATTTGAAAAATATTTCCTTTTTGTCGTAAATCTGCTATTTTTCATAAGTTGTCATTAATGAGTCAATATTAATCCAATTAAAATATTTGTATAATTAAGATAACTTTGTGTTAAGAATAATTTCATGTTCTATTCATTGATAGTTAAAACTCAATTTTAAAAATGTACGATAAATTAATGGGCCCGTTAAGTTTTTCTAAGCACATTTTGATCTTGTTACTGTATGACACACAAGCCAATATGTTTTCAAAAATTCAAAGTTATCTTTTTGATAAATTTCCTATGGAGAGTGAACTATTAGCATCACCCGCTCTGTGAAACTTAAGCCCGGGACCACCATAGAAGTTCCTAACGTGACCCCCTGAACACGTTTTGGGGGGTCGTTCAAAATTATATATAAATATATGTGTGTTTGTACTCTAGCGGTCGCATTTTTTGTCCGATTTACTTAAAATTTGGTAGGTTCCTTTTATAATCAGTTGGACAAGTTCGTTGGGCAAAACAATTGGAAAACTCTAAACTGCTTTTTTGGGGATTAGTCTTTCAAATTTTGAGTTATTGAGCCCAAAAGGGTTAGAAAATCCCCGGATGTAAAATTAATGCATATATAAAAAGATGGAAATAAGTGAGGCAAGAGTTTTAAGCTCTCTCGTCATTCTAGCATTAATATTTCTCTGAGGTATTAAAGAAAATGTGTTTTGACTAAACACAGAACGTTGTCTTATGGGGGTTTTACATTAGAAAAGCCTGTTATTCATTTGTTGGTGTACTTTTATCATCTCCAGCAACCTCACACCTATTTTCAAGCCTGACTGGACCTTCTCCTAACCTTATAATGCGCAAAATTGTATTCACAGCACTGCAGGTAAATGAAACCAGGAGCATCAGAACAGCCAAAAAATCAATGTTTTCAGATTTAAATAAAAATTGGAATAAATGTATGTTTTACACTGATTTTGAGGTTTTAAATTTTTTTTATGTGGAAATTCACTTCCCTCATGTCAGCGTGCTGCGTGCGAACTCGTTTTATAAATAATTCATATCCCTTGCAGGGATTGCTTCACAATAGGTGTTTATAGCTGTTAAAGGCTATTGTAACAAGAGTTTTAGTTGAATAACTGTAAAAAATGAGAGCGGGATGTAGACCTCACGTACTTATTTCTCTGACTAATGCTGAATGTTTCTAAGACAGGATTATTATTTTATAGCCTGGATGTCTTTGACAATTGAGGGACTTGCAGTTCAGTGTTGAATCTGATAAATAAGCATTTGCATAAACATATACAAATTTGGGTCTTATTATATTAAATATTTTAACATTTATATACCGTATTAATAACATTAACTAATGCCAGGAACGTTACAAAACATATTATTTTACTTAATTTTTCATTTTTTGCAGTTTTATCAATCAAGTCCTGGTGGTCCGTGCATTGAAACCTATCAAGAAAGGGGAAGAAGTTTTCAACTGTTATGGTATGCATTTTAATTTAGATTTCAGTTTGATCAGTGTCGATTAGTTTACCAAACTAATAAAAACATGCATTTCACGAATGCTATTCATGACTGAAGCAAAAGCTAATTAGCCTATATTCAAATGGTACTACGGTACCAAATGGCTAATTTACAGTATACAGTTTATGTATTCATGAATCAATAAAATTTGTATTTATTAGTAACAGGATTGAAATAGGTAATACGATACATGCATATAACACAAGGTCACTTAGATTGGTGGAGCAATATAAGTTAGAATTCTTCAAAAAGAAAAGTTCTTTAAAGGGAACAAATTTTTTGACTGCTTGCCACAAGAATTGAAACAACAACAAATTTCCTAGTTGAATCTGCATTCTATTCTGTTCAGGAATTTTGTTTGTAAGGTAATCTTAATATGAGATTAATTCTACAACATTTAACTTTTAAGAGGGCGCTCCAGTCACGAAACTTTTCACGTTTCTACAGCCCTGCTTCGCCCATACAGCCAATGTTAACTTTCAAAGCCCGTTCCTCCTCAACGGATTATTCGATATCGTTGATTTCTGGCTCATTTTAAAGAGCAAAAATATACCTAGCGATTTCAGTAAGCAGAATTTCGATATAGCAAATAATAATCAATAAATAAAATTCCAAAATATTCAATATTTACAATTTTATAATGCGCGATCTATTTATGATAACGAAATTCTGCTTACTGAAATCGCTAGATACATTTTTGATCTTTAAAACGAACCATAAATAATCCATTTCGGACAACCCGTTGAGGAGGGACGGAGTTTGAAAGTTAACATTGTCTTATGGGAGAAGCAGGTAGACGCAGAGGACTGGAGCCCCCTCTGAAGGTGGCTTTTAGTTTTAGTTTGAATTTGAATATTTATCTACCTACATTTATAAAATATTTTTGCTCTGCAGATTATATGTACATTAATTTTAAGTAACATAAATTTGATGATGACACTATTTCATGTATCAAGTTGTACATTTATGAAATAAAGATATTTTGATTGATTGATGGTGTTAATGACTAATATTTATATATGGACAGGATAAAACTTTTCAGAATATTTTCAGGAAAACATCTCAGTTTTCGGGTACAATTGAATTTACTTCAGGATTATTTCGGATGGGATCATTTCTGAAACGGTGATGATGCGTGGTCCAGTCATCTGTTAGAGCCTGTTGCAGTGTGACCATCATTTACGGCCGACCTCACATGTGGTCATCATTCACGGCTGATATTACGAGGTTCGATCGTCAGTTACAGTGATGTTATGCGATCCGGCCATGAGATATAGTGGAGCAGGAACCGAGAATTTGTAATTATTTCTCAGTTTCGCGGAACTGACACATACTTAAAACAATTAGTCTTTAAGTTTTAAATTGTTTTACTAAATGAAGATATACTTAATTCCATGGAAAAGTTATTATTGAATAAATTTGTATTAAAACTAAAACGCATTTAACCCATTCGCCTAGACATTCGAGGCTGTCTCGTAGCGCCGCGATCCGGGTCAGACGTAGAGATACGAGACTGTTCCGTAGTGAATTACAATCGTACTGTAATCTGCTCCAAGGTCGACGTAGTTCAGTGTTTCGCCGACAGATGGCAGGGGTATTCTGTTCTACGCATTTCTTTGTCAATAATGACAATTATTACAACATTATTTATATTAAAATTATTTATTTACGAAGTATAGTTCACAGTTCATTTCTATGTTTTACAGTGGTGAAATGGGCTACTTTACAGCCGATTACTTTATTATATTTCTTGAAATATACTGCTTTGTAAAAGATTGAATACTAGAGTTCAATAATTGAATAGTTGAGTTCCAGTTCAATTTTTGGAATTTATTCATCTTTGTAACCTAGGTCAGTTTATTGGCATTTCCACAATTAACTTGAAATGTGAACTTTTGGGAGAAAATCTGTAAGTTTTTTAATAGACATCCAATTTATAAAATAAAATATTTTCTATGTAAAAAAATAAATGCTCTTTCATATGAAATATCCATATTCATCAAAACATATATTTTCATGTAAAAAATCTAATATACTTTTTTGTATTGAAAACTGTTAATAAATTTTATTTTTAATTTTGTTTATTTTAGTATATTTATATTATTTTTGTAGACAGAATATTGAAAACCAGAGGTAAAAATAAGCTTCCATTAAAAAGTTATTTAGTTTTTAGTGAAACTCTGCATTTTCTTGCTTTTTACATGCTACTGAAGGGCCTTGCATAACAGCTGATAACAACTAGGCCAATGGGTTAAAATGAGTGATTTTTTTTTTAAAGTCATTCAATTGTATATTTACTGTGCTTGAGTATATTTATAATTTTTCAATAAATTAAACAAAAATCAAATTTTAAAAAATTTCAAAATTTCAAACACAAACATTTTCAGTGATCGGTCACACTCACTTAACCTCCCAAAAAAAAAAAACGAGTTTAAGACATTTTATGCAAACGACAGAATTTTCATTAAATAAACAATAAATAACGTGTATTTATTTCCTGATTCTATCATTTTAACCTTTAAAAATTAGAAAATGGTATTGAAGTTGGAAGGGGTATAATTTGGTACGTAATACCTATAATTTATTGATTGGAAAACATTTTAAAATAATGATTTTACTATTGTGAGATGTGAATACATTTTTTCATCAGTTTTATGTAAATATATATATGAATAAAAATATATTATCGTCGTTTAGTTAGTATTTTTACCCCGTGACCGGCCTGTAGCAGACGTGACCGGTCTGTAACAGACGTGACCGGTCTGTAACAGACGTGACCGGCGGGTAACAAAAGTGACCGTTTGGTAAACTCATGTGACTTATACAACTAAAAGGTAACATAATACATCAAAAAGACAGTAAAAGTTATTCATTACTATAAAATATGAAACTTACTATTAAAGTTACAGATTTCCTGAAATATCTATAAAACCAGTGAAGAATTATATCGTACCTCAATTCATACAGTACGGTCACCCTTATAAATCATAACATGTTATTCTTTTATGAAAAAGCTAAATATATCATAACCAGTTAACAAGAACTAAACACAACCTCAAAACGTGGTTAGCCTACAAAGCTTAACTGAATGACTATTAAAAATGTCTCGAATATACAGATCGGTCACACTTAACAGTACCGGTCACGTGAGAGATCTGTTCGTGACCGATATGTATATTTGAGACATTATTTTTAATAGTCATTCAGTTAAGCTTTGTAGGCTAACCACGTTTTGAGGTTGTGTTTAGTTCTTGTTAACTTGTTATGATATATTTAGCTTTTTCATAAAAGAATAACATGTTATGATTTATAAGTGTGACCGTACTGTTTGTGAATTGAGGTACGATATAATTCTTCCCTGGTTTTGTAGATATTTCAGAAAATCTACAACTTTTTCTGAAAAAACTACACTCATCAAACAAACTATCAAACGTTAGAAGAATAGATCAGATGATTCCCGCTCTTTTTACCGCCGCGCCTTTTTCTGGACACTCCGTTAGTTTCACACATCCTTGAATCACGGACATTCGGAGACATTACTTGTCAATAGCAAAAAACCATTTTCCCACAACTTTCTCCAGTACCGATGTTAACGTGTAGAAGTACAGGTTACATTGGCATTGGTTATACACCACAGTCGTTGGCAATCGTCTGCTTGACATGTTTGTTTTGATCAGCATAACCTCCAAGCCAGTTGGAGACAAGTGACCGATGGGTAAATAAAGACACATTCCATCTTTTACTTACACTGTATTTATTTATTATTTGGAATGTAGGATAGGGTTGAAAGATAGGAAAAAAAGGTTTTTTAATCAAAACAATAAAGGTTTTTAAAATATGTAATTTAATTGTTCATTCTTCTCACGGAGACCTAAGTTATCCCATTTTGTTGTATTGATCCCTTTACAGTATTCAGGTCGGTTAAACAAATTTAAAAATAAAATATATGCTTACTCAGGCGCATTTACAGCGATGGAGTAGTTTTTACGATTCGAGTGGCAACACTGGTTAAAATGGATAACCAGTGAGTGGTTTTTAAATTATTGTGCTCGACGCTAGTACGGGTGATTCTATGGACATCTACGGCATCCTGGAAGTGAAAAGATAATTAAATTTAAGAATTTGTTTTCTCCTAAAACATGTATATGATTGAAAAATGTAGAGAGTTTTATGAAGACTACATCAATTAATTTGATATGTTTATGATCTAAAACATAAAAATAATTTTTTTTGTATTAATATAATTTTACAAAAGAATGACAAACTGTTAAAAACGATAAGTCAGGATTCAAATAGTCTTAAAGTACGAATTTTGAGGCTAAAATGTTTTCTTATTTGAAGGTTATATATTCTAATTTTCAGTAGTTTATGCGTTGGTGTAAAAATTATTGTTTATTAAAGTATAAGTAGGGATTTTTAGACCTTTGTTGAGGGATTTTTGTGTTGGTAAAAGTAGCATTGCTTTTAACACAGACACTTGTCACTAACACTTTTGTAAGGTTGATCGTCATTGCATATATTGAACTGTGTTCATGTGGGTGAAATCATAATTCTACATTATAGTACTGTTTTCACTTTCAAAATTAGGAATTTCTTAAATTGATTTTTTCAGTTAATTTAAAGCTTCCTCATATATACAATCTTAAAATAACCAACTATACGAGATATACAAGATGTGGGTGAAAACCTGGGTGGCTGAGAAGGAAAAAAGGTTATACAAGATGCGGGTAAAAACCTGGGTGGCTGAGAAGGAAAAAAGGTTATACAAGATATGGGTGAAAACCTGGGTGGCTGAGAAGGAAAAAAGGTTATACAAGATGTGGGTGAAAACCTGGGTGGCTGAGAAGGAAAAAAAGGTTATACAAGATGCGGGTAAAAACCTGGGTGGCTGAGAAGGGAAAAAGGTTATACAAGATGTGGGTGAAAACCTGGGTGGCTGAGAAGGAAAAAAGGTTATACAAGATGTGGGTGAAAACCTGGGTGGCTGAGAAGGAAAAAAGGTTATACAAGATGTGGGTAAAAACCTGGGTGGCTGAGAAGGAAAAAAGGTTATACAAGATGTGGGTAAAAACCTGGGTGGCTGAGAAGGAAAAAAAGGTTATACAAGATGCGGGTAAAAACCTGGGTAGCTGAGAAGGAAAAAAGGTTATACAAGATGTGGGTGAAAACCTGGGTGGCTGAGAAGGAAAAAAGGTTATACAAGATGTGGGTGAAAACCTGGGTGGCTGAGAAGGAAAAAAGGTTATACAAGATGTGGGTAAAAACCTGGGTGGCTGAGAAGGGAAAAAGGTTATACAAGATGTGGGTAAAAACCTGGGTGGCTGAGAAGAAAAAAAGGTTATACAAGATGTGGGTAAAAACCTGGGTGGCTGAGAAAGAAAAATGGTTATACAAGATGTGGGTAAAAACCTGGGTGGCTGAGAAGGAAAAAAGGTTATGTTATGGGGGGGCAGATTGCTACTAGCCCTTAAGCGGCAATTATGTATATCCACCACTGCGTAGATATGAGGGTGAACTGGTGGGGAGGCTACTCCTCGCTGGTGTCGCGCGACCACAACGTGACGTCATGATTGCGACGGTCGCGTCACTCACCCAACTAGGGCACACTCAAGGCTCCCCTTGTCTTTGTGATTTTCGCTGTCGATGGCGTCGCGTCGGTCACGACGCTCGTGCGATTTGTGTCGCCCAGCTAGGACGGGGCCTTAGAAAATACTGTACAGGTACTCACAAACTCGAGTACTCGCCCACCCCTAGAATCGAGTGATTCAAATGAATCGTTTCGCTAAGAAGAATTGAACTGCACATCACTAGTCTCTACTAATATTATAGAGTAACATGCTTTAAGAAAAAAAAATGTTGAACTTTTATAGTTTATATACATGACCCTAATAATGACCACCAAGGGGCGGGTAAGAGAAAGTTTGTATTTGAATGGAATGGGAGGCCATGGAGAGGGCAAGGGTGAAGTGGTACAGTACGGTATATGCCACTGGACTATTTCCGATGTAGCTAATACCACATTCTTCCTGAAGAAAACTACTTCTGATTACTCTGTTAATGGAAAAAATCTGTAACAGTATCCAATTGAAAACAAAAACAAACTGCATCTAAATCGGGGAGCATGCATAGCAAATTTATTATAATATTTTACTTTAAAATATTAGAAGAAGTCACTCTGAAACAAAAAAATTGGACTTGGTATCTGATTATAAGAATTATTTCAAATTCAGATCAGAAAAGTCATAAGAATATATTGAAGTATCTATGAGTATATAAGATAGAAAAACAATACTCAGCAGTAAACTCATAACCTTTGATTTCACATACTAATCACAGTGACATTTGTACTGTCAAAAAGCACAATTTCTCTGGTTGCTTTGCAACATTTTTTATTTCATTTTCATGTTTTTTTCCAATCAAACACCAATTTTATTTCGTATGATAAATATATTAAATATAAATGACATAAGCTATTGTAGGGGTATTAATGGTAGTATCGATCCATAAGCTGTAGTGTTCATCAAAGATCAATATCCATGCGGCAAGGCCGGGTCATATCTGCGAGTGGTGTTTCGTCGAGATCCTCCCGACACGTTGGGACTCTTCCCTTCCACCAGCATACAGACTCCCTCGGAGGCACAAAGTCTATGTTTTCCGAGAACGGTGGATATTTGTATTTCTCCCTGCAAGGGATGCAGTACAGCCCTCCCTCCGTCTCCTCCAGCATACAAGTCTGATGCTCCCCTAGGGTGCCCCCTGGGAGGCACGGAGGTCGAATCAGGTGGCTCGGAAGCTTTATTTTCTCCACCTTCTTCAGTTCGTCGCCCAACTTGTCTTCGACCACCCACTTGGTGGTACCGCACATACCCGTGGTGTAGGCGTCGGGCAGTATATCCCTTTGAAGCCTCAGATCGCTGGAGGATATTTCTCTTTGGACAAATTTATATCCGGCTTGAATTGTCATTTTTGAAATTTTTTTACCAAACATGGTTTGTACTGGTCGTTTTACTGGGAATTTTGTTGTGTGCTGATTTTGCGGCGATTGAGTTGTGGACTGAATTTTTGAAAGTGTCAATTAATGATGTTTCCTCGGTGATTAAACAATGGTCTAAAATGTATAAAAATATTTAAAATATCAAACTTTATATACGTACTACCATTGGGTTTATATCTACTAGAGGGGACACCTTATGGGAGATAGAGTTAGTAAAAGCAGTGCTGCGATCTAGTGTCATATTAAGATAACTAACGTGATCTGCAGCGTCGTTAGGCCGTGTAACTCGTTCGCCGTACCCGACCCGTGTAAATAAAATATTCCTTTAATGACCATCACAAAAAAAAGGTTTATTTAAAAATTTAAAAATCTCTATGAAAACATTCCTAACAAATATTAAGAACAAAACCGCAACGATCCCTGGCGGCATAAGTAGGGAACTACATCAACAAATCTCAAACATTAATTTGCATTACGTTTCCTCTCTAGTAGATATAAACCCAATGGTACTACTAAATACTCCTAAATAATAAATATAATTACAAAAACAAGTTTTATGATACAAACTATCTCAATAATAATTCAATAGTAAAACTTTTAGGAATTCTTATTAATGAAAAATTAAGTTGGCATGACCATATAAATTTGATATCAGGAAAATTATCTAAAGGATTATTCTCTCTAAAAAGACTTTCCAGCAATGTAAAAACAGAAGTACCGATACTCAAAATTATATATTATGCAAACATTCACAGCCATCTAAGCTATGGCACTCTAATATGGGGAGATGAAGCATATTCAGAAATAATATTTAAATTATAAAAAAGAGCAATAAGGATGATGTGCAATTTAAATCCAAGAACATCATGCAAGCCATACTTCATTGGACTTGAAATAATGACTTTACCATAAATTTACATATATCAATAGGCATTACACACAAAGAAAAATGTATTACAATATAAGAAAAAAATAGAAATTCATAAGTATAATACTCGCAAAAAAGAAGACTTAAGTTCAAAATTTATTTAATACAATCACACCAAGAAAAATTTCCAAGAAATGTCAAGAAAAGTATATAACAGATTAAACTTGAAAACAAGAGAATTGTCATATAAAAAATTCAAAAAGAAGTAAAATTTAAATTAATAACAAAATGTATTTATGAAATTGAAGAATTTTTCTGAAAACTGATCATATTGTGTAATATATTAACAATAATTGTATTTATTTTACTTTACACATCCAAGGATGTCAAAGTTTATTATTAAACGATAAGAAATGAATCTCGCAGTAATGAAATGGTATCATAAATATTTTATTGGTCCCAGTTTTCTGTTGGGCAAAATGCTAATTGACACAAATGATAAAGCCCTTAATTTAGTAGCATAGTTTATATCCAATAGACATGTTTACATCAAAATCAGGAAAACTAGTATTCAGTTAATTATAAATTTGGTTCAAAACACTCTCTTATTAATATTGGAGCACCACAAAGAACAGTGCTTGAACCTTTGTTTTTTTTGGTGAATTTCCTATGGAAAAGTTAACTATTAGCATGACCTGCACGGTGAAACTTAAGCCCGGGACCAACATAGAAGTTCCTAACGTGACCCCCTGAAAACATTTTGGGGGTCGTTCAAAATTATATATATATATATATACACACATATACAGTGTGTAAAAAAAGTCCGCCCGTTCCCCTTTAATTTTATTGTTTGTTAAAACAGACAAATTACATTTGGGGAACGATACTAACTTAACCCAAATTATCTTTTGACGTTATCGACAATTTTGAGTGTCCCCAAAAATGGGGGATTTTGGGGGCAACTCAAAATTTTCAAATGTAAACCCCTTTTGAGTGACCCCTCATTTTAAAGAGCTTTACAAAAATAGACGAATGGTGGAGGTTGGGTGTCTGTAGCGAGTCTCTATCCAAAATGGCAGCTTGTCAAAGTTTTGAATACAACTCATTCTTGAAACCTGGTGCCTAAGACTTTTGGAGTTTTAATTTCACCTTCTGAATGTATATTGATGAAACTTGGTATGTGGCTTCACCTAGTTGAGTTATATTGATATTTGCATGAAAACCCATATTTTTATTTTGTGTTCCTTGTTGCAGCAAACCGCTTACTCATCCCCCATGTAATTCTTATAGAGAATAATTAAAATATATGTTGCTTATTTATTAATGAATATTGATGAAACTTGGCATGTGGCTTCATCTGTTTGAATTATATTTATATTTGCATAAAAACCAATTTGTTTTGCTCCTTGTTTCAGCAAACCTACACACTCATTCCAAATGTTATTCTTGTAGAGAATAATTAAAATTGTTTATATCGCTTTTTGTGAATTTATTTGTATGAAACTTGGTATGCGGCTCAATGTGGTATTAAGACATATCTTATGCATTGGAAATTCGCTGAGTCCGCAGGTTTGCTGCGACATTGGTATTAATATTATACAGTGAATAACTAATTAATGTTCCTAATAAAGGTTATATGATATTATTCAATTATGATATAACCTTTTATAATTCTAATTTAAATAGCTCTGGATCCAAAACTAATAAATTGATCAAAAATTTCAAATTAGCCTATATACAATTTCTAATATCCTTTGTTTAGTAATAATAATAATTTAAAAATTATTAATATAAAAACACAATTCATGACATTTAATAAGGATCCATTAAAAGTTTCATTTCCATACTGTACTTGATATTACAAGAAACTCAACTTGAGTACTAAGGAGATTCTTGTCTTACATTTTCCAGTAATTTATCATTAATATCTTAATATCTCTTTTTAACAGACTTCAAAAAACAGGAGGTTATAGAAACCAACATCCGTTGGTATGTTCTTTCATGTGCATAACTTTGTTGTACTTTAACGGATTTTGATGATTTTGGTATTGTTTTGTAGGTCTCAATTCCAAGGTGATCCCACATTAATTTCAATCAAATCCAACATCAGGGCTCTGCCCTGAAGACCTTTAAAGTTTCAATGTAAATCTTATGGAGGAATGATGTTCAATTGAAATGTGCATATTAATCAGCTGTAGTCTAAAATAAGATGTAACCCATGATGAAAATTTAAAAAACTATACTAATGGAATGGCAACGCAATTTTTAATTAGTGTATGAGATTAAATGTAGATCATACTCAGAATGCAGGATACAAAATTGTTTTGCCGGTATCCTATACGTACATGTGAGGATGATTATAACAGGAAATAAGATCAACAATCGTTAAACAAATTAAACTACTTATAGAAATTCCAAACTAAAAACTCAGTATTTTTCCCTGCCTTAAAATTTCTGCGAGACCGAAAGGCTGGAGGTTAGTCACCGTGAAGCTTATCACTAAATATTAATAACGAATAATTACAATTACATTATGAACTGATATCAAGGGGCATTTCAATTATTTCATTATATAAACTTGAAATTTGGTATTTTGTCATGGAATAGAACTTAGCCTAATTGTTTCTGGGACTGATCTGTTGTCAAGTGACTTGCTAAGAAGTTTGCTTGACTTCAGGTCACACAGTTAACTTTAATTTTCCCCTGCTCAGAGCTACGTTCGCTTAGTCTTAAGTAAATTCCTTCTTTACCAGGTCTATGACAACCCTGCTCACTTCGCGATTCTGCTTATTATGGCCTGTGTCAGCCTAGCTTAGGATGTAGGGCTGTAGCAGGAAAATTATGTCTCTTAATAGATGTCCCGTATCCTTTGGACGCCTGGATTGTGGGACTAATAGGGGTGATGGCAAGAAATATGTATGCGTTCTTGAGTCTGATCCCTGTGGATAAATCATCAAATATGACTAAGACTGCCTTAAGTAGCTTCCCAATCCCTAGCTCGATTTAGGGCTGGTCATTTAAATATGTTCTTGATTCCCATACTTAATAGCTGACCGTCCCTCCATCACCCCATCCCCTCCCTCCATCATATGTTTTGGCACAGCAGTTCCCTTTGAACCTAAGCGAGGCCAATGCTGTTGTTCTTGTAAAAATGCTGCCACAGTAACTGACATTACTAGACACGATAAGGGAGTGTTTTGTTGCCTCCTAAGATTCGTTGAAAGACATTAAAAATAACATGTTCCACGTGTAATATGAGTAAGATTGCTTGCTTGCAACTCTTAGGTCAAAACGGCACGAAGGCTTTAAAAAATAAATTAGGATTAACTAGGTTAAAAATGTGCTTTAGACAAGTCTGATCCTAGAAAAATTATCAAACAATCAAGTCTAAACCAAATTGAAATGTTGGTTTATATGGTTTAAAATAAAAACAATGAATTAATAACAGCTGTTAAAAAATTGTAGTAGTATCGCTCAACCTGGTTCTGTCGTGACTAATAGCTACGAAAATCTAAATTGGATTACTTTTAGATTATTTCCAATTACTAAAAATAATGTAATAAACTCTTTTTAACAAAAAATAGAACCGACCCCAATAATTATAAAAACGCGCTAAAACGTGTGAAATAAATAATTACATGTTTCTTTTAATTTACCAGTGATTTATACATATATAAATAAACAGCAATTGTCTTAAATTAGGGCTTTAAATTAAGTAGGCCTACTTGTATAATTGTTTGTTTTGATTTGGAGTTGGTGCTGTACTTGTAACACAATATTTAAACCTACTTAATTTACAGCCCTAATTTAAGACAATTGCTGTGTATTTACTTATGTTACGCTCCTCACACTGGTATATTAAAAGAAACATTTAATTAATTATTCCACACTTTTTAATTATTGGAGACGGTTCTATTTTTTGTTCAAAAGAGTTAATAATAATAATAACTTCATGATAGAAGATCTATGTAAAACCATGGTATATTAATGATTAACCCTTTTAGTGTTATGGACCGATATATCGGTTTTTAATCCGCACCAATAAACCAATTTGTTACTGCTGCATAAGCTGTTGTACCATTAGGAGCTGTCTGCAGTATGTGTCTTGACATGTGGTGAAACCTGGTAGACACAAACTGAACTACCTCGTCCAGCGCCTAGCCTATAATACCACCTGGAGCGCTACAGCTGCTAGTCTGATCAGTGGCTGTGCGGTCTAAGGCGCTATCTTCCTGGCTGGGGGTAACACTTGCATCGAGGGTTCGAAACAGTTTATGGTTTTTATGTGCAACTCATGGAGAGTTCACCAGTCTGTGGCAGAGTTGAAGGGGAATGCGGACCTTAAGCAAACGGTGGACGGCTCGCGTCCATGCTAACGGGATTGGTGGATTCTTTGTGAGTTGCACATCTGATCAGATGTTTTGCTACTTTTTATCCATCCTTTACTGTGTGTGTCCACCGGAAGCACGTTTTTAGTGAATTTCCTTTGGAAAGTGAACTATTAGCATGACCCACACGGTGAAACTTAAGCCCGGGACCACCATAGAAGTTCCTAACGTGACCCCCTGAACACGTTTTGGGAGGTCGTTCAAAATTTTATATATATATATATAGACATATATATATATATATATATATATATATATGTGTATGCACTCTAGCGGTCACATTTTTTGTCCGATTTACTTCAAATTTGGTAGGGACATTCCTTTCTATAACCTGTTGGACAAGTTCGTTGGGCAAAACAATCGAAAAACTCTAAACCCATTTTTTGGGGATTAATCTTTCAAATTTCGAGTTTTTGGGCCCAAAAAGGGTCAGAAAAGCTCCAGATGTAAAGTTAATGCATGTAAAAAGATGGGAATTAGAGAGGCGAAAGTTTTAAGCCCTCTCTCGTCATTCTAGCATAAATATTTACCAAGTTATTAAAGAAAATGTGTATCGGCTAAACACAGTACGTTGTCTTACGGGGGTTTTACAATAAAAAAAGCCTGTTATTCCTTTGTTAGAGTACTTGTATCATCCCCAGCAACCTCACGCCTAATTTCAAGCCTGTCTGGACCTTCTCCTAGCCTTATAATGAGCAAAATTATTGTATTCCCAGCTTTGCAAGTAAATGAAACCAGGAGTATCAGAACAGCAAAAAATCAATGTTTTCAGATTTCAATAAAAATTGGACAAATGTATGTTTTTACACTGATTTTGAGTTTTAAAAGTTTTTATGTGGAAATTCACTTCCCTCACGTCAGCGTGCTGCGTGCGAACTCGTAGTGTGAACTGATCAAGCATTCAAGACATTAAAAAATCAACAAAACATTACAGATTCAACTACTCCATTCAGAATCTTAGCACTGAAAGGGTTAAAATACTGTTCCATCAAGTTGTTGCACAGTAAAAAAGCTACCCACTGAGCCTGCTTTCAAGCTTACCAGAATAATACTTGTATTGGCACCACTACAAAGATTCTTGAAGATCATGCAAACAAAGAGATTTTGATTTGATTTGACTGATTTGAAATGTGACTAATTTGGTGTATCATTCATATATCCATATTTCTTTTGGACACATGTTTTGGGGGGTGAGCATCAATAAGAAAAAGTAAATGCTCTTCAACAAATGTCTATGCAAACTCTTTTTAAAATTCCTGAAAGAAATTTGTATCAGCTTTTATTCAACAGCACAAGATTTTAACTCTTGCATCTTCATAGATTAAGAAGAACTGATTATGTTATGCATACTTCATACAAAAATATACTCTATATAAAAGAACATATCTACATTTGAAATGAAAATTAATATTCACTCTGAGATAAATAAGTACAAAATATGCAAAACATATTTTATAAAAAAGATGCAGAAATTGTTACCTAAATTACATAACTTTTTATAAATCACCAAAAGAACTCAAGAAAATTTATGATATAAAGATTTTAAGACAGATTCAAAGTGTTTTTTCTAAGTTTTCTAAAAAACGAGAAATTAAGTTATAAAACAAAATTTTGTAATTTTTATATTTAATTAAAGTACTTCTTAGCAAACCCATCAGTGGCAATTGTGTTTGCATATACATAATTAAACACGACATACATAATTAAACGAAGTTTTCATAACAAGTTTTAGATTCAGAATAACTTTAGTAATTTATTTGTACAATATGTATACAAAGCAAAGAAGATTTATGTTTGATATCAACATAAAATCAAATATTACAAGGGTGAATACAATTTTTTATTAATTTCAATTTTACAGTTCTTCAAAATATAGGACCTTACCTATAAATCATAATTTCAACGCTTTTTATGATTGTTTTAATTTATTTATGTTTTACAAAATACAAATTGTTTCCCTTAAGTAATACTTCTCAACGTACTTATAATAGTTCAGGAAATAAAAACTTAAAGTTAATTTAAAAAAAGACAGTTTTATAAAAAAGTTATTTTTACTGCTAAAGTAATGGACTTGTATCACTGTTTTGTTTAGGCTACTTGACATAGGGAAATCTAGTGTCTTTATTTAACCAAAAGTTAACACACAAACAAGTTTACGAGATGGTCACGCACATATAGGATACGAAGGCTAAAGATTTATCAGTACACAATTGTGAGTACAATCACAAAGAAAATACCACCAAATTTTTGTTTGCTTTATCTTTTGAAGGTACAAAATTTGATTCAAAAAAGAAATAACAGCTAAGCACAATGCAAAGGTTTGTGATAAATATTACGAATGGTTTATAATCACAAGATTCTAAGGAGGCTTAGTGTTTAAGAATTAAAAGTGTGTTTTTTCACTGTACAATTTCCCTCACAATGTTCACCCCTCAGGTCCTCACCACTCGAGCATGAGCAGGGAAGAGCGCCAGAAAGCTCTATGGGAACAATATTTCACTGTACAATTTCCCTCACAATGTCCACCCCTCAGGTCCTCACCACTCGAGCATGAGCAGGGAAGAGCGCCAGAAAGCTCTATGGGAACAATATTTCACTGTACAATTTCCCTCACAATGTTCACCCCTCAGGTCCTCACCACTCGAGCATGAGCAGGGAAGAGCGCCAGAAAGCTCTATGGGAACAATATTTCACTGTACAATTTCCCTCACAATGTTCACCCCTCAGGTCCTCACCACTCGAGCATAAGCAGGGAAGAGCGCCAGAAAGCTCTACGGGAACAATATTTCTTCACCTGCCGCTGCCTCAAGTGCTCCAAGAGTTCGCAGTCCGAGTTCCGCCAGTTCTCTGCGCTCCGATGCTCGTTCTGCAGCAACCCTGTCATGGAGGGGGCAGAGGAATGTTCTGAGTGCGGTCGACCCCAGATGTTGGTAGAACTGGTCAACATGGCTCTTGCTGCACAGGAGGGCTTCCACCAAGGTTGGTGAGAATATACGGTTTTATGCATTTGTGGTAAACTGACTCACTTGTGAACAATTTTAATCAGCTGTTTACAGATCCATGTTGGTTATCTAACCAGCTGTCATAGTATATCCGGTTTCACGCGGGAATAAAACCTGTGGGGGGCTGAATTCTGTGGTTACCCCGTGGAATTACTACGAATAATAATCAGATGTTTGAATTTTCATCAGCTCAAACCAAAGTGAATGTCCAAAAGAATAACACTGAATTGGAACTTGACTCCCCGTGGGGTGGAGCCCTATGAGAATTTCTTAAAATCCTTTCTTCTTGGTTACCTATGTTATGAAAGTATTCATGTAAACTTTTGTGGTTGTAAGTGTAGCGGTTTGGCCTGGAGGATGATCGGTTTTTCGTATTTATTGGTATAGAAGATTTGACAATGTTTACTTTTGTGACATTTAATCTTACTTTTACTCTTGGAGGAGTTTATGTTGTATAAAACCTTGATTTCTCTAAAGGTTTTTAGCGAATTTCCCCTATAGGGAAGAAGCTATTAGCGTAGTTGGCATGGTAAGACCTAGGCCCGGGACCATGATAACTTTTCGTTTTGAGGTCCCCAGACCCCAAAAATACCATTCGTTCAAAACTGTAGATATATATGTAGGTATGTAGATGTACTGTAGGTATATGTGTCCGTGAGCACGATAACTCTCGTAAAAATTATCCGATTTTGATGAAATTTGGTATAAACGTGTAAAGCAACATTTATGACTCTTAGTTCAAAAACCAGCCAGATCGCTTTATCCGAAAGGGTATTTTTGGGGGGTTTTGTATCCCAAAAATGGGTTTTTTGAATTTTTTACATATAATTTTGGAAATAGTCAAATTTTAGTTTTCACCAGTGTATTCAGCTTAAAAAAATACACAATTTGGTATTTTGATCATTCCTCTACGTCAATTGGTTACCGAGATATTGAAAGTGCTAAGCACAGTACGTTGTCTAATGTTATTCTTATGGAGGAAAAGAAAAATTTTATATCTCGCTTATTTATGAACGTACACTGATGAAACTTGGTATACGGCTTCATCTAGTTGTGCTGCATTGGTATTTGCTCAAAAAAAATTTTTGTCAAAAGCTCTTGTAGCAGCAAACCTGCGTACTCAGCCCCATGTTATTCTTATGGATAATAATTAAATGCTACGTATCCCTTAATTATGAACATAAATGAATAAAAACCGGTATATGACTTCAACTAGTTGAGTCATATTGATATTAGCATAAAAATAAATTTGTTGTGTTCCCTGATGCAGCAAACCTGCGTACTCAGCCCCAATGTTATTCTTATAGGGAATAATTAAAATTGTATATATTGCTTATTTGTGAATATATTTTTATGAAACTTGGTAAGTGACTTTATGTAGTATTAAGACATTTATATCTCCATTGGAAATTCGCTGAGTATGCAGGTTTGCTGCGATGGGGGTATTTTCTTTTATTACAGCATTTAATATCTTGTGCCTTTCCATGACTATCATTTTGAATGCCAGTGGGTGTTGTTTTAAACACTATCGGTTTTAAGTGTGTGTTGTGTTCAAAACACCACATTTTGATTTAACAGATCTGAGAAATCGAATCATAATGCAATGAAGAGGTATTCAAAGAGAAACATTAAAAAAGTCAGGGATGAGTTTGAGAACAGGCTGTATTATTGCATGGAAAGAAAATTTTGAAAAAATGTTATAATAAATTGCAAGAAATCGGTGAAGTATTATAGTAACACAAATAATTTGCAATTGTTAGGTACGCCTAGTCTTTGTTGCTAATTAACACAATTTTAAACTTAAATCTTTATTCTGTTTTGAATATTCAGTAATATATGTGCTTAAAGCTAACGGTATATCACAGTTTTAAGTAATAAATTATACAACGTACAATATCTCAAAAACAAATTATTTTCAATTGTTGTTTTCACCAAAAAGTTTATTTTTTAATCCTCTTTATTAGCGAATTTCCCCTATAGGGAAGAAGCTATTACCGTAGGTCTCATGGTAAGACTTAAGCCCGAGACCATGATAACTTTTCATTTTGAGGTCCCCAGATGCCAAAAACACCATTCGTTCAAATTTTTATATATGTATATATATATATATATATTTATATATATATATATTTATATATATATATTTATTTATATATATATATTTATATATATATTTATATATATATATATATGTGTCCGTAAGCACGATAACTCTCGTAAAAAAGGTCCGATCTTAATGAAATTTGGTACAAATGTGTAAAGTACCATTTATTTGAACAAGTTCGAAAACCAGATGAATCGCACCATCCGAAAGGGGGTTTTTGGGGGGTTTTGTACCCCAAAAATGTGTTTTTTGGGGTTTTCACATGTAATTTTAATTTAAATCAAATTTTAATTTACACCATTGAATTCAGCTTAAAAAAAAAAAACAATTTGGTATTTTGATCATTGCTCTACGTCAATTGGTTACCGAGATATTGAAAGTGCTAAACACAGTACGTTGTCTAATGTTATTCTTATGGAGAAAAAGAAAAATTGTATATCTCGCTTATTTATGAACATAAACTGGCAAAATTTGGTATATGGCTTGATCTGGTTATGGTTTATTGTTGTTTGCACAAAAAAATTTTTCGCCTATGGTTCCTGTAGCAGCAAACCTAGGTACTTGGTCTCCATGTTATTCTTATGGAAAATACTTAAAATGTTATATATCGCTTATTTATGAATGTATATGGATGAAACTTGGTATGTGACTTCACTAAGATGAGTTCGATTGATATTTGCATAAAAACCCATTATTTTGTGTGCCTTGTTGCAGCAAACCTGCGTACTCATCCCCAATGTTATTCTTATGGAGAATAATTAATATTTTAAATATCGCTTGTTTTTGAATACATTTCTTATGAATCCTGTTAAGTGTTATGTTATATATTCATTGGAAATTCGCTGAGTATGCAGGTTTGCTGCGACGGGTGTATTTTATATGTCGCATGGGGTACTTTGATATTTTAATTTTTAAGTTTGAGGTATGGTGGAGAGGGGGTTGAATAGGGGGCTCACTTTTAAGGTAAGTAATTTTCCCCCAATGAGAATATGTTTCCCGTTTAATGTACATTTATTTCTCTTTTAGTTTTGTTATGAAAAAATATGCAGTTTTTGTAAAAACACTCTGTATATAATATATGTATGTATTTAATGTCATGTATGTGAATACACTGTGAGTGTAAATAAATTTGTAAGAGTTGCAAGTCTTTTAGCGAATTTCCCCTATAGGGAAGAAGCTATTACCGTAGTCGGCATGGTAAGACCTAGGCCCGGGACCATGATAACTTTTCGTTTTGAGGTCTCCAGACCCCAAAAACACCATTCGTTCGAAACTGTATATATATATATATATATATATATATATATATATATGTGTGTGTCCGTGAGCACGATAACTCTCGTAAAAATTATCCGATTTTGATGAAATTTGGTATAAACGTGTAAAGCAACATTTATAACTTTAAGTTCGAAAACCAGCCAGATCGCTCTATCCGAAGGGGTATTTTGGGGGGGTTTTGTACCCCAAAAATGGGTTTTTTGAATTTTTTACATATAATTTTGGAAATAGCCAAATTTTAGTTTTTACCATTGGACTCAGCCTAAAAAAACACACAATTTGGTATTTTGATCATTTCTCTACGTCAATTGGTTACCGAGATATTGAAAGTGCTAAACACAGTACGTTGTCTAATGTTATTCTTATGGAGGAAAAGAAAAATTTTATATCTCGCTTATTTATGAACGTATACTGACGAAACTTGGTATACGGCTTCATCTGGTTGAGGACCATTGATATTTGCTCAAAAAAAATTTTTTCTAAAGGCTCCCGTAGCAGCAAACCTGCGTACTCAGCCCCATGTTATTCTTATGGAGAATAAGTAACGTGTTATCTCCCTTAATTATGAAAATAAATTAATGAAATTTGGTATGTGGCTTTACCTAAATGAGTTATATTGATATTTGTATAAAACCCCATTTTTTGTGTTCCTTCCTTCAGCAAACCTGCATACTCAGCCGCCATGTTATTCTTATGGAGAATAATTAAAATGTCATAAATCGTTTATTTATGAATGTATATTGATGAAACTTGGTATGTGGCTTTATGTGGTATTAAGATACATATATATACATTGGAAATTCGCTGAGTACGCAGGATTGCTGCTACGGGGGTATTTTTAATTACATTCCATGAATAAATTAGCAATATTTTAGGTTTTAGGTAAGATTGAGTAATGGAGCAGAGAAACTCTCAACAACATTTACTTCTTGTATTTAATTTTCTGGTCATCTGTTATGATAATGATAACTGTTATATTACTCCAATAATAATTTTACTGTCTGCAATTCTTTAACCAGATTTTGATTACAATTTGTATGCCTATAGAGATTGATAGGGAAAACCCAATATTCAGATATTGTGCAATTATTTCATAAAAGTCTAGTTGTGCTATGTATTAAAACGACAACCCGCCCCCAAGTTTAACCAATTATTGACTCATTTTCATATAGATTGCAATTTAATTCACACTAACAATGAGTTTATGTTGGAGAAATTTGCTCATTAATTTACCAAACAACCTGTTTTAGGTCAAATTTCACAAACAGACTTTAACTCTTTCTCGGAACATAACAATATTCACATTCTCACTCTATGGTATTGTAATAGCCTAACTCTTTCTGCTTCAGGTCTAAAACATATGAAAGAAGGCAACATTGAAAATGCTTTCCATATTTTGGATAAAAGTGTTATTTTGGCATCAAAATGCCTCTATAAGCATAATTCTGACTTGCGAACATACAAAGATGCTTTGGCTCGAGTTTATGCTGAATTAGGTAAGTACTATAGTAATGATAATTATATTTATAAGAATAGTTCTAATTGCAAAACAATAACAAATGGAACAGGATAAACAGGGCAGGATCCGGGGCTCGGGATTGGTTATTATTTAATAACTTATTGGAGATTTCCAAATCAAATCAAACCATCTTTATTCATTGCAATACAAATAGTACAGAATAATAGGGTTGTCAATAATAGCGTAATTAATACAAGCTTTGTAACTTAATACTAAGGTATATAATTTAATAACATTGTTATTTATTGCACAGTTTCTTATAATTATATGAACTATTCAAAAAACTCCTCTAAAGAATATAAAATTTACAAATCATAAATTTCTTTAACTTGTTTTTAAGACAGTTTTTCAATCAACAGTGTTGCCAGACGTGATTTCAGACGTGAGGAAATTATTGTTGTTTATTGTACGAAATCGTAAGTTGCTGTAAAGAATGTACCACTGCAACAGTTAGAAAATGTGTTTTCATGGATTTTAGTTTTTTGCTGGGGTACTTTTTCTGGAGCAGTAGGGTTCTTGTATTAATTATTATTAACCGTGTAATATTGCACAACTCAACTGGCCACGGCAACATTGTACTGCAAACAGAATTGTGTAGATGTCCACTTAATATGATTTTTGATCGTAGAGAAAGTAGATCTATTGCATTGGTTGATCAGATCGACAGTTTAAAACATTTGTACTTTTATATTTCGTTTTTTTTTTTCAAACATTTGTACTTTTATATTTCGTTTTTTTTTTCAAACATTTGTACTTTTATATTTCGTTTTTTTTTTTCAAACATTTGTACTTTTATATTTCGTTTTTTTTTCAAACGAAGGACCGAAAACAGCATTGTTGGATTATTTCTGTTATGGAGCTCTACCGATGCAAATTACGAGAATTGTAGCATTGATTATTGAAAGTTTTTGCTTTTGTAAACGACTCTTTTCACTAGTCGGCGATTTAAATGTTCGGCTCGAACTTCGAGCTTTTTTGCGAATCTCGAGCCGAGCCGAATACTGTAATATTCAGCTCGAAAAAGCTCGAAGCTCGAATACTCGCACACCCCTAAAACAAAGTAAAAAGTTATTTGATTGACAAAGCTTTGTATTCTCTGGAGGAGTACTTTCCACCCTCTCGTGGATTTACTATTGATTTTGTTTTTCATTATTTATTTTTAGTCTCAAGTTCTACTCTTAAGTTTTTATGACGCCATTCAATGTACATAACATGTATTTTATGAATAAAGATTTATTTGATTTGATTTGATTTGATATTTAATTTACCACTCGACTCGATCAAAAAATATGATACTCGCCCACCCCTATATTTTTCTTAGTATAAAAATTCCTGAGGAAATTTTATTGCAAACTTTATCAATATGCGAACTCCAATTAAGACCAATTACAAAAGGAATAAGTGTTATCTAAAGCCCCAATCATAATTATTTTACGTTAGTACTTAAGACAAGATCCCAATGAATTTATATGAATTCAATGAAAATCGTTTTACTGAAATGCATAGAATGAAGTTTAGATATTTTAGGTTTATTTTTTAAATAATTCCACAAATTTATTTTATTGCCATTCTATTCATTATTTTTTTTAGAAATTGAGTGAAGAAAATTTAAATAAAATTCAGCACCTAGGTAACCTTTTCGTCAAAGAGTACCAGTAGCGGACATGATAATTAGACTAGTTACTTGATAAAAAATAATTGAAGATTAAACAATTCCTTCCTCTTACGAGAACAAAATTAAGGTATTGATTGAGATCGTAAAAAAGCTAGGTCCTAAGTCACTTTTGTTTCAGGAACAAGCAGAATAAAGAAACAATTATGTACTTTGTGTCTCCTCTAGCAACCTTAATGAATTTATGTTTAACTTCCCAGATATGTCTGGGACATTCCCAGATAAGTTGAAGGTCTCCAAGACACATCAATTTTTTTAGACTGATTGACTGATTAATAAAGGCCTGTTGCAATTGTTCTCACTTACCTTATCCAAGGTATTTTAAATAGACATTATAAATCAGTTTAGTCAGTTTTTTTAAGCTAGAAACCTGCTCTGTAAGGAACAATTTGGTTTTGAAGAGGACCTTCTACAAATGATGTGGTAGTGAGGCTTGTGGAAGAGTTTTCAGATTCTTTATAGCTATAAGAAAAAATACTTTACCTTTTTGTGTCCGACTCATTTTCTGAACTTAGCCCCAAGTTAGGTTCGTCATGCTCAGACTCTCCTCAGAGAGTACTTGAAAAGAATTTTGAGAAATTGGTAGAGACCATTCAGTTTGAAAATTTTTTAAAGATTTTTTAATAGTGACAACAAAACTTTATTTAAAGTTATTAGCTTTATGGAAAATTAAAAAATGTTTGGACCTCTTAATTTCTATGATTTCTAAGCTAGAATTTTTCCAGTAATGCAGATTATGCCATTTCATTAGCGGCCTAAAGCACTGGTAACCACCAAATTTAAAATTGTTGGAGCCGTTTTTAAAACATGTGGGTTTTCTGGTTTTTAACAGATTTTGGGTCATAATTTATTATTTTGCGGGCACCCTTTAAAATAGTAAATAAAATACTGTGGATTAGTACTTACGGTACATAACAAATTTGGTCAAAATTGTCTTTAGGTCTACAAATATCCATACAGACAGTCAGACATCACCTCAAAAACCACTTTTTTGGGGTTCATGGAGCATCAAATATTTCCACCGATGCATCAAATACAAAAATGTTGGCAAAAACAATTGTATCTCCATATACCATGTATAGGGAGAGAAATTAAAAATGTATTTTATAATAATACATGTACAGTATCATTTTTACTTTCTCCCCTTATACATAGTATATAGAGAAAGTATTGTTTTCGTCAAAATTTTCGAATTTGAGTTGTTAGTGGAAATATTCGTTTTGGTGCTCCCTGAACCCAAAAAAGTGGTTTTTACGTGATGTCTGTCAGTGTGTGTGTGTGTGTGTGTGTGTGTGTGTGTCCGTCCGTGTGTGTGTGTGTGTGTGTGTGTGTCTGTGTGGATGTGTACAGAGCTAGAGCCTTAACCAATGGGCCGATTTTTATGAAATTTGGCATGTAGGTACTAATCCACGATATCTCCAGGCGTTTTTTTCATTTTTTTGAATTTTTGATTTTGAAGGGTAATTATCCCCCCAAAACCGCCAAAAAACATGAAAAATCCAAATTTCTCAAAAACGGCTCTAACGATTTTGATTAAACTTTAGTCATTTGTAGAACTTCAGTTTTCCAACAAAATGGCACCACCCGCATTCCTGTAAAAATTCGGGTTCAGAAATTACAGGACTTAAAACATCAAAAATTCAGTTTTTTGGATTTTCATAAAAAGACATAAACATAAGAAAATATTACTATTCACCATTAAAAAGATCTCAAAAAACTAAATAATTTAGTATTTTGAATTACTATTCTACGATTGCTGGTTTCGGAGAAAATTGAAATTTTCATTTTGCGGTAAACGCAGTACGTTGTCCAATGTTATTCTTATGGGGAATAAAAAAATTACTATTTCTCTCTTATTTACTGATAAATTTCATTCAAACTTGATATGCTTGTCAAGTTAGTATTGACCAACAGAGGAAATTCGAAATATGTTGACCCTTATTAACCCTGGGGGGGGGATAGGGGGCATTTCCCCTCTTAAAACCACGAGTGTAGCAATGGATTCTGTAGTGCCTCCAAAGCAGGGATTTGGGTGGATGTGTTTTAAAACAACTTGTTTACAAGATTTTCTGTACATTCGACCGTGCTTTGTATTCTATATTTAGTAAATAAAAAGTAATTTATTCATTAAAGTTGGGCTAAAGGGAGAAAGTATGTGTCAGTTTCCTGATACCGTTTATTATGTCTATCTGAAGTGATAACTTATTGCCTTATGTAATGAGGTTTTAGCGAATTTCCCCTATAGGGAAGAAGCTATTACCGTAGGTCTCATGGTAAGACTTAAGCCCGAGACCATGATAACTTTTTGTTTTGAGGTCCCCAGATGCCAAAAACACTATTCGTTCAAATTTTTATATATATATATCTATATATGTGTCCGTGAATGTGATAACTTGAGTAAAAAACGTCCGATTTCATTAAAATTTGGCTCAAATGTGTAAATTGACATTTATGACTAAGTTCGAAAACCAGAAAAAACGGACCATGGGAAGGGGGGTTTATGGGGGTTTTAAATTTTTCAAAAATCAGTTTTTTGAATTTTTCACCCTAAAATTTTTAAAACACTTAATTTTGGTTTTGACCATGTTATAGAGCTTAAAAAAACAAATAATATGGTATTTTGAATTATTAACCTAGCTTAAGTGGTTGCGGAAAAAATCCAAAAAAACATGCTCATAAAATCTCCCATGTTAATCTTATGGGAAAAAGGTTTTTGGCTTTTCCACAGTTAATTTTACTTTAAACTTCACATTTGCTTTTACCAATCACTTCAGCTCCACAAAACAATCATTTTGGTGTTTAAATTGTGATTCTACGTCCAACCGTTGCAGAGATATTCAAATTGCTAAATACAGTACATTGTCCAATGTTATCCTTATGGAGAATAAATAAAATTTGATATCTCGATTATTTTTGAATTTATATTGATACCTTGGTATGTGGCTTCACGTTGTACTGGTATATTGATATTTGCACAAAAAATAAATGTTTAGTTGATTGTCCCCGTAGCAGCTAACCTGCATACTCAGCCCTAATGTTATTCTTATGGAAAATAAGTAAGTTTTGTATCTCCCTTAATTATGAACATAAATTAATAAAACTTGGTAAGTAGCTTCACCTGGTTCAGTTATATTGATAATTGCATAAAAACTCATTTCTTATCTTCCTTGTTGCAGCAAACCTGCGTACTCAGTCCTAATGTTATTCTTATGAGGAATAAATATAAATATAAATCACTTATTTATGAATGTATTTTTGTCAAACTTGGTAAGTGGCTTTATGTAGTAGTGAGAAACATAAATGCATTGTAAATTCACTGAGTACGCAGGTTTGCTGCGACGGGGGGTATTTTTTATTTATCAGCTTAGGTTGTATTTTTACTTGCTGGTCATCTTAACTGTTCTCAAAGGTATAGTAAAGTGGTACCGGTTTTCATAAAATGAATTTGTTATTAAAAAAAGGTAGTTGTATTCTTGTATAGTTATATAATTATATAACTTTAATAAATAAGGTACATTACAAAAATTGTCAAATTTGTGGCTCGTTTCCAAATTGGTAGAAAAACTGTTCAAAACTATGGTTCATTTCCAAATTTGTCTTCGTCTAGGGCGCAAGAATAGGTCATGGTGTTCTGCTCCAGAGCTGATTCGTCAACTTCACATTCAAGGGTAACTGTTTTCCACCAACAAACATTCTCTTTCGGGGGGATGAAGTCAATGTTCTCTGAGAACGAAGGGTACTTGTACTTCTTCCTGCAGGGGATGCAGTACTTTCCAATTGTATCACCGTCGTGGAGGCAGGTTTGAAACCCTCCCACCTTTCCCCCCGGCAGGCATGGTGGCCGGATCAGGTGTGACGGCAGCTGATATTTCTCCTTTTCCTTCTTTTTCTCTTTCTCTAGTTCCTCCTCTTCGATGACCCATGGTGAAATACCGCATGTTCCGGCATTGTATGCGTGCGGTGGCATTGTTCCCTTGCGTTTTTGCAAGCGGGGAGCTCCGGTTGATATTTTGCGATGGATGAGTGTGTAACTGCTCTGCAGTCTTTTTAGTGTTATATTCCTGTGGGACATTTTTATATAATAAGATTTTTACACTAGAATTTTTTAACTTTAAATTTTAGGAGTGTATGTGTCAAAGCCAAAATTTTGATTGAGCTTGTGTTTCCTTGGAAACAAATAGACAATGTGTAAGGTTTGAATAGCTGTTTGTTGGTTTTTAAACTGTGTAGCCTGTTCACAAAAAATCACCTTAATTCCTTAATAAGAGGTTTAAAAATTTGGATTAATTTAGTAATTATATATATAGTTTGTTTGGTTTGAACTGGTGCAAATGCAGTACACGAATCTTTTATGGACAGTCACATTTTATAAGTGTAAACAAAACTTATAATGCTCATTGATGACAGAACGAAGTGGAGGAATCTATGTATTAACCCTTTTACTGCCGACCATTTTTTTTATGACGTCACCAAAAATGCCAGACCACTATTAAGATTTACTTGCCAAGACTGCCAGGTTCAATTAGACCAAATTTCACGCTCACATTAAAGAATTTGTAACTTTTATTTTTCATCAGAAATTTATAAGTTAGGCCTTGTTTTATTTGTATTGAGTTGTTTGTTTCAAATAAAATATATACTTTGGTGTATGTAATAGTTTTTTAGTTAAAATATATATATATACATATATACAAATAAAAAATATATATATTTTTTAGTTTGGACTATAAAAACTACCTCTAAAACATACCTCAACCAATTTTATTTATACATGTTGTAAAACAGGTATTAGTAAACACATACCAAAATTTTCATGCCATTACCTTGATAAATGCAGGAATTCTGTTTTTTTTTCAAAATTTATTCATATTTTCAAAATTGAACATAGTTGCATATACAATTGACAATATTTTTTTTATAAAAACATGTACATTTGGCTTATAAATTGAAAAATGTTGTAAGGAACATAAAATAACACTAAAAACATACTAAAATAATTAAACTAACAACGACAAAAATATTAAGAATATTTGAGAAAATTTCACGAAAAACCCTTTCAACACTGTGCTCACCGAAACAGGTAGGGTGAACACCTATTTACGATGGTATTTTCACTTACTGGCGATCTACTCCGCTTGTCCATTTTCGTAATGACATCAAAACTTTACTCACTAAACCACGGATAAATCCACAAACATAACCAACAAACCAACACCAGTAAACATAAACAACAATTGAAAGACGGACGGCAGACAACACTCACTACACAGAGCAACTGTCGACTATGCACAGACGGTAGGGGGAATCAATGAGTATAACTTTATAGGTTATACAAGTCATAGAGTATAAATTGTACTTTTCTATGTTCCTCATAGTCTTGACATCGAGTATCTCAAGTTTCGTGGCGTTTGGTAAACATTTAAGGTCAATAAGTTAGAAATATTAGACGTGCTTTATTGCGCACTTCGGCGATTCTCGCACAATTAGTGACGTGCGCATATGCGCACGTCGGCGTTTTTCGCACGATTCTCGACATGCGCAAATGCGCAATGTTTGTGTGTGTGTGTGTGTGTGTGTGTGTGTGTTTTTGCGTGTTTTTGCGTTTTTTGCGTTTTGTGTGTGTGTGTGTGTGTGTGTGTGTGTGTGTGTGTGTGTTTGTAATGCAATATCGTGAAGACGGCTGCACAGATCGTTTTCAGATATTACACAAATGTTTTCCAATATACTTCAAGCTTCCAGTTAAAAAATGGAACACATTCGTTAAACCGTTTTTTATTAATTAATATTTAAAAGTTGTAAAATTTCTATAAGGTAAAGCATTGGATAAAAATTACTGGTTTTAAGTGAAGGAATCTATGTATTAGCAGGGACACTGATTCGTTGTCCGTGTGTATGTGTGGGTTTGTGTGTTTGCAATGCAATATCGTGAAAACGGCTGCATGGATCGTTTTCAGATATTATACAAATGTTTTTCCAATACACTTCAAGCTTCCAGTTAAAAAATGGAACACATTCGTTAAACCGTTTTTTATTAATTAATATTTAAAAGTCGTAAAATTTCCATAAGGTAAAGCATTGGATAAAAATTACTGGTTTTAAGTGAAGGAATCTATGTATTAGCAGGGACATTGATTCGTTGTCCGTGTGTATGTGTGGGTTTGTGTGTTTGCAATGCAATATTGTGAAAACGGCTGCATGGATCGTTTTCAGATATTACACAAAAGTTTTCCAATACACTTCAAGCTTCCAGTTAAAAAATGGAACACATTCGTTAAACCGTTTTTTATTAATTAATATTTAAAAGTCGTAAAATTTCCATAAGGTATAGCATTGGATAAAAATTATTGGTTTTAAGTGGAGGAATCTATGTATTAGCAGGGACATTGATTCGTTGTCCGTGTGTATGTGTGGGTTTGTGTGTTTGCAATGCAATATCGTGAAAACGGCTGCTCAGATCGTTTTCAGATATTACACAAATGTTTTCCAGTACACTTCAAGCTTCCAGTTAAAAAATGGAACACATTCGTTAAACCGTTTTTTATTAATTAATATTTAAAAGTTGTAAAATTTCCATAAGGTAAAGCATTGGATAAAAATTACTGGTTTTTAAGTGTAGGAATCTATGTATTAGCAGGGACATTGATTCGTTGTCCGTGTGTTTGCAATGCAATATTGTGAAAACGGCTGCATGGATCTGTTTTCAGATATTACACAAATGTTTTCCAGTACACTTCAAGCTTTCAGTTAAAAAATGGAACACATTCGTTGAACCGTTTTTTATTAATTAATATTTAAAAGTTGTAAAATTTCCATAAGGTAAAGCATTGGATAAAAATTACTGGTTTTAAGTGAAGGAATCTATGTATTAGCAGGAACATTGATTCGTTGTCCGTGTGTATGTGTGGGTTTATGTGTTTGTAATGCAATATCGTGAAAACGGCTGCACAGATATTACACAAATGTTTTCCAATACACTTCAAGCTTCCAGTTAAAAAATGGAACATTCATTAAACCGTTTTTTATTAATTAATATTTAAAAGTCGTGAAATTACCATAAGGTCAAAACATTGGATAAAAATTACTGGTTTTAAAGTACGAGATACTAATGCAATATTGTTTCGTTATTACAAGAAACTACTAAAAAATTGTTTTATTCATATATTTTTTGATTAAATCAATAAAGTACTGTCCGTTTAACCTGAGTTTATTCAATTTATCAAAGGTTTTTGAATTTTTTAGATTAAAAAACTAATTTCAGTTTTTTTTAATAAAGATAACGTTCTTCTATAATGTGACTAATTTGAGTAAGTTAATAGTTTACCCGCTAGATTGCAGCAGCTATTTATTTCATATTTACTTCTGCCAGCTGTGTTCTTTCGTCAGTTTATGATATTTAAATACCCCTGTCATAGCAAACCTGCGTACCCAGCTAATTTCCAATGTATCTCACTGCATAGGCAACTTACCGTGTTATTAGTGAATTTCCTTTGGAAAGTGAACTATTAGCATGACCCGCACGGTGAAACTTAAGCCTGGGACCACCATAGAAGTTTCTAACGTGACCCCCTGAACACGTTTTGGGGGGTCGTTCAAAATTTTATATATATATATAGACATATATATATGTGTTTGCACTCTAGCGGTCACATTTTTTGTCCGATTTACTTCAAATTTGGTAGGGACGTTCCTTTCTGTAATCAGTTGGACAAGTTCGTTGGGCAAAACAATCGGAAAACTCTCTAAACCCCCTTTTTTGGGGATTAATCTTTCAAATTTCGAGTTTTTGGGCCCAAAAAGGGTCATAAAAGCCCCAAATGTAAAATCAATGCATGTAAAAAGATGGAAATTAGAGAGGCAAAAGTTTTAAGCCCTCTCTCGTCATTATAGCATAAATATTTACCGAGTTATTAAAGAAAATGTGTATCGACTAAACACAGTACGTTGCCTTATGGGGGTTTTACACTAGAAAAGCCTGTTATTCCTTTGTTAGAGTACTTTTATCAACCCCCCCAACCTCAAGCCTACTTTCAAGCCTGTCTCCTAACCTTATAATGTGCAAAATTGTATTCGCAGCTTTGCAAGTAAATGAAACCAGGAGTATCAGAACAGCCAAAAAATCAATGTTTTCAGATTTCAATAAAAATTGGACAAATGTATGTTTTTACACAGATTTTGACTTTTAAAAGTTTTTATGTGGAAATTCACTTCCCTCACGTCAGCGTGCTTCGTGCGAACTCATTTTTTGTTGCAGAATTTGCACCTGTAATATAATACTAGGTGTACGCTCTCATTCTTCCCGTAAGAGGATGAACGAAGACTGAATTTGTAAAGATATATTTGAATAGACATTTTATATATTTAGCTTTGTTAATTTACACCTTTTTAGCCAAACACTTTTACAATAGGTCAACAAATATCTAGACCATATGCAACATACATAGCTAAATAATTATAATTAATTAGTTACATCAGACAGCTGTTAAAAGGATTGTGTCTTAATATAGTTGAAAAGCATATAAACATATGTATATTATGAAAATAACAAATCTACTTGAATGGCAACTCTTTTTTCAATGCCGAAGTTAGCTCCTTATAAAAATAGGCGAGTGAGCGAAGCGAACGAGCTCATCTTGAAAATGAACGAGCATTTTTAACATAAAACAAATTCAATGTCATTAGAACAGAAGAACGTCTGTCGGGCCAGCTAGTAGTACATAAACCGAACTCCTTGCGTCAGTCCAAGAATCATATTTTGTCCATAAATATAACATGAGAACTGTTAAAGCTAGTGAGTCGGAGCTATAAGGTCGGGAATAAAAAAGTAACAACTTTTTGTATAATTGAAAATTTACTAAAGAAAGACATAAATAATAACATAGCAAGTTTTCCGGTGGGGTGGAGGTCTATGGTTGAGGAAGGTGGCGTATCTAACGTGCGGACATCCTACTGGAGATGCGGCTCTAACAAAATAAATGCAACGAATAATCATACGTTAAAAGTAGACGTTTGGGAGTGATAGAAAAGACAAAGCCCTGAGGTAAGAACAAAGATTTATCTACAATATGTTCGTGCCTAACAACGTGGTATATAGTTCTGGAGCAGTTTTGAGGAACCACTTTCGAAATCTTTGGATTTTTGATTTGGTGTTTCATATTAGGTCTCTAATAAAATTAAACCACCTGAATTTAAAAAAAATCAGTGTTCAGAAACTACGGGGCTTAAAAGGTCCCAAAATTCAGTTTTTTATCTTTCTTAATAGTTTCATCAGGTTTCAACAGTTTGAGCTCATCGCCATAAAAACTTAAAACGTCATCGTGATTAAAACTTGGTATGTTAGCATTGACCAATGGAGGATATTCGGAATATGTTTCCACCTAACCGTGGAGGGGAAGGTGGAGAAATTACCCTCTTAAAACCACTGTGTGTACCTAGGAAATTAGATTAAGTGATAGCATTTATTTTATCACAGGTCCTAGCTACGGCCATTAGGCCTGTTCACGCTTTTTTATGACTCTGCCGATGACTTTAATATATTTTTGGCACCGGATGGTTTCGACGAGTTTAAAATATACCACCTGAGATAAAAGTTGCCAATTATTATTATTATTATTGGTATTATTAATTTCCCGCTCCAAAATCAGGGGTTAAATATTTATAAATATACTTTTTTGACCCATTTAATGTAAACAAGTATTCAATTAAATAAATCTGTCTACAGTGTATTTAGTAAGACAATGTAGACAATTGGGAATTGGGATTACGGATTTTTGGACATCTTGAATGTTTATGAAAATCAATATTCACCACAGAAAATGCAAACAAATATAAACTGTTACCAGACTATTTCACTGACAGGGAGATTACAAAACTGTAATCCCATGTCATTAGGTGACAGTGGGGCTTATTTGGTGCATTAAATGTAATAAAGCTAGTTTGCACGTATGATTGTTTAGTAAGTCTGCCGTAGATTAAGTTGTTCACAATGAAAATAAACTACTCCAAGTCTACAACAATCTTGATTATCAATCACAGTCAGCCGTGTTACGGAGTTATACTGCCTTAGTAAAACAATTCCATAACTGATCGTATTTATTTATCATCACTAGTCCAAACACATAGATTTTACATCAAAGTTTTCTGGTAAAAATTAACTAGTAATAAATGTAAATGGATATAAGTATTGTTTAAAACACGAAAAAACACCATTAATTTACATAACACTCACTTTTTAAACTATTTCAAAATAAACAATTTGATGGAACAACACATAACCTACTCCATCGTTGAAAACAATGTTTACATTTGTGTGATTAAACAAAGATAAATCCCAGCTGAAATTTTAAAGACAACCACAGTCAATAGCTTACTACGAAAACTAATTTGAATACTGAATAACAAATACTTCGTAGCGGAAAACCTACGTACTCAGCGAATTCCCAATGCATATATATGTAACTTAATACCACATAAAGCCACTTACTAAGTTTGATCAATGTACATTCATAAATAAACTATTTCTAACATTTAAATTATTCTCCATAAGAATAACATATGACAGCTGAGTACGCAGGTTTGCTGAAGCAAGGAACAAAAAAATGGGGTTTATAGAAATATCAATATAACTCAAGTAGGTAAAGCCACATACCAAATTGTATTAATTAATGTTCATAATTAAGGGAGATAACACTTACTTATTCTCCATAAGAATAACATGGGGATGGGTACGCAGGTTTGCTACTTCGGGAACTATCGGCCAAAAAATGTTTTTTAGTGCAAATATCAATAGACCTCAATGATATGAAGCAATATACCAAGTTTCATCAGGATAAGTTGACAAATAAGCGAGATATACAATTTTTTTTATTCTCCATAAGAATAACATTGGACAACGTACTGTGTTTAACTTTTTCAATATCTCTGTAACCATTTGACGTAGAGCAATGATCAAAATACCAAATTGTGTGTCTTTTAAGCTAATTCTAATGGAAAAAACTAAAATTTGACTTTTTTTAAAATTATATGTAAAAACACAAAAAAAAACATTTTTCGGATACAACACCCCCCAAAATCCCCCCCCCCCCCAGATAGGTAGATCTTTCTGGATTTCGAACTTAAAGTCATAAATGCTGCTTTACACATAATGTATACCCTTTTTTATTCAGGCCAATTGAAGGTAAACATTTAATTTAGAAATACTATCTGAACCAAAACAACTACAAAACCATTGACCAACAGGTAATTAATGAGAAGACACATGGATGTTGTAATATCAGTGGCTATCATAAAACTATATATATATATATATATGGGTCGGCCTTACTTTGTGGTGACTCGATTACTGCCCTTCCGATACCTTGAATTAGTGGCCAGGAAAGACAAACCCCGTCTGGAAATAAAACATAATTCCCAAACGCATTAATAAATTAATAATTACAATAATTCATCTTCAAAATCAATTTGCTTTAATAACTTTGCATGTGCTCTTGGCTAAACAAAATTGAACAAGCACAACCAAATATTTATTTAAGTGATTTTACAACTATATATAATCTCTTAACAAAACAAATTATATGGACATGAACAAGAATAAAGCAGTGACATTTTAATATTTATAAAGTTTAAGACAATTATATAATTCAAAGTAAATCAAGGTTTTATACTTACAATTTCTACGGGGATTTTACATGTTAATCGGAAGGCAGTTGTACAACTAAGACCCGCTAATGAAACTTAAAATATGGAGCTTGTCGTCTGCAATGTCAACATGATATACGCTATTTATCTACAGGCAATGAACGACATATATATTACCATACTTTGATATACATTTGTATATTTTATTACTAATACGGCAATACCCGGTATAGGTTATACCAAATTTTGCCAAAATCGGATTATTTTTACAACAGTTATCGTGCTCACGGACACATATATATATATATATATATATATATACACACAGTTTTGAACGAATGGTGTTTTTGGCATCTGGGGACCTCAAAACGAAAAGTTATCATGGTCCCGGGCCTAGGTCTTACCATGCCGACTACGGTAATAGCTTCTTCCCTATAGGGGAAATTTGCTAAAATTAAAATCAGTTTTAATAATTATTAATAATCCAAAATAAAATACAAAAGCTGTGTTAAAAAATCCCTTAGGTTTCCCAAATGCCTCCTTCAAAATTTCATTACAAAATGTTTTGTAGTTATTTAGTATTTCGATAAAACACACACACACACACACACACACACACACACACACACACACACACACACACACACACACACACACACACACACACACACACACACACACACCCACAGTCACATGGCCACTGATCTTTCTTTATCAATCCAGTGACTTACTTCGTTCAACAATAATTTTATATAGTTAAGAACAATTTATCCTATGACCTAAAATTAACCAAAAGAAAAGTAGATATTTTCCTACGGAGTGCCCAGGACTATTTATTTAATATTTTGTGATGAAATTTCGGTTAGAACTTACGTAACAGCAATAACTTTTATCTACCATTTCTGAGTTCGGTCATCTTATTACGCGAATATTTGAGCGTACACCTTGTAATAATAAATAGTAACATTAGCAATTGATTTTATAAATTTCCTTCAGTGGATTTGCAACAAATTAGTTCAGGCAATCAACAGTATAACGATTGCAACCATTGGCTTTCCTCCTTTACCTCTATAGTAGTATATTACCATTTTTTATAGTAGTATATTACGATTTTTATTTAAAAAACCAGGTCTCAGATTGCTGAACCCCTCTTGTAGGACTTGTACTTTGTGATGGGTATGCTTCAGTTTATTCTATGTTTGCAACTCAATATAACGAAGGATTTTTTATTTATTAAAATTTGTTTAGACTTTACCTATTACTTTTTGTGTAAAACTACGGTACGTTTCGGAGGGGTAAGGAAACTCCTCCCGTATCAAGTGAATCCTACTTTAATATTAAGAACTTTACCTAACTAGCCTACATTATTTATAATTTCTAACAACTATATTTAGACAGGCCCGCCCAGAGGGTGGGGGAAGGGGGGCAATTGCCCAGGCAAAACCTGTTGTCTAAAAAAAGGTCACTGCCTTGGATTTGGCCGTGAAAGGGGACCCATACTCTAATTTGTCCAGGGGCCCGAGATTTCTCTGGGCAGGCCTGTATTTAGACGCAACCGCTATTTCCAACGTTCATGCGAATAAAGATTATTGTCTATTGTTACTCTCACCCCCTATACTTAGTATTTGAAGAAAGTATCTTTTTGGTAAAAATTTCCAAATTTCCGATGAGTTATCAGTGGAAATATTTGTTTTGGTGCTCCCTGAAACCAAAATACCCCCATCGCAGCAAACCTGCGTACTTAGCGAATTTCCAATGCATGTATATGTTTTTCACTACCACATAAAGCCACTCCCCAAGTTTCATAAAAATACTCGAATAAATAAGTGATATATAGCATTTTATTTATCCTCCATAAGAATAACATTAAAAGCTCAGTACGCAGGATTGCTGCACAAAGGAACACAAAATCTGTGTTTTTATGCAATTATCAATATAACTTAACCAGTCGAAGCTGCATACAAAGTTTTATTAATTTATGTTCATAATTAAGGGAGATAGAAAACATTACTTATTCTCCATAAGAATAACATTAGAGCTGAGTATGCAAGTTTGCTGCTATGGGGAAAATCAACAAAAAATTATTTTTTCGTGCAAATATCGATATACCAGTACTAGGTGAGGCCACATGCCAAGTTTCATCAATATCTATATCTATAAAAGAGGAAGTATGTATGTATATATGTATGTAGCCTATGGACTCCGAAACCGCTCGACAGATTGTAATGAAACTTTCAGGCATTATTAAGCATCTCTACTACGGCACTAATATTTTGGTTAAATGTGGTGGTTTTTAGTTATTGTTTTGGTCTTTTAGTTTGTTATTGTATTTGATGGTTCATATCATGCTGGGTAGCACAGTGGATAGCGTGCTCGCTTCATAATCTGAAGTTCGCCTGTTCGATCCTGAGCAAAATCTTGAGAAAATGTTGTGAAGGTTTGATACTGGATCCAGCTGCCGTTGGTCATTGGGCTATTAATTAATGATCCTGTCCAAAGAATCATTCTGTCTTAGTCAGTAACAAGGCATCTCACCCATTCTACACTCATCATTCATTCATATTTGCCTTCAAAATATGTATAGGTTGTGTCGGCGTCTTAAAGAGATATTAAAGATTGTTAAGGTAATTCAGGCTTTGATGAATATGACATTGCCTGCAACTCTGGACAAATTTGTGTTTAGAAATTCAGTTCCAAAATGCAGTTTTATTTTTTTATATTTTCTTTAAAACTATGAACTTTAAATAAAATTTACTTCATAAGAGATTCATGTGTGGCTTGTGGCGAGGAGTATAAACTGTCTCCCGCCATTATTGTTCTGGTCATTCTATCACAGTTTTAAGTAAATCACTATCAATCAATTGTTAGTTAAAACCCCTGTATCCAAGTAATTTTATATCTCATTTAAAGATGGTTTAGTTTTTAAAGCTTACTATTTATATGAATACATTCCGCAAATGAAAGGTTAGGGGTTTAACTTAAGTGCTGCCCACCTTTACAGGTTAGCAATATATTACTGATCCAGAAGAAGGTAGTTAGGATATTAGCCGGGGCTGGATTTAGAAATCACTGTAGGCCACTATTTGTTCAAGAATGTGTTTAACCGTGTATAGCCTTCGTTTTAAATACTTTATTATAAATTAAGAAAAATGTTTATTTTTTGATTTATTTGGACTTTACTTATCGCTTCTAGTGTTTAAAGCGTTAGGTAAAGTCCAAATAAATCAAAAAATAAATTCAAATCCATCGCTATTATGAGTTTCAAAAAAGAAAAATGTGTCTAGTTTGGGTTGTAGGTCTGATGTACATATGTATAACACAAGAAATCAAAGTAAGATAGATGTTCCATTTTGTAGGCTAGGCAAAGTAACTAATAACTACCAAGTTCTAGGCATAAAAATTTATAACAAGTTACCAATAGGCTTAAGAAATATTGAACCGAGTTCTAGTTTTAAATCAATTTTAACTAATGTTTTGATAAATCATCCTTTGTATTCTATTGACGAATTTTTTGACTCAGATGCAACTGTGATGTTCCAAGGTTTTGTTTAGGCTAGTAAATGTCAACTGTACCTGACCATGTCTATTACATGTAGTATGTTTAATGACAATAAATTATTCTTATTCTTAGCTTACCGGTACATTTATTTTCACTATCCAGCCGGGCCTTTTTCACATTATGTTGCATCTATATTACCTAATTTGTTTATAATATCCTGCGGTCAAAATAATGTTACATGCCTGAGTAATAACATGAACCAGCAACCTAATTGATAAGCAATGAATATAGGTACTAAGTATATTTCATTTTCTAGGAAGGTACAAGGAGGCAATCGAAGTTGTTGAAGATTGTATAGTCTCTGTTGAGAAGCAGTTTGGGCCCAGCAGTCTAGAGCTGAGTAGAGAGCTACTGAAACTTCGAGACATAATATTTCTGGAATTGTCAAGATTATTGTCAGCCGGGCAGCAAAATTCAACAGAGTACAGGTATGTCTATAAATCCATTTGAATTCTTTATTAGTAAAACACGCTACGTATGAGAACAATATTTTGGAACAAAATCAAGATTTAAGTAAATGCAAGTTAAAACATCAAAAACTTACACAAATTTAATTGTCATTTATTTTTTTGTTTGGCATTTGCACAAATTATAGAACCCTTCTACAGCAGTTTGTAAAACTCACCTAAAATTGTCAAATTACTATGGATCTGGCCGGTGTCCCATTCCCTCCATGGGGATCACGCAGACATAAAATGCAGTTCAATATAAACCTAAGGCCTCGGGTACGATACGAGTGGCGAGCGGTACACGGAGCAGCTCTAGAGGGACGCGGGTGGCTACGATAAAAGCAGTAAAAACCGCCTTCAATGCACACAAGAAGAAAAGGCTCGGTCTATGACATCAAATGCAATCAGAAAAACTATTAGTTGCAACTTTTGCTCAAGAGACATATTTGATTAATAGTCAATAGCCCTGAGTAATTACAAAAGTATTGTAAAACTTTATATTTGTCTTATTTTATAGTGTTTTAATCTCTGTTGTAACACTTTAAAATAAAATGTTATATATTTACCTGCTTGTACAGGTATCGTGATTTTAGTATGAAAACAGATGTAAGAAAACACCTGCTACTATAGTTTCAATGTTTGTTTTATGATATATATTTTCCACTTATTCTAAAGAATAATGTTTCATTATATAGTCTTGTTTTATGAAATAAAGAACTGTTTGTTGTTATGATTTAAACAGTTAGTCATGTATCGATACATTTTAATGGAGCAGTCAACGGAAAAACATATTAGTACAGTAGAATGCCACTTTTCAAGCAACTGTCAAGTAACCTTGTGCAAGCTATTGCAAACAAGCTGAGGTTTTGTTCAGACTCCAACCCAAGGAAACTTTGGGAATCAAGACACAACATCACAAGGCGTCACGGGAATACCATTTGAGAAGTTTGATGACACATGCGAAGATTTTGATAGTTTTATAGCACGATTTAATGCTTATGTACAGTCACGTGAAACTCCAAAGAAAGAAGAAGTAAAAGTGTTCATAACAGCTATCGGGCCTCGTTTATTTCAACTGCTGAAGGATCTAATGTTTTCGGACACATACGAAAATGAAACATTAGAGAAATTATAAACTATTCTAAAGAATCATTTAACACCAAGATCTCTAGTAATTCCGTCAAGACACATTCTACTTAACCGCAAGCAACAAGAAGGTGAAACAGTCATGGACTATATTACTGAACTCAGGGAACTAACCCCACCTTGTCTTTATGATGCCAAAATGTTGAATACAATTCTAAGGGACATTTTTGTAGGGAGTTAGGGAACAAAGCAATTCTTGACAGACTATTTGAAGAAGAAGACATTACCTTTGATCGGACTATTGAAATAGCAACAGATATAGAGAAGGCGGCATCAAGTGTGCGGCATCAAGCGGCACTGTGCCTATCAGCAGATTTGTTTAAGTTTTTTAAGATGTTTTCAAACTCTGGACCTATTAACTCAAACAGTTTTTCTGTTTCTATGTTTACTTGAGTTTTGAGCTTTTCTTTGTTGCTCAGATGAAAATTAAGCCTATCTTTCTTTAGTTTTTGGCTTGCTGTTGATAAAATCTTTTTCGCTCTAAGGCATCTCTAAGGATTATAGTAAGGAGATTTTAACAGAGACCTTTTGGAACGAGGCCTTCTTTTTTACTCTCTACCATTATACATAGTATATGGAGAAAGTATTGTTTTCGTCTAAATTTTCGAATGTGAGTTGATAGTGGAAATATTTGTTTTGGTGCTCCCTGAATCCAAAAAAGTGATTTTTACGTGATGTCTGTGTGTCTGCCTGTCTGTCTGTCTGTCTGTATGTATGGATGTGTAAAGAGCTAGAGACGACACCAGTGGACCGATTTTGATGAAATTTGGTATGTATGTACTAATCCACGATATCTCCAGGCATTATTTCATTTTTTGAATTTTTGATTTTTAAGGGTAATTATCCCCTAAAAAACATGAAAAGTCCAAATTTTTCTAAAACGGCTCTAACGATTTTAATTAAACTTTAGTCGTTTGTAGAGCTTTTGTTTTCCAACAAAATGACACCACCCGTATTTCTGTAAAAATATGGGTTCAGAAATTACAGGACTTAAAACACCAAAAATTCAGTTTTTTATTTTTTCATAAAAAAACTTAAGTATAAAAAAAATTACTATTCACCATTAAAAATAGCTCAAAAAACTAAATAATTTAGTATTTTGAATTGCTAGTCTACGATTGTTATTAAATGGAGAAAATTTAAATTTTCATTTTGCGGTAAACGCAGTACGTTGTCCAATGTTATTCTTATGGGGAAGACAAAAATTACTATTTCTCTCTTATTTACTGATCAGTTTCGTTCAAACTTAATATACTTATCAAGTTAGCATTGACCAACAGAGAAAATTCCAAATATGTTGCCGCTTAATAACCCTGGGGAGGGAATAAGGGGTATTTCCCCTCCTAAAACCACGAGTGTAGCAATGGATTCTGCAGTGCCTCCAAAACAAGGATTTGGGTGGATGTTTTTGTAAACAACTTGTTTACAAGATTTTCTGTACATTTGACCATGCTTTGTATTCTATATTTAGTAAATAAAAGTAATTTATTCAATTAAGTTGGGCTAAAAGGGAGAAAGTATGTGTCAGTTTCCTGATACCGTTTATTACATTTGGTCAAATACGTGACATTATTATTTTCTTTAGTAAGTTTAATCTTAAGTTTTTCTAATTTTCTGATTTTTTTCTGGTTCCAGTGAATTCCATTACCGTGAATCAACTGTATTTTTGAAACTCATAATAGCGATGGATTTGAATTTTGTTTGTTATTTATTTGGACTTTACCTATTGCTTCTAGTGTTTAAAACTACACTACGTTTCGGGAGGTAAGGAAACTCCTCCCGTTATCAAGTGAACCGTACTTACATCTAAATATCAAGTTCTTACACCTAACTAACCTATATTTTTTTGGATTTTCTTAATCATTTTCTTTTACATTTTAATTTACACTAACACAAAAATAACAAATACATACCGTATACAAAAAATCAAATACAATACACTAACACAACATTTATATACACAAACAAATAGAAAACTGACAATACATTACCTGTTCTGCATTGTTGCCTTCAAGCTGACGGTAAAAACGGGAAACTTCACTCTCACGTCAAGTTGAAGTATTTTAAAATGTATCAAGATACATTACCACGTTAGCTGCCATGTAAGTCCGATCGGACCTAAACGTGGGGTACATTTTGAGTGACACTTAGGACTGTTCGGACCTAAGAAGTTGCAAATGCAAGGTTTTACTAAACTGGTTCAAGTAAGTCACCAGAGCAACCTAGCGGGAAAACATTGAACTTCCAGCATACTAGATAGACCACGCCTACTGGCCGTTCATTGGTTTGGTTTGTTGCTTCAACCAGGGCTGCAAACTGTCGACTCAAAGTAGAAGAAAATATTTACAGTTTATTAGATCCATTCCTAAATACCTATTTCTGACTTTGTTTCACTGGTTTACATAAACTAGTAAACCTATCGCGGCTTCGCTCGCGATCATCATTTATAAATATTGTGTTACCGTTCCAAAGCCACATGGCCTGCTGATTATCTGTGTTTACTCTATCCAGCTGATTGCTTAAAACTTATAGTTATTTCCCAATGTTAAGCTTATGGAAAAAAAAACTCAACTTTAAGGGGCCCCAGGGCCTCACTCATAAATTATTTCCTTATAAAAAAGGTTTCCTGCACAACTTAACGTTAGGCTCTTTCCAATGACACCGAAAACATGAAAATCGGTTCAGTAGTTTATGAGGAGTGATTGTCACAAAAAATCTGCTCGCCTATTAAATAAGTATAGAAGATAGATACAGCCGCAGGGACACTACGCAGGAGGGTAGGTTAAAAGTTCATAAGTAATCAATCAAAATTAATTTAAATTAAATATTATGGCCCATTACAAAAGTAATTAATCACCTAGACTTAAAACCATTTTTAGCCAAATAATAAAGTTAGCCTAGGGCAGTACCGGTACCGAAGTCTAAGTAATCTTTAACTTATTGTTAAGGTTAAGTTTAGCCTACTGTAGGCCTAACCTTAAAAACAAAATAAATCTACCTAGTTTTGCTGATATCTTAGTTTTGCCGACTTTGGAAACCCTAGAATCTCTTCCTACAGAAAGGATATAAACGTAAATACAGTAGGATTCATATTTACGGAAACAGTAGGACTAGAACTACCTCCGGGATCGGAGTTATTAGCAATATCAAGTGGGCTAAATGGTAGATGATCTGACTAATTCTTCTTCTGGCATTCTCGACGATATTAATAAACTTTCCTAATAATAATGCCCGACTTTATTAAATACACAGTAAAATTGACAGTAATCCCGTAGACCCTCTTGGACGTCGCGTCGTCGTCTGCTAGTGAGTGAAAATATGCACAATGATATAAACGAATACACTCATGGTTATACTTGAGTTGTCGCCCGAAGACGCTAACGATCCTGGTGTCTGGAGTCGAAAACACTAGTGATCCTGGCGGTTGGAGGTCGAATCTCGAGCTTCGTGCTGTTCTTGCATTGGTTGTAACTTGTATTCTCACCACAAGACCACAAGAGCTAACAAGACACTCTTGCTCCGGGCGGTAAATCCATGAATGTAACTTATAGTTGTGATGTCCGTGTTCGATACGTAACGTATTAAAATATCGAGATGGAGATGATCGATTCAGATGATGCGTCTCTGTCACTAGCAGACTAAGTCCGAACTGCAGTCGATTAATATTTAATTTCTCAAATCTGGCATTCTTTTTAATTTGTGTTAAGGTTAACTCATCACATATGTTCAGGTGTTTTAAGTTTATACCGTTTGTTAAATTATCAGAAATCAATAATTTGGAATACGATATTCCAAAGGTGAAACGTTTTTAATACCCGGATCTATGACATCAAATGCAATCAGAGAAACGATTAGTTGCAACTTTTGCTCAAGAAACATATTTGATTAATAGTTAATAGCCCTGAGTAATATCTATTACTATCGTAGCCACTATCTTGAAAATTGCATGCTAACTATTGCAACCAGAAAACAGAGCGGTGCCGCTCGCCGCTCGTATCATACCCCTTAGGCCTTGGCGTAAGATGTAAACTGCACAGTGACAGTAAATGTCTGAGCACCAGCAACTGTGGCTCCCACATTCTATCTAATAAATCTTAGTTGACCGACATTATTATTTCTGTTTTTACCACATTAACATCCCATCAACTTGGCTTTTTTTCAGCGACTTACTGAAGAAGGTGGAAAGTACACTGAAAAGACTCAAGAGGATTATAGAATCAAATGTTGATGCTGCTTCTTTGAGTAGGATTCCTGGTATGGCTGAAGCGTTGAAAAATGTTAGTCAGTATTGATGAAAGTGGGGTTGACAAAATATTTCAAAATGGGTGCTATTGTCTAATTCTTATTTAATGTTGGCACTTATATCGTACCCTCCAAAGTATTTTCCTAGCTAACCTATGGTTCCCCTAATTATATAAAGTGGTTAGCTGGAGTGCTGAAGTCTCTCAAAGGTTCAACGACTAGTTTTACTGGAGTAGGATGTACATACAAAGAATGAGTAAAAAACATTACCTACAGACTCATTTAGAGCACTATTGTTTCTTCACGACTTTCAATTTAGAACTTGAATTATGTGGCCTGAAAATCAGTCAGTCAGACCAAATAATTTTTAAATAGTTGAAGAGTCAAGTCTTATACACATGTTACTTGGAATAAAATACAACAGAACTTTATAAAAGCAAGTTAAAAGTACTTCCAGTCAAATGACACAACTTAGAAGTTTTTTAAAATATGCTTGTATTATAGCCCTCTATTCAAAGGTATGTGGATTTTAGTTTACCATAGCTAAGGCACAGGAAAGTGGCTGAATAAAAACGTAAGTGTTATTTGAGGATTGTATAGTTTTTAAGATGTTGATACTAGCAATAAATAAGTTCATGATCCTCATGTAGATTTCTAAAATTATTTAGTTGGACTCGGTAGTTTTGTTGGTAAATATAAACAAAAATAAATAGTGTTAAATACAATTAATTTGTTACAAATTTGTTTTTGGTTTTTTAATATTTTGTAAGTATCTTTTAAACATTAAAGCTTTATTTTCTACTACGAAATCAATCATTGTTTTTTTTTAAACCCAGTAACGTACAAATATTTTCTAGCAATTCAGTGTAAATATTGTTTAAATTTCTCGAGGTCTAGACTGATTAACTAGTACATTTAGTGTAGTAATTAAAAGATAAACATCAGTCAGTAGTTTCATTCTATTTAGGGGTAAAGCAATTCATTCTCAATCTTAAAGTCCCTTTTTGAAATAATTTTCATATATAGACAAATGAAAAAAACTGGAATGAATAAGTTATTTACATGTAAATTACTTTATAAACCTCTGTTATAACATAAACCTGATGTTCAGATTACAAATAATAGGTCTTGCCCGCAAACAAAATTAAATTGCTGATTGAAGTTTTTCAATTTTAAATAGTATTACTACTATCAGTATGAATTTTAAATTATATAATCATTATTTGTTTCTATATATTTATTGTATAACCAGAATTCTAAAAAATGTCTTTTATTTGGCCAATTCTAGGCTACATTTCTAGTAAAGACTATGTGATTATAATTAATGTCTTAATCTATCGAGACGATGGAAAGGGCTCAATCAATAACTGCCCTAGCAGGGAACCCGCCCAGTACTGTATGTTTAGCGGCCGAGCTTCCTCAGCTCCCCTCCAAACAGCTGCATGTACTAGGCCAACAAGCCATGCCCTCGTTCCAAATATGTTGATAACATACCAGTTCTGCCGCCAACTTCCAGCATTCAAAGTAAAATTATGGGACCCTCGAAAAGTATCGTGTTCTGTACGGAGTAACCTAACCTAACCGCTGTAGCACGCTTATGTTACTTTTTAGTCCAGTGTAAAACTGTAATTGTTTACTTTTAATATACATTTCAATTTCCACAGTTTCTTTGCACCCACGGTAAATAGGGAATATTAGTACAAAGGATAAAATTGATTTAATTCATGCTTTTGATCATGTTAAAAAAGTATAAAGAATGGCAAGATTCATGGCATGAAATATTCTGTTGCTTATGTCTGTTGGCATCACTGATGAAGGGTGAGCAGCTGGTGGTCAGAGGGCGTGGTCTGTTAGTACAGTACTCGTGATGGCAGGGAACGTGCACACAGTGAATTTTAATTAAAATGGTGGCTCAATTATTGGTTTTGATGAACTATTAAGGAAAATATGGTCTACTGGCAAAAATACCCCCGTCACAGCAAACCTGCATACGGAGCGAATTTCAAATGGAGGTATAAATGCCTTAACACTACATAAAGCCACTTACCAAGTTTCATAAAAATATATTCACAAATAAGCGATATATACAATTTTATTTATTCTCCATAAGAATAATATTGGGGCTGAGTACGCAGGTTTGCTGCAACACGGAACAAAAAAAAATTGGTTTTTATGCTAATATCGATATAACTCAACTAGGTGAAGTCATATGCCAGTTTTTATTTATTTATGTTCATAATTAAGGGAGACATAAGGTAAATCGCCAAATACCGTGACTCACCCAATCACCGTGATTCACCACTTTGAACGCAATTAATAAAAAGACCATTAAAGTTACGATCGTAAGAATGCCTATTTTTGATACTCTATATCTTTAAGTTTGTTACTCTATGGTCCTGACGACATCGGCGCCAAGCTGTCTGCCACAGCCTCTTCCGTGATAGTGAGTGTTGTTCATATGTTTGGATTGTTTACTTTCATTGTTGTACTCAGCAAAGATTCAGGTAAGCGAAGTAAGCTTTTATTTATTATGCATTAAACATTGTTTACCTAATCTTAATGTTATTTTGTAGTTTATTGTTTATAGTTCAATAATTTAAGGTAATTTAATGTGATTTTCAGAATTGCAACGACCGAATTTGGATCACGGTATTTAGCTGAAGAATACAGTATAAATCTAAAGTCCGTAATGATATCACGGAGTTTAGGTTTTGAATAAAACTTGTTAATACGGCTCTAAATGGCTTAATTTTAAAGTATTAAACATAGAAAAACCATAATGTAATCCTCCAAAGTCTACTGATGTGATCGCTAAAGTCCGTAATAAAGTTTTTTGCTAAATTGTAAAGAGAAAATCTCCAAGAGTAGAAGGTACTGAAGTTAGTTTTTGAAGATGTTTTACTAAAAATCCATCATATTCACGGACGTTGTTCTTTTATTTAATGTCAACCCATTGAATACGGACTTAAGTAAACTCACCAAATATATTATTTAACAATTTGTACAGTCTTAGGAATGTTTTTCATATCCAATAAGACATTTTAAACCAGATTAAAGCTGGTGATGTCCGAAGCTTAACTCCGTGACATCGTTAAATGCAACATTTTTATACACAAAACAATCTGTTGTCAACATGACTTACCAGGGCCGGATTTAAGCACACTCTATATAGTTCCTAGAGGCCTACACCACATAAAAACCACATAGGCCTACCAAAAAAAGGTAACCAACCTGGGCGGTGGGTGGTAATTCCTCAGGTTGGGCCTAGGGACATACATGTCCTAAATCCGGTCCTGTAACTTACTGATAGTTAAATTATCAAGTTACCCTTTTTTTCAGAATGCCTGTGCCGAAGGCACCAAGGAGGTCATACACCCAAGAAGTGCTGGAAGAGGCCATCGCTTCCGTGCAAGATGGCATGACCGTGACTGCTGCTGCAAAGCAGTACAACATTCCCAGACAAACGCTGAAAGACAGTGGGAAGTATGCCACTGTTTGTAAAATGGGGCGTCCCTCCATTTTGACGCCAGAGGAAGAAAAGGCGATTGTGGACTGGGTAATAGCCATAGGTGCTGCAGGGTTCCCAGTTTCCAAGGAGCAACTGCTCAGTAGTGTGCATCGTTTGATGAGCAATTTGAAGCGGGACAACCAATTTTCTGACGGCGCACCTGGAGAAAAGTGGTTGTCTTTATTTACTCAAAGGCATCCTGAGATTTCTGCGCGGGTTACACAAGCCCTCACAACCTCCAGAGCCAATGTTACTAGTGATGCGCGATTGCGAGATGTTACAATCGAAACGTTTCGATTGTTTGAACCTCTCGAGACGTTTCGATTGTGGTTCCCTTAACGAGAGGTCCTTACCGAGATGTTCTTACCGAGACGTTTCGTTTAGACGCGGCAACGAGAGCTCCGTGCCGAGATGTTGTTAGCGAAATGTTTCGTTTAGACGCGGCAGCGGGAGGTCCTTGCCGAGATGTTCTTACCGAGATGTTGTTAGCGAAATGTTTCGTTTAGACGTGGCAACTAGAGCTTCTTCCCGAGATGTTTTTTAGCGGAATGTTTCGTTTAGACGAGGCAGCTATTCTCGTACTGGGCAATCGAAATTGTTAGCGAGATGTTTTGTTAACTAAATATCAATATAATTATTTTTAAAGAGATTTTTGCATTCTATTTTCTGTTATATTTGTGTATGGAACAATCGACATCCCTACCGAGATGTTTTAACAAATTGCTACATTTGGGAGTTATTTAATAAAACGATGCATTCAAATACGTGAAAATTAAAAAATAAAATAAATAACATCTAATACTTTAAATTAAAATACGTGAAAATTAAAAAATAAAATAAATAACATCTAATACGTTAAATTATTAATGGAGAGTAGAGACAAATGTTGATCATTATTAAATATAGACAAGAATACTTATACTTTTAATGCTCAAAGAATTTGTGAATGTTTTAGGCAGCAGTAATTCTGCTCCTTTCCCACGCTTTACACTATATGCTCTCATTTCAACATTTGTTTATTATTTAGAAAATTGTAAATGAAAGATGTTTTTAGATTTATTATGTAGAAATAAAATATAAGACTTGCTAACATTATAACACACGATTAAAATCAAATAAAAACAAATTTTTTAACGAATCTTTAATTTATTTAAACTTAATAATAATTAAATTAATTTGTTTACACATGACATAGGATGTAAGGAAAACATTGCCTATTGAAATTGATCTCCCAATAAAGCCAGTAGAAAGAGCCTATATTTTACAACATCAAACAATTTTTTGGTAATTTTCTCCTAAATAGAGTTTAATAATAAAGATACATAAAATCAAATATGAGACAAAAATTAAATAAACGGTATCAGGAAACTGACACATACTTTCTCCCTTTTAGCCCAACTTTAATGAATAAATTACTTTTTATTTACTAAATATAGAATACAAAGCACGGTCGAATGTACAGAAAATCTTGTGAACAAGTTGTTTTAAAACACATCCACCCAAATCCCTGCTTTGGAGGCACTACAGAATCAATTGCTACACTTGTGGTTTAAAGAGGGGAAATGCCCCCTATTCCCCCCCAGGGTTATTAAGGGGCAACATATTTCGAATTAACTCTGTTGGTCAATGCTAAATTGACAAGCATATCAAGTTTGAATTAAATTGATCAGTAAATAAGAGAGAAATAGTAATTTTTGTATTCCCCCATAAGAATAACATTGGACAACGTACTGCGTTTACCGCTAAATGAAAATTTCAATTTTATCCGAAACCAGCAATCGTAGAATAGTAATTCAAAATACCAAATTATTTAGTTTTTTGAGCTCTTTTTAATGGTGAATAGTATTATTTTTTATATTTATGTATTTTTATGAAAAATCAAAAAAATTGAATTTTTGATGTTTTAAGTCCTGTAATTTCTGAACCCGAATTTTTACAGCAATGCGGGTGGTGTCATTTTGTTGGAAAACTAAAGTTCTACAAACGACTAAAATTTAATCAAAATCGTTAGAGCCGTTTTTGAGAAATTTGGATTTTTCATGTTTTTTGGCAGTTTTTGGGGGATAATTACCCTTAAAAATCAAAAATTCAAAAAAATGAAAAAAACGCCTGGAGATATCGTAGATTAGTACCTACATACCAAATTTCATCAAAATCGGCCCATTGGTTAGGGCTCTAGCTCTGTACACATCCACACAGACACACACACACACACACACACACACACACACACACACACACGGACACACACACACACACACAGACAGACATCACGTAAAAACCACTTTTTTGGGTTCAGGGAGCACCAAAACGAATATTTCCACTAACAACTCAAATTCGAAAATTTTGACGAAAACAATACTTTCTCGATATACTATGTATAGGGGGAGAAAGTAAAATTGAGCCAAAAGAACACAGCAGCTGTTTAATAAATTGAAACTATTATTAAAAATTAATCCATTTAATTTGTACTTTTTTATGTACATTTGTGAGGCCTGAAAATACTTAGTGAATAGATGTTTATGTTGACGTGGGTTGAAATAATAAAGGAATATCTAAAAACAACTAATTACGGGTGGCTTATTTGCAAAAAATGTTTTTAGTGCCTGATAAAGATGCGATCCACATCTATAACGGGTTTATCCTCTCGCCGCGTGCCGGCAGCAGACGATTTTGCTTAACGAATGCAACAATCGAGAGAAAACATCTCGATTATACAAACCTCTCGCTAAGCAATCGAAACAATCGATAAGCGGAACCTCTCGATTGTTTTAACCTCTCGCAATCGCGCATCACTAAATGTTACGGAGGGGCACATCCGGCAATGGTTTCATGAAGTGCGGCAGTACGTCGTAAACAAACTACTAATGCCGGTTTTTGATGACCCCAGAAGGGTGTTTAATTGCGATGAGACAGCCTTTTTTCTTTGTCCAAAATGAAAAAAGGTATTTGTCAAAAAGGGCCAGAAACAAGTATACACATTAACGGGAAACAACGAAAAGGAATGCTTAACTGTACTTTTCACAGCTAATGCGGCGGGAGTGCTAGCACCTCCCATGATAGTATTTTCTAATGAAAGGGTCCCTTCGTACGTCGTCCAGCAAGTGCCCGACAAATGGGGAATAGGCAAATCGGGAAATGGCTGGATGACGGGAGAGACATTCTATGAATTTGTCCCCATCACTTTCAACCCCTGGTTACTAGAATAACAAATTCCCCGGCCTGTAGTTCTATTTTTGGATGGCCACACGTCTCACCTGACCCTGCATGTCGGTGAGTTCTGCTCAAACAACAAGATAGAGTTGATCTCTCTCTATCCTAACTCAACCCACATCCTTCAGCCTATGGACGTGTCTGTTTTCCATCCGCTGAAAACAGCATAACAGCAATGCTGTTTAATGTCTGGGGGACATGGAGGAAAACAGTGGACAAATGGAGATTTGAGAGTGGAGCTGCTAAAATAAAGAAAGACGATTTTGCCCCACTACTAAAGAAAAGTCTTGAAGAAGGTATAATAAATCCTAAAACTATATCTAGTGGCTTCACTACTACAGGATTGGCATCCCTTGACCCTAACAAAATTGATTTCAAAAAATTAGTTAAGAGCTGCAAACAAGTCGTCGAGAAACCGTATACGCATAGCCAGTGGCTAGTGCTGCGTAGCCGCCTGACGTACCTAGAGAGCATAATAAGTAAGGATAAGTTAAAAGAATTCCAGGAAGAGGAAATAAAGGAAGAGGATACATCCCTTTACAAAGTTTGGAAGGATATAAAAGAAGAAGTGTCCCTCTACAAACAAATCCTAGAAGGAAATGAAGAAGGGAAGAAGGGAGAGATGCCAGTGTCTGAAGCACCCTTCGATGAAGCAATAGTGATAGCAGAAGGATCTGAAATCCGAGAAGACATCTTTTTGTGTAATGATTTTAGTTATCCCATTGAGTTGGAGGTCCCAGTGGTAAATGTGTTGGAACAATCGACTACACACAATGACATGAGGGAAATATCGAACGACCCCATGTTAGGTCAAACAAGTGACTTTGATCCTTTCTTAGACCCCAAACCCCAGACCTCTTCTGCCAACCCCTCCACGTTTTACATTCCGGACCTTCCCCCTTCACCTTCATTCAGTTTTTCAAGCCCAACAACTGCTTTTGAAAAGTTATCTCCTAGCCCTCCACGACCATCTTACGATCCTATATCTGCTTTCCCAAACCCACCTACTACCCTAACAAAAAATCAGCCCCTCACACCATCCAGTTCACTCCAGTTTATCACTCCAGTTAAACTACAACCAACGCCCACGCAAATCTATGATAAAGTATCTACACCTTTCAAAAAGGCATTATTCTGGCCGAAAGAAAATCCAAAAAAAAGTAATAAGAAGAAAATTTCAGTCAAATTTCCAAGTGCTATTACTTCGGAAGAATGGAAAAATTACTATTTGAAAAAAGAATAAGACAAGAAAAAAGCCGATATGGAAAAAGAAAAAAGGAAACAAGTGAGAGAAAAGAAACAAAAAGAGAAGGAGGCAGAAAATAAGAAAAAAGGAAGAGGTTTTTAGAAGAAAGATGCTGAAGATGATGATCCTGACGACCCAGACAACTTAGGAGTGAGCATACATGAAGAGGACACTTTACTCGATGAGCCCCTACCTGTAGACCCATCAAACCTTCGACAGAGCCAGTGGGTAGTCGTGCCGTACAATGTCAACGGCGAAAAGAAATGTTACGTTGGACAGATAATTGAAGTAAATGGCAGTGACAGTATTACCGTGAAGTTTCTGGAGAAAAAACTTTATGAAAAAAAGTTTGTGTGGCCGAAAGCAGAGGATTTAGATGATGTTCCAGTTGGGGAAATTTCAAGTCTTGAGGGAACCAACTTTTGATCGTTGGGGCTACCTATCATTTGAAGACTTTAAGTACTTAGTTTCCAAGTATTGTATATGTGGTATTTTATAAATAGAATTGTATATAGCTAAGTTTTTAAGTAAGTAATGTTTCTTTGTTTTGTTTTGGGAAGTTTTAGTTGGACCGAGCAATGCTAAATGATAATGCTAATAATTATATGTATTGTATGTTATAGTAAACAGCTAACTTGTAATTTAATGTTTTTCGTTTGTTTGATTGTTTTGTAGATGCAGTTATGGGGTTTTAACTAACTTAGTTGTATTTATTTAATGCTTATCAAGGGTCCATTTCATTTTGAGTAAATTTTGTAAAGTTGAACAGAAGTTTGTTGTATTTAGTAAATAATTTATATTCAACATATGTCGTTTTTTTGTTTTGTTTTGGGAAGTTTTAGTTGGACCGAGCAATGCTAAATGATAATGCTAATAATTATATGTATTCTATGTTATTGTAAATAGCTAACTTGTAATTTAATGTTTTTCGTTTGTTTGATTGTTTTGTAGATGCAGTTATGGGGTTGTTAGTTAATTGTATTTATTTAATGCTTATCAAGGGTCCATTTCATTTTGAGTAAATTTTGTAAAGTTGAACAGAAGTTTGTTGTATTTAGTAAATAATTGATATTCTAGATATTTTTCTTTGTTTTGTTTTGGGAAGTTTTAGTTGGACTGAGCAATGCTAATAATTATATGTATTGTGTGTTATTGTAAATAGCTAACTTGTAATTTAATGTTTTTCGTTTGATTGATTGTTTTGTAGATGCAGTTATGGGGTTGTTAGTTAATTGTATTTATTTAATGCTTATCAAGGTTCCATTTCATTTTGAGTAAATTTTATAAAGTTGAACAGAAGTTTGTTGTATTTAGTAAATAATTGATATTCAAGATATTTTTCTTTGTTTTGTTTTGGGAAGTTTTAGTTGGACCGAGCAATGCTAATAATTATATGTATTGTGTGTTATTGTAAATAGCTAACTTGTAATTTAATGTTTTTCGTTTGTTTGATTGTTTTGTAGATGCAGTTATGGGGTTGTTAGTTAATTGTATTTATTTAATGCTTATCAAGGGTCCATTTCATTTTGAGTAAATTTTATAAAGTTGAACAGAAGTTTGTTGTATTTAGTAAATAATTGATATTCAAGATATTTTTCTTTGTTTTGTTTTGGGAAGTTTTAGTTGGACCGAGCAATGCTAATAATTATATGTATTCTATGTTATTGTAAATAGCTAACTTGTAATTTAATGTTTTTCGTTTGATTGACTGTTTTGTAGATGCAGTTATGGGGTTGTTAGTTAGTTAATTGTATTTATTTAATGCTTATCAAGGTTCCATTTCATTTTGAGTAGTTTGAGTAAATTTTGTAAAGTTGGACAGAAGTTTGTTGTATTTAGTAAATAATTGATATTCAACATTTTCATATCCGTTGTTTCAATAAAAACAACCCTATTCCATCCTTATTTACAGTAGCTAAACAATAAATTTAATATACAGTTCATTAAGTATTAAGTTAAACATTCACATATGGTATAACTTAGTTCACTTCACTTTTTCCTCTGTGGAGGAGTTTTCGTCAGTTACGCTCCGGTCTGGGTTGGCTGCAGGTGATTTGGGGTTAGTAAATAGTTTTTTTTTGTTTATGTTCCATTTTTATTTATGTTTTAATCAATTAATTTAAGCTCATATTTAACCATTAGTGCTGAAGATTCCTTGCGTCACGGACTTTGGCTGAAAAATCACGGTAATAATTCCGTGAATTACGGAGTTAGGCAATCGTCACAAAATTACTTTTGATTTGATTTTATCCTTTAATTTTATTTGTTTTGGCATATTTTCTTTATCTAAAAGAGTTGTTTGGCCAGGAATTCATGAGGAAAGTGCCGGTACCATTACATTTCATATACTGTGCTATAATATTTCCTCATAGTACAAAATTAAGAGCAACATTGCTTAAAAGTCATGGAGTTTGGGTGATTTACGTTAGCATTTAATTATTCTCTATAAGAATAACATGAGGGCTGAGTACGCAGGTTTGCTGATGCGGGAGCGTTTGGCAAACAATTTTTTTTTTTGAGCAAATATCAATAGACCACAACCAGATGAAGCCATAAACCAAGTAACATTAGACATACTGTGTTTAGCACTTTCAATATCTCAGTAACCAATTGACGACCTTATAAGGCGGAAAAACAAAGTTAACAACCTAAATTGCTTTGTATTTGGTTAACTACAAGCCTTCTGCAACAAATAGAAGGCCGCTAGAGCTCATAAAATAACACTACATTTTGATATTTTTATTCGCAATTAGTTTTATTTTCATTAAGAGATATTTAAAACTAAATATAGTAGGATTTGGGAACTGTAACAGGGGTTAAAAGGTCTGTATGCATGCAAGATCACTTTCATAGCTCAAGTATAAATGTTGTAACGTTCATTCAAATAGTAACAATAGGCCAGAACCATCATTTCGTACCTACTTGTACTAAGGAAACGGTAAAATCTAAAAGTAAGCAAAAGTGGTCATATGCAGCAGTGCTATTATCTAAGTGTGATGTGGACATACTGTGTGAACAATATTAGGCCTTCATCAAGTATATTAACGTGATAATAAAATTAAAAACCAACACAAAATCTCGAAATCACGCTGAAATTTGAAAAATGTAGTGCTACCTAAGGGTGAAGGAGACGACATACGACAAAATGTCATAGGAACAAAGTTGTAGATCTTGCAAAATCCGTGGCACGTGATGGTGTCATATTTTTGATAGGATTATCCGTTTGGCGGCTAGAGCTATTTTAGAAATACATTACCTGAGTAGGTCGGGGTTTCAATGGACAAGCTACATCTAGGCCTAATTCCACGTTTCTAGCTTATCTAGAATCACCTGAGTTAGTCGATAATGCAGTTTGTCATTTATGGAACAATTAGGGGTTTTAATTTTTTTGGCATGTAATTATTAAAACATGTTAGTTTGTCGACTGTTTCGTGAAGGGTAATGTGTAAACATATTGAGTGCCAAATATCAAGCCTTTAAATACTAAATTAAAGTGATAAGAAATTAAAAACCACAAAAATAACTGTCAAAATTGCCTGAAATTTGAAAAATCTAGCGCTACCTTAGGGTAAAGGGAGCGAGATATAACAAAAAGTCATAGGAACAAAGTTTTAGATCTTGCAAAATCCGTAGGTAGTGGTGGTGTCCGTTTTTCGATAGGTCAATCCGTTTGGCCGCTAGAGCTCAAAAACTGTAATTTTAAAATAAGCCTTTTTTGGGGGGTTTTAAATATTTTTTTAGGGGGGTTAAAATACAAAACTGTCAGTTTTGGTGATTTTTCTGGGGGTTACAAGCTATAAGTTACCTGCATGCAAAATTTCAGGTTTCTAGCTCGTCTAGAATTCGTATACCCTCAGTGAGTGAGTGAGTTACACATGTGGCTTATAGATTTGTTGATTGTCTCTGTTAAATTCTATTAAACTGGTTTGTGCTTTAATGTTTTACTACTTTTAGCTTATGCACAGCATGCTAACTTGACCCGAATCACTGGGAAAATAGGTTTGGAGAAAATAAAATATATGTCCACAGAGTATATAAATATTTATTAAATGCCAAAGTACATCACAGTACAGCTTTGACTTGAGGCACATAACTCATACAAATACATTGTCTGAAAGCCAACAAATCGAACAACTAAGCTGTTTTGTTGTTTCACTAATTTGCACAATAAGCCAAAGGCACATCAAGAGAAAAGGAGTTGAACTAAAACAACTAAAACTTGAAAGCATTAAACAATAAATTTATATACAATTCTGTAAATACTGGTTTAAATGTTTACTGTAAATTAGTGTAGCATTTATCAAATCCCTTAAGAAATTCTGTAATATGTTAATTGTTTAATACTTACATTAATCCAATTACTAAACAACTTAATATTTAAAAATTATAAAATTTGGTACCAATGAGACTAAGCAGATAACAAGTCTTTGGTTTGAATTTAACAAAATTAAAAATAAGATCTTTTAAATTTATAATGAAAAGTTTCCATTCAGTCTCCTATTATCAAACTATTCAGTCTTAAATCCCTTTTACTTCTATACTCTCCTGTCAATACCAAAATTGACTTTTTTTAAATTTGTCAACAAGATATTTTACCTACTGTCCATACATTTTTTGTTCAGTGCTTTCAGCATACTGATAATCAAACAAAACCATTTTAATAATAATTATAATAATTCATTAAATAGGACTTTACATTTATGATTGGATATTTATTAAACAAATAATTTCAATTTAAAAAAAATTGGATTAAGGATAACGAAGACTATTTGCACACGTATAATGTACCTAATAAAAAGGGACCTGAAGAATAATAAGCACAAAGCTCCAATATTCGGTGAAGATTTAGTCGGCTGCCGTGAGAGCTGTTACAGTGAACCGTATGTCGTCAGGGTCTCTTGACATGTATTCACGAATGATTCTCACACCATCCTGCAAAACACAAGCATTAAGATAGGGAATGTCATCAGGGTCTCTTGACATGCATTCACGAATGATTCTCACACCATCCTGCAAAACACAAGCATTAAGATAGGGAATGTCATCAGGGTCTCTTGACATGCATTCACGAATGATTCTCACACCATCCTGCAAAACACAAGCATTAAGATAGGGAATGTCATCAGGGTCGCTTGACATGTATTCACAAATGATTCTAACACCATCCTGCAAAACACAATCATTAAGATAAGGAATGTCATCAGGGTCGCTTGACATGTATTCACCAATGATTCTAACACCATCCTGCAAAACACAAGCATTAAGATAGGGAATGTCATCAGGGTCGCTTGACATGTATTCACAAATGATTCGAACACCATCCTGCAAAACACAAGCATTAAGATAGGGAATGTCATCAGGGTCGCTTGACATGTATTCACGAATGATTCTCACACCATCCTGCAAAACACAAGCATTAAGATAGGGAATGTCATCAGGGTCGCTTGACATGTATTCACAAGTGATTCTAACACCATCCTGCAAAACACAAGCATTAAGATAGGGAATGTCATCAGGGTCGCTTGACATGTATTCACAAATGATTCGAACACCATCCTGCAAAACACAAGCATTAAGATAGGGAATGTCATCAGGGTCGCTTGACATGTATTCACAAATGATTCTAACACCATCCTGCAAAACACAATCATTAAGATAAGGAATGTCATCAGGGTCGCTTGACATGTATTCACCAATGATTCTTACACCATCCTGCAAAACACAAGCATTAAATTCACAAGTGATTTGATGTTCTCTTAATTTAATTTTGTTTGCGGTTTGTTGGATCGATAATGACAAACTAGTTGTTATTTTACTTACGTCGTCAATTCAATTTTTGTTTGTGATGAAAGCATTTCAGCGCTAGGCCATCATCAGCACCCATACACGGTACACTAGATTATCCATAAGACCTACGTTGCGTAGGTATAGTAGCAAACTGTGTCATGTTGTTAAAAAAACAAATATTTGCAACCATTATGAACATACACATGACTAAAAAAAATACTATTATAAAACTTAATGCGCATGGGTAAGGGAGCCGGCTCGGAACGGATTTGGTGCTTAACAAAATCGGGAACGGATTTGGTTCCGAGCCGGCTCCCTTACCCATTCGGAAGAGGTTTTATAATAGTATTTTTGTTTAGTCGTGTATATGTTCATTATGTATGTAAATATTTGTTTTTTAAACAACAAGACACAGTTTGCTAGTATACCTACGCAACGCAGATTTTAGGGGTAATCTAGTTTTTGTTTGTTTTTTTTTGCAAGGAGGTAGGAATCCATTTACAGACGAAGTGTGGGACTCGCCGAGGCCCTACCCACTAAACCCACCTCCCATGACAGGCTTTTCTACCCCCCAAATTGTTTGCCACATTATTTTGGGGAGAGAGAGCCCCGTGTTGCTGAACCAGCGTGCTGAGGTCTGCAGTGCTGCAAGAAAGGAACTACTTCCTTTTCTTCAATGGCGCTCTTTTTGGCAGACACCTTTCTTCAGTTTTAGCCTTTTCCAGGGCAAGTCTAAAAACGTGAAATGCCCCGGACCCAGCTAGGTGGTCGGCCTTTTCCCCTGGTTGGAGCTCACTGCAAAGGAAGCAGTGTGAACTATTGCTGCAGGCATTGCGTTTATGGTCTGCCTCTCCGCATTTATAGCAGAGAGTGGACCGATCCATGTCAGTGCCCGTTGCCCAGGCCCTTGAAGCACCGTACAACTACGGTCCTCAATCGCACCGCGCATTTGACAAAACTCACCCGAAGATGGACGAGCTTGAGAAACTTGGCGGCCTCTCCCTCATAAAGGTTCAGGACCGCCAACTTCAACTTCCACTTGTTTGGTGGGCTTACCCCGATACCTTTCGGGAGTCACTGGGCCCACCAAAACCTTTCTTTAAGGCCTCCATAATCTCGGGACGTTTCAGTGAGGGAATCAAGGTTCCTCAACTCAACAGAAACTAGTGATGTGGGCCGGGTAAATACCCAGCGGGGAGGTAAATAAAAAATGGGTATTTATGATTTTTATAACATTTAGGGGATTTTTACTAGGTTCATTGGAATTCCCATGCTGTAAGGATTATAAAATGACCATAAAAACTGTTTTGAAGAGTATAACATGGTTAACACAAGTATTTAACTTCTGTACAAGATCGAGATAAATACCCAGGACTGGGCATTTACTACTCTGATGGTCTTTTGAGTGTTTTAATAAACTGTACATTTTGGAGAAAAAGAATTGAACTTTAATTATATTGTGGTTTTGTTCTGTGCTCATCCAATTATAAAATTACACATTTTTAAATTTGTATAGAATGTCTCATATTTAACCAGTTCCTAGTTTGACGGTGGTGTGGTTGGTACTCTTGACACGTGTTTTTACAACAATTTTCATGTTATTTTGTTTATTGGTAAAACAATTAATAAATGTAATCAATAAAATATCCTCAAATGTTATACATTGAAAATAACAAGGGTAGTAAGGGTAGATATGAATTACATTGGCGTATTTACGTAAAATATCATAAATAACCAAAAACCCGGGTATTTATGAATTTAGGGTACTTACCCCGAGTTTTAAATACCCGGGTATTTTACATCACTAACAGAAACCTGTTTGTCGGGGGCAACGACATATCCTGTTGGACATAGCCTGTAGGCTTCTAGAACCGCAGCAAATGCTTTCCTGTCCAATCCCTTCCCCAGCCGGAGAACATTCCCCTTCGGAGTTGGTCTTGCACAGACAACCTATGCGGCACCGGTGCCCAGGTCAATATCCTTACGGATCTTCCACAGAAGGTTTGGCTCCCTGCCATTCTTACGAGGACAGACGACGGGCCAGATCTTATCCTCGGTTGTTTCGCGAATCAGAATCAGTTACCGTTATCGCCGGAAGAGCCTCTGCCACGGTTCTTTCAACTTTTCTTCTTCTTGTTGGCTGCTTTGAGCTGGTCGCTAGAGCTCTCACTGAGGCTTCGCTCCCGCTTGCCTAAGGCACCGGCCGCAAGGACGGCATCCTTGTATCCGCGACCGGTACCCTTTTTCGGCATTGCCTAGACTCTTCAGGCCCGCTTCTCACCAGTTGGAAAGTGTCCTGTGCCTTGACCTCTTTCTTGCGCAGGTCTTTCAGTCTGCTTAACAGCTCGACGAGGCCAGGAATTCCATCCTTCACCGTGCTGTTCACATTCTTCTGGACCTTGCACGCATTCGACATATCCTTCAGCAAGGCGTCCGTCTGAGAGAAGATTTCCTCTGCATCCTTTCGTATTTGGAGAACCTCCTCCCATCTTTTCTCATGGTCCTCGAGGTCAAGCGCAGTGGCGTGACCTAACTCACTGCCCATGCTATTTGCCAGGCTACTACGCCATATTGCAGGTCGCCCAGCAAATGTGATCTGCGGTCTTTTCTTTGCCCGGCTCGGTTCTCTGCTCACTTAAATTGTCAGTGGTATCCATGCGTTTTGGTCACTAGCGCATGGGACGGCCCGGAGTTGCCAAGAACGGGTATACCCTCGGGGACGTCCTACCCCAGTTCGCTGAGGCCTGGCCTCCTTTTGCCCGGCACCGGTAACCGGACGTGCCGGGGGTCACCCGTGGCAATGCTGGTCCGACACCATGCATCCATGCCGCACTCCCTGGTCAGGGCGGGAAGTGGCTAGCTTCAGACACTTCCTCACGGACTCCCCTCGGTAGAGCAAGCTCACAACAGCCCCCGCTCCAGCCCAGTGACAAACTGGACCGGTTAAGGAGCACTCTCAGGGAGCCAGAAAAGAGTGCCAACCAGAAGAAAATCTAAAGGCTCTAAAGGCACCCAGATGGGGTCGAAGAAAAAGACGAGGTGGGCAAGAGTAGCCCAGAAAAAAAAGACTGTGAGCTAAGACCTAAAATGTGGAAGAAAGGCCTTAGCTTTTGGAAGGACTGTAAGTGTAATAAGTCTCACAGTTTGGCTAGGGTACCCCGGGGTCGCCAGCCCTCCCCTGGACAAGCCAGTGAGGGGCCTCCCACTTAGTCGAAAGCCGACCACCCCTGAGGAGATGGATAATCTAGTGTACCGTGTATGGATGCTGATGATGGCCTAGAGCCGAAATGCTTTTATCACAAACAAAAATTGGATTGACGATATTAGTAAAATAACAACTACTAAACTTAAATCTCTATGCACAGACCATTAATTTTAATTCATCCAATGGCCAAACAGATACACTCCACCACACCTCTCCATAGATAGTAAGTAATTTTTCAAAGGCCTGGGATAAATTCCTTCAGCAATGACGGAGATACTGTTAAATAAACGGAATCAGGAAACTGACACATACTTTCTACCTTTTAGCCCTATTTTAAAGAATAAATTATTTCTACTAAATGTAAAAATTTAAAGTACGGTAGAATGTACAGAAAATCTTCTAAAAAAATAGTTTTCAGAAATATCCAGCCAAATCCCTTTTTTTGGAAGCACTACAGAATCCTTTGCTACACACAGTTATTTAAGAGGGGGAAACTACACAAATAAGATTACTAGTTTCAGTATTAAATTAGATTTAAAAAAGAGTAATGTCTTCTGTACTTACCTCAAGAAAAGAATCATTTGAAGTAGGTCCGTGATTGATGGGGAATGACTTTCGGCCATCTGAAACATATAACAATGAGCAGTCACGTTACAACTGTCACAAATTTATTTTGTCTTAACTGGCAATAAAAAAATAAAGCAATGGTTCAAGTTATTTTAATCTTCTATATTATTAATACGCTACATGCATACTTTGTAAACAATAAGGCTTTTTTAAGATTTGCACCCCCCCCAACCCCACCACCACCACCACCACATATTATATCTAACACACGCGTCTCTAGGTGTGCATATGTGCAAACTGGCTTTAGATTTTCGATTTAGACCTCAGTAGTGGGGTGGGATAGCTAAATATATATCTAACCAAAATATTTCACACCTGGCAAACAATGCGCCCCTTTGGATTCAGATAGTACATGAGTAGACGAGTCCAAAAAGCCCGGGCCACAAATTTTTCTGGCACCCTAGCGGTGTTGATGGCGTAATCAATATGGCCGCCAAAGTTTTGAGACTCGCTTCTACATTTCTCTATATAACTCGGGTTTTTATTTTGATATTACCTTATAATGTTAGCAATTATTAATTAGGAGAAAACAAGCTTTCCAACTTTCCAACTGTATATTTTACATCATTTTTCAGATTCAGAGTATTAGAAATATTTGTAGCATTTGTAGTATTTATAAGATATTATTGAATTTGGATATTACTCGTCTGGTTAACACTTGTGTATTTGACAATGTATAGCATGTTATTGAATTTGGATATTAAATTAGAATAATACTGTACATTCTTTTATTTCTCATTCTTGTACTTAATTTTAATGTAACTGGCTTTAAAACGAAAACCAAAGTTTCACAGCCCTTAAAAAGCTAGAATTTATTTATAAAGCCATGCAAAATTACATAATCCCATGCATTAATCCGTGCAATTACTTTTCAAAACCCATACTAACTACATCGTTGCGATAACAACTCGCTGTGCAACGCTCCTTTATTTTGGCAATTGTTCAGCAAGTTGTGATAAATTAGAAGTTATATATATTGTTCGAAAGGTAATTTTCTGAAGGAAAAAGTATGCTCTACATTTCCAGCTAAATGTTATGGATTCCAAGTTATTTAGCAAAATTATTCAAAAAATAAAAATAAAAATGCAAAAGTTTAATAAAGTTACAAATATTTATAATATTATGAATCTAACAAATTATGTAAAATATACCGTTGGAAAACTCGTTTTCCCATGATTAATAATTGCTAACAATATAAGATAATATCTAAATCAAAACCCGAGAAATGTAGGAGCGTGTCACAAAACTTTGGCGGCCATATTGATTACGTCATCAACACCCCTAGAGTGCCATACAAATTTGTGTTCCAGGCTTTTTGGACTCGTCTAATCATATACTATCTGAATCCAAAGGGGCGCATTGGTTGCTAAATGTGAAGTTTTTAGTGAATTTCCCCTAAAGGGAAGAAGCTATTACCGTAGTCGGCATGGTAAGACCTAGGCCCGGGACCATGATAACTTCATTTTGAGGTCCCCAGACCCCAAAAACACCATTCGTTCGAAACTGTATATATATATATATATATATATATATGTGTGTGTCCGTGGGTGCGATAACTCTCGTAAAAATGGTCCGATTTTAGTAAAATTTGGTACAAACGTGTAAAGCATTATTTATGACTTTAAGTTTGAAAATCAGACAGATCGACTCATTCGAAGTGGTATTTTGGGGGGTTTTGTACCCCAAAAATGGGTATTTTGAAGTTTTTACATGTAATATTTTAAAAAGTCAAATTTTAGTTTAAACCATTGGATTCATCTTAAAAAAACACACAATTTGGTGTTTTGATCATTTGTCTACGATAATTGGTTACAGAGATATTGAAAGTGCTAAAAACAGTACGTTGTCCAGTGCTATCCTTATGAAGAATAAGACAAAAATTATAGTTTGCTTATTTATGAACGTATACTAACGGAACTTGGTATACGGCTTCATCTGGTTGTGGTCTATTGTTACTTGCACAAAAAAAGCATTTTTACCGATTATTCTCATAGCAGCAAACCTGCGTCCTTAGCCCTCATGTTATTCTTATGGAGAATAAGTAAAATGTACCTCATGTTATTCTTATGGAGAATAAGTAAAATGTAATGTATCCCTTAATTATGAACATATATTATTAAAACTTGGTATTTTGGTTCATCTAGATGAGTTCTATTGATATTTGCATAAAAACCCATTTTTTGTGTTCCTTGTTGCAGCAAACCTGCGTCTTCATTCCCCATGTTATTCTTATAGAGAATAATCAAAATGGTATATATCGCTTATTTATGATTTTATATATGTAATTGGGTATGTGTTTTCTCCTGGTTGAGTAATATTTATATTTACATGAAACCCCATATTTGTTGTTCCTTGTTGCAGCAAACCTGCGTACTCATCCCCAATGTTATTCTTATGGAGAATAATTCAAATTTGATATATCGCTTATTTGCGAATATATTTTTATGAAATTTGGTATGCGGCTTTATGTGGTATTAAGACATATATTTTGCATTGGAAATTCGCTGAGTACGCGGTTTGCTGCGGCGGGGGTATTTTTAGCTATCACACCCCACTACAGGGCTCTAGAATTGTGATTTCTTAATTAAATAAACAGCTGTTATTATTAAAATGTTAAAATTAAATTCACTAATGCTAATTGAATTTATTATGATAATCTATAAAATAAAAACACAATTTTACGTCTGAACACCAATATATTTACACAGTTAATTTGTATTTAGAAGAGGTAATATATTTCAACAACACGTACAATGAGCAACAAGAAATTAATAATCTGTAAAAACACAAAAACATAATTTATGCTAAAATAGTCCTGTCACAAGTGAAATTGTCATATAGTGATACCTCGCTGATTAAAATTTAGTTTACCTTTGCCAATAACTGCAAAATATTGACATTGAAAATTAATTTTCTGTAAATGTCTGAATATATTATTGAGATTATTAAATTTTAGGCAAGTGTTTTATGTCACCTCACTTAATCAAGTACTACTTACCCAACTCATAGAGGTTTCCATCTTTGCAAACAAAAGCAATAAAGTGAAAGTTTACGGGTTCACTTGGATCTGGGGCCTGGAAAAAGAGAATTTAAATCAATAATTTACAAGTTTAAATTTAGTACAGTCAAAGTTTGTATTTTATTGAAAAAGTTATGTTAGTAGTACAGTACAGATAATAATAATAAACAACTGCCGATGAAGCGATGACAACTTATCCGAAAATCAAGTGGTTGATCTTGTTTAAGTTTAATACTGAGTGGACATTACATCTTAATGATGTTGATGTTTGCCGTTTAAACACAGCTCCTCAAATTTATCAAAATTCAGTCATATTTCTTTTGCCTCATGACTGCTTATCTGATATATGCAGACATACTAAATTAACAGTCACTCTAACGTTCCACATTTCTTTCTCGTTGGATCACTTTTATTATCTGGTCAATTGTCATCATTCTGTGGGTTTTGGGCTTATCAGGGTATTTTCGATAATATATATAATATATAAAATCACAACATCACTATTGCAACTAAAATGACATTACCGGTACTCATTATTGAAGCCTCTTTACACAATTAACAACTTTATTACGTTGGCACCACTGTTGTTAGTGAGTTTAAGAGTCGTGTGTGTTACTTTCGTGCCCATTAGGAAAAAGTCAACAACTTCAATTGTAGATTTCGCCTCTGAACTGCACTAAACCTTCCACAATATCTTTTATATGATATTAGAATCCAGCAAAAATATGAGTTGCGGCAATTTAAATTTCAGAAAGTGACCATCCCCCTTGCATGCAACTTTGGAGTTGCAACTTGCTCTATGGGCTTGCTTACCGATTCCATGACATTTTATATATTTATGTACTTTGGCTGCATGACAATTTTCATAATGATGATATCCAGTGTGAGTTGACCTTTACAAGACAAATAATTTTCAATTTTATACTTTATTTAAATTACTTTATTTAAATTAAAATGCACTTGTTTGGCGATAACACTGAACACTTGAGATAGAGTCTGCTCTCAAACTATATATTCTTCCGCATCCACAAGTGTTTACCCTCAGAGCAATGACAGTTGTCAAGTGATTTATTGCCGTCTATTCACGTGAGGCAGAGAGAAGGATTTGGAAGTGAGCAAAAATATGACATTGAGCCCAGGCGGCCGGGCACAACTCATAACTGACTGTCTGCCTATGTGACCCACCTCCGTCTGCCCCTCCTGAGCCAGCACCTTGTGGGCGTCGATGACTCCCTCGTTCTTCTGCAGCAGCTCCCCCCGCTCCTCGGGGCTCAGCGACCGCGTGTCGTCCAGGAACTGTTTCAGCACCCCATCGGCCAGCTGTATCCTGTCAATGCGGTCGTCACATTGAAAGAGGTGCCCCAACCACAAACCTTTTCATGTGGCCTTACAGGAGACGCTAGCTAATCCGGCACTTTCGGGACTTTGACAGTGCCGGATTACTGAGCGCCGTCTAAAAATAGCCGTCATTGGGAGGATGGGGGGAATACTGCTAGAGTCTAAAGGAAATCATTGGTTAGCGGGCCATTATTCCATGTTTTATTGGGCTTTCTCTGATTTCGGTAGTGGTAGAAAATGTTAAAAACAAAACATAATTTTAACCATAAAATAGATTTACAGTATTACATTTTAATACAAGCAGTACAGTTACTCCAGCGGATCGTGCCCGAAATATGCCTAATGCACCCAAAAGGCTTATCCAGTGTAAACAAAATGTTTAGAACCCTTAAACCTATGCTGTATTATTGAAAGTGTCGGACCATCGGTTGCCGGATTAGTGGGCTTTTACTGTATAATGTTTTAATGGTATGAAAAACTGGAAATTAAATGTCGGAGAGCTGGTTTACCAGTTATAACCGAATAGTATAATAAGGAATTGGATAACGCGGTAAGAGACTCGCTGCCGCAGACTGTATGTCTGTATGTCAAAACATTTAATTTTCTGTTTACTATTATTCTGAGATCATTCTGATTAACATACTTTGATTTGAAAAAGTTTTGAGGTTGAGAGAGGCACCTCTTCCAAATAATTACCAAAAGTACACAAGCATATATTAACCAGACCTGAATGCTTGTTCCACGTGCTTACCTTACCATGACTAAATGCAGACTCTTATCGCTTGGGGCTTCAATTAACTTTGTCAGTATTAAAAACTTCCGCGAAGAGTTAATTTTTACGTGTTCATACAAAATGTAAGTAATTAGGTAAGTCGAAAACCACACTCACACACCAATTTTATGGTAACTCATTCTTATGACACCAATATCATCCTCTGCTGGTCTAAACCAGACGTGATCCTGGCACCAACTTGAACCAGTAGAAGACAGGCTTCTAAAACTAATAAACTTTACAGTCAAATCTCGTGCCGATTAAAATGTGAATATGTTGTGCACCTATCCAATTTATAAGTATAAGCTATTACAAAATCAGAAAAAGTATATTACGTGATGTGTAAAAAACACCTATATTTGATCCTAGCTTCTAATTTGTTTCACAGCCTTAATTATTAGTAGTTGCCCTTCCAAATAGTTCTTCATTATAATTTACTACTCAAGATTTGTATTTTGTTTTTCTAATTACAAGATTCTGACCTTTTGAATAGTACAAATTTAAACTTTGTATAAGAACAAATTACAGTAGAGAAGGGCAATACTAGAATTACAGTATAAAAATAGATTACACTTCAGCTTGTATCAATTTCATGATGTGTTACCTGATTATTTTAGAAATAGAATAGAAATGTAATCTTAAATATAAATAGGAACATGACAAGTCTATTGCCCAGGCAAACATTGCATGTAAGGACGTGTAAGATGAAGTAAATAAATAGATAAATAAACAATATTTGTGATTTTTAAACCTATCCAACAAAATCAAAACATTCAATCCTGGGAATTGAAGTAGATAAGACAAATAGACCTAGGCTACAGTAAGTTGAAGTGGGCTGATATGAAGGGACACTTAAGATTTACACAACGTAATCAAAATTATTAGCTGTTGTTTTTTTTGTTCAGATAAAAATTTGAGCAATATACATAATAATAATAATAATAAATCATTTATTTGCCATAAAACATTACAGTATTGACAAAGTCTCTCTCACAGCATACAGCTAAGTCAGATAATCCCTATTCCTAACATAATAATATTATCAAAGTGAACATAGTAATGAAAATTAAGAAAAGGATACAAGATAAACTTAACACAACTAAAAGTGCTATAAAATTAAAATTCAATTTTTTCCATTGCAAAAAGTTCATCAGCTGAATACATGGGGTTATTTAAAAGCCAACTGTAAAATTTTCGTTTAAAAGTCTTTTCGTCGTAAGTATTTATGAGGTGTTTCAACTTGTTGTAGAGTTTGAGACATTGCACTTTGTAGCTTTTTTGACTTTTGGTCAATCTAGAAAAATCAATTAGTGCATTGTCTTTGTTTCTAGTGTTGTAAGAGTGTGTATTAGAGCTGAGGGTCAGAAGATCTGGGTTTTTAAATAGATACACTATTAAATCAAAAAGGTACAAATTTATGACTGTCAACATTTCAGAACTGATAAAAAGAGGTCTACAATGATCAAAATTTCCTGATTGATTAATTATTCGAATCACCTTCTTTTGAAGAACCAAAATTTCATTAATTCTGCTACAATTGCCCCACAGTATAAGCCCATATCTAAATATCGATTGAAAATAAGCAAAATAGGCCACCTTTATGTAACCCAAATTGACACAGAAGGTAAGGCGCCTCAGAAGATAAATAACTCTTGAGAGTTTGGCAGAAATGTAATCAATGTGTGAACTCCAGGTCAAGTGATAATCAATGAAGATGCCCAAGAATTTATATACATAGACGAGTTACAGTTAATAATGTCTCGTACTTTAAATCTTTTTATTTTATTTTGGACTAAAATTGATAAAGTACCGTAAAACAGGCTAACCCCGGGGACGTCACCAATAAAAACCATACCACTGTAAAGTGTGTGTATCATTTACTATATCCCTGTACATTTCCATGTGTTGGACATTGTTATAAAATAAATAAAAGTGTCCGGCGCAACCACCCCAAAAGGTCTAACTCCGGACACTTTTCTAAATATCGTTATCAATGCATAAACTAACCTCTCCAGTCCGTAGTTGAACGGTGTTTTGAGGTCTGTAGATGCCTTTGCACCAGTCAAAAGCTTAGAAATTAATTTTTTTTAATGTTATGGGTTGCAGATGAATAAAGACTATTCTTAAGTCACGTAGTCACGTTTTCAGCTGTTTATTATGCAACAAAAAGGAAACTAAACAAAGAACCGTAACGGGAAAAGGCGTTTAAAATACAGTTTGAAACAAAGAGTAATACTACTTATATATATATATATATATATATATATATATTTGTTCAACATGATCAGCGATGACATTTTCTTCCTGCGGGCTGAAAACTGTCTGCTTTCCATGGGGCCCATTATATTTTCCACGATCATGACATTAACTTTCCTTCCTTTACTGCCTGCTCTAACAGCTTGGCTCCCGATATATTTTCGTTCATCTTGGAGACTGAACAAACAATTTTTCATAAATTAAAAGCACAAATTTTAAATTACGGCGGGAATACTGTATTTACGTCACAATTTAGTCGCAACGGCCGGCGCGAGTCCCATCCACGGAGTATTATTAAAGTGTCCGGGGTTACAATGGACTACGTAAATGTGATATATATATATTTTTTTAACCCTTTGAGTGCCGTGGCATCATGGCCATTTCTTATGCATAAATTGCCGGGCTAATTTCAATGGAAAATGTAGTAGTTTACATAAAATATCATATAAAATACAATTTTAGAGGTATCCATGTAATTTTTTATTTATTTTGTTTATGAATAAATTCTCTATGAAATAGTATAAAGTAACTATAATCAGAAAATAAATTGGGGCTTAAAATATATTTTTTATATAAAACAAATTAAAAATTTGTTTTTTTTTCAAGTTTGACTTGCATAAACTATACTAAAAAATTTCATTTGATATTTTTCAACCCAATAGACAGAAAGAGCAGAAAATGCTGATCAAAACTGATGTATAAATCATCAATATCAGTTAATATTTGCAACAAAAATAAATGAAAATATGTTACAATTCAAAAAAGGCCCTAGGCCTAGGCTATGTGGTTACTAAGCAACGTTGAAGTACAATTTTGTAATATAAACAAATATTATATTTTAGTTTGTTGTAAACATGTTTATTATTACTAGTATATAAGAATTAGGCCTACCAAAGTAAATGAAATGCACAATAAACTAGAAAACAAAAGATGTATGTGTATCTTTTACTTTCACAAAAACTTAGTATCTACGACAATGACACTGTTTCCAAGATCATTGTAAACTAATTCCCGAAGGTTACTCAAGTTGTTTCTATTCTGCTACTTATTTTTATTTCATACGTAAATAGGAAGTAAAAAACACTAAAATATAACCTCAATAACAATAATATAAGTGATATTTACGTCAACAACAAACATATAACATTACACAACAACAAATACAGACGACATCTGTGACAGAGATGACTAAATTAGGGTCTGCTAACAGACCAAAGGCAACAAAATTGCTATAGATCTGATAGCTGGAAGCTTCTGGATCAAAACAAAATACTTTGAAAGCCAGTACCTTGTTTTGATATGAAGTACTACGTAAAATACCGAGAGTCGCTGTCAGCGACGCTCGGCAATTTATGCGTAAACACATCGCGTCGCTGTGAGCGACGCTGTGGCACTCAAAGGGTTAATATATGTTGTATATAGCTTTAAATAGCATGGCCTTATGCACTCTTAAATCTCGAATAAAAAAATGCCTTTGCAAAATAAATCGGATAAACTTGACGAAAATTACATGTCTTAGACATACATTTTTTTACAAAAAGCCCTATGTTGGTAAACTTGCAAAATAAAACAAAAAAATTATACGCAGTTATAACCTACACAGCTGTGTAGAGCGTCTTCTGCTCTAAATGAATGTATAACGATCGAGTTCTCAACTTTGCAGGTTAGTTTAGAAATATTTATGTTTACAAATATGTTCACCGTGTTCGGGAATACTCCCCCTGTCCGGGATTAGCAGGTAATTTTGGTAGTTAAAGCCCAGTTATAGTTTTATGCTATTCTTGTAGACACTTGAATTATATATGAATAGAGATATTTTGATTCTATTTTAAATCTAGACACCTTAGCTTTAATGCATAAGCTCTTCACTAGCCAATAGCAAACCGCCAAGAAATTTTACTTAGGGAAGTGTAACATGGGCCATCTTGTGTAAAACTGTAATGTCGTGGTACGGCAGACGTATCAGTTAATTATCTGTTAACCAGATTATAATAAACGGTATCAGGAAACTGACAAATACTTTCTCCCTTTAGCCCAACAATTACTTTTTATTTACTAAATATAGAATACAAAGCACGGTCGAATGTACAGAAAATCTTGTAAACAAGTTGTTTTAAAAAACATCCACCCAAATCCCTGCTTTGGAGGCACTACAGAATCCATTGCTGCACTCGTGGTTTTAAGAGGGGAAATGCCCCCTATTCCCCCCAGGGTTATTAAGGGGCAACATATTTCGAATTTCCTCTGTTGGTCAATACTAACTTGACAAGCATATCAAGTTTGAATGAAATTGATCAGTAAATAAGAGAGAAATAGTAATTTTTTATTCCCCATAAGAATAACATGGGTACAACGTACTGCGTTTACCACAAAATGAAAATTCGAAACCAGCAATCGTAGAATAGCAATTAAAAATACCAAATTATTTAGTTTTTTGAGCTCTTTTTATTGGTGAATAGTAATATTTTTTATGTTTGTCTTTTTATGAAAAATCCAAAAAAATGAATTTTTGATGTTTTAAGTCCTGTAATTTCTGAACCCGAATTTTTACAGGAATGCGGGTGGTGCCATTTTGTTGGAAAACTAAAGTTCTACAAACGACTACAGTTTAATCGAAATCGTTAGAGCCGTTTTTGAGAAATTTGGATTTTTCATGTTTTTTGGCGGTTTTGGGGGGATAATTACACTTAAAAATCAAAAATTCAAAAAAATGAAAAAAACTCCTGGAGATATCATGGATTAGTACCTACATGACAAATTTCATAAAAATCGGCCCATTGGTTAAGGCTCTAGCTCTGTACACATCCACACAGACACAACACACACACACACACACACACACACACACACACACACACACACACACACACATCACGTAAAAACCACTTTTTTGGGTTCAGGGAGCACCAAAACGAATATTTCCACTAACAACTCAAATTCAAAAATTTTGACGAAAACAATACTTTCTCCATATACTACGTATAGGGGGAGAAAGTAAAAACTGATTCTACCAAAAACTAAACAATCTCAGCAGACTCACTTCTCTGTATTGTTGGCGACACTGTGTACCAGCGCGACAGTTCCGCAGGCATTCTGCACCAGCTGTTTCATGTAGAACACGTCGGGAGACACTGTCTGCCCCTTCTCCTTGACCTCGGCCTCCTGCGCCGCGCGATGCTGTTCGTACTGCGACACAACATCAAATTAACATTGATGCATAAAACACTATGCATGCAATCTGTTACGTGTCCACACTACATGCCTACATGTACCTGTTTATTTAAGAATAGTTCATTTTATTTTAAGAAGGTTGTCAAAAACTTAAAAATTTAAATTTATCTTCCTTATGCTTGTCTATTTACAGAAACTTTTTTTACGTTGTTAAAGGACAACGATCCAAACCGTCATAGTCATGTCACCAGCCCGGAAATAAAACCAGTGACCTCTTACACCGAAATAAAAAATACTAACCATTAAACTAGTGACGTACTTATTTAAGTGTCATGTTAAGATCTTATACTCAAGATGCAAAGTTGATTCTTTTCTATTTGCTGGCATATGTTAAGGAAGTACCGTACCAGGAACTGCAGTGGAAACCGCAAGTATAACATTTGTCGAACAATTATTTTAATGTAAGGTATTCATGAAAGAATTAGATAAGTGAATCTAACTCATAAGTCCACCTAGTTGATGAAATGGAAATGGTGTTGTTCAGAACATAAAAACTGAGTATTTTTTCTAAGCAAAGAAATAATAATTCTTAAAGTCTATTACATTTCAGAACTGTTTTACATTTATTTTATCCTTTTACATTGAGGGTTCACTCTCAGGAAATGCATTTGATAACCAATTCTAACAATTTACAGATAAGAGAATGGTAAGTCTAATCACTCTACTGATAATAAATGGGCTCCACTTAAGTAGGAAACAAACTCGTACCAAGCCACAAATAATAAATACAAAAAAAGATTTGAAACCATAATTTAAATTTTATCTTGAAAGTATCATACCTTGACTTTAATAAAATGTAAGGTAATTTATAATTTCGGCACAACCACATTAACACGTAGGTGTATGCCTTTCTTATTTAAAGTTCATTGGTGATAATGATAAGTTACACTGTTAACAAATTAGTAATAGTATACATATTTGGCTGCACTGTTAAATAAAAACTCCAGTTTATTGTTTTGGAATAGGAAATCTGATTGGTTACTGTCTTGAGGTGCAAAGAATACTTACAACAACTAGTGAAACCTTTTTCATTTTAAAAGTGAAGGCCAATGTTAGGAGTAATTTTCTTAACAATAGCCAATAATTGTATGGTTTGTCAATAATTTATTTGCTAGTGAGAAAGTTCAAATCATGTAGTGAATTATATTTTAATATGCGGTGCATTAATTAGGTTACAAAATAAATTATGCTTGGAGTAGAAGTTAATTATAACTCAGTTGCTGGTCTGAAGAAACTTGTTAATGTGAAAACCCAAAAATTTAAAAATTTAACTAACTAATGGATAGTTTGATTTAGAACCAATTGCATTTTAAATTATAATTCTAGTAGGCCTACACACTAAAGTAGAATTTATTAGATGAAATCATTCTTTTATTTAAAGTTTTAACAAAATTTTACATAAATGCTTAAATAACATGTTACCTAATGTTTAAAAAAAATTGTATATGCTTTTTGCATAATCCAGGCGATTCTAAAAATGTCCATTCAAGTTTTTACTCTAATCTTTCCAATAGTTTTTACATTAGGTGAATAACCAGTAAACAAATAAACATACGGTTATCAATTAATTTTGATGATAAACATATATATATGAGTTAGTAAAGGAGATCTTACATAATTCTTGGAGAACCTTGAAAACAGTCAATGAACAAATATTATTTTATAATTACAAAATTTATAAATCATCCATAACTATATAAAGATGAAATGAACTAATCAACTGGCATGCCAAACCTTACACATGAGAACATACAATTTGGTATGAACACTCTTACGTATGTTAGAACTAAGAAGAGATTTTGATAAATTCCCATAGGCGTGATAAAATCGTTTGCAAAATTTCCAATCTGGATACAATTTTGGTGCTAACGTTAAGCAGCTTAATGGCTTAAAGTTAGAAAATCAGAAAAATCAACCTTTCAGAAAAGGGGTTTTGCCCTCCAGAAGTAGGTTTTCAAAATTGTGTACATAGTTTCTTTTTAACAGGATGAACTGTTAGATTCAGCTTTAAAAAAATAATATTTTTAATTATAGTTCTAAGTCAATTGGGTACTCAGATATTGACAGTGCTCAGATATGTTGTCTAATGTTATTCTTATGAGAAATAAAAAACATTTTATATATCGCTCGCTTAGGCTGGTTTTATGCACGGCGTTTGGTGTCGCGCGTTTGGTGTCGCGGGAATTGGCGCGTCCCGCATAGGTCACGCATTTTCACGACATTCGCTGTCGCGCATTCGCTCGGAACGCGCGTTCGAAATTTCGGTCAAAATCGGTCACGCGTCTCTTACTGCCGCGTTTACTCCTCCCCCCCAGGTTATGGTGGAGGGAGCTGGAACAGTGCGATGTGCGATGTGTAGATTTGCTCGTGTATTCGTGACTGGTGGTCGACGAAAATGGACCCTATTGCGATTTATATGCTAGACACCCTGTATACGATTTGTCAAAACAAAAAACACACTTTCAATGATAAAATAATCAATCATCATATTGCACTATTCAATATTGCGCCAGAAGGAGGGTTAATACGGATACTTACATATTTTATTTTTTATCACATCCGGCTTCTCGTCAAAATCTCCATAGACAACCCTGCATACGGCTGCCCATTCTTCTTTCTTCTTATTTAGGTTTTTGTAATCTTCTTCACTGGGGTCCCAAATGACTCTTCGACACCTCACACAATCGATCAACAGTTCAATGTCGAACGAACTGTCCGAAGTTTCGTTCACAGTCGGCGCGGGACTGTTCGGTTCCGTCATTTCGGGTCAAACTAAATAACTAGTAACTAAAATAATAAATAATGATTAATAAATGATAAATTATAAATAACCGAAGTATATTATATTAGGACAACTGTTTACACAGCACTCGATGCAAAGGATGCAAATGAACTGGAGTCAACACCGTATCTGGCAGAAAAACCGATTCTCAATTCCCACGGTTGGTGGTAAGCCCCTCCCCCAACCCCAACACTGGGTTTTCCAAGAAGAGACACCCGGCGATTGCTTTGTCGCGGGACGCGGAACGCCGACGCGTTGCATAAACACACCCATTTGATTCAATGTATTTAGAGCGAACGCGCGACAGTTTGTCGCCTCGCGTTTTAAAGATCTGTCGCGGGTATTTAGAGGACGCGCGTCTCTCCGGCGACACATTTTTTGGCGCGTTCGTGCATAAATGCTCCCATTTGACTCAATAGAACTAGGAACGCGGCGCGTGTGTCGCACGACAGAAAACGCCATGCATAAAACCAGCCTTATTTGTGAACAAATATTGATGACACTTGGCTTTATCTGGTTGTGGTCTATTGATATTTGCATTTAAAAAACATGTTTGTGGTCCCCATAGCAGCAAACCTGTGTACTCAGCCATAATAGTATTCTTACAGGGAATGAAATTAATAGTATCTTGCTTATTTTTGACCATATATTAATAAAAACCCTTGGTATGTGGCTTCATCTTGTGGTCGACTGATATTTGTAAAACAAAAATTTGTTGTGGTTTGAGTCGCAGCACACCTGCTTACTTAACACTTATATTATTCGTTTGGAGAGTGAATAAAATGCTAATTTTGCTTATTTATATACATCTTTTGATGAAACTTGGTAAGTGGTTTCATGAGGTAGTGAGGTACATTAATGCATTGTAAAATCGCTGAGTGCACAGGTTTGCTGTGACAGGGGTATTATTTAATGAGATGATAACTTCAAACAGATGTTCAATACTCAAAATAGTTTAAAAGGTTAGCCACAGAATGTAACACTCACAACTAGTGATTGCCCCAGGTAAGTCCATGTACTGTACTAGCTAGTATAGATATAACATTATATCGTCATTAGTATTACCTTCTCGGAGGTAGGGAAGAGGAGCAGCAGAGCCAGCACTGGACGAGGCACCACAGCCAGCAAGTCAGGGTCCAACCCGTACACGTCCACTATCTGCCACTTGTCGGGCACCCCGAGATTGTATAGGAACTGGGGACAAACACTTCACTATCAAGCATGCAACAACACAATTAGTTAATTATGAAATGAACAACTCCCCTAAACAAATAACAGGTAGGCCTACATGTTTGGGTTGTAAATAGATAAGACTGCATCCGTCCACTGTTTACAAAATTCTCAGTAATAGGATGTTTTTTAGGCTGTTGCAAGACATCTAATTATAAAAAGAATAAGGCGATTTTTATGACCACAAAACTGGCGAAACAATTAGGTCTTGAATGATTGTTTGTTAAGCCCTTCATGCCTAGATGTGCCTTTCGGGGTTTTATAAAATGTGTAGCTCCTGGGCTCTAATCCCTGGGTTTTTAAAGTTCCAATGGTAATCTTAAGGAAGAATATAAATAGGCTTATCGCCGTTGGAGGCTTCGCTCCCAAACCCCCTTCTGGAGTTTGCTTCGCTCACTTGCAACCTTCAGTTTACACAAGTTTAAATCAAATTCAACTATTGTAGTTCTTTAACCAAATAAAAACTACACAACAATGAGCTTTGGTGAGCACATTATCGCCTACACAGATAATGTCCAATGTTGGTTCAAAATCACAGTGGTTGTTCGTTGTGCAAAATCATTGCAAATAAATGGATTTGTGAAAACAAATTAAGGAGTTTTTGCGGACATATTCCATCACTAATTAGTAAAAAACAAACAAAATAAAGTAAAATTAAATTAGAAATTAATAGAAATTTTAGACCTCAAAAAGAAAACATGAAAAGTATGATTTGAACCCGAGACCGCATGAACGTGAATCTGACATTTCCACTAAACTGCCATAGTGGAACGAGTGAGCAACGATTAAATTCATTCAAAACAAATAATCGGTTGAAGACATTTTCCGACAAAGTTTATAGGAACATATAGTGATGTGGGCCGGGTAAATACCCAGCGGGTAGGTAAATATAAAATGGGTATTTACCCGAGGCCCCGGGTAAATACCCAAAACCTGGGTATTTATGTTTTTTATTTTGTTTACAGGGAAATTACAAGTCTTTTTGCAATCTACATGCTCTAAGGATGATAAAACAATGATCAAAAGTGTTTAAAGGTCTATAGTAGGGTCCCTACAAGTATTTTAACTCTGAACAAGATTTGGGTAAATACCCAAAACCCGGGAATCAATGATTTTGATCAAATTTAGGGAATATTTACTGTTTTTTTTTTAAATACCATGCTCTAAAGGTCAAATAAAGGGTTTTAAAGTTTTGAATATGGTTCCACAAGCATTTTATTCCTTAACATGATCAACATAAATACCCAGGTCCCGGGTAAAAACTTTCATAGTTTTTGTTAAGTGTGATATGATTTTTTCCTCATAATCATTGCAAAGACATTAAACAAATGTATATTTTGTATCTAATAGTATTTATATTTATTATTTAGTTTCCTAATGAGTTTTAACTAAACTAAATAAATACCCCTAGGCTTACTAGCCTACTGAATACCTTGATTGATTACCACCCAGTTTGAGTTCTTTGGTTTTTTCTTCATACTACATGGGGAATTTTAGTTTTGGGCATTTTAGTTTTGCATCACTGCAAACCCACCTCCATCTTGGCCTCAATCCTTTGTTTGTGTCTCACCCCACTACCTGATGTTTGTTTAGTCAACACCCTTTGGCTTTGCTTGATAGTTGGACATAGTGTGAAGTTTGTGTTGTGAGTTTTAAGGACATTGATATTCATGTTTTAAGTGATTATTAAAGATGGGTAAGAAAAAAGGGCCAGCTTGGGACTTTTTCAAACTACAAAGGTGTAGTTTGCAAATATTGTTCAAAAGAATACAAACAGTCTAATGTTAACAAAATGACAAAGCACATAAAGAAATGTTTTAAGTGTCCAGAAGATTTGAAAAAATATCTGGAAAGTCAAACCACCAATCTGCCCCAGAACATTCAAACCCCACCAGAAAGTAGGAGGAAATCAGGTGAAGGACTGGAAGAGGGAAAGTTGCAAGTTTATGTGCCCTCTTTTGAATCAGAGCAAGGTCCAAGTTCAGCTGGAAGTCAAAGACCAGGAAGTGCTCTATCCTCAAAGTCTGACATGTCCATAGCTTCAACAGTGTCACTGTCACATGAAACTGAATCTTCGTTTGTACGACCACTTTCAAGAGCAAGCAATGTGGGAGGAGGTTTACTTTCTTTTATCGACACTATGGACACGCAATTAAATGTAAGTTTTACAACTTTTCCTTTAATTTTATTTATATGTAAGTTATTATAACTCAATCTTTGTCCAATAGGCCTACTTATTTAAAACTGGTTTATGGTAGTCATGAACTAACCCAGCTTAACAATTTAGCTTGGACGAGCTATAGGCTGTAGGCCTAACTCTAATTTGACTCTAAATAGCCTATTTGACATAACATTGTATACAAATTTACAGCAAGTCTCTATTTTAAGTCAAATTAGAGTTAGGCCTACTGGCCTACAGCCTATAGCTCGTCCAAGCTAAATTGTTAAGCTGGGTTAGTTATTAGGCTTACAAGTTTTACAATTTGTGCCTCTTGTTTATTTGACTTTGTTTTCTTTATTTGGTTATTATTTATTCAGGATTTCTTTTTCCAGGAATCCCTTAACCAGAGTCTGGCCAAGGCTATATTTGTAAGTGGCGCACCTTTATCGATGACGGAACACCCACTATGGGTTGATTTTTTTCGAAAACTGCGGCCATCTTAATCCCTCCATCAAGATACCGTATCGCCTCCACATACCTAGACGCTCAATATGCTGGAATGCAAAATGACATAACGACCCAGCTTCAAGACTCAGAACATCTCCATTTACAATGCGACGGCTGGAGTAACATTCGTAATGAATCAATTATCAATATAGTCATTTCCAAACCAGAGCCGTTATTTGTAGAGTTTGTTTCTACCAAAGAAAATAGACACAATGCCCCTTACCTGGCTGAACTAATTGTCAAGACCATTGAAAAGTACGGTTCTGAAAAGTTTTTGGTTGTGATTGGAGACAATGCAGCCAACATGCAAAGTGCATTGAGAATGGTCCAGGAGAAGTTTCCCAAAATTATTCCTTTAGGATGCCTTGCCCATCTTCTGCATCTTTTGTGTGGAGACATCTTGGGATGTACTACAGTTAAAACATTTATGGCAACTGCTGTAGATGTAGTGAAAACAGTAAAAAATAGCCATCTTTTAAAGGCTATTTTTGATCGCCTACAGTTAGAAAAGAAATTCAAAGATAGAATCTCACTGAAATTGCCCGGGGCCACAAGATGGGGGAGCCATTTGTTCTGTCTTGAAAGTCTGCAGGCAAATAAGTCTGTTTTGCAGAAACTAGCAGTCAGTGATGAGGCTGAAATCTCCCCTGATCTGAAGAGACGCCTTTTAGACGATGCTGTGTTTTGGGTAAGAGTGGAAAAGATGATCAAAATAATGAATCCAATCATAGAACTGATAACACTTTTCGAGGGTAACAATGCACTTATCCACAAATGCTATGTGAAGTTGAAAGAACTTCAAGCAGCATTGACCAAAGAAATCCCTTTTTCACCTCTTCAAAAAGTAGAGGAGAACAAAGTCATGAAAAAACTAACGAAGAGAATGAAACGAGGCATAAGCAAAATCCACCTAGCGGGAGACCTATTGAACCCTACAAGTCAAGGCTGTCACCTACAACCTGAGGAGTTACTAGATGCCATGAGTTTCATTTGTGAAACAGGCGAATCAATGGGCCTTAAGTTAATTGATATTCAGAAAGACATGGCCGACTACCGGGACAAGGAGGGTTTGTAGAAGAGGACATTTATTTGGGAAGGTGTTGCTAAAAAAGCAGATAAGGACGATGAAGTTTCACCCCTACTGTGGTGGAGGCAACTAAGAGGGACTTGTGTGCTGGCTGATGTTGCCATCAGAATCCTTGGTGCACCCATAACATCTGCGGCTACTGAGAGGACATTCAGCACTTTTTCTTGGATCCACAGCAAAAAAAGAAATCGTTTGACCACTGCAAGGGCATCTAAAATCACGTACATTTCTCATAACTGGCACCTTTTAAACAGACAGAAGAACCCCAAACCCAAGAAAACCAAACGAAAATCATCAGCAAAGCCGAGTGAACAAGAAGTTGAAGACGAAGACGAAGTAGATGAACCACGACCACTGGATGAATTTTCATCCGACAATTTATCAGAGTCTGAAGATGAACCCTTGGAGCTAGACACAAAGGACAGTAGCAGTGATTCTGACTAAAGATCATAAGTTGGAAAACATGGAGCTGGATAGTGATGTTTTTCTTTTTGTCAATGATAGGTTGTAATTTTATTAAAGGACAGTAGAAGTAATGATGACTAAAGATCATAATTTGAAGAGTGTTGAGTTGGATGGAGGATTTTTTGTATTTGTTAATGATAGGCTATACTTTTCTGTTTTTGAAAAATAACTGATTTAGATAAGTTTTTGTTTTTGGAGAATAACTGATTTTTTAATTTGTTAATGATAGGCAGGATAGGCTATTTTCTGTTTTTGAAAAATAATTGATTTAGTTAGGTTTTTGCTTTTGAAAAATAACTGATTAGGTTTTTTTATTACTCATACTGTAATTTGAAAATAAATATAGTGCCTTCTGTAATTTATGGTAAATGTATCTTATTTACCCAACTTCTCTAAAATGGTAGCAAAGTGATTATTACGGGTCATTTCACAAAAAGAACAACCAAAGGTGTTAATTAACAAAAGAATCTGATTTATTCATGGGCAAATTGATAATTAAATTGTAATAGTCTATTCTAATGTGTAAAACAATGGTATGGTTAAGGTTATTATGGATAAATATCAGTTAATCTAACACGTTCACCAGGGTTATTATAAAGTTTTGGGTAATAATTAAATTTATTTGATTAATTATTGGTTGAATAATAAATAAAACTGTAATAAACTATCTTAAAATATTACATAATAACAGTAATAAGGTTATATGAGGAAAATATCTATTGATCTCGCTCGTTTTTTATAAATACCCAAAATACCCGGGTATTTATGAATTTTGGGTATTTACCCGGGTATTTACCCTGGGTATTTACCCCGAGTTTTAAATACCCGGGTATTTTACATCACTAGGAACATACGATATTAGCGATATTGGACCTCCTGTGTAGGCGATAATGTGCTCACCTTGTTGGTAACAGCTGATTTATTTAAACCTCATGGTGAGCACATTATGGCATACATGGGTGGTTTATTTAAATCATCTGTTACAAACATGTGGTATTAGCCAAAGGTGCGCTTTCATTAAATATCCAAGACTTCGTACACATTTCAATAGGCCAAAACACTAAAAATTACTACTTCTCGGGAGCGGCTAAACGGATGATCGGATCTTAAATCTGACAAAAAATTGATAGTTTTAAATTAAATTTTCTACAACTTTTGTATTTAACACTTTTGCCAGCTTTTACTGTTTTCTTATAAAACGTGCTCAAAATGGAAAAATTGAAAAAGTGGAATTTCTCTGGCCCAAAAAGTGCCTACAAAACTCAAAAATTTTAACTTTTGACAATATCTCTGAGAGTGTCTTGTCAAGAGCTTTAATTCAAGTAGGAGGATGAGGGGAATCCAACTACGGTAAGTGCCTAATAATTTATGTCACTGAGTCAGTGAACCTTTCTAGCTTTATATAAGTAGATTTGGGCTAATTGAATTTAACAGCAGCTGTTAAAACACAGTACAGAAACAAGAACACCTGTTTCAAGCTAACTTCTGGCATGACATCCTTATATTTAATCATAATTTAAAGCATGAACTTTCAAAGAGTAGATAATCTCAAAGGGGAATAATTTGGACTTGCTTGTCTATTTAATTACAGAAATAAGCCGATTTTTGTGACCAGGGTTCTGGCGGAACTAATAGGTCCTATACTCATATACTCTAATACGAGCAATGCCTATTTGTTTACAACATTTATCACAAAATTCAGCGGAAGAATTTTGATAAATTTTTAGGATTTTTGAAAAATTTATATAAATTTCAACGGCAGGAAAACTCAAATTGTATTAAGAAACTCATTTAAAAATTATAAATTTTGATATTGGGCATACGTAGCCTACCTAGTTGAAATTAAAACAAAAGAATCATAACAGCTGTAAATAAATAACCAGGGAACTGTCAAAGTAGCTGTTACGATAGTCCAGTGTCGAAATCAAACAGTGATATCCTACAAACTGTGACTAGAACCTTTGAATGAAGATTGGATATAGAGTGGCCTTATCCTAAATTAATCAAAGATGTATAAATAAAAATACTACCTGAAAGGACATGAGTTTTAACAACTGAAGTGAGGGTAAAAAGGCAACTGAACGAAGCAAATCTGCATGGCAAATAGGGGCAGGAGCCTGGTGAAAAACTACTCCAGGACTATTGCACAAAACAACAAACTTGTTTGAATATGGAGAGAAAAAACTAACATAGATAAAATATGAATAGAAACAAAGTAGCCTAGTATAAATAAAATTTAGAAATAATTAATTAGCTTCAGTAACTAACGTTTACCGAAATAAAGTTAAAAATAAGTTTAAAATAAGTCAAAGAAATAAGATAAATAAGTTTGAAATTTTTCGAAACAAAGTGAAACAGTTGGTCACTGCTAAAGTTTTATACTCCCTTGATGAATTCTGATTATTCAGGAATTTTGAAATTGAAAGGGTTTTGAGGCTGGGAGATAAATGTTATTTTGAAGGTTTTATTATTATTTTAACATTACTGAGTAATTAAGATTAATATGTTTTGTACCTTTGACACCATTCTTTGTACTAAATCTAACGGTTGAATAAAGAGTTGTTTGATTTGATTTGATTTACAATGGCGTTACCAAAAACAGTAGTCTTGATTATCCAACCTTCGGTTTTCTGATCTTCCGTGTTATTCGACCCTCCCTGTGCACAATAGATTTACGCTACGTTCGTATAGCACGGTTTTACGCAGTAGGCTATCACGTGAGGCATCCTACTATGTCGCACACTGTTCTTCGCCCCCGACTCTACGCAGTAGTTTAACGCGCCAGCCTATAAGTCGATGTACTTTCTCTTTGATTTGGCGCATTGCACATCACTCAGTTCATTATTAGTGAATTTCCTATGGAAAGTGAACTATTAGCATGACCCGCACGGTGAAACTTAAGCCCGGGACCACCATAGAAGTTCCTAACGTGACCCCCTGAACACGTTTTGGGGGTTCGTTCAAAATGTTATATATATATATATGTATGTATATATATATATATATATATATATATATATATATATATAGACATATAATATATATATGTGTATGCACTCTAGCGGTCACATTTTTTGTCCGATTTACTTCAAACTTGGTAGGGACGTTCCTTTCTATAATCAGTTGGACAAGTTCGTTGGGCAAAACAATCGAAAAACTCTAAACCCCTTTTTTGGGGATTATTCTTTCAAATTTCGAGTTTTTGGGCCCAAAAAGGGTCAGAAAAGCCCCGGATTTGAAATTAACGAATGAAAAACTGTGGGAATTAGTGTGGCAAAACTTTTAAGCCCTCTCTCGTCATTCTAGTATATATATTTACCGAGTTATTAAAGAAAATGTGTATTGGCCAAACACAGTACGTTGTCTTATGGGGGTTTTACTTTAGAAAAGCCTGTTATTCATTTGTTAGTGTACTTTTATTATCCCCAACAACCTCACGCCTACTTTAAAGCCTGACTGGACCTTCTCCTAACCTTATAATACGCAAAATTGTATTCCCAGCATTGCAGGTAAATATAACCAGGAGCATCAGAACAGCCAAAAAATCAATATTTTCAGATTTGAATAAAAATTTGAATAATTGTATGTTTTTAACTGATTTTGAGTTTTTATTGTTTTTTATGTGGAAATTCACTTCCCTCACGTCAGCGTGCTGCGTGCGAACTCGTTTTAGACCTGGTTTCCACGGTGCGAAGTAAATCATGCGACTGTTGTTAAGAAGCTGGTGCTTTTTTCACTGTCACATTGACAAATGACTTGCACATGTCGGACCTTTTACATGTCTTCTCTACTGTACGTCATTGGCCTTTAGTTTTGTATTGATCGGTATAAAAAAAGTGACAGCAGCCACTTACTGCACACAAGGGGTCACCTACTAACACTCTAAATTGTCGCATCAGCAACTCATGCGTTCCATTTTCAAGGTGCATAGTTGAAACCGCCAGCAACTGTCACTGGCTACTCTCTACTTAACACCGTGAAAACCAGGCCTTAGACTGTTAGTTTTATTTATACTTTGTTGTTGTCATTTCTAAAAGTTGTGTTGATGGCTTCAAAACAGAAAAAGGTGATAGTTTCAATGGCAGAAAAACTTTAGTGATTAGACAGTGGTGAAACTTCATTAAAAGTGGCGCAATGTACTGTACCAACTGTAGAAATATTTTATCACCTTGTTGCAAGTGCAGTCTTCTGTACTTCAGTTAAGTAACTTAGTATGTTGTAATCAGTTATTACAAAGTATTTTAAAAGTTTTTAATGTGTAAATTAAAATAAACAAATTTTATCGCTGTTTTTATCATTTTCCGTCTTATCCCACCTTAGCGCTTATCCAACCTTGCCGGAGCCAGTTTTGGTCGGACAATCAAGACTCTACTATAGCCTCCAAGATTACTTGTGAATTACCCGGTAACTGCAAGATAAGTATTACCGGTAAATTAATTTGTTTAGGGCTAGTAATAAAGTTTTCACTAAACTATTTACTTACAAGTCTCCAACACACTGAAGGCATTGCTTACCTTGTTCATAACCTGAAAAATAAAAGTATAAAATTAGAGGACATACACTACCTCCAGACTGGAGTGAGCAGTTGAGACAATAGAAAGCCAATTGGACAGAGTATCACTGGTTGCAAGGCCTGTAGAGTAGGTCTACTAAAGAGCACACAAAACTGGAGGCGAGTTGCACATTCCCTACTTAATGGCGCTTATGTCGGAATATGAGATATTTATTTTATTTTTTTCGGGCATTTTGAACCATGACACAGCTGCTTCACCAGGCCAGCGGCGTAACTGCCAGACCCGCAAGGCCCACAGGCCAAAGTAAAAGCTCTGGCGGTCCTGCACGATTAGATGAAATTGATATATTTAAATTTCAACAAAATTTTAAATAAACGGTATCAGGAAACTGACAAATACTTTCTCCCTTTTAGCCAAACTTTAATGAACAAATTATTTTTTATTTACTAAATATAGAATATGAAGTACAGATTAATGTACAGAAAATTGTCTAAAATATTTGTTTTCAGAAATATCACCCAAATCTCTTTTTGGGAAGGACTATAGAATCCATTGCTGCACACAGTGGTTTTGAAAGGGGAAATGCCCCTTGTCCCCCCCAGGGTTAAATGGCAGCATACTTCGAACATCCTCTGTTGGTCAATGCTAACTTGACCTGCATATCAAGTTTTAATGAAATTGATCAGTAAATAAGAGATAAATAGTTATTTTTGTATTCCCCATAAGAATAACATTGGACAACGTACTGCATTTACCGCTAAATGAAAATTTCAATTTTCTCCGTAACTATAAATCGTAGAATAATAATTCAAATTACTACTTTATTTAGTTTGTTGAGCTCTTTAATGGTGATACAAATCCACACAGAAACACTCATACTCACACACACACACACACACACACACACACAGACATCACGTAAAAACCACTTATTTGGGTTCAGGGAGCACCAAAATGAATATTTCCACCAACTTAAATTCGAAAATTTTGACAAAAACAATACTTTCTCCGTATACTATGTATAGAGGGAGAAAATAAACAGGAATAATATTGCTAGTAAACTTTAAGAATTAATTTATTTTTGGCCTAGAAATAATATCTTTAATTTGTTGTACTCAACATTATTTAATGAATGACACACTTTAAACTGCAATAAGTTTCAATATTTTAATTTTCCTCAATTCTAATTACTGTAGACCCTAATTTAAAAGTTAACTTTAAAGTGAGCTATTTTAACAAATATTTTACCATTTTGCATAACAATTTTAAAACAGTTGTTAGTAGAGTCACTTAGTCAATTCAGTTTTTGAACAGTTTAATGAAAATTCTGTGATGTAAATTCACTTATAAGGGTGAATCAGCTTAAGTATAGGATAGTGATAAATGATAAGTTGGAAGTCCGTACAAGTATTTATTTTTTATTTACGTTAGACCTGAAACATCTGTTAATGCTGTTTGTGCGAGCACTTATTATTATTTCAGCTGTCAAATGTGCAATTCAATTGATTACTCTTCCATAAGATAACATTGAAACTTTGAAAGCCTGTGAGCGTAGCCCCAAGGGCCAATATAAATGATATAAGGGGTTTCTGCACATCAACACGACAATACCTTTCTAACGGTATGTGTGAATTTCTCCTATGATACCCACTCGCTGAGAAAAAATGGACAGTTTTGTGCATACTTATTAATATAATTATTCTATATCTCCCTTACCCTATTTATGAATATATTCTTATAAAACTTTGTTTATGATTTCATGTGGTGGTACATTTGCATTTGATGAAAACCCCACTTTTAGCTGTCCTCATTACAACAAACCTGCATAATCTGTTCAGTGTTAGGTATTCTTATTGAAGGTAATTCAAATGTTACAAAATGTTACATATCTTACTAATTTATCAATTTTATTTTGATGAAACTATGTTAGGTATCTATGCTGCTTTATGTGTTGATGAGTTAGGCCTATACATTTGCATTGGAAATTCGCTGAATATTCAGGTTTGCTACGACAGCGTAATTATTTTTTTAGATTCTGTTGCAGAATCATGCAAAACTACACCCACGGAAACAGGCGGAAATCAATTTACAAAAATGGCACCAAACTATTTACGTACTTGCTACCACCAGCTACATACTTGAGGAATCGATCTCCATCCGTCTTCGGGAGAGGAGCCTGGCAAGATCGAGATATAATACATATCAAAGATAACATTGAATTCGCCTAGGTAGGGCCTATGTAAACAAAACACGTCTGTGTTATAACTTTTTCCCCATTTTATCATTGCTTCTAGCAAAAAAGGATTTGTTTTCAAACTCTAGTCTACAATTCTATAGATTAATCTTCCAACTGCCCACTATATTTCTACATACAGCTGAGGTATTTTTCACTGTCTTGCATGAGATTTTCTTTATCTATAAAAAATATAGGCCTAAACAATGATTCTATCTCAGTAAATCAAATAACTTATAGCCTATATTCATTTTAATCAGCAAGAAAAGGAGAATCTAAAAAAATTATAACTTGTTAGGCCTAATGCATATAACGCATGCTGTCACAACAGAGGCAAATAATAATTATTTTCAAAAATTATTTTTCAAAATAATTGTTTTTACTAAAAAACGGCATAAACTACGACCTCGACACTATAGGTAAATGGTGCCAACAATGGGAAGATGCAAAATTTCGTAATCGGTTACAAAAACTGCAAAAGCTGAGTACGCAAGGTTTGCTGCGACGGGGGTATTAATGTGTTAGTATATAAAGTCGTTTGGCATCAAGTTTTTGAACTTTTTACATATAATTATTTTGAATCCCAAATTTTAGTTTACACCATTAACCCTAGCCGTGGCCTTTCGACCAATTTGGTTGGATTTTTATGTCGCCTAGAGTGGCCACCAACCAAATTGGTCGGATTTTACTGAAAGTTTTGTAACGTTAAAAACCAATAATAATAAACTCAAAAGTGATCAATATATATATATATATATATATATATATATATATATATATATATATATATATATACCTGCTACACAGTTCATTTATGTAATAAAATGAAAGTTCAGAATGTGATCTTTCAAATGATATAACCTATATATATATATATATATATATATATATATATAAAACAAAAAGGTCAAACAACAAACAAATTGGTCTGATCATAAAATCGCATTTGTATACAATGTATGTAATAGTTACTAGTCAAATAATATGTTGCTTTGAAGAGGAAGAAATGTAGAGTAATTTAGTTTTGCTGTTGGCAGCTCTGTTTGCCTTTGGCTTCATCACAAAGGAATTGTTTCATTATGTAACATTTTTGCCTAATCGGCAACTGTGCAGCTGCTTACCAAGTCTCAAGTTAGTTTGTTTGGCTCGCTCCAAACTGTATTGTATTTGGTTTCACTGTAAACAGCAGATTTCAGGCTTTATTCCTATGTCTGTCTCGATGTGTTGTGTTTTTGTTGACAATATGACATGACATTTGAAATATGCAATGTGCAGTCCCAGTCTAAAATGGCGCGCTATGTTATTGTTTGACCGCTGTCAGTTGTGTAAGAGTATTTTAGTTATTTATTTAGCCGAATTTACGCAAAAATGGATTGTAGTGACATTTGGGGTGCTCTTGAAGAAAGTATTAGTGACATTGATTAAAATTTAAAAAAATCTAAAATCAAAATCTCTTTATTGTCTTTAAGCCAGTGAGCAATCGACATTGTCAACAATACATTTTACCTTATTACTAACATTTTGCATACTTTCTTCATGCCGTCATTGTTCTGTCAAATATTTTGTCAATTATTTTTTTTATTTATTTATTTAATTCTTTCTAATATATAAAGTAAATGGGGGAAAAAGTTAAATTAGGCATACAAAAATGTATAAAATAAAATTCAACACAATAACATTGTTTCTTTGATTTTAGTTTTAAAAATTTATATCAATAACTTCTAAGGACAAGAAATCATCAACTGAATAAAAGGATTTGGATTTCAGCCATGAATCAAGGACAACTTTGAATTTATTAGTTGGAATCGTTGCGCTGCAGTTGGGGGTGACCTATTAAAAAACTGTATACTGTGATATTTATAGCTAATTTGTGTAAGTCTTGTTAATGGTAAATTAAGATAATGTCTATTTCTAGTGTAATGAGTGTGTATATTGGATCTTTGATTATATTGAGTTTTTTCTTCTTTAACGTGTAGTAATCAATTAAAAATATATATTCTCGGAAGGGTTAAAATTTTTGTAAAATTCTTTGCAAGAGACCCAGGGCTCTATCCCCACAATACACCTAATAGCCTTCTTCTGCCATTTAAAAATAGTTTTGGCTCCCACGGAGTTACCCCATAAGAGGTTACCGTATTGCAGATGGGAATGAAAGAATGCAAAATAACAAAAAAGAATGCATTTTCACTAACATTACCTTTTAGTTTTTTCAACAAAAAAATTGTTCTAGCCAATTTACCACATAATAAATTAGTATGCTCATTCCAATCCAGCCTCTGATCAATGTAGATCCCTAGCAATTTACAGTAGAAATCCAATTATCCGAACCCCAATTATCCGAATCTCCAATTATCCGAATCGATTTTGAGTGAAATAATAGAAATATGCGGGAGCTCTTGTAGCGATAATGCGCCGTTCCGTTACTGTGGCTTCATGAGCGCTAAAATAAAAGCCCACGCTGTTACCTTCCAGCGCAATATTTTCGCAGGGAACAATGAGTCATACCCCCTTCCCACCCTGCTCATCATCAGTCGCTACTGTTCTTTCACCGTTCTTTAATATGTGGTGATGTTTTTTGCTTAATTCCCGAGGTATACCTGATTATCCGAATTTCTGCATATCCGAATCGGCCCGATCCCCAATTAATTCGGATAATTGGAGTTCTACTGTAACTGATTTATTTTCTTGAGCATTTACTTTAAGATCAAAATTAATTTGTTCTGTCTTTGAGTGGTTTATGTTTAATTCATTTCCTTGAAACCACTCTTCAGCCAACTTTGTAACTTCATCCCTTTTCTCAAGCGCTTTAATTAAATTTGGACCACTTGTGAGGAATGTTCTATCATCAGCATAAAGAGTCGCCTTACAAGGAATAAAGTAAGGTAAATCATTTATGAAGACAATTAAAAATAAAGGGCCCAGGACTAACCCCTGAGGTATGCCAGTTTTGACTTTCAACAGATTACATCTTTCATTTTTTACTTGTACTAATTGAAAGCGGTTGTTAAAATATGAATTTAAAAGATTAAGGGACTTTTCAACTACAACATAAAAAGCTAATTTTTTGATCAGAATTTCATGAGAAACAGAATCAAAAGCCTTAGTTAAATGAATTAATGTAGCACAAGTATTAATTTTGGTGTCACAGCCTTCAAAAATACCTGAAATGTGACTTTACAAGGCCTTAACTGTTGATAAATTTGATCTAAAACCATACTGGCTTTCACAAAATAAATTATTTGTTTCAAAGTATGAATATATTTATTGATGAAGACAGTGTTCAAAAAATTTTAGAAAGGATTGGAATGAGAGATATTGGTCTGTAGTTTTTTGGATCTGTTTTAGTACCTTTTTTGAAAATTGGTATTTTGACTGTTACTTTAAGACATTCTGGAATTGTTTCTTGTTGAATCATCAAATTATATAAAATATAAAGTGGATTTACTAAAAGAGGACCTATCTATTAGCGAATTCCCCCTATAGGGAAGAAGCTATTACCGTAGGTCTCATGTAAGACTGAAGCCCGAGACCATGATAACTTTTCGTTTTGAGGTCCCCAGATGCCAAAAACACCATTTGTTCAAATTTTTATATATGTCCGTAAGCACGATAACTCTCGTAAAAAAGGTCCGATCTTAATGAAATTTGGTACATATGTGTAAAGTACCATTTATTTGAACGAGTTCGAAAACCAGACGAATCGCACCATCCGAAGGGAGGCTTTTGGGGGGTTTTGTACCCCAAAAATGTCTTTTTGGGGTTTTCACATGTAACTTTGATTTAAATCAAATTTTAATTTACACCACTGAATTCAGCTTAAAAAAACAAACAATTTGGTATTTTGATCATTGCTCTATGTCAATTGGTTACTGAGATATTGAAAGTGCTAAACACAGTACATTGTCTAATGTTATTCTTATAGAGAAAAAGAAAAATTGTATATCTCGCTTATTTATGAACATAAACTGACGAAATTTGGTATATGGCTTCATCTGGTTGTGGTTTATTGTTGTTCGCACAAAAAAAATCTATGGTTCCTGTAGCAGCAAACCTAGGTACTTGGTCCCCATGTTATTCTTATGGAAAATACTTAAAATGTTACATATCGCTGTTTATGAATGTATATAGATGAAACTTGGTATGTGACTTCACTAAGATGAGTTCTATTGATATTTTCATAAAAACCCATTATTTTGTGTGCCTTGTAGCAGCAAACCTGCGTACTCATCCCCAATGTTATTCTTATGAAGAATAATTAATATTTTAAATATCGCTTGTTTGTGAATATATTTATTATGAATCATGTTAAGTGTTTTAATGTGTTATGTTATATATTCATTGGAAATTTGCTGAGTATGCAGGTTTGCTGCGACGGGGGTATTTTATTATAAAATTGGAGAAACCATAATAATCTTCAGCCTTAGAATTACTAAGCTTGTTAATTGATTCAATAACATTCAATTGAGAAATGGTTGACCATTGAGATTTTGTATCAACCTTTTTTGAGGCCGAGAGAAGAGCTATTGGGTCCCTTGTACTTTTATTACTTACACAAGCAACATTTACAAAGCTGTGATTCAATGCATTTAAATTAGTTGGAACATCATTTTCCTTTTTGGGTTCATTAATTTCATTTTTAATAATATTGATATTGATGACGATTTAGAGGGTGATATAGGCAGTTTTATTGAGGTGAACAACTTTCCTGATGATGTTTCATAGGCTAATTGGATTATTTATCTGGGAGGCCTAGTGGTGAGTTATATATTTACATGTATATTTCTATGTATTCTATGTATAACATGTTAACGTAAAACCCCCAAATGCCGGTCGGTTAAGGTAAGGTTAGCATTTATCTCTTCAAGGATATTGAAAAAAGGTACAAAAATGAAAATCTGAAGTTTTTAAATTGTTTTTCAGTATTTACTGTTTATAATTATGTTTTTTTATTTAAATAAACTCAGTATTTCAGCCTTTTCTGATTAATTGAACTTCTAACCTCACCAATGACCCACCTTCCTAATTCCGGTCGTCAGTCACCCAAACGCCAGTTTTATACACCCAAACGCCGGTCGCCTGCTATTTCACCTCCAAATCACGTTTGAGACACCGCAAAATGCAAACAAACATTTTAAAAATCGTTTGAACACACTAACCTTAAATTTAACAAGTGACACAAGCAACAATAATCATTCCGTGGAATTCTAAAAGAAGGATAATGGTCAGGGACACAGAGTAACAACATGGATTTCATAATAAATAAAAATTTGTTTTTATTGAAATATATCATGTATTGGATATATCAAATTTTACTTTAAAATATATAAAATCGGTCTCATCAACAGTCTTTGGTTGTTAAAATTACATTTAAAACCAAGTTAAAATTACGAACTTTCTTAGACAACAAAACAAGAAGAAACATTAAAATATAACATACAATAACATTCATAAACAATTACTATATACAGATATCACGAACAAGCATAAGTTAATAGTTAACTCATCAACAGTCTTTTGTTCATATACGTCTTTTGTTCAAGACCAATAGTTATTTAAAACCACGTTAAAATTACATTTAAAATCACGTTAAAATTACGAACTTTCTTAGACAACAAAACAAGAAGAAACATTAAAATATAACATACAATAACATTCATATACAAACATCACGAACAAGCACGATAATAGTTAAGTTGAAAACATTTGTTTAAACAATCTTAAACGATCACGATCTAATGGTTGGCCTACTTTAGGTTACAACACAAATTAGGAAGAAACAGAAACAATCTTTTCCTTAAATGTAAAAAAGCCTCTTCGTTCTACAGTTGGGTTGGAGAGAACCTGCACGATTTCACTTAAAGGTACGTCGTTGTCAATGTCTGGTTCTTCTGGCCAGGCAAATTTATTTCCACGTTTTTCCAAAAACTTGATGGATGCAGTGGGGTTTTTATTATGGCCTTGATCTGACCAACGAAGCACTTTTTCTCCCCATTTACATTATAGGGCACAACCCAAGAGTTGATTGCAAGGCTTTTAATGTCTTCTTCCGTGATTGGAATCGGCGACGTTTTGTCACAATCACTCTCATCCTCGCTATCCGATTCTGCAACTACTGGTTTCGTCTTCTTTTTTTTCTTTAGTTCAGTCTCTTCTTTTTTTATTACTTTCTTTGCTTCCCTCTGCAGCCTTCGAACTTCTTTTTCGACCTCTTTTTTCATTTTTCTTCTTCTTTTTTCAACAGATACTCTTTATATTGTTTTGATGTCACTACTGCTGGGATCTTCTCTTTTTGTTTTCGTTTTTTTTGAAATGGGCTTTCGTCTGGCCAGAACAAACTTCGCTTGAACGGTGAAGGAACATTGGTCGGAGTGATGGTTTTCTCGGGAGTCGCTGGGAATACACCAGGCCCGGTTAGATTAGTGGAAGTTTGAGGATTTGCTTCTGACGATGTAGAAGGTCCGGGAACTGCTAACCGGTAATCTGCATTGGCGTCAGGAGTCGCTGAGGATTTAGACGAAGCTGGTGAAGAGACTGAAGGACGAGGCTCAGGGTGTACATCAACGGATATTTCTATAATATCCCTATCTTGGTTGCAGGGTGATATACCTGCAACAATCTGCTGCAGTACCTCCTCTTCATTGTTCTGTGTACCATCAAGTACAGTTTCAATGGCAACAATTTTAGTGCCCCGGAAACTGTGCAAATAGTCATCATTTCCGTCATCTTCTGCACTGAAGGGTAATTCATTGGGGATACTGGGTAGAGGGTACATCTCGATGTCATCAACAAAGCCCTCCATTGAAAGGTTATTTAGGTCTGATACATCGAGGTCTCATAGACCATCAATATCGTCATGGTCATGGTTATCGTTTCTTTGAGTGGTGGTTGGGTCGTCGACATCCTCTTCCATCTCCTCTTCTCGCCTCAAATTACCTGTTGGTGTCTCGTTTCTTTTAGCTTCTTCGATTTCTTGATTCGACTTTTGCTAGGTCGTGGTTTATGTTGAGCCACAGTTCGTAAAGGGATTCATCCCTTATTTGGATTTCACCTGCAGCAAACATCCTGACTTTGTCGACACCCATTTTAGCCTCGACGAAATTTAAGTGGTTTTGGATGTCTTTCGCCTTTTGTTCAAGGATGACAGTCATGGCCGGGTACGATGAACCCTTTTTGATTAATTTTGAGAATTTTATCTTATCAGGATCGAGGGAGGCAAGTCCTGTAGCTGCAAAGCCATTGACCACTGTCTCTTTCTTCAAGCCCTCTTTCAGGACCTTCTCAAGAAGTGGGGTAAATTCTTCTCGCTTCATCTTCCTGCCATTGTTATCACACCTCCAATTGTGAACATGTTTTTTCCATGTGAGGTTCAATGGATGGAAGACAGCCACGTCCATTGGCTGGATGACATGTGTTGCATTAGGTAACAATGCAACAAGTTCAATCTGACGCCTTTGGCAAAAATCACTGAGGTGGTAAGTGATGTGCGAGACATGTCCATCAATGAACAGAACAACAGGACGTGGAATTTGTTGTTCTTCCAGCCAAGGGTCGAAAACATTGGTGACGTACTCATAAAACGTTTCGGCTGTCATCCAGCCAGAGTCTGTCTTGCCAATGCCCCATGAGTCAGGGCTGTTGTTAACAATAGCAGCAGGAATTCTTTCATAAGAATATACCACCAAGTCTCCATCAGCATTGGCAGTGATGAGCACTGTGAGGCATTCCTTTTCATCATTGCCGGCCAAAGAATGTATCTGTTTCTCCCCTTTTTTTGCAAGGACCTTTTTTCCTTTGGGGCAAAGGTAAAACGCGGTCTCGTCCGCGTTAAATATTCTTTTGGGATTCTGAAAAATGCCCATAAGGTTCTTTGAGGTCATGTATGATTTGACGTCCTCGAACCAAGCTCTTAGGTGCCCTTCCGTGACGTTGCCCCTAGAAATGGTATGAGCTTGGGAGACTCGTTGGGCGATTTCTGGATGACGTCTCTGAAAAAGAGCAAACCATTTGTCTCCCGGCGTTGAATCGGTAAAAGGGTTTGGCCGGTGAAGATCTTTGACCAATTTGGAGACACTAGAAATTAGCTGTTCCTTTACGATAGGAAAACCAGCTCTTGCAATTTTCACTACCCAGTTTACGATAATTCTTTATTCATCCGGAGTTAATACAGAGGGTTGACCGATCGGTGTTTCGAGTTGATACTTGCCATTGATCTTGTCTTGCAGAGTTGATTTGGGTATACCAAATGACTTCGCAGCCGCAGCAATTGAAATTCCCTCTCTCCTCACGGCATCCATGGCTTTCTGGACGTCTTCAACCGTATACGTCCTCTTCTTTTTCCCAGTAGGAGTCGGCATCTTTCTGAAAAGAAAGAACAACAGATATTGTCAAGATTGCTTTGAAAGTGAGGAAATACAACTGCAAAAATCTCACAGAAATGAAGACAAAAATACCAATTCGGGGAACAATACCAAATTTTGTTCACAGACTTTTGGCTGAAATTTAAATTAAATCAATCAAAGCTATATATGATTGCAACCACAGCAGTCGGCCCTTGACGGCTCTCTGACTGGTCTATACTAGTACAGAGGTCGACATTGGGTACAAATGTTGAAACTGTCACAGTTTTGGCTGTCCAGTGTGACCAACTTCCACCCTTCCTTGGTTCCTCCTTGTCTCTTCTGGGGGCTTCACTTCCAGCTGAGCCTCAATACCCAGTCCAGTCCGAGTCCTTGGAGGGAGTAATGGATATCATCCTTGCAGCCTGGCGGTCCCTGTCCCTGACTTAGGGGGGCGTTGTGTTAGAGGGTGAATCTTCCTGGGGTGCTGTCACCCACAGAGCCTGGGAGATAGGGAAGGTTCTCTCTCCCTTCCTGGAGCGAGGCAGACTGACCCCGTCCTATTACCTTTCCCGTCCCTCTTTCCCCTCTTTCCGGTGGCTGTACAATATCCCAAGGGAGACGTGTCTAGCCGGCTATGCCGGAGCCTCCCAATCACCCCAAATACAATACAACCACAGCAGTCAAACATTCCTCAATCATATTAAGGAACCATTTATATGGTTAAAATTATTTGTATGGTATTCTTTGTAAAAAAGCAACCTGCGCTGGCAGAAAGATGTAATCTATTTCATGAATAAATTATTTATATAAATAAGTTTTTATTTTGAGCATAGCAGTTATTATTTTTATCCTCATTCATATTAAGGAACCATTTATATGGTTAAAATTATTTGTATGGTATTCTTTGTAAAAAAGCAACCTGCGCTGGCAGAAAGATGTAATCTATTTCATGAATAAATTATTTATATAAATAAGTTTTTACTTTGAGCATAGCAGTTATTATTTTTATATCAAATAATTTATCTAAATAACTTAATTACTGCATCAAAATTTACATTCCGGTGACGTGTTTATTTCACGTTAAACTTAAAAATTAATTAAGTTAACTTACACTTTATACTAGAAACCACCGTTTGAAAACAATTTATTTAAACACGAAAATAAAATCCTAATGACAAATTTTGAATTATGTATGAGTAATTATTTATTACACATACATGATCAAAGGTCAATTAGTAATTTAACACGTTGACTGCGGGCAACCCATTGGCGGGCGTTCGCAAAGTGCGACGCAGCCCCGCCCCGCCAGCGAATCAGCGAACGCAATTGGCAGTCAAATATTTCGGTCTGACAAATCGCAAAAAGCGGCGGTGATGGTGCTGTGTTACCCCGAGAGTGGACGTAGTTCACTGAAACACCCACAGATAGCAGCACTGCCTGGCACTGGGACAAAATGTGGTGCCAGACGGGATTTTACGGGAAATTTTAGTACCAACCTACACCAAATTAAAGCTTGCATTCTAACCTACACGCTGGCAACGATACAACGTTCCCTGTCAAGAGCTGAGCTCACACTGGCCAAATGCATTTCAAGTTTGTTTTGGGCTCGCATCCGAGCCCGCCGCCACGCGCGCCAGTAGCGCGGTGCTCGCATCCGAGCCCACCGCACTCAACGTGTTAAATACGTTTTATAATTAAAAAAATGTCAATTACAAAGAATAAATTTTAAAAACCGGCGTTTGGACAGGTTATTTTAACACAAACCCAACTCCGGTCGTTGACGACCGGACTTTGGGAATAATTCATATCTGGCGTACAAACGCCGGTCAGTCTAAAACAATATTTTTTTGGCGAAAATACACTTTAACTATATATTTATATAAAGTATTGTTATCATAAACACAGAAAACATAAACTGTTAAATCATTAATCAATAAATAATAGTCAAATCTAATTACACTCACCTGTTTTCTAAACACTTTGGCTAAGCGGAACAGCGGTTGCATCCGACAGCTCGTAACGGCCACTTTCAAATGGCCATAGAGTAAACAACTCAACTTGCCAAAAAATCGATCTTCTTTAGTTACATAGAGGAATAACATCGGAATAAGCCGTCGGTGATTTCATTCCGTTTTGACTATCCGCAACACTGTTTCAGATGTTTTAAATCAATGTGACTGGCGATTGGGTGGCGACCGGCATTTGGGGGTTTTACCTTATATATTTCTACATAGGGAACTGAATGTACTACAACATATTTATATTGATTTGGGGGTAAAACATTTGGCAAAAAAGTTATATACTAAATACTGTTAAATCTTTTTTTTTCCAAATACGCAAAAATAGCAAGACATTCTTTTAGGCCTATTTACATTTATTTATGCGATAAATTTATTTACCATCAACTTTGTAACTTTTTTAGCTTTACAAATATGTATATATCATTATTAGTATATACATATTCTACATGTCTTAGGGACAACACAAACTAACACTGTACAGTTTACACATATTTCGGGTTTCCGTTTATAATTACACTACGCCCCTAAAACTTGCAAAAAAATTCTTTCTACAACATGTTACAGTAGACGCTCTTTTATCCGGCATTCTATGAACCGGCACATTCTATTAACCGGCACCAGGCGACCCGGTTTTTTCCAGGTATTTTCGGTCGTTTCCGTTTCGTACTGCGACTGCGCTGGACTGTTCCCGCCTTTTTCTTAGTCACCTGTTGTTTGTTTACGCCTCAAGCAGTAACGTTCAGTGATGTTCGTAACCTTTGCTCAATACACTACTGTATTCAACCTATTTTTAGACGCCAACTTCCGCCCGGCTGTCTGTCCGCCCGTCTGTCTATCCGTCCACAAATGCAGGTGTTCCGGAGCAGTGTCAAGGTCAACCAACGCACGCGACCACAGCTCATTACTGTAGCGAGACTCTCAGATTACTGTATTCCCATTAATAACTAAAAAGTTCTATTATCCGGAAAGATCGATTTACCGGCATGGGCGTGGTCCCGAACATGCCGGATAAAAGAGCGTCTACTGTACATATATATCTATGTAGGGAATTAGATTGTTTACGAAATGATTATAATGAATTTTCCATAAAAAATCTGTAGAAAAAGTTTACCGAGACTGTTTTTGAAATTTTGGAAAAAATCTATTTTTTTCACTTAACCGAAAAAATATTTTCTCACATCTTTTTTATTTTAGTATTTCTAGATTCTCCTGCTCTTTCCAATCAAAATGAATATGAGGTTGGCTAGGTTTACTTCTATAGTTTAATTTATACGTGAATTTTCAAAAAAAAGGTCTGCAAAATCTCCAAATTTGCTTGGCCATTTTCCACTTCAACATTAGGCCACTGCTAGGGTTAAATTCAGATTTTAAAAAACAAACAATTTGAAATTTTGATCATCGCTCTACGTCAATTGGTTACCGAGATATCGAAAGTGCTAAACACATAAGTTGTCCAATGTTAATCTTATGGAGAATAAGTAACATTTTATATCTAACTTAGCTCATTAATGAACATACATTAATGAAACTTGGTAGGCCCCTATGTGGCCTTTATGATGGGGTTTACTGATATTTGCACACAAAACCCATTTTTAGCAAATTCCCCCTATAGGGAAGAAGCTATTACCGTAGGTCTCATGGTGAGACTTAAGCCCGAGACCATGATAACTTTTTGTTTTGAGGTCTCCAGAAGCCAAAAACACTATTCGTTCAAATTTATATATATATATGTGTGTGTCCGTGAATGCGATAAATTGAGTAAAAAACGTCCAATTTCGATGAAATTTGGCTCAAATGTGTAAAGTGACATTTATGACTTTAAGTTCGAAAACCAGAAAAATGACCATGGAAAGGGGGGTTTATGGGGGTTTTAAATTTTCCACAAATCAGTATTTTGCATTTTTCACCCTAAAATTTTTAAAACACTTAATTTTGGTTTTGACCATGTTATAGAGCTTAAAAAAACAAATAAAATAGTATTTTGAATTATTAACCTAGGTTAAGTGGTTGCGGAAAACATCCAAAAAAACTGCTCATAAAATCTCCCATGTTAATCTTATGGGAAAAAGGTTTTTGGCTTTTCCTGAGTTAATTTTACTTTAATCTTAACATTTGCTTTTACCAATCACTTCAGCTCCACAATAAAATCATTTTGGTGTTTAAATTGTGATTCTACGTCCACCCGTTGCACAGTACGTTGTCCAATGTTATCGTTATGGAGAATAAATAAAATTTAATATCTCGATTATTTATGAATGTATATTGATGAAACTTGGTATGTGGCTTCATGTTGTACTGGTATATTGATATTTGCACAAAAAATAAATTTGTTGTTGATTATCCCCGTAGCAGCTAACCTGCATACTCAGCCCTCATGTTATTCTTATGGAGAATATGTAAAGTTGTATATCTCCCTTAATTATGAACATAAATTAATAAAACTTGGTAATGTAGTTACACCTGTTTCAGTTATATTGATAATTGCATAAAAACTAATTTCTTATCTTCCTCGCTGCAGCAAACCTGCGTACTCAGTCCTAATGTTATTCTTATGGAGAATAAATAAAACGTTATAGGCCTAAATCACTCATTTATAAATGTATTTTTGTGAAATTTGGTAAGTGTAGGAGTGAGAAACAAATAAATGCATTGGAATTTCGCTGAGCACGCAGGTTTGCTGCGACGGGGGTATTTTGAGGTCCCCATGGCAGCAAACCTGCGTACTCAGCAGCTATAATGTTATTTTTATGGAGAATAAGAAATGTAGGGTAGACTTTCATAAGCGGTATCCCAAACAACCTAATGAAAATATCGAACTTAAATATATCGATATATCGATTGCTATTTCGATATAAGTAATCGGTAAATATTAACAATTATATCGATCTTTAAAATGAGATTAAAACTAATAAATAAACAAGGCATTGTGATTTATACAAATATCTTAGGTACTTCTTGTCCAAAATGACGTTTAATTTTCGTAAGTTAAACAAAATTAGTTTAAAAGACGATCTTACTTGTATAAAATACCTTCAAGAACTGCAATTGATTCCAAAACCAGGTAATTGCGATATTTGCGGGGATGTTATGAAAGTGATCATTAAAGGACCTAATCAAGTACAATACCGATGCTTAAAGAAGGGTAAGGATGTAGAACATTTTAAATGTGTAAACGCTCTAAAAAATACGTTTTTTGAGAAATCAAAATTTGGATTAAGAAACATAGTAACTTTGATGTATGTTTTTGCTAGAAACGTAACAAATTACACATTTTTAATGATTGAGTGTAGCTTGGATGATTGTGATGCGTCGAGCAGAACGATCGCCGATTGGTTGAGATTTGTAGAGAAGTTTGTATCAATTATATTGAAGACAAATTCCAAAACGAAGAGAAACTAGGGGGTCCAGGTGTAGTAGTAGAAATCGACGAATGTAAGATAGGCAAAAGAAAATACAACCGTGGGAGATTGGTCGAGGGCACCTGGATCCTCAGTATGATCGAGATCGTACCTGAAGGTAAAGTTCGCGGAGGAAGATACCGCATTGAACTGTGTCCGGACAACAAAAGAGATGTCGCAACACTCATTCCCCTTATAGTGAAGCACGTACTACCTGAAACGACGATTATAACGGATCTATGGAAGTCTTACTTTGGTTTGACTGATAAAGGCTACATACACTTTACAGTCAACCATAGTAAGAACTTCATAGATCCGTTAACTGGCGCTAATACGCAGACTATAGAAAGTTCATGGCGGTCTGTCAAGCGATCACTTAAGACGGGGATCCGGTCGGACTACCTGGCGGAGCACCTCTGTGAATATCTTTACCGAAGAGAGGCCAAAATGAGTAAAGAGGATGCTTTCTTGCACTTTGTGAATGCAACAAAGGCCTTGTATCCAGGAATGTAAATCATATCACAAACTGTAAATAAATTCAACTTCTTTTGTTTAGTTTTTTTTATTATTACGAATGAAAATATTGAATTATTAAATGACTGAAAGTAATCGATATATCGATATATTTAAGTTCGATATTTGGTAAGCCTATGGCTCTGGGGGGTTGAAGGGTTCTGGTAATTATTTTTTAACCAAAATTAGTTTACCCCCTATTTTTGAGGCGAGAAATTCATTAAAACCATCGCCATCCCCCTAGGACCCCCCCTTTTTTATTTAGGGTGGGTAAAAACCCCCCTTTTTTTACTTTTTTTCAAGTTGATTTTTTTTATTTTTTATTACATCCTAAGGAACACAGAACATTTAAAAAAAATGATACTGCCCCCCTAATTATTGAATAGGGGGGTAAAACAGTTATCTGAACGTCTTTTATAGGTGTCTGGGGGGTCGGGAAGACCCGAACAAGAAGACGGCTTCAAATTTTGTATACCCCCTTTTTTTGGGGCGATAAATTCATTAAAACCATCGCCATCCCCCTACGACCCCCCTTTTTTATTTAGGGGGGTAAAAACCCCCCTTTTTCACTTATTTTCAAGTTGATTTTTTTTATTTTTTATTACATCCTAAGGAACACAGAACAACTTTAAAAAATGATACTGCCCCCCTTTTATTGAATAGGGGGGTAAAACAAAGATTGATATGCAAATTATTAGAAATAAGGATCCCAAACCGTAGTTAGTACAGAACATGAAATTAACCACAAATGCAGTGCTGTAACGGCTTTATGATGACAAGGATTCCAATTAAAGTGGTATTAGTGGTATTATTTATTTATAGGGTACTGGATAATTCCAGGTTTTTCTGTTAAATATATGGTAAAAAAGTAGTTGTGCGTGTGTGTGCATGTATGTGTGTTTCACATGCATGCACAACAAAATAACATTAAAACGGCTTGATAGAGAAATGTTAGTACTGATATTTTGATATAGTGTCAATGATTGAATGCAAAATAGAAGACAATTTTACCACTAACACTACACAATATACAAAATGCTTTGTGTATCAAAATCTAGTAATGCCACAATGACTATGCACATGCTTATAACAGATGTGGATAAATTAAAATGTATACAACTTGTTATTTACAACATTCAACTACAGAAACAGTTAAAAAAATCAACTTGAAAAAAAGTAAAAAAGGGGGGTTTTTACCCCCCTAAATAAAAAAGGGGGGTCGTAGGGGGATGGCGATGGTTTTAATGAATTTCTCGCCCCAAAAATAGGCGGTATACAAAATGTGAAGCCGTGTTCTTGTTTGGGTCTTCCCGACCCCCCAGACACCTATAAAAGACGTTCAGATAACTGTTTACCCCCCTATTCAATAATTACGGGGGCAGTATCATTTTTTAAAGTTGTTCTGTGTTCCTTAGGATGTAATAAAAAATTAAAAAATCAACTTGAAAAAGGGGGGTTTTTACCCCCCCTAAATAAAAAAGGGGGGTCGTAGGGGGATTGCGATGGTTTTAATGAATTTCTCGCCCCAAAAATAGGGGGTATACAAAATTTGAAGCCGTGTTCTTTTTTGGGTCTTCCCGACCCCCCAGACACCTATAAAAGACGTTCAGATAACTGTTTACCCCCCTATTCAATAATTACGGGGGCAGTATCATTTTTTAAAGTTGTTCTGTGTTCCTTAGGATGTAATAAAAAATAAAAAAATCAACTTGAAAAAGGGGGGTTTTTACCCCCCCTAAATAAAAAAGGGGGGGTCGTAGGGGGATGGCGATGGTTTTAATGAATTTCTCACCCCAAAAATAGGGGGTTAACCAATTTTGGTTAAAAAATAATTACCAGAACCCTTCAACCCCCCAGAGCCATAGGCTTACTAATATAAATAAGTAAAACTTAGGTTGTTGCCTCATAAAAATCTTAATTTTTGTCATTCTTGCAGCAGCAAACCTGCATACTCAGTCCTAATGTTCTTCTTATGGAGAATAAATAAAATGTCATATCTCGCTTATTTATGAATACGTTTTGAAGAAATTTGATATATGGCTTCATGACTTTGTGAAGTACCATTTTAAATCAGCTGACTATGCAGGTTTGCTGCAACGGGGGTATTTTAACTGCCACCATCCATGAGCCTCATCAGCCTATCTTTGTGAATACTAACCGCTCGGCCTTTGTTATGCTAGATGTACCTACGTGTAACAAAAGGAGTTGTTATACTTACATCAGGGTTTGATTCTAAAGGAAGCCACGCCATTTCTTGAGTCAAGTTTGGAGCCTTCTCAAAGATCAAACAGCACAAATTGCAAAGCTGCAACAAAATATAAATTTGGTGGCTTTTACAGAACTAACAAATGGTATAGCCTAACTCTGAAGAGCTAAATTAGTTATAAAGTATTACTAATACACGGCATTTATGAGATGATGGCTTAACTTTATTAAATTTAAAATGTTTAAGACCTCGTGCAGGAATACAAGTTTGTGAAAATCAAATTAAATAAAACAATGATCAAGATATTAGAAAAACAATAAACAGCGCTAAAATCGTAATATTGGATTCACGTTATTTAATTATCAGCCCACAAGTAAGTGGATATTCTAGACAATTGAGTTTCCACGCCCAAATTAAATTACCTGTTGAGGAATGAGGAAAGAAAACTTTTCTAAACGCAAACGTCAAAAAGTCAAAAACGAACGAGAAGAGAAAAACCGGCGAATCTGACTCATCCACAGTCATAGAGCTTTAAATGCCCTAAACCATCGAGTTTCAAAACGACTAGGATAAAAAATACCCCCGTAGCAGCAAACCTGCATACTCAGCGAAATTCCAATGGAGATAAAAATGTCTTAATACTTCATAAAGCCACTTACCAAGTTTCATAAAAATATATTCAAAAATAAGCAATATATACAATTTTAATTATTCTCCATAAGAATAACATTGGGGCTGAGTATGCAGGTTTGCTGCATCAAGGAACACAAAAATGGGGTTTTTATGCTGATATCATAACTCAACTAGGTGAAGTCATATACCAGTTTTCATTAATTTATGTTTATAATTAAGGGTGACATGGCATTTAGTTATTATCCATAAGAATAACATGGAGCTGAGTATGCAGGTTTGCTGCTACGGGAGCCTTTGGCAAAAAATTATTATTTTGAACAAATATCAATAAAACACAACCAGATAAAGCCGTATACCAAGTTTTGTCAGTATACGTTCATAAATAGGCGAGATATAAAATTTGTCTTTTCCTCCATAAGAATAACATTAGGCAACGTACTGTGTTTAGCACTTTCAATATCTCGGGAACCAATTGACGTACAGGAATGATCAAAATACCAAATTGTGTGTTTTTTAAGCTAAATACAACGGTAAAAACTAAAATTTGACAATTTAAAAATTATATGTAAAAAATTCAAATAACCCATTTTTGGGGTAATAAAAGTAAAATATAAATGTGAATCAAGCCTATCAGCTGGTTCATGACAAATTTATTACAGAGGCAGTTTCGGGGGATACCTAATTTGTCTTATCTCAGATTAAGCACCATTGGATTTCGTGTTTTTAAAACAATTTGATGGGCTTGCTCATATTTGATTAATCTGTTACGTCTTTCGTTTACGTCTATCTTTGCAACCGCTTTCAATGAACATCTTAAATTTTCATTCCTTATTCTTAAATTCGACGTCTGCCCAACATATTTTTTTCACAATGGTTGCAAGATATTTGGTATATAACATTTGTTGTGTCACATATTATGTTTTCCTTTATAGGAAATGTTTTTCCTGTGACCGAACTGCAGAATTCCTTAGAGTCACACATAATTTTGCAGGTTCCGCAGCACGGTTTCTTTAAAGGCTTGCATCCAATCTCTTTTTTCGTTTCTGGTTTCGGAAAATTCGTTGTGACAAGTTTACCCTTTAAGTTGAGTGTTTTTTTAAACGTGACTCTGGGTGGTGTAGGCATAAAATCATTAGCTTCTGGAAGTGTCGCTGAGCACGCAGGTTTGCTGATACGGGGGTATTATACAAATATCAATGTAACTCAACTAGTTGAAGCTAAATACCAAATTATATAAATTTATGTTCATAATTAAGTGGGGCATAAATTTTTCTTATTCTCCATAAGAATAACATGAGCGCTGAGTACGCAGGTTTGCTGCTACGGGAACCATCGGTAAAATATTGTTTTTTTGGACAATTATGAAAAGATCACAATGAAATGGAAGCCAAATAACAAGTTTCGTTCGTATACTTTCATAAATAAACGAGATATAAAATTGTTCTTATTCTCCGTAAGATAGGACAACGTACTGTGGTTAGCACTTTGAATAACTCTGTAACCAATTAACGTAGACAAATGATCAAAACACCAAATTGTTAGTTTTTTTTAAGCCGAATCCAATGGTGAAAAGTAAAATTAGATTTTTTTAAATATTATATGTAAAAACTCAAACCATTTGTAGGGTACAAACCCCCCCTAAACTACCCCTTCTGATAAAGCGATCTGTCTTGTTTTCGAACTTAAGTCATAAATGTTGCTTCAAATGTTTGTACAAAATTTCTTCAAAATCGGATTATTCTTACGAAAGTTATCGTGCCTACGGACTCACACATACAGACATATATGTATATACAGTATTGAACGAATGGTGTTTTTGGCACCTGGGGACGTCAAAACGAAAAGTTATCATGGTCCCGGGCCTAGGTCTTACCATGCCTATTACGGTAATAGCTTCTTCCCTATAGGGGAAATTCGTTAAAAAAGAAAGGGTTTTGATTAGATAAATATATAACTATTAATATACCGTAATTTATAAGTTTGTTGTAAATAACAATAATTAACACCATATAAACAACCTCAAACAGGTCAATTTCCATATTATATGATCGACGATATCAATAATATTGATGTTTTTATCCCGCAGAAGTTTCGAAAATCGCGGAAACGGGATAAAAATCCCGCAAATTGATACCCTGGTTCCCAATACCTTCTCTTGAGATGGTGTAGCACTATAGTTTCATGGACATGGTGTATTATTCTGGTTATAGATGGGCCATAAGCTCGGTCCATCTATTCTGTATTTAAAATCAACGATGATACCTTATCAGTAAAACATAATAATTGGCTATACTTAATCTTTAAGTGTTCTTAAACGAAACCAACTTATATAGTTTTTTCCTACGCTTAAATTGCTCATTTTGCCCTAAAGCGAGAGAACGGAGGGCCGTTTTTCGATGCGAATGCAATGTGCAATGAGTGAGTGTTCCAGGTGTATCTCTTGAGCTCTATAATCATTACTAATGTATACCAAAGTCAAGGTTTATAGAGTTGGAATGTCACCAACTTGCAACTATTGAGGTCATATAATTTATTATATATAATTCATCCATAAGTAATAATCAACAGGCATACTCCTCTTTCCCGCTATTTACGCATTTTCTCGCTTCCCGCGGAATCTCGTGTCATTGTCTGCGTCCCGCGTATTTGCTCTGGTATTGTTTGTGTGTATCACCGTTAATTTTCGTTTTGAATTCCAGAGTTAAGCGTTAGAGTTAGGCGTTCTCTTGTTCTCTTGTTCTTGTTCCCGCCTCTGTGGTCTCGTCCCATTAACTGAAACCTCTTCGTGTTATTGCTGTTACACAGTAAGTTATCAAATTTACGTTATTATTAAATTGTAATTGTACACTTACTATCTGATATTGAAGATATTGGTATTTGTTAAGACTTTGAAATATAATTATTAGGCTAGGTTTAGCCGTCTGGCGAATTCCGAAATATGAGCGGTTATAGACGCCCGTAAGGAACCTTTTTGCTTTAGGGTTTATACTTATATAGGCTTGTGAAAAGTATAATTGTAGGCCTAGGGATCATCAGGCAGAGCTGTAAGTGTTAATTATTTTTTCACATTCCAGATGTTTTCAAGATTTAACCCTAGGACTGCACTGGCCTGATTTATGCTAAATTGCTTGGTGCCCTAGCAATATTTGCCATCTTGCAGAGGTTTTTTTAACAATTCGCAGTGCCTAAACTACTGTTGATAACCTAGTCATATTCATACTGGGCCTAGTTTTGTTCAGAAAATAAAGGAGATTTTGAATAAAATATAATAAAAAGAATCCCTGTCTGTGTTTTTTGCAAAATGTGAAAAATCAAAATTTTGAAATAATTTTCAAAAGTAGAGTCGTAGCAATTCTACACTAACTTTTTACAGAAAATCATATACATATACAAAATGTAGGCCTAGGCAATTTATTTTCTTACGTGGAAATGTGTTTGTTTTACCCTATTCAAAAACATTTTGTTAACTTAAGGGGGGCCTACCTGAATTACAGAAACCGGGGAAAATCTACGAACTTACGCTGTACATTTGAAAAATTAAAATAAAATAAAAAGTATAAAAGCAATAGGCCCTATACTAAAACTGTTGTATTACTAAAGGCAACAATACAGTTATCGTAATTATTGCACTTTAGTACAAAGTAGGCTAATAACGGTTTTTATGACTTTATATGAGTTGAAAACTAAATTTGAATTTCGCCGAAAGCCAAATTTAGTTATTTGAAGCCAGATCTAATTTTTGTACTGTATTTTAGTATAGTGTAATAAATGGTACATACGTGTATACTTAGTAAATATAGGCCTACTTTTGAACAAGATTATATATTTATATGTATATAGAAATATGAACAAATAAAGGTTCCATAAGCACATATTGATTTTTTAACCTAAATTTGTAGCATAGGGCTAGCCGTATTTGAGCAAAATCTGCAGAGGTTACTACAAACCATAACCCTATCACATGCATACTCTTTTTGTTCATAAAAGAACAGAGAATTTGGCCAAAATAAAAAAAATAAAATGTGATTAGGAAGATTTTTAGGTAAAGTAAAAAAAGTGAAGATTTAAAAATTTTCTGTAGGCCTAACCTGGAAACACTCACATTTTCATTAAGCACATGTGAAGACAAATAATAATATTCACCCATCGTAATATAGATAAATATTATTACTAACAAACACATTACACGACAATACACTCTTTTATCATCACTAAAACACTAACATGCGATAGTAAAATACCTACTCATACTAAAATATCACACTTTGGCTTGGCTAGGCTAGCAGAAAGAATCTCTGACTTGTTATTATTTACACGAGTCACCTGACGCTCCATATGGGAAGGCATCGCTACGAAGGGGAAGAACTTCTTGGCTTCAAAGATGTATGTGATTTACGTCATGTTAAATCAACTAACTTATCGATATATTTATTAGTGATTTATAATTAGCCGAATTTTCGGCCAATGGGGCAAATGAACACTAACATAACAGCTGATTTCAAAAAATATTTCTCAGACTTTCTGAAGTCGTTTGACAAAGTTCTCATCACGAAAAGAAAGGACAACTAAAGCTGTTTCCAATGGTACCAACCGCTTCCTGTTTGGGCCAAAATACACACTACGATTTTTTTGAAGAACACATGGTTTAAGATATTTTGCCGCTCGCGAGTCAAAAATGTTCCGCATGCTAATTTTTGTTCAAATTAGGTTTATAATAACAATTATATTGATCTGTTACTGCTATGAGGTTCGTTTATACATGAAAATTAAAGTTTAGAATCTCCTCTTTTAAATGGTATCAATATTAAGTTATTACGTTTTTGGATCATTTTTAATAGGGCCTACCCAATTAGCCGAATGTCGTCCATAGTACATCCATCTCACACATGCAATAGCCGATTATTCGGCTAAGGGCAGTCCTAGGGTTAAGAATCCCACCTTATCTAAACAGAAGTTAGGCTAACTCTAATTCATGGGCTAGGCCTAGGCTTTAGCCTAAATTAGCTTTGTGCTGTTTTGATGGAAATTTTTAAGTTATAAGTTAACTTATCAAAACCGTTATTTTTAAGCCTACACATGTACTGCGGCAAATGGTTTATGAGCCTTCCTCATTGTGGCAACCCCCTTTGAGCGACAAAAGGTGATATTTTGTTGTGCATTTTCGTTCTGAATAGTAAGCTACATTGCAACGATATTTTGCTGTAGTCTACCGGTACCGGTAGGCCTACTTATATTGTGCGTTGACTTTTAATACTTAACCCTTTAGTGCAACAAACTTTTATTTTATAAAGCCTAAAAAGGCCGACTATGCCTCGCGTGTCCATCTCCAAACGCACCAGGCCTTTTGGGAATTTTCCCTTAAAAATACTATGGGTCAACCCATGTGAAGTGTTCCAACGAGGGTTGCTTGATCTTTTTTTTTGGTAAGTTATGAGATTTCATAATAAATTAGCAGTTAAATTTTTAAATTTTTTATCTTGGTCCGTTACAGAAGGCGGTAATTTCGTTTGTACTTCCAGTTTTTTATGATTTTTTTTAACTGCCTTCCAAGATGATTTTGTGGTTTGGGTGTTAGCGGATGTTAATGGATTGATGCAATTTTTACTATGATTGACAGTGAAATGGATGTAGTATCCTTTAGATTTGATATTAAAATATCATTTATCAAGGTCTGTGACAATGGTTGTTCCAGGTTTAACATGTTTGATATCAAAACGTTAACGTATATTGATATTTTATAAGTTATCGATTATTTTCATTTGGTTGTTCCACCAGGCGTCTGCGGAAGTGCAACTGTCAATTCTGTTTTGCGATGCAAGTCATGCATTTTAAGGCTTTAAGACATTAGCGGTAAATGAAATATCTCCCAACTGGGTAATGATAAATAAATTTAAACTAGGCCTAATCATAATAAGTTATAATGGCCAGCAACATTTTAACTCAAATTCATACAAAATACACTTTTTAGGGCTAACATTTTAAATGAAGGAATTGAATACCGTTACCGAAGCTAATTTTCTGATTACAATTACATATGATAGAATACTTACTCTACGGGTTACCACTGATGTGTGTGAAACTGCCCAAGAAATATCCATGATTTTTACAGGGTATTTAAACGATGACATCACTTGTCTCCTATTGGTCAGGGTATTTAAACTGTGACGTCATCACTCCAAGCTGGTTCTGAAAAACAAAATTGCTGCAGCAAAAGTATGAACCTAACCTAAAAACTACATTTTTTTATTCGCCCGCTCCCGCGGGGGTAGTGTTGTAGCAGACAACTGTTCCCCTCCATTATGTGTAACTAACCTAACAATAATTGATATTTGTCATCTATTGTCGTTAATTTAAATATTTAAATAATTTAGTTTAAAACATATTCTGTGTACTTTATAAACCCATTACATGCATAATACACATTCCGCGAGTAGAAGAATGTTGACTGGTGTTTCACATAACGGCAATGACAAACTTGTCATCCATAACTCATAAAAAGCAAACGTTTCTTAAAATTTTGTATTAGTGAATTTCCCCTATAGGGAAGAAGCTATTACCGTAGTCGGCATGGTAAGACCTAGGCCCGGGACCATGATAACTTTTCGTTTTGAGGTCCTCAGACCCCAAAAACACCATTCGTTCGAAACTGTATATGTATATATATGTGTGTGTGTGTGTGTGTGTGTGTGTGTGTGTGTGTGTGTGTGTGTGTGTGTGTGTGTGTGTGTGTGTGTGTGTCCGTGAGCACGATAACTCTCGTAAAAATTATCCGATTTTGATGAAATTTGGTATAAACGTGTAAAGCAACATTTATGACTAAGTTCGACAACCAGCCAGTTCGCTCTATCCGAAGGGGTATTTTGGGGGGGTTTTGTACCCCAAAAATGTTTTTTTTTAATTTTTTACATATAATTTTGGAAATAGTCAAATTTTAGCGAATTTCCCCTATAGGGAAGAAGCTATTACCGTAGTCGGCATGGTAAGACCTAGGCCCGGGACAATGATAACTTTTCGTTTTGAGGTCCCCAGACCCCAAAAACACCATTCGTTCGAAACTGTATATATATATATATATATATATATATATGTGTGTCCGTGAGCACGATAACTCTCGTAAACATTATCCGATTTTGATGAAATTTGGTATAAACGTGTAAAGCAACATTTATGACTTTAAGTTCGAAAACCAGCCAGATCGCTCTATCCAAAGGGGTATTTTGGGGGGGTTTGTACCCCAAAAATGGGTTTTTCGAGTTTTTTTACATATAATTTTGGAAATAGACAGATTTTATTTTTGCCCATTGGATTCAGCTTAAAAAAACACAATTTGGTATTTTGATAATTTCTCTACGTCAATTGGTTACCGAGATATTGAAAGTGCTAAACACAGTACGTTGTCTAATGTTATTCTTATGGAGAAAAATATAAATGTTATATCTCGCTTATTTATGAACCTATACTGACAAAACTTGGTATACGACTTCATCTGGTTGTGGACCATTGATATTTGCTCAAAAAGACACTTTTTTACCCAAGGCTCCCGTAGCAGCAAACCTGCGTACTCAGCCCCATGTTATTCTTATGGAGAATAAGTAACGTGTTATCTGCCTTCATTATGAAAATAAATTAATGAAATTTGGTATGTGGCTTTACCTACATGAGTTATATTGATATTTGTATAAAACCCCATTTTTTTGTGTTCCTTGCTTCAGCAAACCTGCATACTCAGCTGCCATGTTATTCTTATGGAGAATAATTAAAATGTCATAAATCGTTTATTTATGAATGTATATTGATGAAACTTGGTATGTGGCTTTATGTGGTATTAAGATATAATTATATGCATTGGAAATTCGCTGAGTATGCAGGTTTGCTGCTACGGGGGTATTTTATTATTTTTTTCCATTGGATTCAGCTTAATATATATATATAGTTTCGAACGAATGGTGTTTTTGGGGTCTGGGGACCTCAAAACGAAAAGTTATCATGGTCCCGGGCCTAGGTCGTCCCATGCCAACTACGGTAATAGCTTCTTCCCTATAGGGGAAATTCGCTAATAGCCACCACACTTAAAAGTTAAGATAAACAAATTTCCAAAATGGTTTTTAACTCCTCAAATAGTCAATCCATATCAAATGATCCAACAAATAAATAATTAGTTGCTTGACCATTTAAGAAAAAATTGATAATCTACTTAAATTGTTTCTATTGTATCTTAGTTAGTACAATAGAAACAATTTAAGTAGATTATCAATTTTTTCTTAAATGGTCAAGCAACTAATCATTTATTTGTTGGATCATTTGACATGGATTGACTCTAAGTTATGTGCAAACTGAAAGATAATAACATTATCTACCACCCTATATCCATAGGATACCCAATCGATTGGTCTAATTTTTTTTTTTAAATGACGTTAAACGAATCTTCACACAGTGACGAAGTTCCATCCATAACTCAGAAAGCAAACGTGTCTAAAATTTTTTTATTTTATGATTAAAACTGAAAGATAATAACATTATACCACCCTATAAGCATAGGATACCCAATCGATTGTTCTAAATATTTTTTTCAAAATCAAGAAAAAACAAATCTTTGCACAGGACTTAGTTTCATCCATAACTCATAAAAAGAAAATGTGTATTGTAATTGTTTATTTTATGATTAAAACTGGAAGATAATAACATTATCTACCACCTTATATCCATAGGATACCCAATCAATTGTTCTATATCTATTTTTTTAAATCAAGGAAAACGAATCTTCGCACAGTGACGAAGTTCCATCTATAACTCATAAAAAGCAAACGTTTCTTAAAATTGTTTATTTTATGATTAAAACTGAAATATAATAACCACTTTATATGCATAAAATAAAAAATATTAAGATTCGTTTTCCGTGATTTTTAAAAAATATATACAACAATCGATTGGGTATCTTATGGGTATAGGGTGGTAGATAATGTTATTAACTTTCAGTTTTAATCATAAAATAAAAGATGTTAAGACACGTTTGCTTTTTATGTGTTATGGATGGAACTTCGTCACTGTGCGAAGATTCGTTTAACGTGATTTTTTTAAATTATTTAGAATAATCGATTGGGTATCATATGGATATAGGGTGGTAGATATTGTTATTATCTTTCAGTTTTAATCATAAAATACCCCCGTAGCAGCAAACCTGCGTACTTAGCGAATTTCCAATGCTATATTTATATTTATCTTAATGCCACATAAAGCTACATACCAAGTTTCATCAATATACATTCATAAATAAACAATTTATGACATTTTAATTATTCTCCATAAGAGTAACATGGCAGCTGAGTATGCAGGTTTGCTGAAGCAAGGAACACAAAAAATGGGGTTTTATGCTAATATCTCAGCTAGGTGAAGTCACTTACCAAATTTCATTAATTTATTTTCATAATTAAGGGAGATAACACGTTACTTGTTCTCCATAAGAATAACATAGGGCTGAGTACGCAGGTTTGCTGCTACGGGAGCCTTTGGAAAAAAAATTGTTTTTTGAGCAAATATCAATGGTCCACAACCAGATGAAGCCGTATACCAAGTTTCGTCAGTATGCGTTCATAAATAAGCGAGATATAAAATTTTTATTTTCCTCCATAAGAATAACATTAGACAACGTACTGTGTTTAGCACTTTTAATATCTCGGTAACCAATTGTCGTAGAGAAATGATCAAAATACCATATTATGTGTTTTTTTAAGCTGAATCCAATGGAAAAAAACTAAAATTTGACTATTTCCAAAATTATAAGTACAAAATTCGAAAAACCCATTTTTGGGGTATAAAACCTCCCCAAAATACCCCTTTGGATGGAGCGATCTGGCTGGTTTTCGAACTTAAAATCATAAATGTTGCTTTACACATTTATACCAAATTTCATGAAAATCGGATAATTTTTACGAGAGTTATCGTGCTCACGGACATATATATATATATATATATGTCAGTATATATATATATACAGTTTCGAACGAATGGTGTTTTTGGGGTCTGGGGACCTCAAAACGAAAAGTTATCATGGTCCCGGGCCTAGGTCTTACCATGCCGACTACGGTAATAGCTTCTTCCCTATAGGGGAAATTCGCTAAAAAGGTTTTTTTCTTCTGAGGAGAAGGCTTAAGTTTAGGCATAGTGGGAAAATCAAAAATGTATAATACCCCCGTAGCAGCAAACCTGCGTACTCAGCGAATTTCCAATAGATATATAAATGTCTTAATACTACATAAAGTCACTTACCAAGTTTCATAAAAATATATCCACAAATAAGCTATATACACAATTTTAATTATTCTCGATAAGAAAAACATTGGGGCTGAGTACGCAGGTTTGCTGCAACAAGGAACACAAAAAATGGGTTTTTATGCTAATATCAATATAACTCAACTAGGTGAAGTCATATACCAGATTTTATTAATTTATGTTCATAATTAAGGGAGACATAGCATTTAATTATTATCCATAAGAATAACATGGGGCTGAGTACGCAGGTTTGCTGATACGGGTGCCTTTGGCAAAAAATATTTTTTTTTAGCAAATATCAATATACCACAACCAGATGAAGCTATATACCAAGTTTTGTCAGTATTCGTTCATAAATAAGCGAGATATAAAATTTTTCTTTTCCTCCATAAGAATAACATTAGACAATGTACTGTGTTTAGCACTTTCAATATCTCGATAACCAATTGACGTAGAGAAATGATGAAAATACCAAATTGTGTGTTTTTTTAAGTTGAATCCAATGATAAAAACTAAAATTTGATTTTATCAAAAATTACATGTAAAAATTTCAAAAAACCCATTTTTGGGGTACAAAACCCCCCAAAATGCCTCTTCGGATGGAGCGATCTGGCTGGTTTTCGAACTTAAAGTCATAAATGTTGCTTTACACGTTTATACCAAATTTCATCAAAATCGGATCATTTTTACGAGAGTTATCGTGCTCACGGACACATATATATATATATATATATATATATATATATATATATATATACAGTTTCGAACGAATGGTGTTTTTGGGGTCTGGGGACCTCAAAATGAAAAGTTATCATGGTCCCGGGCCTAGGTCTTACCATGCCGACTACGGTAATAGCTTCTTCCTCAATAGGGGAAATTCGCTAAAATGATCATTTTAATTATAAAATTAGGTGATTTCACTTGGAATGACCCAGTGAGCCTTTCACTGATTCAGTTAACCGATGCCTTTTTATTATTTTGTTGTTTATTAACTGAGTAAAAATTAAAGCGTGGTCACAAGTAACTTCCACATAAATGAAGTCTATAGAAATATTATCTTACCCTAAGTCAATATTATACTAGCCTAGCCTATATCGGTAATATTGGACATATCAAAATAAATATTGTATTTAAGTGAACAGTTAACTCATCTTCACAAAAATTGACTCGCAAACCTCTGGAATGATCCGTGAAATTATATGTTAGGAAATTTTAAATGAAGGCAAATTTATATTTAAATTTAAATTTATATTTATTTAAATTTTATATTGCAAACTTGTAAGTCAAATTGTAGCTGATATTGTGGCTATTATTTCTTTGTCCCTACAATATTCAAAAATATTTTGAAGTCTGTTGGAGTCATTTTTGTACAATTTTGAAACTCCATGCCATTAAATGAGATGCACAAGCTACAACAATGTATGACAACAATGTTTCTCATACATGTATTTGTTGTTGGGATACAATCTGCAGGCATCTGCAAACAGTCTTCAGGCAATCTGCAAACATTGTATCCCAGTGTGGACTAGGCTTTAGGCTAACTCTAGACTGTTGATAATACTAATAATAATAAGCATATCATCATACGTACCTATAATGTCTTTCATTATGAAATATTACAGAAAACCTCTACAAGATGTCTGATGATGCTAGTCCTGTTGAGAAGAAGAGAGGTCGCAAGGCTGCATCTGATGTAAGTGTTTTAGTTTAACTTGCTTTAGTCTATTTAGATACAAAGCATTGGATAATCTCTATTCTATTTCAGGGTTCTAGGCCCACTATGATTTTCCCCTTTTGTATATGTATCTTTTTGCAAAGTGATAACTTTCAACCCATTTGAAAACAAACTTAACCATGTTGAATACTACAAAAATGTTAATTTTTTACCCCTTGTTAATTGTTTTAATAGAATTATTTTACTATTTAACTACAGAAAACAAATAAAACCTGAAAATATAGGAACAATTATCTTTCATTAAAAAAACGCAGGCAAGTTGACCCATTGTAGAAGTTTCAGTCAAACTGTCTAAAGGACTGGAAAGGTATGAAATGTTACCCCTTGTTAAATATCTTAAGAGATTTTTAATTGTTTTTAAACTATTTAATGACAAAATATTCCAAATACTTACAAAAACTGCAAATATAAAGATCAATAATCTTGTATCTATAACAAACCCCGTGCAAATCGACCCAGTAGATGTCTCAGACAAACTGTCTCAAGAATTAATTTTTGTAATTTAAATATGAGAATAAATGGAAAAAACCGTCGCAGCGAACTAAGCGAATTTCCAATGCATGCATATGTTTCTCACTACCACAAAAGCGATTTACAAAGTTTCATAAAAATACATAAATAAATGAGATATTTATAGCATATTATTTATTCTCCATAAGAATAACATTAGGGCTGAGAAAGTTACGCAGGTTTTCTGCAAAAAAAAGAGAAGAAATATGTTTTTAGGCAATCATCAATATAATTCAACCAGGTGAAGCTACATACTAAGTTTTATTAGTTTATGTTCATAATTAAGGGAGATATAAAACTTTACTTACTCTCCATAAGAATAACATTAGGGCTGAGAAAGTTACGCAGGTTTTCTGCAAAAAAAAAGAGAAGAAATATGTTTTTAGGCAATCATCAATATAATTCAACCAGGTGAAGCTACATACTAAGTTTTATTAGTTTATGTTCATAATTAAGGGAGATATAAAACTTTACTTACTCTCCATAAGAATAACATTAGGGCTGAGTATGCAGGTTTGCTGCTACGAGGATAATCAACAAAAATCAATTGTTTGTGCAAATATCAATATAGGCTACCAATATTACGTGACGCCATACCAAGTTTCATCAATATACATTCATAAATAATGGAGATATCAAATTTTATTTATTCTCTATGAGGACAACATTAGACAACGTACTGTGTAGCACTTTGAACATAGAATAAAATTTTAAACACCAAAATGATTGTTTTGTGGAGTTGATTGGTGAAAGCAAATGTGAAGTTTACATTAAAATGAACTGAGGAAAAGCCAAAAACCTTTTTCCCATAAGATAAACATGGGAGATATTATAAGCAGTTTTTTTTATTCCCCGCAACCACTTAACCTAGGTTAATAATTCAAAATACTACATTATTTGTTTTTTCAAGCTCTAAAATATGGTCCTAACCAAAATTAAGTGTTTTTAAAAACATTTTAGGGTGAAAAATGCAAAATACAGATTTTTGGAAAATATAAAACCCCCATAAACCCCCCTTTTCCCATAGTCCAATTTTTCTGGTTTTCGAACTTAAAGTCAAAAATGTCACTATACACATTTGAGCCAAATTTCATCGAAATGGACGTTTTTTACTCAAGTCTTCGCATTCACAACACATATATATATATATATATATATATATATATATAATATACAGATATATATATATATATATATATATATATATATATATATATATATATATATACGTATATATAAATTTGAACGAATAGTGTTTTTGATTTAGCTATCAAAATTGTTGTCCTGATTCGTAGCCTAGGCTGGATTTAGGCAAAGGCTACACAGACAATTGCTTATGGGCCCAATCCACAAGGTGGCCTGCACTGATCCGTCCTGAATTTCAGACTCAAATATCGCTTCAATTATTAGCTTTAGTGCACTTTGCACTATTCTATCCCGAATTCATTTACCAACTTTGCAAATGAGCAAGGTAGTAAAACTCATTCAGGAGCCGTGGCTACATAAACCATAAAAACCTAAAACCATATACTCCAAAAAATGTAGTTTACCTTGACGATGGACGGAAAGGGGGCCGCACCACATGTTAAGCCTAGGGGTCTATGGACCCCAAATATGGCTCTGAACCTAGCTGGGCATAAAGGGTTTCGTCAGTTACGTTCGGAAGGGTACTGGCCCCCCTAAAGTTCAATATCTGTCTATCCTACACTCTATTATGAGTAAGATTAGCTTGCTTACAAATTTGGTTTTAAAAAAAGGCTCCAGTGATGTCCTTTGGGCTCCAGTGGATAAAAATAAGTTCCAGGCAACTGTCATTTTCTTGGTAAACTCGAATAATATAATAAAAATAATATGAAAAGTAAAATGTGCAAATTTACTTAATGGATTTTAAAATAAAAACAGAAACAGGAACAAATAAAAGAATCATAACAGCTGTGTGTAACCAATCAGTGTATTGTAAAACCTATTGAATGAAGAATACCTATAAAGTGGTCATGTGCGAAATGAATCAAAGGAATATTGAGCTATAATAACAAGTGGAGTTACTAAAACATGCATAAAAGAGACAAATATAAGCCTAGCAGAGTTTCTCGCCATTAGGGGGATGTTGTGTAAAATTACTCCATTCATATAAACAGACTGTCTGACAGGACCGAGCAAAGCTCGGTCTCCCAGTGACTTAGACAAATATGGTAATATTTGTATTATAATTGCAGCTGCTAATACATACAATATTGTTAGGTTTTAGGTTACATGCAAGGAACAAACATAACATCTGTCAATCTTTCTTATAGAGCCATTAAATTTTGAGTTTTTTTTGTGTTATTCATGTGAAAACTGGAAACGAGGTTAAACAGTATGAGCCTGTATGACTCTTACTCTCTGGTGGGTTAGCTTTTGCCCGCACCTAAAAATAAACAAAAAACGGTTGTACTGGAATTAGAAAATACTTTTTCCCTTTGCCGTGTGGAGGTACGAGAATCTTCTGGGTGATTTTACTTGATCGTGAGGGCTTCGACAAGCTAATTAGGGGACTGGGTAAAAAATTCTGTGAGGGTCTCAGACACTCCTATTTTAATATATTGGTATGTTTTCTGAATTTACTGAAAATCGAGGGCCCCTGTTGTCCCCCCTCGAGGCGGCCCTGTTCATCGCTTGAGCGATAGTGCTGAAATTCTGTAGGACGTTTGGTAATGTACCTCTTCCCAATATAGCGTACTGCTTTTTGGAAATCCCCTTAGATTCCACCCCACTAGTCATTAAAACTCATGTTTACCATCACAGAGAAAAATACCCCTGTCGCAGCAATCCTGCGTACTCAGCGAATTTCCAATGAATATATTTGTGACTCACTACTACATAGAGCTATTTACCAAGTTTCACAGAAATACATCCATAAATAAGTGATATATAGCATTTTATTTATTCTCCAAATACAAATTACAAATACGACTATCCAATACAAATTGTGCTATTTGGTGTTGTTGTACTGCGTAACAAGTTAGTTGGACGTAGTTATACAAAGCACCAAAAGGTAGGAGGACAATCCAGAGAGTAAGGTAGCCAACGTTGCTGTCGGAACTGCATTATACGCTGTAACATCAGTGAAATTTTGTTACAAGGTTCAGCAAATTCTTGCCGCACCTACGTCCTGCGTGGTCCCGTGGGCGGCCGGTCTAACATTGGGTTAGTGGTGGGACTATGCACTTCCGCTAGAAGATCCGCCTCGCCCCTCTTCTTTGTAAGACAGAGTGGGGGGCCAATCTGTTATTACATTTATTTATTTCAAAGTCGACCAACTGTCCATGCGAGCAACTAACATGTCGATCAGTGAGTTTCAGCTCTTTATTAATTAATTTATACTTATTTTTTCTAGAACCCTACCAACTCTCCATGCGAGCAACTAACATGTCGATCAGGACTTTATTTAATTATTTATACTTTTTTTAACCCTACCAACTGTACCTGCGAGCAACACGTCGATCAACTGGTAGGCCCCCCTTTTCCTTGACTAAAATTATTCCAGAATTTGTACAATGCTAAAATTTGTAGTTATTATGGAGAATATTTTATTTATCGCTAATTTGTGAATATATTATTTATAAATCTTGGTAAGTGGCCTAAAGTGTTATTAAGACGATATGCATTGGAAATACGCTGGGTAAGCAGGTTTTCTGCGACAGGGGTATTATTTGATCATATACAACTCACATTACATATTTTTAACGCATGGCAAACTTTTTCAGTTTTAAAAAGCGGTACTAGGATGTGATCAAAGGTGTCTTTAAGTATCTAAATATCAACACTGCTTAGATAAAAGTTGACCAGTTTGTAAGGAAACATTATAGTTGCTTATAATGTTAATAACGGCTCAACTGTATTTAAGGCTTGCTTTTCCTTTTTTAGGATGCAAGCCCAGCCAAGAAGGCAAAGAAGGAAGTAGCGGCTCCTGCCAAGAGAGGAAGAGGAAGACCAAAGGGCACTGGGAAGAAGGCAGCTGCCAAGCCAAAGGTAGTAATTTTATATTACCTAGATATCTACTAATCAAGTAGTACTAGTGTTTGTGTGAACGCAAGCCCAGGCGATTTGAAAAATGGCTCCCGTCCTATCAGGGCTTGTAACATGTTATTTTTATTTTTGAGGCTTGGTTCTAGGCATATTTATTTGTCTCTTTGTGGACCCCGGTTAAATAATCCAAGGAAATCAGTGAGTCCTAAGTCCTGATAATTGGCTAGACGGGTCTATCCATTTAAAGTGATCCAGGATGGGCTTGACCATTTTATAATTAAATGAATTTTAGTTTGTGGATTCCTACATCTTTATAGAGTACAAAAGCATTTTTATTTTTTTACATCCTTCCTAACTCCGATGGCAGCCATTTTTGTTTTTGGTGACGACACGCAGATTTTTGCATTTGCAAGGGTGTGCGGGAAATAATAGTACACAAAAACGGTGAACCGTAAAGTGATGAAACAAAAACTATTTTGTTTAGGCAGGAGTATTCTAAGTATTATGTTCAGTCCATATTTTATAAATTTGTTGATCTTCATAGTCCTAGATCCACCCAAACATTTGAGATTAAAATGAACAAATATCAATTTTCAAAGTCATATTACCTCAAGATGGAATGTAATCTCAGGCTTAATTTTTTTGTGTAGCTACGTAAACTTAATGTATTTAATCAAATTACGAACTCTGATATTTACTTCCTATAAAAGTTACAATATTTCAAAATCGGAAAATTATCGAAAAAGTCAATTTTTGAAGAGCAATATCTCCGTTGGAACAAAATTTAAAACTCTGAAAAATTTACACATTAACCCTCTATTGTAGGTCATGACACTGTATAAATTTCTCCTTTGAGATTTGTCTACAAGTCAAGTTATAGGTCCTCAAAATCGGAAAAAAAAACAAATTTACTGAGAAGGCTGTGCATAAACGTTACCAAGCATACCAATTATTATCACTAGAATTACTGTTGCTGATTACTGTTATAACTTGACATTTGTTATTTCAGTCCATCTTACCTTTTATTATCATTGCTTGCTTTAAATAATAGTATATGTGAATAGGTAGAAATGGGAGCGGTTGTTATACAGTTCCACATTTTGAGTTCAGAACCCACACAATTATTTATTCACTAGATTCCACACAATACACCCCAATACAACACAACAAAATATAATGCTACTAATATTATAAACTAGCTGGCCCGACAGACATTGTCCTGTCCTAATGTCATTGAATTTGTTTTGCGTCAAAATGCTCGTTCGTTATTTAAGATGAGCTTGTTTGTTTCGCTAATGTACTCTATAATGATGTAGGGCCATTCCATGCCAAATCATCCAGGGGCTGACACCCATGGTGTCAGATTTTAATAAAAATTTGTATATATTAAGTGTGTACAAAAATAAGAAAAAATGCAAAGTTTCACCAAATTCCATTAAGTAGTTTCAGAATTATAGTCATTTAAAGTTTTAGAAAAACGTAATTTCCGATGGCAGTATGAGCGGGAAATCAGCTTGTATGTTTCCACGTTTTTCTAAATAATATTTATATTTATGTAGCTAGAGGCTTCAAACTTTATGAATTTGTCCTAAATTTAATGGAGAATCAGATTATACTATAAGTGTTGGCATTATAACTTTTCATCATTGTTTAAAAATTCGTAAAACACAAAAATTATAGTTTTTTCAAATTGTGACGTTTATGTAAAAAACAATCTTTGGCTAAAATCTCTCTCCAGATACCCTAATACAACCATATATCACTGAAAAGAGCATAACATTTCCTTATAAATGGTGAAATAATATTTGTGGGTTTACGTGTTCTAAAAGTTTTATTACAATGTAAAGTTAATAAATAAATTTTTGAATAGCGGAAAAGGTATTTTCATTGACAAAGACAGAGTTTGTGGTAAGGATGTTAGAAAGTCAATAATATCTTATAAAATATAGGACTGGAGCTAAAATCATATGTAATACAATTTGCATGGCATATTTTGTAATAACATAAGGCTTACTGTTGGATATAACACATTTACAACAAATAATTTTGTACAGTATGATGTCATTTTGAATTTAAATGTATACCCTTGTTAGCCTACGTATTACTGGAGAGCTGCATGTCAGTCTCAAAAGGTGAAATAATATTTGCAAGTTGTAGCATTACAAGAGTTTTAATACAAAATAAAAATATGAAATGAAAACCTAGGATTTGATGAAGTTTTGGTCTTAATGGATTTCGCTGAGAATTATAATTTTGTTCTTCAAAATGAAGCACACTAGAGCCATTTAAGTTGTTCAGTTCATCCTGTAGTAATATATTCTAAAAATGGAGATGGTACCTTAAAACATCATTGTGGTACTAGAAACATCATAGTGTTTCATTTCTGATGACCTAAGACACGATGTACCATTTGTCTTCTCTGTCCAAGAAAAAACGATTGATTTAATTAAGCTGACATTTCCATCAGTTGGCAGAGTGGAATACATTACTGATGGGTGCAGTGCACAGTATAAAAATTTCAAAACCATGATGAATTTGTCATGAAAAAATGTTCAACTTAAAGGAAGTCATGGAAAATCTTCATGGAAGTTATGGAAGGTCTTTTCATCCAACAAAAGACATGAAAAACTGTGTGTGACGGAATCGGGGGCAAGACAAAAGAACTAATATTAAGAGAAACCTCCAAAGTTCAAAAGCAAGTGAACGGATTGTAAATGCTTGGCAAATGTTCACACTTTGTAATAATCTGTTTTCAAAAATAAAATTTTTCTTTTTGAGTGAAGAAGATATTGAAAATATCAGAATAACCCAAAGTAGTCGTTTTGAATCTGGGCAAAGCATAACTGGAACAAGAAGTTTTAATTTTTTCCAGCCTGTATCGTCAGAAGAAATCATAGCAAAAAGAGTGAGCTCAGGCTCTGTTATCTGTTTAACACGTTCGCTGCTGCAAACATGTTTAAACATGAAATTTGCATAAGTTTCTATGTTAAGAAAAAAACCGATCGGGGCCCACAGCAGCCAACGTGTTAAGAAAAAATATGTTTAACCCATCAGGACCAATGATTGAACCTAACCTCCATTCCTTTGTTGCCTGGGTTTATGAAAGCAACTGGTGGATTGGAATGGTTCAGCAAATTAAGAGGAAGAAGGGGTTTATAATATCCTCTTTATGCAATCCTCATGGTACAGCTGAAAACTTTTATTGGCCTCAAAAAGAAGAAAACTGTCCCGTACCACCACCTCATCTCCTTTGTAAAGTAAAACCTCCAGTGGTAACGTCACAATTGGATTGAACTTATAAGATTTATTCTGACTCTCAAAAATAAATTAACACAGCCTTGGACAACTTTAAAATATCACTATAGACGGTCATCAGTTTTAAGTTTCAGTGATTGTGTTTACTTACATTTCAAGTTACTTTCGAACCAAGCCAAGACTTTTAAAAATTATTTAACAATTTTTAACTTTTAACACAATTTGAAGATATACTATCATTTTGTACAACAGAAGAATTTTCCCATGAAAATCTGGATAAGAAGTAAGTAAACCAGTTCAGTAACTAAATGAAATGTAAATATTGTATATTTTGTTTAGGTATCATAAATTCACGAGGTTGTTTAATGTAAGCTAAATCAGTACACCCTCAGTATTGAGGTAAAAAGGAGCACTTAAGCCATGTCATTTCATATTTTTATATTGTATTAAAACTCTTTTAATGCTACAACTTGCAAATATTATTTCACCTTTTGAGACTGACATGCAGCTCTCTAGTAATATGTAGGCTAACAAGGGTATACATTTAAATTCAAAATTACATCATACTGTACAAAATTATTTGTTGTAAATGTGTTATATCCAACAGTAAGTCTTATGTTTACAAAATATGCCATGCAAATTGTATTACATATGATTTTAGCTCCATAGTCCTATATTTTATAAGATATTATTGACTTTCTAACATCCTTACCACAAACTCTTGTCTTTGTCAATGAAAATACCTTTTCCGCTATTCAAAAATTTATTTATTAACTTTACATTGTAATAAAACTTTTAGAACACGTAAACCCACAGATATTATTTCACCATTTATAAGGAAATGTTATGCTCTTTTCAGTGATATATGGTTGTATTAGGGTATCTGGAGAGAGATTTTAGCCAAAGATTGTTTTTTACATAAACGTCACAATTTGAAAAAAACTATAATTTTTGTGTTTTACGAATTTTTAAACAATGATGAAAAGTTATAATGCCAACACTTATAGTATAATCTGATTCTCCATTAAATTTAGGACAAATTCATAAAGTTTGAAGCCTCTAGCTACATAAATATAAATGTTATTTAGAAAAACGTGGAAACATACAAGCTGATTTCCCGCTCATACTGCCATCGGAAATTACATTTTTCTAAAACTTTAAACAACTATAATTCTGAAACTACTTAATGGAATTTGGTGAAACTTTGCATTTTTTCTTATTTTTGTACACACTTAATGTATACAAAATTTCATAAAAATCTGAGAACTTGGGTGTCAAATTGTAATTTGGCTGGATGATTTGACATGGAATGGCCCTGTAGGGTTCCACTATCTAAAATTCATTTAATGATGCAGGATTCTACTAACTAAAATTCATTTAATTATAAAATGGTCAAGCAACCATTTATTTTTTTCCGGATCACTTGATATGGACAGACCCCCTACATGCTGTGTTTATGTTCAGACGGGGCCGGGAGCTTGTGTCCACGGTGTCTACTGACCGGGAAAACTATAAAAACTGGGATTTGTCTGTAAATTTTCGGTGGCCATGAAATGTTCGGGAAATGTCAGTAAATAAATTATCGGTGGAGTTAATAATAGGAGGATTATAAAAGGTCATATCAAAAACTAAAATATGATTTAATTACTTTTACCCTTGGAAATATTAAATTGAGTTCTAAACAATGTTTAGATGTTAAATTTAAATCAGTACCTATTCATTAATTGTCTAATTTTTTAAATTGCTGTCTTAAATATTTGCTTTCTGCCAGTGATGAGATAAATAGGCCGAGATTCATAAATATAAATGTTTTTCTAAGTTATGAGTGAAGATGAGTTTTTAATTAAAAATGGAATATTTTATATTTTTATTGTTCTTGTACTGAGTAGGCCTATCATCCATTCTACTTTAATTTACAGTAATTTAATTTTCATAGATTTACAATTTGTAAAGATTTTTTGTTGAGTTTAGTAGGCTATATTATTTTATTAAATAGGCCTATTCTCCCCCTTTTTAATTTTATTATTTTCCTTTAACACTTTCGCTGCTGCAAACATGTTTAAACATGAAATTTGCAAAAGTTTCTATGTTGAGAGAAAAAAACTGATCGGGGTCTGCAGCAGTCAACGTGTTAATAGAAAATTGATTACAAACATTACACAAAATCAGCAAATTAGTGTAAAAACATCCCTCTTGCTTGTCGCCTCAATGATTGTAATTTGTATTGTAAAACTGGATGGAACTTAACGACTTAGAAAATGTCTTTCAGTTTTGAGGAAATCCTTAAATGAACGGGAATTGTTTGAACTTATTAGGTTTGGAAAAAAGTAGACACCCTGGTTACAATAGACAGAACGTCCTTACTTTCTTGTATAGTTAAAAACATAATTTGTATCATATCTGGTTTGAAATGTTGTTACGGTATTAACTGTTTTATAATAGTTGTAATTAATTTGTTGAAGTGAGACATCAAGCTTTAATAGTGCAAGAACTATCTATGCATTTACTAAATAATTTATGTTGTTAACAAAATAATTTATTTGTAGGTATATCAGTTGATAAAAACCTTCTAAAATAAAACATATACTATGAAAAGAATTTCTTGATTTTCGTTCGGCGATTTTAGACCCCTTAAACTATTACTTTGTTTACATATTTGGTATCAAGGAAAAACTCCTACTCTCTAAATGTGCCTTTTGGGGTTTTGAACAACTTCCACTTTCATAGCTTCACCCCTTAGGCTTTTAAAGTTTCAATGTTAATCTTATGGGGTTTGATTTAGTTAGTTAACTTATTTTAATATGATAAACTTTTAAACCTCTGGGCGCATGCTGGATCCCCGTGCGGAGAACGGAAACCATTTAATGGTGTTTTTTTAAACAGGCAAAATCTGCTGCGGGAAAAGGCGGACGAGGACGACCAAAGAAGGCAGAGAAGAAGCCCGAGTCAGCTGAGGAGGAGGAAGAAGAAGAGGAAGACGATGGCGAGGAGAATTAATTTGTGTAGATCAGACAAAAACTGCTTCAATGATCTGACTTAATGAACTTTAGGTATAAGTTTCAAGCCTAGTAGTGTCTTATTAGTGCTGCATCGTACATTGAAGTGCAAAGTTCAAAATTTGTTTTAAAAACAAAAGTAATTTTTACCTTAACTAGTTTTTACTGCAAACACAAGTATATTGTAAATGTTTGCATGTCAGTCCTATTGGAAAGACTTTGTCGAGTTTTGTGTATTGACTTTATGTATAGTAGTAAGTTAAGTTACATTTAGTGTTTTAAGCTCATTCCCCTGTATTGTTGTATCAGTCTTACTATTTCTGATAACTGGAGTATCAGATTGAATTATTTTATCATTGTGTGTTGGTGGGATTCAAAATCCATCTCCTCTCTTATTTGCGACTGAATCCTGACCAATAATTCTAAACATCACTCATTGCTTATTTGTGGGATCAAATATAACTTTTATACATATATTTTGTAGTTTGTTCATAATGACCTGATATCCCATTTCTGTTAATTAGTAGTTGCAATCAGGAAAAATTGCTAATAAGTAGGAGCTTGTTTATTTTAATAATTTTATTAGGCCCTGGGGCGCATTGAATCTTAATGAACTGGATCAAAATTGGTATCGCCGTTTACGGCAGATTCTAAGCTTTCTCCCGATGTCTGTCTGCAGACGCTTTTTACATTCCTGCCAATCGTACTTCAGCAGACAGCTGAAGTGTGAAGGTTTGTTGTGCGTCGTTAACCTAACTTCGGGAATGGTGTTGTTTTGCGATTTTTTCGTTATTTGTAAAAATGGACAGTATTGACATACGTGGGGCTTTAGAAGAAATGTTTAGTGATGATGAATGGTTGGTTGATGTTCCGGGAGAAATAGGTGGCAGTGATATCGAGGTAAATTATCCTTCCGACAGTATCGTCGCCAAGGCCATTTTGCTCATTTGCTATAGCACGCAACAACAGATTATTATCTAAAACTTTTTTATTTGCTGCTTTACTTGATTATTTGTTTATATATATTTAGTATCCTTATAAAATTTAAAACAAATTGGTTATTTTGAAAATTGTATATTCTAGAACCGTTTATAATTTGATGGAGCGCAAACTTTAACATTTTCTAATTTATTTTTATTTATATTTATTTTAACATCACATTATTTTTCTATTATAATTTTACTTTCTCCCTCTATACATAGTATATGGAGAAAGTATTGTTTTCGTCAAAATTTTCGAATTTGAGTTGTTAGTGGAAATATTCGTTTTGGTGCTCCCTGAACCCAAAAAAGTGGTTTTTACGTGATGTCTGTCTGTGTGTGTGTCCGTGTGTGTGTGTGTGTGTCTGTGTGGATGTGTACAGAGCTACAGCCTTAACCAATGGGCCGATCTTTATGAAATTTGGTATATAGGTACTAATCCACGATATCTCCAGGCGTTTTTTTCATTTTTTTGAATTTTTGATTTTTAAGGGTAATTATCCCCCAAAAACCGCCAAAAAACATGAAAAATCCAAATTTCTCAAAAACGGCTCTAACGATTTTGATTAAACTTTAGTCGTTTGTAGAACTTTAGTTTTCCATCAAAATGACACCACCCGCATTCCTGTAAAAATTCGGGTTCAGAAATTACAGGACTTAAAACATCAAAATTTAAGTTTTTTTGATTTTTCATAAAAATACATAAATATACAAAAATATTACTATTCACCATTAAAAAGAGCTTAAAAAACTAAATAATTTAGTATTTTGAATTACTATTCTACGATTGCTGGTTTCGGAGAAAATTGAAATTTGCATTTTGCGGTAAACGCAGTACGTTGTCCAATGTTATTCTTATGGGGAATAAAAAAATTACTATTTCTCTCTTATTTACTGATCAATTTCGTTCAAACTTGATATGCTTGTCAAGTAAGCATTGACCAACAGCGGAAATTCGAAATATGTTGCCCTTAATAACCCTGGGGGGGGGAATAGGGGGCATTTCCCCTCTTAAAACCACGAGTGTAGCAATGGATTCTGTAGTGCCTCCAAAGCAGGGATTTGGGTGGATGTCTTTTAAAACCACTTGTTTACAAGATTTTCTGTACATTCGACCGTGCTTTGTATTCTATATTTAGTAAATAAAAAGTAATTTATTCATTAAAGTTGGGCTAAAAGGGAGAAAGTATGTGTCAGTTTCCTGATACCGTTTATTTAGATTTAAGGATATCTCTAATTTACTTTATCCACTAAGTTTATTTCGTATATAAATACTCTGAAAACCAAGGGATGAGAAAATAAAATGTCTAAGGTTAAATTTATATTTAATATAAATGAGAAATATAATAATTTCCAAACCAATTTTGAATCTGTTGTTATTATCATTTAGTTAATCCGTACTTAGTACATTCCCATATGGAAGAATATAAAGATTTTCTAGTTAGTCAACCACTTAAATTTCCTCAGGATATAATTGTCGAAACAACAATTTAATAAACACATGTAATAGGTTTAGGAATTAGCTGAAAAACATTTCTTCAAAATGTGTAATCAGGAAAAAGAGATTATCGGGTATCGGATGACGTATGTGAAAGCGGAGTGAGGCAGCAGGTACGAAATCTTTTGGCGTGGAAACATCTTGATAGCAACTTTCTTGGATTTGAAAGTTCATATGATTTACGATTTACAGTTGTTCCCTACTTTGCACTCACATATAAGACAAATAAATATATAACAAATTTTAAAACCGAAATTCTCGTTTATTTACTCGTTGTTAGATTTAATAGTAAAACACTTTATTAGCATGGTACGTGTTTTTAGCGAATTTCCCCTATAGGGAAGAAGTTATTACCGTAGGTCTCATGGTAAAACTTAAGCCCGAGACCATGATAACTTTTTGTTTTGAGGTCCCCAGATGTCAAAAACACTATTCGTTCGAATGTATATATATATATATATATATATATATATATATATATATATGTATGTCTGTGAATGCGATAACTTGAGTAAAAAACGTCCGATTTTGATGAAATTTGGCTCAAATGTGTAAAGTGACATTCATTACTTTAAGTTTGAAAACCAGAAAAATCGGACCATGGGAAAGGGGTTTCAAAATTTTCCAAAAATAATTTTTTTGCACTTTTCACCCTGAAATTTTTAAAACACACAATTTTTCTTCTAACCATTTTATAGAGCTTAATCAAACAAATAATATAGTATTTTGAATCATGAACCTAGGTTAAGTGGTTGCGGAGAAAATCCAAAAAACGTGTTCATAAAATCTCCCATGTTAATCTTAAGGGAAAATGCTTTTTCGCTTTTCCTTAATTAATTTTACTGTAAACTTCACATTTGCTTTTACCAGTCAGTTTAGCTCTACAAAACAATCATGTTAGTGTTTAAATTTTGATTCTACGTCCAACCGTTACCAAGATATTCAAAGTGCTAAACACAGTACGTTGTCCAATGTTATCCTTATGGAGAATAAATAAAATTTGATATCTGGATTATTTATGAACGTATATTAATAAAACTTGGTATGTGGCTTCACCTAGTACTGGTATATTGATATTTGCACAAAAAATTGATTTTTGTTGATTATCTTCTTAGCAGCAAACCTGCATACTCATCCCTAATGTTATTCTTATGGAGGATACGTAAAGCTTTATATCTCCCTTAATTATGAAGATAAATCATTAAAACTTGGTATGTAGCTTCACTTGTTTGAGTTATATTGATAATTGCAAAAATAAAATATTTTATCGGCCTCGTTGCAGCAAACCTGCGTTTTCAGCCCTAATGTTATTCTTATGGACAATAAATAAAATGCTATATATCAGTTATTTATTTAAGTATTTTTATGAAACTTGGTAAGTGGCTTTATGTGATAGTAAGAAATATATTCATGCATGGGAAATTCTCTGAGTACGCAGGTTTGCTGTGACGGGGGTATTATAAATATGGGATGAAAATAAAATCGTCTTAAAACACTTAAAAATATATTTACTCCTAAACTGTACCTACGTAAATATTGGTGAACATATATAAAATACGGTACAAGGTGCTATCTTGTGCTGTCTTTTATCTATGTTTAATAACTTGTATGCAGGTACAGTGTAAGAGGAAATATAATTTTAAACGTTGTAAGACGTTGTTTTATTTCTGTACCACATAAAATAACATAATAATTATTTATTATTTTTATTCTGTAATCGTTAGAATTAGAAAGGTACTCGACCGAAAACAAATATTTGAAAATGCTTCGGTAGTTGCTGCCAGGTCTTTCACTCTTAATGTAATAATACAGTATATGCGATAATGTAGAAAACTGAAATCAATTAGTAGCACTAACGTGTTGGTACACAATCTAATATCTTAATATGAAATTTGTTTAACATTGTAAATTAAATTAACTATCTTCAACATTTTTACAATAAAAAAAATCTGAATGAATTTTTTTGTTAACATTTTATTTATTAATTTGTATAAATAATTATCAAAGTTTAAAAAATCAGTGTTTTTTTAGATTTAAAATATATTATTTTCTACAGTACTAATAAATTAAATTAAAAAGGTTTACAATTTTATCCTATGTAAGAAAAATTCAGAGTGATAGAGACAAATACTTGGCAAAGTACAAAATCGCATAAGGATCGGAAATAACAAACTATAAGTAGTTATGCTTACAAAATTATGTTTTAAATATTGATGATGCAAACGTGATATTTGAAGGTGATAATGTTTACATACTATAACATATGCTGTTCATATGTTATAACGTCAACCTGCTAACCTCAGGACCAAAAAACATAGTTCTGTGATCTTGAATATTTAAAATAATTCGCATTCTCACGCCATGTTCTCTCATTAGCTTGGATGCAAATTCATACATTCGTTAGCGAACGTTGCGATGTACCAAATGTAGGCTTAGCCTGGATTGTAGAGAATTCATGTTTTAATTACCATATCAGCGTTGTATTAACATTTGTAGCAGGTATTATTCTTGATATTTTATAGTGAATTGAATGAGTTGTATGATATAATTGTAATTAGTTCGTAAGCATAATTTGTTAAATGTTTATCCAAACGTAGACCCACTTACCGTTGAGGTTAGGCTATCCTCAATGACGATTTAAGTAGTGTGGACATTTCCCAATATTTTATTTGATTTATATTTAGTTTACAAATCATAAATAGTTCATTTAAATAAGGTTTAGAGTAATAAGAACACGTTTTAAAATGATTTATTGTTATTGAATACAGTTTAGCACTAAGGTTAATGAGTGACAATCAGTTGAGTCTGGCGGTGGCAGCAGCAGACAAAGTTGCAGCCGCCTCCAAGCCGATCATCTGCTTTTGCACCCGGCACTCCCCTGTTACCTATATAAGAAGCGCTGCTGCCAGCAAGAGGACACACTTCTCCGAGTCGCTGCGGGTCATCAGACCATTTGTCCTGCGACAGGAGATGGACAGTGAGAGTTCAGTCTCCAGTCGCTGCGGGTCATCAGACCATTTGTCCTACGACAGGAGATGGACAGTGAGAGTTCAGTCTCCAGTCACTGCGGGTCATCAGACCATTTGTCCTGCGACAGGAGATGGACAGTGAGAGTTCAGTCTCCAGTCGCTGCGGGTCATCAGACCATTTGTCCTACGACAGGAGATGGACAGTGAGAGTTCAGTCCCCAGTCGCTGCGGGTCATCAGACCATTTGTCCTGCGACAGGAGATGGACAGTGAGAGTTCAGTCTCCAGTCGCTGCGGGTCATCAGACCATTTGTCCTGCGACAGGAGATGGACAGTGAGAGTTCAGTCTCCAGTCGCTGCGGGTCATCAGACCATTTGTCCTGCGACAGGAGATGGACAGTGAGAGTTCAGTCTCCAGTCGCTGCGGGTCATCAAACCATTTGTCCTGCGACAGGAGATGGACAGTGAGAGTTCAGTCTCCAGTCGCTGCGGGTCATCAGACCATTTGTCCTGCGACAGGAGATGGACAGTGAGAGTTCAGTCTCCAGTCGCTGCGGGTCTCTCACCGTTTTGCCTTGAGACTTAAAAATTACGAAATAGGAATATTTTGTATAAATATGGTATTTTGAATAATCCAGTTTGTTTATTGGTTTTACCCATTGTCTAAACCAAATAAAAGTCCATTAAATTGCATAAATATGAGTTTTCATTTTATGGTAAGTTACTAAAAAAATATTATTTCCCCAAATACACTTGCACACAAGGCATGTGTCCTGTCCCGACTGTCAGTCGGCGCTGCGGCCTAACACAAACACGCACTTTACATGTCATTTGACTTGCACCCTTTTTACTCCGGTCGAACTCATACAGTTAGTGATACTTACATTACCTACAAGGCATGTGTCCTGTCCCGACTGTCTGTCAGCGCTGCGGCCTAACACAAACACACACTTTACACGGCATTTGTCTTGCACTCTCTGTGCTACGGCCGAACTCATACAGTTAGTGATACTTACATTACCTACAAGGCATTTGTCCTGTCCCGACTGTCCGTCGGCGCTGCGGCCTAACACAAACACACACTTTACACGGCATTTGTCTTGCACTCTCTGTGCTACGGCCGAACTCATACAGTTAGTGATACTTACATTACCTACAAGGCATTTGTCCTGTCCCGACTGTCCGTCGGCGCTGCGGCCTAACACAAACACACACTTTACACGGCATTTGTCTTGCACTCTCCGTGCTACGACCGAACTCATACAGTTAGTGATACTTACATTACCTACAAGGCATTTGTCCTGTCCCGACTGTCCGTCGGCGCTGCAGCCTCACACAAACACACACTTTACACGGCATTTGTCTTGCACTCTTTGCGCTATTGCCGAACTCAAACAATTAGTTGCATTTTCCTCCTCCTTTATCACCAAGGCATTTGTCCTGCCCCAAAAGTCCGTCGGCGCTGCGGCCTAACATTAACAATCATTCACACGGTATTTGTCTTGCATACCTATTGGTACTGCTGCGGCCGAACACTTACAATTAGTGACACAACGCGTTACATTTGGATCTGCCTTTGGCAAAGAACCCTCACCCTGAGTAAAAAATCACGATAAAAACAAAATCCATCAAAAAGAATGAATTCCTTTTAGTGAAACATTTTGAAACACTATAAGGTGTAATTATATTTGATAAAACCTATTTGTAAAAGCAGCTGTTTCCGATGATACGGAGACTTATTTACGATTAAGAGATGTTATTTAATCGTACTCATTGTGTTTAACACGATGCTAAAATCCTATCTTGTAATTTAAGACATAATTGCAAAAATTCGTTGTCACTGATCAGAGAAACATCAAGGCTTCAGGTAAGAAGGTAACCTAAAATATAACAAAAACAGTGCCACAATTCAGTAAATGCTGGAAATAAATAAAAAGTAAAAAATATATTTCATTTTATTGTATCTTTAATTTGTTAAATAATAGATTATTACTCGAATATTCGCAAAAGAACAAAATAATTTTGCGCATTATATAATATATAAAATATTTTGTAAAACCTTTTATGAACAAATATTATTATTATAAACACGTGATGTCGGGTGTTGTCACACCAGCAGTTATAAATGCACCGTGGAACTTGTACAACTAGGTATATAATTAGCATTACAGCGCTTGAAATATTCATGATGGTGATAGGACAATGCTGTTTAGTTATTCTGTGCATAATGGAAACGTTACTTCACAAAATGGAAATAATATTGCTATGGGAGTTAGTCATATAGGAATTGTGGTGTCAGTTTATATTTGACAGTAGTTAAAATTGGCCAATTAAAGTTAAACGAATTTCTGATTATAATAATAAACATAAATATTAGTGTAGGACTTAATCAAATTCATGAAACTAGACAATATATTATACGCAGTATTCCTTTGATGTAATGGATTCTATATTTATATTGCGCAAACATTAATGCAATGTAAACGTGACAAAGAACATTTTCTTCACTTGTGGAACCTACCCAGATAGCACAAAAACAAGAAAATCACGTGAAAATGACGTTTCTCTTTGACTTTTTTGATGTTATTATCACGTAAAAAAATGTAATTTTAACGTTTTTTTCACGTGATTTTTTTGTACAAATGGCACTCTTCTTTACCAGAAAAAAACGTTAAAAAAATACGTGAATATAACGTTTTTTAATGACTAAATTTTAACCTTTTTAACATGTTTATCACGTAATTTTTACATTTTTAAATGTTTTTTTTACCATTTAATTACGTTATTCATGAGATTTTTCAGTACAAATGACAAATTTGAATGGAAAAATGAAGAACGTTTTATAATCACAAAATTTGATCACTGTGGATATACAAATAATATATATTTCCGACCAAATTTCAGCTATATTGGAAAAGACTTGAAGCGTGAACACGTAAAAAAAATACAACTATAAAAACCACTCACAACTTTATTAAACAAGTAAACAAATTTACAATCGTAAACACTACTCCTAACTTCATCAAACAATAAAAAAATCTAATTACAAACACAAACACAAATTTTTAACTTTAATAAATGAGGAAAATGTATAGTTATAAATACAAACTCTTTTTTAAACAAGTAAAAATATACAATTATAAAAAAACATACAATTGTAAAAAAACAAACTCTTAACGGTATCACATGATTAGTTTTGCTCTTCATCATCTCCAAGTGGGTCATCCCGGCCCTGTTTCCTGTCAAATCATAAAGCAATATTAATATTATATTGTGTCGTGTTTTTTATGTTTGTCAGCAAATACAGTTAAACAATATTTTTAAGAAGTTTAACACATTTGCATTTAGAGCCTTTTCAGAACTTTCCCTTAACACAAGGAGCGATAAATGTTAGTATTCTTCATTGTCTATGCATTGCTAAGGAGTTGCTAGCTTTGCTGTTATGTTCTGCAATTCTTAGTGGCTTGAAAAAAACCTACTTTTCCACAATAAAGAAATATGTTATTAACTTTTTACTAATTTTAGCAATTTTCCCATATAGAGAGAAAGCTATTACGGTTGTACTCATGGTAAGACCTAGGCCCGGGACCATGATAACTTTTTGTTTTGAGATCCCCAGATGCCAAAAACACCATTTGTTCAATTTCATATATATATTGTGTGTGTGGTGTGTGTCCGTGAACCCAATAAATTGTAAACAAAACATCTGATATAGATTAATAATTTGGTATGAAGGTGTAGGGCTGCATAAACTGGAACGAGTTAGCGAACCTGGGTGATCGGATTATAGGAACAGGGTTTTATGGAGTTTCAAATGGGTTAAAAATAATCTCTTCTGCAATTTGTGCTCATTAAATTTCACAATTTTAATTCCAACCATCTTAGAGCTAAAAAAAAACAATTTTTTTTTTGAATCATTACATTGTGTTACATTATGTGGCTTCGGAGAAAATCCCCAAAAAATTCCCTATACTATTCTTAGGGGGAATTCGTAAAGTACTATATCTCGCTTGCTTATATTTTGTGTTTAAACTTGTACGTACCTTCATATGTTTGGTATTTACCAACGTTTGCCTAAAACTTTCTCATAGAAACAAACAAATTATATAGAGGACAATCCAGGCAGAAAAAGTTATAAATGTTATTATTAAACTTTTTTTTTTTAATCAGCACATCTTAGTCTTTCTGTTATAATACATCCTTAGGCCTAAATACATGCTTCCTGTTATAAGACATCCTATAAGGCCTTGGCCTATTTTAACTGCTATTCCCAATTTCTATTGGTTACCTATAAAAAACCAAGTTAGTAAAAAGTTTTTTAAAGTTTTGAACGTCGGAATTTTGTGGTATGGGAATAAATCAATAAAAAATACAATCAGACTAAGGATTGGATGTGATTGCTGCATGTTTAGCCATGGAAAGTTTTAAAAATTTGTGTAAGTTTATTACAGTTAGTGTGTTTTTTATGTAGTTCTATTGTTCACAACTCTTGGCACAGTCTCTATCCCCTACACCAGAGGGTCAATGATGAAGAGGATGGTAAATGGTAATGGTAATGCATGCAAGTAATAATACATTAAAACCTCCAGTTGAAAATAGAACATTTTATTACCAAAACTTTTATTAATACTTGTAGACTCGGTAGACTTACTCATGAGCCGCCACTAAATATTAAGTACCGGTATACTAACTTGACTGTGAATTTATGAAGGCCTCGTTTACATCCAGGCCTACAACTGATAATGGCCAAAATACAACTAATTGGGGTTTCTTAAAGTATTCTGAATTTGTAGGTTACAGCTTGATTTAGATTTTAAAAGATTCCAGTTATTACCACAAAGTTTATTTTTATAGCTTAGGCATGTTTTGAAAAGTTATTTAATTGCTTACAGTTTGTACGTAATATTATAGCATAACAAAACTTTTAAACTTAACTAACTTAAAGTCATTGCTCAGGACAATGTACAGCTGAATAAGTTGTTTAAACTTAGGCCCCCTCTGCCTAAGCTACTGATGGGTACAGTTTCATAAGCGGCCACCAACTAATTGGATGCAATATATCGATCTTAAACATTCAATATATCGAATTGGAACACTCAATATTTTGAATCACATTTTAACAGTATATATCAAGAATTATTCACTCGATATTTATATTAATGTTATAATCTAAAACCAACAAATTGTATATCGTCAATAATAATTCTGAAAGTAAATGAGCGTAGCGAATGAGGTCACCATGGAGGCAAGTGAACGCGGAGCGAGTAAGCTCATCCTGTAGGGAGTGAGCTGGGCGAAGAAGCTTGACCCGAAAACGAATGGTTAATAAAAAACGCTACATCTTCGTATGGTACGTGACATTCGAGCGTACACTTAGTACAGGCATAGTTGGTTGGTGGGCTTGTCACGGGTACTTATTAGGTTAACTAGCTTGGGTTAGGTTATGTTTGTTAGGTTAAGTGTGGTTTGTTGGGTTTGTTTTGCCATCCAGGTACGGTTGTCGAAGGCCGAAGGCCACCGTACCTGGATGGCAAAAAAACAAAAACAAACCAACAAACCACACTTAACCTAACAAACCTAACCTAACCCAACGCTAGTTAACCTAATAAGTACCCGTGGAAAGCCCACCAACCAACCATGCTTGTACTAAGTGTACGCTGGTTATACTCCTTATTAGGTTAGGTTAGTTTAGTTTAGGTTAGGTTAGGTTAGGTTAGTTTAGGGTAGGTTAGGTTAGGTTAGATTAGTTTTGATTAGGTTAAGTTGGGTTCAGTTTAATTATATCACAATGGCTAAAAAAAAACTACTCTCGCACAATAAAATGTGATATTGATACAAGTGCTTTCTCTCAGCAACTCAGATAATACTTTATACAGCAAAAATAGTACGTTGTATAGCTTTTACCCTATACCACTGATGGATACAATCCAAGTTTATACAAAATAAAGAATAACTTTATCATCAAACTTACCAAAAGAGAAGAAGAGCGGCAAATTATGGGGGATTGGCAGGCTAAGTTGCGGTGGTGTGTCGCGGGCCAGGGTGGGTCCAGTTGCAAAGTTGAGTCTGTAAAAATTAATATGGTAGTTGAAATTCAAAAGCATTCATACATAATTTGATTAATTTCATTATTAAAAACCTAGAGTGAGGTTTAGTAGTGCGTTACCTTAATATTTTGGATGGTAAAATTTGGCAGCAACCAGGTAAAACTGGTGAAGTCGGTCTGTGTCGACAAATCTCCCAGTAAATGCTAACCTAGCTACCACCATAAAGCACTGTAAAGTAAAACAATTAAGTATAATCACGTGGTAAAATCAATAACATCGAGTGAGAATATGGTTAAATCAATGTGTCAGTCATAATCCGATATTTTTTATTCGATTGTTTTGGTGGACGCTTTTTCGTACTGTACCCCAGGCTACTCTACTAGGACCAAGATTAGACATAAAGATTACACATATAGGCCTATACCATGGTGGAAGGAAACACTAACATACGCAGTGAAGTTTATGGTGATTAGGTTAGGCCGATCTTGCCCAAAAAGCTTTTGTATTAGACAAACCTTGCATGAATAAATAAGCTTATATTGCATTCTAATAAAATAACCTAACTGTAAGAATTAATTTTTAACTCGGAAAGTTGAAGTAATTATTTAAGTCGCTACGCAATGAAACCAATAAATCTGAAGTGGTACACTAAAGTGCAGCACGGCAAGCTTACCGGTAACGATAAAATATGATATTCTACTAGTCCTAAGTTTAAATTTATTACAACAAACTAATAACAAATTTCTTACCTTGATTAGCCACTTACGAATCCGAGATAACAATGTTTAATGTTCACTTAAACTCAAACTTTTATCTTCTGAACGATTGTAAATAGCGCAAGCAAACCATAACAAATACAAAACAAAATTGCGAGATCGAGGAGGTGTTTGCAGTGACAGCTCAGGGCAGGCATTCAGGGAAGGTCTTGCGCATGCGTCACAGGAGAGCTTTTACTGGGCCATTCTCATAAAGCGCGAAAAGGCTTCAATTTGAATTTGATTATTTTGCTGACTGACCGTAGGAACAAAAGGTTAAGAGTCTTCATCACCTTTGAGAAAAGTTCGACCGTACAGTCTGGTTTGATTCCAAAGGACCTCGTATAGTCAGGTGCGCCAGGCTATGACGAGGGGCGAAGAGGGGGCTCTTTTCTAAAAACATCAGACCATCTACCACCGCGCCGCCACGCCGCCGGCCGTCACGGTCGTCCTTCCCCGACTGCTACGCTACCCCAGCTCGCCATGTAGAGCTCGCCAAATGGACAGAAAACGGTCCGCGGCATTGTCAGGCCAGACGATAAGTGAGTAATCCCGAGCGGTGAGTGCGTTGTCGTTTACACTTTCCTGTACATCGTAATAATAATAAAACTACAATGAAACTTATATATTCATTTTCTGCATAAATTTCCGCATCCAACAGTAAAAATATATTTTAGTTTATAATTATGTGTAATTTTTAATTATGGTATACAAATTAGCGTAGGAATAAACATAGGGTAAAAAATAGTTTTCTTCTCCTACAGTCAACGGATCAGTGAACTAAAAAATTGTAGCTCATCTTGCTTTAGATAAATTAATTGTGCTAATACATTTTCATTAATTATTGAATGAAAATATGAAAGTTTTTGTTAAAAAAGTTGTTTATGGGGTGGGTAATGTAATAATGAGGTTAAAGACGTTTTTAGTTACAAAACATAAGATTTACTTTATTTCACTTTTTTATATTATACATGGCTTATTATATTATTGATATTAATGGCTGACTATTCATTCTAGTGTGGGACATTTGCTTGTTTGTGAAATACCTACATTTTGTGCTATGGCGTCTTAAAATAAAAATGTAACTTATTTATATAAGCAGGAAATACTAAGTTTGTATTATGATAACCTAGAGAAAATTACTTATATTTCTTTTGGATAACCTGTACATTTTATATTTCTAACATCCTTTAAGTCATACAGTATGTACTGTACCTATGCAAAATAAGTTAAATTAATGCCAACACACACTTCAAATAGAGTATTTATTTTACTTTACATTTGAGGAAAGATAACTACACACCCATAAAAAAAATTAAAAATATTCAACCTGGCCTAAAATTATTAATCAATATGTCCATGCACTTATATCTGATAAAAATTTTAAAATTTATTCAACACGAGTATCTTCCAAGCACAACTTTGCAGATATAATCCTTATAACAGCTGTTTATTGAATTAAGAATAAACACAAGTGGCATAAACCAAATAAAACTCTCCTCCATATGAATAACATGATAACTTGGAAGTCCCGTGGGGCAATTCCTGGGGCCTAAATCGAAATTCTGGCTTGACAAGAACTTAGAACTTGAAATTATATTTTAAATTAAAAAATCATCAAAATCGGTTAAGTATTAACTTCAGGAAGTGGGTGAACAAAAGCATTTTTTTTTTAATATGTAGACAGTTAAGATTTGTATTGTTTTTAAATATACATAATATATTTCATTTTCATCAACTCTATTTCATCAAGTTATTTATAGAAGTGAAATTCGACCACAGACAATTGCTTAAAACCAGATAAAAAAATATTTTTTATAACAAAACAAATTTTTAAACTAATTATTATGTATATATTAGCAAATGTAAAAAAGTGGTTAAAATAAGACATGAAAATCACGTTATGAATTTCACAACTTTTTTACTTTTACATTTTTACGTAAATTTCACGTGAAAAAAACGTTTGCAATTTAACTTTTACTTTTTTTGACATTTTTCACGTGAAAAAAACGTTATTTTTACATTGTGTGCTGACTGGGTAATGTTACATGACAATTTTAAATATATTGTTTTGGTAAATGTATTCCTAATTATACATAATCTGCCAGTCAATAATACCTTAAAACACACTAAAATCCATGAAATGTGTTTGTACGTTATAGTCGAAATAGCAACTTATATAAACCAAACAAAAATTAAAACATTTTGATTGGTATGATATGCGTTGTTAATGCAATTCATAAAAGGTTAACCAAATCAAAAGGTTTATATTAATTATGTATATTGGATAAAATGTTCAAGATGTGATATAGTATAAAATATACATTTAAAATAACAAACCATTATTTTGCCACATAATTTTTGGAAGACGAGCTGGCTCACTTACATTTAATAAGACATATAAAATAAAAAGTTATTTTTGATAGTAAGAAGCAGCTATTTTCCTAGAAATTTTGTTAGCATGTGTTATTCTTATGGAGAATAATTAAAATTGTATAAATCGCTTATTTATGAATGAATATTGATCAAACTTTGTATTTGGCTTAACTTAGTTGAATCATATTTATATTTGCATAAACAACAATTGTATGTGATCCTTGTTTCAGCAAACCTACGTACTCATCCCCAATGTTATTCTTATGGAGAATAATTAAATTTTTATATATCGCTTTTTTATGAATATATTGTTATGCATCTTTGTTTGCGGCTTTATGTGGTATTAATACATATATTATGCATTTGAAATTCGCTGAGTATGCAGGTTTGCTGTGACGGGGGTATTTAAAATTAAAACATAAACATATTTAATCCTTAAATTTGATATCCTCTACAGGTAAGTTTTTTATTTTTTTATTTTACGGGTTTTAAGACCTGCCGCATAAAACAGTTTTATATTCTGAAACCGATTAAACAATATTGCAGCAAACCAGTAACATGAGTATTCTTTAATAGAGTGATGAAACAATTCTAAAATTTGATTTTTCAATGGGATCTAAATTCAAATACTATGATTTAAATTACCTTTTAATAGATGCGAATTAACTTTAGTTCACAGTTACAGTGTGTACCAACTCCATTCAGGAACTTACTCCAACAGTCGAGGGAACGAAGTGCTGAACAGAGTTATATATTGTTCACTGAACGATAAAGGATAAAAGCTTTCTTTCTACTAAGTTTCATTGTAAACCGCGGGAAATCTATATTTTTAGTTTGATATAATAATGGTTTTGTTTTCAATGTTGTATACCAAACCAAGGACAGATAAAATACAAAGTACGGATATACAGTATTCAAGCGTTCACTTATAATTAAGAAAAATGTTTTCTTAAAATAAGATATATCTATGAAAGCAAAAACTGTAATAGGAAATATAGACCATGAATCCACCATAGTTTTTTTCCATTCCAATGGAAACATACTTAACAAAGTATAACGGAATACAGCTTACAAATACATTCTTAAAACCTACCTTTAAAGTTCTACTTGGTAATAAATCATAAAGTAAAAATATACACTTTGTAAATTTGTTTCCAACATTTTAACAATAAGTGTTTGCCCACAAATATTTTGGTACAAATTTAGCTAAAGTTAAACAAAAATACTGCTTGTGAAGGTTGTAACTACATACAAATAAAGCAGAGAAGTGTTTGCTGCTTAGTATTTATAGGTAAAGTGATTGCATACATAACAACTCTTTAATCATCGTCTAGTTTGTTAATATCATCTTTAAAAATTCAACAGAAGTGTTATGAGTTTGTTATGTTAATTTCTATATAAGGGAGAAAATAATTTTCAAACTATTTAATTCGACTGTTTTGTAAAGAGCCCTGCGTATAGGAACTCCTAACTATACCACTATGGGTTCAATTCACTAAAAATGAAAGCCCATTGCTAAAGGTAGATAGCTATAATAAGAGAAACTCTAGCGAGTGGCTTTAGAGAAAAAGGTATACCGTAACAGATAAAGAATAGAACCGATTGTTTTCCGTTATTAAAACACAACTGTTTTACTTTCTCTACAAACAAAACAATTATAACCGCAAAATAAAGTTTACGAAATAAATGGTCACATTTAATTTTGTTATTTAATTATCAGATCTTTATAAGGTAACCAAGAAAATACCAGAGACCGAGGTAAATGGGCAGGCATATATTTCAGCTTTGTGTCGAGCGTAACACTAGCATCAGTCACCTTATCAGGACAGTTGCTACTGATAAGGTGTTGTGGGAGCTACAATGGGCTTTGTGCGACTGTCTCAACTCACTCTCTATTTTCTGAATATATCTGAAAATATATATTAAGTGTAACATATCGAATATGTGCACTTAAACAATACATCACCCATCTTAACTAATTGTGTGCTAAACACCTGTACAATTGTTCATTTATACGTTAAGTATTACAATTTTAAAATGCACTTTTAAAATAAACTTCTCTCCAAACTTTACAAATATTACTTCTCTTATGCAGTGTGAACCAAAAGTCCCGAAACGGTTGATAACTTCAACACAAAACCAGATGAAAAGGTTGTTTTGGCAATGACTAAATCATTTTTCCTGTATATTTGCTCCTACACCCAAACTGCGGTTTTTTGGAGAGGCCCCAAACGTTTTTATATAATCCTTAAAGTGAAATAAAGGTTTTTTTTTAAACACAAAATTAGCATGTTTTTTGTTTGTTCCTGTACAAACTTGCACCAGGAGCAATAATGACGTATGCAACCAAATATATTTGTTTATTTCAGTTATGTTGTGAACAAGATTTTTTGTATGTTTGTGGTCATCTTTCTCTCGTTTATAAGTTATTTAACTGGCCTGAGAACTACTTTTATAGAAAAACAAACAATACTTTGATTTTTTACAGGAGCGTGATATCGACCTCCAGTTTGGGCCTTTGTGTTTTGAAAATTCGTTTAAGATGATTGGGACACAACATTAAACTATTTGGGGCAATAATGTTACAGGAGCGGATATGGCACATACAGCAGAAAGTACTTTTTTATTAAAAAATACACGTGTAAATTATCTGTTCTTTATCTGGTTTGGTTGTTAAGTTATTACATTATTCTGGGACTTTTGGGACACACGGAATATCAAATTATTTGGATCTCCTGACCATTTAATATTATTTTTCATTCAATTTATTTCAATATAATATAAATATTTAACTTTTAAAACATAAACTTTAATTTTCGGCTTTCAATTGATACCTATGGAACTGCTATAGGTGTTCCATAGGTTACATTACCAATATATAAAGACGTTATGGGATATAATTAAAGTATTTAATAAAACTAAAGAAATCGCCGCATTAAAAATGCAAAGTCTTGTACAAATTCTTTTTTATCCAATTTGTTAGTTGTCATAAACAAATTTATAATGCGAAATCTTGACAGCGTGAAGTTATTATTAAATAAATTTGTTTAAATAAGTTTATAATAAATAAGTTTGTTAAATACAGGCTCTGTTGTTTATGGTTATAGGTAAATCAAATTAATTAATTTAGCGATGCCCAATAAACCTCTGTTCATTAGGAATAACTTTTATAAACATACAAATATCCCATATTTATAAAATTCTTGCTGAGACGTTATTATTTTTTGTTGTGTTTGAGATATATCTAAAATTGATTCTTCCAGCAATTAAATAGCTAGCAAATTTATTTCGCTATAATTAAATTAATATACTGATCAAAACACTGCGTAATTATACACTAGGTATAACTATAAGTACTCGGTATATTTTTCATTATGTTTCCTTCAATTTCACACGGTGTCAAAATTTCTGGTAACAATATTACTAATGTTTCAGATGAAAATATAGTACATTAATTTCTATTTAATTTTCTGTAGTACGTGTAAAGCAGTTTGACGACACTTTAGTAACTCGGTACCTACTTATCATTTGACTTACCCGGGGCCCAGGAAGTGGCACCACCAGGATGGAATAACTCTATTTTACTAACTTTTATATTTACTCCTCCCCCTTTACTACCAAAAGTCGGGATTCTCATACACCTGTAATATCAACGCAAGGCATTCCCTGAGAGAGATCCAACTGGGGCTTTGCAAATGTATCTCAGAACAAGCAGGCACGAGTATACCTCAATGGCATCCCAATCCCTAAAATTTAAAGCTCTAGCAACCACCGGAGCAACCACGGTCAGACTAAAATTGTCCATTTAGTAACCACGTACCCCATTGAGGCCAACACCAAATGGCCAGGCTCTCTCATGAAACCAGTCATCGGTGGGGATTGGTGATGGTGACCCAACTCATAAATCTCAGCCAATCATAATTGTAATATCAGTTTAATAGGCCCAGTATGAATATCAGATGCGATATAATCAAAATAGAAAAGATAGGTAGTGAGGTGCATTTGGGAAGCAACAGTTTAAAAAGAATTTCATGTTAAAATGTCCGATCTTTGTATGCCTATAGAGGATATAAGGATAAGTAGTACTGTGTGTCAAGGCTCGTCCTCCACATAAATATTACCGACCTAGGTTCAGGATAGGTTTTTGCATATGTTTCTTGTCGGCTGGAAGAGGTACGAGCCCTGAGGGCGTAAGAATAAAGCAGGATTATACAATGTGATAAACAATTCCCAGGACAGAGTCCGAACGTAGAGGGGGTTTGTAATTTGGTAGTCTACGTGCTTTAATCCAGTAGGTGGCCCCCCCCACTACGCGCTGACCACCTTTGTGCATACAGAATACCTAACTTTGATTTAAATCCATAATAAGTGATGATTAATAATACAAAATTAATTAAAATTCATAGTTTGTATTCTTTTGTCTTGTTTTATTCTTTTGTGTTTTTTCTCATTCAGGTTATAATCTGTTATGTTTTATTTTATTTTATTGTAAACGTTATTGTGTAGTTATGTTGGATCGTATTGTATCGTTTTTGTAGTTCAGAAGCTTTGTATGGATCATTACAGGTAACCTTGTTTCTTTGTGGTCATATTCAAGATCCCGAAATGTCGTGGGTATGTTTTTTCTCTAATCAGTTTTATTAAATGTACACAGTATTTCGTTTATAAAATATACCTTTATTAAAAATTTGCTTACCGGAACATTTATTTCTAAGTTTAAGATATGGTATGAGTATAGAATAAGAATCCCAGACGCATGATCCTATTAAAGGAATATCGTTAAAATGAAATATACTAAGGTTTATAAGAAAAATAGAAAAATAATTTAAAATATCTCTAGTTTTTTACAAAGTTGTTAATTATAGAATAGTAATTTGTTTGAATAATTGTGATTTTTATATTGCCTTTTACTTAATTTCAAAGTCGTTATTGATGTGATGTTGGTGAAGAAACATTTTGAAAGATTTCTACGCTTTGTATTCCTAGCTCAATTTATGTATTGTAACCTACGGAACACCTATAGCAGTTTCCCAAATTTATATTGACAGCGGAAAAATTTAAATTAATATTTTCAAAGTTAAATGTTTCTTAAAAACCGTCCTATTTAATACGCCCACAATCATTAATGAGAGCGTGTAAAGTTTTCACATGTTTTTAAGGCAACAACATTTATTGATTGCAATACATGGTGTAAACACAGGTTTTCCCAAAGGTTTTCTGGTAAAACATTGTAATTCCACTCTCGTATTTCAAGTAGCTCTCCAAGCTACATACTACTGTGTCAGCACTTTACTCTTTTGTAAACTAACAACAAAAAACAGTTTTAGTTAAAAGTTTGTAAAGTTCACGAAAGAGATAAACTGTAAATTTTACATCATGATCATTCTTTACAATTAAATCAAATAATTTAAATCGCAACAAATATATAGATTTAATTTCAAACATTGAATCCGATGAATATTAATTACTATATGTAGTTTTATTGAAATTTTTTAAATCACACGACCATGTTGAAAACAAATAAACTTACCTCTTCTACTACATAATAAATACAAATTTATCATTCCCCAAATAAAATACATCATTTTAGTTAAAAATTATAGGAGTGTTTGTCGTAAACCGTGGAAAATGTATTAAACATAAAAGTAAGAAAACAAAATCAAGGTAACTGCACTCACAAAAGACCTGAGACTTCGCGAAAACAACCAACTAAATACTAGCAATGTCCTATATGTTAATACGCTCAGCCGATTTTTGTTAAGAGCACTCCTCCGTTATTTCTGAACCTATTTTAATGATTGAGGTACCAACATATTTTTCCTGATTCTTAGTTGTGCATAAAGGTTTACATTGTTATATATTTTCAATCTTAAGGGCACGGGCCGCCATCAATTTAAATTTTTCGCCCATAAGATTAACAGGGGGAATAATTTGGGTTGAATATCAGCTATTAATACTTATGAACAGTTTATTAGCAATACCAGGTGTTACAGGTAATCAATCTATTTTCTACATTTTTTGAGCAGTGAAATGTATGTAGCAGAGATATTTAAATTGCTGTTGAAATCTGTTTATCCTTCTGCCTATTTATGAACCAGATTTGTTCCGCTTTTCGAAAAAAGATTGTAATGAATGAATTAACATAGCTTCAGTTCAGTTCAGTTATTTGAAAAGACGCGCTATAGTTTATTTATTAGTAATATGAAATTACAAAAAGACGTGCTATCGAGGTATTTATTTGAAAATGAGTCGTGTTATAGAGGTATTTATAACATTGAGCGTTATTATTGAGCAGATATTTAGAATAAGATGTAATCAAACCCAAAAACCAGTTATGGGCTTATTCCCGTTGCAATGAGGCTCGAACCTAACGATCTTCAACCGATTGAGTAAACATTTATAGAAAGACAGCAGACAATGCACTATAGTCAGAAACAGGCCTATACTTTTTATCCCGTATGGCCTTTGGGACCTACCTGCTCCGTCGGCATTTAACATTTTAATTTAATCATTGCTGCCGTTATTATTTAACTTGACCGATTGAGCATAAATTTGTTTGGAGTGTAGTAAATAAATCAGAATAAAACGTTTACCTAGTTCTGCTCCAAAAATATTTCACTTTAGGGCTCTCTAAATGCTAGAACTATCGAATTTATTAGTAAATAAATATGATCCAATCTGGTCTAATCCTTGGAAAATATAGTTTTGTGTAGAACATTATTATAAAAAAATAACATTGGGGTTATGGTTAAGATTTTTAAATTAAAACATAAGAATCATAACAGCTGTTTAAAACCAATCGTAAAAATAACACCCACTAGGTAATTTATTTTGTAATTTTTGTGATTAAGACCAATATACATATATTGTATATATATATACATACATGATTAGGTTATGCATAAATTGAAGAACAATTAAAATTGAACATCTTTATATATAATTCTGTAAGCGAAATGTTGAAGTCAAAATTGTGGTAATAGGGCGAATCACAGGGAGACGGCTTAAATTAAAGGTCTTGAACTCAGGGACTCGGGAAAAATATCAGTATTTCTATAACGTTACCAGCAAACAAGAAATAACGTAAAACATCCCCATGAGAAAAGCATGGAAATTAAAAATGTTTTCTTTGTTTACATTAAATCATCTAATTAAGTGGCTTCTTTGTTTAAGAACTGACATGTGTTTCTACACATATCGTTTTATACTCCCCAGCATGTAAATAGTAAAGAAATCAGATGAGGTAGAGAATTAGATCAAGGTACGGGGCCATGGCCTGTTCAAGCCACTAGTTGAATATAAATGTTTTGAATTTTAAACGAGCAAATAAACAAAGCAAATAATATGGTGAGAAATCGTGAATAACCGTAGTCTAGGCATTTTGAACAAGCTGACTGGCTTTTCGAGCAAAGCTCGGTCCCCGCAGGTGCTTTAACAAATGTAACTAACTTCTAAGACATAGCATTGTACTGTGACCGCGAGCGAAGCCGCGACGGCCTACTAATATTTGATATTTGTACTTTAATACTTGATGTAATCTTATCTGTTTTTTTTTTTTAAGAGAACTAAATTTTTGTTAAGAAAAATCCTTCGTTATATCTGAACAGATTTTTACGATTGAGGTACAAAATATTGATCCTGATTTTTAGTTGTGATAATTGTTGTAATTTTGTAATATTTTTAATGTGAAGGGCATGGGCCGCCCTCAAAGTTATTTTTCCCCATAAGATTAACATGGGGAATACTTTTATTTTAATTGCAGCTATTAATACATTATGGGCATGTTATTAGCAATACCAGATATATTTATCTAACTATTTTTTTTACAGATTGCTTTGATCAGTGAAATGTTGCATGCAGCGGAGATATTTAAATTTGTGTTTAAATTCTGTTAATCTGTCTATCTGATTATGAGCGATATTTATTCCGCGTTTTACTTCAAAATATTGTACTGACTGAAATAAAACATTTTGCCCATTTTCCTGTGGAGGAGGAAACGTTTAAGCTGTTTTAGCGAATTTCCCCTATAGGGAAGAAGCTATTACCGTAGTCGGCATGGTAATACCTAGGCCCGGGACCATGGTAACTATTAGTTTTGAGGACCCTAGATGCAAAAAACAACATTCGTTCAAAACTTTATGTATATTTTTATTTATTTGTTACTTTATCTATATTTTAACATATGTTTATTCATTTTAAATTTTACTATTTTATTTTAAGGTTATACTTTTTATACACTTTGAAAATGGCATTATAGCCGAAACGCGTTGTGTAATAAAAATGTTTAAAAAAGGGTACTCTGGAAATGTTGTTTTCAATATAATAATATATATATATATATATATATATATATATATATATATATATATATATACTTTAAGGTCGGAAATCAGCCAGATCGCTCTATCCAAAGGGGAATCATGGGGGGGGGGCTTGTACCCCAGAAATGTGTTTTTAGAGTTTTTTACATATAGTATTTTAGTAAATACAATTTTAGCTTTCACCATTAAATTCAGCTTAAAAAACAAAAAAATTGGTGTTTTGATCATTGCTCTACGTCAATTGGTTACCGAGATATTGAAATTGCTAAACGCAGTACGTTGTCCAATGTTATCCTTATAGAGAATAAGAAAAATTGTATATCTTGCTTATTTATCAACTTATCCTGGCAGAACTTGGTATATTGCTTCATAGTGTTGTGTTCTATTGATATTTGCTCGAAAAATGATTTTTTGCCGATAGATCCTGTAGCAGCAAACCTGCGTACTCAGCCCCCATGTTATTCTTATGGAGAATAAGTCAAATGGTATCTTCCTTAATTATGAACATAAATTAATAAAACTGGGTATGTGGCTTCACCTAGTTGAGTTATAACAAAATTTGTGTAAAAACCCATTTTGTGTTTACCTTGTTCCGGCAAACCTGCATCCTCAGCCGCCATGTTATTCTTATGGAGAATAATTGATCTAATGAGAATTTAGTCAGCTAATAATATTTGATCATAGAACGGAGGAACACGGAGGAGGAAAGACGTCTGCTTTACTACACCAACAATGTTATACGCTGCCATACAAAAAACGGGACGGCAATGGACCTATCATTGGCAACAGAACCTGTAAGCCCTTACACCATGGTATTTGTTTGGTAGCCATTGTAATTATAATACACAATATTTTATATGTTTTTAAGCTCAATAACTCCAACAAACTACAGGAGTTATTGAGCAGATATTTAGATGATGATGGGTTCAGTTAAGGGCTTATTTTCGTTCCAATGGGTCTTTTTTTTAAAGCTGTGTTCCCTTTTGGAATTATCTGCTCCGTCGGCCTTTACAATTTTAATTTATTCATCCCTAACGTTAGTAGTTAACTGAACCGATTGAGCATATATTTATTAAGAGGATAGTTGATACATCAGAATAAAACCTTTGCCTACTCCTGCTCCAAAAATGCTTTACCAAATTTTGAAACTATAACATCTATGGGTTAATAAATGTGTTCTAATCAGGCCTAATCCATGGAAATATATAGTATTGTATAGACAGATATTCAAAAACAAATAAAATTGGGGTTATGGTTACGATTTGTAAATAAAAACAAAAGAATTATAACAGCTGTTCAAAATCAACCATTCAATTGTAAAAATATTGCTCAATTGGTAAAGTATCATGTGATTTTTTTGAGAATAGTGATTGAAACTAATCTATTCACAACTTTAACTATACATGATTAGGTTATGAATAAATTGTAAGAACATTTAAAACTGAACATTTAATATAAAGCGGACATGTCCAAAATTAAAAGAAACAAGAAAATATGGAAAAGAATCGTGAATATAAGTACTCTATGCGTTTTTAACAAACTGACTGGCTTTTCGAGCAATGCTCGGTCCCTCAGGTGCTTTAACAAATTTGACTAACTTCTCAAACATAACATTGTAGTGTGATCGACAGCGAAGCCGTGACGGGCTACTAGTAATAGTAATAATGTTCGATACTTTTGGATTAATATTCATAAATATACATTCAATGTCTAACCATGGTTACAGAACGAATAAACCAAAAATATCTCAAAACCACACCTCAACTGCATTGAGCGAAACAACCAATCGCTAGTCAATTGCAGGTCTTAAGTTCGATTTAAAACAAACGTGGCCAAAGGCAGGATTTACTACATAATATTATGACAGCATTGCAGTTATCGCATTGATTAACCCAATATTGTAAAGGCAGTAGCCAATAAACGCTCAAGAATTTGATTTTATCTTAGTTGATTATGTTTCGCTAAGTCACAAGTCGAGGAAATCTTCGCTGTAATAGAGCTTTCAAAATATATCCTAAACCATATGGGTTTTACTTTGTTTTTAAGTATAACAATTTATTCAGAAGTATCTCTGTTATTCTTCAAAAGATTCTAAATAGAATAGTGAACATTTCAAATGTATACTGGAACTTTAACCTCGCGTTTTTCCTACCAGTATAACGAATTAACGAAAAATGTAAATAAAACAGTGACACGTGTTATACAATAATAATATCACGCGTTCTAAATAACATAATTTGTACAAAGTTTACAGTTATTTAATAGTATATGTAATTTGATTATATATGTCTGATATTAAATATCTATTAGTCGTATAAAACCACGTTAGTTGGCATTGTAGTTTCCACTGCATAAGCAGTTTATTGAAGCACTGGTGTAGTATGTCTGTAACCTCTTTATTGTATAACATTATTGAGGAAACATGACCAGGAATTGTGCAGTTTATTAGTAGCAGTGACAGACAGTGACTGCAACAGCATTTATTTATAAAACTGTTTCAATTTCCTGAGTTATATTTACTCTTTACAATCATCAAATGTAAAAACAATATTAATCTCTCTGTCTAACGGATACTTCTGTTTATATTTTGCAACTAAAAGATTATTTAATCATGCAAATTTGTTTTAATGTTTTAATATACTACGCTGTCAAATTACTACTAGGACTAAAAATTCAAATTTATGTTTGGATGTAATTTGTTCAATACTTAATAATTATACATTCTAAGGAAACAAAGATAAAAAATCAGTATTAGCCACCCCAATAAATACACAGTACAACGTGATTTACAAGGCTGCGAAATATTAACGTTATCAGATTTACAACCTTGTTTGGTATTCTATACCATGAAACCTTGATGTTATTCCATAACTCGGTTTTGCCCATGTTGTTATCAACTTTGCATACTGAACAATACTTAAACTTGATCTAAACTATCCGTCTTGCCACACCTCAGCTCAGATCTAGGGCAGATATGAATAATCATCAGCTCAGCTGCCAAACGTCATATTCTGCTTGCCCCAGTCCGGAATACAGATATGCTTAACTACGTGCATGTAATAGGCACATATGTTAAAGGTCTCTTCAAATTAAATGTTTTTATGTGTATTATTTTAATTAAACATAGATAGTTAAATTGAAAAACATTTATTATTGAACAAAACAAAAAAACGTTCCTTTTTCTTTTTTTTTATAAATCTAGTCGTTTGGGCGGAGACCTCTTTCTTTCAGAATATCTTGATGCTTGATTGTCAATACATGATGGAGAAATCCTTGGTTGACTTTGGACATTTTTTGAATCAGTGGTTTTCGCATTTTCTTTTATCTTCTTTAAGTGCACACTGTTTCTACGTATGATTTTACTGTCTTTATCCAATCTCATCAAATGTGATCGAGGTTGGTTAAGTTTCTTTACAACAAACCCTTTTTCCCAAACGGAGTCATTTATATTTTGTACCCAGATTTTTTCACGTTATCCATAATTTTCTTCATTTTTCCTTGCTCGATAGTCATAATACAATTTTTGTTTGTACTGATTGTAAATCAGCTTATTATAGACTTCATTACGAACTACGGTAGGCTTCAAATAATTATTTTTCACTGGAAGTTTAGATCGAAAATTTGTGTTCATTAGAAGCTGGGCCAACGATACATTCATACCTGCCAGTAGGGTGTTTCTATAGTTTAATAAATACAACTGAATGTCTTTCTTTTCCTCCCATGCTTTCTTTAACATTGTCTTAGCAATACCAACTCCTTTTTCTGCTAGTCCATTACTCTTTGGATAGTAAGGACTTGAAGTGATAATTTGAAAATTCCATTCCTTGCAAAAAATTTGAACTGATAACCGTTAAATTGCATGTTGTCAGCAATAACTGTAGCGGGTATTCCATTATGAGAAAAAAATTCTTTTAACTTGATAATAATCTCTGAACTAGTTTTGTATTTAATTTTACTATTTCAAGCCATCTCGAAAAATAGTCAACTAAAATCAAATAGCTTTTACCTGCATGTTCTGCTATGTCCAAGCCAACTTTACTAAAGGGAATTTGTGGAATGACATGGTTAATTAATGAATCTTGAGTATTTGATCTGCAGTATTTCAAGCATAAGGAGCAACCGGAAATGTATGATTCAATGTCAGCCATTAGAACTGGCCAGTAAAAATAGTTTCTTGCATTTAGTTTAGTTTTTACAATTCCAGTGTGTGTTTCATGAATTAGCTGAAGGATAGAAGTTCTGAACTTTGAAGGTACTATCAATCTGTTTTGGTAGTAGAATAGGAAATTGTCAAGATATATGTCATATTTAAATTAAAATAATGCTTGATTTCTCCATGTACTGTGAATTTAACTGACCAACCCACTTTGTACCATTTTAACACAAGTTTTAGTTCACCATCACTTTCTGTTGATTGCTGAAGTTCTTTCATTTTTTGATCTGACACCGATAATTCACAAACACACAAATTATGAATACTTCATAGATTAATCATCTTGCTGGAATTTCCTTATAATAATCCAAGATAATAGGTCAGCTATATAGATATTCTTGCCTGAAAGATATTTCAGGTTAAACGTGTAGTCAATTAACTTGAGTTTCAACCTCCTTAGCCTGTTGTTCTTTAATTCATTCATGCTTTTGTTCATGATTATTAGCAATGGCATGTGGTCTGTGTACACTGTAAAACTGTTCTGACCATAAATGTTGTAATGAAATCTGTTACATGCAAATAAAATTGCCAGTAGTTCTTTTTCAATCCGTGCATATTGAATTTCTGCACTGCTCAAACAACGAGAAGAAAACGAAACAGGTTTGCCATTTTGTAAAATACAGTAGCCAATTGCATCTTTGGAGGCATCACATTGAATGTCGATGGGTAGCTTTTCATTAAAAGCAGCTAGCACTCGATGACTACAAATTATTTGTTTCAGTGTCTCCAATGATTTTGTATGACTCTCGGTCCATTGCCATTTGACATTCTTTTTAAGTAACTCTCTAAAAGGACCAGTTAATTCGGCCAAGTTTTGAATGAAATTTCGAAGGGAATTTACCAGGCCCATTAACTATTGCAACTCAGTTTTATTAGCTGGATTTGCTTATGCATTTATTGAAGAGATTTTCTCAGGATCAGGTGACATCTCATCTTTGTTAAATATCATACCATGATACTTTACTTGATGGACACAATATTGCAACTTATTAATATTGAACTTTATGTTATACTTCTTTGCTCGTTCAAATACTTTCTTCAGGATAGTGTCGACCTCTTCCTTTGTATTTCCAGCTATGCACAAATCGTCAAAATAAATTGACACGCCGGATATATCCCCAAACTATTTGTGTCCTAATCTTTGAAATATTTCTGGCATACATGAGAGCCCAAATGGAGCTCAGAGAAAGCGATAAGTACCATACGAGGTACTGAAGCTACACAGTTTGCTCGATTTACTGTCCAGTTTTACATGTTAAAACCCGTCTTTGATATCAATAACTGCAAAAAACTTTTTACTAGATAGTGCAGGAGCTAGTTCTTCTACAGTGGGAATAGTATATATTTTTTATAGTATACTTATTCAATTCTATTGGATCTATACAGAGCCTAAGTAAACCATTTGGTTTCTCTACAATCACAACATTGCTTACCCATTCAATCAGCTAATTGACGGGAGCTATATTATCTTTCTTCACTAAGTCATCAAGGGTGTTCTTAAACATGCCCCTAATTTTCATTGGGGTTCTTCTTGCAGAACAAATTTTTGGTTCAGCATTTTGACTAAGTGTAATTGTACACTGATCAGGAAAGCACCCTATCCCATCAAAAACCTCCTTGTTTTGTGAATAAACATCAGATTTATCTAGGTCTTGTAGTGATTCAACATTTTTTATTATTTTTTATTTAATGCATGTGCTTAAACCTATTATTGGATTTTTGCAACTTTTGACAATCACAAATTCAACATCACCAAGTCTTGTTTTACTCTCAACCAAACATTTGATTTTTCCCACAGGTTCAGTGGTAAATCCTTCAAAGGCCTGCAATTTTACATTGCATTTTTTCAATTTGGAATGCAGTTTGTTGTCCCTGATAAATGAGAAAGGGAGAATACTAACCTCCGCCCCAGAATCCAGTTTAAATTGCACATTAACACCGTCAACTGTAACAATTTCGTTGCAAGACCTAATTTCTTCAGTAGTAGCTTCATTTACTGAATTTACAGAAAACCGTTGACTTTTTTCATCCCTCAAAGCTAAATCCTGACATTGTTTTAACTCTTTATTGAAAGTTAATGTTTTAGTTCTACACATTGATGCAAAGTGATTTAATTTATTACATTTGTTGCATGTTTTATCTAAATCTGGGCACGTTGTTTGCTTGTCATGAATATAAACACATTTTGCACGTTTCAAACAAATGGATTTAGGTAGACTAGATTCTGGCTTATTTTGAGCAAAACTTGCTCTAGAAAAGCACTGAGGAGTGGTGTTTTTACTTACAGTATTTATGTTGTTATCTTCAGCTTCTCAGTTATTTTCAGGCTTAACTTTATGGTACTCCAATTCATCCAGTTTAATTTGGTTTTCGTTTCTTTTTTCTTCTATAAAACGCAGATTTTATTCAGCAGCTTAAACTGATTTGCAGAATGCTATGGTTTTTTCTAATGATATATCTTTTCTTAGAAGACTTTCTTTCACACTTTTAGATCTAATTCCAAGAACTACCAGTACTCTTAACAGTTTTTTCTCTTGATCACCAAAACTACATGGTTTTATCAAACTTTTTAGGTTTGCATAGAACTTTTCAAAGGGCTCATGTGGTTTCTGTTTTCTTGAGAACAAATTGAAGATATCCATGATTTCATTTTGCTGTGGTAGACAGTGTTCTTCCAAAACACTGAGAATAGATAAAACTGTTTCTGCACTTTCATCATCACAGGTTAGTGTCCTATATAATTCCAATGCCTCAGTTCCTAACAAGTTTTTCAATATTGCTACCTGTGCATGTCTTGGTTTCTTATCTGACTCTGCAGCTGAGAAATAAATAAGAACTTCTTCCTTGAAGGACTTGAAATTATCTGCGATATTTCTATCTATGCTCAACATGTTTGGTTTGTTGAATTCTATTTCTTTGAAATTATTTAGTTTAATACATAAAAAAAATCATCATCCGACTGCGCCATGACGTGTATTATTTTAATTAAACATAGATAATTAATTGGAAAAACATTTATTATTGAACAAAACAAAAACATTTATTTTTATACTTTTAAATTAAATCAAGTCTACATAAAAACATTATGATCTGAAATCACCGTCAACAAAAACAAACAAAACCATCTGATATTTTTTACATTAAACATATGTTATTCATTCATACATAACAGTTTTATTTTATCATTTATTGTTAAAATCACGTTTATAGGTTTGAGACTAATTTGTGGTTTTAAATGTGCTTATAAAAACTTATTTACGATAATTCTGAATTAAATACAATTTAACATGTGGTATTATTCCCACCAAGTATTTGGTAGCAAAAAATGTGACACTATTATGGATAACACAATTTTAAACCAAGGACTACTAACTTGATTGTCTACATTTATGAGTTGGTACCTCATAGTATTTAAATCCAATAAGAAACAAAATGCAAATTGAAACTCTCCCTTAACTCCTATCATTCTTCTTTCATTGAAAGAAATGTCAATTTGTTTACCGTACTGGGAAGTAAAGAGGATCAGAAAGAGACTTCGGAAGACCAAACGAAATATAACAGCCCTCAGGGGAAGTGATCAGGTGTGAAATTGCAATCACAGCACATGGAGTTCCTGTCGGCGACATCAAACCCGAGCTCACAAATGTGGGGCGGTAAACTCAAAAACCCGAACACAAAACTCAAGCAGAACATAGTAACTCAATCCGTCATAATATGTCAAATAATGGTGGTACTACAATTATTCTCAATGGAACTTATATGGCAAAGGCATTACTGAGATGAAAATTAAAGAACTAAATTTTAAATTACCGTACCGTTACCTTTTAGAGTACAAGTGCAGTATTACAGTTATATACTATACGACATGTGAAATATTTAACAAACACATTTCATCATATTATAATTTATTATTTTGCCTTTAAAGTTACAAGAACTAGGTTTATTTCTACAAAAAAATGCAACTGACAAAACTGTGGTTGTTATCATAAAGTAAAAATCTTTAAAACAATAAAAAGCACAAATAAACACTGCATCAAAATTATTTCTTGACAAATTAATGTAATACAATGATTTAACCTATTGAGTATTTGGAAAACCAATATATAATAAAGTGAAAAATAATGGAGAGTGAACAAATATATTTTACTTTTTTATGATACAAATATCAAACTTTAAAATAAACATCTATTATTGAAAAAAATCTGTTTTTATGTTAATTTATTCTAGGTACATTTGATCAAAACGATTATTAGAGAAATATTTACAAATTTTTCATGGCTTTTTCCTGTCATACTGCACCGTTAGTTTTGTATTGTGTAGTAAATCTACCGATTTGATAGATCTTTATGTCAAGCATTATACCCTTTTCATGGTTTTATCCATACGTACATCTTGTTAATATAATTTAGATGTTGAAGTTAAAACTTGACTTTGAAACTAAAAGAAACTGTGAAATTTAAAAAAATCAATTGTAGCCAACAACAATACTAAAGTCACCAAACAGCCTGAGGCTAATGTATCGTTGTTCTATGCCTACGTTGTGGGTTAAAATTGTCACTTAAAACATTATAGGGCTTATTTCAGTAAGATATATAGATTTCTAACCTACTACATTTCAATGTTTTTAAGCGCCTAGGTAGGTTATTCATAGGTTAGTTATTGTAAACATAGTTTCATATTTAAATTTTCTTCATTTGTGATTCTGACAATAAATTAAAAGAGAAGATTCTTAACTTTCATTTTTATGTAAAAAATTACCTCGCAGCAGTAAATGATCAATATAGCCTAATTGTAGTATAATTTGAACACAATTTTATGCGTGAGACTTGTAAGTGCTGATATCTTGTCTTCAAAAATCGTAGTGTCAGTAATGTTGTTAAATCGGAAGTGTTTGGTGCCATTGGAAAAACGCCATTAGTTCTTCTTGTTTTTCGTAACAATCATTTTTTTAAATGAGCTGTAATTTCATGATTTCAAATAACATTTTTATTTATTTATATGTTTATTAATATGTTATGTAATCTAATTAAGAGTAGTTAAAATCTAGCCAACCCCTTGCAACAGCCATGGGAGGGTAGGCTGGTGAAGAAGGCGGTGGGAAGAATGAAGTGTGTTCAACTTGACAGGGTGGTTTGTGAACAGTGGAGTCAAAAAGTAACCAATGGGAGGCAGAGAGGGCTGGCAGCTGATAAAGAGGTCCTGCACAGTTTGCAAGTCTTCCTGAGAGTCTGTTGTGATTAGGAATGTTTTGCGTTTTTGGGAGCTGTACACATAAAGCAGAAATTGTTGAAAGCAGAGAGTGTGGAACCGGCTTAACAGAGGGTCCGTTGCACAACGTCAAGGTTTATAACGTAAAGTTCTATTTTTTTAAAGTAGCATTTCACAACGTAAAGTTTCATAAAGTAAAGTTGTCATTTAATACAATGCAATAAAAGCTGTTGTCAAAACGTAAAGTTTCAAAAGGTAAAGCGACTGATTTAATACAGATTAAATTTATAAGTTTTCCAAAACGTAAAGTGTCATAGCATAAAGTGAAATAATTATAATTTTGTAAATATGTAGTGTTGCACAAAGTAAAGTGGCATAAAGTAAAGATGTTATTTTGTTGAATTTAATCTAAAGGAGTTGTAATAACGTAAAGTTTCAAAACGTAAAGCTTTGATTTAAAAACAAATTTAATAAATGGCTGTTTATTAAAGTAAAGTTTCATATTGTAAAGCTATCTTTACGTTTATTAAGCCAAAGATAGTTCACTCCAGTCCTTTGTTGAATCGAATTCAATAATAAAATATTTGGAAACATTTTAAAAATATACTGTTTCATAACGTAAAGTTTCAAAAAGTCAAGTACAGTCGAACCCAAAATATCGCAGGGCTGTCTGCAGCAAACAATACATTGATGTAACACTTGCTGTTTCTCGCATTATGAAGGCATAAAAGATGTGGCGAACTTAAGCTCTACAAAGTAGTTATATGGATACTGTGACCGTACTGTCTTGATCACAGTTACAGTTTATAGTTTCTATAATTACTGATATGACTAATAAACGAGTTCGCACGTTATATTATTATATTAATAACTAGCAGTTTCCCGGCGCGCGTTGCTGCGCCCAAATTAAGTTGTTTACTAATTACAGCTGTTAATTTTGTAAACACTAAATTTCTAAAACCTGACACTGCACCCTTGTATGCCCTCTGGGTCGGAGCCCTTTGGACAGATTTGCACCAAACTTCACACAAACCATCCTTGAATAATGCTTAATAATGCCTGAAAGTTTCATTACAATCTGTCGAGCGGTTTCGGAGTCCATAGGCTACATACATACTTCCTCTTTTATATATTTAGATAGCTTTATTTATTAAGTAATATAAAAATGTATATATATATATATAATGTACATTTTTATATATATTAGTTTTATATATATTAGTTTTCAAAGCCCAAAGAAACAAACACTTTTTGTTCTCATTTATTTGGCGGACAAAATTATTATTAGTCTGTAAATTCGTATGTAAGGCCAGTTACTGGGATATTGTTCAGGTTAATTTATGATACAATAAATACATAAACATTCCTTTAAGTCGATTTATAGACGTAAAATTGTTAACATAACAGAGCGGACGACTCTTCAACTGACAGATGAGCAGCAGACTCTAGCTAGTGATGTCATCATAGGGCTTCTGTTTTTGTGTTCATCGGTGACGTCATACAGCTCCTGAAATGTCTCCCGTGTGCCGCACCGCGGTACTCACCGTGCTACTTTTCCCGTCTATAAGCACCAGATAGCCAGTTCCACAGTTAGCGAATTCCGTGGCTCGACACTTTTGAGTTAGCGGGTTCCAGAGTTAACTATATCCAGACTGTTACCTGTTACTTCCTTCGTACGTCCCGCAGACCCAGAGGCATGGGACCCGTCGTCATGGCTATCTCTAAGGCTGTCGAAGACCGACGTTGTCCATTCAGGTGCGATAAGGTGGGGTGTGATAGTGCTTTGGAATGTCGAAATGAAAAAAGGACCCGTTCAGGAAGAAGTCAGGAAAAAAGAGAGAAGTTAAGGAAAATTGTGGCAGATCATAATAGCTCTTCTCAATAAGATGGTGTTTTACAGTAGTCTTGAACTTCCTAATGTCACTGATTTATTTAATAGCTGCGGGAAGTTGTGAAAAATATTTCAAGCCGGCATAACCTGATTTAGATTCATAAAGCATTAAATTGTGTTGTACAGACGGATTTATATTATGGTTTCTAGTAAAATATGATTGTTGATGAGCCTGTATCTGATTGGTTTAGCCTGACTGATGGTTAGACAATTCCACGGTTAGCCAGTTCCAACACAGAACATGAGTTAGCGAGTTCCGCAGTTAGCCAATCCTATCGTCTCAATTATGGATCTTGGTGTGGGATTCCTCCAAGAGAAGACTACCCATTAAACCCTAGGTAGCCTCCCCATCTCCAAATTGGATGAGATAGGAGGGTGACTGCCGAATTGACGATTAGGTATTGGCTAATTCAGAAAAACATGGCTATCTATCTATAATATTATAAAGAAGAGGTGGTTTCTGTCTGTCTGTCTGATGTTCCGGGTGAACGCAAAAACTACTAAACCGACTGGGCTGAAACTTTACAAAAAGGTAGATCTTGAACCCATGCAACACATAGGCCTAATCACATCCTTCAAATCCCCTCGGGCTACGCCCCATGAAGTCCTATTTTTCAATGTTTACATTTCAGAAGAAGATTATTACGTTCTTATTTAGAAGATGGATTTTTTATGGTGAAACAAGGGTCAGATTTCTCAGATTACAAGCCAATATTAGCCGGTGTTCCTCAGGGCTCCTTATTATCTCCTCTTCTTTACAGTATCTACACAGCTGATCTCCCTGAAACTGGAAATACAAAGATCGCCACATTTGCTGATGACACTGCCATTCTAAGTTCATCAGAAGACCCCATTGAAGCTAGTAACAATCTCCAAAATCACATTAACGTCCTAAGTAATTGGTTAAAAAATTGGAGAATAAAAGTTAATGCAACAAAGTCGTCACATGTCACATTCACATTAAGGAAAGGTGTATGCCCTCCTGTACACATTGACAACAACAGAATCTCTCAAAGTAACGAAACACGTTATCTTGGTCTCCATCTAGACAAGCGATTAACATGGAAGACACACGTAACAAAAAAGATAACTGCTCTCAAATCAAGAGCTAAGCATCTTTATCGACTACTCAATTTCAATTCAAAATTACCTACTAAATCAAAATTACTATTGTACAAAACTCTTCTAAAACCAATATGGGCTTATGGTATTCAAATTTTTGGTTCAGCAAAATTTTGTCACTTAAAGAAAATTCAAACCTTTCAATCTAAAATGCTTCGCTTAATTTCTGGCGTTCCCTACTATGTAAGTAACAAGACACTTCATACAGACTTTAAATTGAAATTTGTTCACGAAACAGCAAAAGAATGCCATCAACTATTCTTCAACAAACTTGATGGTCACTCAAATCCTTTGATTCAAGAACTCCACACACCGACACTTCCTGGCATCCTTCAGAGAAGATTAAAAAGAAACTGGAGCCGAGATCTTCTAAGATGACTGTAGGCACAGAAGAACAAAACAATACGTGTCAGAAGAAACCTTTGAAAATCAGTTCAAAAAAGGAAGACTACTGAGCCTACTTTTTAATATTATTTGTTCATGTTTTTGTTGGAATAATTATTAGCACATTTGCTCGTTGTATGTAATTTTACAGTTGCAAATAAAATAAACGGTATCAGGAAACTGACACAAACTTTCTCCCTTTTAGCCCAACTTTAATGAATAAATTACTTTTTATTTACTAAATATAGAATACAAAGCACGGTCGAATATACAAAAAATCTTGTAAACAAGTTGTTTTAAAAGACATCCACCCAAATCCCTGTTTTGGAGGCACTACAGAATTCATTGCTGCACTCGTAGTTTTAAGAGGGGAAATGCCCCCTATTCCCCCCCAGGGTTATTAAGGGGCAACATATTTCGAATTTCCTCTGTTGGTCAATACTAACTTGACAAGCATATCAAGTTTGAATGAAATTGATCAGTAAATAAGCGAGAAAGAGTAATTTTTTTATTCCCCATAAGAATAACATGGGTACAACGTACTGCGTTTACCGCAAAATGAAAATTTCAATTTTCTCCGAAACCAGCAATCGTAGAATAGTAATTCAAAATACTAAATTATTTAGTTTTTAGAGCTCTTTTTAATGGTGAATAGTAATAGTTTTTTATATTTTTGTTTTTCTATGAAAAATAAAAAAAAACTGAATTTTTGATGTTTTAAGTCCTGTATTTTCTGAACCCGAATTTTTAAAGGAATGCGGGTGGTGCCATTTTGTTGTAAAACTAAAGTTCTACAAACGACTAAAGTTTAATGAAAATCGTTAGAGCCGTTTTTGAGAAATTTGGATTTTTCATGTTTTGAGGGGATAATTACCCTTAAAAATCAAAAATTCAAAAAAATGAAAAAACTCCTGGAGATATCGTGGATTAGTACCTACATGCCAAATTTCATAAAAATCGGCCCATTGGTTAAGGCTCTAGCTCTGTACACATCCACACAGACACACACACACACACACGGACACACACACACACACACACACACACACAGACAGACATCACGTAAAAACCACTTTTTGGGTTCAGGGAGCACCAAAACGAATATTTCCACTAACAACTCAAATTCGAAAATTTTTACGAAAACAATACTTTCTCCATATACTATGTATAAGGGGAGAAAGTAAAATGAAAGACAAAATAAACGGTATCAGGAAACTGACACATACTTTCTCCCTTTTAGCCAAACATTAATGACAAAAATATTTGTTATTTACTAAGTATAGAATATGAAGTATAGATAAATGTACAGAAAATTGTCTAAAATAGTTGTTTTCAGAAATATCCACCCAAATCCCTTTTTGGGAGGCACTATAGAGTCCGTTGCTACACACAGTGGTTTTGAGAGGGGAAATGCCCCCTTGCCCCCCCAGGGTTAAATAGTAACACCTTTAGAACATCCTCTGTTGGTCAATGACCTGCATATCAAATTTTAATGAAATTGATCGGTAAATAAGAGAGAAATAGTTATTTTTGTATTCCCCATAAGAATAACATTGGACAACGTACTGCGTTTACTGCTAAATGAAAATTTCAATTTTCTCCGCAACTAGCAATCGTAGAATAATAATTTAAAATACTAATTTATTTAGTTTTTTGAGCTCTTTTGAATGGTGAATAGTAATCTTTTTTAACATTTATGATTTTTAATGAAAAATCCAAAAAACTGAATTTTGGATGTTTTAAGTCCTGTAATTTCTGAACCCGAATTTTCCCAGAATTGCGGGTGGTGTCATTTTGTTGGAAACCTAAAGTTCTACAAACCACTAAAGTTTAATCAAAATCGTTAGAGCCGTTTTTGAGAAATTTGGATTTATCATGTTTTTTGGTGGTTTTTGGGGAATAATTACCCTTAAAAATCAAAAATTCAAAAAAATGAAAAAAACGCCTGGAGATATCGTGGATTAGTACCTACATACCAAATTTCATAAAAATCGGCCCATAGGTTAGGGCTCTAGCTCTGTACACATCCACACAGACACACACACACACACACACACAGACAGACATCACGTAAAAACCACTTTTTTGGGTTCAGGGAGCACCAAAACGAATATTTCCACTAACAACTCAAATTCGAGAATTTTGACGAAAACAATACTTTCTCCATATACTATGTATAAGGGGAGAAAGTAAAAAAAAGAAGAAAGTAAATATTCATAAACTGTATTGCGAACAGCTGTGGATACTTCCTTTTGACAGCTTAAAGAGCAGAAGCAAGAACAGCTGTTCCAAGCTATCTAAAATGCAAATTGCATTGACTAAAGAACAGGTAAAGAAAAACCTGTGCGAAGAACGGGTACATCAGCTAGTTAGTTATAAATTACGAGACGGTCTTCCGTCAACCGCGCGGTGTCTTACTGTCAAAGGTCTTCTACGGTGGGTCATCCAGGATTTGGCAGGGCCTCAGAAAGCCACTATGGCGGGGGGGAATATTTGATTGAAATATTCAATAAACCGTTTTGGAAATTTTGGGACAGTGTACGGTGTAAACGTAGAAGCACAATGATTAAACTAATGGAACTTTAGTTATATTATGCCCCTATAATTTAGGAACTTAAATTCATTCTATATCCTGTTATTTTTTATGTTACGTTTGACAATTTTTTCCTGCGATAATGTTTATTGCAAATAAATAATAAAGGTATTGGTGACAAAATCCGAATCTTTAGTAGTCTTTACTCTGTGACTTACTTTTTTAAGTTTGTAAAATTTGTTTAGTTTTTTCGTTGGAGTATGAAATCGAAATCTTAATCTATAATAATATGGCCGACGATGAGGAGTTTCCTCTTCACAAGTGTGTTTTTAGTGGCGAATTAAGAAAATTGTCTGCACTGATACGGATCCACGACGTTTCAAAGAGAGATAAACATGGTAATTTAATTATTACTATATAAATACGCCAAATTATTATATATCTAAGGCGATTTATTACTAGTGAGAGGATGTCGTTTCATTCATCTCTGATAAACAATTGAGGAAATACAATTTTAATTCATAATTTACTATGAATTACAAATCATTTTGTGTCTTAAAAGCGGTCTGACTTAATTTGACTCAGACTATACATAAAGTGCATTCATACTTTGTACCCAGTGTTGAGACTAATGTCAAAAGTTTACTGTATAGCCTAGGCCCTAACCCTAAGCACTCGTATCAAGAGGGTTATCTCTTGTTAATTATTTATACACCCTCGACAGAAATTGGCTCATTACATTTTAATTTCTCATGAAACTTGTCCATTTACAATCATAGGAAACATTAATCGTTACAGATTAATAGTACTTTTTATGTTCTGTTAAAAAATATTTGCAACTAGGTAAAATAAAGTGTCATTATGGGTATTAAGTTGGCTGCTAGTCCTGCCTAGGTCTGTTTATTTTTCATGAAAACAAGATATAGTACGATCAGCAGCCATCAACAAGGCCTATCCAGTTACGAACCATTGTTACGTATTGATGAATTTTGATAGGTTAGATCACAAATCGTCCTATTTGTTATGGTAATTTAAGATGGTAAGTAACTTAAATATACTGATAGAGAGTGGACATTAGGGAGGAGAAGTGAAGCTCTTTGAATCATTATCACGTACGGTTACAGCTTACGGTTTACGGTATGTAAAGATTGATATGGGGCATATCAAACCATTGATTAAAATAGAAATGGTTGCACGTACCGTTCTTGAACTTATATAGGTTATGTTTATATTTTCTTAAAGATATTTTACTGTAGAATCAATAACAATTATTGGTTTTATCAGAAACTTGCTGTTCTCCTATGAAATTTTATTGTTTTTGCCACCCTACTTAGGTAAACAGAATAGGCCTACAGTAAAACCTCGATCAACCGTCACTCTATAACTGTCACTCTCTGTTATCCGTCGTCCGTCTATGACAATTTTACCATTTATTAGTGTTGGGATTTGTACTGTAGGGCATTGTCTGAGTGTCTGTACAAGCAATAATGTTAGGCAGTGTACTGTGTACTGTAAAGTATTACGGTAGCCTATCTGTTTTTACACACGGTTTTATTTTCATTTCTCTCCCAAACTATTTTAAATTTAGTTAGTATACACGTTTATATAATGATATTTCTACTATCCGTCTACTCAGTTATCTGTCACAGTACCGGACTCGAAGGTGACAGTTAATGGAGGTTCCACTGTAAGTCAAGAGATGTTATAGGAGCAAGCAGGGCTGTATTTTCCTAAGGGCACACGGGTCGAGCGCCCGGGGCCCTGTCCTGGAGGGGGCCCCCAGGCCACGAAATGGGACCCCGCAGGCCAATAAGGGGGACCTCGCGAGGCAGTGTTTTAATTTTGTTCAGAAAAAAGTTTAATCCAATAACAGGAATATAGACGAGGTAAGATTTGTAATATAACTACTGACGGTATTGTATAGAGCACTTATTTTGCTGAGTGTAAGTTGTAGATAATGTATATTTGGAATCTTGATCTTGAGCTATAATGTTTGAGCCTGTCCCCTAACCCCGTGAATTGTTTAATTTCTGCCATGCTTTTCTATACTCGGATGTTGCAGATTCCGTCCGATTTAAGTTGAAGTTTTTTGTTCTTTTGCACACAGCTCAATATGATATATTATAAAATATCAGGAACAAACAGCCAAACAGAAAGTAATTAAATAATAGGGTCAAAATTATGGTTGGTTATGAAAGTAAGTTAACGTAGAACACTGAGTAGACTTAAATGTTTTAGGTTATCCTAGATATGATAATACAATTAACTAAGTTAGTTGACCCGTGCGGAATTCCGCACTGTGAACCAAATCTTGACAGCTTATCAGATGTTCTTTTGTTTACATTTCCGCTCCTGTCAAAACAAACTATTCCCTTTATTTATCTTTCATATTATTCAAATTTCCGAGAAGCGATACATTTTTAGACCGTGGGTCTATTTTTCATCAATAGCCGGCACGATTAGCTTTAAAATGAGGGGTAAATCATAGAATTTGATAAAGGAATAAGGAAGATCTCGCGGGCTGACAGAAAAACAGGCTCAAGAAATAATATATAAGATAATAAAGATAGTGATAACAATGGTAGGATAGCTTTGTATAGCCTCTTTTTATTATTTTTGTTGTTTTATTTTTCTGGATTTGATAATAGTTTGAAGGTAAAGATGTTTGTTTTAAATAATTTTACTCAATATGATCAGCACTGACCCGGTCTTGGTGGGCGTTACGGCCACGTTATGTATGCTTAACATTGTTGCCAACACTGAATTCTTCGATTACCCTCACACCCATTTTAAGATAACCAAGAAAGAGATGAGAGCCAATGACGAAGATAATATTTCAATGTGCGATCATCACCTAAACTTAACATGAGTACAACCGTCTACAATACAACTGCATTACTAACACTTTGTACTACATTTCCAAATATTTAAATCTCTTTCTGAATATTTTTGTTTGTGACAATATCAAATGTGTCCACAATAAGATCCGTTAAAAAGTTACCTTTGAATTGGCACTAAACCAGAGTGGTTAAAATCTTTAAGCATTCTATATAGCCTATAGAAAGTGATACTCCGTTTTGCCTTGGGTTTGAACATGGATAGTTTTTCAGCCAAGAAATGCAGAAAGAAGTTTCTACTGTATTATACTGCATAAAATACTATTACCAGCAGTATGTTGATAAAACACCTTTTAAAGAAAGCGCTCCTAATCAATGTGTAAATTGAATTCCAACATTATTTCTTTCATATATGCTTATTTTGTTTGTTTTTAATTCTCTTAGTATCATGAGTTTTGTAGTACCGTAAATCAATTACAAGAGATTATTATTTTTAATTTAAATATTTTTATTTTTAGTTAAACTAGATATAATGTTTTTATTGTTCACTAACTTTATGTATTAGATACAGGCCTAAGATAACTAAAACCATGTTAAATTTTATAAGGAAAATGAAATACAACTTTTTTTTATTTTGTAAGGTTTTAAAGTTGTTTTGATAAAAAATTTAATTTGTTATTTATTTGTATATTTGGTAGATTTACTGCGGACCATAATAGTAAGGGTATATTACGGAATATAATAAGGACATATACCTAGGGTTGCCATATCACCGGATTTCCCCGGAGATTACCAGATTTTTAGGGTAAAAATATAGCTCCAGGAAATTTCCGTGTACAATTAAAAATCTCCTCTTTTTGAAGTTTTTCCCAAAAATGCATTGAATAACGCAAATTTTGTGTTGAAATCCTATCTGTGAATGAAAATGTATTTGCGTTTGCAACTTTATCGTCATGCAACGATTGCCAAAGTTAAATCCTGTCTTCCTGTAACTCTAACCTCTATTATTTGTAACTCTTTGGCTTTATTTTGGCGGGAAATATCGTTAACTTTCACATATATTCGCCATTATCCGTTATTTAACGCTGAAAATCAGGATGAAGATTTATAGTTTTCTGCAGTTTATTAAATCATAAATCTGAAAGTAGGTAGCCTATATTAGTTTTAGTTTCTATACTTTTGTATAGTTTTTGTGTGATTTACGATTTGAATAAAAAATAATAATATCAAATACATGTTCCTACAAAGTTTACTTTAATCTTCAATTACCTTTCATCGCTCCCACTAAATTTTGGAACTGTAAGTATATAAAATTGGCAAATTTGTTGATCCTATAATTTATTATGTATGCTAAAAAGCATTAAAAAGCGTTTTTGAATGTATGATATTCAACCTTTTCCCAGGGGGGGGGGTCGACCTGGGACCCTCCGGGGTTATTACAAAATCTCCTCTTTTTTCAGGGTTCGCCAGCTAAAATCTCCTCTTTTTCCCTCTCTACCATGTGGCAACCCTACATATACCTACAAATTTATGCACACTGGGCCCCCAATGTCCTAAATACGGCCCTGGAAACAAGGTGTTAGGCTTTTACAGTTGTATTACAATGTATTCTGATAGCAGTGTTAATGATTATAACTGATAATATCTTAATACTATGTCAATGTATTGATAATCTTGGAAGTCCGCGCGTTGGCCACTGTGACTCAACACCGGGGCCGACAGGGGAAGTTGCTGTAGGTTGGTCGCCTGCCGTAACACGCGAATCCTTCTCTGTTGCCTAACTGTTTTTGTGGTGTTACTTGTCCGGATGAATATATTTGGTTGTTTATGTAAAGAGTTAGGCTATTTTAAAGTAGTACCTAAGGCATATAACAAAATATTTTGCCTCTAAGATTATAAGAGTAAGATTAAACTGGCAGTGAGCGAACCCTAACATAATGGAATCATATTTTGTAACATTTATTTTCAATATAAATTAGGGAACATGCATTGTTAACTTATGCCATCACAATTTTACAGGTTAAAGTTCTCTTGCTGACCAACATAGTTTAATTTAATTTTATGTCAGGAAATTTGAATGTAGCCTAATTAAAAGTGCAGTCTTGTTTCAAGTGGTTGGGAATATGATAATGTTTGACGATGATAGTTATGAGCTAGGCCTGTTTACTCGCTTTCTAAGTTTTAAATATTGTTAACCTAACTAAGTTTAAGATCTTTGTCTGCATTGTATTGCATTTTGTTGACGTTGCCTATTTCACTAGGCCTATGCCAATGTGATCAATGGTAATAAAGTTTCTTATTTCAGTCGTTTTATTTGTTGCAGGGAACACAGCTCTTCATCTTGCAGTCATGTTGGGCCGCAAAGGTAAGGTACAAACTAATATTTTATCTAACCAATTACCTGTAGGTCTATTGACAATTATTGCTTTTCACATCTTCTAAACCCTTTTAGTGCCAACACCAGGATTAAAAGTAGCATTTTGCAAGCTATACCAAAAAAGTTTGAATGTTCAGTTAAATTTACAACGAATAAATGTCTATATCAGTTACTGGTACCCCTATATAACAAATTAATCAAATCAAATCAAATAATTCGTTATTCGTCAACTTTATATTTGTTACAGATGAATAGTGTCACAATTGTTTATTTTAAAAATAAACCATACTTATAAACTATATATTTAATTTACATGTAGCATTTATCGTAGCTAATTCTTCAAAGAAGTATAGGGGATGCTCAATCAAAAACTGCTTTAGTTTTTTTTATAAATTCTGAAAGATTTTGGACTGTCTTTATGTCGTCTGGAATGTGCTTAAAAAATTGTATGCCTCAATAATTAACTTTTTTTTTAAACAACTCAAGTCTATGGGAATCAAAAGTTAAATAACTTCTTGTGTTGTATTGTCGATTTCTAGCTTCCATCTGAGGGATGTTGTGTTCTTTTACATATTTCATAGTGTTAAACACATGCTGAGAAAAAAACTGTAAGAATCTTTAGTTCTTTAAATTTTGTCTTAACCGAGTCTTTATTTCTAAGTCCAAGGATAATTCTAATAGCTTTTTTTGCATTTTTAAAATGGATTTCATGTTCTTTTTTGACGTTGATCCATAAATGCTAACCCCATAAGATATGTATGAGTCTGTGAGAGCATAGTATAAAACCTTCAAGGTTTTTAAATTACAAATTTTGGACATTCTTCGAAGTGCAAATATTCCAGATGATATTTTATTTATAATTTTCTCGGTATGTCTATCCCAACTTAAATTTTCATCTATGATCATACCTGAAAATGTTGTACTGCTTTCTCGTAGTATCTCATCTTCATCTATTTTAATAATTTGATTAATTTTTGTTTTTGATTGTCTAGTAGAGAATGATACAAAATTTGTTTTTCTTGAATTTATTAGGAGATTTTTAGATTCAAAGAACTGTTTAACTAATGTTAGGTTGATGTATGATGCAATTTCAACTGATTCTTTGCTTTTCCCTGAAATTGTCAAATTTGTATCATCGGCATACAAACAGACTGAGCTGTTAGTCCCCCATACTACTCCAGGAAGACCTTTGAGGTAGCAAAGGAACAGTAAGGGCCCCAGAATGGAACCTTGGGGGACCCCATACTTCACCGTTCGTAGTGCCGATGTCACATAATTGATATATTTGTACTTTTCTCTATTACTTGTGTTATTTCCACACATTGTTTCCTTTCATGGAGGTAAGATTCAAACCAAGTGAGTTCTTTCCCTTTTATATGGTTAGATTTTAATGATTCAATCAACATTTTATGAGATACACTGTCAAAGGCTCTAGTTAAAGTATAGTCATAACTTAAATAGAGATTCAATTTGCAAAAATTATTATCCTTTTTCTGTTATAATATGCATTAACCCTTTGTACTCCGACGCCTAATTTATCGGGCGTTCGCAAAATGTAAAAAAAAACTCCATCTTCCGATTTTTCTGACGTCCGCGAAACCAATCTTACTGGCATAAAATATCCAAATGCGCTACCTTTTTGATAAATGGAAGCTAGATAGTTGTGGAATATCATTGTGTAGCCAGTATTGATTTAGGCCCTACTCTATGCCGTTTTTTGTGTGATGAGTTGTTTTGTTGATGTTATGCCCACCATAAGTTTTGGTGTATGTGAGTACCACATGTTTGTTGTTTACATTGACTGAAGTTGTTATTTGTATATGCTATATTCAGTTTATATTTAGTCTTAAATGAATTATAATGCTATTTCTTCTGAAGAAGGGCTTTAAAATCCCTCAGTTGACGTTCACCTAGTCTAGCCGACGTAAGCCTAGGCTAGGCTAATCCTAAGGCGTAGTTATTTTGATATTTCTTCACTTTAGGCAATTTTATGACATTTTATGTTGTAGTTAGAGATGTACAACAAAGTTGCAATCAATTTTCTGGTCAGAAATATTGTAACATCTTGATTTTTTGTGTTATAACAAAGCTAAAATTTGGAGGATAGCTTGTAAATGAATGAGCATAATACAGTATTTGTTTTTTACTTTTACTTGCTTGTTTTATGAGATAAGTGCATGCAATTTTGTGTGGATGTTTATAACTAAATCGGGAATCTGAACATATCAATAGCCTATTATATAAGGGATCAATGTATTTTATTAGCTAAAAAAGTTCAGTCAGCTTTAAAAAAATATTTGAATTGTTTTTGAGCATAGGCCTAAGTAATAAAAAATAATTATTTAAAAAATATGTTTATGCTAACATATTTTTTATATTATGTACACAGACTTATAAGGATTAAAACAAAACCAAAAGTACGGCCTAATGCTTTATCTGGTAAAACAAAAAAAGTTGAAAAATGTTGTTTAATTCCTTGCAAAAGATTAAATATTAAGGGGGTCCAGAGTTTTTGGCCAGTACTTTATGTAAAGTAGCCAGAGTTTTTTGCGATGACCAAACATTTTTGGCGGGAGTGTAAAGGGTTAACAATTCATGTAGCCTAATGTCACATATGAGAAGTTTATTTTATTTAAATACAACTTAGGAACGTACTCTTTGTTAGAAAATGATTATTTTATAAACCAGCCTTTATTTATTGTACCATATTTACAAAACCATAAAATAAGTTTACATGAATTAAAATTTTTTTAAAGTTGGTACAACAAGAAGAAACAAATACATCTTTAGTGTGCAAGTGTTAAGATTTGTTGTATGAATTTCAGAATGTGTCCATCTGCTGCTGGCTCATGGAGCTCCCGTCAAAGTTAAGAACAATGCAGGTTGGAGCCCTCTGGCCGAGGCCATCAGCTACGGGGATCGCCAGACAAGTCAGTTTAAACAAAATACACTATCAAATATTTCAGTTTTGTATTTATAAGTTAACTACGTCTATTTAAGTCATAGCATATCATATTATGTGTTTATAATGTTATATTGTTGTCATAGCTTATGTAGGCTATAAAATATTTAAAGGTGAGTTTTGTTCATTATACGATCATATTTATAATGAACCGGCCGCGGAGGTAGACCGCACTAGCCTCGCAAGTCAGTCATGGCCAAGCGTAGGTGTGATCCCGGCTGACTGCTATAATACTTTTTTACAAGCGGTCACCACTCGCTTGCTCATGTGACTATTTCCGTTAATGATACCTTGCTGTCTTTAGATCGCCGCACAGGCCTATTGGCCTTTGGCAACGGGCAGTTGAGGTTTTTTCCTAATAAAATATATAGGCAATTTCGGTTTTGTATTTATAAGTTAACTAATTCAGTAGGATACATTGTCTATAGCCTATAAAGCATATATATAGTCTATATAAATACAACCTATATTTATAAATCTGTTAAGTTGTGGTGTCATCTTTGTAATTAAAGTAGCCTATTTTTTCCAGATACCTGTCACGGTCTTACTTTGTTAGCACGCTTAGATATGAGCTAATACAACCAAAATTGTAGGTTTATTTAACTCACTTTTCTATTCCGGAACATCAAAATGCTAATTAGACGATAATGTTAAGTTTTTAGGAAAAAACAAGGCTCTAAACTTCTTTCAAGGCTTTATAAAACTTCAAGTATGACAAAGACTACAAAATGTAGCCATAATATTATCTTTTTAGCGAATTTCCCCTATAGGGAAGAAGCTATTACCGTAGTCGGCATGGTAAGACCTAGGCCCGGGACCATGATAACTTTTCGTTTTGAGGTCCCCAGACCCCAAAAACACCATTCGTTCGATACTGTATATATATATATATATATATATATATATATGTGTCCGTGAGCACGATAACTCTCGTAAAAATGATCCGATTTTTACGAAATTTGGTATAAATATGTAAAGCAGCATTTATGACTTTAAGTTCGAAAACCAGACAGATCGACCTATCCGAAGGGGTATTTTGGGGGGGTTTTGTACCCCAAAAACGGGTTTTTTGAATTTTTTACATATAATTTTTGAAAAAGTCAAATTTTAGTTTAGACCATTCGATTCAGCTTAAAAAAACACACAATTTGGTATTTCGATCATTCCTCTACGTCAATTGGTTACCGAGATATTGAAAGTGCTAAACACAGTACGTTGTCTAATGTTATTCTTATGGAGGAAAAGAAAATTTTTTTATCTCGCTTATTTATGAACGTATACTGACGAAACTTGGTATACAGCTTCATCTCGTTGAGGTCTATTGATATTTGCTCCAAAAAATTGTTTTTGCATAATCCTCCCGTAGCAGCAAACCTGCGTACTCAGCCCCCATGTTATTCTTATGGATAATAATTAAATGCTCTGTCTCCCTTAATTATGAACATAAATGAATAAAAACTGGTATACGACTTCACCTAGTTGAGTTATATTGACATTAGCATAAAAACCCATTTTTTGTGTTCCTTGTTGCAGCAAACCTGCGTACTCAGCCCCAATGTTATTCTTATGGAGAATAATTAAAATTGTATATATCGCTTATTTGTGAATATATTTTTATGAAACTTGGTAAGTGGCTTTATGTAGTATTAAGACATTTATATCTCCATTGGAAATTCGCTTAGTATGCAGGTTTGCTGCGACGGGGGTATTTTGTTTGTATAATGTGTTTATGTGTTCTTTCACTCATGACTCTTTGTAAGGTGAGTTAGCTATTTCCTATATTTTTTCCCTCTTCTGAAATCTTTGGAAGATAATGAATTTCACCACGTACTCTATACTTATCTACGTTGTGTTTCTTTAAAGATAATCAATTTATTGGTTAGCCCATTGGTTTTTTAAGCTAAACCTAATCCAAATTCCTGAGTATGGCTGTAGAGTTTTTAAAATATGTTGACAATAATGAATGTTTTCCTCAGTTGTGTCGTTGGTGCGGAAGCTAAAGCAACAGGCCAGGGAGCAGATGGAGGAACGAAGGCCTAACTTAATAAAGGCGCTGAATCAAATGGGCGATTTTTACATGGAACTCAAGTGGGACTTCCAAAGTTGGGGTAGGCTTGGTTATTATTGGTCTGTTAATGCTATTCATCTCAAACACTGACCACCCATAGTTTCTATTAGGCTTAATGTGCGTTCAGTCTTAATAGTTCCTTTAATTATTTTAGATTGTATATTTTCAGCTTTTTTTTTGTAGTCGCTAATAAAATATTTAGTTTCGATAAAACAATGTGAGTGTAGAGCTGTAGAGTGTAAATTTGTTTAAAATTGCTAATGGTTCACAACATTTTAAAAGAAAATATTGTGATACATTGAGTTTAATAACAAAGATATGATTTTAAGGCTGAATTTGAGATTTGTGTGTCTAAAATTTTAGTCAAGATATTGTTTCTTGGTTGCTGGCTAAAATTGTGAGTTATTGTAGGCATTTTATATTGACATGTGCATGTAATCAGGATTTCTAAGTACTTATTATTTCTGCTAGCTTCTACAAAGGCAGGCATGATTATTATTAATGTTATTAACTTTCTGCCGTTCTTAGGAACTCAGAAGATATCATGATATCAATCTTTAGAATTGGCAATAAAAAATTATAAAAACTGCTTTCTATAATTTAGATAAAGATTTATGTGTATGATGACTGAAGTCTTTTTTGTGATTTGTTTTAGAAATTCTTGGCATAGATATACTCATAGAAATTAACATTTTATTGCTTAATCAGACAAAAGTCAAATACTTGACACAATAGCTGCCGTGTCACTCCAATCGGGATGACACATGGATCTTGTAAGGCTTTTACTTATTTGTCCCACTGTGAAGTTTAGCTGAAGACAAATAATCAATAGTACTTCAGAAAGACTGATTCCAAGCTAACTAGATGTATTCCTTTGAAGACAGTGTCATATTTAGATATATTTTGAAGAATATAGCCTTCTTAAAATGCACACTCACACACGATTAGTGTATATATGACACAATTCATTAAACAAAAAGAATTCTCACAAATGCACACATATTGGTCGGATGCATTTGCAGACACGAAAGTACTGTAAGTAACCACATTTTTACTGGTTAAAGGTTAACAAATGATAAGTTGTGGCAAAGGTTTATACTATAGCTATTATATTAGACCTACTAAATCCCAAAGAAAAAAGTATAAAATAATAATTATTACAAAAATATAAATGATTGTTACAAATGAAAAATAATAAATTTACATTAGTAATGCCAAGCCATACAGCCAGCGAGCACAGAATAGAAATAGAGAGGGCAGCGGGCGCGGCAGGTGAAGCCACTCGAATATCGGTGGTGCCCCCATCAGTGGAGGGGAGGGCGGTGAGTCATCCTAGTCCCGCGAGTCTTGAGCATACAATATTGCATACAATGTTGATTGTCCAGATCAAGCTTGTATAATCTAACGCTATTAGCTTCCAGCCTAATCCAATAATTAACCATAAATTAAAATTATGACAATTAAGAGTTGTACTATTAAAGAAACAAGTTTTAAAACTCGTTAACCAATGCCCTGCCCAAGTATTGCCAATACCAGTTGGGAACCCCAAGTATTTAAACAAGAAAGTATTATAGTATTTCAAGAAATTAGTTTTCCAACCGACAAAATAAACTGCAGATCATTGGTATTGTTATTGTTACTATTATTGCTACTTCTACTAAATATGAAATACACAAAAAAAGTTCTAATTATCTTCTGAGCATGTTGTTACTAGCAAGTACAATTATTGTAAACAAATTACCTTTGTCTTCAAATGTGTAATTCTCTAATGTTGCTTGAAATTCTTTTCGGGTGGACAATATTTCTGAAGACATTTTCTTGTCCTACAGACCAGTACAAGAGGGATAAATAAACCCATTGGTAAAGAATAAACAACACCGTCAACGTCAATCATTCATAAAACACTCCTTATTATCCACTTGCACTAATGAACGCCAGAGACAGCACGTTGTCATTATGTTTGTTGTGTTTACCTCGAGAAACACGGGCAGAGGCGACACGCGGCAGCTCGTAGTGGCAGCGCCCGAGCGTCGCCGCAACACAAATTTTGCTACCTCTTCAACCTGATGTATTTCCATAATCATTGATCGTAAATTTTTCGAAAAAATATATGTTATGATTTAAGTCAAGCTCTCAAACTTTGCCGCTGACAAAACTTTCCTGACCAAACAATAAAAATATTCCTCGATTACTCACTTTTCATGTTTTCATACTTAATTTAGTAATTTCTTCAAATATTATTATTTATTAAAAATACAATAGAATATATTTTAAATTTTCAAGCTTACCATCAGTGAGGAGCACTAACAAATATTCTCTGTGCCAAGTTTGGTAATTTTAAGTCTACTATAAGTGTGTCTAATCATCGTATATTTGAAAAACGTTTTCTGCCGCTGTGTGCAGCAGTTCCCGGGACTTGCCCACAATAGCGGTAGGGAATTGGCTTCACTGCCCGTAATGCTTGTTGGATATACGTAGCCCCTCTATTTCTATTCAGTGCTCGCTGCATACACACTGATATGAGTCATCAGGTCACATGTGCCTTTTGTGCAGAATCGTCACTACTGCTAACTAAGCAAAATTAGACCCATCCTAGAGTCATGAGTCACCCTGAAATTATGTAATAGCCTGTGGACAAGTGATGCGGTATACCAGTTGCAACATCCACTGCAGAGACTGAGGACAAGGCTGCGGGCAATGCTGTACAGAACTTCCATATTTAGTGATTTTACTTTCTCCCCCTATACATAGTATATGGAGAAAGTATTGTTTTCGTAAAAATTTTCGAATTTGAGTTGTTAGTGGAAATATTCGTTTTGGTGCTCCCTGAACCCAAAAAAGTGGTTTTTACGTGATGTCTGTCTGTGTGTGTGTGTGTGTGTGTGTGTGTGTGTGTGTGTGTGTGTGTGTGCGTGTGTGTGTGTGTGTGTCTGTGTGGATGTGTACAGAGCTAGAGCCCTAACCTATGGGCCAATTTTTATGAAATTTGGTATGTAGGTACTAATCCACGATATCTCCAGGCGTTTTTTTCATTTTTTTGAATTTTTGATTTTTAAGGGTAATTATCCCCCAAAAACCGTCAAAAAACATGAAAAATCCAAATTTCTCAAAAACGGCTCTAACGATTTTGATTAAACTTTTGTGGTTTGTAGAACTTTAGGTTTCCAACAAAATGACACCACCCGAATTTCTGGAAAAATTCGGTTTCAGAAATTACAGGACTTAAAACATCAAAAATTCAGTTTTTTGGATTTTTCATAAAAAATCATAAATGTTAAAAAATATTACTATTCACCATTAAAAAGAGCTCAAAAAACTAAATAAATTAGTATTTTAAATTACTATTCTACGATTGCTAGTTGCGGAGAAAATTGAAATTTTCATTTAGCGGTAAACACAGTACGTTGTCCAATGTTATTCTTATGGGGAATACAAATATAACTATTTCTCTCTTATTTACCGATCAATCTAATTAAAATTTGATATGCAGGTCAAGTTAGCATTGACCAACAGATGATGTTCGAAATGTGTTGCTATTTAACCCTGGGGGGGCAAGGGGGCATTTCCCCTCTCAAAACCACTGTGTGTAGCAACGGACTCTATAGTGCCTCCCAAAAAGGGATTTGGGTGGATATTTCTGAAAACAACTACTTTAGACAATATTCTGTACATTTATCTATACTTCATATTCTATTTTAGTAAATAACAAATATTTTTGTCATTAAAGTTTGGCTAAAAGGGAGAAAGTATATGTCAGTTTCCTGATACCGTTTATTGATTTTTAAGGGTAATTATCCCCCAAAAACCGCAAAAAAACATGAAAAATCCAAATTTCTCAAAAACGGCTCTAACGATTTTGATTAAACTTTCGTGGTTTGTAGAACTTTAGGTTTGCAACAAAATGACACCACCCGCATTTCTTGAAAAATTCGGGTTCAGAAATTACAGGACTTAAAACATCCAAAATTCAATTTTTTGGATTTTTTATAAAAAATCATAGATGTTAAAAAAGATTACTATTCACCATTAAAAAGAGCTCAAAAAACTAAATAAATTAGTTTTTTAAATTACAATTCTACGATTGCTAGTTACGGAGAAAATTGAAATTTTCATTTAGCGGTTAACACAGTACGTTGTCCAATGTTATTCTTATGGGGAATACAAATATAACTATTTCTCTCTTATTTACCGATCAATCTCATTAAAATTTGATATGCAGGTCAAGTTAGCATTGACCAACAGATGATGTTCGAAATGTGTTGCTATTTAACCCTGGGGGGGCAAGGGGGCATTTCCCCTCTCAAAACCACTGTGTGTAGCAACGGACTCTATAGTGCCTCCCAAAAAGGGATTTGGGTGGATATTTCTGAAAACAACTACTTTAGACAATATTCTGTACATTTATCTATACTTCATATTCTATTTTAGTAAATAACAAATATTTTTGTCATTAAAGTTTGGCTAAAAGGGAGAAAGTATGTGTCAGTTTCCTGGATACTGTTTATTTGTTTTGTGTCTATTTATGCCAGTGGCATTTGTTTTAACGTTTTGATAGGGAACGGTCCAAACCCTGGTCTTGTTACTACCTAAGGTCGACCTTTTCTTAGGAAGCATCATTAATTAATAGCCCAATGACAAATGGCAGCTAGGTCCAGTTTGATTGAAGAGTTAATAGGTAAACATGTGCCTATCACTTTACATGTGGACAGCCAGAGTTATATAAGTTAATAAAATCAGGTTGGTTAAACCTAACAAGTTGATGGAACTGTAAAGAGAAATTTAATTATTTGTGTTATCATGTGGCAGTTTTTTTATCAGTTAATCTGTTAAGGTTATAACTTAAAGTAACAAAATCAATAATTTGTACATTATTTTAAAGATGAAAGGTCAGTTAAACAAGTACATGTTACTTTGTTTCAGTGCCTCTAGTCTCTCGGATCTTGCCATCTGATGTTTGTCGCATCCACAAACGTGGTTCCTCCATCCGACTGGATACTACACTTGTAGACTTCAATGACATGAGGTATGATAGTGTATTATCTTAAACCTATTTTTCATTTATTTTGTAATTTACAAATTCCCTGTTAAAACATCAGTGTCGACATCATTAAAATGGTTCAGAAAAGAACTATTAGGTTGCTTGACCATTTTTTAAACAAATAATATTTTTAGTGTTGTTGGTCCTGATTTTGAATCAGTCAGAAAATCATCAATAACGAAGTAAACAGGTGGTACTATGTATTAGCGTGTCTGAGTGTGGACGTAAAACGTTGAATTTTTTTTCATTACGTAACATTTAAAAAGGGTAAATAAGGTTGGGATGTAATAAATACAAGATTCTTAATTTAATGGTAAGGTTATATTTGAATATCTTAACCAATAACCAACCTATGACCCAAAAAGTATAAAAAAAAGTCCGGATCAAGACGGTTCTACGGTAGGGAAAAGTAGGGAAACTGCGCAGCATTTAAGTGGGTGCACCATTATATTCCATATTTAAAACAGTCATAGAGCATTCCAGTTGGTGCTGGAAAGGAGAGCAAACTGATATCCCTGAGTGTGGTGATGCCATTTTAATGGTCAAGGTCAGTAAATTGGAAAAGGTGGTTAGAAGGAGTCACCATCTTATTTTTGCCGCTCACGAAATAAGAAATGCCTTGATTTTTTTATTTATTAGGTTAAGTTATTGGTATTCGTTATCTACGAGTCTTTGAGAATATATATATATATATATGTCTTAAGAACTTAAGTTACTGGCAATATTTCTTTTAGATATGTCCAATAATATTAGGGATGAGTCTATTCCAAATTTTTTCGATACCGGTTCCGGTTCCAATTCTTATAACTCGATTCTCGATTCCGATTCCATCGATTCCTAATAATAGGTCAGTGTGTCTACCGGTCACGGAAACCACGGAAGTCCCCGAAAAGTCACGGATTTTTGTACGAGGTCATGGAAGTCACCGAAAGTCACGGATTTTGACGCTTAAGTCACAGAAAAATATCCAATAATTACGAGAGTGAATAATTTATTATCAATTAATCATCGATGTTCACCCTAGTGCCAGTGACTTCTTGATTTTACCAATTTAATCTGCTGATTGTAGTATCAGTTGTCTGCGTTTTGCTGGGACAAAATTATTGTACCCATCTATGTCTTATGTGCTGGCGTTTCACCAAAGCCGCAGCTCGTCAGTGATTAAACTGAAATAAACTCTGCAACATAAAAAGCCGGGTAGACGTTAGCGATCCTGGTGCCTGGTAAAAGAAACCAGAGCGTTTGAGCAGATTTGTTTACTTTGGCGCCAGTCAGCAGTCACCTAGACTGTTACGCCAGAAGACTGTTTTTACAGACAGGCAACACGAGCGCTAGTGAAAAACAGCCCATGTCCTGCGCGATCGCAATATACCGCCCTACCTGCCCACTTGATACGATATTTTGCCGATTGCATCATCTCACTTACAACTCTCGTCGTTGAGTCGTAGGATATGAAGGTTACGAGAGTGTTAACGCTTGCCAGAAAAAAACGTATTGCTTAAGCATTAGATTACATGGTAGTCAAAATCAAATTATTTAATATAAATACCACCGGAGATTTAATTATAATTAATTATTGACATCTTTTGTGATGTCCTAACATGATGTTGACCACAGCAGTTATCGTTGGAAGAGCTGAACAGTATTGAGAGTGAATCAGTATTTGGAACAGACTCCCACTTTAGGATTCAATTCATTTAATTTTAAAACAAATATTTTACTGTTATTATGTAATGGAAACCTTTTTAAACATTGTGAGCGTTTGAAGAATTTAAGAAAGATAATTTTAATTTATATGAAAAAGTGTTGTGATTAATTAATACATAATGTACTAATAAGGTTATAATTTGGTAGTCTGTTCTGTTCGTTGATCGTTTTATCGAGTTTGAACTTAAGCGATTAGTTCAGCAGTTGTTGTTCGCACGTGATCGTGATCGTGTGATTGTCACTGACGTCACTGTTAATCTCGCGTGTGAATGTGAGTTTCTTAGTATCAGTGATTTGTGGTTTTATGATTTAGTGGCTAGGCCTAAGAAAAAAGTGGAACTTTTTATTTTGATCTCAAAATGCCTGGGAAGTGTCAGTTTCAAGATATTTGGATTGAAGAAAACCAGTAATGTAAGTGGTGTAGAAAAAAGGACAAGTTCACATCATTTTGCTGTTTTTGTAAAAACAACTTTTGATGTTTCCCACTCTGGAATAACTGCCATCAAATCTCACGAAAAGGGGGAAAAAACCCATGGAGTTTGTTTCTAATCTACACAGTGGTAATCAGTTGACCTTGCATGCATTCAACCCAGAAGTACCTTCCACCTCAGCACAAATAGACCTGCAATACAGCAGCCAACATTTAAATGCAGGCCTATGTCAAAGTTCTAGTTCAATGCAAGTAGGCCAAGTCCTACCATCCAGCAGCCAGGTCTGCAGGTATGCCTATAGTATAATCTTCCACAAATATGCCCAAGTCAGGGATTGAAAGTGTTTTAGTAAAAGACAGCATAACCAAGAGTGAAATTTTGTGGTCAGCTTTGTGTGACTAATCATATGTCAGCTCGTGCAATATATTGAGAGAGAACTAAAAAATGTTTTCATTGTTTTATATAGGAATTAGTTTTCTTTTCTCTGGTGTAGTTGGAGGATAGTTAAACAAGTGATAACTGTTATTAGTATGCCTATAAAATATATTTAAATTAGTGTTTAAATTAGGCCTTGTGTTTTTTACATGAACTAAGCATTTATTGTGCTTGTGTTTTTGTTCACAAAAAGGAACATTTACAAGGTCAATCAATCAATCAATCAATATTTCTTTATTCGACAAATGCACATGGTACATAGAATAGAGTCAGTCATATACATAATAATAAACAGTAGAGACAATAGAGAATAGAGATCCCCCGTGTGCCCTACAGTTAAACATACACATCAATACAAACATTAAATCAGGTATGTGGGTCACTTGTGCATTAAGGAGGAACTACTGCAATGAAATATCCCTTAACTTTTTTCCTTTGTATTTTTATATTTAGGGTAGACCCTAACATTGTTGTGCTGATTTAATATTAATGTTTACCAAAGTAGGCTTAGGCCTAAGCATCCAATACTGAATATATAATCATAGCGGTTGTTATTAGTTTGAAGTTTTGTACTATCGAGAGCTATATTCGATTTTTTTTACATCGAAGAAAACAGTACGGTTTAATTCTTAGGTCACTGGTTTTTAATGATAAAGTCACCAAAAGTCCCCAAAAAGTCCCCGATTTTTGTTTCAGGGAGCTGGTAGACACCCTGTAGGTGAAATAGCAAGTAATGTTTTAAAAATGATTAAGGACAATAAGTTAGTCAGTAATTGATTTATATTTAATAAATTGAGACAATAAGTGGTTGGTGATTATTTGTTATTAATAAAATAAACTTTTACAAAAATAAATAATTTAAAAAAAACTATGAAATGGATGTTTATTTTTCTTATAATTGTTAAGCTTTAAGTTTCATGAATCTCCCATGATATTTTTTGAAATAGGTTTTCTTGTTTTATAAAACAATCACTTTGGATGTTAACTATTCTTGACCGATAAAAATACTTTTGCAATGTTAATATTAAATTTAGGGTTTTAATTATTGTATAAAAGTCAAAAAACAATTTTTGTTTAAATAATTAATTTTTAATGATTGTAGATCAGTGTTTCTAAATATACCGTAATATATTATTTAGCAGCTTTTGTAGTTAATTTCAAACTAATTTTTAATGCAATCCTGTATAAGCGTGTAGTGGCGACGTGTAACCACCTATTCAGACTAAAGTACTGAAAGTAGTGCGGCCAGGTTGGTGTCAATAGATTTCCCTTAGCCCAAGGATGATGACAAAAATACAATATTATAAATGTACTCAGTTATAAGTTTGCAATTGGCAAAAAACACTGTTATTTTTTTGAATAAGGAACGTGTAACCACCTATTTAGAGTAAACTACTGGACGTAGAGAGGCCAGGTTGCTGTCAAAAGATTTCCCTCAGACCCAGGATGATGACAAAAATACAATATACTACATTTATTTAGTTATAAGTTTGTAATTGGCAAACACACTGTTTTTTGGGCCATATTTTATGTGCAATCATTTTGTTTACCAAGCCATGTGTTCCCTACTTTGCTTCCAAATTCAATTCAACAGCTCAGTAAAGTTAGACGGTTTTTGTAAACAAAGCAGACAACTATTCTTAGTTAAATTTAGGTTTTTGGATTGAAATTTACAAGCAATAAGGAACAAATATTCTATGCTAAATGGGAATAGAGTTTATAATACTGTATAAAAGTGTCTGCAAAGTTGTATTTAGATTTACGTATCACATATTATTTTCTATTTATATTTCAGGTTTTTTTTTTACTTTTAATCTTGCGGCGAAATTGTGTTTATCGCAGATAATGGAAACAGAAGTAGGTTATTTTACTTTGATAAATCCTGGGTCTCAGAAAATATGAAACCAGGGCACGGAATTCTAGCGGTTCACAGCTGGAATCATAGTTTTTTAGGTAGTTTTTATAGTTTTGTGTAAAACTGAATCAAAAGCTTTTTTTAAAAAACGATGACAGCGATTATACTCCCTAGAGAACAATTTGTATGTGAGTATTTAAAAAAAACATTATATAAAACACAAATTCAATTAAAATAGGAGAGGTTATGTTATGTTTATAGTAAAAATTTAAATATAAAATTGAACACTCAAAAGTTTGTTAAGGTTAAGAATATTGTTATAATCCAGTAAACCTTTTTATTTCGGTTACATATTTTTTAAGAAAAAAATTCCAATTCAGTTTTTTATTCTGAAAATTTAGTTCCTCTTCGATTTTATTTGCTATATTGGATAAAATTGGGTGAAACTGTATGAAACTCTGGTTATAAATTGGAATACAAGGGAAAATAAAACTAAAGACTATGGACCTATCCTATTAGCATTGAATATATACATATTTATCCATACAGTTTAGCTAATTATACCCTTTTGTTGGTCTGTCTACATAGTTTGTATGTTAGCAGACAAAATACAATTTAATGTCGGAAAATGTAGATAGACTATATTTATTATTTAGTTACGAAAACAGTGAAAGTAGTAAGGTTAATTTTTATTAAAAATTTGAGACCGATGAAAAAACTTTTAAATATTTAGTAAAATTTAACTACAGCTTATAAGAAAAAAAATGTAGCATGAAGTGACACAAAAATAGATCAGATTCAATATCCAAAACTTACTAGAGTAGACCGCATGAAAATGGTCCGATGGTTGATTGCCCATATGATTCCCCCTCACCCCCTCTCATCCAACACTGTTCCTATACGAATTTCACAAAGAATGATTCCGTCTGCTTGTTTTGTTTATGTTGTATAAGATAGGAATGGATTTCAAAGCAGACGACAGATATACTTTACCATTGAACTACTTTGGTGCTACTTACTCTAACAACGAAGTTTAAACTAAACCATTGATAATCCTTTTTCGGCTATGTTGCATGTAGGCGTAGAAAGTCTTTCGTAAAGACACCTTTTGAATTGTAACACGTTTTAATGAATATTTTAATAAGCAATATACAGTAGAAATCCAATTATCCGAACCCCAATTATCCGAATCTCCAATTATCCGAATCAATTTTGAGTGAAATAATAGAAATACGCGGAAGCGCGTGTAGCGATAATGCGCCGTTCCGTTACTATGGCTTCGTGAGCGCTAAAATAAAAGCCCGCACTGTTACCTTCCAGCGCGATATTTTCGCAGGGAACAATGAGTCATACCCCCTTCCCGCCCTGCTCATCATCAGTCGCTACTGTTCTTTCACCGTTCTTTAATATATGGTGATGTTTTTTGCTTAATTCCCGAGGTATACCTGATTATCCGAATTTCTGCATATCCGAATCGGCCCGATCGGATCCAATTAATTCGGATAATCGGAGTTGTACTGTATAGGGCTTTATTATAATAAAACCTTTAAATTTGTCTTGGCGGATTCCCATTTCATTACATGCAATTCAAAATTAGCGTTTTGATCTAAACTTTTAAAGAGGAATTTTTAAGCCACTAAATTTATTTCATAACTAAACCAGTTGCAGGTGAATCGTTATTCGTAAATAAAATGAGTAATTTAGTAAATAATGACCATGGACTAATTCCAAATTCTCCGTTATTAAGTTGTGGTATACAAGATTATAAGAAGTTTGTGTAGAATATATTTTAAAATTTTATTATATTATACATTTGATTCCATAAATATTTATACATATAAGTCTACTTAAAACTTATAACACTTTGATATTCTTCAAATCTTATGTTTATGTTGTTTATATTTAAATTATTATTTAAATATAACCTTTTTCAGTTTGTGAGTTTATCTGACGATGCCAGTGTTTCCGGCGAAAGGCCTCATGAAATATAACAAATTTTAAAAATATTGTGAATTTTTTAATTTAAAATTAGTTTATAACCAATATTATGGCTCCTTATTAAAATATATTTCTTTAGTTTTTTAGCCTGTCATTTTTGACGGGCTTATAACGGTTTGTTTTTACATAATTTAATGTTAATTTTACTAGTAGTTAATTTTACTAGTATTTTACTAGTAATCTTTGTAATATTTTTATATATAATAACTAGCTGGCCCGACAGACGTTGTCCTGTCCTAATATCATTGAATTTGTTTTGTGTCAAATACTCGTTCATTTTCAATATGAGCTCGTTCGCTTCGCTCACTCGCCTATCGGGAAAAAAAGGTTACGTCCTATTCTCAGACCTACCGAATATACCCACCAAATTTCATAAAAATCGGTCAAGCTGTTTCGGAGGAGTTTTGTTACAAACACTTTGACGCGGGAATGATATATATTAGATGTAAGCGAAATTTGTATGTCTAAATTGTGGAAATTTTACAAATCGCAGGATGGTGGGTGAGGGTTCAAATTATAGGTCTTGATCCCAGAGACTCAGGAAAAATAACAGTATTCCCAAATACCCCCGTAGCAGCAAACCTGCGTACTCAGCGAATTTCCAATGCATATACATATATCTTAATGCCACATAAAGCCACATACCAAGTTTCATCAATATACATTCATAAATAAACTATTTATCACATTTGTAATTTTTCTCCATAAGAATAACATGGGGGCTGAGTACGCAGGTTTGCTGCTACGGGTACTATTGGCAAAAAAAGTTGTTTTTTGTGCAAATATCAATAAACCACAACGATATAAAGCAATATATCAAGTTTTGTCAGGATAAGTTGATAAATAAGCGAGATATACAATTTTTCTTATTCTCTATAAGAATAACATTGGACAACATAGGGCCTACTGTGTTTAGCACTTTCAATATCTCTGTAACCAATTGACGTAGAGAAATGATAAAAACACCAAATTGTTTGTCTTTTCAAGCCAAATCCAATGGTGGGAAGTGAAATTTGATTAACTAAAATATTATTTGAAAAAAACTCAAAAAACCCATTTTTGGGGTGTAAAACACCCCCAAATTACCCCTTTGTGTAGAGCGACCTGGCTGGTTTTCGAACTTAAGGTCATAAATGTTGCTTTACATGTTTGTACCAAATTTCATCAAAATCGAACCACTTTTACGAGAGTTATCGCACCCACGGACACATATATTTGTATCCGAACACAGCTTTATACAGTTTTTAACGAATGGTGTTTTTGACATCTGTGGACCTAAAAACGAAAAGTTCATGATCCCGGGCGTAGGTCTTACCATGCCGACTACGGTAATAGCTTCTTCCCTATAGGAGGAATTCGCTAAAAATCACCATAAAACGAGAAATAACGTAAAACATTCCCCATAAGAAAAGCATGGGAATTTAAAAGCATCTTCTTTGTTTACGTTAAACCATGTGATAAAGTGTCTACTTTGTTTATGAACTGACATGTGTTCCTTCTTATAGTGTAAAGAGTAAAATAAATCAGATGAGGAAGAGAATTGGAGCAAGGTTAGGGGCTTTGGCCCCTTCAAGCCACTAGTTTAATATAAATTCATAATTCATAAGTAAAAACGTGGTTGTAATATTCTAAGAAATAATGTTGGTCAGCCGACTGATTTATCGCTTTCAACCGGACCCCAGTCCTGCTCTCCGTACCGTCTTCCTTCCTTATCTCCAAGCTCAGACTTTTTGTCCCTGATTCAAACACTCTCCTTGCCCTTCTCTTACTTCACAGTATCCATAAATAACTCACCTGTCATTGTCTTCTTTCATATAAGCTAAAAAAACATTTTAGGCTTATTAGCGAATTTCCCCTATAGGGAAGAAGCTATTACCGTAGGTCTCATGGTAATACTTAAGCCCGAGACCATGATAAATTTTTGTTTTGAGGTCCCCAGATGCCAAAAACACTATTCGTTCAAATTTATATATATGTATATATATATATCTATATATATATATATATATATATATATATATATATATATATATGGGTGCAGTTCCGTATCTGGGCTACCTTACTATCGAATGAAAATATCGAAGTTTTAACAATCGATGTATTTATCGAATTAAAATATCAAAGTTTTAACCATCAATATATTGACTACTCTAATTAATCAATCGTTATATCGATTACTACTAAAAGTAACCGACAATTTGATCGGAATTTGACGGAATTTTCACCACGTATGTTTTGTCTCCACTCACATTTCAATTAGGATTATAAGGTATAAGTTCTTTTTCTTGAAGAAAACTAACACATTTTTCGATCGAACTGAACACATTTTTACACAAATAGCGAAAATTCACAAAATCACAATCACGTTCGGCTTCCATTTCTATTAACTTTAAGTTATAGTAATTGTAAAATGTAAATAAACAATTTCAATTATTATTGTTAAAAAACATATGATTATAAAAAACCGAATAATGTTCAATTAAACTTGTTCGATAAATACATCGATTGTTAAAACTTCGATATTTTCATTCGATAGTAAGGTAGCCCAGATACGGAACTGCACCCATCTATATATATATCTATATATGTGTCCGTGAATGCGATAACTTGAGTAAAAAACGTCCGATTTCGATGAAATTTGGCTCAAATGTGTAAAGTGACATTCATGACTTTAAGTTCGAAAACCAGAAATATCGGACCACGGGAAGGGGGGTTTATGGGGGTTTTAAATTTTCCAAAAATCAGTTTTTTGCATTTTTCACCCTAAAATTTTTAAAAAACTTAATTTTGGTTTTGACCATGTTATAGAGCTTAAAAAAACAAATAATATGGTATTTTGAATTATTAACCTAGGTTAAGTGGTTGCGGAGAAAATCCAAAAAAACCTGCTCATAAAATCCCCCATGTTAATCTTATGGGAAAAAGGTTTTTGGCTTTTCCTCAGTTCATTTAAATTTAAACTTCACATTTGCTTTTACCAATCAGTTTAGCTCTACAAAACAATCATTTTAGTGTTTAAATTATGATTCTACGTCCAACCGTTGCCGAGATATTCAAAGTGCTAAACACAGTACGTTGTCCAATGTTATCCTTATGGAGAATAAATAAAATCTGATATCTCGATTATTTATGAATGTATATTAATGAAACTTGGTATGTGGCTTCACCTAGTACTGGTATATTGATATTTGCACAAAAAATTGATTTTTTGTTGATTACCTTCTTAGCAGCAAACCTGCATACTCATCCCTAATGTTATTCTTATTGAGAATACGTAAAGCTTTATATCTCCCTTAATTATGAACATAAATCATTAAAACTTGGTATGTAGCTTCACCAGGTTGAGTTATATTGATAATTGCTTAAAAAACATATTTTTATCGTCCTTGTTGCAGCAAACCTGCGTTCTCAATCCTAATGTTATTCTTATGGAGAATAAATAAAATGCTATATATCAGTTATTTATTTAAGTATTTTTATGAAACTTAGTAAGTGGCTTTATGTGGTAGTAAGAAATAAATTCATGCATAGGAAATTCGCTGAGTACGCAGGTTTGCTGCGACGGGGGTATTTTTCTTTATTTCAGTCATATATTTTGTTAAACAATAGTTGGCGGCGAAAATCTGGGTAAACGGCGGGAGTATCTACTGCCTGGAATCGATAGAATCGGAATCGACTTTGGGCCATCGATTCTTGATTCCAGTTCTAAGCCTTTGAATCGGTGGAATCGAGAATCGACAATTCGAATTGACTCATCCCTAAATAATATACCTTGCGACACTTTTGGGTAACTGGGTGCGGCTGTGCGCATCGCATGCTTCTCCCTCATATGATGCAATGTTAAGGATTCGGTTTTAACTTTTCTCTCCTATTCTTCATTCCCGATGTCTAAAAATTATGTATAAAAGACGGAAAAAACATGCCTATTCTCTGGAAACATGATATAAAGTGACTTTGACTTAAATTATATTTTTAACCTAAATGTAGTTGATGAGACATCATCTGACCTTTGCTCAAACTGTGGGAAACAAGGGAAAGAACAGGAATTGTGGTGTAGTTGTGTATTTTGTTATTCTTGGAACAATGCCGAGTGCACAGGATGGGACTCCCCAATGAATTACATTTGTGATTTTTGTAAATTTAAGTTTTAATTTGTTTTCAACTTCAGAAGTTCATTAATTATAATCGTAAGAAGACTTTTTAGTTTTAAAAGTTATTTTCATTACAAAATGTACAATTCCTATCCATATGTGTTGTATTATTACTTTGATAGTAACAGCCTTTTATTCCTCACCCAAAGTTGCACTTAGAGTGCGCACAGTTGCCCTACCCAATGCGCACAGTTACCCAGCAGTTGGGGAACTGGGTGCTTTTGCATACTTTGACATGCATTTTCTGTACAAATAATGGTTGAATAGAATAAATTGGAATTCTTCCCTAAGAAAGTAGAATAAACAGGGAGGAGTTAGACATATTCGTTTGAAGTTTAACTATAAACATATCTGAGTAAGAATGGATTTAGCTTAGGTGCGCCCAGTTCCCCTACTTTCCCCTAAGTGTTGTCCTGTGTAATATCCTGTTATAAATCACCAAGGATAACAGACAAAAGATTTCTAAGTCAGTTAGTTCATAATGTCAGGAGCACCTAACTGTCTTATAATATCCGTAATTCACGACAGGGTCCCTCCTAGGGCTTAAAAGTGTAAGATTGAAAACATGTTTGTTTGCAGGTGGGAGAGAGGGGACATAACATTTCTGCTCAACGGAGATGCCAAGCCAAGTCAATCCCTTGCCGTCTTAGACAATAAAGCTTGCCTTTACCAGCGAGTGCGATATGAGGTAAGTTCGATTTTTATTTAATTATATGTTTTCATTACTCTTTTAAACATTAATTTGCACATCAAAGCCCAAATTTTAGAATCGGAACTGAGATGTCATGGAATCGACCCATCACTAACAATTTGTATAATAAACAATGAAATAAGCTGTTAACACGTGAACCCATCGGCTGTTATCACGTGATCGGGTCGGCTGTTATCATGCCGACCCGATCAGGTCAGCCGTACAATGGCGCTAAGTGGAACGTGCCAACCCGATCGGGCCGGCTGGCTGACCAAAAGGGGTTACCAAAAAAGGCTCATCTAAAAGTAGGGGTCTGCGGTACCAACAATTTCAGATCGGTACGGTTCGGTACGGTAAAAGATTTTGTACCTCGGTTTTCGGTACAAATTCGGTACGGTAAAAGATTTTGTACCTCGGTTTTCGGTACAAATTCGGTACGGTAAAAGATTTTGTACCTCGGTTTTCGGTACAAATTCAGTACGGTACAATGTACCGTCATATATACTAATTTAGTTATTAATTTGAATGTATCATAAACAAATTATTGAGTAATAATCAAGGTCTTATACAATTTGTATTATTAATTTGATTAAACAAATAAATAACTATACTATGGATAAAAATATTTTTAAAACCTGCATCTTTGGAGTATTACATTTTAACATTGTTATTATTATTAGGTATTAATGCAAGTTCTTGAAATAATGATCAGAAATAAATTCAAAAATTACTTTAAAATCAATCAATTGCATAAGTTGCTAACTGATTAATTATATTGATTTCAATATAAATAAAAACTATTGGTTTAAATCATACAGACAACAAAAACCAAAGTTTTATAAATACTATTCTTGTTGCACTGGGAGATTATTGTATCATTAATACAAAGTAAAATCAGATAACTTAAATAAAACTATGTATGATATGAAACTAAAAGAAATTAGAAATTAGAAAATTAGACCAATAAATACTGAAGATTAAAATCAAAATAACTCTAAAATTACTTATTTATACTACTAAATTCAAAATTTAAGTCCATAACAAATATTACAGTACATTTATTTAAACATAAGTACCATGTAAAACTGTAAAATAAATAAATAAAGTAATAAAAGTAGTACAGTTATATAATGTTAATTTGGCTATATCACATTTGAAATAATTAGCTATTATCCTTATCAAAAAATAAATTTAGGTTATTGTTAATAATAATTTTTAGTTGAATTTTCCAAAACCAGACAAGATAATCTAACATATAACAATATTTGTATGTACAAGTTTCACAGCACAATAAAAAAATAACAAATTTATGCTACCATTTGAAATTTATCATGTTAGTGGCTATTTTTGTATTAGTTTTCAACCATTTTTGAAACAATTTTTTATATAATTTAAAAATTTCACTAGTATACTTCAATAACAATAATAATAATACATAAATAAAAGCAGTTTAATTTGAAATCATAATGGAGAAAGACCGTGATTTAAAAGATAGTATTCCTTTTCTCACTCTAGGAATGATGTTGACAAACAACTGATTTACAGCTAATTACCGGATCCCTCCCCCCTTACCCCTCACGCTTTCCTAGTCTAAACCTTTCTTGTCTTCAAGGACATATTTTTTGCCGACCCTACCCAGCTACTCCCCACTCCCCCTGCCCACCTTTCTTATCTCCATTCTCGTTCAGCTATAAATAACACCGGTCAACGTCTCTTTTCGTATGAGTTTTGGGGCTTGTTTTCCTTAAAGGAAATGACTAGTTATAAATAGGAGTCGGTCTTATTTAAACCACTTATTTTGTTAAACATTGTTTAGCTTATCTCTGTTTATTGTTTGAAGCAGTAAACTGTACCGTACCGAATCTGTACCGGGGTTATGTTCTGTACCGAACCGATGACGGTAATTTGTTGTGTACCGTACCGGTACCGTTTTTTCGGTGCACTGCAGACCCCTATCTAAAAGGCGAGGATCTGTCAAAACACCTGCTGTTGAAAGGTTAATGCCCTCAGAATCTACTATCAGATAAGAAAGTCCAGGCTTTCTGATGCTTTAAACTGTGTTGGACAATTTATTTACTCCAAATAAATTAATGGTACAGTCGATGAAAGCTAATTACACGCCAAACTGTGTGAAGGTTACATTAAAAGTGACATAAACTATTGTAATAAAGAACTAGCAACATACATGCTAATTATTTTACTGCAGGTTGTATTGTAACCCTGCATAAATGTGCAGAACATGTTTGGCTTGATGACGTCTTAACACCATGATCCTGCTTAACTTAACCCATTGAGGTAGTAATTTTATTCTATTTGCAGTAGCCTATAACGGGAATTGATTGGTGCTGCACTCTAGTAGCAAAATATGTAACTAATGACCGCGGGCGTCTACGGTTCTATCCGCTAGGGGCGCGGACTGACTGAAAAACCTTAATATCGCCGCCAGGCCTTTGGTCGTGTTAGCTGAGTTGGCTACGTCGTGGAAACACCTTGGCCAGGTGGTGATAACGATGTTCGTGGGTTTGATTCCCGCACACGACCAAAACTGACCAGTTGTGCAACTCTCAATGGGTTAACCGGTCTGTGGCAACGTTGGTGGGAGGGCCCAAGTAAAACTAACGGTGGCAGGCTTGCTTGGAAGTTGACGGGATCGGTTAATTCTTTGTGACTTGCACATGGTCAACACTGATTTTGCTATTTTTTACTTATGTCTACTGTGTGTGTGCCAATGCAACTCTCTAAACTGAAAGAAAACAATATTTTAATTAAAATACGCCATTAATCCATTTAAAAACACCAATTTTATACTCCAATTCACAGGTTAATAAAATTACAAGTAAGGAACGAGACCAGCTTGTATGTAATGCTTGTATGTAATGTATGCCAATGGGTTAAAACTGGACTGAATGCTTAGGGACAATTTTTGACTATAATAGAATTTCTATTGTAATTAAAATTGGAAGTTGGTCGTTGACACATTTATTATTATTTTTTTGGTTACCCATTTTGACACAGCTTAAAATTATTATTTTTAATGCGAACTAAATGCAACCAGCTCTGTTCAACAAATAAGCCTAGCAAAAAAATTGATACTTAACTTAATTTGTGGGAGGGGGGGGTGACACAACTCGATAATAAGATATTGTAAACTGTTGTCTTCACCACTCAGTGTATTTGCTGGCTTATTTTTATTTTCACGTAACACTGGGCAACACTTTTTTTGTTATGTAAAAAAACGACCTTGTTGCAACTGTAATGAATCCTTATATTACTAATTAAAGGTGCTAAAATCTACTAATAAAGGTACTAAAGCCAGAGCATTTGTTAAAATTAATCTAACGCCTGAAATGTAAACAAGGCTTTCCCCAAGCAGTTCGGTATTGAGGGGACAGTATCAGTGCAGATGAAGGGGTCCATCTTCTAATGCATCATTTACATAAACTTTACATAAATTGTTCTTAAAATAATCATTTCACTTGGAAAATAATATTGGGGATTGAAATAACCTGTTATAATTCAAATACTCGTTATTAGGCCTATTGAATTGTTGGAGTGTTTCAACCAACTGAAAGTTTCAACCACATGCTGATTTAACTTTGTGTCTGAAGGGACGTGTTCAACCCGCTAAATATTACAATTGTCAGGAAACCCAATATTGGAAAATAATCCTAACACACTTTCATCTGTTTGCATCCTAACCGTTACAGAGAAATTGAACATTCAGAAACTAAATTGAATTGCACGATGAATTTAATGCTTGCACATGGTATTACATCACGGCGGGAATTGAAACCAGCAAACGCGAACATGTGCTCTGACGTCATGTCAACGGAAGTCGTCTCGAGTCCATGCGAAATGATTTTAGTTCATTTCCCTTGGTACAAAAATTTGTTTGCAAAGTTAAAAGAATGAATAAAGCGAACTACATAAGCTTTGGCTACTCGAATAAGGTCATTGAGACTTTTAATTACTGGCGTGGCCGGTAATCTTGTCAGATTGTCAGGCTGCCCTCAAGGCTCTTGACTCCAACGAAATCAAGTCAAAATTGGTGTGGGAATGTTACAACACACTCAGCAAACTCGCGACACGCAACTCTGTGCATCTTGGTTGGGTACCTGGCCATGTAGTCATAGGTGGCAATGAGTGTGCAGATAAGCTTACTAAAAGAGGTTCCGGTATGCCATTCTTTGGTCCAGAGCCAAGCTGTGGCATAAGCAAAACAACTGCTTTTCACACAATAAACAAATGGTCCAGGGACTTACATCGCCAGCAATGGCAAGGTTATACTGGTCAAGCACTTGGCAAAAGGCTGCTAGCAGATACTAGCTCTTACTTCACTAACTGGTTGGTGAGGTTGGGCAGAGGTCGGGTTAAGCAGTTGATTGCTTTGATAACTGGACATGGCCATTTCAGGAAACATCTCCACACTCTCGGACTCAGAAATGAAAGTCAGGTGTGTAGGCTTTGCAATCAGTCTGAAGAGACTGCCAAGCACATCATACTGGATTGCGGGGAAGGAGAAGGGCTCTGTTTGGTTGCAAGTAACCAGGTGATGAATGGGACGATGGTATTGGGAAAAAACTTCTGGATCTCGTAAAGGGTACGGGCTTTGGTTTTCCCAACTAAGGTATTAGGGACACACAATAAGCTTCGGTTGACGTGTGAGGATCTTTGAATCTTTGGATCTCTGAATCCGTCCCTTCAACAACACATAAACATAAACCCGATATTGGAAAATAATCCTAACACACTTTCATCTGTTTGCATCCTAACCGTTACAGAGAAATTGAACATTCAGAAACTAAATTGAATTGCACGATGAATTTAATGCTTGCACATGGTATTACGTCAAGGCGGGAATTGAAACCAGCAAACGCGAACATGTGCTCTGACGTCATGTCAACGGAAGTCGTCTCGAGTCCATGCGAAATGATTTTAGTTTATTTCCCTTGGTACAAAAATTTGTTTGCAAAGTTAAAAGAATGAATAAAGCGAACTACATAAGCTTTGGCTACTCGAATAAGGTCATTGAGACTTTTAATTACTGGCGTGGCCGGTCAACCGTAACGATTGTACGCTTCGGCTACCAACTGTGGCGTGCCTCGGGATTTAATCTCTCAGCCGCCCACATTTTAGGAAACGTGAAGGCCCGTTACCCATTTTTAGTTCTCAATACCCTTACTCAAACCTAAGCCAGCTTTATGAGCTCCTAACAATTATTAATTAACATTAACTACGTTTATGCCCCTGGAAGAAATGTGCGGTCAGGTAGGAACCTGCCGGTGTATTTTATTGAAACTCATTTCTTCATTATAAGAAAATTGATTGGATTGACTATTACAAAATTGATTAACCAAGGACTGAACGACTGAACCCTAATCCCCGTTACCCCCCCAAAAGGCTCTCCTTACTTAAACATAATTTGGTACATCACCCATGTCTGGAAAAGTTAACCTGCACGTCGTGCTCCTTGGCCAGCACACCAACGACGATGCTCCGCTGCCGGCTGCGGCCCTTCGCTCGTCGGTCCGCCGCTACGCGCGTATGTTGACCTTTGTTCACCTACGGTTGTTGTCCAGGGTCTTATCTTTACCTTTGTACGGTCTTACCTGTGGATGGCTAGGTGATGTGGGATATTCCCACACTGACATTGGCGGTAGTTTACTTTTCCGCCACTGAGCGCCACTCACCTGCTGTCTGGTGGCAATTAACTCAACTACGTGTGGAAGCAAGAGACCAAACTAGAAGCAGAACACTGTCTGTATGAAATTCATAAGTTTTTTTGCACAAAATAAACATTGAAATTTCGCAATTTATCGTCAACTCGATCAGGTAGGCCAAAATTTCTTACAATTTTCTCATAAACTATGAGAAATTGAATTGTTTAGCTTTACTTTCATTAGCTTGTCCTACTTATATTTTAACGGATTATAGACGCTTATTTTTACTTAAAACAGACATGGCATTTTTTATAAAATTGTTTTGAATATGACCTGCTATTTTGAGAAAATATACAGTAAAATAACTAACATTTGTGCTAGTATTCGAACTTCGAGATTTTTCGAGCCGAATATTGAAGTATTCGGCTCGGTTCGAAATTTGCAAAAATGTTCGAAGTTCGAGCCGAACATTTAAAACGCCGACCAGTGAAAATAGTCGTCTACAAAATTCAATTTAAAACTAACTTTCCAGAATCAGTGTTAGAATTCTCGTAGTTTGCGTCGGTAGACCTTCATTCCATAACAAATATAATTCTGCAGTGGTAATGCTTTCGGTCCTTCGTAAAAAAGAACCAAACATTAAAGTACTGTAATATTTTAAACTGCCGACCTGATCAGTGCTCAACCAATGCAATAGAGCTACTTTCTCTACACTCAATCACATCAAGTGGACCTATCACACTATTCTGTTTACAGTGCAGTGTTGCCGTTGCCCAGTTGGGTTGTGCAATGTTTCACGGTTAATAATAATACAACAACCATACTGCTCCAGAAAAAGTACCACAGGAAAAAACCAAAATCCATTAAAACACTTTGTCTAATTATTGCATCGGTACAGTCTTTTCTGCAACTTACAACTTATTACTCAATAATTATATTCCCTGGAGTCTGAAATTATGTCTGGCAACACTGTTGGCATACCCACTTTACGAACTGCCTTAAGACGTTTTGTGAAGATGGTTGTGATGTAGTAATGATTTAACATGACCAATAGCATAGACAAACTACAGTATAGACACTGCACGCCAATATTAAAAGCATAGCACTTTTTGAAGTGAGTTTTTCGGCTGGACAGTGCTGCGCCCTGGATGGAATAGGAACTAAAGTCAAAGTCAAACTTTCTTTATTCATGTCATATATACAGATATACAAGAATGGTGTCAATACATCAGTTTGTCATATTACTAAGTTTGGTAGTTTTCTAAGAAGTATAAAAGAAAATAATTAATGCAGCGTGATTGTTAACAAGGCTTATCTACACTATAACTCTTCGAGAGAGTATAAAGCGTTGTTGCTGAGAAAGTTTTTCAATTTATTTTAAACATAGATTGACCAACCATGTCTTTTATGTCTTTTGGAATTTTTTTAAAAACTTAGATCCTAGACCTCGTGCGGATCTTCGTGAAGCCTGAGTAGGGGGTGCCAGCAGAAGAGTGGGGGGATCAGCGTTGGAGGGGAAGTTCACAATACCATATGTCCTAATACTATTCCTGCGGAAAACATTTGGCTACTCTGTATATTAAATATATTTTACTGGGTGAACGTAGTAATTACGTTTTCATGATAGTCTTTATAAACAAGAGGATGGTATTCAAACCATAATTGACAATATACTCTTTATGATTTTGAGCATTGTATTTTAAATGATGTCTAAACAAATTCTAAATTATTATATTAGGCTTCTTGAGTTTATTTTCAAATGGGATAGTCAACATAAGCCATTGAACTGTTTCACTGTTGCAGGCAGTATATTTTGAATAGTTGTTCTTATACGATCAGCTGTTTTTCTCTTAAAAAAGTGTATTTGCTTTTCCTGATTTTTTATTTGTAATTTAAATATTTGTTTCTATAACACCAATATTTAAACATATGGGCGCAGCAAACTCGCTAGGTTGAAGGCAAATTAAAATAATTTGTGTTAGGCCTAACCAATAAAGGCTGTCCCATGCTTCTCGCGGACATTCGGGGTTCGGCCGAATGTTCGGAGTAGTCGCGAGAAGTTTGGGAGCTGCACGAGCTTTTTGGTACCAGTACACTATTGCGTACCAGTACACTATCGCCGAATGATTCGCTCAAATGTCCCGCCGAATATTTGGAACGAGTCGTGACAAAGCGTCTTGCACCAAATCAACCGAATCCGAATGTGCATAACAAATTAACCAAGTACACGCTCTCCCAATACCATGCTCGCCCATTCGCTTCCGCTTGTCTCTTTTGATTTGTGCCAAAAAACGGAAAAAAAAACGGAGCACAGGCGAACACGAATCATGGCGAGGCGAACGATCCCGAACATACACGAGCACACTGAGTACACTATCGCACTTTCCTTAGTTCGCCTTTGGTGGGCCATAGTATTTAGACTGGTAGCACGAATACGGGACGGAATTTTCAGTGAACATTCGGGAGGATGTTCGGCCGAATGTTCAGGCCAGTTTGTGAGATGTGTGGGACAGTCTTAACCTAAGATCTTTGCATAACAATCACTTGCGGTCGCAATGTTTTTGGTTGGCACATAACAGATGATTCTCACAAGCGATTATTAGTCAACAGACCAAGAACAGATGTCAATCACTCACCCCCACCCTAAAAAAACTGGTTTAAACCACTTTTACCATTAACACCCAGGCATCACGAAGATCCGCAAGAGGTCTATACACGTTGGTTTTTTTTATACAACTCTAGCCTGTGGGAGTTCAAAGCAATTTCCCCCCGATTTCTTGTATTATAATTGTGATTATCCCCGATTAATTTGATTTCATCAAATTTAAATTGCAATGACTGAATAGTTTCAAAAACATGCATTCCATAGACAGTCATTATATTTAAAGATATAAAATGATTTAAAATAACTCGTATGGCCTTTTTTTGTAATTTCAAAATGGTGTTTAGGTTGCTATCAGAAGTGGCCCCATAGAGTGATATTCCAAAAGAAATAATCGAGGGAATATTTGCAAAATAGACTGTTTTTAAAGAATCAGTATCAAAGAATTTTTTAAATCTTGATAATGCAAAAATACCAGATGATATTTTAGAAATCACTTTTTCAGCATGTAAATTCCAGGAGAGATTATTGTCCATTTCTAATCCTAAAAATTTTACTTGATCTACTTCATTGATTATTGTTTTTTCACTAATTTCAATTACCGGATGGATCGACATTTGTGTCTGACGTGTCTTGAATACAACAAAATTGGTTTTCTCAGGATTGAGTAATAGCTGCTTATCATTAAAATATTGCTTTAATTCATCAAATCATCAAATTAGCTGTAGAAGATGATTCCAATTCCTTTACTGAAGAACCTGAAATTTTGAGAGTGGCATCATCTGCGTAAAGACACAACTGGCTGCCGGTGGTCAGTGCAGGCAAACCTCTTACATAGCAAACAAACAGCAGAGGGCCCAGAATAGAGCCTTGTGGTACTCCGTATTTTACTGATCTGATCTTGAATTGATGAGAAATTTTAATTTTCTTTTGCTGTAGTAAACTTGTATACATATTGTTTTCTATTAGATAAATATGACTCTAACCAATTAAGAATGTTTTTACGAATACCAAGATCATATAAAATTGACAAGAGCATTTCATGATTGAGGGAGTCAAAGGCTTTGGTGATGTCCATAAATACACCCAGTGCTTTTTGCCTGCCATCCAATGAGTCAATGATGGATTCAGTGAATTCGGTTGCTGCTGTTATAACTGATCTTCCCTGCCTAAAACCATGTTGGCATTATTCTAAAAGGTAGTGATTCTCGAAATACTCTACCAATTGATTATAAATTGCTTTTTCAAATATCTTTGATATGGTTGGAAGGAGGGATATTGGACGGTAGTTTTTTATTTGGCTTTTGTCTCCATTTTTGAACAGCGGTTTCAATTGAAATCTTTAGTTTTTCAGGAAATATTCCGGACACAAAAGATGAATTAATCACATGGGCTAGAGGTTTTAATAGTGAAAGACTTGATTTTTTCAGGAGCACCACAGGTATCTCATCATAACCAGTGCTATAGGAATTTTTCAGATTACTAATCATGCTGCTTACTTCTTTCTCATCAACAGGATTGACTTTAAAAACATGTACATTATTTTCTAAATGTACAACACTATTCCCTTTTGACAAGTCTAGATGAGGTATGACAATCATCAACTAAGTCAATAAAGTAATTGTTGAAAACATTACTAACAAAATTTGGTTCAGAAACTAAGTTGCCATTCTCAGGCTTATGAGTTCGGTAAAGTAAGTAAAATAAATTGACTAGTAAGTGTTTGACTTTTGAAGACTATTTTGAAGTACATTTAATTACTCATTATGTTTGTTGAAAAATTACTGGAATGAGGATTTTAACCAACAACTGGTATTCAGGAATTGTAAATTATTCCGTAGTAGTTATGTTATTAGACTGTGATTACACCAAGTCGAGGTTAGTTTGTTGTTATGCTCTTTCGGCTGTTATGGAAATACTCAAGAAATCCGATTCGGGCGTGTTCATAAATATATTTAAAGGTAAATAACCATATTTATTATAGTTATAATTAGTGTCAATACTTATTTTTATTGACAGTATTAAACTAGACCTGTATTTTTCCACTTTTCTGCCGCTCAACTTTCACTTTATAGGTTATGTTGCAACTCATTCATTTACAACCACTTTACCAGATTTACTTTCCGACTTTTTATTTTTTCCTAATTTCACACAGCAGCCAAAAACCTAATTTAATCAGGTTATATTTCAAGCTGAACATGCTCATATTCATGATTAATAATCCAACTGTTACTACCAGTCAGACATTTGTATAAAATAGGCCAATGTTAAAAACTTGAAGAAAATGCAGGTAGCAATTAACCCATTAGCCTACTAAGAATTATAAAACAATAAAATACCCCCATCACAGGAATCCTATGTACTCAGGTAAAAATACCTAACCACTACATGAATCCACGTTCAAAGTTTTATTAAAATACATTTATTAGTCATTTAGATATAACCACAGACCACAGATATTTTATCTGCAGATGTAACATTTTATATAATTTCCATTAGAATAACGTTAGGATGACTACAAAAATAAAATAATGTATTAATTTGAATCATTAAAAGTGGTTGAGAGGAAAATCCAAAAAAAAAACGTATTCATAACCTTTGTCTTATGGGCAAAATGTTTTTAGTTAATTTTACTGAAAAACTGCACATTAGGTTTTTCTATTAACTCCAGCTCAACAAAACAATTATTTTGGTGATTAAATTGTGTTTCTAAGTCCAACTGTTACAGAGATAATCCCTTTTGGGGCTTTCCCTCACCTATCTCCCAGGTCGAGGACCGATGGCTCGTTCAGGATAGCGTTGCAGCCTTCAGAATAGTGATGCGGATGCGCGATTGCGAGATTCACTATTCGAAACGTTTTGATTGTTTTAGCCACTCGTAATGTTATCGAACATTTAGTATGCATTCGCTGATCATAATTGAAATGCATCATGATTATAATACTTAATAATAAGTAAATACCAATTATATAGTTTGGAAAGTCAATAAACGCCAATACATTTTTGAATTCAAAATCCATTGGAATGCGTCATCGGAAACATTCGAAACGCAACCATTCAACAACCGAAACCTCTCGTAATCGCACATCAATACTTCGGAATCACTCGTTTGTCTCTGTCTCTCTTCGTGGCGGTGCGGACTTCGGAACCGCTCGTTTATTTCCGTCTCTCTTCGTGAACTATGTTACCATCATCGATGGCAACGCCACCATCCCAGGGCTAACCTGAACTACGTCGGGAGCCAGATTAAAAGTCCTACGCAAAGGCCCATAAGGTGCAATGTCTATACTGTAGTTAGTCTGTGCTAGGGAAAGGGTGTAGGTGATGAACAAGATGAGTAGAGTAAGTGTTCACCCGTACTCTACTCATCTTGGGTGATGAACGCCTAATAAACATGACGGCGTTATAATGTGCAGACGAATTAGTACTCTCCAAAAATTGGATAGTTAAAAAATTGACAAATTACGAGGTTCACAAAATTTAAGGATTTTATAAGAATGTTGAATGGTTACGTAACACATGTTTATAATACCGGTGGTCATATTATTTTAAAGGTTGATTATATTCTATGTACGCCGAAGGTCCTAACCAAGAGCAAGACGCGATCAACATGGCACATTGTTTTACTACGCTACGCTACAGCTGTGCGATTAAAATTATATTGTTAACTGGAACTCCATGGGATTGTTTGAATTTGTGAATAAACGTCAGTAGAAGTAGAAAACATATCATTTTGTAATTGTATGCTATCAAATTGTTAAAGTTGTGATGGAAGAAGAATGCATTGACGATTCTCTTCCACCTTCTGCTTCTGAAACCTTCTGTTTCAGAAGCAGATATAATAGGTTAAGTCTGTTAGGTAATAGGTTAGATAGAACATAAGCTAGGCCTACGATTATTAACTTATTCCTGTGAGTACAATAAGATATAAAGACTGGTTTAACTATCTTATATTTGTAAAAGGATAACCTAAAATTTCTTATTTACAAACAGTTGAATGAGAGTTAGGCTACTGGGTTTTAGCAATTCCCAAGGCTAGGGCCTAAGTCTTTGGTTACATGGAGAGTACATATTGATATATAGTGAATTATTATTATTATGGCTATTAATAAATAACGGTAATATCTGCATTAGTTAACCTGTGGGCTCATCTAGTTAAAAAATCTCTTCCTTTACGTTATTTGTTCTCCATGTAGGTTACCTACTTTATATTGAAAGACACATTGTTCGTTACTATCAACAAGTGGTCTCAATAAATCTTCCTTTTTAGAAGCCTACCGTACTTATTAGTGAATTTCCTTTGGAAAGTGAACTATTAGCATGACCCGCACGGTGAAACTTAAGCCCGGGACTACCATAGAAGTTCCTAACAAGACCCCCTGAACACGTTTTGGGGGGTCGTTCAAAATTTTATATATATATATATATGTATATATATATATAGACATATATATATATGTGTGTTTGCACTCTAGCGGTCGCAATTTTTGTCCGATTTACTTCATATTTGGTAGTGACGTTCCTTTCCGTAATCAGTTGGACAAGTTCGTTGGGCAAAACAATCGGAAAACTCTAAACCCCTTTTTTGGGGGATTAATCTTTCGAATTTTGAGTTTTTGGGCCCAAAAATGGTCATAAAAGCTCCAGATATAAAATAAATGCATTTAAAAAGATGGGAATTAGAGAGGCGAAAGTTTTAAGCCCTCTCTCGTCATTCTAGCATAAATATTTACGGAATTATTAAAGAAAATGTGTATCGACTAAACACAGTACGTTGTCTAATAGGGGTTTTACACGAGAAAAGCCTGTTATTCCTTTGTTAGAGTACTTTTATCATCCCCAGCAACCTCACGCCTACTTTCAAGCCTGTCTGGACCTTCTCCTAACCTTATATTGGGCAAAATTGTATTCCCAGCTTTGCAAGTAAATGAAACCAGGAGTATCAGAACAGCCAAAAAATCAATGTTTTCAGATTTCAATAAAAATTAGACAAATGTATGTTTTTACACTGATTTTGAGTTTTAAAAGTTTTTATGTGGAAATTCACTTCCCTCACGTCAGCGTGCTGCGTGCGAACTCGTTTCGTTATTTTCCCCTTGTTGGCCTTTATTTATTTAACAAAGGAATAATGAATCTAGAAAAAGTGAATGAAAGATGACAAACATTGAAAGTTATAAATTATTTTACATTACTAAAATGGATAAAATGTTTATTAATGTATTAATTAATGTTAATTAATTAATTAATTAATGTTAATTAATGTTTATAAATGTTTATTCTTTTAAACATAATATAAATAAAGAATACATATAGGCCCAATCAAACATTGCCAAAACTCAAAAAAATTCTGCCCGGCGTGGCTCGAGTCAGAAAATCACTACTGGTATATTTGCACACCCCTAGAGAAAATTCCCATAAAAAAAGCTCGGCTTGAGAAAGCTCGAAGCTCGAAAACTTTGAAAAAAGCTCGACTCGGCTCGGCTCGAGCCAGAAATCACTATTCGCACACCCCTACAAACAAAACATAAATAACTAAAATATTCACGTCATCAAAAACGCTTCATATACGAATTCCGCCAAACGCATCTCGTAACAGCAACAGCACTAAGGAGGTAGGGGTGGGGATAGGAACACGCAGGAAACAGTGTGCGCGCACTCGTATCAGACGGACACAGAGTTTCTGCAACAGTGCTACCAACTGCGAATAGTAAAATATGCCATTTTTAACGTCAAAATCCCTGTCGGCCCGATCGGGACGGCGAGGTTATTTCTCAACCACATACCATTGAAAAATATTGCTGCCGACCCGATCGGTCCAAAACTACCCCCTACTTGTATTAACATATTTTCTTCACAATTACTATCCTCCACATACAAACAGATGTTAAAATTCTATTTAAGTGTAAAACTAAAAAATACGGGATGGCAGTACGACATAATTGGAAAAATAGCCCATGGCAGTTAACGTGTTAATCGTATATACATTGTATATCGTATATATATATATTGAGTATCTATTATTTATAAATACAAAATTCCGATCAACGTCCAGGCCCAAACCTTTGCACCTAGACTCCTCTTTTAGCATGGGCACCCACTAAGAAGGGATTTTAAGGAATTCCCGTAGGGCTATGCCCCACGGGGCTTCAAAGTTCCAACTCTGTGTTATTCTTATGGACATTAACTTTGGTTTGAGCTGATGAAAATTCTATTAGCTGATTATGATTCGTAGTAGTTCCACGCGTGAACCACAGAATACAGCACACATAAATGTCGTATTTCCGGGTGAAACCAGGAACGATGGCAGCTAGTCATACATAAATAAAACATAATCTACACAAATTATGTTTGCAAAAATAAAATAAAAAATAAATTAATGAGTTATGTTAATGATAATCCTAGAAAAGTTAAAATTGGTCTAGTTGTGGTCTGTTATACTCTGTTCCACGTTCACTGTGCAGTTTGGAGTGTCCATAAGCAGTGTATTTCAAATAGCAGTTTGAATTGAACCAATACAAATTAAAACTATATTTTATTTCCAAAATAGTATACAAAGGTTTGTTACATAAAAATATGCAGTAAGAATTAATTTTATAATATATAATATGTACTTAACATTTTACAGTAGTAGGCCTAAATCATTTTGGAAATGTAACCACATGGGGCAGGTACCTGTGAGTGGGTATGAGCCGTTGTTCATTTTATCTAATTTATTGTAAATTTTTGAAAAAAAAAATAGTTTTAATTGAAAAATTTGAATAGCTGTCCTGAAAGTATTAATTTGAGCGCCTTTTCACGCAGGTCGCAGGGACAGTTGATGCGACTCGAATGGTTCAACCAACACCAACAATGTTCTCAGCTCCGGTAGAAATGTGGCCTTTTCCTTAAGACGGTGAACTGGGAACAGAGTATAGGCGAGAGTTGTTCAAAATTCATCCACTGAGTAGTAAAGCTTGTGATCGATCACCCATTTTAATAATAGTTACATGTATTGATGAGTTAATTATGTATTTTGACTGAGGTAGTTTATTGTCACATGGTTTGGCCTTGGTCTAATGAGGTGTGCTAGATGTCATGAGTTCTTTTGAGGAAAGGTTGTTTTTTTGTAGACCTTATATGGTCTTGTGCTCTAGTCAAATGTGCCAAGACCAGTCTTTTTGTTGACAATTATTTAATTAGGGCCTATCCCAATAAAGCTAATTGCAATTCCATAACAAGTATTTTTTTATGATTTTTCACCAAATTAGTATTAAACCCCAACAAAATTTCTACATATTTTTGTAGTTTGTGTCAAATTTAGTATCTTTTAGCATTAACTATACACCTGTAGTAGACTGTAAACACAATGCTAGGATCCATTAACAAAGAAAGCAGCTCAATCTATTGGGTGCGGTCAGCAACTGGGGCTATCGCATGTGCTTCCTCCTAGTAGGCATTACGCGAACTACTTGGAATTGCAGAGGTAGATGAACAGTCAGAGCACGCTTGATTGATGCCGGTGGATGACAGCTACAACGTTGACAAGAATTTTATCACATGTTATAACAGTTATTACAGTTTTATTTTTATTTCACATAACCTTTGTTATTATAGCTTTACAGCCTTTGTTAAAACATATAATAAAACTACCGAGTTGCGAGGAAAGCAAGACAATTTTTTTATTAGTAAATGAGATTTTAAAAACCCATCACAGCCGAGCTGAGCGCGCCAAGTGGCATGAGCCAGAGTTACGTCCGCTGCTGCGTGCGGTGGGGCGAGTCAGAACTACATGGATAATCCTGCCTCTTTTGTCAACAGAACCACCCATAAGGTTTTGGAGTCTACTACAAGTGTATAGTCAGTGTTTTAGCTATTTTGTGATTGTGAACTATATGTTTTGAAATACTGGACTTTGATACTTATATGAGCTTTGAAATTTGGCTGTGTCATGAAAATATGGCATCAATTGGTTTATAAAAATATAATTTTATCAAATTCTTGAGCCTTTGCTAATAATTAAAGTGTGTAACCGCTTAAATAAATAGTTTTTTTTTCTAAATAAAAATATTTTGCAAAGCAGGTTGAAGTGACACTAGCTGTCAGAGTGATGTTAACACTGAATGTTTGTGGCAGGAAACTGAGATGGAGATAGAAGATGAAGTGGACATTCTGATGAGCAGCGACATCCTGGCCGCACAAATGTCCACCAAGTCCATCACGTTCACACGCGCGCAGACCGGCTGGATCTTCCGGGAGGACAGGAAGGTAATTCACCCAACCAACTTACTGTAGAAGCATTATACAGCAGAACCTATATAAATGGAATCTCAGGAGGAACAAGACGAGTTTTAATCAGGCCTACCAAGGATTTTAAAATTAAAAAAACTCATCGAAGTACAGGATCTGCAATACCAAAGGACACTTTAATTTTGTTAATCATTCAGGATCTTGTATCAAATAAGTAGGGGTGTGCGAGTAGTGATTTTTGACGCGAGTCGAGTAATGCCAATTATTTTTGAGTTTCGAGTATTTTCGAGCGAGTATTTGCCATCAGTTGGTAGTTGGTGGGGATTTGAATACCACTCCAGATTTGATTATCTAAACATGGTTTCTAACTAATATATGAGTAGCAATACAAATTTTTAGACAGTACAATCAAACTAGATTACGTATTGACAAACAAATCACGGTTTGACATTCGTTTCCGGCCAATAAAACACGGTCCAGTTGTTATTTGGCCAATATCTCCTGGTCCGGACATAGCTTATAATAACATGACGAAATTGTTAGTTATGGCCGACATTAAGTGGTCCGGTTGCCACTTTTGCCGATATTGTGTATATTGTCATAATTTTCGGCCGATGTTATGTTTTCTGGCGTCCTTTATGGCTGAAATTATGCGATCCGTTCATCATTTTCGGCCGATTTTACGTGACACGATCGCCTTTTGCGGCTGTTACTACGCGATTTGGCCAGTCGCAATACTGTCTGGAAATCGGCGGGAAATACTCGCTCGAACTTTCGAGTATTTTTCAAAACTTCGAGTTGAGTTCGAGTATTGAAATACTCAGTCGAAAACTCGGAAGTTTCGAGTACTCGCACACCCCTACAAATAAGATATGCATTGGGTGCATTTTTTCTGGCTGTTATTATCTATACTCATCTAACCAAATAAAATCGATAAATCTGTCAGTTAAGTTTGGATTGAAAGATATTCAATAATCTAGGTAAAAATAACTGACAGTAAAGAAATGGTATTTTTTTAAAATCTAAACTGAGTAGGCCTTACAATTCCAATTACTCCTGGAAAATGTAATTGTATTCACATGTTTAAACAATCACCTGATGTTGAAATAAGATCATCCTCTGCAACAGATAAACTTTCAAACTTCAGAGGCCAAATGAGCTAAGTCCTAATTTAGAGTATTTTGACCCGTCCAGGAATAATAATGCATTTTCATTGTGGTATATTTTTTGACTCTTACACTTGATTTTAGGAATTGGTTGGACCTTTCCACTCAGAGTTCTACGTTATTAATGGCATGATCCTAGAATCACGAAAAAGAAGAGAACATCTATCTGAGGAAGATTTGCAAAAGAACAAGGCGATTATGGAGAGTTTAACCAAAGGCAATACCCAGGGGCTGGATACAAACGGCGAGGTAATTTTTTGCTATGTCAAAACCCCTATTTTATTCTCTATTAAAGTAGGTACAATCTTGTAAATATCCCCAGGGGTATTTCCTCTCTCCCTCTCCCCACCAAACTGCTTGTAGAAAATCCATTTTGTTGATACAGTGAACCTCACTTCTATGACTTTCTATAGCACGAGTTCCTTTATAGCATTAGCTAGTTTTCATAATCCTCTTTAGCTGGCCATAATACTTAAAATGATGTTAAAAATATCTCTACCGCTTGACTTTGTTTAAAAATACTCGATAGAACAGATTTTCCCAATTAATTCAGAGGTGAGTACATCCCAACTGCCAAAAGGACAGCGATATTCTTAAAGGAACTTTTGTATTACGAGTTCAACTATTTTGGTACATTCATTCATTCATTGTTGTTGGATTAGGAAACCCCAGCATAGCTGCTAGGCACGTCTTCTACAAGCGGGAATATTGCGCAGGTTAACGGAAGGATAGGATATAGCAGGAAAGGAAAGGGTGGGATGAGACGGCAGCCAAACTGACCCTTCAGAGGGCCAACTCCCGTGCCCCTGTGACGGCTGGGATGAGGCTCAAACAGGGGACCCTCATTTTGCCTTTCAACTGGTCAACTCAACTGACAGGGTATCCATGTACAACAGCCATTCATTCTCAGGTTGGGGACCAAACCCGCAGTTTCTGTTCCTAGCCGCTGCAAATGGAGGGACCAAAGGTGAAAGGGAAGTTTGTCATATTGGACAGCCAAAAGACTTACCATATGCAATGACAACTTCATTTGCTGTACCCAATGTCAGCCTCAAGACTGGTATAGATCAGTTTTAAGGTTGACCTGGAACTATTTTGGTACATAGATCCCACGCTTACAAACTCAACAGAATGGATGTTTTGAATCAAACAATGAGTGGAGTCAGGTCTGCGCTTTAAAACCTTGCTCTTTTTTGTTGTTTTAGAATATTAACTGTTATATCCCTGAATATCCATTTGCCCCCCCCCTCCCCCCTTAAGAGACTCACATTTAATAGACACATATTTTATTATACAACAAAATAATTGATTCAGTTATTCAAATTAAATTGTGCTATGATTAATTATGAGCAAATAAACAAATACAAGTTTATAAATTTTCAAATCATGAATAGCTAGCTATTTGTTTGAATCTCTTTGTCGACTCATTTGATTCCACAAGTAGTTCTTTGCCTCACCAAATTTGACAAAGAACGGCTCGTAATTTTGTTCATCATCATCATCAGTGTTGTCTCCAGTATTACCAATAAAACTCCTCGGTTGTGATCTGTGACAGCGTAGTAACTCTGACTGGGCTTACAGTATTGTCAGACCGAATCACTGTGCTTGCGTCTTGCAGTGTTGTCAAACCAAATTACACTAGGCCTACATGAAAAATGTGCTTCAACATTATGTGGAGTAAATTCGTATTATGCTATGAAAAGAATAAACATTCCATTTCTGTAAATGAATACGCTACATATCAAAGATACGTCTAAAGAAGTTTCTGTTATTAAAATAGTCAAAATGTATATTTTCAATTTTTAGTAAATTGCCAAAGTGCCGCCCCTTAAATTTTGCCGCTCTAGGCTGCAGCCTTTTCAGCCTATTTAGAAATCTGGCCCTGACTATATGTTTTTACTCATGTGTTTAATTTAATCAGATGTTTCTAGATTTACATAACAAAAGGATATTCTGTTGAATCATTTATCAATGTTATTGTTTTAAATTTATCTTTTAGTAAAATAATCTTGTTTGCAAATTGTATTGATCTGATTACAATAAATGGCGACAAGAAATTTTAAAGAAACTCGTAATATTTACTATTTTATATCTAAAATCTTCTAAATATGGCTGAAGATCTAATTAATACATTAGTAGCGGCTCTCTACGGCAACTTCAACCACCTCAACAATCAATGCAGTCTGCCAGCCGATACGATGGACACGGTTTTCAACTTCAACCATACGACCTAATGAAAAGAGTTATGAAGAACTTATAGCCTTGCTTAAGGGACACCTTTGTCCAAAAGCTAGTGAAATGGCGGAACAACACCGCTTTGTGCTTCGACTTAGAGACGAAGGTAAGTCCATTGGACAGTATGTTTCTAGTCTGAGGCAAATAGCGAATGCATGCAACTTTGTATGTACTGCCTGCAACTCGTCTACTGTGGATGTTCACCTGCGATCTCAACTTGTAAGAGGAGTTAGCGATAACGACATTCGCGAAAGAATTTTACAGCAAGGAGCAGCTATGACATTTGTTGACAGTTAAAATTGCCATTGCAACTGAAGCAGCAAAGCTGGAAAGTCGACAAATGAAAAACCAGAGATTACCAGTATCGGTTCCAGAGGTTAATAAGGTGAGTTTAACCAATAAATTCCCAGTTCTTACATTTAAAGACAAACTTATAAGGTTGCGAGATTGCTGTTTTAGATGTGGAAGTTCATCACACAGGTCCACTGATTGTGAGGCGAAGAACTGAACTTGTCAACATTGCAGGAAAGTCGGTCATATAGCTAAGATATGTCTCTCAAATTCAAATTCAGTTAATACTCGCAGAGACCAAAAACAGTTCGATGAGACTTTAGCTTCAACGTCAACATATTTTAGAAGGTCCGATGATGAAGACATATTCTGCATACGACAGTACAAGCGAAGCCGTAACGACAAAATGGTGGTAGACGTGACTATAGATGACAAACGTATAGATTTAGAGTTAGATAGATACCGGTGCAGCAGTCACTACAATGTCACTGGACACCTTTCAAAAGTCATTTCCTCACAAGATTCAAAAACTGACTAACCTCAAACTGTATACATATACGAATGAAGTAATCAAATCACGAGGCGTATGCCAAGTAAAATTAAAGCATGGCAGCACAACGGTGAGAGGAGATCTTTACGTCCTTGCTCAGGAAGTTTATTCTATTATGGGCAGGGAGTGGATTTGAAAAGTCAACATTTCATGGGCAGATATCATATCTCTTTGGGCAGCCCAGCCAAACGAGACTCAGTCTATGGACATACTTCTTCAAGAGTTCTCTGACGTTTTTGTTACAAAGGTAGGCACAATTCCTAGTTTTGAATTCGCACTACAACTGAAAGACAATACTAAACCTGTTTTCAAACGTGCAAGACTGGTGCCATACGCTCTTATGCAAAGAGTTGAAGATGAATTGAGAAGATTAGAGGCTGAGAAGATCATCGAAAAAGGTTTCACACGCAAGTTGAGCAACTCCTATCGTACCTATAGTCAAATCAAATTGGTCAATAAGGCTTTGTGCAGATTATAAAGCAACTCTCAATCCTGTCCTCCAAAATGAACTTACCCATTACCTAGGATAGAAGACATCTTCGTGTATGTCGGGAGGGAAGTTCTTTGGTACGTTAGATGTCCGCCAAGCTTACCTACATGACGGCATGAATGAAGAGAGCTCCAGGATACAAGCTATCAACACACATTTGGGAATTCCCAAAGTCAATAGGTTAATGTTTGGAATCAAAACTGCACCCGCAATCTGGCAGAAACAAATTGATCAAGCATTGCTTGTGCGATCAATAGCTTGTTGACAACAATTAAGAATTGTATACACTTTTATCTGTTTTTATTTTGCTTGGAACAATTTTTGAAATCAAATCTTAAAAGAGTCAAATTTCCCCAATAACACTGAGGTGAAAGAACTTGAATCTATTAAAAACCTAAAGGTTACTGGTTTTGCTAGCAAAATTAGGGTTAGATTAACTTCTTTGTACACAATTTTTAAGAAGATGTCTTCCTTGCAATATGTATGTTTTCTGTTTATTTTGATCAACAATTTACTTATTTTAGATAACAATAATAATTTAAAACGAGTTCGCACGCAGCACGCTGACGTGATGGAAGTGAATTTCCAAATAAAAACTTTTAAAACTCAAAATCAGTGTAAAAACATACATTTGTCCAATTTTTAATGAAATCTGAAAACATTGATTTTTTGGCTGTTCTGATACTCCTGGTTTCATTTACTTGCAAAGCTGGGAATACAATTTTGCCCTATATAAGGTTAGAAGAAGGTCCAGACAGGCTTGAAAGTAGGTGTGAGGTTGCTGGGGATGATAAAAGTACTCTAACAAAGGAATAACAGGCTTTTCTCGTGTAAAACCCTCATAAGACAACATACTGTGTTTAGTCAATACACATTTTCTTTAATAACTCGGTAAATATTTATGCTAGAATGACGAGAGAGGGCTTAAAACTTTCGCCTCTCTAATTCCCATCTTTTTACATGCATTTATTTTACATCTGGGGCTTTTATGACCATTTTTGGGCCCAAAAACTCGAAATTTGAAAGATTAATCCCCCAAAAAAGGGGTTTAGAGTTTTCCGATTGTTTTGCCCATCGAACTTGTCCAACTGATTACAGAAAGGAACGTCCCTACCAAATTTGAAGTAAAACGGACAAAAATTGCGACCGCTAGAGTGCAAACACATATATATATATATATATTTATATAAATATGTATATACATATATATATACAATTTTGAACGACCCCCCAAAACGTGTTCAGGGGGTCACATTAGGAACTTCTATGGTGGTCCCGGGCTTAAGTTTCACCGTGCGGGTCATGCTAATAGTTCACTTTCCATAGGAAATTCACTAACAAATGGTGATGATGCGTGGTCTTGTCATCCGTTCCAGCCAATTACGGTGAGATCATCGTTTACATCAAAAACTATGCAACGCAGTCGACTCATCAGTATGTCTTTTGTACCATTCATTCCCCCTTGTACCATAGTAATGAATAATAATCCTTTATAGTGTGAGAAAATTAAAAAAGTATTGTATTGCAAGCGTCAGTTTGATTTGATCTCAAAACAATCTAAACTACAAATTCCATATCACATTCACACATATACTCAATGATGATATTCACTCTTCTCATTCATACTATCACAGTTGCCGAAGAGGAAGGGTGATGTCACTTGACTCAATACCCCCCTCGTGAACTCGTCAACAGAGTTAAAAGCCTTAGATGCCACAAAGTTCTTCAGTTTTATTTTGAATTTTTAATGGTTTGCTGACTGTTTGATATCACCATGGAGCACAATTTCAAACCCCATTTGGTAAGCCAGTCTTTCGAATGGTGATGTTCTGTGCTACGTCAACCAAAAATTGCATCTACTGAAAAATGTAATTTGTCTTTTCAATTCAGTGTGGGTTAGTTTGTTAACTTGCAGTTGTTAATTAGTTTTGGAAAAGTATTAGACCACCTTTGAGTAAGTCGTCAAGCATAAATTCTAGATGCATAAACAATATCTGAGACTTCCACAATCGGAAGATTGGTGTTTGTTTGATAACACTTGTGTACACTGGCCACAGATGCTGGATAAAGTGGTCAGTTTGTCTAATTTTGATTACCTGTTTTATTTTATGGAAATATGGAAATAAATTCATTATTTAATTTCTCTTGGGTGTAAATTATTTCCTTAATAATTTTTAGCGAATTTCCCCCATAGGGAAGAAGCTATTACCGTAGGTGGCATGGTAAGACTTAAGCCTGAGACCATGATAACTTTTTGTTTTGAGGTCCCCAGATGCCAAAAACGCTTTGTTCAAATCTATGTATGTGTGTGTCTGTTACCTCGATAACTTTTGAAAGAAACACCCAACTTTGATGAAATTTGGTGCAAATGTGGAGAGTAGCATTTATGACTTTAAGTTCCAAAACCAGATTGATCGGACTATGGAAGAAGGTTTTATGGGGGTTTACAATTTTCCAAAAATCGGTTTTTTGCAATTTTTACCCCAAAATGTAAAAAAACACTCAATTTTGGCTATAGCCATTTTATAGAGCTTACAAAAAAAAAAAAATAGTATTTTGAATCATTAACCTAGGTTAAGTGCTTGCGGAGAAAATCCAAAAAAACGTGTCCCATGTTAATCTTATGGGAAAAAGGTTTTTAGATTTTTCTCAGATAATTTTACTAAAAACTTCACATTTCTTTCCAACAATACGTTTAGCTCAGTAAAACAAACATTTTGGTGTTTTAATTGTTGTTTTACGTCTAACCGTTGCAGAGATATTCAAAGTGCTAAACACAGTGCGTTGTTTAATGTTATCCTTATGTAGAATAAATCAAATTTGATATCTTGATTATTTATTAATGTATATTGATGAAACTTGGTATGTGGCTTTAACTAGTTGTGGTATATTGATACTTGCACAAAAAGAGTTTTTTGTTGATTTTCCCCGAAGCAACAAACCTGCATACTCGGCTCCATGTTATTCATATAGAGAATAAGTAAAGTTTTATATCTCACATAGTTATGAACCTAAATTAATAAAATTCTGTATGTAGCTTCACCCGGTCGAGTTATATTTTTATAATTTCAAAGATACACATTTCTTATCTTCCTTGTTGCAGCAAACCTGCTTACTCAGCAAGGTTTTTTATTCTTATGGAGAATAAATAAAATGCTATATATCACTTATTTATGAATGTATTTGTGTGAAACTTGGTAAGTGGCTCTATGTAGTAGCTAGGCACATAAATATACATTGGAAATTTACTGAGTACGCAGGTTTGCTGCGACGGGGTATTACAAAAATATGATATATATACCTATATTTAATTTTGAATGTTTGTATTTAGTCATTTAGTTTGTACATGTTTGTTTACAGCTTAAATATTATGCATTACATTTTGTTGCCAATTTACATTTTCTCTGTGCTACAAGGGTTTTTTAAATATGTTTTTTTTAAGAGAAATAACAATTTGTAATGAACAGTTATGGCAACAAATGTTTAAATACCGTAATCATTTTGCCACCTAAGACTACTAAACAAATTTCAAATATATTTTGCCCAAAGAGAACTTATTCAAAATTTGGAAAGGCAGGAAAGTTTTTTAGTTGTTTTGCCAGACTGCTTTAATTTAATTTTGTTCAACAACAAACCTGTCAATTATAATTATTTTGTTTGGAAAATATGGACTTTTAATTAGTGTCCTGGTGAATGAGTCGCTGATAGTGATGTTTGTGGCACAGCCAGTGAGGAGGCTGTCCCTGACGCCACCACCCGAGTGCGGGGTGTCGTGGGAGGAGTACAACTCGGCACCCGTGGGTGAGACGCCCACTCTGGGCCGGGAGATGGTGCACAAGGAAACGACCAAAGCCTTCAAAGCCACCGTTGCCATGGTGAGTGCAAACATAGCCTAAGAGAAATGTTTAACTATCAGGGCACACAAATACACCATTGCCTGTTTTAGAACAAATTATTAGGGCCTACTTTTTTATTTGTAGCATAAGCCTTTTTGGTTATGATATACCCAACATATCATACATGCCCAATATTTTATCTTCCTATTGATATCATGTGGATGATATGTTGTATCTTCAACCATATTGTAAATATAATCACTGTAAACTATCATATCTTATTGTACTCACAGAAATAAATTAGCCAATAATCGTAGGCCTGGCTTACGTTGTACCTAACCTCCATCACCTAATAGACTTAACCTATTACATTTGCTTCTGAAACAGAAGATTTCAGAAGCAGAAGTTCCTGGTGGAAGAGGATCGTCAATGCAGTCTTCTTCCATTACTGATTTAACAACTTGATAGCCTACAATTGAAAAATGAAATGATTTCAACTGACGTTTATTCACAGATTCAAATAACCCCGTAGCGTTAACAATATATGATTTTAATCGCACAGCTGTAGTGAAACAAAACACTGCGCCAATTTGATTGTTTCTTGCTCTTGGTTAGGCGTACATAGAGTATAATATAATATAACCTTGTAGATAATATGACCACCGGTATTGTAACATGTGTGACGTAACCATTTAGAATTTTGATAAAATCCTTTGATCTTATGAATCTCGCAATTAGTGATTTTGATTTGTAAAGTATTACAACAGCGATGCGACAGTATTTGTTAACTTTAATAACTACAGTATATTTACAGTTGTATTTCTATTCACTTTTTTTAGAACTTTATATTCTACATCAATTGACGATTTTTTAGCAATACAATTTTTGGAGAGTACTATTTCGGCTGCACACCAAAACACCGTCATGATTTCATGATTTGTCGTTCATCACCTACAACCTTGTCCCTAGTCATTGGTCACGCTAAATCATTATTACGTTATAACCATCTTCCCTCAACGTCTTAAGACAGTTTTGCAATCAACAGTGTTGTCAGACGTGATTTCAGACGCCAGGAAATTATTATTGTGTAATGTACGAAAATGTAAGTTGCAGTAAAAACTGTACCACTGCAACAGTTAGAAAATGTGTTTTCATGGATTTTTGTTTTTTGCTGGGGTACTTTTTCTGTAGCAGGAGGGTTGTTGTATTAATTATTATTAACCGTGAAATATTGCACAACTCAACTGGGCAACGGCAACATTGTACTGCAAACAGAATTGTGTAGATGTCCACTTAATATGATTTTTGAGCATAGAGAAAGTAGATCCATTGCATTGGTTGATCAGATCGACTGTTTAAAACATTTGTACTTTTATATTTCGTTATTTTTTAAAAACGAAGAACCGAAAACACAGCATTGCTGGATTATTTCTGTAGCTTTATGGAATATTCGGCTTTATGGAGCTCTACCGATGCAAATTACGAGAATCTAACATTGATTATTGAAAGTTTTTGCTTCAAATTTACTAGTGAACGACTCTTTTCACTAGTCGGCGATTAAAATATTCGGCTCGATCTTTGAGCTTTTTTGAAAATCTCGAGCTGAGCCGAATACTGTAATATTCGGCTCAAAAAAGCTCGAAGCTCGAATACTCGCACACCCCTAGTAAAAAGTAACACAGATGTATAAGCCACAACTTACTTATTTATTAATAAAACACTAAAATCCACATCACAACTCTTAACACCTCAGATGCGTTCACACTCAATTTTTATTTATAGACGACGCGCGGCCGCGGACAACCCTTGGTAGCGCGGGTAAAAGGCGGGCGTAAACTCGCTCGAAACTTTTGAGTTTTAGTAAAACCTCGAGTTTCAGCACCGAACTCGGCTCGAACTCGAGATTTCGAGTACTCGCACATCTCTAGTTACCAGTGATGTTTGCAATAGGTGTGTGGAAGCCGAGCCTAAAAATAATTGCAGGGAGATGGTCAACTTTATTCATGAAATAATTTAGAATTGGAAGATAACAAAATGTTAATAGTATCAAGCCACCAAGAATAAATCTAAAATGTTCCCATTTTATAATCATAACTATACTTTTAAAATAGTTTTTTATATTCATCTTGTACGTTATTTTTTAGAAATATTGGTTTTATTGCATCAATAGCTGTTTTTGACTGCACTTTAACAGGGTTACCACCGACCAGGAAAACCTGGAAAACCGGTAATTATGCCTGAATTCTGTTGACTGGGAAAAAAGCGTAGATTATGCAAGAATGTTTGACCGAATCAGGAATTTGAGGATGTGATTGTCACCGACTTCGTGAAGCCTTCTGAATAGTTGGAAAAGTTAGCGATGCGTTCTTGATTGCCAGTGACATTAGCGATGCATTTTCGATTGCCAAAATTGTTAGCAATGCATTCTTTATTGGCTATATTGTTAGTGGTGCATTCTCAATAGATTCTCAATAGATGGTGACATAAAAAAAGCAGTAGCGATCATTGGTGCTATTATTTTGAAGCGGTCGCCGAGTATGCGACGCGGTCTTGATTGCCAGCGGCACTAGCGATGTGAATGTGAGAGCTATCGTTGGGGAAACTTTGCAAAATGCAGTCGTGATCATTAGCAACATTTTATTAAGATTTTATTAAGATATGCCGTGTTTTTAACTGATGCTCATATTATTACTTTGTATGTTGTTATAAAGTGGGTGATAGAACTGGTTCATTTGCAATTTTTTGCAGCCTGGTCTGGTCATAAGTGTTAGTTGTTCATATGAAGCTCAGATTCTATTATGTTGTCTTTGGGGATCGTTGGATGCAATGTAAAAGCATCATTGGTTGGGTAGCGCATTGTGGTTAGGGCGGATGCTTCATAATCTGAGGTTTGTTGTCAGTTTGATCCCCAGCAAAAATCTTGAAAATGTATGGAAAGTTCAAAACTGGATCCAGTTGCCATAATAATGCTTTCTAAAAAAGGCTTTATTTTAGGCAGTAACAAGGACAGGGTTTGGGCCCATTCCCTATTAAGAACATTGAAAATGCAACAGCAAAATAGAACCGATTTGTATATACTCTTTTCTTGTTCTTTTAAAAGAGAATTTACTGTCAAAGTAAAGTGGAATCTTATATAATTGTGTTCACCTGTGATGTAACCCTCCAGAATAGCCTATATTGAAATTGTTTTATATAGAAAATAAAATCATGAAAAATCAAGTTCATTCATAAAAATAATTGTCCGAGCATGCATACCCATTTTTTAAGGAAAAAAATGAGATGTAACTTAGTTAAAAAGAAAATACCCCCGTTGCAGCAAACCTGCGTACTCAGCAAATTTCCAATGCACAATATATGTCTCTCTTAATACCACATAAAGCCGCATACCAAGTTTCATTAAAATATATTCACGAATAAGGGATATATACAATTTTAATTATTCTCTATAAGAATGACATTGGGGATGAGTACGCAGGTTTGCTGCAACAAGGAACAAAAAAAATGTATTTTTGTGTAAATATCAATAGAACTCATCAAAGTGAAGTCACAAACCAATTTTCATCCATACACATTAATAAATAAGCGATATATAACATTTTTAATTATTCTCCATAAGAATAACATGGGGACCGAGTACCTAGGATTGCTGTCACGGGAACCATACGCGAACAGTTTTTTTGTGCAAACCACAAACCACAACCAGATGAAGCCATATACCAAGTTTCGTCAGTGTATGTTAATAAATAAGCAAGATATAAAATTTTGATTTTTCTCCATAAGAATAGTATTAGAGTTTAGCACTTTAAATATCTCAGTAACCAATTGACGTAGCGTAATGATCAAAATACCAAATTGTTTTTTTTTTTTAAGCTAAATTCAATGGTATGAATTAAAATTTGATTAAAATAAAAATTAAATGTCAAAACCCCCAAAAAAAACATTTTTGGGGTAATAAACCCCCCCCAAAACCCCTCTTCGGATTGTGCGATTCGTCCGGTTTTCGTACCTCGTTCAAATAAATGGTGCTATACACATTTGTACCAAATTTTATTAAGATTGGACCTTTTTTACGAGAGTTATCGTGCTTACGGACACATATATATATATATATATATATAAATAAATAAAAATATGTACATACAAATATATATATATATATACACATATATAAAAATTTGAACGAATGGTGTTTTTGGCATCCGGGGACCTCAAAACAAAAAGTTATCATGGACTCGGGCTTAAGTCTTACCATGAGACCTACGGTAATAGCTTCTTCCCTATACGGGAAATGCGCTAAAAAACTAGATAAAAGTTATAATTTTTCATAAACTAACACTTTCTTTTAGATTTATAAGTCGTTATAGGTGTCTACATAAAAAATGCTGTCCAAGTTTAATTTTGAGATTTTGACTTGGAAAACGTGAAATTATGCATGAATTTAAATTGTAAATTTGGTGGCAACCCTGTTTAGCTAGAATTATTGGTCTATGTGGCAGCGTTTTCCCTACAGAATGTAAGTATATCAAATTGAAAACCACTTTGTACTTCAGATCAAGGAGATCTTTTAAAACTTGAAAATCATAACATAAAAATAATGTAGACTTTTTACAAAAATCATCGTCACATATTGTAATTTCAATTTTATTGTATTCAAGGGAAATCTAATCAGCCGATGATAAAGGGCAGTGTAAATTGTTACATGTTGATGCGTTTTAATTCTACAGAAGGTAAAACTTAGGTAAATTATGAAAACTCTAGATCAAAAGAATGAAGACATCTTTAAACAAAATAATAAGTGTGTCATTGTTCTTGCCTCTCATGATTTAATGACGTTCCTTTCTCCCTTTTGGTTCCAGAGCCCAGACTTCCCCCTCTCTGTCGACATGCTACTTAATGTGTTGGAAGTGATAACTCCTTTCAAACACTTCAACAAGCTCAGAGAGTTTGTGCAAATGAAACTACCACCTGGATTCCCTGTAAAAATTGGTAAGTTTATGAAATTATTATTTTATTTTGTAAAATATAAAAAATGTTTTTATTTTGTTGTAAATAAAAACAAGGCAATGCAAATATTCTACTGACCAAGTGAGCCCTTTATAGTACCAGCTGTTTGGTATCTGGGACTACGTGTTTTTTCTTGACACCCACAGATTGTGGCAAAATATTAATGCTATGGAATCCTGAATCAAACCATCACTCCATAATGTTAACACTGATCATTTCAAAGTCTAGTAGGGCGGAGTCCTAAACTTCAGGACTTTGAATTCAAGGCTTGAAACCTTCTAGTGCCATCCATAATTACCACGCAAAGTTCGCAATCAGACAAATGGTTTTGGAATGCATAAGGGATATACCCCGTCGCAGCAAACCTGCGTACTCAGCGAATTTCCAATGCCTAATATATGTTTTAATACCATATAAAGCTGCATACCAAGTTTCATATAAATATATTCATATATAAGCGATACATACAATTTTAATTATTCTCCATAAGAATAGCATTGGTGATGAGTGCTGAATAGCATAGGTTTGCTGAAACAAGGAACACAAACAATTGGTTTTTATGCAAATATAAATAGAATTTAACTAGGCGAAGCCACATACTAAGTTTCATCAATATTCAAACGTAAATAAGCGCTATATAACATTCTAGTTATTCTCCATAAGAATAACATGGGGGCTGAGAAAGCAGGTTTGCTGCATCAAGGAACAGAAAAATGGGTTTTTATATAGTTATCAATATAACTCAACCAAGTGAAGCTACATACCAAGTTGTATTAATTTATGTTCATAATTAAGGGAGTCATTACATTTTACTTATTCTCCATAAGAATAACATAGGGGCTGAGTACGCAGGTTCGCTGCTACGGGGATAATCAACAAAAAATCAATTTTTTGTGCAAATATCAATATACCAGTACTACGTGGCCCCAAGTGCCAAGTTTCATCAATATACATTCATTAATAAAGGAGATATCAAATTTTATTTATTCTCCATAAGGATAACATTGGACAACGTACTGTGTTTAGCACTTTGAATATCTCTGCAACGGTTGGACGTAGGATCTCAATTTAAACACTAAAATGATTGTTTTGTGGAGCTGAGTTGATTGGTAAAAGCAAATGTGAAGTTTACATTAATATTAACTTAGGAAAAGCCAAAAACCTTTTTCCCATAAGATTAACATAGGAGATTTTATGAGCAGGTTTTTTTGGATTTTCTCCGCAACCACTTAACCTAGCTTAATAATTCAAAATACCATATTATTTGTTTTTTTAAGCTCTATAACAAGGTCTAAACCAAAATTAAGTGTTTTAAAAATTTTAGGGTAAAAAATGCAAAAAACTGATTATTGGAAAATTTAAAACCCCCATAAACCCCCTTTCCCATGGCCCGATTTTTCTGGTTTTCGAACTTAAAGTCATAAATGTCACTTTACACATTTGAGCCAAATTTCATAGAAATCGGACGTTTTTTACTCAAGTTATCGCATTCACGGACACATATATATATATATATATATATATATCCTATACTCTAATATGAGTAAGGTTTGCTTGCTTGCTTGCGTGCTTGCTTGCGACACAGATCTCAAAAACGGCTCCAACGATTTCCTTCAAATGTTCGAAGTAACTAATTTCTGGGATAAAAATAAGTTCTAGACAGGCCTCATCCCCAGGAAAAATCAAATAACGTAAAAAAACTAAAATGAAAAGTTAAAAAAATTAACATTGGGCTTATGGAGTTTCAAATCAAAACAAAAGAATTGTAACAGCTGTTCATAATCAACCAGGGAACTGTCAAAGTAATACTCATGTTGTTTATGATTATTAACATGTGATTATTAACATTCCTGAGAGCAGAGATTAAAAGATTTGAGTTAAGATTACATATATAGAGTAGTAAAATAAATCAACGGGACATTGAGCTATAAATAACAACTGGAGGGACCTTAAAAATGTAGAAAAGAGGAAAATGAATAATAAAAATCTGATTATCAGTAGGGGGAAGTGGTGAAATATTACTCCGAGTCATCTAAACAAACTGACTGGTCTTCCCCCGAGCAAAGCTCGCCCCCCCAGGTACTATATACATATATATAAATTTGAACGAACAGTGTTTTAGTCATCTGGGGTCCTAAAAAAAAAATTGTCATGGTCTCGGGCTTAAATCTTACCATGAGACCTACGGTAATAGCTTCTTCCCTATAGGGGAAATTCGCTAAAAGAAAGAAATTATCATTGATTTTTATTTATAGAGATTTTAAAACCTGTTTGGTTTGCCTATTAACTATACTTCTGTATTATTAGTGTTATAGAAAACCAAGTGTTCAAATTAATTGGCCAACACCCATACAGTCATCTGTGCACTGCAGATAATCGTCCTTGGTATAATATTAGGAGCCTGTTTTTAAATAATAAGGTAGTGCCGTGTTGCAAGAACTTTTCACCCCCTCCACATTAAAAAAATCATTAATTCGTTTAGTGTGACATTTGTTTAGTGGTTTCAATCCTCCTTCCTATAATTATTACATTGAATACCACCACTTCCTCCCGTTTCTTATAGGGGTGTGCGAGTACTCAAAACTTTGAGTTTTCGGCCGAGTATTTTAATACTTGAACTCCATTAGAAGTTTTGAAAACTACTGAAAGTTCCAGCGAGTTTTTCCCGCCGATTTCCGGACGAACGCTAACGATTGCGACCAGCCAAAACGCGTAGTAATGGCCGCAAAAGGCGATCGCATCACGTAAAATCAGCCAAAAATGACGATTGGACCTCGTAATTTCGGCCGTGACTAATGATTTTGTCATTTAATATTGATTATAAGCGATGTCTGGACCAGGTGAAATTAGCCAAATGACAACCGGGTCCTGTTTCATCGGCCGGAAACGAATTTCAAATTGTGTTTTTGTTTGTCAATACGTAATCCAGTTTGATTGTACTGCCCAAAACTTTGTATAGCTACTCATGTAGTAGTTAGAAAATATTAGGGGTGTGTGAGTACTCGAAACTTTGAGTTTTCGGCCATGTATTTTAATACTCAAACTCGACTCGAAGTTTTGAAAACTACTCGAAAGTTCGAGCGAGTATTTCCCGTCGAACCCCGGACGATCGCTAACGATTGCGGACGGTCAAAACGCGTAGTAACAGCCGCAAAGGGCGATCGCATCACGTTAAATCGGCCGAAAATGATGTTCGGACCGTGTAAGTTTGGCCGCGACTAACGATTTTGTCATTTAGTATTGATTATAAGTGATGTCTGGACCAGGTGAAATTGGCCAAATGACAACCGGGCCCTGTTTCATCGGCCGGAAACGAAAGTCAAACCGTGTTTTATTTGTCAATACATAATCCAGTTTTATTGTACTGCCCAAAACTTTGTATTGCTACTCATGAACTAGTTCAAAACCATGTTTAGATTATAAAATCTAGGGTGGGATCCAACCCATTACACTATTTTAAACTACCAACTGATGGCAAATACTCGCTCGAAAATACTCAAAACTCAAAAATAATTGGCATTATTCGACTCGATTAAAAAAATCACTACATGCACACCCCTAGATAAAAGTAACAAGTTTTTATGCCATAGTCCATTATTTTTGAAATCATGAATTCTTTTGATACTGTATTCAAATTGTACAGCGGCAAACTCACACAATTTGTGTTTTGCAACATTCAAAACTGCCCTCACACCCAAATAACATAGTGGAACACACTGCGGTTCCTCTTTTAAGTTTAATACGAAGAAGGTAATACGTGGATGGTTCCTTATACATTGTAATCTTCACAGACGTATACAGCTTTAAAACAGCTAGTTGTGTATTAATTTATGTTATGGTTTATAGGACGCAAAGTAGGGGTGTGTAGTGATTTTATGAATCGAGTCGAGTAGTGCCAAATATTTTTGAGTCTCAAGTATTTGCCATCATTTCGGTAGTTTCAAATAGTGTAATGGGATTTGGATACCACTCTAGATTTTATAATCTAAACATGGTTTCTAACTAATGCATGAGTAGCAATGCAATTTTTTGGCCAATACAATCAAACTGGATTAAAATTGACAAACAAAACAAGGTTTGACATTCGTTTCTGGCCGATAAACACGGTAAAGTTGTCATTTGACCAATAACACCTGGTCCGGACATCCCTTATAATCAATAATAGATGACAAAATCGTTAGTTACAGCCGATATTAAGTGGCCCGGTCGCCACTTTTGCGGATATATGATGAATATCGTCGTCATTTTTGGCCAATATTATGTTTTCTGTTGTCATTTGCGGCCGAAATTACGTGGTCTGGTCATCATTTTCGGGCGATTTTACGTGATGCGATCGCCTTTTGCGGCCGTTACAACGCGATTCAGCTCGGTTGCAACCATTAGCGATCATCCGGAAATTGTCGGGAAATACTCGCTCGAACCTTTTAGTACTTTTAAAAATTATAGTCGAGTTTGAGTATTGAAATACTCGGCCAAAGACTCGAAGTTTCGAGTACTCACACACCCCTAACGCAAAGTAATAAGTATTTTCTCTAATATTTAAAAACTCAAAGTAGTGATATTTTACTGCTTACCTTGGATTATCAGTTGTTTGTGTTATATTTCAGACATACCCATTCTTCCTACAGTAACTGCCAAAATTACATTCCAAGAGTTTGCCTTTCGAAATGACATCCCTCCAGAGCTATTTGAAATTCCTTGTCATTATATAGAAGACCCGACAAGGTAAGTTGTCACATGCCAAGTTTCAAATTATTTTTAATTTATTCAATTAAATACATATGTGCATATTCATAGTATTCATATCTTCATTGTAAAGGTTGTATTTGAAAAGTGTTGTATTGGAAATGAGTAAACTGAATTCAAATTAAAACTCAAAATATTGTTTATTCATTTATGTAGTTTTATATGAATAGCGTAATAAGAATTTGTACGTATGAAAACATAATTTATATACAAAACTAAATTATACGTTTAAATTGTGTACTGGAACAAAATACAATATAAACATAATGTATGAGTGCAAAAAGTGATAGTAGGCCTACACAAAAATACTCAGTAACATAATAATGTAAATGCTGTGGAAAAAAACTGAAAATACCAGTTATCAATTTATATTTTTTGCAATGTAAACAATTATACATATGGTGTGAAAACAAAATTTTTACCTTGATATGAAGTACAATGAAAATAGATTTTTTAAATTCCAGAATTCATAAATTAAGTGTAAAGTAGGCCTATAAGGATAAAAGATAATCTGTAAGACGTTTTTTGAAAACGTTAAAACTCTATTATAAATATTCATAGGTAGGACCTAAGTGAAATAAGCATGTTTTGCCCATGAATTCCTCTGGTCCATTCCATGGTTTTCCTCTCAAAGAATTTTAATTTATGTTTTTTGACATTTATTAGGTTTACAGTGTATGCTATGGCCATGATTATTTGGATATTTAGATATTGATTTGCAATTTTTGTTTGTTTGACATGTAGTATGGTCTAAAATATGTACAGAAATATGTACAAAATAGTACAGTTAATTAAAATACCTAGCTGAGAATAGTATGATTTTACATTTTGTCTGTTCTTAATATTCAACTAGTGGGTGGGTGCCCTTCGAAATTCAACGGCTAGAATATTAAGTTTAGAAATTTGACGGTACCTGTAGGAACAATCACAAAAAACGAAATACCTGCAGTTTTTAATATATAACTACTGAAAATAGTACAAATTATGAAAATGCACCTTTATATATGACATGCTATAGCTAAGAAGTCACAAAATCACGAAATTAAAATTTAACACTTAAAACATAAGTTACTTTTTAAAGTTTACATTTAATTTGTACTACAGACAAAAATAAATAAAAAGTTTATTTACCAGCTGCCTGATAAAATCACCGAGTTACGGTTATAATCAGCTGTTTGTTGTAAACACAACAGACTACAGTCAACTCCCGATTATCCGGGAGCGGGTTAATCGGGTTGCGGTTTAATCGGGTTGCGGTTTAATCGGGTTGCGGTTTAACACCGGGGTCACGAAAGGTTTAGTTTTATTTATCCCCTTTTAAACATAAATAGAGCAATAATAAAAATTTATTTTGCTAAATTATCTCCAGAATCGTATTTAATTTACTTTGTTTATTAGAATAAATACACAGACAATTTATTAAACACAACATAATTTGGGAGTCTGTATGGGGAGCGATGACCTTAACACTGCACTAGCCACTGCACCTGGCTGGGCAGAGCGACGGACAGACGTATGGATGGACGGACGGACAGTCAAGACAGACGGACAGACGGACAGTCAGATGGACGGACAGTCAGATGGACGATCGGTCGCGGACGTCTAAAAATAGAAACATCTCAAAGCAGTCACCCTTTCCGCCATTGTTCACCCTCATGGGGTTTTCCCCCCAGTGCAGAATTAATTAGCATACTGTTCGGTGTTAGAGATTTTTAACCTATTAAATATCATTCGGCGTTTTGGATAGTATTTACTGCTATCAACCATTGCTAATATTAACTATTATTATTTCGGTTGATTGTAGATGTTATCACAATTTAAGATTTTCAAAATTATTTAATTTTTATAAATATATCTTAAATGACATTAAAACACAAAAATGTTGATAAGCCTTTATTATATTCGTAATATTCAATTAATTGAATCCCTTTGTTTTAACTGTGGTTTTGGGATATCCGTGACCCTCATTACCCCGGGTTATCGTTCCCGGATAATCGGGAGTTGTCTGTATAAATTCCACCAAAACGGTTTGTAGGAATTTATATTTTGTATAATTTAACACACTTTAAAGGAGTAAATAATATATCTGACAATTTTGGGGAGTATCGGAATGTTACAGCTTCAAATTCGTTCAAGGTTTCCTCAAACAGGCTGAGTTTATAGTAAAAAATTCTCCCATATGAATAACATGAGGAAATCTTATAGGGAGAATATAATATATCTCACAATTTTCGGGAGTATTGAAATGTTTAATAGAGGTGTGCGGGTATCCGAAAAGCCGGTTTGGTTTTGGATCAGATATCCGAATCCGATCCGAAGGTTTTTTCGTTATTCGATAAGGTCCGATCCGAAGGTTTTTCCATCATTCGATAAGATTGCAGTATAAATCCGACTTATTCGGATAGACTGGGGATAAAAATCCAGAAACAAAAAAAAAAAACGTTTGGACCATTGAACGCTTTGACTCTGACGACATCGTTCAAGATAACGTGTCGAAGTGTCTGTAGCTTTGTTTTTCGGTTTCGGTACGTATCAATGCATCGATATGATATTTGTGTAGATTCGTGATGTATTGTATAGCGATACACAGCTGGATCGTACATCATTGCAGCAAACAAAGAACAAATACGGTCTATAAAGATAAATGCACGATAGCGAATGTTTTTGATGTAAACAATCGCAAATGTATACAAAATTGCAACTCCATGTCGATTCAAGATTCACGGGATGCATGCAGACATCGAGAACGAGACAAGAGTAGTGGATTACTTGCGAATAAGTCGATAATTTACAGTAGATATCAATATCCGATTGTATCAACATCTCACGATTCAATGAGCAAGTTCCGATAGAGTAAGTCATAATACCAAAGTTGCATTCATACTCCAAGAAAAGACTTAAATTTTGTACCCCCGGAGGAGACCTCTAGATATATTAAGCTGGTTGAGTGTTACGACGACGCAAACTTCTTTTCTTCTCCGAACTTCTCTTCTGTGAAGCAGCATTAACAGCGACGACGGGTTCACGAGAGCATCGCTTAGCTATCTATTATTTATTTACACAAGTTTCATCGTTAGTTTTTTCATTTCTTTAAAATGGAACCGAAAAAGAATAGCATTATATGGAAATTCATTCTAAAAAGAACGAAGTCGATAGTGAAGCCACTGAATGTCTGCAAAGCAAGCTTTAAGGTTCAAGGTTATGTTGTATGTTTACATTCTGGTGACAAACTAAACAAATTTTATATATTTTAGTGAACAAAAATTCAAACTAATTAGTAAATTTATAAAACAAAGGACATTTTTTGGTCATTGATTTTTTTTTGTTTAACTCATACAGAGAAGGCCTGCTGAGTCATTTTTTCATTGCCCAAGTCGTGCTAGGCCTAAAATTATGTTGTGATGTACTTTTTAAGATCGGGATTCCGGTATTTGAATTAGGCTGTCGGCTGCCATCATATTAAAATGTGTCCTTGTTTTTTCACTTGTCTGACCATATGTATATGTTTGATTTTTTACCAAATCCAGATAGGCTAAGGAGTTATATCATAATGACAAGGATAATAGTCTTGGCGACATTAAATGATTGAAGTTGAGTAGCCTAATCTAGGCCTACTTGTATTACATTATATAGCCTAAATTTACCACAATTATTACTTTTTAACTTGTGATTTTTTGTTACCACTAAAGTCAAGTAGTTTGTTATTTGACCTTTACTGTATTACCAAGTTTTACAATCACAGTTTGGAAGTTGTGATGTGCCAAAAACATTATTAAATTTATAAACATTTTTATTTATAAACATTTGATTCTTTTATCATCCAGTCTCTAAATTTTGAAGTCCAAAATAAATAATATAATGTAAGCCTATTTGTTTACAACCAGTTAGTTCAATTATTTATAGTAGCCTACCAGTTTATTTGTTATAAGACTTTAAATTAGAAGAACAATGGTTATTAAAATAAAACATCATAGACAGTGGGTTTTATTCACTGATTTAATAACAAATGTAATGCTGCCAAATTACAAAGGTTTAGTTCATGCTCATCCAGTAAACACATTTCTTGTATTTTTCACTGCAGAGAAGATAGTATTCTTGAGTATGTACACAGGTTGGTATAAGTTATTGCTCCTCCATTGAGACATGCTGTTTTCTGGTTAAGTCATGTGTAGTCTTCAATTACACAGAAAGATACAGTTGTAAAAATAATAACCACTTTTTGTGTACCTGTTGAATAAAATTACCTTGCTGAAATATTTTATATTTCATATCTTACAAGGTACATAAATGAAAATGTAAAGTTCCGACATAAAAATATTGTAATCCTTAGAGATCTATGTAACATGTGGTACTGGCAAAATAAATGTCCGAATCCGAAAATTATCCGATGCGAAACCTTTACTATCCGATCCGAGCTTAAGCTATTCGAACAAAAACCGATCCGAACCGAAAATTCACTATTCACACACCTCTAATGTTTAAGCTTCAAATTGGTACAAATTCCATGACCACACGTTACCTGGTAATCTCAAACTAAGGCCGAGTTCCTTCAAACATATTCTCCCAATTACACACACCATGGAGCATTTTTTAAAAGTCAATATTTTAAAAACCAAAGCAGTATTTTTGAGTTTTACATTTTTTTGTTAATCTGCAGTGTAAAAACTTTAAAATGCCACATCGTTTGCCCAAATCGGTTGAGAAATAACGACATAGTGGGCCGAAAACGAAATTCCTTAGCGAATTAATATATAAGATATTATCATTAGTAGTTTTTCGTTAAATTCGGTAGAATATTTTCTTTGTTGTACCTCTATATATAGCTAAAGCATATGTCATATAGTTCATTAATAAAGTAAATAGTTTTTAAGGTTTCGATGTTGCATACTGTTGACATTTATCATTAAGCATATCGGAACTAGTTCTAATCCTAATAAGGACTGATTTTTTAATAAATATAATTTAACACATTTATATGGTGTATATTAATAAACTCAAAAGTAAATGTACAGTTTTCTTCGGTCCGGTTCCGGGGTGGTTTGTTCTCTGTTCCCATTTGTGTTATAAGTTGTTTGTGGTTGTTTGTGTTACAAGCTGTAACTCAGCATCTCTAACTAGTCAGGGTAAGCCTGCTGATTTTCATATCCAATCACAAAATATTAAAATGAAAAACGAGTTCGCACGCAGCACGCTGGCGTGAGGGAAGTGAATTTCCACAGAAAAAACTATAAAAACTCAAAATCAGTTAAAAACATACATTTATTCCAACTTTTATTCAAATCTGAAAACATTGATTTTTTGGCTGTTCTGATGGTCCTGGTTCTATTTACCTGCAATGCTGGGAATACAATTTTGCGCATTGTAAGGTTAGGAGAAGGTCCAGTTAGGCTTTAAAGTAGGCGTGAGGTTGTTGGGGATGATAAAAGTACACCAATAAATGAATAACAGGCTTTTCTAATGTAAAATCCCCATAAGACAACGTACTGTGTTTGGTCGATACACATTTTATTTAATAACTCGGTAAATATTTATGCTAGAATGACGAGAGAGGGCTTAAAACTTTTGCCTCTCCAATTCCCATCTTTTTACATGCATTCATTTTACATACGGGGCTTTTCTGACCCTTTTTGGGCCCAAAAACTCAAAATTTGAAAGATTAATCCCCAAAAAAGGGGTTTAGAGTTTTCCGATTGTTTTGCCCAACGAACTTGTCCAACTGATTACAGAAAGGAACGTCCCTACCAAATTTGAAGTAAATCGAAAAAAAATACAACCGCTAGAGTGCAAACACATATATATATATAAAATTTTGAACGACCCCCCAAAACGTGTTCAGGGGGTCACGTTAGGAACTTCTATGGTGGTCCCGGGCTTAAGTTTCACCGTGCGGGTCATGCTAATAGTTTACTTTCCAAAGGAAATTCACTAATAATTATTAGTGAGCTTTTTCTCCTTGTTTTTTGGTACAAGTTATTAGTATATCGGGATATTCTGTTCTTTAATGCTCAGTAGGACCTCACCACTACGGCCCGCAGTAGCACGTATTCTTGGATAACCTGTACATTTTTATAATCCTCTTGAAGTTGCCTTAACGCTCCTTTCACACTACCCGGTTTCAGCCGGCCAGCTGTCAACCGGCCGGTTTCCTGCCGGGTCTCTCTTTCTTTCACATTAACCGGTTTTCAACCAGACGGCAAGCTGTGATGTGTAGCAACCTCAAGTTTGGAGACGTACAATGAACCGCGAACAACTTATTGCACTGTGGCTGTTTTTCTATCTTTATAAGCGTCTAATGTTTTGTCCCACAACACGGTCTTGGCTTCAACCAGGTCAATTAAAACCTCAGAATCTATGTCTGCCATATCGGAAATGTAAATAATAAATAAAAAAACACAAATAACTGTCAATTATTAATTTTTATACGCCAGTTGTAAATCAGAAGTTGAGTGTTCGCGAACTGCCGAACGACTAACAACCGGGCAATGTGAAATCATACATGTCACTACATGCGCTACTGAGTCAAGGTCACGGCAAAGCTGCCGGCCGGTTCAGTGGCAGCGGCCGGCTGCAAGCCGGCTCAATTTTCTGCCGTCGCCGGAACCGGGTAGTGTGAAAGGCCCCATACTCCTCTTCGCGCCACTGAAAAAATGTAACCGGCCGGTTAAAAACCGGCCGGCTGAAACCGGATAGTGTGAAAGGAGCGTAACACTGAATTTTAAAAATACCTCTGCAACATGACTGCTATTAGCATTGACTATAGATTCTAACGTAGACTTCTCATTGCCATTGTAAAATCTGTCCCTAGTTTTGTGTGTGCCAGGATTCAAAGAGGACGTAGTTGTCACTAATCACCAACAGAGTTATACTGCTGTCAACTATTTCATATCTTCTCAAGGAGGGGATAATTCAACTCAATTCAAACTTTCTTTATTCGTTACACAAATATACATGAATGGTGTCATAACAAAACAAATCTTATTATTATTCATAACTAAACATTAAAAATAATACAATTATATGGCTACTTATTCTAGTAATCAAATCAAATTGCATCAAAAGAATACAAAGCCTTATTGACGAGAAAACATTGGAGCTTTTTCTTGAATTCAGATGAAGTAGCTGCAGATCTAATATCTTTTGGGATTTTATTATAAAATTTTGAACCTATGAATGTTGGCTTCTTTTTATAAAGTTCTAATCTGTGAGAATTTAGACAAAATTTGTTCCTATTTCTTGTATTATAATTATGGTTATCTCCCATTAATTTTAAATGTTCTGATCTAGATTTTACTGACAAAATAGTTTCAAAAACATACATGCCATAAACTGTCATTATAGTCAGAGATCTAAAATGTTCTTTTACTGAAGTTTTCGGCTTAAGGTTAAAAATTATACGTATGGCTTTCTTTTGTAATTTTAAAATAGTGTTTAGATTGCTCATAGATGTAGCCCCATAGAGGGATATGCCAAAATAAATAATTGAATGAATATATGAATAATAAATTGTTTTTAAAGAATTAATATCAAACAAATTTTTTAATCTTGATAATGCATATATTCCGGACGATATTTTGGAGATAACTTTTCCAGCATGTAAGTTACATGAAAGGTTTCTATCTATTTCGAGTCCTAAAAATTTGATGTAATCTACTTTATTTATTGTTTTATTACTAATCTCAATTGTTGGATTGATGGGAATTTTTGTCTGGTGAGTCCTGAATGTGATGAAATTGGTCTTGACAGGATTCAGTAACAGCAGCCGGTCATTGAAATATTCTGATAAAGCATTCAAATCAACTTCAGATAATACAATGTTGGTGTGGCAGGAAGCAATAATAACTAACCCTGTAAATTACAAAATATGTTGTAGACTTTATTTGCAAACTTAAGAAATTTTAATGATAATTAAACGTCTAGCGATAAGAAATCTGAGTCATCAAAAATACCAGGACTGCACGAGCGACCACAGTAGAGCTACTCTTTAAAGTCTTGGTGCACATCAGCGGTTTTTGGCGGCGCCGCGGTGGGAGGAAGCGTGGTGTGTGGAGCGATGCAGGGAGTGGAGTGAGGGGGGAGTAAAACAGAGATAGAGAGATGTGCGAGAGAGCGCTAGAACGAGATGTGGCGCAGCTCTAGCGGCACGAAGCAGAACTCCGTCCAAGGTTGCGCAAACTGCCGTCTTCAAACCGGTGCATTCGATGAAATGTCTACTCAGTTAGTGTGTGTAGTCAATGATAAAACTAACCGATTGACCTTGTCAACACATTCCAGCCTCTGTTGAGTTGATATATTGAATAGCCTATTAATTTAAATCTTTTGAAAGCCTTTGTATTAATACTAATGAATTTTGGTTATTCTTTAACAAGATAAAATAAACTCAAGAAGTTATTTATTCTTTAAAACATTAAAAACAAAATTTTTTAAATATACTACTTTTTTTAGTTTGTCACAATAGGAAGATATATCTTCATTGGCAAATTTGTTTGCCATTGTAAAAAATACAACTGATTTTGTAGTGATTCAAATAAAACTTGTAGACTTCAGTTCATAATTAAAGCCAATAGAATGATTAAAATTATTCTGATGTGTTACAATGATCCTATTCTTACAATGATTTCCAGTTAGTGTACTTTGATTGTGTATGTGTAACATTTTGACGTAATTAATTTAGCTACACACTTGTCTTGCTTGATAAAAAAGTTATTTTGCATTAGTAACCAAGCAAACATATCAAGTATGAGGCTATGTACTCACATTTATATACCTATTGTTTTTATCAAACAAATTAGCTAATTAAGAAAATTTTTAAACAAAGTTAGCTATAAAATGTAGTTTTAGTCCTTAACATTTTCGCTACCGCTATTTTATGAAATTTGTCATTCATATACACCAGCGGTGCATATGTACGTCGGCTGGTCACATTGAAATAGACTGACCACACACACTTCAGTGGCACATTGTTATTGAAAAGGATATTAGTGTGGCACATTGTTATTCAAAAGAATATTACTTAGCAACAGTCTATTTTAAAGCCCTGATCTCTCCGTATCGGTCTAGAGGCATATCTGACGCACAAGTGCGTTCCTTGGGCTGTGGGTATGACGACTGGTGACATCACATCACAGTTAGAAGAAAAGTGGTTTACATTGTCAATTCCACTGCATCACTGTACAACAGTCCTCTTGACTATTATGCGTGTGCTTTAGTGGAGTTTGTTTGATTGTTGTGCAGAACCTTAACAGTGAAGGAATGGACCTACAAGGCTTAAAATTCCATTGTTTTTGTGCACCAACACTGAAAATGATCACGTAATCAGTAACAAAAATGATTTTGATTCTGAACTGAGTTTTTTATTTTCATCAGATGGAGGCAGTGAATATCACCCATCTTGAAACTAGCCTAAATGAGCAAATTTACGACAACACGTATTTGTATCCCTTGGTTTATTTAAAAATAGACAACATTTTTACTATTTTCCTTTATATAAACTGGCCGATGCATGTTTGCGACGTTGTACAAATTGCTCAAAATGTTAAATAAAACCAAGTCTTATTGTTTTCAAATGCATTTTAGGTTACTGTAAAGTGAATTAGACCATTTAAACCAAATTTATTTTGTGCTCTGTTGTTGATGTTACTCCAGCTCCTGGTTTGTGTGCAATGTTCCGATTATATCTTTTGGTCTGTGGAAATGACCGGACAGATACAAATATGCCTCACTCAGTAGAGAACGTGTTAAATAATGGCCTGTATCTAATACAATTGTTCATACTTTCTGTGATAGCCACCTTCTTTTTTTAAAATATAAAATAAATTGTGTGATCACATTTTACTGTGAGTTATTAACTTATTACTTTCTAATCATGTTCAGCCTTATAATTAGCAATTTTGAATAAACAATATAAATTATTACTTTTGGTTTTGCATGATATCCATTGTGCTGGGTGTTTTCACAAAGGTTTTAAATTATATAATACAAGAAAAATAAATAGATGAAATCTCCATTGTACAATAGTATTTTAGATTCATATAACATTTCATTGTTCATACTTATATTTGCTTCAACAAATTAATACTTTTTGTTATTTAAAATAACTTGGTATCTTTAGGTTATTATGATCCAAACAGTTTGTTCATTATGTGTTGCAACAGCGGGTAGTTTATATTTTGAAACCTGTCGAATTCAAGTTGTTATTATTGTTACAATTTCACTGCAATAAGTTTTGTTTGAGTAAAACTAAAGATTATTTATTGTTGAAAATGAATGCTATCCTAATTGTAATAACACTGATTTTTCGGAACTTTTAAAATATTACAATTTGATTACAAGATCAAATAAAACATATCTCTTTGTTTGAATAAAATGATAGTAAATGCAGACAGTCAAAATCAACAATAGTTTCCATCAGACGACCTCAAACACAACTCAACACAGAGAGCAACGAATACACTGCCACTGAAAACTTATTTGCTACCGACCTAAGTCTACAGTGTGAAATTTCCCTCACTTTAAATTAAATGCTTGGCCTTTTTAAGTCAGATTTAGAATAAAATCAAAGCGTTTTATATTGATTTAGAAAATACAATATCAAAATCTGATATTCACAATAATAATGAATCTCCAATATCAGTATAATATCAAAAATTCTAAGCAAAAATAATCATATTTACCATCAATAATATTGCAACATCCCTATCAATTTAATAAAAACAGTTTTTCATGAGCCTTGTCCACATTGAGCAAACATGTTTTCCAAATATGTCTGATGAGGATAAAACAGAATACAAATTATTTAAAAGTTTGTACAATTTTGTTGTACAAACAAAATATTGGGGTTCTGACAAACAATCTAGTTACATCAAACACTGTTTGCCACACATCACAATGTTTGTTAAAATCACTAAAAAACTGTTTGAGCAAACATGTTTGTCCAACATTTGCTTAGTGTAGATAAGCCTATACCTATTTAAAAGTTTGTGGTCTACTAAAAAAAATAAAAACCTTCCAATATATGATTTCATCATAGCTTAGATATGCTATGCTTTTGGTAGATTATAAACATACATTTTGATCAACTTTTTAATGAAATTCTGCTGTTTTGTTCTAAAGTAGAGAGGAGGATAAGACAAAATAAACTATCTGGAAAAATTCTGAATAAACCTAAATTTCTGAGATTACTGTTCCATTTTTGGTTAATGTATATTTAAGTCTTTTGAATTTGATCGGCTGTTTGATTTGTCCATAAAACTGAAACCGGGGAACAAATGAAGCAGTTGGGTAAAACTAGTATCTGTAAAAGCCAGATACCAATATCAGTAATGTAACTCGCTCACTGATTCATCACGGGATCTCGGAAACCACTTACCAGATTGAAATTAAATTTGAATGTAGCTTCCTAAGTTGTAAACGTTTTCTAAGAAAGAGTGTTAAAAATTCCTTTAGGGCCACTCCCTTATTGGCTTCTAAAGTTTCAATGTTTTTCTTATGGACAAATATAAAATTTGGTTCCAAAGTATACCTTTTTTATGATTTTTTTGGTTGGCTTTTTTAGTTAAAAGTTTGAATCGAGATTATCTTAATATATATCTTAATATCTCTTTAAGACGCCAGTGCAACCTGGTTCAATCAGTCATGCTTCATGTGCAATTTGGGAGATATTTGCTGTTTTCGAGATTAATTCATATCATCCTTGCCTCTTGCTTGTGTTTTCCATTTGTCTTTGTCCCAACTCATTTTCCAACTAACCATTCTGAGGGGGGAGTCGGTTTGGGTCTTTTGGGAGGTAACATTTTTTCTTTTGCAGTTGATTCAATTTACGATTGGCACTGTGTTATTCCTATTGGCTTTCTTTTATGTATTTTCAATCATTTTTTATCTTGAAAAATTCTCCCTTTTTAAAATTTGTTATGATTACTGATTTTGTGGTGGTTTCCAATGTTAACTTGAGACAAGGGACCTGCAAAAATACAGAGAAAGGTTTGACATTATTCCTAGTTTTATCTTTTTTAAGTTTTTTTTTATATTTAATCTTGAGCCGGGGAGTGTTCTTATCCATTTATCTGTGTATTCTATTGTTTTGATTTTTTCAGATACATTATCATACTCTTGTAATCTACATCATTATCATTCATATCTTTGTCATTGTTACCTGTTGACTGTTGACATAGTGACACAGTATCAAGCTGCTCAAGGGATATGGTACCACATAGTTGCTGTTCTTTCATATCTCAGTCCTAATGGAGTGATTGTTTCCTAAGACTGGTGTTCTCTCGTGACTTACGGTATCTTGATGGAGTGTCTGATGTCCTGTTTGTTGTAGGTTCCCCGACTTATGACGCCCGGAACGAGTCACATTGCTGGAGTGGTCTGTGAGACCCCATCTGGCCGTAGAGTTCCCTATCGGCAGCGCGTATTGCGTCATTAATATCGGCTCCGAGCCCACACCCGTCTAACTCTCCCACCTCATCCGCGTATTTTGTATATTTTACAGTGAATATTTTTAGTATACTTGTATTAAATGTATATACTACACTATGTACGTTTGTTATTGTTTGTTATTTATCTTTTTAGTATTTATTTACTAATAAGCGATGATTTTTTTTAGTTTTGTTTCCTAGTGTCGTGTGGACCGCAATACTATTTATGTTAGACTGTTTGTAAGTGTAAGTTCCTGTCGGTAAATTTGGTGTTCACCTTTCTCAGCTGACACTAGATGTTCGATGGTACCGAATTGATTGTGTGTTGACAAGTTTTGCAAATGAATATTCCTGTGAGAGCAATTCAATATTTGTATTCCCACTTGAATCCCTGTTATTGAAATAAAAATACAAAATATACATTTAAAAAGTGTTTTCACTACACACAAACAATATATTCATAAATAACATTCAAGAATCATAGTTTTGTTAATTTGGTTGGTATGGTTTTAATAAAAAAATTAAATCAAATACAACTGTTTTTTTTTTTTTCATTTATAGGACATAGTTTTTTTTAGTTATTTTGTAAAACAAACATTATTGTTTGAAAATCGCTTATTAAAGACCTTATTTATTTATTTATAAGACAGTACGTAAGAAATACAACATAAAAAATTTCCAAAAAGGTTTTCAGCTGTATTGTACTCATTTAACTGAAAAATAATCATTATTATGGTCCAATAAGTTTCGAAAGGTAGAGTTTTATAGAGTAAATAAAATGAAATTGCAGAGAATAAATAACTAACAAATTATTGTTACACAAATTAACCATACCACAAAAACCATAAAATACCAAACCATAACCATACCATACCATATCACTGTCTTATTAACTGATCACAATGTCGACTATAAAAAAATAACCCATCTTTACTTGTTTTTAAAATTGAATAATCATATTTTTTTATATCTTGTCTGATTTCCCTATTTTTTCAAGTTAGCCGTACTATAGGAGCTCATTAGTCAAGTATGATGATGAATAAGCTAGAGTATGAATGATCCAACGGAGACCTAGTTAGGATAATCCCAACGGATTAAACTAACTAACTATTAAACTTTGTTTTTCCAAACATCTGTCATAATTAATATGCCATTTATAAACACTAAGAAATCCAACAGGTGGAAGTTTGAGGATAAAAAAGTTATTGATTTAATATTTTGTATTGAGCTCTCTTTCTCCTCTCGATTTATTCTATCAAGCCTTTATTCTACTTTGGTTTTCCTAAGTGCACTACTGTATTTCATTTCTATCCAATGGTAGTAATTTTAAAATCTAAATAAAAACCATCCAATGAATTCCTCGCTTTATATAGAGAAATAGTTACGGTAATATTAGTGATTTTGAAAGCTCTCCTAGCACACGGTAGGTTTAGTGTTCTTGGCTATTGGGCTTCACAATTTTGATTAGTGTTTTAAGCGTTTTACTCTTTTTATATCCATATCAGTGGAGGGCTCCTCGCCATCGGATTATAGCAACATTTCACAAGTCATCTTGTTTACGAGATTTTACAGTTGGTTGTAGTAGGTGATAGCAAACTGTGTATTTAACTTATTAAGTCATGGCCTTTCAAAAGGTTATTATTGTGATTCATTATGTATAGTAATTGTATTTATTGTATTTTGATAGTTGTATTATTCGTTCTTAACTGTCAATGTTAACGAGTAATGTTTGTATCAAAATCTCTAGGTTATAGCGTTCATCTTATTATTTAATTTTAGTATATTGATTTAGTTGATTTATTGTCATTGTTTTGCATTTAATCACAGAAAACACTTAATTTAATAAATAATTAATGACATAATTAATGACAATTTTCTTTACACTATTTTTGTTTCTAAAACAATATATTTTAATTGTTTGGATTTTAAATGTCCATAAATTGTTCAGATATAATTCCCTTTTGTTTTTGATTTTTACTAACATTTCTTGTTAGTTTTGGTAAGTTATCAAAATTCATACAAAATTATCCTTCTTACCTCATTATGCCCATTATTACAGATATACATAACACAAAGTACAGTTCTTAAACTCACAATTTTACAAACCTAACATATTTTGTTATCTCAGTAATGTTATTTTAATTGTTGTGATGTGTTTATTTTTCTTTCATCATGGGGGAATTGCACATACAGCTACGCATATTAAAACCATTTACTTGAGCTGCCTTTTGCAGCTCGGCTTTTATGTGTAAAATTTGTTTACTGCGTTACGCTAGCTGTCTGTGTATTTCTACTCGTGCCTTGATTTTATAGCGGTACTCAGGTTTTATTTCAGAAAGCTGGGAAATAAAATGAAAAAGAAGACAAACAAAAGAAAGGGAAGAAGATAAACAAATGGGAGGAAAGAAGAAAAATTAAAGAAAACTGAGTTTTTAATTTGGCTGAATACTGCAAAATGAATTCCCATGAATCAATATTCATTTGATATAAAGTTAACAGATAAATTGTATCAGTTCTCTAAACGTTAAAAAAAGTTCTCTTATTTTTTCTAAGTTAATATTATTGTTTTTAGTTTATAATAAATCTGTGTGAAAGGTAATTTTTTATTTAGAATTACATACCGGTAGTTATTCTTTTATACTTTAATACAATCATGCCATAAATTAAAATATACCAAAGATCACTAGAATTACTAACAAGCAAGAAAATAAGTCAGAATTGTGCTTTTTTTAGCTTATTTTAGACATATTATAAAAATTGATCAAAAGTGACTAACTATAGTGAAATAAATTAGTAATTTATTTCATTTAAGACGTTTTGAAATCAATGTTTTGTTTTACTACTTTCGTTTACATCATTGTACAGTTGTTAATAAATAGTACCTAATGTAAAACATAATTATGAAAGCTAATAAAAAGTGTGGTAAATAAATAAATTTAATATAAAACCTATGTTACAAATTTACAACATATATGAATATAAGTTCAAATGATCATGTTTAAATAGATCTAGATCTTTAGCGAATTTCCCCTATACAGAAGAAACCATTCCTGTAAGTGGCATAGTAAGACATAAGCTCAAGAACATGATCATTTTTCATTTTGAGGCCTCCTAGGTTCCAAAAGCACTATTATTTAAAATTTAAAATATTTGTATATTGAGAGATGTTTATACAGTTTTTAAAAACTTCCAATTTTGATGAAATTTGACGTAAATGTGTGAAGTAGTATTTATGACTTTAAGTTTGAAAATGAGGAATATAACATTGAAAGAGGGTTTTGTAGGGATTTATTAACATTTCTATATTTAATAAAATATTAAATTCACAATTTTGATTTTGACTATACATTTAGAACTTAAAAAAATAATTTTGCATTTTGAATCATTATTCTGGGTTAAATGGAGGAAGAGGAAATATAAAAAAAAAGTGAGGAAATTGTTTTTATGTTTAACTTATGGAAAACTAATTTTTAGCTATTTCCCAATTAATTTGATTAAAACCCTAATACTTGTGACCGCCAACAGAATCGGCTCATTATAGTAGTTTGAAGTCTCGGACTAATTCAATCCGTTGCAGAGATGATATTCAAAGTGGGAATTTTGCAGGGAGGATATTCAACACAGTAAGTTGACCAGTATTATTCTTATCGAAAACAAATAAAATGTGATATTTTGCTTGTTTCTTAATTTATTTCAATTAAACTTGGTATGTTGCTTCATGGTTGTGGCTCGTTGGATTGTGTGGAAAATTCCTACTTTTGAGGATTCCGGTTGCAGCAGACCTGCATAGCCAGCCAGCCCAACGTTACTCTTTAGGAGAATAAATAAATAAACAAAAATATCTCACTTAGGCTTATTTCAAAGTGAACCTTTGTAGGTTGCCTCATGTGGTAGCGAAGTACACAATTAATATTGGTAATTTTCTGAGTGTGCAGGTTTGATTGATGAAACAAAATTTTCTCTTTGATTCTAAATCTGGTTTTTATATTGCAGTACATGTTATACTGCTTTCACAAATATTGATCGAAATTTGAACCATTACTTATAAAATATATAAATATCAAAATGTTCAATTTATACTTTCAAGAGTTATCAAAATGTTAACCTTATATAAAGACAACATTTCATACTATTTGTTGAAAGATTTATACTCTCAATCAAGTAAAAATATCTATATCTCAGGTTTTATTTTTTAAACGATTCACCACATGTTTTATTTAGTTGTAATATATTTGTCTGTAATTTTAATTCATTGTACTGAAAAAAACTTGCAAAATGTAAGCAACTTGTTTCAAAACGTTTACAAGGAATGTGTAATATTTTAGATAACTTCATCCACAAATTTTTAGTCTTTTTATAAATACCTATTTAAAGTGTTTTTTACTTAATTAAAAATAGTAACTCTGGATTAAGCCTGTCTATTCATTTTTGCAATCACTTTCTAAGAAATAAAATAAGATTTTTTACCCCTGTTTAAAATAACAATTTTGTACAGGTAATATTATAGTTTAATACCATGTTTTTCATAATATTACTTGACATTGGAAAGTTACAACATTTAATAGTTTGAAGATTTTCAACACTTTAAATATCCTTAATGTGTGATCCTTTTTAATGCAATTTTTAAGTTTAAATCTATAATTTTATAATCATATTTATTTTTTTATCTGTAGACTAAAGGTAACGTTGCAAATTTTTCACTAATTAATAACTTAATTGTATTTACTCTATAAGTAATGTTAATTTGCATTGGTTGTTTAATCTTTGTTCAAAGTTTAAAGTAAAATCGCAGTTAGCTGAACAAAAACATTCATTGAACCACATTTTAAATTTGTTTGGAAATTTAAACACATATTATACAATGGTCACTGGAATTAAGCTCTCTTTGAGTTTATTGTATAATAAGCTTAACTAATTAAATTTTGGAGATTTAGTTAATTTTCTATTTGTTTAACTAATATTTGTAGTTTTGTTTTAATATTAATAAATTTCTTTAATAATTTTTAAAAGGTTGAAATTCTTCTAATTATTTTGTCATGTAATATTAATTTTATACCGTTTTTGTAGTTTTGTTGTTTTGGAAGTTTTCCTTCGTTTGCTGTATTACTTTTGTGATTTATATTAATTAGTAAACAAATTATTGTTTTGTAAAACCAAATAATGGAAATTATCGTTATAAGTTTCAAAACCATCGTGATTGTTTTATTGTAAGTACATTTTTAATGTGATTTTTCCCTTCTCGATTAATGATTTACAAGTTTGTAATATGTCTCTCAATATAGATTCATTTCTGTCCTGTCTTTAATAAATTTAAATGTAATGTATGTCATATTAAGTTTAAACGTACATTGATTGAAATTGACACAATAAACTAACCATATCACGCTGTACAGTAAGGTATACACAAACTGAGTATTTTTGTATGTGAGAGCGGGTCACATTTGGTTTCTTGTGCGTTTTCTATGCAGGGTTCTTGTGACGACTTGTAACTACTATAGTTTTTTACATTCTCAATACAATGTGAACCAAAGTTTGTACTGTGAGTTTGTAGGTGAATAAAAATAAAAACATGTTACCAAACTTGGTGTATTCATTCTCATTGCAAAACTGGCCTGTCTTTAAAAATCATGTATTGTTTGTGTTCATCTTAGATTGAGTTTAAAATAATCATCATATCTGTAAATTTAAAGTTTACAAATTTTTGAAGTTCTTAAATTGGCTAGTGCAAAAGTGTTCTGATCAAAGAGTATTTTGCACATGTTGGGGGAGCGCATAAAATTGCATGCCTTATAAGGCACTAAATGTTTGACTACTCTCCATAGTCCCCATGGACTTATCACTGTACTGTATAAGCTTCAGTGCTGTTAACTTAAAAATAGCAAGGAATAGGGTGTGGAACTATTTACTAATACATCAAACCTTTTGGTTTTGTATTGGTTGTTGGTTCTGTAAAATCATCCCATTGTTACCTCAATATTTTGTTTAGTATATGATTAAAAATTATACAAAACAGATATAATAAACGGTATCAGGAAACTGACACATACTTTCTCCCTTTTAGCCAAACTTTAATGACAAAAATATTTGTTATTTACTAAATATAGAATATGAAGTATAGATAAATGTACAGAAAATTGTCTAAAATAGTTGTTTTCAGAAATATCCACCCAAATCCCTTTTTGGGAGGCACTATAGAGTCCGTTGCTACACACAGTGGTTTTGAGAGGGGAAATGCCCCCTTGCCCCCCCAGGGTTAAATAGCAACACATTTCGAACATCATCTGTTGGTCAATGCTAACTTGACCTGCATATCAAATTTTAATGAAATTGATCAGTAAATAAGAGAGAAATAGTTATATTTGTATTCCCCATAAGAATAACATTGGACAACGTACTGTGTTTACCTCTAAATGAAAATTTCAATTTTCTCCGCAACTAGCAATCGTAGAATAGTAATTTAAAATACTAATTTATTTAGTTTTTTGAGCTCTTTTTAATGGTGAATAGTAATCTTTTTTAACATTTATGATTTTTTATAAAAATCCAAAAAATTGAATTTTGGATGTTTTAAGTCCTGTAATTTCTGAACCCGAATTTTTCAAGAAATGCGGGTGGTGTCATTTTGTTGCAAACCTAAAGTTCTACAAACCACGAAAGTTTAATCAAAATCGTTAGAGCCGTTTTTGAGAAATTTTGATTTTTCATATTTTTTGGCGTTTTTTGGGGGATAATTACCCTTAAAAATCAAAAAAATTAAAAAAAACGCCTGGATATATTGTGGATTAGTACCTACATACCAAATTTCATAAAAATCGGCCCATAGGTTAGGGCTCTAGCTCTGTAAACATCCACACAGACACACACACACGGACACACACACACACACACACACACACACACACACACACAGACAGACATCACGTAAAAACCACTTTTTTGGGTTCAGGGAGCACCAAAACGACTAACAACTCAAATTCGAAAATTCAGACGAAAACAATACTTTCTCCATATACTATGTATAGGGGGAGAAAGTAAAAATGCTTTAACCAATAGAGTACATGAATTGAGTGGTGGGAGGCCTGTGATTATCTGTCTCATCCCTACTATCCATCCCATTTCTCTCGCACCACCGTTACCAATAGCTGTGAGTGGGATAGTAACGTCGAGTCATGGGAGCCAGTCATTTTCTGTTTTAACACCTGTACAGGTTCTCCAAAATGGTTGCTTTTTAACACGCTTACTGTATCTGACATATTTAATCATGAAAATCACATATGTTTCAATGTTATTTCTTGGTAACAATTTTTACTACCAGCAACCAACATGTTAAACTGTTAATCCTAAGTGAGGTCATTTAGTAGATTGATTGCAGCGATAACAAAACTCATTTTTTGCTTGTAATTCAATTGCGTTACAATTTCTGAATTAACTAATATATTTTTAAAAGTAAATCTAAAATACTAAATACAAACTTTTTTAAATAGGTAAAATCTTATACAGTAACACAGACTTTTGTTAGATATAACAAAACTCATTTTTTGCTTGTAATTCAATTGCTTTACAATTTCTGAATTAACTAATATATTTTTAAAAGTAAATCTAAAATACTAAATACAAACTTTTTTAAATAGGTAAAATCTTATACAGTAACACAAACTTTTGTTAGATATAACAAAACTCATTTTTTGCTTGCAATTCAATTGCTTTACAATTTCTGAATTAACTAATATATTTTTAAAAGTAAATCTAAAATACTAAATACAAACTTTTTTAAATAGGTAAAATCTTATACAGTAACACAGACTTTTGTTAGATATAACAAAACACATTTTTTGCTTGCAATTCAATTGCTTTACAATTTCTGAATTAACTAATATATTTTTAAAACTAAATCTAAAATACTAAATACAAACTTTTTTAAATAGGTAAAATCTTATACAGTAACACAGACTTTTGTTAGATATAAAAAAACTCATTTTTTGCTTGCAATTCAATTGATTTACAATTTCTGAATTAACTAATATATTTTTAAAAGTAAATCTAAAATACTAAATACAAACTTTTTTAAATAGGTAAAATCTTATACAGTAACACAGACTTTTGTTAGACGGTATGTTCTATACAACTGATGTTATTTCATTCATTTTCAAAACCAACCAAACATAATATGTTCAGTAACACTCACTATAAAATTAAGACTTAAAAATTTAATTTTGGTTGCGGTTTAAACAGTATTCTCCAAATTTCTAATGAAACAAAACTCATTAGACTAATTAAAACTCACACTTGGTAGCAAGACTGCTGAATCTGAGGATTTATTACCAACTTAGGCTTATTATAGAGAATATTGTATGATATGTGTTAGTTTTCTTAATTAAAATAACAAGTTGAATCTTGACATCCCTTGGATCCATCTACTAAAACCGACCCTTGAAGCACAGAGAACCTAATTTCTTTGAGTCTAGACTTAAAATTAACAACTGCATTATTAGTAACACTGGTTATTTCAACATATTGTTTCCTCCCTGTGATGAAGGATTTAAACCAGTTCAAGTATACTCCCTGAATTCCACATTTTTTCATTTTATCTATTAACTTTAGACCATATACTGGTTTAAGTTTTTTTTTATCATACGAATAATGGTACTGTATTTAACTACCTTAAACAAATTTTAGATTTGAACTACTATAAAAGCAATTTTTAATGTGGTCATAAAAACTATTATGGTGCATTATATAATCTACAGATCTATAATCTATAGATATGTTGTTAGAATTTTTTAATCTCACGCATAGAAACCATGGTCTCTATTCACAGGCGGAGGTGCGAAAAGCTGCTCGTTATATGACACTGGCACACAAGTCTTATATTTATATTTTGACTTTACAATAAAGCCTTACTGTTAATACATGGATAGACAGTGGGATAGAAAAGTGGTATTGTAAATTATCCGGTTCCAAACTTATAAAATAGTGATAAGTAACTTTTTTTAATGTAATTTGTGTACGAAGATGTAGATCTATCGTTAAAGCCTAAAAAGAGGCTTTATAAAATCTATAACTATTAATATCAGCCTGATGCTAAACCCCCAATTATTTAAGTACATGGGATTTAGTTTAGTGACCACCGAACACATCAGTTAATTAAGACGTCAACACTCATTCAGTGCCCATTTAAAGGAGGTGGCAACTAGACGAGGTGGCAACTTGACATGGTGACAACTTGACGTGGTGGCAACTTGACGTAGTGACAACTTGTCGGGGTGACAACTTGATGCAGACGTGAAAGGGGACAATCTGTCGGTAGCATACCCGTCAAGTTGTGCCCTTGGAGTTCTAAAGGTGACAACTTGACATAGTGACAACTTGTCGGGGTGACAACTTGATGCGGACGTGAAAGGGGACAATCTGTCGGTAGCATACCCGTCAAGTTGTGCCCTTGGAGTTCTAAAGGTGACAACTTGACATAGTGACAACTTGTCGGGGTGACAACTTGATGCGGACGTGAAAGGGGACAATCTGTCGGTAGCATACCCGTCAAGTTGTGCCCTTGGAGTTCTATAGGTGACAACTTGACATAGTGACAACTTGTCGGGGTGACAACTTGATGTGGACGTGAAAGGGGAATCTGTCGGTAGCATACCCGTCAATTTGTGCCCTTGGAGTTCTAAAGGTGACAACTTGACATAGTGACAACTTGTCGGGGTGACAACTTGATGCGGACGTGAAAGGGGACAATCTGTCGGTAGCATACCCGTCAAGTTGTGCCCTTGGAGTTCTATAGGTGACAACTTGACATAGTGACAACTTGTCGGGGTGACAACTTGATGTGGACGTGAAAGGGGACAATCTGTCGGTAGCATACCCGTCAATTTGTGCCCTTGGAGTTCTAAAGGTGACAACTTGACATAGTGACAACTTGTCGGGGTGACAACTTGATGCGGACGTGAAAGGGGACAATCTGTCGGTAGCATACCCGTCAAGTTGTGCCCTTGGAGTTCTATAGGTGACAACTTGACATAGTGACAACTTGTCGGGGTGACAACTTGATGCGGACGTGAAAGGGGACAATTTTTCGGTAGCATACCCGTCAAGTTGTGCCCTTGGAGTTCTATAGGTGACAACTTGACATAGTGACAACTTGTCGGGGTGACAACTTGATGTGGACGTGAAAGGGGACAATCTGTCGGTAGCATACCCGTCAATTTGTGCCCTTGGAGTTCTAAAGGTGACAACTTGACATAGTGACAACTTGTTGGGGTGACAACTTGATGCGGACGTGAAAGGGGACAATCTGTCGGTAGCATACCCATCAAGTTGTGCCCTTGGAGTTCTAAAGGTGACAACTTGACATAGTGACAACTTGTCGGGGTGACAACTTGATGCGGACGTGAAAGGGGACAATCTGTCGGTAGCATACCCGTCAAGTTGTGCCCTTGGAGTTCTAAAGGTGACAACTTGACATAGTGACAACTTTTCGGGGTGACAACTTGATGCGGACGTGAAAGGGGACAATCTGTCGGTAGCATACCCGTCAAGTTGTGCCCTTGGAGTTCTAAAGGTGACAACTTGACATAGTGACAACTTGTCGGGGTGACAACTTGATGCGGACGTGAAAGGGGACAATCTGTCGGTAGCATACCCGTCAAGTTGTGCCCTTGGAGTTCTAAAGGTGACAACTTGACATAGTGACAACTTGTCGGGGTGACAACTTGATGCGGACGTGAAAGGGGACAATCTGTCGGTAGCATACCCGTCAAGTTGTGCCCTTGGAGTTCTATAGGTGACAACTTGACATAGTGACAACTTGTCGGGGTGACAACTTGATGCGGACGTGAAAGGGGACAATCTGTCGGTAGCATACCCATCAAGTTGTGCCCTTGGAGTTCTAAAGGTGACAACTTGACATAGTGACAACTTGTCGGGGTGACAACTTGATGCGGACGTGAAAGGGGACAATCTGTCGGTAGCATACCCGTCAAGTTGTGCCCTTGGAGTTCTATAGGTGACAACTTGTCGGGGTGACAACTTGATGCGGACGTGAAAGGGGACAATCTGTCAGTAGCATACCCATCAAGTTGTGCCCTTGGAGTTCTAAAGGTGACAACTTGACATAGTGACAACTTGTCGGGGTGACAACTTGATGCGGACGTGAAAGGGGACAATCTGTCGGTAGCATACCCGTCAAGTTGTGCCCTTGGAGTTCTAAAGGTGACAACTTGACATAGTGACAACTTTTCGGGGTGACAACTTGATGCGGACGTGAAAGGGGACAATCTGTCGGTAGCATACCCGTCAAGTTGTGCCCTTGGAGTTCTAAAGGTGACAACTTGACATAGTGACAACTTGTCGGGGTGACAACTTGATGCGGACGTGAAAGGGGACAATCTGTCGGTAGCATACCCGTCAAGTTGTGCCCTTGGAGTTCTAAAGGTGACAACTTGACATAGTGACAACTTGTCGGGGTGACAACTTGATGCGGACGTGAAAGGGGACAATCTGTCGGTAGCATACCCGTCAAGTTGTGCCCTTGGAGTTCTATAGGTGACAACTTGACATAGTGACAACTTGTCGGGGTGACAACTTGATGCGGACGTGAAAGGGGACAATCTGTCGGTAGCATACCCATCAAGTTGTGCCCTTGGAGTTCTAAAGGTGACAACTTGACATAGTGACAACTTGTCGGGGTGACAACTTGATGCGGACGTGAAAGGGGACAATCTGTCGGTAGCATACCCGTCAAGTTGTGCCCTTGGAGTTCTATAGGTGACAACTTGTCGGGGTGACAACTTGATGTGGACGTGAAAGGGGACAATCTGTCGGTAGCATACCCGTCAATTTGTGCCCTTGGAGTTCTATAGGTGACAACTTGACATAGTGACAACTTGTCGGGGTGACAACTTGATGTGGACGTGAAAGGGGACAATCTGTTGGTAGCATACCCGTCAAGTTGTGCCCTTGGAGTTCTAAAGGTGACAACTTGTCGGGGTGACAACTTGATGCGGACGTGAAAGGGGACAATCTGTCGGTAGCATACCCATCAAGTTGTGCCCTTGGAGTTCTAAAGGTGACAACTTTCATAGTGACAACTTGTCGGGGTGACAACTTGATGCGGACGTGAAAGGGGACAATCTGTCGGTAGCATACCCGTCAAGTTGTGCCCTTGGAGTTCTATAGGTGACAACTTGTCGGGGTGACAACTTGATGTGGACGTGAAAGGGGACAATCTGTCGGTAGCATACCCGTCAATTTGTGCCCTTGGAGTTCTATAGGTGACAACTTGACATAGTGACAACTTGTCGGGGTGACAACTTGATGCGGACGTGAAAGGGGACAATCTGTCGGTAGCATACCCGTCAAGTTGTGCCCTTGGAGTTCTAAAGGTGACAACTTGACATAGTGACAACTTGTCGGGGTGACAACTTGTCGGGGTGACAACTTGATGTGGACGTGAAAGGGGACAATCTGTCGGTAGCATACCCGTCAAGTTGTGCCCTTGGAGTTCTAAAGGTGACAACTTGACATAGTGACAACTTGTCGGGGTGACAACTTGATGTGGACGTGAAAGGGGACAATCTGTCGGTAGCATACCCGTCAAGTTGTGCCCTTGGAGTTCTAAAGGTGACAACTTGACGCAGAAGTGAAAGGTAGTGTACAAGACAGGTCGTAACCTCAGAGCTAGGAAGGTGACAATTTAAAGCCTGTAACCAAAATGCCGAGGTGATAACTTGACATGGTGACAACTAGACGGTGATCCACATATTATACCTAATTTAAGAAAGAACACTAGTGTTAACATGTTAAATGTTGATGAAAGTCCTGTAAAGTTCTCCTCCAAAACTATAAAAATCTTATTTAGAAAAAGTCCACCGCAATATATTGTTAGGAAAATAGTTTGTACATTCAATTGTTTATCAACTCTCTAGTGAATGTCTTCCTTTTTACTACTGTAATGCAAACAAACTTATTCAAACCAGTGTAAAGTTATATGATGAGTTATAAAAAATATAGATAAAGCAGGCAGTTCAAAATCAATGCTCCTTGAATGCCAAAGTTAATACATTTGTCTAAACATTACTTAAGAGTATAACTTTGATAAAGGAATATGCAGTATTAACTGCAAGACACCTTATTTGGCGAAAATGTGAACTCTGTGACCTACGTTATTTCCATCAGTGAATTAAATTATTGGTCTGCCATAGATAACAAGTTTGATGACTTGCGTCTTTTAAAGAAGTGCTTTACCGGCAAGAGATCTGAGGACCTCACATTATAACTGAGAGAAAATCATGAAGTCAGCCAACAACTAAACATAGGTAGTATAAAATGTCATTATTAAAATATTAAAAATACATTCATAATAAAAAATGTAAATACTTAGTACCGTAAAGTTTGCTAATACCAAAGTAAATCTTTGGTTCAATAAAATATATTTTTACACATATATTTTTAAATGTATTGTGAAACTACTTTGGTTTCATATATTTTTTTACACAAAATTTGGTTTCAAATTTTAAAATAACCCAAAGTTCTTCAGAGGCTTGTAAGCGTAAAAACTTGTTCAAATAACTTAAGAACATAATGTATATTTCTCTACAAGGTTGCAGCGACGATTTAGGACGAGGGCAAACAGAGGATAATTAAAACAACATGGGGTACAGTACCAATGCTGAAGCCCTGCTCTTGCCCCGTTGTATTTGACCTCTGCTGTTGTAATTGTTATCTCATATGACTAAACAGCTTACTCGTTGGAATTGTTTTGTTCAACTTCACAGTACCATGAGTAATAAACGGTATCAGGAAACTGACACATACTTTCTCCCTTTTAGCCCAACTTTAATGAATAAATTATTTTTTATTTATTAAATATAGAATACAAAGCACGGTCAAATGTACAGAAAATCTTGTTTACAAAAACATCCACCCAAATCCCTGTTCTGGAGGCACTACAGAATCCATTGCTACACACGTGGTTTTAAGAGGGGGAATGCCCCCTATTCCCCACCCAGGGTTATTAAGGGGCAACATATTTGGAATTTCCCCTGTTGGTCAATGCTAACTTGATAAATATATCAAGTTTGAACGAAATTGATCAGTAAATAAGAGAGAAATAGTAATTTTTGTATTCCTCATAAGAATAACATTGGACAACGTACTGCGTTTACCGCATAATGAAAATTTAAATTTTCTCCGCAACCAGCAATCGTAGATTAGCAATTCAATGTACAAAATTATTTAATTTGTTGAGTTATTTTTAATTGTGAATAGTAATATTTTTGTATACTTTTTTTTGTATAAAAAATCCAAAAAAAACTGAATATTTTCTGAACCCGTATTTTTACAGGAATTTGGGTGGTGCCATTTTGTTGGAAAATAAAATCTCTACAAACTAGTTAAGTTTAATTAAAATCGTTAGAGCGGTTTTTAGAAAATTTTGATTTTTCATGTTTTTTGGCGGTTTTCGGGGGATAATTACCCTTAAATATCAAAAATTCCAAAAAATGAAAAAAACGCCTGGGGATAATGTGGATTAGTACCTACATACCAAAATGATGATGATGATGGTAATTTCCCATGGTACCGGGCTCAGCCGCAATTAAATCAATTACATATAAAAGCCTGGACTTAATTACATGCCCATAACTTTACAAGCCCAATCATAATTTCTATCATCACAAGCATTAAGGAGCATTTGCTTTATTTAAATCGTTGAAAGATCATGAATTTGGTTGGTATCTAGAAGGAAGTTTTGGGGAAGACACCGCTTTTTATCCACATAACAAACAGTCATGCTTGCCAACAAAAGTGGTTTCTATAATTCCCTGAGAAAGTGCTACGATTTAGAAGATTGCGAATTTTCCGCATTAAAAGCTGCTTTAATATTGCTAGGTCTGATATAATTTTGCCTGAATACAAAATGTACTTTTACCATAACGACATTAACTTATGGATTTAGTCTTTCTATCTATACTCCGGCATCTTTGACTTCCTTATTACATATTATGCATATACTGTTCAAATCAGTCATTATTATTAGCTTTTGGTTATAAGGAGTGCCTAACTGTAAAGTTAACAGTTCAGATTAAAAAGTGTTTACCATTTTTAAAGGTTTCCTTCCATTTTATTTCCCTCGTTCAACAATCCATGACCTTAGCACAACTATCAGCATTTCACTGCACTTGGCACAACACAACCGAATTCCTGTACAAAAAATAAAACGTTATAACGAAACACAAAATGCTAACGAACCGCTCAATGCAATGGTTAACTGAACACTAAATTGACAAGACCCACTGTTAACGATGAATACAAACCTTATAAGATGATGTTATTAATGAACATAGGCAGTATTCAACAAGCAACGTAGGGAGGGCAGTAAACAAAAGTATAAATATGCAGTCCGACTCATACTAACAGCCAGAAGCGCCTGAGTCACGCTGCTAGGCCCGGCGTGGTGTCCGGTACGTTAATCGCTCTTTATGAAGCGATCATGTTAACAAATATATTTACTAGGCCCATAATTTTAAAGCTAATTAATATATTTATAGTTTTTGTGATAAAATTCAATCCCATGAAGCAAGATAAAATTAGTTGAAGTTACCTTTTGTTTTTCGCAGTGGCAGTTGTTTTTATATATTTAAGAATTACGGTGAAATTAAGCTGTCTACATAAAAAGTGTATAAAACTTATTTTTTTAGAATATTGTTAAGCGTACATTAAAATGTTCATTTTTTCACATTTTTGGCGCGAATATCGGCTATTTCGTATATACAAATTTTACAAATTAGGCTACTATTATTGTTTTATAACAAGAGTATAAAAATGTGAATACCTGGGCCAATCAGACCATAGACCAACGTAGGTTAAAAATTAGCATCAATCAAATTATTTCTGAACACTCTTCCCAACATTAAAAATATGCACGAACTAATTTGTACCATTCTCACTTGTCTCACTATTCTGTCTGGAGACTCTTGAGACGAGACCATATATATTACTTATCTGTTGAAAGTATACAGGATGTTGAAAAAAACATTCAGGACTTTGGGATATGATTTCTCATACAAAAATAAAGAAAAAAGTTCATATAAAGCTATGTCCTAAAACGTTTAGTTTTCCGTCTATCTTGCTGTTATGTGTTTTCCATTTAATACGGCATATCTTAGGGAAGTCTGATGATATCAAATCAAAACTTGGTACATATATTACATATAATACGACCCATTTTGGCATGAAATATTAAGATTCTACTTTGTACTATTTTAAAATGGCGGATATTTTTGTTTTCAAAGCTAAATATCTTTAAAACTGTAATATTTAGGAAAAAATCTGTAAGAATAAAAAAGCTATGTCATAGTGTCCTCAACCAATGAAATGAAGATATTGGCTATAGGATTATAAATAACTGATGAATTGTGATTGTTATAAGTTAAAACATTTTTTTAGTGAAGAAATGTCAAAAATGCATGTTTTAAATTATAAAAATCATGATATCTCTGTTATTTATTATCGTACACCTAATATCTTCCATTGTTTTTATGACAGAATGACCCAAGTTTTTTTTACAGTTTTTTCCTAAATATTACCGTTTTTAAGATATTTAGCCTTGTAAAACAAAAATGGCCACTATACGAGGTGGAGGGGATTACATTGCGTCAAAATTTAAAACCTACTTCTAAACTATCAAAACGAACACAAGAATTTTATGGAATCCATGGAATTGCGATATTAATGCAGGTACAAAAATCTATTTGCCTAAAGGGTCATCACTGTTTGAGGAAAAAATATGTTATTCCGTTCCCCTGAAATAGAAATTATATATCAAATTGATTTCGTTTCAACCTTGGTTGGGATAAACAAGCAAAGCCTACCTGCAACAAAATAGCACTGAAGGGCCTTATGTTTCCGTAATTATTAGGTTTATTATTTCCGGACATTCTTACCCCTTTATATATTATTTATACCTAGATTAGTTTTATAAGTAGAGAATATAATTATATTAGAACTACACTAATCCGACTTTAGATGGTCCGACTCCTCGCTTACCGACCGTGCTGTTATCGGTGTTAGATGTAAACAGACCATGTAAAACAACCACTCACGCAACTAACTTTCTACTTATGATGTATATAATTTAAAATGTTGAACAAGTCAATATAAAATTAATAATAAAATGTTATATATTTTTATTTGACCTGAGATTGTCCATGATGCAATGAAATGTGTCAGTATCTAACTACTTCAATAACGAAAGACGTTCTTGTGCTGCCATTCCAGTGCTTTTGACAATGATAACAGTTAGGAGATTTAAGATACGAAATAATACATTAATACAAGTTAAAGCAGCGAGAGGAGAGCTAATTTTGACCACTATGCTCGTAACGTTTCCATGAAGATCGTCAAGACGAATTGGCAACAGTGGTGGCAGCGAAATAACGCGAAATATTTATGAAGTATCATAGCTGGCAGTCATTTGGCTGCTAGACATACATGGAGCGCCGAATCAAATGTAAACTTAGGGCAGTCAAATTACATGGGTTTTGATACACATAGTTATAATAAAAAAATTATGAAAATAAGTTAATAGTTATATTAATAACGTAATTTTGAGTAACAATACACGTTAAAACTTAAACATACTCTAACCTTTGAGGTGGCAGCTACTTATCCGAAATTCTTACGGCAGCTGAACAGATAGTGAGATTTATTTATATATATATCTATACAAATATACAAAATTGAACAAATAGTGTTTTTGACATCTGGGGACCTCAAAACAAAAATTTATCATGTCTCGGGCTTATTTACCATGCCACCTACGATAATAGCTTCTACCCTATAGGGGAAATTCGCTAAAACTATGGCAGTTGGGTGTGCTGCATTCTGTGGTTATCCCGTGGAACTACTACGAATCAAGATCAGCTGTTTGTATTTTCATCAGCTTAAAAAAAATACCCCCATCGCAGCAAACCTGTGTAGTAAGCGAATTTCCAATGCATATATATGTGTCTCACTACTACATAGGGCTACTTACCAAGTTTTACAAAAATAAATTCATAAATAAGTGATATATAGCATTTTATTTATTATCCATAAGAATAACATTATGGCTGAGTACGCAGGTTTGCTGCAACGAGGAAGATAAAAAATGTATATTTTTGCTATCAATATAACTCAACCCGGTGAAGCTACATACCAAGTTTTATTAATTTAGGTTCATAACTAAGGGAGATATAAAACATTACTTATTCTCCATATGAATAACATGGGAGCCGATTATGCAGGTTTGCTGCTACGGGGATAATCAACAATAAATAAGTTTTTTGTGCAAATATCAACATACGACAACTAGTTGAAGCCACATACCAAGTTTCATCAATATACATTCATAAATAATCGATAAGGATAACATAAGGATAACATTGGACAACGTACTGTGTTTATCACTTTGAATATCTCTGCAACGGTTGGACGTAGAACAACAATTAAAATGCCAAAACGATTGATTTCTAGAGCTAAACTGAAATAAAAGAAACTGAGGTAAAAAGAAATGTGAAGTTTTTAGTAAAATTATCTGAGGAAAATCCAAAAACCTTTTTCCCATAAGATTAACATGGAAAATTTTATGGACACGTTTTTGACTTTTCTCTACAACCACCTAACCTAGGTTAATGATTAAAATTACCAAATTATTTGTTTTTTTAAGCTCTATAAAATGGCTATAACTAAAATTGAGTGTTTTTAAAATTTTAGGGAAAAAATTCAAAAAACTGATTTTTGGGAAATTTAAAATCTCATAAAACCCCCTTCCCATAGTCCGATCGATCTGGTTTTCGAACTTAAAGTCATAAATGTTACTCTACACATTTGTGCCAAATTTCATCAAAATCGGGCGTTTCTTTCAAAAGTTATTGCGAAAACGGACACATATACATATATATATAAATAAATATATGTATACATATATATAAATTTGAACAAATAGTGTTTTTGGCATCTGGGGACCTCAAAACAAAAAGTTATAATGGTCTTGGCTTAAGTCTTACCATGCCACCTACGGTAATAGCTTCTTCCCTATAGGGGAATTTGCTAAAAATGCCCATAAGGAATACTTGGGAACTTTTTGGGATCTCTCGCGAAGCCCTAAGGTCAGATCAGATGAAAACCATTTAGTTTTCCTATTTTATGCCTAAAGAATCAATGTACACAATTTAAGCTCTCTAAGTAAATAGGAAGTAGGAGAATTCGTTCTGAGTGAGTGAGTGAGTGAGTCAGTCAGTCAGTGAGTGAGGGCTTTGCCTCTTATAGGTATAGATTAAACAGATGTAAAATTTAAACGAGTTCGCATGCAGCACGCTGATGTTAGGGAAATGAATTTCCGCATTATAAACTTTAACAATCAAATAATGAGTTTAAACGATTTGTGTGATTTTTAGCAAAATGGAAAATATTATATTTATGGCTGTTCTGATCGGTATGGGGTATTAGGAGTGATATATTTACATCAAGATATGAAAAACAGCCTTTACCAATGTAAAATCTCCATAAGACAACGCACTGTGTTTACTCAATCTTTATTTTCTTTTATAACTCAGTAAATATTGGTGCTAGAATGATGGGAGAGTGTTTAAAATTTCATCCTTTTTAATTCATATCACGTAATATGCCTTACGTTTACATTAGGGGCTTTTTTGACCCTTTTTGGGCCCGAAAACTCAAAATTCAAAATTTAAAATCCCAATTACAGAAAGGAATGTCCCTACCAAATTTGAAGTAAATCGGACAACAAATGTGACCACTAGAGTGCAAACATATATATATATAATTTTGAACGACCCCCCAAAACGTGTTCAGGGGGTCACGTTAGGAACTTCTATGGTGATCCCGGGCTTAAGTTTCACCGTGCGAGTCATGCTAATAGTTCACTTTTCCATAGGAAATTCACTAATAATTGTATCAATGTGATCCAAATAAAAACAATTTTTGTTGTAAAAGTACATCTATATTCAAATTCAAATTCAAATAATCTTTATTCATCGAACAGTATTTACAATACATTGAATAGTGTCATATATTTAAATCTAAATTATAGAGTTTTCAATTCAAACTAATTGTATTAGTTTTGATCTGAAAACAACTTTATTCATTTAATGAAGATGAGATTACCAAGAAAAACAAGAAATTAATTAGTTTATGATATCTAAAATTATTGCGATGTTTTACTTTGCATGACCTTTTTAGGTTCTTATCTCGTCATACTTTTCGTTAACTGACCTGACCCAGAAAGATTGGGTTTTTCTTTGGTGCATTTAAAAGGTTGGAAAAGATCATTTGATTTTGCAGAATAGGTTAGAGATTTAAAAACAAAGTTTGAAATGCCAAGGGTATCTCCAATTAGTAACATAAAAAATAGGCTCTTAAACAAATTTTATTAGTACATTTAAAGTAACTCGGAATATGTCCTTTATCCAGAGACGCGCTCTACAGTCTTTTAAAATGTTTCCTCGACGTTCAACCTCAGTATGTTAACAATAAGCAAAGTAGACTTACTTTGCTTATTTATTTATTCAGGCTTTAAAACCACTCACTCACGCTCATACATAATATTATACAAAGTGTGTTACTTTTCAATATTTTGTTAGCGAATTTCCCCTATAAGGAAGACGCTATTACCGTAGGGCATGGTAAGACTTAAGCCCAAGACCATGATAACTTTTCGTTTTGAGGTCCCCAGATGCCAAAAACACTACTCGTTCAAATTTGTATATTTGTATATATATATATGAGTCCGTTACTGCGATAACTTTTGAAAAAAAACGCCCGATTTTGATGAAATTTGGCACAAATGTGTAGAGTAACATTTATGACTTTAATTTTGAAAACCAGATCGATCGGACTATGGGAAGGGGGTTTTATGAGGTTTTTAAATTTCCCAAAAATCAGTTTTTTGAATTTTTTCCCTAAAATTTTAAAAACACTCAATTTTAGTTATAACCATTTTATAGAGCTTAAAAAACAAATAATTTGGTAATTTGAATCATTAAACTAGGTTAAGTGGTTGTAGAGAAAAGTCAAAAAACGTGTCCATAAAATTTTCCATGTTAATCTTATGGGAAAAAGGTTTTTGGATTTTCCTCAGATAATTTTACTAAAAACTTCACATTTCTCTGTACCAATCAGTTTAGCTCTAGAAAAAATCGTTTGGCGTTTTAATTGTTGTTTTACATCCAACCGTTGCAGAGATATTCAAAGTGCTAAACACAGTACGTTGTCCAATGTTATCCTTATGGAGAATAAATAAAATTTGATATCTCGATTATTTATAAATGTATATTGATGAAACTTGGTATGTGGCTTCAACTAGTTGTGGTATATTGATATTTGCACAAAAAACTTATTTATTGTTGATTATCCCCGTAGCAGCAAACCTGCATTCTCGGCCACCATGATATTCATATGGAGAATAAGTAAAGTTGTGTACCTCCCTTAATTAGGAACCTAAATTAATAGAACTTGGTATGTAGCTTGACCTGGTTCAGTTATATTGATAATTGCAAAAAGAAACACATTTTTTATCTTCCTCGTTGCAGCAAACCTGCGTCCTCAACCCTAATGAGATTCTTATAGAATAAAATAAAATGTTAGATATCACTTGTTTACGAATGTATTTTTGTGAAACTTGGTAATTGGCTTTATGTAGTAGTGAGACATATATATAAGCATTGAAAACTCGCTAAGTACGCAGGTTTGCTGTGACGGGGGTATTTATGTTTATAGTCAACTTTGAAAATCTGTTTTTACTTGAAATAAATCCCACTGCATCATCAGATGTTTAGTGTTCAATACAATTAAAATCATCCTCCATGTTAATCTTTTAGTCAAAGAAAAAACTTTAGGGGCTGTTTATGTTCAAGAGATTTCATACCTTCAATCTTTTTTAATTAGGGTGGAAACAACTACAGGTTGGGCATCCAACAACACTAAAAACATCAAAATAGGTTAAAAATTGTTGGAGGAGTCGAAATAACAAAAATTGCAAGGGTATAAATAATTAGAGATTTGACTATGGGTGTGATAATTAAATAATTTGTGTGCTAAAATGATTTAATAAAATATTCTTTCCTACTACGGAAGAAACCCTCTTCACCAACTTCCACAGGGCTGGTATTCAGAGCAGACAACAATAAATGTTGGATAAAACAAAAATCAGGGTAATGTTTCAGAATATACATTAATGCTGAAATTTATCGGAAAAATATATAAGAAGCTCTCATAGAAGTCTACAAAGTGTAAGAATATGTATCACTAGTGGCTTAAAGGGGCCAAAGCCCCTAACCTTGCTCCAATAGTCTGCCACATCTGGCTCTTTTAGCGAATTTCCCCTTTAGGGAAGAAGCTATTACCGTAGGTCTCATGGTAAGACTTAAGCCCGAGACCATGATAACTTTTCGTTTTGAGGTCCCCAGATGCCAAAAACACTATTCGTTCAAATTTATATATATGTATATATATATATATATATATGTCCGTTACCGCGATAACTTTTGAAAGAAACACCCGATTTTGATGAAATTTGGCACAAATGTGGAGAGTAGCATTTATGACTTTAAGTTCGAAAACCAGATCGATCGCACTATGGGAAGGGGGTTTTATGGGGGTTTACAATTTTCCAAAAATCGGTTCTTTGCTAATTTGACCCCAAAATGTTAAAAGCACTCAATTTTGGTTATAGCCATTTTAAAGAGCTTAAAAAACAAATAATTTAGTATATTGAATCATTAACCTAGGTTAAGTGGTTGCGGAGAAAATAAAAAAAAACGTGTCCCATGTTAATCTTATGGTAAAAAGGTTTTTAGATTTTTCTCAGATAGTTTTACTAAAAACTTCACATTCCTGTTTATTAATGTGTTTAGCTCAGCAAAACAAACATTTTGGTGTTTTAATCGTTGTTCTACGTCCAACCGTTGCAGAGATATTCAAAGTGCTAAACACAGTACGTTGTCCAATGTTATCCTTATGGAGAATAAATAAAATTCTATATCTCGATTATTTATGAATGTATATTGATGAAACTTGGTATATGGCTTCAACTAGTTGTGGTATATTGATATTAGCACAAAAGACAAGTTTTTTGTTGATAGTCCCCGTAGCAGCAAACCTGCATACTCGGCCCCAATGTTATTCATATGGAGAATAAGTAAAGTTGTATATCTCCCTTAATTATGAACCTACAATAAGAGAACTTGGTATGTAGCTTCACCTGGTTCAGTTGTATTGATAATTGCAAAAAAAACATTACTTATCTTCCTCGTTGCAGCAAACCTGCGTCCTCAACCCTAATGTTATTCTTATGGAGAATAAATAAAATGCTATATATCACTTATTTATGGATGTATTTTTGTGATACTTGGTAAATAGCTCTATGTAGTAGTGAGTCACATATATATGCATTGGAAATTCGCTGAGTACGCAGGTTTGCTGCGACGGGGGTATTACACTTTTACGTACTGATGAAAATAAAACAATTTAAGTAGGATCACGTGTTTTAATGTAAACAAAGTAGGCATTTTAAATCCCCACGCTTTTCTTATAGGGGATGTTTTATGCTATTTTTCGTTTGCTGGTAACCTTTTAGAAATACTGCTATTTTTCCCGAGTCCCTGGGATCAAGACCTTTAAGAGGGAGAGCAGCCATGTTGGATTTTACCTCCATAAGAACAATGTTAAACTTAAAACCATATATCTCGCTTATTTATCAACATACGATTATGAGAGATGTCTCAAAGGTATTTTGAAGACGCAGGTTAATTGCTCGTTATTTTCTAAATAAATTAATACATTTCCAAAAATATAGTAATTTAAAGTCTATATTTTTATGCATATTTTGTAGTTTTTCCTAGTCATTCAAAAATAAAACTCCCAGCAAACACTAATCAAAATTTTATAAAGATTCAAACAAAATTTACTCCAAATCAATAGGTCAAACAGTAACAAAAAAATATGCTTTTCAGTAAAGACATGTTTTGTGCGTTTTAACATTGAAATAGCCCGTAGCGCTAGGGTCAGCGACGATATTTCTTCTGACTCTAACGTCCTCTTAATTATTTGCCAAACTCTCACAATTTTAACTTAAAAATTGTGCTTACATAATTATATATAAAGATATGAATGTGGGCCAGTGTCTTACTTAGAACACTGTTGTGGCCCACACCACCAGACCTGCCCAGGGGCCCGTAAAAGCTGAATTCGGCCCTGTGTATGCAGGTTTTAATATCAAAACTTCAGTGCTTTACTTTTGTTATTTAGACATAAATTTCAACAGCAATACTCCTACAATACTCCTCATCAGTCAAGTCATTAAACACGTTTCACTTTCATTTCTTAGTAACTACTTACATTACGTTTTCACTCCCGTTAACTTTGTGAGTCGTTTGCGTAGCGGTCAAGGTGACTGACTCAGAAACCGGGGCAGCCGCTCTGTTGCGGGCTTGAGTCCCAGTCCTGACTCGTAAATGTTATTAGTACTGACCAACTTGTACTAATACGGTAAACCCTTTGTCTTGCTGGAAGTATATGTGGAAGGGCAAAGTAAGGTAAATAGAGGCTACCGGTTGATGTAAGAGGTTTCTTAAAAACAATTCATTTTAATTTTGGAGGAAAAATAAAACAAAAACCAGTAATCACAAAAGAACACTTTATCACTATAGTTATCCATCGTGATATTGTCCTAAATAAATAAACACATCTTCAAATCAGTTAAAAAAATTGTTAAAGGGAAGTAACCAAATTTATACTGTGCAGATTTCATAAATAAATACATTAACCTGTACGGAGATGTTTTCTTTTGAGTAAACCACGGGAATTGAAATGAGGTAATTTCTGTAATGGACAGTTAAATTTCCATATTCGCAATTATGGGGGCACTTGGACCAGGACCCCATAATTTGTTGTCTAATCTGGAGTTGTTAAAAGCAAATTCTATATTTTTGCTGATAAAGGAGAGTTAAACCAAATAATTAATTAGTTTTCAAGCTGTTCAAAAGAAGACCTTCCAAAGAAAACTATGTCTCCAATTGCCTGAGCGTCTCAGCAACCAAATTTGGTAAGTCTGCTAATGTCTGAGCCTTCACTAGAGAGCACTTTAGTGTCATCTGCAAAAAGAACTAACTCATTCTGAACACTATTTGGTAGGTCATTATTATAGAATAAGAAAAAATACCGGTCCCAAAATTGATCCTTGAAGAATACCGTAATTAACGTTCAGAGTGATATTTCAAACCATTTTCGGCATTTTCTAAGACAAGTGTTCGTTGTTTGCGATTTGTTAAATATGACTTATCCATCTGAGATAGTTTCCTCTAATGCCAATTTGACCCAGTTTAGCGACCAATAAATCATGCTTAACACATTAAAGTGCCTTGGATAGATCATAAGTCATAAGTCACTTTATTCGTTTCAATAGTTTACAACTTTGAACACGTCAATCAACAACAACATCAGTAAAAACAAATAAAAAATCACACTACACATGAAATCACAAACTCACATCCATATAGTTTTGTTTTACTATATCAGAATAAAAGAAAAACTAAATAAATAAATAATAATAATAAAATAAACATCATTCCATAGAGTAGGTCACCCGACTTCACTCATTAGGTAGGGACTCTCTACAAGAAAATTCTTTAACCATCCTTTTAAAAGTAATTACGTTATTTTCTGCCCTGATTTGAGCTGGCAATCTATTATAAATCCTTACACATAAGTAAGAGGGCCCTTTCTCAAAACGTTTTGTCGAATGACTAGTTACTGACAGCATGTTTCGTGATCTTGTAGGGTATTCATGAAAGTGTCCGTTAGTTACAAACTCAAACCAATTTTGTTTTACAAATACACACACCTCATACCCAACAAGACCCGCTAATGTCAAAATATTAAAAAGTTTAAATAGGTGTCTACATGGCTGAGATTGTTAAAGCCACCCATTGCTCGCAGACACTATTTCTGAAGAATAAAAACCCTATTATAATTGTGATTGCTTGAGAAACCCCAAAACATTATACCATATCTAAGGACGGACTCAACATGTGAGAAATAAACTGCTCGCAAGATCTCAATACTACACACCTTTGAGAGACGTCTTAGTTCGTAACATATGGGTTTTAGTCTCTTGCATACATATTCAACATGAGAGCACCAGGTTAGATCACAGAATACTCCAGCAGTCCTCCAAGGCAACCTAGTTACTGTTCACAAAATTTTTCAACGCTGTCTTTGTGTTCTTGTTTTTTCTAAAGCCAAATTGGAAAAAAATATAAATATGGTTTACTTATCGCAGATAAGTAGTGTTAGAAAATTAGTGATATTATACACTCTTTCAAAGATTTTTGAAATATTAGAAAGAAAAGCCACTGGTCTGTAGTTCCCCAGACTCACTTCCCCCTTATTTTCGTACTCTAGTAAAAAGCAATCAGACTGATTACAAAATTTGATTACAGAGTCTCTTACATGTAATCTTGGAGGGAGCTCAAAATATTGGTCCTGCCTTGCAATTATTAAAGAATTGAAGTCCTTTTGTGTGTCAAAATCAAAATTGCTTATGGTAGTGATATCCATTCACACAGTACAAGGTCGAGAAACCTCTACAGAGAAGATCAACACAACACAGGGGCGGATCCAGAGGTCATGTTTGGGGGGGGTTACCTGAAAGTTACCCCTCCCCCTCCCCCCTGGGTGGTCTCTGGCACCACCATTATTTTGTTTAACTATATGAAATTGTACAGTGAATGAAAGGGATGAAAGTAAGTTAACATAATATATCAATAACCTTGTACTCAAGGAAAAAAGCAATCCTAACTTTATTAACAAGCTAAACAAAAATTAACCATAGTTCTACTGCGCCCGACCGTAAATAAAAGTAACAAATATTTAGGCATTACACTTTTTTCTACGTCATCTGTAGGCGTCTAAGAACAAGTAAGATGCCTAAATAAATTATTTATTTTAGTAGTAACCACACAAAAAACTATTTACAAAACATATTTGAAATATGCAATACTGAACTAAACTACGCGAAGATACAATGAGGAATGAGGGTGTCAGCCAAGACAACTACTCAAAAATAAAAATGTCGTACCACATTTTTACAAAATAAAATACTTGGCGTATGAGCTTCCAAGCACATTTCTTAGTAACTACTGACATTACGCAATTTAATCTTTGGTTCCTCTTATTCCATTACATATAGTTCGAGGCACTTTTAGCTTCTAGCCTAGCCACTGGATATGTATTGCCTAGCAACGGATTACGCAGTTTTACACAAAAATCAAACCTAACCTGTAAACAAAACACAGCTGACAGCAAACGACGGTAAGCGGGCAAAATCCAGAAAAAAATAATCACTGAATACAATTATAGCAACCTTTGCTGTGTGTGGCTAAAATCTATCTCCAAGACCATGTTGAAAACACTGAATTTCGGTCTGCCAACTGGCAAAACTGCAACAACTTCGCGATACTCGGGAAAATCCATGATTTTGTAAGTCGTTTTTAGGTGAAAGACGTGGATCTAAGTAATGTGTTGTATGCTAAAATGGAAGTTTAAAAGTTCACCTGTCTAATGGTGTATACAACGATCACTGTGCTCACTGGGTATATACGTTATTCCGTTTATCGAACGTTTAGGAGCATTAGTTTGAATTTTAATGTAAGAATGTAGACGGGAGGGGCAAAATTTGACTCTCGGAACCGAAAAACGGGGTTTCAGAAGCCTTTTGCTACTTACATTTTCATTCGGATTTGTTCAAACTTTCATTGAATGCCTCAATAATAAAATAAAACACAATAATTCTTAGAATTGGGGGGGGGCGACCGTCCCTACCGCCAGCCTCTTAGATCTGCCCCTGACATAACATTGCTGTGGTTGACAAGGCTGGAGCAAAGATTCCGAATAGTTTTCCCAACCTCTTAAATGGCTTGTTGACAACTCAAATTTAGTCAAACGGCGTTAATAGAAAACTCTTTTTAGTTTTGAGAAGTTGATTGACTGATGTATTCGACAGTGAATGCTGGTTGAGAGCTCACAGTTTTCCCTGGGTTTTGCTGCTCCACAGTTGAGCGAGTGGGATCTTGATGTTGTGTGTGTGATTTTGATAGCTCAAGCCAATTTGGCGGATTTAAATAATCAAGAGAACTCAGACTTTGACTCTTGCAACAGGACTGACACGATCTTCCTCAAATTTTTACTCTTGCATTACTGCATTGTACACTGCAACTATAAATAAATAAAATTTGTATACTCTTTTACATATATATTAGTGGTTTCTCTCAATTTAAAATTCTTTATTCACTATGCAAATATTACTCACTCTCTAAAGTTGCTCATTCCTAACCTTTAACTTAAAACTGATAAAAAAAATTGAGAGATTATACAGAGCAAAGGTCAAAGAGATAAATATTTGCCTATTCAGATATAGACACGAGGAGGTTTAATTTACGAAGATAACCACTATCCCTAGTCAGAGGTTTGTGGGAAAACTGTTCTTTACATACTTCAAATTCGTATTACTGGGGGGACCGAGCCATGCTCAGTGATACTTGATTAGTTTCTGTGGGGTTAAAAAACTCAATAAATAAATGTATGGTTATATCATTTACAAGAAATCTTCTAATTGAATGCGGTACTCAATGTTAGTTACCAATGCTAATTAATTATCTCCCCATTTTATGTCAGTATATGAAATAGCACTGTATACGTTTTTTCACCATCCCCCCTCAGCCAGTAAAAGCAGATTTACTTCACTCAGTTGCCTCTTTTCCGAGTATTAGAGTCACTCAATTTTTTATTATAGCTAAATCTAACTTCATGTAGTATTTCTGTATGTACACACATCTGGTTAATTTGAATATGTCCACTCTATTTACATACCATTTATTCAATGGTTTAGTCACTGTTTTATAGAAATCAGTCATTGATATTTTACCATGTGTAAGTATTTCTTTGATAGTTTTCACGATCGAGGTTAATAACATAAAGAGATCTCATCTGGGGTAAAAAAGTGAAGCCTACATGCTGACTGCTATTTTACTCAGGTAAGCAATAAAATCCTACCTTCATAACTTATATGTTTGTCAGCAGACTGTCATATAACGTGTGAAGAAAATATATGATTAATTACCATATTGATTGCCATGGAATCAGAGTTGACAGAGGGGCAAAATGGCGGTCAACCATATAGGCTAACTACACTTTTTTACCCCAGACGAGAGCTCTAGATATATTAACCTCGTTGGTTTACACTTGTTATTTACTCTCTGTAAGTATGATTTTTTAAAATTTTTAACTCTATAAGCCCAATGTTAACATTTCCAATTTTAGAAATGAGTTTTTTTAACAAAATATGAATTTTTCCGAGGTTAAGAATTTCACCAATAATAAATTTCCGAGATCCAGAACCCCCTAATCCCAAAGTTTAAGCTAAAAAAAGTTTCTGCTGGATTCCGAAATAAAATTTTCAAACAAACAAACAGACATTACTTGTATTAGAGTATATCTACTGTATTGTTTAGGACTTTAACAAGATATGTCAATGGTGGATAAATTGTATTGTAAGAAACAGTATTCTTAGTAATATCACAGGTAAAGGAACCTCTATATCTTTGAAAGTACTACGCAAAGCATTTAAAATTTGTTACTTACCCTTTTAAAATAAATGAAAACGGGACACAGTTTTTGTTTATTTCTGTTCAATTGTTTTATTCAAATATAAAGGTTCATGAGAGAGTTCAAATCCAAATGAAATTCTGTAATAATTACACCCCTATTTATCTAATCACTCAGTAATTTGGATGAACAGGATGCGGTTTATAGAAGAGATTGATCCAATTGAACAATCAAATCATTGTTCTTTGCTGCAGTATTTATCTGCTAGTTAGCCTCTTGTAAGAGCACCAGGTCCAAAGCTTACTAATATGGTTGGTTAATAGTAACTCCTTTCTCTTTTCAACTTTTAAATATATTTCTCAAATACATTTACACATACACATACTCTTTATTTTATTTTTCTTATTGGAACTTTTTTAATTCTTAACTTTTAGATTGAAACTAATTATATATATTTGGATTACTGTACCACCTTATAAATACCCCCGTCGCAGCAAACCTGCGTACTCAGCGAATTTCCTATGTATGAATGTATTTCTTACTACCGCATAAAGCCACTTACCAAGTTTCATAAAAATACTTAAATAAATATCTGATATATAGCATTTTATTTATTCTCCATAAGAATAACATTAGGGCTGAGAACGCAGGTTTGCTGCAACGAGGAAGATAAAAATATTTTTTTGTTGCAATTATCAATATAACTCAACCAGGTGAAGCTACATACCAAGTTTTAATGATTTATGTTCATAATTAAGGGAGATAATAAAGCTTTACGTATTCTCCATAAGAATAACATTAGGGATGAGTATGCAGGTTTGCTGCTAAGAGGATTATCAACAAAAAATAAATTTTTTGTGCAAATATCAATATACCAGTTCTAGGTGAAGCCACCTACCAAGTTTCATCAATATACCTTCATAAATAATCGAGATATCAAATTTTAAATATTCTCCATAAGGATAACATTGGACACCGTACTGTGTTTAGCACTTTGAATATCTCGGCAACGGTTGGACGTACAATTTAAACACCAAAATTATTGTTTTGTAGATCTAAACTGATTGATAAAAGCAAATGTGATGTTTACAGTAAAATTAATTAAGGAAAAGCTAAGAACCATTTTCCCATAAGATTAACATGGGAGATTTGATGAATACGTTTTTTGGATTTTCTCCGCAACCACTTAACCTAGGTTCATGATTCAAAATACTATATTAGTTGTTTTTTAAGATCTATAAAATGGTTAAAACAAAATTGTGTATTTTAAAATTTCAGGGTGAAAAGTGCAAAAAACTGATTTTTGGAAAATTTTGAAACCCCATAAACCCCCTTTCCCATGGTCCGATTTTTCTGGTTTTCAAACTTAAAGTCATGAATGTCACTTTACACATTTGAACCAAATTCCATCAAAATCAGACGTTTTTTACTCAAGTTATCGCATTCACGGACATATATATATATATATACATATACATATATATATCTAGATATACATATATATAGATATATATATACATGGATATATATATATACATATATATAAATTTGAACGAATAGTGTTTTTGGCATCTGGGGACCTCAAAACAAAAAGTTATCATGGTCTCGGGCTTAAGTCTTACCATGAGACCTACGGTAATAGCTTCTTCCCTATAGGGGAAATTTGCTAAAAAGTAAATGGGGAAATATAAACTAACATTAAATGAAAACTAAAAACAATATTTTATAGTTGCTGTCTTATCTGTTTGCCTTCTATTCGTTTGATACCAAACTTGTCATTCTTTTTTTTATGAGTAGTGAATAGTTTCCAACACGAACCAATACTGAATTCACCCAAATAAAAATAAGAGCTTCATTGGTGAAAATGTAAAACTGAAAAGGTTTGATCATAAAAAAGTATGAGACGAATAAAGGTTTAATGTATTAACAAAAAAGAGGGTTGGAAATGGTTTAATTTTTATTGATAGACATAAAATTAATAAAAATACAATACTAAAAAATGGAAGCATCTTATATCACTAATATTTAATTAAAATACTTGCAACAATATTATATTTTAACATATAACAAGACTGTTAGATTAGAAACTATAATTGTACCCAAATGTATGATTGAGTTACCGTATAATCACTAGGATGTATTGAAGATGAAGAAATAAAATAATATTCTTGATTAGTTCAGAATACGAAGGCTTCTAAGATGTCTAATGTCGTCAAACATAACTTAGCTTCCTGAAGCTCTGATATAATTGTTGCTCCCAGTTGTACGAGGGTCATCCAGAAAGTAAAGAACGTTTGCTTGCTGCGTCTAGCACAGCTCCCTCATCACCGCCATTGCGTGTGCGGCAGTCCACTCATCTCTCCACCAAAGTCTGAGCCGAGTCTCGTTGCTGTGCGGTCACACGTCTTATTTCTACAGCGATTCAAAATGGCGGCGGCAATCGAAAATCTCGCCAAATCTAAGATAAGCAGTGTCAATCGGTCTCTCAGTAAAAAAATGTCCATACCGAAGAAATTTTTAGAAAAACACCAAAGAAAGTTAATGATGAAAGTGCAAAAAAACAAATCTTTAAAATTGATGTAATGTGCTAAGATTTTAGTAGCTGTTTTCCTCCAATCTTCTCTCAAGTCTTTCTTTCAAATCGTCTTTTGCGAGCAGTGACCTGCCACTCCGATCCTCGTCGTGCATAATGGATTTTATTCCATTAATCCTGTTGCACCATTTTTCCCCCTGAAAACTCGACTTGAAGACTTGTTTGCACTTTCACCACCAATTCTATTTGGTGTTTTTCTAAAAAATTTGATGGTCTAGACATTTTTTAACTCAGAAACCGAATAAAACTGCTTTTCCCATATTTGGCGCGATTTTCGATTGCCAGCGCCATTTTGAATCGCTGTAGAAATAAGACGTGTGACCGCACAGCAACGAGACTCGGCTCAGACTTTAGTGGAGAGGTGAGTGGACTTCCGCACACGCAATGGCGGTGATGGGGGAGCTGTGCTAGACGCAGCAAGCAAACGTTCTTTACTTTCTGGATGACCCTCGTATCATCGCGATATTAGTTTAACACTATTGTTAGCTTAGCTTTATCCAGTTTTCCGCATTTTTTGTTCCATGAAAATTATTTTAAAACATCTCAAACTCATTGTTATAGGCTTCACCCTGCATTCCCTGTGAAAAACCAAACAAGAACATGCAACTCTGTCAGAAGTCACAGGCCAATGGAGGGAAGGCCTGCCTGGAACAGGCCATTGCACCAACACCAACGCTTTTGCTCACAGCCCTGTGCTTGAAATTACTTCAGATGTCATGAGTACGGAAATGGTTTGCACTAAATCTTTTTCTGTTGAATTCTGCTCCAGAGAAGGAAGTCTGAGGAAAGGCCCTACTTCAGGAAAGGCAGCCTTGTGTGGTATACGGAGGGCTCTCTCATTGAAGGAAAATCTGACTACGGGGTGTACAGTGAATCACCCAGAACAGAACTCTGCACAAGTCTGGGACAACACTGTACTATTTTTCAAGCATAAATTTGTGGCATCATGGTTTGTGCCAATCTAGGCCTTGCCAGACGCTATTGCGACAAGCATATAGCAGTAATCTTGTCAGATTTTCAGGCTGCCCTCAAGGCTCTTGACTCCAACGAAATCAAGTCAAAATTAGTGTGGGAATGTTACAACGCACTCAGTGAACTCGCAACACGAAACTCGGTGCATCTTGGTTGGGTTCCTTAGGCATAGGTTATGGCAATGAGTGTGCAGATAAGCTTGCTAAAAGAGGTTCCGGTATGTCATTCTTTGGTCCAGAGCCAAGCTGTGGCATAAGTAAAACAACTGCTTTTCACACGATCGACAAATGGTCTAGGGACTTACATCGCCAGCAATGGCAGTGTTACTCTGGTCAAGCACTTGGCAAAAGGCTGCTAGCAGACACTAGCTCTTACTTCACTAACTGGTTGGTGAGGTTGGGCAGAGGTCGGGTTAAGCAGGCGATTGCTTTGATAACTGGACACGGCCATTTCATGAAACATCTCCACACTCTTGGACTTAGAAATGAAAGTCAGGTGTGTAGGCTTTGCAATCAGTCTGAAGAGACTGCCAAGCACATCATACTGGATTGCGGGGAAGGAGAAGGGCTCTGTTTGGTTGCAAGTAACCAGGTGATGAATGGGACGATGGTATTGGGAAAAAACTTCTGGATCTCGTAAAGGGTACGGGCTTTGGTTTTCCCAACTAAGGTATTAGGGACACACAATAAGCTTCGGTTGACGTGTGAGGATCTTTGAATCTTTGGATCTCTGAATCCGTCCCTTCAACAACACATAAACATAAACATATTCTCTGTCAGAGGTGACTTGGAGGTGCGGACAATAATTGCTCAGAGCAGATGGCTGAACTGTCAATTTTAAGCCTATCAGCTCGGCTTCCGAAATTAAAAACCATTATCAGATCAGATTGATGAGAAAATTTCATGATAATCCAGGTGTACTGAAAGGTGGGAAAGATCAAAGGAAAAAAAAACTACTGTTCATTGCAAGCTGTGAGCACATTTTAACCTTTCAAAATGGGCCCCATAGCTCTTCAGGGTTGGGTGCCCTTGGGTAGTGCCTTATTGCCCTGTTCGTTATGGCTCTGATAAATACTCTCCTCATCCTATATATCAATATGCTAGGGGTTTTTCTTCACAGTCATAATTCACGGCTGGACGGATTTTAATATTTGAAGTGTCAAATTAAAGGTATTTTTAAGTAGATTTGTCAACACGTCTCAGAATTTTAAGAAAGGCAACACTTAAATACAGTTAAGAGCTGAATTTTCGGAACAGTGGTGATATCCGACGGCGGAATTCTAAATTATGTTGTTATCATCCGTTTTAATATAAGATGTTTTGTTATGTTTGTTGACAACTGAAGTAACCTTTCATTAGGTACAAACTTGCTCAGATTCGAGCAGCAGGACAAATAGTGAAATTAATTGTGATATCGTATAAGAGGAGATTGAACTATTTTAAGGTTGTTTCTTTAAAAATAAACGCAATACCTTAATATTGTTTATTACCTAGTTGGTTTTCCCTGATATTTTTGGAGCAGGTTTCATGAGTGAATCAAAATAACTTTAAATATAATCTATTTTCATGAAGGTTTATTTTACATTATCAACGTTATTATAACTCAAGCTACATGTAACTATTATATTGATAATCATTTTAAAGTTATTGACAGATACACATTTTGTCGGAATGATATAAAAAAATACTGGATCTTAATTTTAACTTGTATAGAATAATCAATTGTGTTAACACAATCCAGCTTAACTCTTATCTAAATTTTCTTCTTGTGTTTTATCCTTAGACTATTAGCCTTTATCTCAGTAATGGTAAGTTTCAAAACTCGTAAAAAGGAATATTTTGTACCTGTTATAAAAATATTGGTTGATATTATTTAAAAATGTAAAATTTGTAAAATAATGGTTTGGTTTACAACCTTTATTTTTTTTAATTTCAATAAAGAATCTTATCAAGAAGGATTTTCATTCAGGTACTGCATGAGGTTGTTGGGAGTGAGACTTAACAGTTTGTTCCTATCCAAAAGACCCAAGTAAGATTAAGTCTTATTATACTGTATAAATAGTTTCCCCTGTGGAGTCTATACGTAGTTGAACACACACAGTGTCAATATATCCGCAGTACATGACATTTCACATCTTATCAGGATGGTTTTAGCAATCTTGCAGCCAGAGAATAATGTGGAAATGTATCGATATCAATGAGTAAACCAAGTACAATCTCATAGAAAGCTTTGAAAAGCTAGTGAATTTCTTTAGGAACATGCCTCTGTTATCGGATACTGTGAGAGCTATCAGTAATGAATTATTTGCTTAGTTTATCTGTTTGAATGGCTATATCAGGTGGACAAACAAGTCTGACAAATAGGACAGAGTACAATGTCACCACTTCCTGTCCACATCTGTTGACAACACCCATTTTGTTTTGAGAGGCCTAGAACAATTGATTTATGCCTAGTTTCTTGGGCTGACTTTGACCAAGTAATAAATCTGCAGTAATGCCTAATCTGCCGTTTCACAAGATTTGTCATGTTAGGTGTTGTTGACCCATCAGCAGTTACACTGACTTACGATTACGATTGGGAGTCTTAAGTCTTAAGTGTGCAAAAGTTCACCTCTCACTTAGAAGGATGTGCTCAGATTTGACATGTCAATCCATAAATTTAATTTTCAAAGGTGATTTTTTTCCTTGAAAAATCCTTGGTTATATCTGAATAATTCTAGTATTTCGGGTGCTTAAGACATTTTTCCTACTCATCATTGTGTGTACAGGATTTAAATTTTTAATACATTTATTCTAAAGGGCACAATTCACAAACTTAATTTTTTCCCTACAATATTAATTAACTGCACATTAACTGCCGTGAATGTATGTGTATTGAAGTATGTAGGACTTAAATATTGAGAATTTCCTGAAAGTATAACAACTTTATCACAGCAACATAACTGCAATACAAGACAAGTATAGTTTCAGTGCACATTATCTTTCTGCACATGGATAAATACCTAATTACATGGTTGTAAAATTATGGATCCAATCGCAGTTTAACTGATAGTTCATTCAGTTTAACTTATATATTAAGATTATACTGAAGGTACAACATATTTATTACTTGTTGCTACACTGAAAGTTATACTAAAGGGACAACATATTTATTACTATATGTGTTCACTTTTATACTAATAAAATTTCCACAGATATACATTGGTATTTTAAATAAAGTACCTGGGGAGCCGAGCTTTGCTCGGGAGAAGGCCAGTCAGTTTGTTTAGATGACTTTGAGTAATATCTCACCACTTCCCCTACTGATAATCAGATTTGTATAACTCATTTGCCTCTTTTCTACATTTTTAAGGTCTCTCCAGTTGTTATTTATAGCTCAATTTCCCTTTGATTTAGTTTACTACTCTATTTATGTAATCTTCACTCAAATCTTTTAATCTCTGCTCTCAGGAAACCACATGTTAATAATCATAAACAACATGAGTATTACTTTTACAGATCCCTGGTTGATTATGAACAGCTGTTACAATTCTTTTGTTTTGATTTGAAACTCCATAAGCCCAATGTTAATTTTTTTAACTTTTCATTTTAGTTTTTTTACATTATTTGATTTTTCCTGGGGATGAGACCTGTCTAGAACTTATTTATATCCCAGAAATTAGTTATTTCGAACTTTTGAAGGAAATCGTTGGAGCCGTTTTTGAGATCCGTGTCGCAAGCAAGCAAGCAAATCTTACTCATATTAGAGTATAGGATAAAAAAATGAAATGTAGTTTATTAATTTTGTAAGAACATTAAAACTTCATAGGAAAATTTCCACCACTTTGGTATAGCATGTTAAATAAAATTTCTTGTATGGTTTTCCTATCTTTAAAATATGTTGATCTCCAAAATTCCACCACCAGTCACAAGTATTGTAACAGTATCGCTTCACTATGCGGTTGTGTACTCAGCTAGCCAGTATTCCACTGTTGAACAAGAGGCAGTCCAGTCACTACATGGTCCAGTCATGTGACCTTGGGGGCCGCCGATGTTATACAAATTGACGAAGGGGAGCCGACAATTGTCCAATAGAAGTTATAACCTGGTGGATTACAGCACTTAGTTCATTCAAACTCAGGCTGCCTTATCAGGACCTGACCCCTCAGATACACGGTATCGATATATGGTGTCGCAATATCCGGTCCCTTATATAAAGCCTAGGTCAGTGACTCTGGATTCTGTCTCTTTTGCAGATGATGCTAAACACGTCGTCAGCAGCAATTATTAGTTTGTGGTTAATGATTTTTGCAATTAGGAACTTTTTTGGTATCACTGTTAAAATAAAGATTGTTTTTGATTTTTGAAAATTGTAAGCGATTGTTGTCATTAGTGTAGTTGCAAAATGAAAGAGTTTCAGGATAATTGTTATGTTTCTTCAAGGAGTCCCTGAGCAATACTCGCTTTGAGAAGGGTTAACAAACTATAAAGCAGGGTTTATAATCAAAGATCTTACAGGATAAGGTAATTAACCTCCAAACAAACATTTTGCTGTTGCATCCGGAACTTAAATAGTGCTAAGATTAAAAATTTAAGGGCTCATGATATATATCATCATAACGTATAATAAGTTTCTAGAAGGAAGATAAAAATTATGATTACAACATTACAATAATTATGAACATTAATTTACTAAGATAAATTGTCATCAATATACATATATTTTGTTTAAAGAAAAGTGTACAAAATCAAGTTCCTTTTTATAATTAAAATAACAGCGCACCTATACACCTTATACGTAAATATTACTATGAAACAATAAATAATCTGCTTGTATGGAATTGTCTCAAATTGCACTTAAGTACTTTACTCGGGAAAGGCCAGTCAGTTTTTTAGATGACTTGGAGTAATATTTCACCACTTTCCCCTACGGATAATCAAGCTGTTATTGTTCATTTGCCTCTTTTCTAAATTTTTAAGACCACTCCAGTTGTTGTTTATAGCTCGATGTCCCTTTGATTTATTTTACCACTATATATAATCTTCACTAAAATATTTTAATCTCTGCTCTCAGGAAACCACATGTTAATAATCGTAAACAACATGAGTATTACTTTGACAGTTCCCTGGTTGATCATGAACAACTGTTACAATTCTTTTGTTTTGATTTTAAACTCCATAAGCCAAATGTTAGTATTTTAAAGTTTTCATTTTCTTTTTTTACATTATTAGATTTTTTCTAGGAATGAGACCTGTCTAGAACATATTTTTATCCCAGAAATTAGTTACTTCTAACATTTGAAGGAAATTGTTGCTGCCGGTTTTGAGATCAGAGTTGCAAGCAAACAAGCACAAAAACAAGCAAGCAAACCTTACTCATATTAGAGTATAGGATAAAACCATTTTAAACCTCAGTTAAAAAAGTTTTTTAGAAAAACTCATTTTGTATGACATTTAATTTTAATAAACTCTTTGTCGTTTTTTTAAGTCCGTATAAGAGAGAATCACATTTTTGATCAATTATATTATTGAATAACTACTTTTTACAGTCTTAGTAACTAAGAAAAAACTTTAATATTAGTACTTTGGTATTGCAGTATATTTTTAACGTATTCCTATGGATATTACATTTACTGAAGAAATAATGAAACTAATTGAACACATACCCTGGGCCGACCCAAACACTTTTGCTACCCTAGGTGGCTGGTCACATTTACTGGTCCATCCCCACCACATTATACATATAATAACACAATACACCCTATCCTATCCTAAGCAGGTTTAAACATTAATAGTGTCATGTATCCACAGTATGTGTCTTATGTCACTTTTAAGATCCAACATTGACTGATGTCGGTTCTCTAGCGTCAGAAAAAACAAAACTTGCTTCTTGTTCTAGATATGTTGTAATGGTTGTACTGCCCCATCAAAGTCCTGCTATGCTAAAAATCATGCAGCTTCAGGTTGCAATACTGGTTTAGACATTTTATACTACAGAAATCAAGTATATTATCTTGCTAGTCAGGAAAAGCCTCATCATCACATTTAATTAGTTCTTGTTAATATTTATTGAATTTAAACTGTCAAACCAAAGTATGAAAATAGTTATCTTAATTTAAATTTGGTAAACAAAGAAGACTACCAGTAATTTTCGTATTAGTTTACAAAGTTGAGATGTTTAACTAGCCATATAATTATAAAAACATAATTATTGTTATGAAAATTAGTTATAATAGCAATAACAGCAAAAGAAGACTATTAACTGCATATTATTCTAGCTGAGGAAGGAATCGGGCAGGAAGGCTTGCTGCAGTTCTGGAAGCCACTGTAGGACCAAAAGGAAGCGTCATCGCCCCGCCCCCCCAAAAAAAAGGGGTTTCTGTTGAGGTAAGGGACCTCGATTCCCTCAATGAGACTTCAAGGTCGCGGAGGCCTTAGACATGGTTTTCGATGGGCCCAGTGACACCCGAAAACCCATCGATCAAGCGTAAGTTGGAGATGGCAGTCTTTGACCTTAATGATCTGAGTCCGGGGTGTGCCACGTTTTTAGGTTTGCCCTGAAAAAGGCAAAGAATGAAGCAAAACAATAACCAAAGGCTGCGCCATCAAAAGGAAAAAGCAGAGAGTCCTTCCTTCCAGCTTTGCGGTTGTATCATATCGGACCAGGATCACAGGGCTTTCTCTCTGAAGTAATGTGACAATTAAATAATTCTGGGGAGGTTAAAGCCTGGTATGGGGTGGGTTTAGTAGGTAGGGCTTCGGCGAGTCCACACTTAGTCCATTAACAGATTCTCACCTCCTTGAAAAAAAAAAAATAAGACTATGAACTACATGAATGAAGTATAGATTTTTTAACATGTATATTAAATTTATTGGCTGTTGGAGTTGTTTTATTATAACTGCTTTACAATATTATTTTATTGACTATAACTGGTTGATTAAAAAATTAATTCAGCTTCCTTATACACTTATTGGGAACCAATTTCGTTAGTTTAAGTTGGGAAAAAGTAATTATTGCAAAGGGTTTTGTTATTCTTCAATCGATTAATCAAATCATAAATTATTTATTAGAAAACTTCACAAGATTTGTAATGGTGTCAATATTGGTTCAGAACACCAGTTTAAAACGAAGTATAATGTACTACACAACTTAGAAACTCCACAAAAACTACAAGCGAATTGGTGACAGCTTGTGTGTCTTAGAGGGAAGGTTGGAAGGTTGAATACTAAGGTCATGGTGCACACGCATGATTCACCCTAAACAACATCTCTTCGTCATTTTGTATCCAAACTCCCTCTCCCCTACTTTCAGATGAATAATTTATGTATGGCCCTTTATATTCCTGGTTATGATCATATCCTATACCCTAATACGAGCTATGTCTGCTTGTTTGCAAAATTTATCTCGAGATCCAGCAGAAGGATTTTGCTGAAAGTTTGGGATTAGGGGCTTTTGGGTCTAAAAAATCGATTGGTGAAAACCACTACCTCAGGAAAACTCGTATTTTTCTAAACAACTCATTTGAAAATTGAAAATTTTAACATTGGGATTATGGAGTTTAAAATCAAAACACCGGTTACTATGAATAAAAAAAAACCATTAAATCAGCTTCTATAAATTAAAATATTGTAACCAGCTGTTTATCATTATGGAAATAAAAAACCTACTTGACTGGCAACTCTCGTAATGGAAATAAGAAACTATTTGAATGGAAACTCACACTCTTTTTTCGATAGGTGAGTGAGCGAAGCGAACAAGCTAATCCGGGAGGCGAGTGTGCGAAGCGAACGAGCTCATATTTAAAATGAACAAGTATTTGAAATAAAACAAATTCAATGCTTCTTCTGCAGAATCAAACACCGAGCATGGCTCGGTCCCCTGGTACTATTAGTAATACCATTGATTATACTATTAAAAAAGGCTTTTACTCAATCATTAACAGACAATTACATTTAGGTGGTTAGAACAAATTGCAGTTTGTTCCCCTATACTGGGCCACAGTTTGATGTAAAAATAAACCTTCTTGATTTGTCATAACCTTCTTATTGGTGTTGAATTGATACATCTTTAACAGTACTGTTTTTATTTTATTTTTTATAATTCTGATATTTCAATTATTTTTGGCATATAGAGAAGGAAGACGCAGATCCCTATCATGCTTCTTTCGGGTTAAGGTTGTGTGTGACATAAAGAGATGAGGGGAGGGAAATGTTAACATGACAGACTTTGTGCTTAGATAAATCGTTATTTTATTATATTTTAAAAAGTAATTATAAAAAAAGTCAGTGCAGTAGTTTTTTAAAAGTAACAGTATTGGTTCCAAAGCCTGAGAGGATGCATGTATTGCAGTTCTCATGACCACAAGCTCTGATGTGTGACTCATAGGTTTCTCAAATATTAGCTCTTGTTTGCTGTTTATATTGGAACAAATTAAAAAACACTATTGAATAGTATTACATAACATCAATTATTTGTTGTTGCACAGTATTACCTAACAACAATTATTCATTGATGCACAGTATTACCTAACAACAATTATTCATTGTTCCACAGTATTACCTAACAAAAATTATTCATTGATGCACAGTATTACCTAACAACAATTATTCATTGTTCCACAGTATTACCTAACAAAAATTATTCATTGATGCACAGTATTACCTAACAACATTATTCATTGTTCCACAGTATTACCTAACAAAAATTATTCATTGATGCACAGTATTACCTAACAACATTATTCATTGTTCCACAGTATTACCTAACAAAAATTATTCATTGATGCACAGTATTACCTAACAACAGTTATTCATTGTTCCACAGTATTACCTAACAAAAATTATTCATTGATGCACAGTATTACCTAACAACATTATTCATTGTTCCACAGTATTACCTAACAAAAATTATTCATTGATGCACAGTATTACCTAACAACAATTATTCATTAAACTTAAACAAATATATACAAATATTTGTAAGAAATTCATTCTTTATATATTACTTGTAGGTAAACGAATGGGTAAACAACTTTCAAAACTTTCTTTATTTCAACTTTCTGATAAGATATCAGATTTTTCTTTTGGATTAGATTTTAGTTAATGTTAACCCTTCCCAAGTGGTAACCTAGGTGAAAAGCCTTAGGGCCCAAACATATAATTCATCCCCCCCTCCGATTAAACATGGTTTAGTTAGCAATTTGGAATGTGGATTTAAATAAATAATTGAACTTTTAATGACTTTCTTTTAATAACTTCTTCAAAGCAAAATTGATACAAACAAACAAGACTGTTACTAATATTATACACAACTAAATCAACTATCTTAGTGAAAACAAATTGAATTTATAACTAATACAAATACAAAACAACTTTATGGTAACAGTTGTCGACTAATAAACAAAATCAAAGTGTAATTATAAGAAAAGCACTTTTAAGAGATCAAAAAACTAAAGTCGTCAGATAAATATAAAAATTTATATTCATGAGAACCAGACAGTCCAACAAAATGTGTATAAGTTAAAAGTTAACAAATACCCCCCGTCGCAGCAAACCTGCGTACTCAGCGAATTTCCAATGCATTGATATGTTTCTCACTAGTACATAAAGCCACTCACCAATTTTGACAAAAATACATTCATAAATAAGTGATTTATTACATTTTATTTATTCCCCATAAGAATAAAATTAGGACTGAGTACGCAGGTTTGCTGCAACGAGGAAGATAAGAAATGAGTTTTTATGCAATTATCAATATAACTGAACCAGGTGAAGCTACTTACCATGTTTTATTAATTTATGTTCATAATTAAGGGAGATATAAAACTTTACTTATTCTCCATAAGAATAACATTAGGGCTGAGTATGCAGGTTAGCTGCTACGGGGACAATCAACAAAACATTTATTTTTTGTGCAATTATCAATATACCTGTACAACATGAAGCCACATACCAAATTTCATCAATATACATTCATAAATAATCAAGATATCAAATTTTATTTATTCTCCATAAGGATAACATTGGACAACGTACTGTGTTTAGCACTTTGAATATCTCTGCAACGGTTTGACGTAGAATCACAATTTAAACACCAAAATGATTGTTTTGTGGAGCTGAAGTGATTGGTAAAAGAAAATGTGAAGTTTAAAGTAAAATTAACTGAGGAAAAGCCAAAAACCTTTTTCCCATAAGATTAACATGGGAGATTTTATGAGCATGTTTTTTGGATTTTTTCCGCAACCACTTAACCTAGGTTAATAATTCAAAATACCATATTATTTGTTTTTTTAAGCTCTATAACATGGTCTAAACCAAAATTAAGTGTTTTAAAAATTTTAGGGTAAAAAATGCAAAAAACTGATTTTTGGAAAATTTAAAACCCCCATAAACCCCCCTTCCGATGGTCAGATTTTTCTGGTTTTCGAACTTAAAGTCATAAATGTCAGTTTACACATTTGAGCCAAATTTCATCGAAATCGGACGTTTTTTACTCAAGTTATCGCATTCACGGACACACACATATATATATATATATATATATATATATATAGATATATATAGATATATATATATACATATATATAAATTTGAACGAATAGTGTTTTGGACATCTGGGGACATCAAAACAAAAAGTTATCATGGTCTCGGGCTTAAGTCTTACCATGAGACCTACGGTAATAGCTTCTTCCCTATAGGGGAAATTCGCTAAAATTTAAGTAAAAGCTATAGTAAATTAAAAGGATGTAGATTAAAATAACAAATTATTAAAATATTATGATATAATTATTTTTTATGTAACTAACTGTAACCTTGATTTATATATGGAATTTATTAATTTACTCTTTTTTAATTTATTGTTTTTTAATTTAAAAGATTTATAACATTATCAACAGATACAGGAGTATGTCAGATCTTAGGGTTAAAATGTGGGAGTTATGCAAAAATGTGTGGGGTTATGTGTAGTAATCCAAAACCTCCCCTCCCCCCACATAATGCAGCATAACACTACGCCATACCCCCTCCTCCCTTAACCTATTAAGTTAGCAATTTTATTCTATTCACAATATCCTACAACGGGATTTGATTGGTGCTGCACTCAAGTAGCAAAATCTGTAACTAATGACTGCGGGCAACTACGGTTCTCTCCGCTAGGGATGAACCACAGTAAATTAAAATATTGTAACCAGCTGTTACAACTAACAAATTACAAATAATTCATAAAATGTAGTTTGTTACCCTATACTGGGCTACAGTTTGATGTAAAAATATAAATTTGTCATAACCTTCTTATTAGTTAGGTCTGTATAAACCTAAATAACGCTGTTATGCCACTGGTTATGATAGCCGTGTGGGCTAAATTGTAGCAACATCTTGGCCAGGTGTTGATACGAAGTTCGTGGGTTTGATCGCCGCACACGACCAAAATTGACCAGTCGTGCAACTCTCGATGAGTTAACCGGTCTGTGGAAACAGTGAGAAGGCCCAAGTAAAATAAAAGGTGGCAGGCTTGCTTGAAGTTGACGTGATCGGTTAATTCTTTGCGAGATGCACATGTTCAACACTGATTTTGCTACTTTTTAATTAGTGTTACTGTGTGTGCGCCATTTCGACTCTTTAAACTGAAATAAAACAATATTTCAATTAGAATAAGCCATTAATCCATTTACAAACACAATTTTGTCCATTCCAATTTTCTAATTCTTAGGTTTAAAAAATGAAAAGTTAGGAACAGCACCAGCACGTCATTCTAAGACAAAGTTGCATTATGACTTTTAGAAACATTCCATAATAGTCGTCAGAAAACGTGATACGTCGAGACGTGTCTGTATTCACATCTTAGTAATGTTATCTTTATATATAATCCTGTAAGCGAAAATTGTGGGAGTTTGGCAAATCGCAGGATGATGGAAGGCGGCTCAAATTTAAGGTCTTGATCCTAGGGACTCGGGAAAAATAACAGCATTTATAAAAATTTACCATGAAACGAGAAATAAGAAAAAACATCCCCTTAAGAAAAGCATGGGGATTTAAAAACGTCTGCTTTGTTTACATGAAATCATATGTGATTATGTGTCTCCTTTGTTTGCGAACTTATATGTGTTCCGACACATATTTTTTTATTTTCCTCGGTATGTAATGAGAGAAAATCAGTTGAGGCAGAGTATTGGACCAAGTGGGCTATGGCCCATTCAAGCCACTAGTCTTTATATATATAATTCTGTAAGCAACATTTTTAAGACAAAATTGTGGGAGTTAGGCAAATTGCAGGATGATGGAGACGGCTCAAATTAAAGGTCTTGATCCCAGGGACTCGGGAAAAATAGCAGTATTTCTAAAAGGTTACCATCCAACGAAAAATAACGTAAAATATGCTCTATAAGAAAAGCATGGGGTTTTAAAAAGGTCTGCTTTGTTTACATTAAAACATGTGGTTACGTGTATTCTTTGTTTACGAACTGACATGTGTTCCTACTTATTTTCCTCAGCATGTAAATATTTTTAAAAAATCAGATGAGACATAGTATTAGAGCAAGGGGCTATGGCCCCTTCAAGCCACTAGTTACACATAATTATGTTCAGACTATAAGCAGATGAGTAATATTTTTACTCAGAAAATCCTTGATAGATAAATTAATTGTGACGGAAAACTGAGCTATTGTTAGATCTTAAGAAGAAATGGAAAAAAACAATCGAGGTCATAGAGACTTCTGACGTTAAAATCTACCACAAGCTCTTATCAGTTGTTTCTGCATCGTAGCAGCCTGGTTGCTTACCAGGACTAAAATTTGATAATAGATATAAAAGTATAACTACTGCCCATGTTTAGTGGTTGTGGAAGAAATATAAAGAAATCAGTTTTTTTTTTTTTTTTTTTAAATATTAAAGGTAATAATGTGGAAAAATGTATTCTGTGCACAGCGAATACATACATCCGCTACTGGAAAATATATACATCCAGGTAGATACTTTTTTATTACTTTAGTAAGCATTCTGAAGAAGATTAATACCTCAAGATCCTGGGGAGATGTCCCCCACGAGATGTCAACCCTAATGTCCTCACCTACCGGTACCATATTCAACCCTACTCATGGCACCACCTCCTCACTGGGTTTGGCCTAGAACAATACGATTATCTGTTTGTACAACTTATTCAGTATGGCCACTGGATTTACTTGTAAATAATAAGTATTTTGTAGATTAAAAAAGACATTCAATTTTCTTTTGTGTGATATCACCATATGGAAACTCAATATCGTATGGGTGCTGCAAATACAGTAAATAAATTTAAAAAATATAGATATGGCGTACCAACAAAAAACACCCTTGAGAAATAATACATTAAGAAGAGTATGACAATTTTATACAGCTATTTATTTCTGTTTAATACTTTCAGGACATAACAGTGAATTGTTTTCAGCAAGAATCCAAGGCTTAAATGTAAAGGATGTGGTCTATACCTTTAGGAGTGTTTTAAATAACGATAACACCCTTAATTACTCATCATTAAATTCTTGATCATTCAAGTTTGTATCAAAGTAAATACAAATTTATATAATGAGAGCTCAGACGTTTTTGAAAATAACATGTGGTTTATGTATATACTTATGTAAAATTTATATTTGTGACTTGGCATAAAATAAATATGTTTTAAGAAATGAAATAAAATTTGTAGTTATCTTTCATCTTATTAAAAATTGAGCAGGCTACCGGCGAAACTATTAAGTCTTAAATTATGGTTTATGTGTTATTTGAAAGCGTTTAATTAAACAATATAAACAGTTCAGTTTTTTGTTTAAAACTGGCAGTCTCTCTGGTCTTCAAGCTGTTAACCCGAGTGCTGTGTGTCTCTAGTGCAATTCGCTTTTCTGAATTGCTTTTTTGAACTTTGATTGCTTGTACACCTGAAGATTGGATTGGATTCCCATCATCCCAGAAAGAAGCTATTACCATAGTCGGTATGGTAAGATCTAGGCCCAGGACCTTATCAACGTTTCGTTTTGAGGTATCCAGATGCCAAAAACACCATTTGTTCAAATTTCTATTTATAAATGTTGAATCTGTGATATTTTGTTGGCCTACACAGTTAAAATTAAAAAACAAACACACTTTTGGTGGACACACACAGTAAAGGATAGGTGAAAAGTAGCAAACACCTGATCAGATGTGCAACTCACAAAGAATCCACCCATCCCGTCAGTATGGACCCGAGCCGTCCACATTTTGCTTAAGGTCCGCCCTCCCCTTCAACTCTGCCACAGACAGATGAACTCTCCATGAGTTCCACATAAAAACCACCGACCGTGACGGGATTCAAACCCTCAATTCAAGTGTTACCCCCGGTCGGGAAGGTAACGCCTTAGACCGCCAGCCACTGATCAGACTAGCAGATGTAGCGGACGTGGGGGTATTAGAGCCTAGGCGCTGGACGAGGTAGTTCAGTTTGTGTCTACTAGGTTACACCACATGTCAGACTCAGACTGCAAACTGAGCTCGTAACGGTACAATCGCTTATATGTAGCAGAAACAATGTTTATTGGTGGCAGATTCAAAAGCTGATATATCGGTCCTTAGCACTGAAAGGGTTAAGGAACTACTGCAAGGAAACCTGTTTATCAAATCAGCATAAATAATTTGACAGTCTTCCATGATAAAAGGAAAACAGCTGAATATTAATTTCGGATTCATTCTTATTGCATATTATTATATAAGGCAATTTATTATGTGGTATGTATCACTTTAATTTAAGAGGATTATAAATGTTCTGATTCTATATTCAAGTTTTAAATCATTATTTGTCACAGAGGATCGTGGTCTTTCTGAAATGGTATGTACCTCTTTTTAAAATGGTATGTTATCACTTTAATTTAAGAGGATTATAACTATTCTGATTCTATATTCCAGTCTCAAATAATTATTTGTCAAAGAGGATCTTAGTTTTCTGAAACGGTACGCACCTCTTTTTCAAATGGTATGCTATAAGTAAAATTTTTAAGAGGATTATAACTGTTCTGGTTTTATATCTCTGTTTCAAAGCATTATTTGTCAGAGGACCTGAGTAGTCTTCCTGGGTCTGTTTACTTTCTAAACACCCTTTCTTAATCTGCCAATGACTCCGGCGTCAAAAAACTTGTGATTAGTGTAATTTGATAAGGTTATGTACTTAATAAAGACAAAGGTCAATTGTCCAAGATTTGCAATTTATTTGTCAAGATTGGCTCAGTGGCATCAGTGACTTGCTACAGTCTAGAATGACTTTATCTTGCACTTGGCATCTGGGTCTGAATTTTGTGAGTTCAAGTCATACAGAGGCAATAACTTTTTAAGTAAGTATGTGAATGATAGAAGTTTGTACTTTAGTTGGTAAGAGAATTAGGAGGTTAGAGAAGTAGTCAAACTATCGACATGGTCGAATTTGTTGTCAGTGTGCTTATGTTAAACACAGAACTGGTGGAGGGCTTTTGATAAAACATTTCTAATTGTTCATAAAACTGCAGGTAAGAGTACAGGCAGGGGTTAAGTAAAAACTCTTTAATGTTTAAAACAAATATGTATTTTAATTCATTGCCAAACCAACAAACACTCTTAAGATACCAACAATTACACTTGCAGTGCACGTATATGGCTTCTAAGGGGAAATAACTGCTGATTCTTTTATCATGTTGTATGGCAATTGAGTGTAGAGAGTTCGGCCCTGCAAGATAGTTTATTTGAATTGATCTCTTACAAAAATCATATGTCTGGTTTTTGATATCCTCATCAAGCCTCTACAAATAGGTTAGTAATGAATATTTTATGCCCTTTTTCCTGGCTTTTTTAATAACATTCTTATTTTAACAAAATTAATTATTACATACATATGTTTAATTTATTAGTTTCTGTGAGTGTGAACATAATGCATCTTCAGATTGTTTATATTTTTTAACTCTTTGGTTTAGAGTCCTCATTTGCTTTTACTACTGTATATGTAGCAATCCAAAGGTCTATTTACTTTTGTTTCAAAAACTATTTTTTACCATACACAATACACTGTTGATTTATATGTGTTAGAGAGAACTCCCATGATTCTGTACTGTAACAATACAAAATGTTTATCTTAAAAAATTAATACTTTTAAACCTTGTAAAAACGTACATTTTCAAAATATATTTTAAAACCTATTATACAGAACACTGATAGAGGTATAAATAATTATTTGTTTAACTTTGCAGAATGTGAAAACATAAATAATTTGTTCTTGCTATGTGCAAGAGCACCATTCATGTCTCTCAGTTTTAATCCTTAGCTATTACCTAATCTGAATATTTTCCCACCCCCACTCACACATACACCCACAATCAGAGAGAAATGTAAACAGGTGAACATGAACTTTGAGGTGGTTTGTTAACCTCTTACATAATTATTTGGTGCAGGAGGTAGCAGTTGGCAACAGTGGAGAGGGGTGGGGGAGAGAGAAGTTATAAAGTTACTGTGGTGCCTGCCTGCGTTGTCAGTGTGTCCTGTTAGCCAGTGCCACAGACATGGAGCGACGCTGGAGGACTTCGACATCGCTCGTGATAGCTGCGCTCGTCTGCATCACTATTCTCCCCTCTCGTGCAGGTGAGACTTGATTTGTGGTCTTAAGAGTGAAAAATATCTATAGAAGTGGGGGTAGGGGGATGAAGCCCTTAGGTTCTTCTTTGGACTCTGAAGAAGGAAAAGTGAATTAATAAAATAAAAATAGTTCTAATTTAATTAAATATTAATTATGATTTTAATTTTCTTTAAATATTATATTTTGATTTTTTTAAGACTGATTTTGTAAAATAAATTATAGTTTTAACTTGGCAACAAGAGCTGATTAATGAGACATTTTTCTAACTTTATAATTATCTTTTAATTCCACTCTGACTGATAATTTTTTCAAGATCAGCGTCAAAGCTAAATTAATTAATTACAAAAAACTTTGAGTTACAAACAACTTAATAATGTAATAGATGCTGAACTAAATAGTTAATAAAATGTTGCACCTTGTATTTTCCACTGCTTGAAATATTTTAAACACTGTTATATAATGCAGATGTACTAGAGCATTATACCCCTACATTATTGACAGTTTAAAATGTTATATTTACTTTGCCTATCATTGTTTTACCAATTGGTACAAAGATAAGTTATGGACATATGGTGAAAGTGTAAATAAAATTCACTAAGTCAAACTCATTAAATAATATATCCAATAAAATGGTATGTATGCTTGGTCAATTTTGGTCTCCTAGAAGATTTTCTAGGCATCCGAAGTTTACATTATTAAAGTGATTTTTTCCCTCTCTTTTAAATGATGTTACATGTACAGTTTATTAAAATTACAATTTCAGTAGAACTGAATGGATTTCTTTTAGATAAAACAAACATTCTCGTGCAGTCTTCGTAGAATTATTTTATATAGAGTTAAATTTTGTACTAAAACTACTTCTCACAATAAAATGACCAACAATAACTCTGGTCCTACAGTTGTATCCCGCATTATAGTCTTCTATAGCTATAGTAAGCTAAAGCAACTTTTGTAACCAGAACTTTTCCATTATTTTTGAACCGATTTTGACGATTGAAGTATCAAACAAAATTGCCTCTATTTGTAATTTTGCAAAGTGTTTTTCAATTGTTGAGACTTCCATCCTGAAGGGCACAGGCCATACTCAATGTTTAAATTTTGCCTGTAAGGATAACATGGAGATAAATTTTAATTTAACTACATTCTAAACAGCAGTTTATGCATGAAACACAATTTTACCACCATGGAGACAAATAAACAAACTGCTGAAATGGCAACACAATATTTATGATGCTTATTGTAATAAATTTTAATTATTATAAAAATTGTTAATTCTTTTTCTAAGTTAAAACAGTGGTACAGCTTTGCTCGATTCCTGGAAACATAGTTACATGTGCTGGTGATGCTTTTGAGTAAATGAAGAAATTTGTCTTCATCATACAATACACATAATTATATACAACACAGAATACCACACATACACAGAATACACATACAGAATATCACACACATACACACGTGTGAACATTTTATACAGAAGGTCATGAGAGCTCAACTTATTCTGGTTTTGAAAAGGTGTGTAAATAAAATTAAGATGGGCATGAAGGGAGAAATGTAAACTATAAAACCCTTTGGTGGAAAAAAGTTGCCCATCTATTAGTGTGTGGAGTCAAATTACAGTGAAAAGTTAGGAATTATGTTGGTTGCAAGTTTGATCCTTTTAATCCAAATTTTGTATATACATATGACATCCATGTGCGTTTTTAGACTCACTTTGAATCAATAAATTCTACAATAACTGGGTAGTTTCTAGATTTCTCTATTTAGTTTCCCATTTTGGAAAAGTACATCAGATTTTGAGGTACTTAAAGGGTTAATGCCTGCCTCAATAGCAATCAGGAAGCATTACTTTTCCACCATCTAAAACCCCCTACATCTAGAATCATGTAATTCAGTAAGCAAAAATTTTAAGTCAAATTGTGGAAGTTTTCAAATTAAAGGTCTTGATCCCAGGGACTCGGAAAAAGCAGCAGTATTTCCAAAAAGTTACCAGTAAAAAAGAAATAACATAAAACACCCCCTGTAAGAAAAGCATGGGGATTTAAAACCGTCTGTTTTATTTACCGTACATTAAAAAATGTGATAACACGTCTTCTTTGTTTATGAACTGACATGTGTTCCTTACTTATATTGTTTTATTTTCTCAGAATGTAAAAAGTAAACAAATTAGAAAGCAGAGTATTGGAACAAGGTTAGGGGCTATGGCCCCTTCAAGCCACTAGTAAAAGATGTGTTCTTCCCCTAAATATAATGGTACTACCTCGAACTGTATAAACTGAGCAGTAATAACTTTTTATAACAAAACTAGTTATTTTGCAATTGTTGGAGGGCTGCTTACTCATTAAAGTTCAAAAATGGTTTATGTTACCTTTTTTTCTGTCAGTGATAATTTTCTTTTCCTGTATAGTTAACCAGTTTTTGGGAAGTCTAAACCCTCAACATCTGGCTCTAACAAAAGTTTTGTATTCACAAGTGATGCAGAGCCTTCTCATACAACAATGTCATTAGAATTACCCAACTACCAACTGTAGTCTACACCTTAAGGAAAATTAATTAATTTCACTTAATTTTGTCATTTGATTAAGACAATATTTACCCTTTTACTTTCTCCCCCTATACATAGTATATGGAGAAAGTATTGTTTTCGTAAAAATTTTCGAATTTGAGTTGTTAGTGGAAATATTCGTTTTGGTGCTCCCTGAACCCAAAAAAGTGGTTTTTACGTAATGTCTGTCTGTGTGTGTGTGTGTGTGTGTGTGTCCGTGTGTGTGTGTGTGTGTCTGTGTGGATGTGTACAGAGCTAGAGCCCTAACCAATAGGCCGATTTTTATGAAATTTGGTATGTAGGTACTAATCCACGATATCTCCAGGCGTTTTTTTCATTTTTTGGAATTTTTGATTTTTAAGGGTAATTATCCCCCAAAAACCGCCAAAAAACATGAAAAATCAAAATTTCTCAAAAACGGCTCTAACGATTTTGATTAAACTTTAGTCGTTTGTAGAACTTTAGTCCTCCAACAAAATGACACCACCCGCATTTCTGTAAAAATGCGGGTTCAGAAATTACAAGACTTAAAACATCAAAAATTCAGTTTTTTGGATTTTTCATAAAAAGACATAAATATAAAAAAATATTACTATTCACCACTAAAAAGAGCTCTAAAAACTAAATAATTTAGTATTTTGAATTACTATTCTACGATTGCTGGTTTCGGAGAAAATTGAAATTTTCATTTTGCGGTAAACGCAGTACGTTGTCCAATGTTATTCTTATGGGGAATACAAAAATTATTATTTCTCTCTTATTTACTGATAAATTTCATTCAAACTTGATATGCTTGTCAATTTAGCATTGACCAACAGAGGAAATTCGAAATATGTTGTCCCTTAATAACCCTGGGGGGGGGAATAGGGGGCATTTCCCCTCTTAAAACCACGAGTGTATCAATGGATTCTGTAGTGCCTCCAAAGCAGGGATTTGGGTGGATGTTTTTTAAAACAACTTGTTTACAAGATTTTCTGTACATTCGACCGTGCTTTGTATTCTATATTTAGTAAATAAAAAGCAATTTATTCGTTAAAGTTGGGCTAAAAGGGAGAAAGTATGTGTCAGTTTCCTGATACCGTTTATTTTATTACTTATAGAACAATTTAGATGTTATTATGGACGTTGAATTTACGTAATGAAGGACAAATAGAGGGAAGGGCAGTTTCCACTGTTGTTTTCACAAGATGTAGTTCATATCTTCTTAGCTGGACTTTGTTTTGATGACACTGTTCAACCCAAGAGATATGGACACTACTTCTTAAATTTATATTGTGTAAATTGGTTAGCTAACTCTTTCCCTTGTATAGAATGTGCCCCCTCCCCACCTCACTAACACTGATTAATTAATATTTCAATACAAAAAGATTTGCTGTATTTGAATATTCTTAAAAGTATATAAAACTTAATATTTGTATAGCTCAGTGCTTAACATTGTTAAATGTTTAATATTTAAAGTCCAGGGCCTCTTTAAATTTAAATAATGGATTTATGCACATTACTTATTACTGTGGACAAAACAATAATAAAAATAAAATAGCCCATTTTGTAAGTATTTTTTTATTTGAGGCTTAATTCTATAGATACAAACCTCCTATTTTACAATACTTAAATGCTTATTTTAAAATCACATTAGTTAAATATTAAAATACCCCCGTTGCAGCAAACCTGCATACTCAGCGAATTTCCAATGAATATATAACATAACACATTAAAACACTTAATTCATAAGAAATATATTCACAAACAAGCGATATTTAAAATATTATTATTCTCCTTAAGAATAACATTGGTGATGAGTATGCAGATTTGCTGTAACAAGGAACACAAAATAATGGGTTTTTATGCAATTATCAATAGAACTCAGCTAAGTGAAGTCAGATACCAAGTTTCATCCATATACATTCATAAACGAGTTCGCACGCAGCACGCTGACGTGAGGGAAGTGAATTTCCACATAAACACTTTTAAAACTCAAAATCAGTGTAAAAACATACATTTATCCAATTGTTATTGAAATCTGAAAACATTGATTTTTTTGGCTGTTCTGATACTCCTGGTTTCATTTACTTGCAAAGCTGGGAATACAATTTTGCGCATTATAAGGTTAGGAGAAGGTTCAGGCAGGCTTGAAAGTAGGCGTGAGGTTGCTGGGGATAATAAAAGTACTCTAACAAAGGAATAACAGGCTTTTCTAGTGTAAAACCCCCATAAGACAACGTACTGTGTTTAGCCGATACACATTTTCTTTAATAACTCGGTAAATATTTATGCTAGAATGACGAGAGAGGGCTTAAAACTTTCGCCTTCCTAATTCCCATCTTTTAACATGCATTAACTTTACATCTGGGGCTTTTCTGACCCTTTTTCGGCCCAAAAACTCGAAATTTGAAAGATTAATCCCCAAAAAAATGGGTTTAGAGTTTTCCGATTGTTTTGGCCAACAAACTTGTCCAACAAATTATAGAAAGGAACGTCCCTACCAAATTTGAAGTAAATCGGACAAAAAATGTGACCGCTAGAGTGAATACACATATATATATATATATATATATATGTCTATATATAGACATATATATATATATGTCTATATATATATACATATATATATATAACATTTTGAACGACCCCCCAAAACGTGTTCAGGTGGTCACGTTAGGAACTTCTATGGTGGTCCCGGGCTTAAGTTACACTGTGCGGGTCATGCTAATAGTTCATTTTCCAAAGGAAATTCACTAATAAGCGATATATAACATTTTAGTTATTTTCCATAAGAATAACATGGGGACCGAGTACCTATTTGCACCAAATTTCATTAAGATCGGACCTTTTTTACGAGAGTTATCGTGCTTACGGACACATATATATATATATATAAATAAATATATATATATATATATATAAATAAATATATATATATATACATATATAAAAATTTGAACGAATGGTGTTTTTGGTATCTGGGGACCTCAAAATGAAAAGTTATCATGGTCTCGGGCTTAAGTCTTACCATGAGACCTACGGTAATAGCTTCTTCCCTATAGGGGAAATTCGCTAAAATGTAATTCTAACTTTTACAGTTTGAATATGGAATGAGTACATGTAACAGTTATTGATTAACTTCAATTTTTAATCTTTGTCTGTTTTATATTTTACTATAAAGGCTATTTTTTTTAAATTTTTAAATACAATGAGATTGTAGGAATCAAACCCAATATGTGCTCTCCTTCTTTCTTTTTTGCCGACGGGGTTTTGTCTATATATTTTAATCACACCTTTGCCCAGTTAGTTAAATGCATAACTAAAGAGCTAAAAGAGTATGCATAACTCGGAATATTGTTCAGAATGGAGATTCTATTAATTATAGGTTTCATCATTGGAGAAATCTGCACAAGATTTAGATTTATCAATCGCCTTTTTAACCTTGACTTTGAACTACAAGCTGATAATCAGAGCATAGGTCACTGGTTGTCTTCGTCTGCGCAAATTTTATTTTGATAATTTGCCAAGGAAGTAGGAAAACAAATTACATACGAACGATTACATAATAGTTTTTTGCGTCTTTCAAGAAAGTTTTAATAAAAAGTGTTCCGATTGTTTTTGCGCCGGTTTCTGAAAAGTTATCTCACTGAATTGGTAATTGATCTCAAGAGTGTGTAATTTGCATTTAGGGCTGTGAACACATCACCTTAAATGTTTCTGTAAATGTTATTATTTAACTATTCTTGATCAATGTCCTACTCCTCTTTTAAGAAAGAATTGGAATAGGACCACCAAAGCTAATTAGAATGAACTTATAAATGTATAAATTCTGATGAATTTGTCTTCTGTACTATGCTATTATGGCTGATTTTAGTTATATTTTCAAATAGGTATTTTTCCCCCATTGCTGTGCTAGTATGCCAGATTTAGATTGACACTGTTAGGTCTTCTGCTGATCATCCCTTTAGTATCAGAGTGGTGTCACGAGTGTCTAAGAAGGAAGAGCAGTATTCTCCCAAATACTGTAACATTTAGACTACAAACAATCAAAAAGTGCTGGCCCCAACACTGACTCTTGGGGCATACTTCTTTGAACTAACTAGGAGAGGGTTTAATTGTCACTGTGATTTCCTATGTGTGCGCTTCAATTCTACTGGTAGTTGACAGCCCTCAAAGTAGACGTTAAACATCCTTTTTAGTAGATTTTTACTCCCATCTATTCCAATTTGTTTATGATAACATCAAACTTAATCAATAGAAGGCCTTTCTCAGGCCAAGCAGATTCCAGTGGACAAATTAACTAGCTACCAGTTGTCTACTACGATTCAGTTAGTTTAATCATTGTTCAGGTTGTTGATTTCATAGTAGAGAAACCATGCTGTTTATTGCTAAGCAAGTTGTTTTAGCACCTAGCATCATTAGCATCTAGAAGTCTCTATCAAAATTTGTTTATACTTTAAAAATCTTGAGAGGGAGGTGAGCTTGGGTCTTCAATTGTTGACTTGGGTCCTCAAAAATTCACCATTTTTGACGCTTTCAGTCTTGAGGATAAATTGTAATAATAATAATTATTATTATTTTATTGTTATTAAGCATGTATACAGCAATAGACAAAGTCAATACTTACAATATAATACATTGTGTTAAGACATATACACTGTCAGTTTTACAACCTATACAAAAATATTCTATAGAATAAAAGAGTATGCCAACCAACCATTTATAAAGACAGTTTTTGAAGGAATTTCCTGTTAACATTTTCAGATCTGAAGTTAATTTACTGTACATTCTTAAGCCAATAATTTCATAGCTTTCTAATGACTTGGTTAGTCTGCAATATGGAACATGAATCTGTGTATTGTTTCTGGTATTGTATTGGTGGAAATCCTTCCCATATTGAAATTCTTGCAGATGATTATTGATATAGCATAATACATTGTAAATATATAAGTTGATTACTGTCATAATCTTTAAATTTATAAATACCCCCGTCGCAGCAAACCTGCATACTTAACGAATTTCCAATGAATATATAACATAACACATTAAAACACTTAACAGGATTCATAAGATATATATTCACTCACAAACAAGCAATATTCAAAATATTAATTATTCTCCAAAAGATAAACATTGGGGATGAAAATGCAGGTTTGCTGCAACAAGGAACACAAAATAATGGGTTTTTATGCAAATATCAATAGGACTCATCTTAGTGAAGTCACATACCAAGATTCATCCACATACATTCATAAATAAGCGATATATAACATTTTAACTATTTTCCGTAAGAATAACATGGGGACCAAGTACCTAGGTTTGCTGCTATGGGAAGCATAGGCGAAAAATTGGTTTTTTGTACAAATAACAATAAACCACAACCAGACGAAGCCATATACCAAATTTCATCAGTTTATCCTATACTCTAATATGAGTAAGGTTTGATTGCTTGCTTGCTTGCTTGCTTGCGTGCGACACTGATCTCAAAAACGGCTCCAACGATTTCCTTCAAGTGTTGGAAATAACTAATTTCTGGGATAAAAATAAGTTCTAGACAGGCCTCATCCCCAGGAGAAATCAAATAATGTAAAAAAAACTAAAATGAAAAGTTAAAAAAATTAACATTGGGCTTATGGAGTTTCAAATCAAAACAAAAGAATTGTATCAGCTGTTCATAATCAACCAGGGAACTGTCAAAGTAATACTCATGTTGTTTATGATTATTAACATGTGGTTTCCTGAGAGCAGAGATTAAAAGATTTGAGTGAAGATTACATATATAGAGAAGTAAAATAAATCAAAGGGTCATTGAGCTATAAATTATTAGCTATTGCTATAGCTATTGGAGTGACCTTAAAAATGTAGAAAAAAGGCAAATGAGTTATACAAATCTGATTATCAGTAGGGGGAAGTGGTGAAATATACTCCAAGTCTTTTCTTTTTTTTCTTTATTGGTAAGTATCTTAATTGCCATAGTTAAATTATGGTTAAGACTAAATTACATTAACAGAGTATGTAATGCTAATAATAACTGATAGAATTTTGATTATTTAAATCCTTGAATCTTACAAAATAATCTTCATCCAAGTCATCTAAACAAACTGACTGGCCTTCCCCCGAACAAAGCTCGGTCCCCCAGGTACTATGAACATAAATAAGCAAGATATACAATTTTTCTTTTTCTCCATAAGAATAACATTAGACAACTAACTGTGTTTAGCACTTTCAATATCTCAGTAACTAAGATCAATGATCAATGATCAATGATCAAAATACCAAATTGTTTGTTTTTTTATGCTGAATTCAATAGTAAAAATTAAAATTTGATTTAAATAAAAATTATATGTGGAAACCCCAAAAAAACATTTTTAGGGTACAAAAACCCCCAAAATCCTGCCTTTGGATGGTGCGATTCGTCTGGTTTTCGATCTCGTTGAAATGAATGGTACTTTACGCATTTGTACCAAATTTCATTAAGATCGGACCTTTTTTACGAGAGTTATCATGCTTACGGACACACACACATATATATATATATATATATATATAAAGATACATACATACATATACAATATATATATACATGTATACAAATTTGAACGAATGGTGTTTTAGGTATCTGGGGCCTCAAAATGAAAAGTTATCATGGTCTTGGGCTTAAGTTTTACCAAGAGACCTACGCTAATAGCTTCTTCCCTGTAAGGGAAATTCGCTAAAAGAGGTTTATAATGGGTTAGCTGATCTACATCTGATAAAATTATAATTAATTTCTTTTGTATTTTAAGTGTGTTAATTATATGGCTCCTATTGCCCCACAAAAGGACACCGTATCACATAATACTCTGGAAAAAAGCGAAGCAGGCAGATCTATCATAATGTTCTGGTACATAGTTTTTCAAATTCTTTAGCAAATATACTCTAGAAAGCTTTGCATTGATATATCTAATATGTGGTTCCCATGATAATTTATTATCCACAATGACACCTAAAAATTTAACATTTGTTGGATTTTCAATAGCAGGAATTTCTTTCAGGCTAAAGATCATGTTTTGTGTTTTTCTTTATTCAACCCATTGGCATAGACATACGAGCTGGTCTCGTTCCTTACTTGTAATTTTTTAAACCTATGAATTGGAATAGGAATTCATTGTGAGTTGCACGACTGGTCAGTTTTGGTCGTGTGCGGGAATCGAACCCACGAACATCATATCCACACCTGGCCAAGGTGTTTCCACGATGTAGCCAACTCAGCTAACACGACCAAGGGCCTAGCGGCGATATTAAGGTTTTTCAGTCAGTCCGCGCCCCTAGCGGATAGAACCGTAGTCGCCCGCGGTCATGAGTTACATATTTTGCTACTAGAGTACAGCACCAATCAAATCCCGTTATAGGCTATTGTGAATAGAAGAAAAATTACTACCTTATTGGATTAATAAAAATCCATTAACTCTGAACCAAAGATCGGCTTGAGTTAAAGTGTGTTGAACAGTATATTTTAATGTTTGGAAATTGAAATTAGAAGAAAGAAAAGTTGTATGATTTGGTATGTGTTGGTATGAATTTGGGAAGATCATTAATTGTTAGAACAAAAAGCAAGGGTCCAAGTAGAGAGCCTTGAGGGACACCGCACTTGATCTTGACTTCCCTTTATTTCAACTTATTTATACAAACTATCTGGGTGCGATCGTCAAGATACGATTTGAAAAGTTTGAGACTTGAACCACTAAAGCCATAATAATTTAACTTATCCAACAAGTTTGAATGATTGATACAATCAAAGGCCTTGCTCAGGTCACAAAATGTAAACTGAGCAAATTCCTTATTTTCAAAAACATTTTGAATGTTTCTAACCAAAGAATCAATGGCATCAACAGTAGATCTATCTCTTTGAAACCCAGATTGTGAATCACAAATTATATTTTTGGTGTATAAATAATTTCAAACTTTTGAAAATATTACATATTCAAAATTTGTTTAAACACTGGTATTAATGATATGTGGTGATAGTTAGCTGGATTATTTTTCTCACCCTTTTTAAACACAGGCACAACCCTAGATAATTTCAATACCTTTGGAAAAATACCCTCCATCAAACATTTGTTTATACAGAATGTTGGAGGACATATAATACAATTTATAATTTTCCTATTAAAGTTAGAGGATAAATCATAGATATCAACACTGTCAAAAGACTTAATTCTATACACAATTTCCAATACTTCCTGGGCAGTTACCTCAACAAAATTGAAAAAATTATTAAAATGTACAGAATCAAGCTGCATAATTAAATCAAAAGCTGACTGGTCAGGTCGAATGACAGAGTTACAAATGGCTTGCACTGAACTTACACAGTAATTATTGAATTCATCTGGAGAAATAATTACATCTTTGACAGGTTTATTATTTTTAGAAACGTCATTTATCAACTCCCATCCTTTCTTGCATTTATTTTTGGAATTTTTTATATTGTTTGTATTGTATAATTTTTTTAGCTTCATTTACAGAAAATTTATAGTTCCTTCATTCAGTTAAATTCTGTAATTTTGAGTGTTCTATATTAATCCATCTATGTAAATCTAGGTACATCAATACCTTATTTTTCTTGTCAGCTAATTCGGGTGAATACCAATTTCCTTTCTTTTGGGCTTTTTTGTACTTATTGGAATTGATGGTATCCTTACATGTCTTTAGAGGCATACAAAGGTTAAAATTATTGAGAAAAAGAGTCATACATTTTTCAAACATAATGCCAGCTGATAAATGGATGCTGTTGCGCTGCAAGTCCAGCCAATTTATATTGCAAAGTGGTTCTTTAAAATTTGATATTTTACTGACACTAAGTGGTCTTGAGGTAACAAATTTAGAACCAGTATTAGTTATTTTGTCAAACTCTAAGTTACTACTGCTCTATTCTAACACAATTGTTTGAAATCGTAGATAAGCTCACCTGCAGAAAGACTCAGTATTTTTTGTCAACGCAAGCTGAGATTTTGGGCTTCAGTTCAGAAAGAGACTATTTAAAAAAATTGAAAGTCGTACTTTATATTAAAAAAAATGGTACTATTGCGTTATAAATAATTTTGTACTACTGTACTTATATTGATATATCCGCTAATATATGTCCGTTAATATATGAATATGAATATTTATTAGAATTGGTAATACAGTAGACACCCCATCCTCTTAACTGTCTTCGCTTCAACCGCCCACCAGATTAACTGCCCTCTTTCCAGGAGATGACTCACATCCGCCGCCGAAGCTAACGATCTGATACTGAACCCCTGAAAATTGTTCTGGTTACAACAAGTTGATCGCTCGTTTCCGTAGTTAATCAAGTATTGCTTGATGTTACCTATTTTTTAACCGTCGTATAAGTTTGATCATTGTTAGTGCTTAATATATGACAATTCCCAGGTGTTATTCGTTTTAACTGCCCTTTTAGTTATCTGAACCAGGGTTCGGTCCCAGGGAAGGCCGTTAAGAGGGCGTCTACTGTAGTTTTACCAATGTCTCCCGTTTCTCAAGCCCACTGATTTAGGAAGTAAGTCCTTAAGTATGGCTTTCTACTACCTTTCCCTTCTTGGAAATCTGAAAATGTAATGTAACAATAAAGAGGTCACATAAGACCACCCTCCACACATAAGGATCTATTTTTTGCATTCAATAGATTTTCTTGACTTTTCTCCCAGTGATTGATTCTTTTCTTTTCTTTGTTTCAGATCCTACATGTAAAAACTGCAGAGGAAGTAAGTAGAAATATAACAGCAGTAATAGTATAATTATTTTCAGTTAAAATGATTGACTACCCAAAACTTTACAAAAATATACATAGTAACATATTTTTTTATTGTTAGGTACTCATGAGGTTTGAATAGTTAAATATGGTTGCTGTTTTTATATAGGTCTAGTTTTATGTCTTTTGAAGAGTTGATTACGTGTTTATGACTATTTTGAACCTCATGGGCTTCTATCCTTTTGAACTCAGTAATGTAAATATTTCAAGGCTGTATGTTATAATTGTGGACAGTTTTATCTGAAATGTAATAATATTTATTATTTCCTGGGCAATGAATCTTAGCTTTGATGAGTATAGGAGTCTTGCAATACCTTATTGAAGTTGTGAATCGTTTGTATACTATTCCTTTATTAGCTTTTTTAAACGGCTTATTTGAGTTAGGTTCATTAAGGAAAAAGACAATTTTAACAACTGGCTATCTGAGGAAAGGAAGTTAAGTTACTCACAGAAAGAAAAGAAAAAACTGACATTTTTCATTCAGTCGTTATTTGTGCAAGCATTGAACTCTACTTTTCAGTCATATAAAAATTGTTGTTGGATGTGTTAAATATTTCAAGTGCAATAGATGCTCTTGCTGATGAATCTTCATTTTGAAAGATATATAAGACACAAGGATGAAATTCAAAAGCCACAACATTTTTTTGTAAGAGAAAAATTATTTACAAACAACATCCTGTTGCAAAAATGATAGAAAAAATCATGGATTTTGAAGTATTTTTTAAAAACTCTACTAGTGTAAACACAACCTAGCACAAATTTTAATTAATAACAAATCCATCGCTGTAGTCAGTATTATAAAATACAACTAAATATAATGTTCCCTAGGCAATGACTAAATAAACTCGTTTAATTTTGAGATCACAATGAAGCAATGCACACCGAAGACAACGATACCATCACCAGCGGAGAAACATCTGGAACATCTTCAATTACACCTTATTTCTATTTTTACTACTTTAATTTTAGTTTAATGGCAAATCAGGTATTGCTAATAGAAATGTATTAAAAACTCATCGTCAACAGCAATCCTAAAAGTTCATGAACAATTGTTTCACCTTGTTTTAACCTTGACGACCCCGTGCTGATGACGCCCTGGGACACAGGGGCGAAACAATTGTTCATGCCATATGAACTTTTAGGATTGCTGTTGACGGTGAGTTTTTACTACAAAGATATAATCCTCTCCTGAAAAATTGTCATGTTGTTGCTTACAATGTTGGTCAAGGCAGCCCTTAATTTACAAGCAAAACATACCTTCTGGTCGATTCTACACATGTTTCCACGGTCACGAATGTTGCAGCTGGTGGCCCGTTCCTGGAAGGCAATGTGTACAAGTACCAGCTGGAGGGGTCGACGACCACCACCCTCCCCGGCTCCGACAACACTGTCACGACTCTCGGCCTCTCCGCCACAGCCGAGGTCTTTGCTGAGTCCAAGTGCCAACATGTGCTCAAGCTAACCAACGTCGTAGTCTCAGGGCCCGATGGCAAGGTGAGTTGTTGTTGAAATATGAAAGAATGTGTTTTCCTGCAGTGAATACTTTAAAAAACTGTCAAGTGTGCAGGAAAGTACGTGTCGTTTGAAAATTTTAAGTTATTAACTCATTGACTTGGGGCTCCTCCTGAAAGGGCGATAGTAGATAGCACCGGTCGCTATTTAATTTTTGTTCCATTGCCTCAATCCCAGTACTCAATATATTTAGAGTGCTTTGTACACTCCTGAAAAATTATTTTTACTTTTTTTATAGTGTCAAACTTGTTAGAGATTGTTTTATTCAGAAGTATTTTCCTCACTTTATTTGGTTTCCTGAAATGTGGTAACTTTTGAGATGTTAACAGTCTGACTTTTTTTGTCATAACAGTGTGTCTTCTTCTCGTTATTAATATCTTGTATTACTTTGTAAAGTAGGCTAAGTTTATTTATTAACTGTTGGCTCTATGAGTCATTATATACCAAGACACTGTCAATACTTTATAAGTCTATGGCAAATAAACTTGATTTGATTTTGATGCATTTTTTCAAACTTTTACCTATTTAATTAAATATCTCATAGGTTGTGTTAATGTATGCTTTATGGAAATGGTAGTTAATAGCAAAATTATTAACTACTAAAGTTTAATTGATAGTAAATTAAACTGTCAAGCTTGATGTGAGCGTGGCTCAGCATCTGGGAATGCCATTTTTACGAATTTTATCAGTAAACATGTTAATTTATAAATAACATTTTTTTTCGTAAATACACAAGTTCAAACAAGGATAATCTACATTTAATACAAAATACAAAGCCTTCAATTTTTGTAGGAGTTAAGCTTCTGTGGAGTTGTATTTTTTGAATGGATATTAAAATAATATATGAAGCAAAAGCCAACAAAGTATCCAGGTCAATAGTCTAACAGTTTACTGTGTCATATTTAGTTAAGGATTTGATTCCCCGGCACCATTATACCGCCATTGTCTTTATTCCACAGAAATACGACGGACTGGGTGCGGAGTGTGCCAAGCCAGTGAAGTTCTCGTACCAGGATGGTAAATTGGCGGAGGTGTGTGCGGAGGCGGAGGATCGCGGCACGGCGCTCAACATCAAGCGAGCTGTCATCTCACTGCTGAGCTCAGCCAGGCGGGGCGACCATGGGACTGACTCGGGACATGAGGTAAGGACAGGCGCGGGGGTTGGCCAACCAACGAACTATGAGAAGAAACTGTATAAATGGTTTCCTTGTGTTAACTTTGGAACCACACGTACGATAGTGTTGGCAGTGCTATGCTCAGAACCTTATCAATAACTCCCTGGGATCATGACCTTTAATTTGAACCCTCTCCCATGATCCTGCAATTTTCCAAACTCCACAATTTTGACTTAAAAAATTTCACTGACAGAATCTATACCTATAAAAGGCAAAGCCCTCACCGACTCACTCATCAAGAATTCTCCACCTTCCCATGTAGGTAGAGAGCTGAAATGTTGTACACTGATTCTTTAGGTCTTAAATAGGTTAACTAAGCAGTTTACACGCCGGTATCTCCATAGGGCTCCGCCCCACAAACCTTCAAAGTTACCATGTTATTCTTATGGAAGAAAGATTTGTTTTGATGATATCAGATGACTAATTTAAAATATTGTAAACAGCTGTTGCTACTCTACACAAACAGTAAAACCACGGTAGAACGTTGATTTATAACTCTTTTGAACTGGAGTAAGCCAATAATGTTAAAAATGGGCGAGTGTCTTGCAAGCTCTACATTACCATCTGTTTCTTTAAAATTGTTTACAAACAGCTGTTATTATTCATTGGTTTGTTTATGTTTATGATTTTTATTTTGTGTTGTGGTGTGACAGGTTAAATGCTAATTTATTGAATTTGTTTATGTTTATGATCTTTATTTTATGTTGTGGTGTGACAGGTTAAAAGCTAATTTATTGAATTTTACGATATTTTAGTTTTTGTTTTTGTCATGAATACACAATTTTAGTAATATTTTTATTTTCATTGGTTTCTTTTATATATATATTTTAGGGAATTTTTTATATAGATACAAAATTAACACTATTTTGACAAACAGACTCACACTTTAGAGTTAGTCACATGCCTCCAGATGGTTCGTGCCTCTTTCATTCTATATGCTACTAGCAGTTACCTGCGGGCTTCGCCCCGTTTGAATTTATACGATCAGATGCTGTTCCCTCTACACCAAAGCTCTGGAGTAAATGACCATCATGGTACACTCTGAATATGCAGTGGAAGAGCTCAGATGCGGCAGTCAACTCACATGCTGATCCGTAAGTTGATGGTTTCAACATCTCGCGACGGTAGTGTTCAGGGGAGATGTAATTATCCCCTTTAACATCATGAGTTAAAATTTGGAATTTTGCCCAGTTAGTCGAAACATAGTTAACAATTTCCTCTCTTACTTGATCGATGTAGATATTATTTCCGTAAACTGAATAGCATATAGAATGAAAGAGGCACGAACCATCTGGAGGCATGTGAATAACTCTAAACTGTGAGTCTGTTTGTCCAAATAGTGTTAATCTTGTATCCATATCAAAAATTCCAAAAAATATATATAAAAGAAACCAATAAAAATAAAAATATTACTGATATTGTGTACTCATGACAAAAACAAAAATACTAAAATATCTTAAAATTCAATAAATTACCTTTTAACCTGTCACACCACAACACAAAATAAAGATCATAAGCATAAACAAATTCAATAAATTAGCATTTAACCTGTCACACCACAACACAAAATAAAAATCATAAACATAAACAAACCAATAAATAATAACAGCTGTTTGTAAACAATTTTAAAGAAACAGATGGTAATGTAGAGTTTGCAAGACACTCGCCCATTTTTAACATTATTGGCTTACTCCAGTTCAAAAGAGTTATAAATCAACGTTCTACCGTGGTTTTACTGTTTGTGTAGAATAGCAACAGCTGTTTACAATATTTTAAATTAGTCATCTGATATCATCAAAACAAATCTTTCTTCCATAAGAATAACATGGTAACTTTGAAGGTCTGTGGGGCGGAGCCCTATGGAGATAACGGCATGTAAACTGCTTAGTTGTCCTATTTAAGACCTAAAGAATCAGTGTACAAAATTTCAGCTCTCTACCTACATGGGAAGGTGGAGAATTCTTGAAGAGTGAGTCAGTGAGGGCTTTGCCTTTTATAGGTATAGATTCAGTTTACGGAAATAATTTCTACAGCGATCAAGTAAGGGGGGAAATTGTTAACTATGTTTCGACTAATTGGGCAAAATTCCAAATTTTAACTCATGATGTTAAAGGGAATAATTACATCTCCCCTGAACACTACCGTCGCGAGATGTTGAAACCATCAACTTACGGTTCAGCATGTGAGTTGACTGCCGCATCTGAGCTCTTCCACTGCATATTCAGAGTGTACCATGATGGTCATTTATTCCAGAGCTTTGGTGTAGAGGGAACAGCATCTGATCGTATAAATACAAACGGGGCGAAGCCCGCGGGTAACTGCTAGTTATATATAAAGATAAGATGTATTTTTTTTATTTTTTAGTTCCTGAAAATAGCATATCAAAATATATTATTGTTAATTTTAAGTTCTGTTATATTTCTTGTTATGTTATCACTAATATTGTAAAAATGAGGTGGTGTCTGTCTGTCTATTGTTCTATCACGCCAAAACCACTGAACAAATTCTGCTGAAATTTTGCACAAATGTAGTCTATGTACCGAGGAGTGTCATAGGCCTATTGCCGTTTAGAAATGTCCTCAGGGCTCTGCCCCTCGGGACTTCCAAGTTCCCATGTTATTCATGTGGAGGAGAGTTTTATTTGGTTTATATCACTTATGTGTTTTACTAATTCAATTCATTTAAATAAACATCTGTTATAAGGAGTATATTTAACTACAGACTGTCTTTACTTTGTTAACAATTTTTCTACTCTGAATTTTCACCCCGTTGCAAAGCACGGGCAGAGCAGTTAGTCAAATATAAATCTATGTCTCTGTATACAATATTATTTTGCTAGACTTTACCTGAGCATTCATTCAATACATAGATGAGTCCAGACAGAATTCATATCATGAAACGTTATTTAAAAGCTAGATTTTTTGTTATAAGGTCCCTTAGGAATAGCACAGGAATAAATTAGTTATAAGAAATACTTCCTTATGATTAATTTTGTTACAGGACGACGTGTTTGGTATCTGCCCGACCGAGTTCTCTTTCTCCAAAGACGGAAGCAAGGTGACGATCCACAAGACCAAGAACCTCAACAGGTGTGCACTCCGTGAGGAGTTCAACTTCCCCTTCCCCACAACACCTTACCAGGCCGTGCAGAGCAGCGTGAGTAACTTCTGGTGGAAATATAACTGCCTAGCTTATAGACTAATCATTGTTCTGGACTCATTCGATCCAGAACCAAGGTTTTATAGACGCTGGCTGATATGAAAAAAACTTTCTAAAGTGTTTAAGAGTAGTAAAACATGTTCTTCCATTCTCACGTAGTGACTGAAATGCTCCACTATAACCTCAGCAGCACTGTTTCTTTAAAGTATCAGAGAAATTGCAGGTGTTCTGTAAGTTACAGGTTTATTTTAATTAGTTCTTGGGGGGTTTCAAATTTGCTAATGCTTTATCGCATTTTTGTAATGTTGTGGTTTTGTGTAATCATTTTGTTTAAATTTGTAAACAAACTTTAAGAATGGTATTTGTTCTTTTTATATCTAAAGAAGTATATGTTAACATTGCAGAAATGTTTCAGTATTGGAAGCCTTTTCTTTAACAAAACCTTCAGTAGCATTTATTCAAATGCCTTTACAACTGTAGACTTTTTTATTGTAGTATATTGCTGTAGCATTTCAGCACCACAGGTCGTTGACTATTAACAAACTTTCAAACATAAATCTCCAATGAGTCCCATCGTTGTTCACAGTTTGGCGCATTCGAGACATCACCTCTGCTCGGTGCTCAGCTGACGGTTGACCAAGAGCTCGAGGGTGGAGTACTACACAAGGCGACGGGAGAGGAGGTCTACACGTACCGTCCACTGGTCAACCCTGAGGCCGGAGCCAAGGTTACGGTCAAATACACACTTGCCCTCCAGGGCTCCAGTGCTGGCTCCATCCCTGGTAAATAGTCTTGGTTTTAAAAAAAATCTATTTTCAATTTTTCAGCAGCTAAGACATTTGTGAAGCTGTGTTGTAAATGTTTCCATTTCCTGTAGTAAATTAAATTAAAACTAGAGGCTTGAAGGGGCTATTGCCCCTAACCATGCTCTAATACCCTGTTTCAACTGAATTTTTTTAATCTTTTCATGTAATGAAGGAGTACATATCAGTTCGTAAACAAAGTACACATTTAATCACATGTTTTAATCTAAACAATGCAGACGTTTTTAAATCCCCATGCTTTTCTTATGGGGAATGTTTTACGTTATTTCTCGTTTGCTGGTAACTTTTTAGAAATACTGATATTCTTCCCGAGTCCCTGGGATCAAGACCTTTAATTTGTGCCATCTCCCATCATCCTGCGATTTGCCAAACTCCCACAATTTTGACTTAAACATTTTGCTTACATAATTATATATAAAGATATCGAAACCTTTCTGCCGGATGACAAGATCTTATCTTAAGTTTAGCTGAATCTTGCTTAAGTCATCTGTTTCTTTAAAATAACCAAGCCTTGTTTTAGTTTGAGTTTTTATTGAAACGCTCATTTTATCGCTCAAATTACCGTAGCTCATCATCCTGTGGACCTTCGCAACGCTCTTTTCCACTTTCTTAACACTGTATTTTTACGCGGCGGCGCAGATTTTTCCATAAGGCAGACCGGAGCCTTATTCCAGTAAAGCCATACAAGTTATAATCCTTTTCTGATACACTACTAAATTTATATTTTTCTCCAGCCAATGTCAACAGCCCGAAAGGTGTGTACTACGAGAAGGCTCACGACACAGATGGAGTCAAGAACGCAGGCGATATCTCCGCAGCTCTACAGAAGGCGACAGCTGCCTTGGAACCCGTTGCAACCCCTGAGGCCGCCAAGACGTTCGCCCACCTTGTATACACAATCGAACAGGGAAGCAAGGCTGACATCCTCCAGGTCTACAATGGAGCTCAGGGCAAAACCGCCAAGTAAGAAGATGGATTTGTAGATTAAGAACCTATCTTTTTTGGTTTCTAGAAACATGGAACAACTGCTTCAAGTAGCTTTTGAACTACTGGGTCACATCATTATCACGGAGCTGCAATCGAGTACTTAAAATATGACAGTAGGGGTGTGTGAGTACTCGAAACTTTGAGTTTTCGGCCGAGTATTTTAAAACGCGAACTCGACTCGAAGTTTTGAAAAATACTCGAAAGTTCGAGCGAGTATTTCTGGACGATCGTATCGGCCTTAACTACAGATTTCGTCATCTAATATTAATTATAAGCGATGTCTGGATCAGGTGATATTGGCCAAATGACAACCAGACCGTGTTTTATCGGCTGGAAAGGTATGACAAACCGCGTTTCTTTTGTTAATACGTAATCCAGTTTGATTGTACAGGCCAAAACTTTGTATTGCTACTCATGTATTAGAAACTATGTTTAGATGATCAAATCTGGAGTGGTATCCAAATCTCATTATACTATTTGAAACTACCAATTGACGGCAAATACTCGCTCGAAAATACTCAAAACTCGAAAATAATTGGCACTACTCGACTCGATTCGATTAAAAAAATCACTACTCGCACACCCCTAGATGACAGTTGGGTTCCAGCTACTAATAAGGCTTCTCACTATCACTCTTGTAATTTAGCCTTGGAAAAATGTCACTCAAGTGATCCGCTGCCCACCTGGTGTGCAGTTTGGCAACGCTGCACGTCTAAAATTGGCTGGGTCTTGTTGTTACAGGGCCAGCCCTGTAAACCATGCCCTCAACTGTTTTCTCTCCCGCTCATGGGAATCGTAGCCTATAAATGTACAATAAAGATTCGTCTTTTGTCTATTGTCTATATAACACAAAACCCAAAACATATTGGGCATATTGTCCAATAACACAAACAACATGCCCAGAGCTGTGTTTTCTGGGAATATTGTCTATATGTCTGTGTAGGATAAGGCTATTTTGTTTGCAGCTGTAGGCAACAGACTTTGGCTTTGAACTCAGGACTCAGTCTATCCTATTCGATCCGATGACTTGGTGCCTATGACTTGTCACAGGTTGCTTTTTACATTTTGAATACAAAACGTATTTCATTTTTAAGAATTTATAAAAGATTGGGAAAATTGTTATCGTTTTCTATGTTGAGCTGTAAATTTTGCAGGGGTCTGTTCCTGGATGGACTGCTGTACGCAGGCAGCGCAGACTCCGTGGAGGCAGCCGCAGAACTGCTCAGCTCCCAACAGATCCCCGCAGACTCCGCTCTCCGTTGGTACCTGGACCTCAACTTTGTCAAACACACGTCTCGTGGCTCTCTTAAGTCCCTTCTGGTGAATATCATAAACTACTTTTACTGAAATAATAATAAAGTAACGAAATACACATCAGTAGTTCTGCAACAATAATGGCACAAGTGGAAGTGTCTCATTATTCATTTCATGTGATGAAAGAATATCTAAATTGTTATTTCATATTACTAGCTACCTAGTTGAAAATTATCTTACCTCCTAAGGCATTTTTTGTTTGGTCAGTCACGTTTTGGTATTGAGACCAATTTGAGCGATTGAGGTATCAAATTAAATGGCTTTTCCTCAAAAAGTTTTAAAAGTAATTGATTTTCCTCTCAGTCATTGGTCTCCACCTCACTGACCCTCAAAATTGTCGTGTTATTCTTATGGAAGAATATTTTTTTTGGGTCACGTGTGATTCATTTCAATGAATTTAATTCAAATAAACAGCTGTTTTGATAAATATATCTGATCCAGGCAGTCACTGTCTTTTTTACATTTTAGGTTTGTATTAAATTTCTATATGTGAGATCCCCATTGCGAGAACGGCATACCGGCTAGTTTATGTTAAATTGTAAAAACACCCAAAAGGTTCCAAGTCTAACAATTTTTACCTCAACATTAAAAGTTATTTTCTAACTTTTATGCAGGGTAATATCTCACATGTGGACAACCATTTTTGCCTCAGCTATAGTGTTGTTGTTGTTAACTTTATAAATATTGTGGTTAAACTTGACATGGGGTTTAACCAGTGGGCTAGCCCGCATAGATTAATTTAAATGAAAAGCCTTTATTTAGACCTGGACCCTGAACCTCTTGTATTCCAGTCCTTTAAGAGGGCATAGTGTAAATACCAGTGTAAAATACACCCACCATGAAACTCACAACTTTCCAATACTCAAGTGGTTTAACATAAGTACGTTAGACCAATGGTGATAAGTGCAGAAGTATACTGTATTAAAACAAAGACAAAACCACCACTGTTTAGTTTTAAAAAATCCTCAGTTTTGTACAAAAAGTGTTCCAGGAAAAAGATGTCAGTTGTTTTATCTTTATTTTGGATCTGTACATTTTTTAAAGTGTTTTGGAAGTTCATTAGATATAATTTAGGTCCAAATATCTGAGTTGCTAGCACAAATAAATGGTTGAGATTAGTTTTGTAATGATTGGCTCCTCTTTTAGGAATAACATCAGCGTCCTTGTATTCTTGAAGTCCAGTTGTAGTCATATGAAGTAATATTTTATGTACAATGAAGCTGGGTTATTATGCTAAATCTTTATATTTTCTCCACAAAAGTCTCGGTTCACTACAACACATTGTACAAAACAATTGTACAACTCTTTGTTACAAAATTTGAAAGTTTTATTAATCCATGCCTGCCCTCTAACATTGTTGTACTGTTCCCAGCCCCTGCTAGGCTCAGACACGGTGCCAGTCCAGGCCTACCTGGGCATCGGCGCGGTTGCTGGCAAGTTCTACCTGCAGCACCCGTCCCTCGTAGACACCCCGGAACTGAAGGAGATACTGACCAAGCTGGCCGCTCCCCTGGCCGGTGGCTGCAAGACCGACTCTCATGACAAGGAGAACAAAGTGAGTACAACACACCGAAACATCTCTTGCTTGGACATAACCATAATTTTAATAAAATAAAATAATTTGTCTACAGTCTTTCAACCTTTTTCTTCATAATTAAATTTGCTGCGGCCTGTGTAATGCACTAATTGCGGCTGCATTACTCACTATAAGTTTAAAATCTCTGTATTTATGGTTATTCCATGATGATTGAAAAAATGGTTTTATCATGTCCCATGAGATGGCCGCTCAACCTGGTACAAAGATTCTACCAGTGAGAGAGAAATATATCAACTAAATCAAAAAACGTTACGAATGCACCCAAGGATCATCTTGTCTCTGAGCAGAGACAAACGCATTGAGTTTGTTAAAAACGTAACTAATAACTGTGTTTAACTATGAATAAAGTTAAATTTACATATTCGTACTAAATACATACTAACAATAAAAGAAGTAAAACAGAGTACCCTTTACATCTTTTAATTAACATTTGTATAAGGTACTCTGTTCGACTTTGTTAATATTAATAATCTTAGTAGTCCTGACTTGTAAACATAATCATAAAAATAAATACTCATTATTCACATTCATAATTTTAAATAACAGTTCAATATTTCTGGGAAAAAGTCATTTCCATGATATTAAAATTAATATAATTCAATCTTAATTCATCACCTGCCCTTGCATTTTAACATGGTTGGATATGATGATAGCCTTAATTCAAGAATAAATTTTATGACAACACTAAAATTAAAAATATTGATGAAACATCAGTGTGTCAGTGCCTTCGCTCTTAGACAAGACGCGTGTTTCAGATCATCGCCAGCTTGAAGGGTCTCCGAAACACTCGCCATCTGACAGACGAAGTTGCCGCCAAGGTGGCTGCGTGCGCAGCTGACAAGACAGCCAAGACCCGAGTGAGAGTAGCCGCCATCGAGGCTTTCTTCGCAGACCCTGCCAAGCCTACAGTGAGTCAAGCATTACATATTAATCATATTAGGGTTTGAGGATGGATTGGCACTAGATCTTGGTTAAATGTGAATTCAGGAAAGGTCATCAGATAACTTATCCTGAAAAGGTAAAGGTAAAGTCAGCTAAAAACTTCTAACACAGTTTAGTCAAACTTGACATAAAAAATGCAATTTTTGGGGGGAGCATTACCTTTTTTCAAGTTTTTTCAGACAAAGTACTGTCCCTTTCTACAGTCGGGGATTGGTGGAACCAGTCTTTCCATCCTCTCATACTTAGGTTGTATGCAGTGTAAAGTATAAATTTCTAAGTTATAGATTTTATAGTGCTACTGTTTGTGATTTTGTTATCAGGCATAAACAATATCACATTGAAGTTTACTATTCTATTGATTTTTAAATAACAAAAAACATGTATAGTGTGAATTCTGTGTAGAAATCAATTAATGATCTGAAGGAACTCATTTATAATCATGTATTTCATAAACTACCTGATTGATTAAAATACTTCTGTTAGTTTAAAATTTGAACGTGAAAGTCTATAGGGTGTTTTCCAAATGATTGGTAATTTACAAAAGAAAAAAGGCATGTCTAAATGTCTAAATGAAAAGAGCTTTACTCTGAGTGCTGAAACCATGCTTAGCCTTGTTAAATTTCTAAGAGTGACTATGTCTTTAGCTAGGATCCTTAATTTATAGCCCAGCAAAAATGGCAGCTGGGTTCAGTTTTGAACCTTCACAAAACTTTTTGATTTTGCTTAGGATCGATCTGTCAAACCTCAGGTTGCGAAGCGAGCACTCTTAACCACTCTGCTACCCAGCCAGTTAAATCCTGTACCAGTAGAAACTTCAGGAAATTATTTTAATAATTTAGGTGCTAAACCATCACAATAACTGATTCAATGAAGAACCTTTCATTGTTTATATACAATGCACAATTTTAAGGTGCCATTTAGTTTTTGGCATTGTTATGACTGTGAAAGTGCATATTTTAAGGAGTTAAGTATCCAACAAATCTGACTTTTTTCCAATTCGTTTCAGCTAAAACAAACAGCAACATCCATCTTGAAGGACATAGAGGAAGACTCAGAGTTAAGGATTAAGGCATATCTGGCGCTGGTGCAAGCGCCCTGCCCCCACGTGGCTGACACTGTCAAGCAGTTGGTCGACAGTGAACCCGTCAACCAGGGTGAGAAGAAATTGTCTATCGTGTCCAGCAGTAGCCATGTATTTTGAGAGCATGTCAATCAGAAAAGATTACTTTTTCGGTAGTCGTCAGCTGTAAATTTGATTGCTATATAGTGGAATTACATTTTATATCGTAGCTTAGGCTTTATATCATGTGATAAAAATGTTTTTGTACAAATTAACATAACACTTGATACCACAAATTCAATTTGCAGTTCAATTGTACAGTGTTTTTATTAAAGTAATATCCTAGTAGGGTTAGGCGCATAAAAAAACACTCTAAGGAAAAATAACTATGGGGAATAACAGATTTATTTGATAGGATCAAATAAATAGTATTAAGTATCTATAAGAATTGAACTATTTAATATACTGAAACTATAAATTTCACACAGACAAGCACATGATTGAGTAGTTGATTCACCTAACACGCAGCTGCTGATTCCGTTCACAGCGGAAGCATTAAAAATTATATTACATTAAATTGTATTATATTACAGGGTTGTCTCAACCGGAGGGTAAATATCCCGGATCTGTTCCTTGTGGTTTTTCAATGAATAGCTTAGTACTTCAGCTTACATTGAACTGTTTTTTTGTTTTTTTTTTACTTAAGTTCACTCTAACACATTCAAAGATAAGAATGCTCTTGAACATAACAGTACAATGACATTTATTAAAATACTAGCTAGTTTTAAGTTTTATTATTACGGTTGATGTTGGTAAATCTTTCAATTACAGGCCAAATATTGTAAAAATGATTTATGAATAAATTGAATTAATCGAATATAAATGACCAGTCGGCAGTTTTGTCATCTCTCACCTCCGCAACCTGAGAGCTTCGGTGAGCCCGGAGAAGGAAGCCGCGAAGCAATTCCTCGGCAACATCATCAGCAAGAAGAAGTACCCGATTGACCAGCGCAAGTTCTCTCGCAACTACGAAGTCTCGTACAGTCTGGACGCAATCAACGTTGGAGCTGTTGGAGAAGTTAACCGCATCTTCTCACAGAAATCTTTCATCCCGAGATCGGTCTCGTTGAATCTCACCACCCAGCTGTTCGGACATTCGCTCAACCTTGCTGAGGTTAGTGTGAAGAAACTTGATTGCTTTAGATAGAGTAAAAGCTCCAACTTAATGCTCTTTGAAGCCAATTATCTTTTGAGTTTAATAACAAACAGATTGTCCTGACATTTGTATTGTTATGTAAAGGTAAATGACTCTCTCAGGCATCATAAATAAAATCATTGCATCATCATGTTTTTTCAAAGACCTTAATATAAAATTAATTTGATGAGAAGTTTGGTTTAAATCATTGTCATCAGTGTGGATATATTTCAACCCTTAGTTTCTTGTGATCATAATTAATATTTTATACCTGAAGTTCCAAAAACTCAAATAACTCACCTACCCAACACATGCTGCCGTACATAATATATATCTCTTCAGTTCTAAAAGTTATTGAAGTATTTCTCTTGTTTTTAAAGTATACAAAAGACAAATGTTGACCAATAATAATGTATCAAAGATTAGACGTTTTGTTAAGCCCTGTTTCCATTCTAACAATTTCAGCTCAAAACAAAGTTCAAGTAAAATGTTTAATGGAAACGCTCAAAAACTGTTTTGAACTTTGTTGGCCAACAAAATGTGTTTTGAGCCGATGCAGCTGACAACAAAGTTTTGAGGAGAGCTCAAAACATAACGGAAACAGTGTCCCAATACCCATTACTGTTGTGAGCAGAGTTTGCGCATGCACATTCACCGGTAGCAGCCGACGCCATGCCACCCTGCACCGTCGCGTAGCCCCCTTGGTCACCGCATCCTTTCCGTCGAAAACACATGGTTTTGTTTGGGACTTGGGTCAATACTGTGCCGTAAAATTAGTTGGACAGTAGTTGGACAATTATTTTGTAATTAATTAAATCGTTCTAGTTATGCATTTCAAAAAGGTTAAGCACAGTAAACTGTTATATATTCTAGTGATTTACTGTAAGTTTTCTATATTTTTTAACTTCTTGTTAGTTTGAAATGAGCAAGTTTTTCCATAAATATTTAATACAAATTTGGTATAACTAATAAAGTGTGTGCAGTAAACCAATATCGCCTTATCAGATCATCTCCATCAGATTCACAAACTAAATAACTGGTTTAAAATTTTGACCTCTAATAGTTTTTTACTTTACCTTATTTAAGTGTGGGAGAAATTATAAGTAGGCCTATACCAGGAAATACAATATTATATTAGTTTAGTTGTTTTAAAACATAGGTATAAATTCATAGGCACACTAAATTCTTAAGGAAACTGTCAATGTAATTAATTTTTGACAGTGAAAGATAAATACTTAACTTGGCTATAGTCAACACTTGATGATGATTCATTTTAAAATAGGGCCTATACAACTTCATTGGTTTGACATGAAAAATTACAAGGTTAGTTTATTGGAAAACAATGTATGGAAATATAAAATGATTTTGTAAATCAGTTTTAACAAACGCTGTAACAGTTTTTGCGTTACATTTTATTAACATAATTGTGTAGCAACACAAGTGGGTCTACTCATGAACGTATGTAGTAATGCACGAAAGCTCCGTGCGTGCAGAGGAGATGGCTTTTCGCGGAAATGTTGGCACGAGTTGGGAGAATGGAAATGGCCTCCAACAATGTTTTGAGCTGTGCTAAAAACAGCTTTGAGCTTAGCTCAAAATATTGTTCAAGTAAATGTTGAATAGAAACGGGGCTGTATAAAATATAATGTTTTTAGATTTTCAAAAATCAAAAGTATAGATATACAATATTTCACATTATTAAGAGTTCGGATGTGGAGGTGGTATAGTTTTGGATTCTAAAATATTTACTCTTACTAGTTAATTTAAACCCTTTAGTACACTTTAGTACTTATTCATGAACTAAACATCAATTTGTGTGTAAAGACTTTCAAAATATTACTCTAAACGATAATCGCCTGTTTTTCAATGATTAGTTTCAGTTTAAGTGTATTTAATTGATTATTTAAAGTATTTAAGTTGGATGACATATTTTCTATTATTTATTTAGATTGGCCTTCGAGCAGAAAACCTGGAATGGCACCTGGAGAAGTATTTTGGACCCAAGGGACTGCTGAAGAGCAAGGGCATCAAGTTTATGGACAAAGTCGGTGACGATCTCGAACAGGCTGTGAAGAAGGCAAAGGAGGCGGCGGCAAGACCCAAGAGATCCGTGCCCAAAGATCAAACTTTCGCTGCTACAGACAAGGTCAGTTCTAGCTACAAATAATAAACACCCATAAACGCTTTGTAGTTAGGAAATGTTAGTGTGGGAAAATGCTTTCAGTACTTTGCAACCCCTCTTGTCATCCTTGAACTGAAAGTCAGGAAAACTTTATTAAAAGGTGGATCAGTAGTTTTTAAAGATGAGCCATTCATTCATCGAAGGCATGAAAAGCAACTATGAACATCACATTAACCTAATAGGAAAAATTGTTTGAAATTGTAAATTGTGTTAAATTTGTATTATAATCTGTCTGATTTCTTAAAACTTTTAAATTACTGGGTGTGAAGCACAGAGATATTGGTGTTGTTCTCTAAATTTCATCGAAGATACTCAGTTATTAGTATTCTTCCTGATATATTAACAGCTTTTGCTAAATAACAAGGAAAGTACCATCTACAGCAATGTTAAATAATCAACTGTTCTCATCTTTTTCCTTTTTTATATTTTAATCAAACAAAACCACTGCTGAATTTTTAAATGTGATTAAGTAATCCGTAGCTTTTAAAATAACTCCCACCCAATGTATTGAAGAAACTTGAAAAGCCCTTGAAGAATTCTTAAAAATTATATTTTACATCTCAAAAAACCATATCTTCAGCAAAAGAGATTCTTGATGTGACCAAATAAGAATCAAAATTGAAGTTTTAGAGTGTAAACATTACTCTACAAAAATCAAGAACTGCCATAAAGAGAATTGGTGTATACCTGGGGTGTGCGAATTGTGATTTCTTTGGATCGAGTCGAGTTGAGTTTTGAATTTTCCAAGCTGGTATTTGCCATCAGCAGTAAATAGTTTCAAATAGTGTAATGGGAGTTGGCAACCACTCCAAATACAATTTCATAGTTTAATAGTGATTTCCAACCAATAGGTATTTTGAGTCAGTTTGTTTTTCCATTCGACTCACTTATAAATAATTGGTAAAACCCAAAGTTATTGGTATGTTTGTTTGATAGATCGAGCTGGGCCCTGACTATGAGGATCTGGACACCGACCTGGACCTGTCCGTCAAGCTGTTTGGCTCTGACATCGCCTGGTTCAACTACCACTACGACCGCCTCGATGTCGACGGACTCAAACAGAAGTTGTACGGTGAATTGGACCAGACACTGGACAAGTCTAAGGCCCTCGATGTGAGTGTGAACATTTCTATACTTGTGTAGTATGATAACAACAAAATATACTAAGCAGTCCCCAATTTATCAATAACATCTGACAATCTCCCCGTTGTATTGAATTTGTTGGGGGGTTTGTAATACATAACCACAAAAATCCTCAACTCAGTAATATATATAATGGAGCATTTAACGGATCAGCATATCATCCCCCCACTCGGCCCTCAGCCCTCTGTCAGTTACAAGTCCCTTGGTTGTAAATTACAGACAAATTCATTTTAATTTACCGATATAGCCTCCACTTAAACTAACATAAAACTCAAGTATTTTCACCTTTTAAACACAATATTAATATTTTAAATCCATTAGTTGACTCATAAAAATGAAGTAATGTGCACTGTTACACCACCAAGAACACATTATATTTTGTTCATCAGTTCCACTTGTAAATGACTGTTTTACTATCGAGTCAACTAGAGCCTTTAATACTATGTTAAACTTACAAAGACGGCAAAGATCTTATGATCAACTAAATCACTAAAAGAAAAAAAGTATGACTCTCTCTGATCAGTTTACCTCGTTGATCGTAGGTTGACTACAAGAAGGCTCGTCAGTTCCTGGATGCAGGCGTCAGTTATCCAACAGGTCTCGGGTTGGCACTGAAGGTCAAGGTCAACGGAAACTCCGCAGTTAACATTAAGGTCAAGGGCAATGTCGACCTCAAGGCTATCTACAACCACCCTCAAACTTCTCATGTCGCCCTGCAAGTCGTGCCGAGGTAACTTGAGTTCTGAACTGTGTTTGACTAAAACTTGGTATAATCTAGGTATACAGCCGCGAATAGAAGTCCAGCCAGGGACCTATGATAACTAATCTCCATAAACATTCTTCCTCCACAAAAGTCATATTTGTCCCTATGCACACCCTACTTAACATTAGCATAGGCTTGTTAGCAGTCTTAGGCGTGTATATTTAATGATTTAAACACATCAAAGATAGTAAACAGTTGAAGCTTCATGCACTTTAAAAAAATTTAGCTCTGAGATGAAAATTCCCATGAAAGATTAAAATTTTATCACTTTTTTAAGTAGGATTGTTCCTGTAATCATAGGAATATTTTGTAGAATAGAATATATTTGCTTTAAGTGAATTTATTTGTTAAATAATTTTATTTTGGAATCAAAATGCTATTCTGACCATATGTCCAGTCAAATAAATTAAGTGCTTTTAGTTGTAATAGCTTGGTTTATGACCTCCAATTTTCTTGTTAAGACGTTAGTCACAAACATGATTTGTTACACCACTGATTGTAGGATGTTTATTTCAGCGCCAATGTGGAACTCGCCTCTCTCCTGACAGTTGACGCTGACATTGTCGAGGTTGGGGTCAAGGTGTCGGCCAACGTACATTCCTCCACCGGCTCAGATATCACCGTCAAGGTATCCTCAACAACATGTTAGAGTAACGATGCATTAAGAGGGCTTTGGAGACCCAGGTGCTGCTGATCAGCCGTAAATTGCAGTAAAACTCGGAACTGACCAAATAACATGTTGCGTTGCTCAAGATGTTACACACTACAGTACTAAAAACATAGTGCCGGTCGAAAAAATTCCTACCGTGGTTATCGGGCTAGGATTTTAATCTTAATTTACACCTCAGTGGCTATCTTTATGAGTGAAAACAGCGTGATTGATAGAATAACATGTCTGTATAATACATGTTTTGTTTATTTAAATTTTATTTGAAGTGCTTCAAGAAGAAGTGTGTATTCCTACCTGTCGGGAAGAGGGTCAGTTTTTGTAAAAGGCCACCTGATCAGACTCTAACCAGGGACTATTTCACAGTCTATTTGGGCCCTTCATGTCTCCTATAGAAGCAATATTTTTATTATAATTTCACCAAATGTTTTTAAAACAAATTTTGTTTAAAGCTTGATTAAATTTTGTTTTTAATTGGTGACGGTTTTTTTCTGAGTTTGACAGAATAAGGTAAACCATTAAAAACAAGGTGATTTTAATTATTTTAGGAAATATACTTATTTTATGAGAAACATCGCTCACCAAAAAAATATTTATTCAAGAGATCTTTAATTTGAGATTTGATTAATAGTTTTTGATGATAAATAAATGAGATATCATGCATTCTGTTTAACATAGGTTCTTATATGGAGTATAAATCCAACATGGGTGCCGCCTCCAAATAAAATAAATTTACCGATGATAATTCACTGCAAGATTTTTCAAGAGCATGTCAAATTTTTCAAATTCATTGCCATTGTTTGAACAAAAATACGATTTGTTTATTAAGTTTAATAAACAGCGGCAACTGTAAGATATGATGCTGTTAAAATGCCCAACGAACTGGAGCAGGTACTTTTTTTAATCTTGAAAAAATTTAATAAAACTCTCATATCGCGTTTAGGTACTAGATGGCTATGGCGTTGATGTCAAGCTCGGCCTCCCTGTCAAGAAGCAAGACATTCTCAACTTCAACTCTGATGTTGTTTCCATCGTCCGAGAGAAGAAGGGTGCTGAGGTTGAGTCCCCCATCAAGTTCACCGTTAAGAGGTAACCAACATATTACATAACAATATGAAAGTGTTGTGCTGATTTGCTGCAATATCGTATTTTGTATGATTAAGAGTTTATTGAATTTCTTCCGGTATTTAAAATGTTATTTTATATAAAGATAAATCAAAAGTAGATCACATTTTTTAATCAAATTTAAAAACTAAATGTTACATTGTGTTTGCTAGTAAAGTTGTGCCTTAAAAAAGGGGGAGAAAGAGGGGTAAGAGTTAGCAGAGAAGGCTAAATCATAAGAGATATTTAAAGTTCAAACACTCTTAGGGTTGTTATCTACGACAATCCCACCCCTTGATGGCCTTGGGTATTACATCTGACATGTTCAATTTCATACACAAGGAATCTGTACTGTCAACATCATAACACCTGTTAACATAACATACCAAACACATAACATAACAAAGGTATAACATCTGTTATACCTTTAACTTAGTTTAAATCCGTTCACCTTATTAATATCTTAATGCCTAATGGTAATTGGGATATTAATTAAAATCTTGGCTAAAGAATCAGTTAATCTTAGCTAGGGATCTGCGGTACCAAAAATTTCAGATCGGTACGGCTCGGTACAGTAAAAGATTTTGTACTTCGGTTCTCGGTTCAAATTCGGTACGGTACAATGTACAGTCATATATACTAATTTGTACTAAATATTAGTTTGTATGTAGGCTATGATACAAAAATTATTGAGTAATACTTAAGGTCATATACAGTTTTTTTTGTATTAATTTGGTTGAAAGAAAAAAAAATGGATACAAATATTTTGTATACTGCATATTTAGATTATTGCATTTTAACATTTTTATTAATATTATTCTTGAAATATTAATGATAAATGAATTCAAAAATGACTTAAAAATCAACCAATTGCATAAGTTACTTAACTAATTAATTATGTTGCTTTCAATGTAAATCAAAACTATTGATTTAAAACATACAAACAGCAAAATTCAAAGTTTGATAAATACCATTCTTGGCATATTTGGAGGATGTTGTATCAATACAAAGTTAAATAAGATAGCTTAAAAAAACTGTGAAACTAAAAAATATAAATTAGACCTTTAAATACTGAAGATTACAATCAAAACACTCTAAAATTACTTAATTAGGCAACTAGATTCAAAATTGAAGTCCATAAAAAATATTACAGTACATTTATTTAAACGTAAGTACCATATAAAACTGGAAGAGAAAGAAAGTAATAAAAGTACAGTGATATTCTGTTAATTTGGCTATCTCACCTTTAAAATAATTAGCTATTAACCTCATCTAAAAATAAATTTAGTTTGTTGATATCATTAGTTTTCAACCATTTTTGGAACTTTTTTTATAATATAAAATTAATTTCACTAGTATACTTCAAAAACAATAATAATAATACATAAAAGCAGTTTTATATGAAATCAATGGATTTCATATAAACGTGATAAAAGATAGTATTCCTTTTCTCACTCAAGATTGGACACAAACAACTGGTTTATAGCTAATTACCAGACCCTTCCCTCCTCACCCCTCAAGCTTTCCTAGACTAAACCTTTCTTATCTTTATGGACAAATTGTTTGCAACCCTACTCAGCCCCTCCCCACTCCCCTTGCCCACCTTTCTTACCTCCATTCTCGGTCAGCTATAAATAACACCTGTACACATAATTTTAAGGCTTGTTTTCCTTACAGAAAATTACTAGTTATCAACAGGAGTCTGTCTTATTTCAACCTCTTATTTTGTCAAACATTGTTTAGCTTATCTCTGTTTATTGTTAGAGTCAGTAAACTGTACCCTACCGAATTTGTACCGGGGTTATCTTTTGTTCCGAACCGATGACGGTAATTAGTTTTGTACCGTACTGGTATCATTTATTCGGTGCACCGCAGACCCCTAATCTTAGCCTGCAACAAGACTACACAAAGCATCTCACCCATTCTACACTCATCATTTAATTCATAATCATCTTAAAATACACCCTATTTGTGTCGGTGTCTTATTCAGTGATTAAGTGATTTCATTTCTTTCACCATCTCATAAATTTAAATACCTATATAACTTGTGTTCCAATAGCAGAAAAATATAGAACACATCTAACTAATCGTATACAATTGACTATGAGTCAGTGGTACCTACAAAGCACATATTAAATAAGTTTATAATTATACTGTGTAGTCTTTTTCAAATTTGAAGAGCATTTATGTGTGTAGTATGTGTACCTACTCATCATTACTTTTCCTAAGTGAGTTGTTGTGTATACTTTTTCTTTCACTGAAATGTCTACACATCATAGTTTCTTAAAAACACAAGGAGGGAATGTTGAGATGAGCGGGGATGATATTGACCGTCAGTGTGTGTTCAGGCAGGACCATGGAGGCTGCTTTGACCAGCTGAGCGCGCTCACCGGGCTGACCGTGTGTGGCGAAGTGTCCATCCCCATGGAAGGGTTCAAGGTGCTCAGTCCGGCGTACGGTCCTTCGCGCGCCTCCCTGCGACTGGAGAAGGACGACGAGTCTCTCACTGCCTACCACTTCAAGGCCTTCTACAACAACAAAGGTGCCAACCTCGAATGTTTTAAAGTTGTCAGAATTTTGAAGTTGTAGGTGATTCATTGGCAATGTGATCAAGCAAATTGTATGATGAAACAGCTATAGATAAATTGTAATGCAGGCTTATCAAAAAAGATTGCACGTGTTTAGTACAAATTATATCTACTGGTGATATTACACAATCTTAGTTTTATTGGAAAAAATGTATTTAAAATTGCAATTTATGCTGAGATTTTTATATATAGTTCTGTAAGCAAAATTTGCAAGTCAAAATTGTGGGAGTTTGGCGAATTGCAGGATAATGGGAGACGACTCAAATTAAAGGGCCTGATCCCAGTGACTTGAGTAAAAGCAGTATTTCCAAAATGTTACCAGAAAACGAGAAATAAAGTAAAACATCCCCCATAAGAAAAGCATGGGGATTTAAAAACGTCTGCGCTGTTTACATTAAAACATGCGATTATGTGTCTACTTTGTTTACTAACTGACATCATCCTGCTTATTTTATTTTACTTTCCTCAGCATTTAAGGAGTAAAAATATCAGATGAGGAGAGTATTGGAGCAAGATTTAGGGGCTATTGCCCCTTCAAGCCATTAGTCAATTTAATAATAATAATAATACAAGTTCTCTACTCAGTAAAACAAAAAACATGTTTTTATCTATAGTAGTTAAACTATATATTTTTTAAATATATGCAACCTTTTTCAGTAACCTCTGTAGAGTGAGATATATTATGAGATCTCACATTTGTCTGCATCAATGAAAGAGAAAATGTCTTAAGAGTCTGCATGATTTATTGGTGTTCTGTTCTATTCTGACTGTAAATAATTATTTGTTCACATAAGATTAAATCACAATTATTATTTTTTCTAATTCTTCTGCTTGGAAAATATCAATCCTAGAGTTTGTTTGGATAAAAAAACACCTCCTCAGTTAAGATAAGTTTTTTAAAGGAGTCTCGGATCATAATCAAAATCTGAGTTTTTTTTTTAGAAAAAGCATCTTTCTTTGTGCATTAATATTTATTGCTTGACTAAGTAAAATATTTTAGTCTATTGTTCTCACCATTTGACAAAAATAAATCATGTTGTGTTGGCTCCTCAGATTGCTATACTGCAATTAATGTTCGATTAGTGTCTTTTTTAAGTTTCCAATAAAACTTATAGATGCAGACTTGTAGATGGTTTTTTATGATTTGGGAAATATAGAAGATACTATGATAAACAATTGATTATATTTCTGTGTCCACAGAGCCAAACCAAGTGTCCGTGGAAGTACTCTTGGACACTCCCAACTCCAAGACCAACAGGAAATTCGGAGTGCATGTTCAAGCTACCTCCAAACCTCAAAAGCAACTCACTATCACATTGGCTTCGCCCTTCAAAACAGCATCTTTTGAAGGTAACACATGAACCATTGTTATAACAACCAATATATTTTTAAGCTTTCATTACATTTTACAGCTAGCTGCTTAGGAAAATATCTTATTACCATTGAAAAATATTTAATTATGTATAATTTAATTTTTACATTTGTTAGTATCCTGGATGCTTTAACCCGTTCTCCTAAATATATAACTAAGCCCTGCAGGGTCTGGAAAATCCTATTAGTTTCTTCTAAAAGCAGACCTCCAGGTCCCCTTTTCCCCGACAATTTCTTCAACCAGATTTTCTTCAAACTGACCGTAATCGACACTATTATTGACTTTTACCTGTACTAAATTGTGATACCTATTTGTACTTAAATACCTGTTGCCATCAATAAAGCGATCAATTTCACTGGCCTTTCCCACTTGTGAGATTTAAATACTTGATTTAGACACCACAAGGCCATTCAAGATTTTTCTCATGAAGAAAAATGTAGTATTAGGACCTTGGTCGGGACTTTAGGGGCATACTAGTAATAAAGGATGGAAATTGAGCCTCAATCCCATTTGGGATTATCTAAACACAACTTTATTAGTACAGTAGTGTGTTTCACCATGTATCCACTGCTACTTACGCCTGACCACTAGCAGCTGTGACCCCAACCACCACAATAACCACAACAATGTGTGTCCAGGTGTCGTGATCGACACGGACAACGAGCAAGCCATCTCCGCCAAGCTGCTGTCCGACGGTGCCGAGTACTCTCTCAAGGCTGGCGCTCACGTGTCTGGTGACGGCAACAAGAAGAAGTACGAACCCATCCTGGAGTACAAGTACCCAGAGGCTGCCAAGAGTGAGAGGGCGTGGATCGGACGCAAGGGCGCCTCCAAGGGTGGCCGCACCCAGCAGAGTTCCATCGCCGTCACAGGTTGGTGGTTTGACAGTTTATTAGTTGTACTAGTGGTTTTATAGGGTTACTGTTGGTTTTGAAGGTTAAATTGGAACAACTGGATTATCTTGCAGGTGTCCAGATTACCTTAGAAATACAAAATACTACTGGGGAAACGCAACTCAATATTTCTGTTCATTAGCACCTCTCTTAAGAAAGAAGAGAATTCCTCCTTGAGAAAGTTTCCAAAGAACAGTAACATTGGACTTTTGTTTTCTTAACATTTTTGTTTTTTAATGGCTACAAGTGTCTTTAATAAAGGTGGCTGAGCCCCTATTACCTTTAAAATCCCAACTGCTAATGGGTTTCCTCAAAAATACTTATCCTGTTGGTCAAGTTTTAAAGAATAAAGAGTTTTATCTGGTTCTGCCTTGAGTAACGCAATGGTATGGTGCTGTCCTCAGAAGTCAGTCATAGTCCCAGACTCAGAGAATCTAGATACTTTTCACAAGCAATCAACACTGACATTCCCGTGTGCCTACTTCTGTTGCAGTATTTAATTCTTCCCAATTTGCAATACAGACTTTCTGGGCTCTGGGGATGGGCACCCAAGGATTTGTTTATTCCTAAATTTTGAAACTTCATAGTCAAGGATTTATTTTTAAAAAGTCGTCAAAGTTCCTTTGCTGGATGGTAACAATGATTTTATAATTTTGTATTCTCAGGTGCCGTACTAGTGGAGAAGAAGCCAGACAGTCCGTACCGCAAGTATGAGCTGAAGTCTGTTACGCTGACGACCCCGCGTATCAAGGTGGTAGTGGACGGCGTGGTGACCATAGACGCAGACCTGGTGGCAACGGACCTCAAGGCCTCCTACGACAAGGACTCTTACTCGCTCAACTCCAAGGTGCAGAAACTCGGGGACAACAAGTACATCGCCAAGATAGAGTTTGTGCCGAGCCAGTACCCTGACTTTGGAGCAGGCATCAAGTGGGAATACGAGAGAGTGCCGCACAAGGTGGGTGTAAACTTGGAATCAAAAGAAGTAAAGATATATCCGTTCTTAGTGACCGTGCAGATCTTTGTGAAGCCTGAGTAGGATGAGTTGCAGGAAGATTGGGGAAACCAGAGTGGTAGGAAGAACTTCATAGTGTTGCTGAACCAGTAGTCTAATTTAAACATTATGCTGTATAACTTTAATGCGTCATTCTATTATGTTATCACAAAGCCTATTAAGTAAATATTGCCTATTTAATTTAAATCCATTGACAGAAAAATTTCTGATATGAAAATTAATTTGTATAGCCTAAAAAAATAAAAATAAGGAAATATTTTTAAAATAAGTTATTCATGAAGCCAACTCTACAAATTATTACATTGCGACATCTCAACTAAATCTCTTCAGTCTTGATGCAACATCTCATTAAGCCTAACAAATGTCTATATCACAAAATAAAATTTTACAAAAATATTTGTTGAAAAAAACTATACAATTCGGTAACAGGCTCTCGAGTGACTATCCAGTAGTGATGGTCAAAACCAGAAATTTCAAATCTCGAAACCGAAACCAAAACTTAAAAAATCGAATCTCGAACTCGAAAGTCAAATTCCAAAATCCTATTTACTTGCCTGGTTATGGTTATGAAAAATAAATCCAGTTACTCCAAATAAACCAGTTAACTTACTGCCATTCTCGAAGTATCCTAGAAAAATATTAGTTTCAGAACTACTAGTGAACCAATTATTTGTAGATTAATTATAAACTTTGGTTAGAGTTATTCTTTCACAAATAAAAAATCAATAATCCACAAAAGGTGAAGGTAGACGACCGATGACAGTACGCTTTTGACCTTCACATTATTAATCAACACTCGGGCATGATTTCTGTTAAAAATCAACAATGACACAAAAAATCTCGGCAGTTTTGAGTTTTGATTCTCGAAACTCGCCAATCGAATCTCGAAACCGAAACTTTTCCAAAGTTTTGGTGGTTTTGAGATTTGAGTTTTGGTTTTGACATATCACTACTATCCAGCCAAGTCCGTGTGAGCTTTTACTGTGGCTTCTACTTTGATATTAATGATTAGTTAATGATTAGTTTATGATTAGTTTGATTAGTTAATGATTATGTTTGATTAGTTAATGATTATGTTTGATTAGTTAATGATTATGTTTGATTAGTTAATGATTAGGTTTGATTAGTTAATGATTATGTTTGATCAGTTAATGATTATGTTTGATTAGTTAATGATTATGTTTGATTAGTTAATGATTATGTTTGATTAGTTAATGATTATGTTTGATTTGTTAATGATTATGTTTGTGTGCCACAGCTAGAGAACAAGCTGGTGATTGTGCACGGCCCCGATCTCAAGAACGAGGAATCCCGACTGTCCATCCAGCAGCTGCTAACGTACAAGTACGAGTCAGTCAAGGTCTTCGACTTCCACACCGAGAACACCGGTAGGTCTTGTGAGAAAGTTAAAATAAGATTTCTTAAAATATAATGAAATACAAAATTATCAGATAAGAAAATGTTAAGCAAATAGTCTAAATATTAACCAAAATAATTGGCTTATTTACTGGCTTTTAAGGTCGGTAACTCAGACCAACAGTAATCATCTGACCAGCTGATTACTTATTGCAATTGTTTCGACTTTGCTGGCCAATGAAAAATTTTAACGTATTTTGGACTAGAATCAGAATTTTTTTTATTTTGAAGTGTTCCCTTTTTAACATTTATAAGTGACGCCAAATATCACCATTTTGGAAAAAAATATTCATTCCTCAAAATTATCTTAAAAGATCCACGCGTTAAATTTTTAGCTTAAAATGATTGTTTAAGTAATCGTGAAATTATGCCAAATTAGCATTAAAATTTATAAGTTAAACTTTTTAATAATCGGAGAGCCTTTCAAAAGAAGAATTATTAATGAATACAATTTTTTTAAGTGGTTTTTAGGATTTAGGTTTAAGCCTATTTATCTTCAGTAATAATATACAATTATTACTGAATACAATTATTACAGTAATAATTGTACTATATCTGTTTTTTCTTTGTTTTATCTAAGTTTTGTATTTTATTTTAAATATAGTTTGAAGAATGATCTGAATACAGTGTAATTTGAATTTTTAACTGTTTAAACGAGCTTTAGAAAACTTGACATTTCACAAACTCAACCGCCTTCAAGTCCACCTTGAGTCGAATTGAAATACTGGTTTCCTCAGGGCATGTTATCCAAATGTATTAACATTGTAATTGCTGCTTTACAGTGACCTACCCCTTGCTCAAAATCTCAGCGTCTGTGAAGGGCGGAGCAACCCCGAAGAGTGCAGACTACGACATTGACATCAAATACGATAAGACCCAAGTCAGGAGCAAACTGGACGCCAAATCTGGAGGCAAAAACCCACTGGACTACTCTGTGGACTTTGAGGTAACTACTCATTTAGTCGTAGAATATAAAATCCAAAGCTTTGGGTTGTTCATTACTAACCTTCCAACTTCCCACTGGAGAGGTGAAATTTGGTAAACTGATTCATTAAATAAAAAAAGGAAAAGTAAAGGATTTTTTATTTTTATTTTTATTTTACCCAAGGCTCTATCCAACAGGTCTTCATGTATGTTTTGAGCAAACTTTCTGAAACTAAATCATGCAGAATCCATAAACAGCTGTTTAACCTGTATGGAACAGGTTTTTTGAGTAAATAACTGAGCATGAAAACGGAAATGAGGTTATTCCTGTAAATGGGCAGTTAAACCATATCGTTGTCAAATCTGGGACTGTTAATGTGAACTCTATTTTTGCTGGGAAATGACGGTCAAAGAAGGGTCTGTTAAAAGGGAATCTAGTGTACTTTACTTTTCAATATTTATGTAGGGGGGATTTCACGTTTCAATAATTGATATCTAGGTTAAATTAAAGTATTATTATTCCAGTTAAAAACCATTATTTGCAGTTACAAAGGGAGAAAGTGTGTGTGTATTAAGGGACAATGATGTTCGAGGCTGACACAAAAAGATGTTCCCCGCGTGACCACTGGTGTCAAGCCGTCTGGCTCAACCCCTCAATTTGATTAGAGTTTATCTCCACATACTTCACCCCAGTAACTTTCATCGATCGGTTCATACAAGTACCCATAGTTCACCTTGTAACGTGTGCAGGCTGCTGCGTTCGACAACAGTGTGCACTTCACCAGCAAGCACGATCGCGTCTCTCCGACCAAGTCCAAGTTCACAAACTCTCTGGAGATCAAGCCCGGCGGCAAGTACCAACTCAACGCTTTGTCCGAGTTCAGCGCCAAATCCGGCGACTACCTGCAGTCTCTCGAGGCTGAACTGAAGATACCTCAGGATCCCAAGAATATCAAGTGAGTCTTAAACAGTGTCTACATAATCACTCGAGTATGGGATAAAGCATCACATGTATGGGCGAGAATCCATTTTTCATATGAGTTATGTTGGTCGACTCGAAAATCTACATTTTGATCCCAATCATAATGCAGGTTTTAAATAGTTGGGAACGAGAGTAAAACTTTTACATGTTTGATTTCTATAGTACTTTCAACTCCAGTTCCGTTAAACGGAAGTACACAGTTGTTCAATAATGAACCAGTTGCTGTGTTAAAATAATGCAAGGGGATCCCCACTGCACAGAATAGGTAAAGATCTGGTTTTCCATGGTGACAATTTATTTTTTCACCCCCCTTGGAACCCCTCCCCCCAGAACCCCCCTTGCCCCCTTTGGAACTTGCCACAATCTACTTTGTGATTCTGACTGCCAGGAAACTGGATACATTGAGATTCCAGTTGTCTTAAGTAATTAGTATGTTTACATTCATGTTACAATACAACTGTATACTATTGGGATTCTGGTTATAATAGCATATAAAATAATACATAAAGTTTGGTTAACTCAATAACTTTATCTCAAGCTTTATTAGATGTTGTAGGTGTACCTGACAAAAATGTCAAAATCCCTCTCAGATTATGTGTTTGAAGAAAGACTAATAGTCAGACGGGGATTTTGACATTCCCCTAAGCAATGGAACGTCTCTAATAAAATTGATAATTATTCTGTGGTCTCCACACATTCTGTGATGTGAATCTACTGGGTGTTTATTCCTTTTAACTATTTTTAAACATTCCATTTACAAACTATTTTAAAAACTATTAAATTCACAAATAAAAGTAAACATTATTAAAAAGAATTAGAAGTAGGTTTATATTCATTCTTAGTTCAGCAATATAAACCAAAACAAAAACAATTTCTTATTGGAAAGATAATGACAACTCGAAAAGCACATGACTGAGAAAACACATGATTAAAACAAAGTCAAGTCATATGTTAACACTATAATAATCGGCTTATTTACTTATTTCAGACTCAAGACCAAGGTCGAAATCAACAACCAGGAAAGTGAAATAGAACTCAAGATTTCTGCTGGAAACAAACATATTATTGACTTTGAATACGAGCGACAGAAAAAAGCTGATCCATCCGGCAAGTTCAAACTCTCCGTTCCCAAGTACATCGAGAGTGAAGGGTCTTTTGAGGCCAAGGCTGACAAATTTACTGGAGCTTTCCATGTGGATGTCATCAAGACAGGACGAAAGGTAACATACCATTGTTAAAACACTTTGGACAAACATAAGCCATCAAGGTTACTGATTGTTTTAGTAACTATTTTTAATCTTTTTTCACGTATTCAGTAAGAAGATTTAAACCGATAATTTTGAAATGCATGAAATCAAATAGGAAATCTGCAGTATCATATTTGAAGGTGTTATTATGACAGAACTCCAGTATGTAGCATATAAAATCGCTTGTTACAATTCTTATCCTTCGGACTTCACCATACTGGTCTGTCAAACTGGAACTGATGTGTAAATAACCTAATGGATTATTTAAACTTGTGTTTATTAAATGGTATAAGTGTATTCACTACTTCAAAGAATATAGCACAACATTTGTTTGTACAGAAATTGCCAATGCCAAGGTCTTGGTGGAATCGGAATAATTGGTCATGGATACTTCGGAATACATAGAAAACTGTAATAATTTTTGTTAAGCTAATCTTTTTAAAGTATATAGCCTAACTGTTTTTTAAACACGATTTTCAATATTTTAATGATTTTGAAAACATAAATTCCAGTTAAAAGTTGTTCATTTTGAATCATGCTTTTCAACACAAAAATGATGAAAGGTCTATATTCTGTTCCACTTTCAACCTGCAGTATGAAACGTCCACAAGCAATACAGTATATTTCAAATAGCAATTAAAATTGTACCAGCCATCCTGAAAGCATTTACCTGAGCGCCTTCCTGCGAGACTGGAGACAGTTGATACAACCTCATAACAACATCAACAATGTAATCAGTTCAGGTAGTAACATGGCCATCTTCCACAAGTCCTGTATTGAGCGTTAAACGTGGAACAGAGTACAGGTGTTAATACATGATTGTAAAATTGTTATTTATTTGTAAATTTTAAATTTTATTTTTAGATCGAAGGCAAAGTGGACCTGACCAAGACTCAGTCGCAAGTGAAGGGCTTCGGTGAGCTGCAGTGGGACGCCAAGAAGGATCCTAGCAGGAGGGTTCACATCGAGACTGACACCACCCTCGCGGGCAAAACCATCGACTCCAAGTGAGCTCGTGTTACATTTCCGTGTACTTGAAATACGTATCTACAAAACATTTTGTAATAGATTCAAAGTTTAATTTTGGAATAGTATCTCACAGAAATAGTTCTGTCTTTTATTTTCTCTTTGTTGATTTTTCAGGAGTTGTGGTTTCAAATCTAAATAGGGTTTTGGTGGGGTAACTTCCCTAATTTTAAACTTCATCAAATTGGCCACAATGGTTTTGTGTTTTTCTTATTAGGATTCGAACCTGAAACCTCTAAAAATAATGGCAGACAATATTTAATGGGAAACATTTGTACTGTAAATTCCTGAAAAATAAGATAACCCAGTATCCCAGAATAATGAACAAAGAGATAATATAGGGTATAATTGTTGTTGAAAGTTAGTGTACAAAATATAATAAAATGTTCAGCTTTCTATCACAGATTATTTTGTATAATTACACAGTAATTTAACACATTCACTGCGTTAATCTTGTTTATTCATGATAATTGCATTTGTTTCCTTGTTAGGCAACCGCCGGAATTCCGGTGCATCGCACTGGAACGTGTTAAAATGTAAAATCTTATAGTAACCAGAGTGGTATTCTCCATTTCTTTTTCTTTGGTTTACTAACAATTGCAGTTAACAATCCAGTTTTATTGAGAGGTTAATTTGTTTGATCATGTGGTGTGTAGTCGTGGCTTGTATCGTTTTAATGTCAGAGTTTGCTGGCAGGAACCACATTTAACATATCACTAAATATTCATGTAATACAGTTAGGAGCATCACACTCGATTTGCTTTCTTTAATTTATTTTTCTTCCACTTTATTTTGTTTACTTAAGATCATCTACGTTTATCAGAATGATGGATTTGGCAAAGATAAAACAAATATTTTATGTCCAAAAATTAATAAAAAATCATATTAGTATCCAAATTTTAAATAAACTCACTTAAAACATAATAAGTTCTTCCTTCTTTTTATTAAAACTCTAATATAACAATGATTCTTTAACTTAATTAACCATACTTACCATACGTACCATACTTAACACACTATTTTTATCTTTTGTAAGACCTTATTGCAGTAATTTGACAACACCCAATCCAAAACATTCAGGTTGTGTTTGCACAGTGGACCTGAGAGGGCTTAACGTTATATGAAAAACTCACTTAAAATTTAAGAATACACCATTTTTGTTCTACATTTCATAAAATTTTATTTACACATAAATTGGATAGTTTAAAGTTAATTATGGTTTATGTTGACATCATGATGTTTAACCAATAATTTCAATCAAGTAGCTAAATAACGACTAAATTAAATTTGTGATCTGCCTCAGGAACGCAGTGCAAGTCCTCGAACACAAGGGAGAAGTTAACTTGAAGGGCAGCCTGGAGGGCACCCTCACTGACGGAACACTGATCGGAGACGCGGAAGTTGTCCTTCCCAACGGCAGAATACTGGCCGCCAAGGTTTGAACTTTTATCACAACATATGTAAATGTAACTCTCGGACTAACTGTTGCAATAATATATTGGACATAGGTTCCAGGTAAATGTTTCCTTTGAAACTACATGCTCAGAGGAGGGCTACACACGCGACGTGTGATATTTCAGTCGTATTTAAACCCAAAAGCTGTAACGTATGACAGTTGTTAAACAAGGTTATATTCCTGCAGGTGTTAGACCTTTTTGTATACCATTTCCATTTTGCATTCATATTTTAGTTTTTAGTACAATGAGAGTTAATATGTTAGTAACATGAGTGTTACGGTAGAACAATTTTGTTGGAAAATAATTTAGTGTAAATATATTTGGACATTTTTAAATTGGCAAACTTTTAAGGTTACCCAGTACAACTCTATGCAGATAAAGTGCTCATAAGTAAAATACTGGAATGCATTGAGGTTAGATATGGGACGGGGACTGTTGCAAAATTCGCCATTAAATTTTTTTGATTGTAAAAACTGAATTTTAAGTCTTCCTCAGCCTACAAATTGGTGGCACCAAGAGACGCCAGGAGTTTCAGAACATGGTATATGGTAATTTTAAGAATTTTTTTGATTGCAAACTTGTATTTCTCAATTTTAAAACAATTGTTGTCGCTGCAGGTGAACCGCCTGGTGCACCTGGGGCCTGAGGACAACAAGGTGGAAGGCACCTGGGAGCTGTACGACTTTGCCTCAAAGAGCGCCCAGCCCAGGAAGCTCATTCTGAAGATCGCTGCCAAGAACGTCAACCCTGTCAAGGTGCAGTTCGACGGCCAGGTAGACTTGACCTACGTCACACCTGATAAACAAGATGTAGTGCTCCACGTTGTCGGCAAGAAGATCCCCCAGGCTGACAAGTGGTCTATTTCTGGCCAGGTGGGTGCGGTTTTGTTAAATTTTTAGTAAGTTTTATATTTTTGACGTTTTAATATATTTATTTATAAAATCAAATCACAATAATCTTTTTTCAAGTATACATATAACAAATACACATGAATGTGTCAGAACTTTTAAATTTCCTATTACTAAAAAACAAACTAAAATGACAAAACTTAATTCACGTTGCTACATTAAAATACATTTGGTTCTAATCTAATTTATTTGACATAAATTAATCAAGGCTATAATTTTCTTTTTTCAATCAAAAATAATTTCAGTTTTCTTTTAAATTTATTGTAGTTTTTTCATTCCTGATGCTGCTTGGGACGCATTGCATGAATTTAATTCCAATGTAGGAAAGGCTTTCCTTAAATTTTTCTTTTTTATGTTTTTTAATTATGAAATTTTGTATGTTTCCTGTGTTGTACCATGTTTCTTAAAGGTGATCCATTGATCTAATTTTAAATAAGTTTTAAAAACATTTCTAAATTTTTTATAGTTTTCTGTATTTTCATTTTATTGTTATTATATCATTAAAGACTCAACTATACAACAAATTTATGATATTTTAAAACAAATGATTAACTTTTATTATCTGTCTCTTCTTTCAAAAATTAAATAACTGATAGAATTAAAATTTTTCTTATATTGTAATAAGAGTAATGGTTATTTGCAAACTGGGTCTCAGAATCCTGTAGAAGGATGTTACTGAAACATCATGGATAAGGCATTTTCGGACATCTAAAATCAATTGGCCTCATTCTCAATCCAAGGACGATTTTGAAATAAAACTAATTTTATAATTCCAAATATTTAACATTGGACTTATGGGATTTTTAAACCAACAGCTGTTAAAGGATAACCTAGACACTTTTAACGTAACACTCAAATGGCAAAGCATCAGTCATTATGTTATGTTTCTGGAAGCTGTATCACAGATCAAATCCAGCACTAACTTTCTGGCCCCTTCTCTGGAGCAGAGCTCTGACTTGGTACTGCAGCCTGCAGTGCTGTTCTGTATTATTAATCTCTATCATACATTGCAGGGCTCAGTAACCGGGTCCCTTATCAAGTACCCTCTGCACACCAAGTTGAGCGCAGAGGTGTCCGACCAACTTGTGAAGGGACAACTCACCGCTGACAAGAAGTTCCCCCCGGCTCATTACGACTTTGAGCTGAAGGCCGGTAACGACATCGCCATTAACTCCAACGGTAAAATAAACGGAGAACAGCTAAATAACGACATCGAACTCACACTTCCGGCTGACCTGCCCGTTAGCTCTGTCAAGTGGCACACTGCCAACACTCTGAGCATCTTCGGCGGGGAGGAAGCTGTCCGTAAGGTATGGAACTGCTCACAAGTTTTCTTAAAAAATATTGAATGGAAATGAGAATACTTATCCTTTACAGAAAATCTGCATACATTGAAGCACCCAGGAATAAAACAGTTGTATGCATTTCTTTCTGTAGTGAAGCTGTTGAACTGTATTGGTTAGTGAACATAAGCTTAAGTGATTATCTAATAAAATGAAATAATCCCCATGATATTACAGGAATTTAGTTAGGCTATGAGGCAAAGTTGTATGGAAAATTATTGTTTAATTGTCTGGTGAGACATCTGGGCATAAATTCATATATTTAAAAAAAAAATCAAGCTAAACGGCTGGATTAAACAGCCAGATTCACTGACAAGGTTTATTTAATTTTTAATATACAATGTTTAGGGGAATATAAATTAAAATGATTTCATGGTACTTTGGTCTTTTGATTCCCATCCTATACATATAATATATATAAGTATTGCTTCAGTTGTTTTATCAGTTGAAGCTGGGCATTTTTGTTTCAAATTTCTCATATTAAAATCTAACAATTAAAAAAATTCACCCGTAAAATGGTGAAGAAAAACCACCTATTATTTCTGTAAAGGAAACAATATTCACCTGAGAAATTTTCGCTTAATGTCTGGTAAATCTGTTACAACAAAATCATGTTTTAGGTCGTGACAAACAATGCCGTCCACTGGAACAAGGACAAGTTTGTGAAATTCAACGTGGAGGGAGCCGGAAAGGAGAACCACGTGGAGGGAAAAGTCTCATGGGAAACGCACGTACTGAGTGTACGCACTCTTACGTACAAGGTTCAGGGAGACGAGAAGAAGCAGAAGGCAGAGGTTGACTTGGCGCTGGCGTGGGAGGGCAAGGCTGCCGACATCAGTGTCAAGGTGGACGCTGCATCAAACCCAGTCCACCTGACTGTGGCCACCAACGTACCCGAGCATGGCAAGTTCGAGATTGACGCCTACCACAAGGTGAGAATAAACTGAATTGCTAGCCAATGCCAGTTGAATATCGCAAAACAGCTAGAGAATGTACCAGAGAATACACACTGGGAAAAATTGTTATTGTAAATGTAAAGGAAAGTCTGATAATGCTTCAAAATAGCACTGCTTAAGAGTGCAAAGGAAATCAGTTCACATTTGAACTGCTTTTATAGCTACCTGTTTTAGATCTTTTGCTATTTTAGCTGGCATGGCCTGGATAATGGTTTGTTTTCTGTTACTCTAATTATTATTCACATTCAATGATGGGATCGTATTAAGATTCCAAAATTTCATGAAAGTTTGAAAAATTAACATTAATAAAGGAAATGATTACACTTATCTCTCAAAGAACTGTTGATTTAACTGTTGTTTTAAATGTAAAATTTTTCAATGCATTATTGTTAAGTGCAATGCTTGAGTGTTCGGTCAAACAAACTCTCGTATATTAATTTCTTAGTGGCAATCTTTTTACAAGTATTCATGCAAATTTTAAATCAAATACATCAAATCAGTAATATGACGTTTTGTTTGGGGACAAGGGCATTTACAGTGTAAACATGGTCAGGTCTCACCCATATGGTTAGGTTACAAAAAGCCATGTAAATAAGTAAATTAAAACAAAATATGGTCGAAAAATACTAACAGCTGATGTTACGTTTGGATTAATCAACCAAGCTAATAAAAAATTTTTGATTATAAGAAGATTATAAGAAAGGGCAATTTTGGATCAATTTCTCTGATTTCCTACATGTCAACTGAACATTTTGCGTTTTTTTAGACCATTGATGGAGGAGAGGCTGGCGAGACGTCCATTACAGCTTCGGGCAAAAACAAGAAGCTGGTCTTCCTGGGGAAGTACTCCCAGAGCAGGACGGCTCCTTACATCGACGTTATGCTGGAACTGCCTCAGGGCAAGTCCCGCCTCTACACCAAGCTGGAGAAGAAGGGCGAGAGGCACGCGCTGGTCGAGGCTAAGGTCGACTGGCCCACACAGGGCGGCGGCAGTCTGGACCTCAACGGAGAAGTCAACGTCAACAGTCTGGACAGCTTCTTCGTCAAACTGAACGTGGACAGCCCCAAACTGAACTTGAACAAGGTGGAGTTTGAGGCAGCCAACCAGCCGACCAAGTCTGCTGCCAAACAGATCTCCTTCCACGGAAAGTCTGGCGACAAGGAGATTTCTGGGAAGTGAGTTAACTGAAGTTGTTTTAATGTGTTCTCTAATGATGGGGATCCATCGTTAATAACTTCCAGTTAATTAAACTTCTGTAGATCAGATATAAAGCACTAGGAATATCTGAAGTGTAGGATCTGTAGAACTTTTCCTCGATTTTGGTATTGTGTGGGCACAGAATATATTGAAGGTTAAGGTATAAGTTATGCACTCGGTTTAACTTTTACTGCTTTAATGTTATAAAGACTAATAGACGTCACAGCAAAAACTGCGTACTCAGCTAATTTACAATACATATATATGTATCTCAATACCCCATAAAACCACTTACTAAGTTTCATAAAAATACATGTACTTATTTTCAATGAGGGCTGGTTTACTGTACCAATGAAGACAAGAAATGAGATTTGATGCAAATTTCAACATACCTAAACTAGGTAAAGCCACATAGCAAGTTTTTTTAATTTATGTTCATAATTAAGGGAGTCATGCAATTTCTTTCCATGAGAATAACATTAGGACCGGTATGCAGATTTGCTACTACAGAGACCATCCACAAAATATTGTTTTTTTTTGTTTTTTTTTTGGGGGGGGGGGAGGGTGAAAATATCAATAGACTGCAACCAAGTGTAGCCACAAACCATGTTTCATCAAAACACATTCATAAATAAGCGAATCTTAATCTCTGTGTTTCATACTTTTAATATCTCTGTGACCATTTTACATAGAACAATAATTCAAGATACCAATTTTTTTGTTTTTCAAGCTTAAGCCAAGAGAGGAAAAACTTAAATTTGATGTTTAAAAATATGATATGTAAAAAAATATATATTGTTAGGGTACAAACCCCCCTCCCCTTCCAAAAGAAAAATACCCATTAGAATGGGGTGTTCTGTCTGGTTTTCGAAATTAAAGTCATAAATGTTGCTTTACATTTTTCTACAAAATTTCATCAAAATCAGACCAATTTTATGAGTTATCACACCCATGGATACACACACACATATATTTACAAATTTTAATTAATGATGATTTTAGCATCTGGGCACCTCAAAATGAAAATTTTTCTGGTCCCGGACCTAGGTCTTACCATGCCGACTATGGTAATAATTTCTTACCTACAGGGAATATTCGCCAAAAAAGTTGTTTTCAAGCGTTATACAGAAAAACTTATTCATTGAGAAGATCTAAAATCCTGCTAGTATAAATTTCCACTTCCCATCATGAATGAAATATATTCTGCCAAACTCCTTCAATTTATAATTTGTTCAACCTCTCTATTTAAGGGCAATTTTAACTTTATATATTAATTCATTGTATAAAAACATTTTTCAACAAAAGCAGCACAACTGTGTTGAACAATAAAGTCATTGACAAAATAAAATTGATTTTTTAAAGTAAAATTGTACATAATATATTTACCACAGTTGTGCAGTAAAACTAAGCCACAATCAATTTCATTCCAGCCTGGCATTGGTCTCTAAGGGAACCGCACCACTCATCCATTACGAAGGAACCGGAGTTCTGAAGGTTGGGGAGAACTCGTACCCTCTGCAGTTCAAACTCAAGCTCGAACATGAGGAGGAAAAGAAGTTGCAGGTAATTTTTTTGGACTACTCTAAACTGAAAACTATCTCGTGCAAACTAAACTGTCTAACCAAAACTATGTAGGACTCGAAAAGTCTAATTGTGGTTCTTAAAGTTGGATAGAAAGAACAGAAATTTAAAAAAATACCTACCAAACAGCTGAATTCACTACATTATTATTGTTTTTAGGTTAGGATCAGCAGCCAAAGATTATTTCATTTATTATAGTGTGATTATCGAAAGAAAGTGACTGGCAGAGCGGCCGCGCGGCGACCAAGATTATGTGTGCAAATATTTATTTGATAACCTTGTAGAAACTTATAAAACATGGTTAGAAAATTCCAATGAACGATATTCAAATCATCATTTGAACACGCTTTTAGCACATATTTTAATTATTTGTTATCTTATTCCAATGAGTTTATATTGATAGTTCGTTTTATTCTTAAAAACACAAATTGCAAATTGCACGCACGGCTGCTCCGCCAGTCACTTTCTTTCGATAACCGCACTATAGGGTTAGTAAACAGTTTTATCATTAAAAGTGTGGACACAAAAAGCCACAACACAGGAAGCTATTGCAGTATAATTCAACACTGTATCTTGATCACATATAGACATAAATAAAGAGGGTGAGTGTTGATAGTAGCTTGTAAGACAAACTCTTGATATCAGTATTGATCACATAGTGTAAAAATATAAAATATTTTAATGTGCTGTAATTTTTGGGTACCCATATAAATTTCTCCACTTTAAGGTACACTTGTTGACTCCTCCTGAAATTAATTCCTCAACAATTGCATTCTTATTGGTTAGGGATAGTTTTGGTAAAATGGTTCTGATTTCCATTCCTTCGCCTTGCGTTGCAGAGTGAGCTGGAAGTGAAGGCTGGGAAGTACTCGTACTCCAGTCACACTCAAGTGGAACTCGACAAGGCACTCGAATATTTCAAGCTCGACAGCTCCACCAAATACTGCAACGACGCGGATTGCAAGATCGACCTCAAGATATATGCAATTGAAAAAGGTGAGTGCATTCGTTGTTGGTGTTTGTAAGACTAGTTGTAATTATTCCTAGTTACACTGACAAGTTTTGTACTTATTCGTTTTCTTGGCATTTTAAGAAGGTCTGTTAGTGCTTCAATTTGTGGTGAACCTGGTGATCTCCCTTAGTTAAGGTGGATATGTCATATGATGAAATAAAACCATCATATTCATTTGATAAACATTGGAAATTAAAGTGCCAACAGGGCTGGAGCCCGAGAACGTTTTACAATGTTTTCCAAATTTTGATACTAATATGAGTCACAAAGAACAAATTCCCAACTGAACATTTTAAATACAGTCATCGAAAAAGAATGCCTATATTTGAACAATTGACTATTTCAAGTAGGATGAACATATCGAGGCGAATATGGTATCAAATTGAACAGGAGGGTTGGGAGTTTTTGTTTTTCCAATTGGTAGTAGTTGTTGCGTTGTGTTGATGGGTCGTCGGCCTTGGTGCCAAAAATAGCGTTGTGCGTCGCTGTCCCTGTCTAGCCAGTACAATGTATACCGTGTAGCAGAAAGCTCAGTGTGCTTTGGTGTACAGAGCTGAAAAATTAATTGTGCGTGTTCAAAGTAATTTTAGACAAACTTATGGTTGTTGCGATGCACCTTAATTAAGTATAAATCCATTTATATTGGCTGCTATCGCTACTGTCACTCCAGCTTACAAGGTGAGAAATAGAATATTGTTTTGATGTCTGCCGTGCTGCTTTGGGGCACATATGGAAACTTATTAAGAGACGTAAAAAAACTCCAAACTTTCCTCTTTTATTTTAATACTATATTCGGCTCAATATGTTCATCCTACTCAAAGTAGTCAATTTTTCTAATATGGGCATTCTTTTTCGATTACCCTGTATAGATGAAGTTATCAAATATTTAGATTTTTCATTTCATAATTGAGTTTATTTTAATAAATACACTGCTCTGTCTTATAGAGAATCATAGCTGTTTTCTCAGTTCTGATAGTCAGAAGGATCTTTTTTGGCTGTGTAATAGGATTCCAAAACATTCATTGGATACCTTGTTATGACTTATTTTTGTAGTTATAAGACCAGAAAAAACGAAAAAACCTTCATAAGTGTAAATGCATAATGTGTGAAAGAAATACATTATGTGAATTATATGAGAAAGTTGTAAAATTAAGTTTTTATTTTAATTTCAAGCTCCGTTTTAAAGGTTTATATCTAACAGATTGAACAACAAATATTGGATGTAAAAAGTTACAAGACTAATTTTAATGGGTCATATTGGTTATTATAATGTTTAAAACAATTAAATCTTGCCCTTGATTATACCATTGACTTTAGATATTAGATACTTAAGTAGACTTTAATTGCCATTGTAACAACTGTCCCTATTTTTGTGTGAGCCAGGATTCAAAGGAGACCTAGTTACACTAATGACCAACAGAGTATACTGCTGTCAACTATTACTTATCCTCTCAGGAGGGGATACTACAACAGTTGGTGGTGTATCAGGAAGCAAACATAAGTTGATTATCACTTGCTTCCTGGGGTGGAGATTTTTACAAGTTAACGTGAATACCAAAAATAAATAGTTGTCAGCAGCACAATCTGTCGGTAACTTAAACTACGTCCATTTCAAATTTTGGCTAACACTAAAGTAGGGACAGCTGGCCCATATAGATGGGATGTCTCCTTCAGTATCTATAGTCACTTGTTAGTAAATAATCGTAATTTACAAAGAGCATCTTTTTATTTTGATGAGGATTACTCAGATTATGTAATTGATGTCATTCAAGAACGTGGAACATTATTTGTTTAAAAATTCATATTAAGGCTGATGTATTTGACAGGTAACGAGGAGGAGTTTAAGTTGGACCTGGTGTCTCACGTGGGGCTGGAGCACCCTGTGGTGGTGAAGAGCCGCTACACAGGCTCGGGCTGGTGGCAGTTCGACGACCTGCTGGAGGTGGAGAGTGGCCCGGAGAAGCTCAAGTACCACAGCTACGTCAAGAGCGACCAGGCCGGTGAGTCAGCACTGTAGCTAATGTAACCCATTTCCTTACCAGATTTGCCATGCCTCCAGAATCTAGTTTCTTGTCATCTAATCACAATCAGAATTTGATTCATCACCATGAAACTGTACAAGCGTCACTGCATCCATAATTTGGTATATGTTGTTTTATTTATTGGATAATGATGATAATTCACAATTATTAGTAAAACGATGGATTTAACATGATCTAAAACACCAACGAGACGTATTTACAGCAAATACAACATTTTTGTTAAAAAATTATTTATATACTGTCTCCAGGTTGGCCAACCTACCAATTTAGTAAAAGTAATTTAAATTGTTAAAGAAACAATTGTTGCCGTAAGTGCTCCACTTTAGTGGGCAGACATGAAACTATACAAATGATTACACATAGAGGATATGTTTCGTCCAAGAATTCTGACATATTCTTGAGGTTTGATGAAAGTGCTCTGTAAAAATAGGCCAAAAGGGTCTCAATAAACCAACATAAAAGATTAGAGCTTCAATGTCACAAACACAAATATTTTACTTACTACCGCTAGCCAATGTGTCTTTGTATTTTAATCAAAATCTGATGAAACCTTTCTTATCTAAAGATCTTATCTAAAAGTTTAAAGATACATTTTATTAGTTACATTATTTCATCTAAGTGATAAAACCAGCCTCGATATAATTTTATAAAACTTAAGCTTGCTTGAAAATGAGAACTCACTAAGAAGATACCACTCGCAATCTAGCAGCTGGCCAAGGCCACATGAATTTGATTATCCCAGATTCAGCAATAGTTAAGCTATGGTCAGAAAGACAGCCATACTGGTTTTGCAGAGAACTCTAGATTTGATTTCAGTGCAGTATTCAAACTTGTTCTTACAGCTATAATGAAAATTCACTTCTTTTTGAGATCTTGCCCAACTGGGCAGATTTTTTAATTCATAAGCCTTCTCAACTGAAATTTTCCCTCTAAGGCAACTGTACTGCATTCACAGGTGTGGAGCTGACACTGCCCAAGCGAACCATGGCTGTTGAGACTACCTATGATCTGTCCAAGGGCAAGAAACCAGTGTTGAAGGTTGAGACCAGCTTCTGGCTGGATAAGAAGAACAATCCTAATGACAAGACTAGCCTCCTGTTGGCCTCCGAGACCACCCGACTCCCTGACGGTGTCGCCTCCTCCTCTGAGGCTAGGTTCAACACTCCCGGGCTCAAGGTGGGTAATGTTTCATGTTCAAAAGAATAAATAATGTTTTACCTCATTCGTTCAGCAAATCAGCCTTTTACAATTTGGAAATCACTCTTGATTATTTACTTCTACCACAAAACCTATATTATCATTATCCTAAATGGAATCTTAACAATGTATTTGCAATTATCGCTTTTACCAATGAATCAGTACGCTCTTGTAGTTCAAACATACAGAATTAAAATTTGAAAAAGTATGACCATGAGTTATTTAGGTACCAAATAAAACAAAATTGTGAGGTAAAATTCAAAAGCCTTAAAAAGTACACAAATTTTCTTTAAATAAACGGGATAATAAACAACGTATCACAACACTACAAATATTAACTAATCAAAATCATTAATATTTATAAACTAATATTTTAATTTTAGTGAGTCAATAATTTATAGTGAATAGGTGAATGTGTTGATAGCTGTTGAAGAGATCAATTTATTTACAATAACCTGTTAACTTATTGTTACTTATTTAATAACACACCAAATACAAAATTAAAATTAAAGTTAATTTTTTTAAGTAGTGTTATTATGAGGTAAAATTAAAATCTCCAACAGAAAGATTATTTTTTGGAGGGAAAGTGCTGATCGATCAACCCAACACACTCCAATGACATGAAGAGGGGGTGGCAAAACTCTTAGGTCTAGGAGCACCTAAATTCTATATCCTAACCTGGATATAACAAACTTAAAAGCTATTTGTGCATACTGACGGTCATCTTTGTGCAGGAGCTGACTGTGAAGGGAGAATTCAGTGTGAACACCAAGGACCGCACTGTTAATGCCAAGTTGGAGGCGGATGTGTTCGCCAAGAAGAACCAGAAGCTTGTCGTCGACTACAAGGCGTCCGCCAAGAGAGACAAGGACAGCTACAGCGCTCACGACATTCTGCACATCCACAGCAAGGTACGCCTGGAATTGTCGTAGTTAGGTTAGGTTAGTATTGACAACAAGGGGTTCTAACAAAATTTTATCTTTAGATAATTTTAAGACATTTGGTCAAATAGAAATGAAGAATAAGTTAAACCAACTGAAGGAATTATACTAAACAAACATAATGTTTCATGATGCAAACATCACTGAGAACACTATTCAGCTAAGTGGAATTACCTACTTGTAAAACTACAATTCATATCCTAAATGAAAATACAAATCAATACTCTAACTTATAATTCTTTGTCAACAGGCACTACCCATTGATGCTCAGATTGAAAGGAAGTTTGATATGACGAAGCAATCCTTCGGCTACTTCCTTACTGCATACTACGTCGACTCGAAGAATGCCAAGAGAGAGTCTGCTGCCACATTCGTCATCAAGCCTCTGAGTCAAGAGATCTTGGTTGGTTACACTTTCATATGGGTTGGTGTTAGCTCAGTATTAATCTAAATAAATTTTCACCGTTTTTTTCAGTGACCAAATAAATATTGTATGTTTTCTACTCTGAAATATCATCATGTGGTTCAAAATTATTTTGATTCACACACATTTCTCCATAGGGATGAAGCACTAACTATAGATAGAATGGTATTCTTTAGCCGGAGCCTAATTTGGGCCCAAGTCTTGCTAGTTCAGCAATGAATTTGATATTTCTAGCTTTTACCGATTCAAAATGGCGATCATTTTCAATTTTCAAAGCTAAATATCATAAAAGGGAAATTTAAAAATGTAATAATGAAGGGCTAAAAATGCTAAATTTAACAGGTACTGTAAAATACGATATACAAATTTTAAAGATCACACAGACCATAGTTGTTGTTTTTATAAACTAACTAGCTGTTCCCGCAGGCTTCGCCCTGCAAATAATCTTAATATATAACAACTGACAGTTGTGTGTGCTGCATTCTGTGGTTGTCCTGTGTAACTACTACGAATCAAGATCAGCTGTTTATATTTTCATCAGCTCAAACTTAAAGTGAATGTCTATAAGAATAACACAGGATTGGAACTTTGACTCCCTGTGGGAGTAGCTGCTTCTCAAGTTGCTAATTTTGTTCTAATCAATAGCTTTTGTACAATTTTCATCAACCTGTTTCCACACTTCCATTAGCCATCAGTAAACCGCTTCCTTTTTCGTCCTATAGTGATTTATTTGTATTTTCCATCTGCACTTTTCACTTTTGTAAACACTAATCAATTCCTAAGCACTGATTTTCCTTTGCTCGTGACATTTTAAACAAGGCATCACCAGTCTGAGCTCCCACTGGTGGCCGGCGTCTCTTGTCGCGCCCCACACACACGTACCGAAATGGACTGTACAATCTTCCAACCAGCCGGGGATGGACGACCTATTTTCGTTCGATCACCGGCCGCCTGTTCAGTTTCAACTGACAGGCCAGCCGGAACCCACACACGGTCCCGCCACCAGTCTCCGGCGGACTGTTGAGGCAGAACTGACAGGCCTGCCGGTACGTGTATGGCCACCTTTAAGTAGGGGAATGCAGAACATGAAGATAAATTAATCTAGAAAAATACAAATCAATTAAAGGCTTCCAAAGGTTTAATTGAATTTATAAAATTTCACTATTACGCTTCTCATTGTTTATATTTAGAAATCACAAAATGTTCCACTGATTTCAGATCAAGGTTCCTGAAGGCACCATCTTTGGCCTGGATTATAATGCTAATAGAAATGGAAAAGAGGTGCATGGAAAAGTCAAATCTGAGATAGTTGGACAGCATTACGAAGAAGAGTTTGATCTGAAGCCATACAGACTGAAGTCCAAGGCTTCCACTAAGACTGGAGGTAAGTTTGCCTGGTATTAGTTTTTTGTTGGAAGATGTTACATAGTTGAAATAAAAGTAATCAAAAGGAAGTTAGGTTAAAGTATTAAAAAAGACAGATATATTGGTAATTAAAAGCAATACAGTTTGTGTAAATTATATGAAAAAATAAATAACAATCAAAGTTGAATTACACAGAACTGAGTGTAATTAAAGACTGCAGAGGTGTTGAAGATTAAACAAAATTAGGATCTTTAAGTTGTAAAGAACTATAACTATATTGTGGTTATGCAATTATTGCAAACCAGAATTTTGTCACTGAGCCAAATCGAGATTGGAAAACTTGTTTTATAGCACCTATACACAATAATGAATACTAACAAAATATACTGCATCAGTCACTGATTAACATCTCAGTGGAAAAATCTTTAAAACTACATTCTCCTTATAGTGTAGGTCCACCAATAATGATGTTGTAGGTAAAAACCCACTTAATTTAAATACTAGTTATAATAACCCATTGGATACTTAGTTTTTTAATGACTGCATGGCCCCAGAACTTCAATTAAATTTCAATATTTTGCAGTGTTTTAGTAAATAAACTGTAAAAAATTTACTTTTGATGCTAATTGGGCAAACATAGTGTTTTTCTTGAAGCTGTACACATTTTATTTTTAGTATGTTTGTAGAAAAAAAATAAAAAATCATATTTAAAATATTTTGTTATAAAAATAAAAATAATTTTTTTTAATTAAAAAAAAGAATATAGTAAAAATAAAATAAATGTCTAATCAGTTGTCTAGTAAAGTGAAAAAACTATTTCCTTACATACAATTTTTTAGTTTTTTACTTTATCTAAAAAAAAAACTTTTTATGATTTTTGTTAAAAACCACTTTTTTCTTGAATAATTATATTTTTACCCGTTTGCCAAAAATGGACCACAATGCAATATTTTACCTAAAAAAGACATTCATGGATATAAGCTTAAAGTTAAAACAATTACAACAACAAAATAAAAAAATAAAAAAATTTTGAAAAAAAAACATGGTATTACATCATCACGGAACCACTCTGTGATAGAGATTTTGGGCCAAAACGGCCATCATGGAACCGTTCCGTGAAAAGTATTCAATGGGTTAAGCTCCATAAACATAGATTGTCAAATTTTATTTTTATTTTGAAAACTCGCAGGCAGTAAGAAAAATAACTTAAATCAAAGCTTAGAGGTCAAACTGTAGCTAAATTAAAAAGTCTTAATTGGTAGACAATAATGCCGCAAACCTGACCTCAAAGAAAGTCAAACTTTTCTTTAAGGGCTATTTCGTAGTTTTAAAATGTGATAATATCAGTTAAAACTGTCCTTTTTTGGCCTCGGTTTGTGGTATTGTGTAATGCTACATAAGATTTTTAAAGTTACATGTGATAGACTCATGCTTCCCTTAAGACATTACAGGAGACGCTCGCTAATACATGAATTTGGCAGTGCCGGCTTACTTAGCGCCATCTAAAAGTAGCTGTTATTGTGAGAATAGTGGAAATACCGCTAAAAATAGAGAGTCAAAAGAAAACCATTATTCCATGTTTTATTGTGCTTTCTCTGATTTCGGTAGTGATGGAAAATGTTTAAAAAAACCATTTCAACCAGAAAATATATTTACAGTAGGCATATTATATTTTAACACAATCAGTACAGTTACTTTTGCCTATTACCTGTGAACTCTGCCAATCGCTCCTGAATACTCCCGAACTCTGCCGAACGCACCCGAAAGACTTGTACAGAGTGTACAAAAAAATTTGTTAGAACCCTTAGGCCGATGCTGAATTATTGAAAGTGCCAAACCATCGGGTGCTGGATTAGCGGGCTTTTACTGTAAAAGACTGCTTTTTTCTTCGTATGGGTGACCCTAAGGTGTTGTATGACTTAGGCAGGCACGGGCCATGTTATGTTCGAACTTATTGTATGTCCTGACTGGAGTTGGACATTTTGACAATTCCAATGCCACTTCGGCCATTTAGAAGCTACCCAAGGTACTAGGTACAAGGTAGGTGTCCCTCTATCAGCGCAGCAGCTGTTAGGCGATGTAACTAATATCCCGGTGTGACTCAGACAAGACGGGCGTGCTGGATGTGGACGTGGGAGCAGAGCCTGGTCAGCTGGCCGAGCTCAGCCTCAAGTTCAACAGCAAGCAGCTGCTCAGTGTGGAGGTGGCGTTGGACGAGGCTCACTTCCTCAAGTCCAAGCACAGCTACAGCACCGATGTCGCTAAGGATCTCATTGTTAGTACACACTCCAAACACTCCTGTAATGCACTATTGCGATTTTCAGATATATAAATCCACAATTATTTTTAAACCACTTTTGATAATTGAGATCAAACCATTCAAATAATTTATTTAACAAATTCACGACCACAAATAGTTTAAGTAATCTAATCTTGCATCTTAAACTTACAGAAACTAAGACAATGATATTATTTTTGGAATAATTTATTAAATATATATAAGCATTCAACAAAATATGGCCTCAATCCGTAATGGAGCAAATCGTTTTTTATTTTCGACACATCCATTTTGAAGGCCACAGGCCACCCTCAGTGTTAGTTTATTGCCCATAAGGATAACTTAAATATAAATTTTAATTAAATTGCATTTTAAAACAGCTGTTTGTTAGTAATCGCACCTGATTTATACAATCTAAAATTAAGATTGTTTGTATAAATGTACAATATTATAATAGCACTTAGAGTGTCAAGTTTCCCAGACTGTCAAGTATCGAATTTGTTAATGTACTGTTACTTATCATATGTTTATTTCATCTTTATCTTATTTTTTAAATTTAACCACTATGTTGAAGTATCTTAACATGTGTAGTTTTGTATAACTGAATAATTGGCAATATATTAATATTCCCTATTTTGTATGTTTCCTTCCTAGCAATTCTACAAGGAGCACTACGTCACCTTAGCCAAGTCTGCCAACAAGATCGGCAAGGACAGTGCGACCAAGTTGGCAAGCGAGGTGACGGAGAAGGTGGAGGTCATCCGCAAAGCTCTCCCCAACTTCAAACCCGCCGTCGAACACTACAAGAAGGAGCTGGACCAGATGAAGGAAGAGTTCAACAGCAACGAACATGTCAAGGACGCTGTTGACTTTTTGTAAGTTGTGTAGTTATCTATTTCTTTATTTGATAGATGCAAACAGTTGCCATGCGATCACAATAAATTTACTAGCCCATTCCCAGCAGTCTTCAAGGTTATATGAGCTAAAACACTGGGTCAGTGGTAAACTCCATCAGAGTAAGTTGAACTTCCACTCACAACTTCTGCTCTGGAGCACCCATCTTTACTCAATAAATATTATGAATTAAATTTCTAATTCAAAATTCTTAGATGAATACTGAGCACTGAGTCAGATTTTCCGCGATCAGTCATAAAATGGTGACTTGATTTTGGATGCTAAAAGGGAGGATGTGAAGGTACCAAGATCCAAACTAGTTGGTTTTCCTAGAATAGCTCAAGCCTTTGACATTTCTACGGAGAAGAAACCTACTTTGCAGAAACAATTATTAAGTAGCAATAACACTAAATAATTTAATTTATACCATCAAAAGGTGTTTGATTGTAAATTATGTCTATTTTTGTAACAGATTTACTGGGTCCTATTTTTCACTTTTTAATTGTTACTTATTGGTTACTATTTAGTTGTTTAGGTACTATTTAATTTTAGTAATTTACTCACTAAGTTACATTAAATATTTCTAATGATGTTTTCTAGCACTGAGTTTTAGGGTCACTGTAATTTTCATCAGTTGTTAGTATAGGCTAATTTATCATTATTCTTTTGTTCTTACTTCCTTCGTTATTCAGGAATCGATATTTGTTTATACTTATCCAAGGAATTATCAGAAAACAATTTTATTCTTTATTTCGTTTAAAGAGTAATTCCATATTTTTAAACACAATGTTACCTAAAATGTGTACACAGTTAGAATTAACAACTAACTAATATTAGTATAAAACTGAGATTACACTCTCCCCAAACAAATTGTCGTCCTTAAAAGAGTTTTAAAGCTGAACACCACGTTATTGATTGTACCTTGGAAAGTGAACATGCTAGCTTGAATACTCTGATCACTATCACTAGTTAAGACACCAACTGACACTTACGCATATCTCAAGACGAATATTAATGAATTCTGAGTTAAGATGAGTGAGATGCATACTTTAGCCTCTCCTGTAGCACTGGTGGTACTTGTAGGAATTTGTTTCCAGTTCTTATAGTAGCCAGTACACAAGACACTAGTAGGGACACCACTTTTATTCAGCAATTATTCATTGCCCCTGATGATTAATGGTGTTACCGATCAAAGTCATAGCCCTGTACCATCTTACACAGTTCAACATGATGGTTAATGTTTTGGTAACTCGTTATAAGGACATCCCGTGGTGTACATTTCACACAGATAATAATCTAATTACGCAATCTCACAGGAAGAAGACATTCGGCACCGTGTTTGCCCAAATCACTACCATCTTGCACGAGGCTGCTTCAACCACACAGCATCTGTTTGAGCTGCTGAACCAGGGATTAGAGAAGATCACTCAGTCTGTCAAGGCCACCATTCCCAAGCTGAAGGAGAGTTACGAGAAGGTGTCGGAGAGTGTGTTCGCAGTGGCCGAGGATGCTTTGAAACTCGTCACCTCTCTGGTTGACTGTGTGCTTGACAAGATCAAGGAGCATGAGAAGGAGATCCAAGAACTCACCGATATCGTGTCAGACTTTTTGCACGGTAAGATTATTCCTTGTTGATTGTTGAGAATCAAATCAAATTGTTATTTTTTTCTAAAAAGACTGAGACAGTAATGGAATGCAGATGATAGATAGAAATAAGGGACTATGTAACATTTGAGTCTAGATCAATAGTTATTTGAAATAAGAAGATTGTAAATTACGGTCAAAACGTAACTGTTCTCCCGCTCTAGCTTCTTCAAGTCTCAGAGGCAACCACAATGCATTAATGATGTATCAAAGAAACTGAAATATAGAGTGAGTTACGATAGTTAATCAAATTTGTGCATCTACTCTGTTTTAAATTTGTAGCATTAATATTTCACCCGCTAGTATCCCAATCGATATTTATGCGATGTTATAGTAGCATCAGATTATTCAGATTTTTTGCTATCCGGATCTATATTCCGCCACATTAGTCCGTATAATCCGAGGTTTACTGTGTCAAATAACTTGTCTAATCAATTGTTTTCATATGTATCATCTGTTTCCGAAGTAGATTCGATTCCTGTAAGCCTGTGAGCCGATGTAATTGTCTGCTGGTAGTATTCAACAACACTCCCACCCCGATCTCATCGGCCGCTGGTAGTATTCAACAACACTCCCACCCCAATCTCATCGGCCGCTGGTAGTAATCAACAACACTCCCACCCCGATCTCATCGGCCGCTGGTAGTAATCAACAACACTCCCACCCCGATCTCATCGGCCGCTGGTAGTATTCAACAACACTCCCACCCCGATCTCATCGGCCGCTGGTAGTAATCAACAACACTCCCACCCCGATCTCATCGGCCGCTGGTAGTATTCAACAACACTCCCACCCCAATCTCATCGGCCGCTGGTAGTAATCAACAACACTCCCACCCCGATCTCATCGGTCGCTGGTAGTATTCAACAACACTCCCACCCCGATCTCATCGGCCGCTGGTAGTAATCAACAACACTCCCACCCTGATCTCATCGGCCGCTGGTAGTATTCAACAACACTCCCACCCCGATCTCATCGGCCGCTGGTAGTAATCAACAACACTCCCACCCCGATCTCATCGGCCGCTGGTAGACAAAGGGTTAAGCTGCGGATATTTTTATGCATAGCACAAAGTTCTTGAGCATTATTATTAGTTTTTTACATTTTACAACAAATTAATCTTTACTCATATTTTGGCCTATTTATTTAGGATGAAAACAATTAAATCAATGGTTAGGCTACAAAAATGGAATTTCACAAAAACCTATTATTTTCTTTTCTTTCACGTTTTTCCTTTAAAAGCTTATGAAATACTTGCCAGTTATATTCTCCACTGATGTGATGAGTAATGATAACTTGTGTGTGTAGATTTTGGTAAACTGGCTGCCGTATCCATTGGTGAAGTCCAAAAAGAAGTTAAAGACTTTATTACAGTTCTGTGGGACCAAATCCAAGCAATGCCTGTCTACGGTATGGTCCAAGAGAAGATCCAAGAGGTAATTTAATTTTAAATTAGCAATGTGCAAGTAGTCGAGACAATATTTTTGTCAATTATTCTCCAGAAGCAAATTATTGCTATTAGAACATTATTAACAGATGATTTAAAATATAAATAAATCTTTATTTAACACAATGAAACGATGAATGGAGTATAATTAAAATGAATTAACAAATGTCTAGCTTAGTTAAAAAAAAACTATATTACTTATTTTACTTTTTATCTTGTGTATCATCAATACTAAATTATTTAAATGGCTGCCTCTATTTTGCTTTCTTTCTATTAAGTTAGTACTGTTAAGCTTACATACTTGCTGTTACTGTTCTTATATATATAATAGCGAATTTCCCCTAAAGGGAAGAAGCTATTACCGTAGGTCTCATAGTAAGACTTAAGCCCGAGACCATGATAACTTTTTTTTTGAGGTCCCCAGATGCCAAAAACACTATTCGTTCAAATTTATATATATATATATATATATGTGTCCGTTAACATGATAACTTGAGTAAACAACGTCCGATTTTGATGAAATTTGACTCAAATCTGTAAAATGATATTCATGACTTTAAGTTCGAAAACCAGAAAAATCGGACCATGGGAAGGGGGGTTTATGGGGGTTTTAAATTTTCCAAAAATCAGTTTTTTGCATTTTTTACCTTACAATTTTTAAAAAACTTAAATTTGGTTTTGACCATGTTATAGAGCTTAAAAAAACAAATAATTCAGTATTTTGAATTATTAACCTAGGTTAAGTGGTTGCGGAGAAAATCCAAAAGAAATCTGTTCATAAAATCTCCCATGTTAATCTTATGGGAAAAAGGTTTTTGGCTTTTCCTCAGTTTATTTTAATGTAAACTTCAAATTTGCTTTTACCAATTTGTTCATTTCCACAAAACAATCATTTTGGTGTTTAAATTGTGATTCTACGCCCAACCGTTGCAGGGATATTCAAAGTGCTAAACACAGTATGTTGTTCAATGTTATCCTTATGGAGAATAAATAAAATTTGATATCTCGATTATTTATGAATGTATGTTGATGAAACTTGGTATGTGGCTTCACGTAGTACTGGTATATTGATATTTGCACAAAAAATTGATTTTTTGTTGATTATTCCCATAGCAGCAAACCTGCGTACTCACCACCCATGTTATTCTTATGGAGAATAAGTAAAATGTAATGACTCCCTTAATAATGAACATAAATTAATAAAACTTGGTATGTAGCTTCACTTGGTTGAGTTATATTGATAATTATATAAAAACCCATTTTTCTGTTCCTTGTTGCAGCAAACCTGCTTTCTCAGCCCCCATGTTATTCTTATGGAGAATAACTAGAATGTTATATAGCGCTTATTTATGATTGAATATTGACAAAACTTAGTATGTGGCTTCGCCTAGTTAAATTCTATTTATATTTGCATAAAAACCAATTGTTACTGTTCCTTTTTTCAGCAAACCTACGTACTCATTACCAATGTTATTCTTATGGAGAATAATTAAAATCGCTTATATGTGAATATATTTTTATGAAACTTGGTTTGCAGCTTTATGTGGTATTAAGACATATATTATGCATTGGAAATTCGCTGTGTACGCAGGTTTGCTGCTACGGGAGTATTACTCTATTTATAGTATCATCTTGACAATATTTTAACTTAGTATTTTATTACTGTGTATATATATATTAGTTGGTTTGTCGTATTGCTGTAAAATAGCGGTTTGTTGATGGATTTGTCACAGCTCAAGAACTTCAAGATCCCCGAGCAGTACTGGCAAACATACCACGAGCTCGTCTCCTCTGCTGTCAACTTCTTGCCCACTCCTGAGCTCCAGCAGTTCGTCAAGTCTGTCTCTGAATACTTCGAAAAGGTACGATTTAGAAATACTAATGTAACTGCATCCTATCCTATACTCTAATATGAGTAAGGTTTGCTTGCTTGCTTGCTTGCGACACGGATCTCAAAAACGGCTCCAACAATTTCCTTCAAATGTTCGAAATAACTAATTTCTGGGATAAAAATAAGTTCTAGACAGGCCTCATTCCCAGAAAAAATCAAATAATAAAAAAAAAAACTAAAATGAAAAGTTCAAAAAATTAACATTGGGCTTATGGAGTTTCAAATCAAAACAAAAGAATTGTAACAGCTGTTCATAATCAACCAGGGAACTGTCAAAGTAACACTCATGTTGTATATGATTATTAACATGTGGTTTCCTGAGAGCAGAGATTAAAAGATTTGAGTGAAGATTACGTAAATAGAGTAGTAAAATAAATCAAAGGGACATTGAGCTATAAATAACAATGGAGTGACCTTAAAATGTAGAAAAGAGGCAAATGAGTTATACAAATCTGATTATCAGTAGGGGGAAGTGGTGAAATATTACTCCAAGTCATCTAAACAAACTGACTGGCCTTCCCCCGAGCAAAGCTCGACCCCCCAGGTACTAATAGTCTTAATAGAGTTTTAGGACAACATTGGGACTTTGAACATTAGGTGAACAAAAGAGATTCCCAATTTCATACGCTAGCCAAATACAAAATCCAAATATTTTTCTTTCAATTGTCATATATAAGTGAAGAGCACTTGGTGTGAGTGTTCACTTCATGGAGTGTCATTGCTCTTGGACACATGATTGGTGTAAATCTGCAGATTGTGCCCAACAAATCTGGGCACTTCTTGCATTCAGGCCATGCTGGGAGTTTATTGCTGAAGAATAATTCATTACAAAATTTATATCTATTCTCAACAATTATTTTAAACAATTCCACGTTTAAAAAAATAACAACAATTAGTAGTGAATTCTATTTGACACAGTAAAAGTTAAAAAAATATTTTAACTTTGTGTTTTATGAAAATGTATTTTTAAACTATTACATTTCTTACTAAAAATTGAAATAATTATTCCATTTGATATACAATCAATCTTGAATTTATGAGATTGCTTTGAACTGTGAAAAGGTTTTGAAAAGTAACTTTACTTCTTGAAAGCAAACATTATTTTAATTAGATGAGTTAACAGATATATTATCTTTAAAGTATATATTTCCCTATAATCAATATTTATTAGAAACAAAAGAAAATACTGTTTGCATTCTGATAATTTAAATAAACAAAAACACACAAAGCAATTAAACTGTAAACATTTTAGTTTTCAACATTGATAATTCAGTTGTTTAGTTCTATTATTTACGAAGTATCCAATTACACTATGTGTCCATGACATATATTAATGGGAAAAGATTAAATAAACTTTCCTCTGTTTCAACAGAGTGAGTAATTCACATTCATGATAGGGTAAGGTATAACTACCCAAATCTGCAATTTAAAGTGTTCATGGATAGGTTTTCACTTCTAGTGGAGATGATTAGACCTGTCAAGTAGCAGTAAACCGCGAGTGACATGTCTCTCTGTGTACGCAGGTGGTGAAGCAGCAGCCGATCAACAGACAGGAGGCTGCGCAGGAGCTGTACAAGGAGTTCATTGCTGCGGTTCGCTCTCTCGTGTCCATCATTCAGGCCCATAAGCCAGAGAACAAGGCTATCATAGGTCCTAACTTCCTGGTGAGTCAACCTTGAGTAGTATTACGGTTCTTATTGGGCCAGCATAGTTACATTACTTATTTTCTTTGGCGATACTTTGTGTAAACTGGCTTTAATAGTTTTTAATAAAACTAGGCCCCTAAAGGTCCCTAAACAAAATTGTATGACCCGCCCATTGGAAAATTCGGAGTCAGAAGTTGTAAAGCTTAAAAGCTTTCAAAACTAGGGTTTTTTTAATTTTGGCAAAAACCATTTAATGAATAAATACCCCCGTCGCAGCAAACCTGCATACTCAGCGAATTTCCAATGAATATATAACATAACACATTAAAAAACGATTCATAAGAAATGTATTCACAAACAAGCGATATTTAAAATATTAATTATTCTCCATAAGAATAACATTGAGGATGAGTACGCAGGTTTGCTGCAACAAGGCACACAAAATAATGGGTTTTTATGCAAATATCAATAGAACTCATCTTATTGAAGTCACATACCAAGTTTCATCCATATACATTCATAAATAAGCGATATATAACATTTTAAGTATTTTCCATAAGAATAACATGGGGACCAAGTACCTAGGTTTGCTGCTACAGGAACCATAGGCGAAAAATTATTTTTTTTGTGCAAACAACAATAAACCACAACCAGATCAAGCCATATACCAAATTTCGCCAGTTTATATTCATAAATAAGCGAGATATACAATTTTTCTTTTTCTCCATAAGAATAACATTAGACAACGTACTGTGTTTAGCACTTTCAATATCTCGGTAACCAATTGACATAGAGTAATGATCAAAATACCAAATTGTTTGTTTTTTTAAGCTGAATTCAATGGTACAAATTAAAATTGGGTTTAAATTAAAATTAAAAACACATTTTTGGGGTACAAAACCCCCCAAAAACCCCCCTTCGGATAGTGCGATTCATCTGGTTTTCGAACTCGTTCAAATAAATGGTACTTTACACATTTGTACCAAATTTCATTAAGATCGGACCTTTTTTACGAGAGTTATCGTGCTTACGGACACACATATATAAAAATTTGAACGAATGGTGTTTTTGGCATCTGGGGACCTCAAAATGAAAAGTTATCATGGTCTCGGGCTTAAGTCTTACCATGAGACCTATGGTAATAGCTTCTTCCCTATAGGGGAAATTCGCTAAAATGTAACTATCACCATTACGGAGAGCACAAAAACGAAATAAATTAGTTTCTTGACTTGTTATTCTACATCAATTTTGAACAATTAGTTTGGGATAAAATTAGAGGACAATTTGAAGTTCCGGTATCACTATTTATAAGAAACAAAAAATTACAATAAACAATTTTAAGAAAGGATTTGTCATTCGTTCAAAGATTACTTCATTTTTCAATAAGGGAAGGGGAGGTATTGCTGAATTTTGACAATAGGATGATGGTTATTGTTAGGGAAAATAATTTCACTTGGTGCCCTGAGAATTAGTACCTATAAATGATTTCACAATTTATGAAAGGCCTCTTTTATAATATGTTCTGGATTTGTGATTGTTTTATAAAAATTACAGTATTTTTAGAAATGTTGAGGTGAAATTATTTTGAGTTGGATTTCACAGTTTGTTTCACAGTTTCTACCAATGGTGCTATCTTATCATACTAATATTATAAGCTGAAAGTTTATTTCTTTGTGGCTCAATCACACTCCAACTACTAAACTGATTGACGTGATATTTGGTAGGAAGATACCTAATATCCTCAAAGAACACAAAGGTCTGTTCCTGTTTTTTTTAAATCCTTTCTAGTTCCAACCCAATGGCATTAAAAATGCCCATGTTAATTTTATGGACATTAATATTTACTGAACCGTTTAAGCTACAGTTCGGTAGGAAGATGTAGCTGTTACATTTAAGACAGATGGCTCACCATCTTAAAACCAATAATGGCTCTGGACTACAGAGTTCCCATGTTTTATTCCATTGAAGAGCTTGCTCTAAAAGACAACAATTGTTTACTTTCAGCTGCCAGTGCCGACTTTCGGCCTCTTTGTCGCTCCCCCGGGAACGTTCCGCTTCAGTCTGCTCAACTGGGTCCGCTCGTCCGACCTACCCACACTCTCTGAGCTCTACCACACCTACAGGCCCCAGCACCACCCTCTGGACTTCATCCCTCCCTTCCACGGTAATTATTACTCACTAAAATAATAAACATAAACAAAATTAAAATAAGCTAACGTCTCCAGTTTCAAGTGTTTTAGATTGTTCATTAGCTATCTTATGCAAGAAGGTATGAAATCTGGACGCTCCCAGGGTTAAAGTCTAGCCATGAAGAGTTAACTAACTGCAGAAAAATAAGTGAGATATTGAAAATCAGATTATTGATTACTTACTTCCTTGAGTACTTGATTTTTCAATATTTTCCTACACTGTTGGATATGTTGCATCATCTTGATACATGGACAGGCATTACACTAACACGTAACAGTATGGCGGTCATGACTTGGCTTCCAGCAAAATTTGTCAGGGAAAGGTTTTATGCAGTTTTGTTGTCAATGTAGTGTGGCCTATTCACTAGGCAGTCTTGTAAGTCAGTTTTGATTTCACACACTCTTTCTGGTAGAGGTTTAAGTTTTATTTATTTTTCTTAGTTGCTCAACGGGTCCTGTAGTTGAGCTGGTTTCATCCCTCCTTTCAAAATCTTTTTTAATTTGTCCATAAAGGAAAAAAAAGGACAAGGATAATACATATCACCAAGTAGGAAAATATCTAAATACAGATTAAAAACTCCTAAGGTTCACATTTAAAGCGCTTCACTTTAATGGTATCGGTTTTCAGCCAGCGCCCAGCTTCTTGGAGGCACCGAGTTCTTCACCTTTGACAAGAAGCACTTCAGCTTCAAGGGCAGCTGCAGCTACATCCTGAGCACGGACGCTCTGGACGGCAACTTCACCCTGGTCGCCAACATGGAGGGTGGCAAGCTCAAGTCTATCGCCGCCTTTGATCATGAGAACAGCATTGAACTGCTGCACGACGACAATGTGAGGCTCTACTGTATAAGGACAGTAGAAATACAATAGGGGCTTGATCTAAGGGCTATTTAGCGAGGCTTTTAGTTGCCTTGGTTGCTATAGTTGCTGATTAATTGTAGTGATCAATTACAGGGCTTTCCAAAGTAATTCTACATTGGGATTGGTAATAACAGCTGTTTTAACCCAGGGTCCCAAAGGTTTGTTCCAACTACCAGTGATAGTCAATCAATTATTTTAATGAGCAATTACAGCTGGTTAATAAATTTTGTGTTAAGGGTGGTGGATAAGACTAAGAGAGGGGATATCAATTTCTGACTTGAAGTTCCCCAACCGAAAGTTTGGTTTACAAAGAAAACACACTTAGTTTCATTTAAGCATTTTTGAAGCAGTTGGTTCAGATGAGCACAGCAATGAGAAGAATGTATTTTACATATACATTAAATAAAATGTTGTCTCCTTTGGACGAATAGAGAAACACTCTACTCTAGAGTGGTTCAGGTGAAGAGTAGAGACTCTTCATCTGAAGAAGTCTCCAATTGAGATGGAATTTGATTTGATGTGTTTGTAAATATCTTCGTCTTGTCGCTGTGATCATCTTAACCAGTTGATTCAGGTGAGTTAGTTGAGTGTCCCACCTTTTTTCAATTCAAGCTTTACTGAAAGTTTGAAGTTCACCAATCACAGATGGCCTAGTCATCTAAAAAAACGATCAGAGTAAAAGCGCTAGTCAGAGTAAAAGCGCTCTTGAAAAGTTGTGATGTTGAGATTGCAACGTTGTGGCATTAAGATTAGATATGTATCTCAACTCTTGGATATTTAGTTTCTACTACCTTCAAAATAGTAAATTATTCCAGATACAATCACAGTGTCTAAATCATTTAGTAGATATAAATCCTCAGACCCTTGGTGCGTCACACTCACCGTTTACTTGTCGTGACAGGTGCTATCCAACGGCCAGCCGGCAGATCTGCCACTCAGTGTGGGAGACCTGCACCTCTGGCGCAAGTTTGACTCAGGCACTGGATTTGCCACCATCTCCGGACTCATGTTCTTCTGCACGCCGCACCTCCAGTCCTGTGCCTTCTCCGTCAACGGATTCTACTTCGGCAAGACCCGTGGGTTGCTGGGAACTTACAACAATGAACCGTACGATGACGTCCTGCTTCCTCAGGGCAAGGTAAGACAGCCTAAAATGTTTTTATCGCTAAACTATAAAACACAATTAATCCAAAAGGTAGTGAGGTGAAAATTTATGAACAAATTATGAATCAGATTTAGGAATCTCATCATTGTAGCAGTGATCTGAGCATCACTGACACAATGTTCTATTGTTTGTTGGTTTGTTCTGTTGTATTTTTTGTGAGTATGGACAGTTTCTTACTTAAATAATAAGGAATGAATCTTGTCCAATATAAAAGAAGAGGTGAAACCAGTTTGAAAAGTATCACCCTAATAAACAAAATAATAATCAACAAAATATTAAGAAAAGACAAAGCAATGTACTATTATACTTATTAATAAACTTAGTTTCTAAGTCTTAAGATTTGCCTCAAAAGCAAAATCCGTTTGAGTTATTATTGCTTAAAGTGGGACTCTATTTATCGATTGTGTTGAGTGAAACTTCAATAAATGTTGTATACTTTAAGATTCGAATAAGACAGCAGACTTACCTTAAAGGGTTGGAAGGCCGCTGTTTGCAGTTGAACACATAACAGCCGCACTTCAAGTTATGGGTTTGGCTAAAAAAGTGACCTTCCATACATCACTTATTTTCACATACTTCCTTTCCTTACTTTACTGGTAAGCCTGCTGTCCAGTTTAACCTAAAGACAAGTTTGCACGCAGCACGCTGATGCACGCTTTAAAAAACTTTAAAAAATCAAATCGGTGTTAAAACATAGACTTATTAAAATTTTTATAGAAATCAGAAAACACTTAATTTGTAGCTGTTCTGATGCTCCTGGTTCTGATGCAATGCTGGGAAAACAATGTTGCACATTAAAAGGTTAGGAGAAAGCAGTCAGGATTGAAAGCAGTCGTGGAGATACTGGAGATGATAAAAACTACAACATATGAATAACAGCCTTTTCTAATGTAAAACCCCCATAAGACAATGAACTGTGCCAGAATGATAGAGAGGGCTTAAAACCTTCGCATCACCAATCTCCATCTTTCTACATGCATTCATTTTACACCGGGGATTTTCTGACCCTTTTTGTGCAAAAAATTCAAAACTCAAAAATTTAAAATCCCCAAAAAGGGGGCAGGAGTATTCTGATTGTTTCACCCAATGAACTTGTCCAACTGAGTATAGAAAGGAATGTCCCTACCAAATTGTAATTAAATCGGACAAAAAATGTGAAAGAGTGTAAACACATATATATCATTTTTAATGACCCCCAAACCATGTTCAAAGGGGTCACGTTAGGAACTTCTATGGTGGTCCGAGGCTTAAGTTTCACTGTGCGGGTCAAGCTAATAGTTCACTTTTCTATATGAAATTTACTTATAAATAGACCTAGTCCCTAGTAGGTAGGTAGGTAGTCCTAGTTCCTGAACTCAAACTGGTCGTTGTGCGCAGCTGGCTAAGTCCACCGCAGAGTTCGCAAACTCGTGGAAGGTGTCTCCGCAGTGTGCCGATGGAGCCGTTCACGACCAGCCCGCGGCTGCGCAGCCCGAGTGTGACAAACTGTTCGCCGGCGACTCCAGTTTGAGGTATGCGACACCTACTCACATACTGTAATTAAAGTCTATCTTGTTTACTGTCAAAGTTATTCCTGTCATCCTATGTTGGCTAGTGCAGTTTTAATTCTCAGGTAATTTTTTCAGTTGTCAGCCAATGAGATTTTGGTTTTTATTGAATAGTACATTGCCACACACAGCCATTAATATCGCCTAGCTCAACATCGCCTAGAGCTAGACCGGCTACTGCTACAAGGTTCACTTCGATCATAGTTTTGGAAAATCGTATTCCTTTTTCATGTTTAGTTCATTCTTACAAGTGTTTGAATATATGTGTTAATTTGAAAAAAAAAACTAACACATCTAATAAGAACAAAAACTCGACATCTAACACGTAACGAAGATTCCCTACGAATAAAAACTCCAGTATACTTTATAGGACTAAGAGGATCACTTTGAAAGTATCCTATATGTAATAAAATTTACAAAGTATTTAATCTAATTATTTATCAGAATTTAATGCTTGACCTCTTACTATAAAACTGACATCAGGTGAACAAGCGAAGCTGTTGGGAAAATGTGTTCATGATAAATTAAAATAACTCAATAACAGTAGTATATTACCTTAAGAAAGAACAAGTGAATCTAGCTGCTTGAATTCGATCAAATATTATTCCCCTTTTGGGATTATTAAGATCATACACAGTTCTTTTAGGTGAAGTTGTGATGTCATTCCATAAATTATTGGAAACTGCTGTTCTTGCTTCTGTGCCGAGTTATTTAGTCTCACCGCTGCTGTTAACTGTTCAGTTAAATTGTTTATAGTCTTCCACAAGATTAACGTTGGAAGTTTGAAAGCCCAGGAGGTTGCCCTAAAGGTGGATGTTTTCCAAAACCCCAAAAACCACATCTAGAATTTAGGCGTTAAATGCTTTCTCATAACACATAAACAAACATTTAAGATCTATTATTTTGCCCCTATCCTGCTCACAAAAATTGGTATCTATATATCATACTTATTTAAAACGCTAGGGGATTTTTTGTGACTGAAACTCCTCCTACAGTTTTCAACCGATTTTGATATTTTTTGTGTCATTGGATAGATTTTGGTCTGAACTTGTATGTGCCAAATTTCATAAAGAACAGACCTAAGGGAAGGGCCCTAGCCACCTAGTATTTGTTTAATAGCCTATTAAAGATTTTTAGATTTTTTCCAAAGAACAGTAAAAAAAGTGTGACATACTAGGTGTTTTCCTAAGCATATAAATATCGCGTTTCCATACAAGTGTTACCTATATTTCTGATGTCTCGCAGAGGGTGTTTCTCGTACGAGAGTCCGGAGAGGTTCCGAGCGGCGTGTAACCGACAGGTGGCGGAGGCCTCTGGGGAGGCCAAGCAGGAGAGAGCGTGCAACATCGCCCAGAGCTACACCGGCTACTGCTACTACGTTCACTTTGTCCAGGTCAACCTGCCCGATCATTGCGGTGAGTTACGCCTGTGTAGAAGGGGTTAGGTCATAAAAGCTGGCTAGATAGCGTAGTAGTTGAAGTAATCACCAGATTGATCGTGTGTGTAAAGATTTGATACAGAATCAAGCTGTGATTTGCATTGACTATTAATAATACTTTCTAAAAACAGGGTCATTCCGAGATAGTTATAAGGCCAGGGTTTGAACCATTCCCTTTTAAAATTTTAGAAATGCCACTGGCATATATTCACAATCCACACAACAATCAAGAAAGTTATTCAGAAACTATGTCTGGATTGTTAAAGTGACTTAAAACTTTTTATTCTGCGCATAATATTAGAGTTAGTTAAATTTTTAATAATTGATTCAGCAAATTTTATTTGTTTGTAAGGTAGATGACAAACAAATATTATAATGCCTTTAGTAATTTGCCAATTTATGTAGTTACGCAGTCTCGTTTAGTTAAACTACCACATTTATCCCCAGGTATTTTTTCCCACAGTACTCTTGAAGGCATTGGGTTCACATTCTGGATTGGCCACCCTGAGCTGAGTTTGTACAGAGTAGTCTTAATCTCACTCGTCCTTAGAACAAGAAAAAGAAATAATAAATATAGTACACACATTAGGACCTCTATAAATAAAACAGCGGATATAAAGATTGAGAAAAATATTAAGAATACTTTTATTTTATAAAATACAAGCTTAAACTTTGTACCATTTAAATGAAAATAATTATAATCACAGAATACTATCGATATTACACTATAATTCTGTATATATTCTGTATCATCCCTAATTTACATCATACAAAACAAGGCGAAGTGTATGGCAAAACTACATCATATAAAAGTTTGTAGGAATAAAGGAGGGGTTTGGGGGGGGGTCATCCACCCAACTATCCATTAGTCGGTCTGTCTGCTCCTATTGTCCAGGAGGTAAAAAAACTACCTGCCAAATATTATTTCCCTTGTCCGAGTCTCTCTCAGTACAAAAGTTTTACCAAAGAAAATAAAAAGTAAGCAGTTTTGTATTAGTAGAATGTAAGCTCATTCCCACATACAAGATTTTCTAATGTGGGAATTAATTTAATTTTCATACTTTGTATGCAGTTGTTGCATTAAAATAATTTGTAAAATATTAATTAATGTGAAAAAATTGAGTTTGAGACTAAAATGATCATGTTCAATGGCATTAGACAAATAGTAAATTGAAGAGTACATATCCAAACACCATGGAGTAACAATATGCTTTTGGTTTTCAGGCAAATGCCAAGTGGGCTCGCAGACTATCCAGATTGGAGAGTCCGCCCCGGTGAAGACGCCTCAGAAGGAGGCCGACGTTGTGTTTGTTGTGGAGCAACTGGAGGACAACCAGGAGGTGTTCAACAATCTGGTCACCCCTCTGGTGTCCACGCTGACCAACGACCTCAAGGAGAAGGGTATCACGTGAGTCTCCCGACGGCACTATAGTAGCGGACAAATAAATTTAACCGAAGCTAGGTTTACTCTTTTGGTGGCGCAACCACCTAAAACTAAATATATACTTCTGAACTATCGATTGTGGAAGTCTAATATAGTTGTTTTTAAGATTTTGTACTCTTTTTGTCTGAGTTTGATTTTGATTAGCAAAACAAAATACCCCCGTCGCAGCAAACCTGCGTACTCAGCGAATTTCCAATGCATAATATATGTCTTAATACCAGATAAAGCCGCAAACTAAGTTTCATAAAAATATATTCACATATAAGCGATTTTAATTATTCTCCATAAGAATAACATTGGTAATGATTACGTAGGTTAGCTGAAACAAGGAACAGAAACAATTGGTTTTTATGCAAATATAAATAGAATTTAACTAGGCGAAGCCACATACTAAGTTTCATCGATATTCAAACGTAAATAAGCGCTATATAACATTCTAGTTATTCTCCATAAGAATAACATGGGGGCTGGAGAAAGCAGGTTTGCTGCAACAAGGAACAGAAAAATGGGTTTTTATATAATTATCAATATAACTCAACCAAGTGAAGCTACATACCAAGTTTTATTAATTTATGTTCATAATTAAGGGAGTCATTACATTTTACTTATTCTCCATAAGAATAACATGGGGGTTGAGTACGCAGGTTTGCTGCTATGGGAATAACCAACAAAAATCAATTTTTTGTGCAAATATCAATATACTAGTACTACGCGAAGCCACATACCAAGTTTCATCAACATACATTCATAAATAATCGAGATATCAAATTTTATTTATTCTCCATAAGGATAACATTGGACAACGTACTGTGTTTAGCACTTTGAATATCTCTGCAACGGTTGGGCGTAGAATCACAATTTAATCACCAAAATGATTGCTTTGTGGAACTGAACAGATTGGTAAAAGCAAATGTGATGTTTACATTAAAATAAACTGAGGAAAAGCCAAAAACCTTTTTCCCATAAGATTAACATGGGAGATTTTATGAGCAGTTTTTTTGGATTTTCTCCACAACCACTTAACCTAGGTTAATAATTCAAAATACTGAATTATTTGTTTTTTTAAGCTCTATAACATGGTCAAAACCAAAATTAACTTTTTTAAAAATTGTAGGGTGAAAAATGCAAAAAACTGATTTTTGGAAAAATTAAAACCCCCATAAACCCCCCTTCTCATAGTCCGATTTACTGGTTTTCGAACTTAAAGTCATGAATGTCATTTTACACATTTGAGCCAAATTTAATCGAAATCGGACGTTTTTTACTCAAGTTATCGTGTTAACGGACACATATATAGATATATGTGAAGACATATATCTATATATGGTATAGATATCTGGTCGTGATATTTATATATATATATATATATATATGTATACATATATATATAAATTTGAACCAATAGTGTTTTTGGCATCTGGGGACCTCAAAACAAAAAGTTATCATGGTCTCGGGCTTAAGTCTTACCATGAGACCTGCGGTAATAGCTTCTTCCCTATAGGGGAAATTCGCTAAAACTCATCAAACACACAAAGCTTTGTTTTTTTATGGGTGTTAAACACAAACGTTACATTTCGTGGGCAGACAACAGAATTCGGGTACTACAAAAAGAGTAAGCCAGGTCTCCTATTAAACTAACTCTTTCATATTAATGCGTCTCACAAAGTTTGATCCTTAGCAGCATAAAATATTTGACAGTAAACAAACCTTACACATCTATTTTCACAAATTTTGTAACACGTTTAATTTAAACCCATCATAAATACTAAAAAATAACATTAAATGGATTTCTTATGAGATCTGAAATGTAAAATAAGTATTGCTATCTCTATAACTGCAAAACAGATAAGTTACTTTACCATCGTATTGACCAATAGTGCTGATAGTCCAATGAATAGATTTCTTTCACTATAATCCATCTGATATTAATGTGCGGTTGAAAGAAGAATTTAAATTCCCCAGTTTCTCCCATTTCTCCCGTTTCTAACCAACTTTTACCACTAACAGCTGATTTATTGTTTTTCTGATGGTGCTGTGTTTACATCATATTACATGTAAACAAAGCTATGGCGTTTGTATTGCCATTATAGATTTGGACTCGTACCTTTTACATTTATGTAGTTTTTAAAAATTTTACAATTAGTTGAGTTTACAAAAATAAATGAGTACAAAATATGCATAAATTGCACCTATTTTTACTTGACCATCTGCACAGTTCTTTGATTAAAACCCTAAAAACCTTATAAGAAGAAATGTCTGCTAACCTAAACAGCTGGCTGACGTGGGCAATGTAAGGGCAATTTGGGACAGTAAGTACCCGAGGTGGGAAATCAGATGTGACTTTCAACCGCACATAAATATCAGACAGATTATAGTGTAAAATATCTCTTAATTGGACTACTGGTAGAGGGAAAGTACCTGTTTTGTCGTGAATGTATTGTCTAGGGTCTTCTAGAGTGGAATTTAAAATTATTCTTGAGTATCATTTAATTTTTTACAATGTTTAACTGATCATATTTGTGGGGAGTGTGTAAGAGAGAGCTCAGGATGAAAACTTATTAAACTTACATCTTTTGAAAGAAAGTTCAGTATTCCGTAGTTATACACACAAAACACTAAAAGTTGATGTATGCTTTACTATCACTGCTAGTATAATAAATACCCCGTCGCAGCAAACCTGCGTACTCAGCGAATTTCCTATGAATGAATATATTTCTTACTACCACATAAAGCCACTTACCAAGTTTCATAAAAATACTTAAATAAATAAGTGATATATAGCAATTTATTTATTCTCTATAAGAATAACATTAGGGCTGAGAACGCAGGTTTGCTGCAACGAGGAAGATAAAAATGCGGGTTTTTTGCAATTATCAATATAACTCAACCAGGTGAAGCTATATACCAAGTTTTAATGATTTATGTTCATAATTAAGGGAGATATAAAGCTTTCCGTATTCTCCATAAGAAAAACATTAGGGATGAGAATGCAGGTTTGCTGCTAAGAGGATAATCAACAAAAAATAAATTTGTTGTGGAAATATCAATATACCAGTACTAGGTGAAGCCACCTACCAAGTTTCATCAATATACGTTCATAAATAATCGAGATATCAAATTTTAAATATTCTCCATAAGGATAACATTGGACAACATACTGTGTTTAGCACTTTGAATATCACGGCAACGGTTGGACGTAGAATCACAATTTAAACACCAAAATGATTGTTTTGTAGAGCTAAACTGATTGGTAAAAGCAAATGTGAAGTTTACATTAAAATAAACTGAGGGAAAGGCAAAAACCTTTTTCCCATAAGATTAACATGGGAGATTTTATGAGCAGGTTTTTTTGGATTTTCTCCGCAACCACTTAACCTAGGTTAATAATTCAAAATACTAAATTATTTGTCTTTTTAAGCTCTATAACATGGTCAAAACCAAAATTAAGTTTTTTAAAAATTGTAGGGTGAAAAATGCAAAAAACTGATTTTTGGAAAATTTAAAACCCCCATAAACCCCCCTTCCCGTGGTCCGATATTTCTGGTTTTCGAACTTAAAGTCATGAATGTCACTTTACACGTTTGAGCCAAATTTCATCGAAATCGGACGTTTTTTACTCAAGTTATCACGGTAACGGACACACATATATATATATATATAAATTTGAACGAGTAATGTTTTTGGCATCTGGGGACCTCAAAACAAAAAGTTATCATAGTCTCGGGCTTAAGTCTTACCATGAGACCTACGGTAATAGCTTCTTCCCTATAGGGGAAATTCGCTAAAATGAGGTGGTGTCTGCCGATCTGTCTATTGCTCCATCATGCCAAAACCACTGGACAAATTCTACTGAAGTTATGCACAAATTATGTGTACCTAGGAGTGTCATAGGCCTATTGCTGTTTAGGAAAGTCCTCAGGGCTCTATGCTACTAACAATCGAGCTGTATTGTATTTGATACACCTGACACATGGTTATGTTGTTTTCAGAGACGTGAACTTTGCCCTGGTTGGCTATGGAGCTCCCAATCAGAAGTGGCCGGCCGTCTACACTTTCAATGGAAAATTCAACCAGTTCCCCGGAACGTCCAAAAACATTTACTTTGCCAAACAGCCTGAGGTGGAGCACCCTAAACTTAGTGATAAGATTGAAGAAATCTACAAGAAGATCCAAATTGAAACTGGTAATTTCTTTACTATTATGATATTTCATATTTTTTATTTTGTAATAAATAAGTTACTGGTAGAAAAAGTTAAACATAAAGCCACAGATTATGTTTTGTTACTTTTAGCAAATATTTAATAAACTTTACTGTGATTACTATAATGATAGACAAATAAGTAAAGGCTATTTTAAGAGCCTTAAGTTTAAAGTATTAACTCATTAAGGTATAGTACTTTTATTATATTCACTATAGCCTTCAAAGGGATCCAATTGGTTCTGCTCCCATGTGGAAAAATCTTTTATTGGGCCAGTACTGCATGATGATTCTGGGATACTTCCAAAATTGGCAAGAACTGGCCAGTACTGGCCAGTACCGGCCCAGTATCGGCCCAGTACCGGCTCAGTACCGGCCCAGTACTGGGCCAGAACTGTAATTTTTTATTTAAATAATTATTTTAATTGTTTAAAAAAATGATTTTTTCAATCGAATTGTTTAATAAACCAATAATACACATTTTTAAAAAGGATTTTAGATGCAAAAACATCATGACCAGATCGGGTCTCGAACTTATGATCTTAGGGGGGCAGGGGGTCTTAGGGGGGGGGGTCTTTCTGACGGGGGTTCTTACTGTACACTTGCCTTAATACCCGTGGCCATTCTGACTCATGAGAACACTAGGATGGAGTGGGTTATACAAATTACCGATAGTATAAACCTACACAACTCGGACAATACTTTAGTTTGATTTTTCTAAGTGAATCTATACTCATGCACATCACTGGTAAAAGCTGGACAAAATTAATTTGGTTCATTTGATTTATGTGTACCGTATCTACTTTCTTACCATGTTATTATTGTGGGATATGATAAACTGCGAGCAGATTAGTATATAGGCTATTTAATTTAATTTAAATAATAATCAAAAAATATAATGTTACTATAATATAATAAATATATTAAAATATAATTAATATTAAAATATTTATAACTTCATGTGTACCGTTTTAAATCGTTGTATTAGGATAATAACATGAATATAACTTAATATAATTTATACATTCAATCTGGGTCCAACAAATATTAACAATATTAAAAGACGATTGCACTACAGATGACCGTTTTGAGGATATAATCCCGAGGTAAACAAATCCAGCCCAGAAAACCAGGATTATTTTTTCCTGAAAATTTCCCGAAATTTCGGAACCCGTCCATCCTTAATCATGAGCTAAGGAACGACTAAACTAACTTTCTGTCAAACTGAGAATGAAGCAGGTGTGGCGACGGGAACATGAATTTGAATTACATGATTTAAAACAAGTTTAAATTATATTTTTTGTATATTATATTTTTGTTCAATATTTTATGCAGTGTTCTCACTTCATATCTTCCTTCCCAAGACATACCCAGATCTAGCCCAGACATCCCCAGATTGGCCAGCACGGGACCATCATCCGGTACAGGCCCAGTTCTGGTCGGTACTGGCCCAGAACTGGCCGGTTTTGGCCCGGTACTGGCCGGTACTGGCCGATACTGGCCCAGTACTTGACCAGTACTTATCCAGTACTGGGCCAGTAGAGTTCCACATGGGACTCTAGTAGCAAAATATGAAAAAAATGACTGGCAACTAAAAAATGTAACTACGTTTCTCTCGGTGGGGGGCGGACTGACTATAAACCTATCTAACGCTGCTAGCTAGGCCACTGGTCGTGATAACCATTTGGGCTAAATCGTGCAACGTTAGTGGGAGGGCCCAAGTAAAATAAACGGTGGCAGGCTTGCTTGGAAGTTTACGGGATTGGTTAATTCTTTGTGAGTTGCACATGGTCAACACTGATTTTGCTACTTATACTTATGTTTACCGTATGTGTACCAATGTGACTCTTCAAACTGAAAGAAAAAAATATGTTAATTAAAATACACCATTAATCCATTAAAAAGACAAATTTTATATTCCAATTCATAGGTTTCAAATACGACAAGTTAGGAATGGAACCAGCTCGTTAGTCTACTCCAATTGGTTAAGTGATTCAAAAAGATATCTTAACCAATATATATCTTTTACTATACCTCGACCTATGCCTTTTGAATGTACATCATATTCCAATCGTGTTGTTAGGTACATCACAGGCAGCCGAGGCCTTCAAGGAAGCCTACAAATACCCATTCCGCCCAGAAGCAACCAAGACCGTGATTGGAGTTTTGGCTTCAGAATGTAAAAAGGCTATCTTACCTGTAAGTTTGTATCAATATTAACCACCCTGTAATATTTTAAATTTGTTTAAACTACGAAGGTTAACCAATATTTTATTCAGTTTATCGTGGTATATGTGTTACTTTTGCAACCTTTTTTTAAACCTGTAATTTTTATACAGTTGATTTTGATTTATACGTTGTTTTATGATGTAAAATATGATTTATAATTTTGCATTAGATACTTGTTTAATATTTATATTTTTCATTTCAAAATGTGCTTTTAAGACAGGTAAAAGAAACTGTAAGAATTCAAATTGAAAAGATCATTAATTTTCATCAATATTTCAGCAGTTAAATATTAAATACTTTTAGGTTTATATTTTTTGTTAAGTGGATGTATATACAAAATATTTATATTCCACATATTTTAGATTAAAAAAAACAGCTTTCCCTTGCTCATTTGAAGAATTTTGCATGTGCAATACAGGAAATCTAGGGTGGCCATAAATGTAATGGTCCAAAACGGGACGATGATACGATTCGTATCCCTGTGGGCCCAACCTGCGCTGAAAGCCCCTGACGATCCAGTTGATGATAATTTGTTTAGTAATATATAGCATAATGACAGGAAGGAAAGAAGTTTAAAGCCTAATGTCTTTCAAATGTTTACATTTTGCCTAGTTTTTTATTCGTTGCCAACAAAACAGGACACATCCAATTAGAAACGAGACATTTTCAAACAAATCAACATTTTGGAAACTGACAGGACGCCCTAAAAAGGTTGAAACAATGGGACTGAGTCGTTCAGAACGAGATGTATGGTCACCCTTAGAAAAGCCATTGTACAGGATATTGACAACATAGTTCAGTAACTGACTGTAATTTTTTTATGAATTAACCTAATCCTTTCTACCTCCTACCAGTAATGTTAGGTCTCTTTTCTACGCCACGTTGGTCCTGTGTTTTACATTTACGTGCTGTGTTTCAGATCCAAGCCATCAGCATGCTCATTCACAGAGTGAACCTCCTCAAGGCCGGCATCTACACCAACCTCATCTATCCCATCAAGGACCTCCATATTGAGGGCAAAGACGAGAAGACCGCAGCTAATGTTGTTGGTGAGTATATTCTTAAAATCTCTGCTTTTTAATTTAAAGGCCCAATAAAGAGACTCCTTCTTGCTGTAAAGTGTGCCATAGGTTTTAAAGTAGGCAACCATTATGAGTGTAGTATCGAAAATCACCTACTTAATAATGTAGCCTCTTAAAACAATATTGGTTTTTAGCTTTAAATGTTTAGTGCATAATCGCTACATTACTTAGTAAACCTCAATTCATAAGTGATCAAAGTCAGTGATCCATACGAGAAAGGAAAACTGATTTAGATTTTGTTGATCTGGTACTGAGGGTTTTTAAACAAAATTTATTTGTTAACACTATTCTAGAAATACTATCAAAAATTACGCTGCTACGAGGAGCTGGAGTAATTGTAGCCTTGCGTGAGTGACTCTAGGTAGGAGAGCAACACCTAGTAACTTCGCAGTACTTTTCTTTGAGTCCACGCAAGATTACATTTTACATAATTGACCATGCAAGAGTACACATATTTATATAGCATTTTTAGACTTAAAAATATAAGATATTTGTGGTTAAAAATTACCATATGAATACAAATTTTACAATTTTACCGATGTATGATAACTTTCCTGAACATGCTGGTAATGACATCTGTATTTTTAATTCATCTGAACGTTGAGTAGATTTAATTAACTTCTCTGAGTAATAATAGTTTACAACCTAACAATCTATGATTTATTAGCAGTTCTTTCTGTGACCTTAAAAGTGTTATTCTGAAGGCCGGTGTAGACGTGAGAGTTTTTTACTCTCGGAGAGTTTGTGGGAGTAAAATGTCACGTGTAAATGGCGCCGAGAGTCAGTGTCCGAGAGTGGCAGAAGCTCTCCGAGAGTCGCCTTGCGAGTTGACTCGTGACGTGTATATGGATCAGCTGTTGCATCGAAACAAATCACCCACAGTGTAAACACTTCTGGGAGTAGCGTCTGAGAGTGCCAAACTATCCGAGAGTAAAAAAACTCTCTCGTGTATACCGGCCTTAATAGTATTGGCAATTCTGGAAGATGGTCTACATGTTTGCTGTTCCTGCAGGTTTTGATTCAGAGACAGTCTACACTCAGAGTGAAGCCAAGAGGAAGGTGCTCAAGGGAGACGAAGAAGCTTTCAAGAATTTGAAATATGAAAACGATGCCTGCATTGACTTTACACTTGGGGTAAGTCGACATTTTTCAAAACATTATTTTCAATTTTATAAGGTCTTTTAGTTCAAAATACAAATTTAATTTAAACCATTTAACATTTTGCTCAATTCTAAGTTTTTAGTCAGATATTTATCGTCAGTGTTTACCTTATAAAATTAAATTCAACATTACTTATTAGTTGAGTCTCATAAATGCCAGTATTATTGTTTTTTTATCTTGAGAGTCTGGTCTTACAAAGTGGTAAGGGTGTGCGAGTACTCGAAACTTCGAGTTTTTGGCCGAGTATTTTAATACTCGAAGAAGTTTTGAAAATTACTCGAAAGTTCGAGCGAGTATTTCCCGCCGATTTCCGGACGATCGCTAACAATTGTGACCGGCCAAAAAGCGTAGTAACGGCCGCAAAAAGCAATCGCATCACGTAAAATCGGCCAAATATTACGACTGTGAACGATTGCGACCGGCCAAAACGCGCAGTAGCGGCCGCAAAAGGCAATCGTATCACGTAAAATCGGCCGAAAATGACGAAAGGACCGTGTAATTTCGGCCGTGACTTACGTTTTCGTCATTTAATATTGATTATAAGCGATGTCTGGACCAGGTGAAATTGGCCAAATGACAACCGGACTCTGTTTCATCGGCCGGAAACGAATGTCAAACCGGGTTTTGTTTGTCAATACGTAATCCAGTTTGATTGTACTGGCCAAAACTTTGTATTGCTACTCATGTATTAGTTAGAAACCATGTTTAGATTATCAAATCTAGGGTGGTATCCAAATCCCATTACACTATTTTAAACTACCAACTGATGGCAAATACTTGTTTGAAAATAATCGAAACTCGAAAAAAATTGCCACTACTTGACTCGATTAAAAAAATCACTACTCGCACACCCCTAGAAAGTGGTATTAAAAATGTTCGCTATCACCTGTCTAAACCGGTTAAGATTTATCCTCTGGGACTAGAGTATAGGAATTTAGGAATTTAGGTATAGGAATTTTAGTGAAATAATGTGAGGAATAAATTATTAAACATTTACGTTGAGTTGGAAGTATTCACTCAAATAGTGTAATTAGAGGTCAAAATGTTGTGTGTGAAGTGAAATTTCACTGTTTGTTACTGTATCATTTGTTATTTTTATGATTGGAAAGTTTTGAAAACCCTTCCTTTCATAAGGATAATATCACTTAGCTTCTGGTAATTTCGATAAAATGTGTTATCACAAACACAACCCAAAACACTTAGTAGTGGTAGTGGTAGGGAAATAATATACAGGGGGGATTAAGTGCTACAGTAGCTTAATGGTGTTATAGACAAAACAAAGAAACTAGACACACGAATACAGTACCTGAAAATTTAATTCTTGGAGATTTTGTCAAACTTCCACTTCCAAAGGATCGGTTGGTTGCCTTTCCTACCTTTTCCATCCCTGCAAGTTCTTTCTTTGTGTTGTCTTTACCATAAGTACCGGAGACACCAAGCCATGATCCTTGATATTTGATTAGTTTCATGGGTGAAAAATATGACTATATGCAATCTTCATTCAATGGTTCTAGTTACTGTTTTCAAGAAATCATGGGTTGACACTTTACCTAAGTGCAACATTGACAGTTTACTGGTTAATTTATTCATAGCTATTATGATTCTTTTGTTTTTATTTGAAACTCCATAAACCCAATATTGATATTTCCAATTTTCAAATGTGATTTTCAACCAAATATGAATTTTCTTGGGGTTGAGATTTTTACCAATCGTGCTTTTGGACCCAAAAGCACCAAATTCCAAAGTTTTTAACAAAATTGTTCCGCTGGATTCCGAGATTAATTTTGTAGACGACAGACATTGGTCTATTAGGGTGTAGGATTCTGTTAAGAGCGGAATATAGCAACAGTTACATCAGCTTAGCCAGAGTAAGCTGAAAAAGCCCAACAGTTTGGTGTGAGTTAACCTCGTGTTTATTTGCAGACAAACGGAGCTGTGTTCAGCTCGACCAACTTCGTGAAGGGGAAGCCGCAGCTGAGGAAGAACTTCGTGCAGGTAGTGGCCAACAAGATCGCGGAGGAGTTGACGAGCGAGGAGCTGCGCAAGGAGTGCAAGTGCGAGCTGGAGCGCGGCATGATCGTGCGCACCCACTGCAAGGTCACCGGCCGCAAGGAGAAGGAGGCTCTCACTGTGAGTTGACGCCCCAACTGCTTCTTTAGGAGTCGATTGTTTTTGCCAGCTTTGCGTGGGAACTTATTATTATATAAATAACTAGAAGACCTGTTGTGGCTTTGCCCACGTAAACTTTAACATTTGATTGTGCTGCATTTTATGGTTAGCCTACGGAACTTCTACAAATCAAGATCAGCTGTTTGAATTTTGTAATGTCCACAAGGTAACTTCATGGTAACTTTTAAGCCCCGTGCGGTAAAGCCCTGTTTTTGAATGGTATGAAAACACTTAACTTTCCTCTTTTAGACCTAAACAATCAATGTACCAAATTTCACCACTCTAGCATACCAGGAAGTTGGAGGATTAGTGATTACAAGTGAGTGAGGGCTTTGGCTTTTACCTATTAACCCTTCGCGGACGGGCGAATTTGTGACATAGGACGGGAAAAAATCAAAATTAATTTTCATTATTTGTGTTTTGTTATACCAGTATACATGAAATAAACACAATGGAACACTTCATCCTGTCTAAATAATTGTGTACTCGTTTTTATATAAAAAAAATTATGCGGATATATCCGCCACCCATCCGCGAATGAGTAGAAAAACGGCGGATATATCCACCGCCCGTCTTTGAAAATATGGCCACGACAAGGATAGGCAATAAATAAAGAACAATTTTATTGTACAAAACTGCATCAAGAAAATAACATTCAAAGTAAATTTGAACAACAATTTCAGTTTCCAAAAAGTTACAAAATAATTTTACAAGGTTTACAAGGTGCCTGTAAATAGTCCCACGTTCTTCTAAAATTCTTGTTCAATAATTCAATAATATCACCAGAAAAACGAGGACTATTCACGTCATAAGCCATCATGTAATCACTATCTCATGCTACTAGAAGACAACTGTAGCTTTTAGTGCCAACACAGTCAACGTGGTGTTGCACGCGAAACGTAGAGGGGGGAGCGCGGGAGAGGGTGGCATGTCGCTTGCGAGGTCACGGCGGTTGTGAGAGCGCGGGAAAGTAGCGCCTTGGTAGCGCGAAACATCTGGTTACTGCACAAATACCTGCCAGTCTGTCTGAAGAGTAGGCAGAAATATCCGCTTCCCGTCCGGAACATAAAAAACCATAAGCAGATATATCCGTTACCGGTCCTTTATCGCCAAAGACTTAGGCGGATATATTCGTCACCCGTCCAGGAAGGGTTAAGGCAATTATAGCTGCATCAACCTCATGATTAATTGTAATCGGCATAAGATGAATCTAACTAATAACTTATGTTTCCAAAATAATACCAACCAATTTGAAAAACCTCAAATTTCAGAACTGTGAAGGAAACTCTCAAGCCTTGTTCTTTTTCCTGACAACCTAATCATAAAATACCAAAAATGCTATTTTGGACAGATTACAAAAATATGCAATTTGCTGATAACAAAAAAAAAAGAGTGAAAACCTTTTTTGTGCTATACAATAGTGTCAACAAGAAAAATGGCAAAATTTTGTTCTCAGTGAAAAATACCTAATAAAACATAAAAACTACTTTATATATATATAAATCAAGTTTCTGATACAATTTTTTGATGTACATATTCTGCAACTGAAGAATAGTTAAGCTTACAACTTATAATTTATTATTCTCTTTCACATCTTTGAAAAAGTTTACACTATATGAGATGCATGTTTGAGGCTTTTAGGACCTAAAATTTATTAATCATTTAATAACTCAAAAAAAGGGCATCAAGGTTTTCTGAATTAATCTAACCAATAAAGTTGCCTGATTTTTTTAGAAAAATTAAAATGGCCCTGCCGTATTTAACCCTTTCAGTGCTAAGCTTCTGAAAGAAGTAGTTGAATCTGTGATTTTTTGTTAATTTTTTAAATGTCTTGAACACCTGAACAGTCAAAATTAATAAAATTGTGCTTCCGCTGGACACACACACACACAGTAAAGGATAGGTAAAAAGTAGCAAAACACCTGATCAGATGTGCAACTCACAAAGAATCCACCCATCCCGTCAGCTTGGACCCGAGCCGTCCACCGTTTGCTTAAGGTCCGCCTTCCCCTTCAACTCTGCCACAGACAGGTGAACTCTCCATGACTTGCACATAAAACCACCGACTGTGACAGGATTCGAACCCTCGATCCAATTGTTACCCCCGGCCGGGAAGGTAACGCCTTAGACCGCACAGCCACTGATCAGACTAGCAGCTGTAGTGGACCAGGTGGTATTAGAGCCTAGGCACTGGATGAGGTAGTTCAATTTGTGTATACCAGGTTTCACTACATGACAGACTCAGACTGCAGACTGAGCGCCTAACGGTACAATCCCTTATGAAGCCGTAACAGTATTTATTGATAACAGATTAAAAGCCGATATAACGGTCCATAGCACTGAAAGGGTTAAAGTAAATTGATCTAACATTTGATTGATCAATATATATTATATTATATTAAATCTTAGACAACCACTCCAAGCAAGTTAAGAATTTGCTCTAGGAATTGCATCTATGTCATATACTCTAGGCTAAAGTCTCACTGTACTTGTCAAGTGTAGAGCACTTATTTACACCGAGAGCATTTTCATTACACTTATTCATCTAAAATATAGGTAAAGGCAACTGCATTTTGTTGCAATAATTAGCAAACCGTAAGATTAAATCAGTGCTAAGCATATTTTAAGTTTGATTATTTGGGAATAGTTATGATATGCTTTCAATTTAATGATCAGAGAATAATTGTTGCTTTGTCTATTATTTCACAGAAGGGCGGAGTCAAGGGAGGAGTGAAAGGCTGAGGTTCTTCACTAAGTATTGCTTCTTCATCTTCACAAGTCATTACATTGTAGATGTTAAAGATCCTTATTCATTTGGTTATTTGGCCTGACCGTCTCAATCAAATACAATAACTATAATTAGCCACTTTATACAGCTCTTTGATCAATTGTTGTAGTTAGTTTTTGGAGATAAAATGTTTTATTTTATTTTACACTTTTTTGATTTTTTTACGTTTTAGAAATCTTATTATTCTTATTTTTAAGAAAGTCTTCAAAACAGGTGATTTATAAACTTGTCGTATATAATTAATAAAACATGTATACTCGTAGTTAACTTATAGGTAAAATAAAGATATTTAATAAGTTATAAATATGCAAAGTGATATATTTTTTTTATTTGCAAGCTTTTGCATCAACTTACTGATATTGATGTTGATACTTTTTTTGATTGGCTAAGTTATTTAGTTCAATATCTTAGAACATTTAAGCTTTTGTTTAAAACTATTTCTGTTATATATACAGTTTTGTTTTCTCTAACTTCTTGTTTCAAGTGTCTCTTTTTTCCCAGTGTCTTAGAATTTTAATGGCTAAGATAATTTTAAGCATTGTTTCATGTCGTAAGGCCAGGTTGATCTAGTTGTAATAATTTTGTGGTAGTAATTCAGTTCTGTTATTTGGCTAAAACTGTTTTAATAAAAGATGACTTCATAAATTTACTTTATAATTGTGCTACTTATATCGGAAGTACTTTAGCACAGGGAATTATACACATCAAACTTAGTGTACATATTTCATGACCTATGTAGACTTTACCAATCAAACATTGTTAGAAGTTTTATTTTTGATGGACTGATAAAGCCTACAGAGGTCTGAAAATAATAATAATGTAAATATTCAGATACACACATTTTTGCTGTATATAATTTCCTGTGTTGCTTTAAAAATTAAAGTACTTAAAGCAATTAAAATTATTTGATAACTAACAATTTAAATTACACCTTAGTTACCTTTGCATTAAGATTGTATGACACTAACGTTTTTAGTAAATAGCTGACCTAAAACAAAGTATGCTCAATTATTGTAAAAATTGAAAAATGTAACAAGTACAATAAGGACAATATTTTACTTCTGTACATATGGTGTAATTCAATGTATTATTAAATATTTGAATGTTACTTAGTAAATTATAAACATGAGACAAGAGTTTTATTTTCTTCCCAACTTCCAGATAATCTTGCTTTGCAAGTACTGTTCATCCACTGTTCAAAGAACAAAAATATAAGTAACAATATCTCAATAATAACAAGCATTGTTTAATCCGAATTACTCCTCTGTTTTCAATGGTAAAACCATTACTATAGGAATTTAGTTACTGAATGATGATTCATAGTGGAGCGGACGTGTGCCGGAGCATAGATTACGTAACCAGCGTTTCTGTGTTATAACATACACTGTTTTGTGCTTATTGTAATTCTCATATTCAGCTCAGTTCAATATTTCTGTAATAGATATATTCTCTACTATTACAAAAGGCTTGTTTGGCTTCCGTTAATAAGGATCAGTTTAAAGTGGTCTGTTTGCACTTAAAGACTGTGCGGGAGAATTTTGTGGACAATGTGTTAAAATTACCCAGACTGATGTGGACTTTCTCAACGTAGAGGTGGTAGAGGTGGTCAATGTGGAGGTGTGACCCATACAACGCAACTAAAAGAAAAAGTGTGCGTTTGGAGTACAGCTAAGCAGAAGGCGAGGTAATACCAGAAAATATTATGACGGCTCTAAAGGAAATACCGGAAGACCAAAAGAAAAATGTGGCTGATTTTAATAAGTCATATGCACAAAGCTCAAAGAAAACACCCAAACACTAAAAACAGGGATGGAGAAAATAAAGGTTATATACCTTAAGACAGATAGATTAAGGGTTTATAAGGGGAAAAATTTCTATTGAAAACAATCGTAAAGAAAATTGGAGGCGACACATCCCTGTATGTAACTTTTACATAATTTAAACTTTAAAATGATTTTTCTTATTTTTTATATGAAGGTTATTCATTAATTAAGCTTTATTTTAAAGGTATAATTGTTTGTGACATAACAAATTGTTACAATTTGCAGTGGCGTAACTAATTTTTTTGGGCTCCCCGCAAAATTATTCCCCCCCATTTATCATAATCGTACAGTTTCACCCTAACACTTGTTACGAGTCGAAACAATATTTAGTTTTGTTCGACTCACAACATTGCCTGACACCGGCCGACGGCACTGATCAGAATCAAAGGACACGTGAGACAGATGCAGGAACCTCATATTGTTCAAAGAGACCAGTCCGAAGTTATATGTAGGAGTCGGGACACCGAACTCGACCCATTTCCTCATTTGTCGTGCGTTATTCTACAACTAAATTCAACTTTTAAATTTTGCGTACACCGGCAGTAGCGTGACTAACGGAATCAGTAATTGACTTTTGGAGTGGTTATTATTAAACCCTCAACAATCGTTTAGTTCTGAATCCTTTGATACGTCCGCAAACCTGGTAACTACGCAATTTTCCTCAAATTTAAAATCAAGGGCATTCTAAATTATTTTTACGTGAATAGAGCAACGCTCTCGGGAAACAGGTTGCAACCTAATCAAAATTTGTCTTGGCCATTCAAATCAAATTCAAACTAGGGTGTATTATTTAAGAGTTATAAAGGTATTTTCTAATAATTGTCAATACTGAATTATTAATATTTTTAGGGAATTGTGTTAAAACAGTGAATTCATTAAGTGTGTTATTAATCATGTCAAAGTTCTGTGCCGACAGGAAAACTATGTAAGTAATTAAGTTATTAAGTTTTTATTCTGAATATCATTGTTCAATAGTAATTTATAAACACAGTTAGTAGATGAAAAGGAAGTAAATTAACTTGTAACTATTTAAATTATTGTTGGGAATTTAATTTATACCTTAGTAAAGATTAGTGAGGGAATTTATATTTGGTCATTGTGTTTCATCTTTGCAACATTGATTACAGTTGGTTGTTATAAAAAAAATTATATAGCTAAGGGAGGGGGTTTGTATTAGGTGAGATGCTGTAGGAGGTTCAATTCAGTGTGGCTAACAGTATATAAATTTACTCCAGGCATAATGGACAATTAAATTGATTTAGGGCCTAAGGCTTCTCGACTTGAAGTATTTTAATATTGTGTTGGAGGGATGGTCGTGCATTATTAAGGTTGGGAGGAAGGATTATATTTCCCCTTAAGACCTCCCTCAAGAAGCGCTTCGTCCCCTATATTGTGTCCAGCTTGAGAGAAGGCCACTCTGGAAGGTACAAATTTGCTGGAGTTAATTAGAGGGTTAGATAAAATACAAAGAAAACTAATAACATTCAACTGTAAATTAATAATAAGTTAAACGAGACCAGACATTATTCCGCACTATCTAACCAAAGGTGAATGCGCATTTAAATAAGTAAATTGTACAGTTGTGAATATCAAAGGCTGAGATCTGAATTTGTTATGACATAGTATTTCCTTAAAGAAGTGTATTTTTCTTATATAACAGATTTTTAAAAGTTTGAATTGTATATTGTACTAAATGTGATAAACTGATTAATGCTAATTGAACCCTCATGTGATATGACTTTTTGAACTGGTAATTAATAATACCTGTTTATTGAGTATCTTTAATTTGATTGAACTCTCTCAGTTTCAATCCTAAAATCGTACAAAGATTCAAGGGTGACCTCGTTGGGCCCAGCCACCCATCCACTACAAATAACATTTTGATCTGCTATACTACTACTTATAATATTTATTTTTTTAAACAGTGGAATATAACACACTATCCATTATTCTAGATTCTGGGATAAGGTTGCATGTCCCAGCCGTTTCCTAACCTCCAAATTCAGTTCAGTTCCAGCCTCCAGCATTGTATAATTTTAGTGATTTAGTAACGCCCAAAGGCTCTTATTTAGACTAGCTATAAGACTAGCTGTTTTTAATAGTTTCATCACGTCAATGTAGCATAAAATACTAAGAATTAAGTCGACAAGCGTCGAGTCAAAACGTGAAGCCTCACATCATATCTTCCAGATCCCACGTCAGCAATTAGTTTGTTCTGTGTTCTGTTCTTGTCCAAAATGTGGAAAACGTATTTAGTTTAGTGTGGATTCAGATTCAGTTTGGAGTGAAATTGCTGCTATAGCGTTTACGATTATACACAACTTAGGTTTTGAAAAGGATCTTATCATCAGCTCCCGATTTATCATTTATTACTATCCTAATGCTTACCCTCAAAAACACAGTTAAAACTTTACTGACACTACTAACCTTGACTACTAACAACTGTTTTAAAATTGTTAAGCAAATAAATGATGAAATATTTGTTAAAATATCCCCGCCGCCTCGGTTTGTGGGCCCCTTAGGCCTGCGGGCCCAGCAGTTATGCCACTGAAATTTGTATCTCAAGATAAAATGTATTTGATTTTTCTAACAAATTTTAACAACATTAATGTTAGACATAATATTATAATACAGTCAACTTCCGGTTACCTGGAGTACCGTAATGACCGGTTGGAGGGTCACGGAGAACCCAAAACCAAGGTTAAAACAAAGGGATTCAATAAATTGAATATTACAAATGTAAGAAAGGTTTATTAACATTTGTATACTACAGTATTGTGTTTTGATGTCATTTTAGATATACTAGTAAACCTGTTGCTCGAAATCGAGCAATATTTTGCTTTGATAGCCTTGAATTTAAGAATATTATCATCTGAATTGCTAATTCTCTCCTTGTCTCAGGCTATTAATAGATGGGCGTGGGAACTTAGATTTTGGAATTCTGATTGTGTATAAATCTGCCGAATATTTTCCAAATACATGATCACTCATTCTTTTCCAAAACTATTTTTTTTACTTGATATTGGCTTTTTTAATTTGGTGTAAATATTTTCAGGTGCCAACACCCTATGTTCTTGGTTTTGAACAATTTTAACACATTTTGTGAATAATTCCATTGTGAATAAGGAAGGTTTAGTAAACTTTTGCACAAAATTCATGGCAAGCTAATTTTGGTTCACATTTTATGGAGCATCTGAAAATAAGGAAGGGATAGTTTCTTGTCGTCCAAGACGTTAATTTTGATTCTCAACATGTTACATCTGACTGACACATTCCGCTTGAAACTGGCTTTGGTTGTTTTCTAATTATGTAATCTTATTCCCTTAATTCTAACATACAATCAAAATCCTGCTAATGACGAATCATTTGATTTTGTTGTTGTACTCAATGCATTTAAAATAAATATTTTCGTGATCGATGGCTTCCCCATCACCCGTTCCTTAGGCTTATGTAGTCAGAAATAATTTGTACTGCCCCGTATTGCCCCGTATTGCCCCGTACTGCCCCGTACCGCAAATGTTTTAAAGCTCTGCCCTCTTGACCTTCAAAATACTCATTCCAACCATCTTGCACCTACTAATAGACGGACGAAGCTAAAACTCAGCAGAAAGACAGCTGATAGCTCAAGGCAGATATAGACCTACCTTAGATAATATTATACTTTAGGACTTCGCCACACTGGCCTTTAGTCTACCCAAGTTAATCATTATACACCAATACTGAAATCATGAAGGTGAAATCTGGTAGGGAAATAAATAATACACCAGAATCAAAGTAGACGTCCCTCAATACAAAGATCCTTGGGGACCCCACCTCACTGGCATTTAAAGTTATGTTTCATCTCACACCTACTACTGGACTGATAGGGCTGAAGTTCGGTAGGAAGATGGCGAATTAACTCAAATCAAAATAGGCCTACGACTGATCAAAATATTGTTTAGGGCTCCACACCACAGACCTTTATTATTCCCATGATAACGATTGCACATCCATCTACTGAATCGATAAAACTAAAGTTTGAAAAATAGACCATACTTTAGAATTAAATGTTGTGCTACTCCTGTTCCAAAAATCATATGGCGCCCCACCCCACTGGCTTTTAAAATCAAGCTTATCACCTTTCACCTACTACTGGTCTCATCTGAAGTATGGAAGTATGGATCTGAAGTTCGGGTGGAAGGTAGCTAATATTCTCAAAGGAGACATAGGCTTACTCCTGATCAAAATATGATTTAGGGCTCCACCCCACTGGCCTTATTCCCATGTTAACTATCACAACCAATTACAGAACAGATGATCCTAAAATTCCACCTAAACCATGTCCTTCTCCCGTTCTGAAAGTTCTATGGCGAGCCGCCATACTAGAATTTATACGTAATTATGTTTAGCAACAAATGTATAATTCTGGAATAATGTTGATAACATTTGACAGGAAGATAGGTACATGAGAATATAAACCTACAGACCCATACTGAAAATCTTTTGGGTGCATGCTTAAACATTGTCAGAGCTAACCTCATGGGATGGTGATTCAATTTTACTTTCCATGCTAACAATATTTTAACCACCGGTAAAATAAACGGAAATCAGCAGTAATAAAGAAAGGTCATGTGAACAAAGTCGCACCGCGTACCAGCTAATGCCATAAATTTTAACAACAAATAATAATACTTCATTGAAAATTAAGTACACTGAGATATACAGTTTGATTAAAAATAAAAAGTATAATGTTTTAAATATACTTGGTATTATTAAATACCTCCGTCGCAGCAAACCTGCAAACTCAGCGAATTTCCAGTGAATATATAACATAACACATTAAAACACTTAATAGGATTCATATGAAATATATTCACAATCAAACGATATTAAAAATATTAATTATTCTCCATAAGAATAACATTGGGGATGAGTACGCAGGTTTTCTGCAACAAGGAACACAAAATAAAGAGTTTTTATGCAAATATCAATAGAACTCATCTTAGTGAAGTTACATACCAAGTTTCATCCATATCATTCATAAATAAGCGATATAAAGTATAACATTTTAATTATTTTCTATAAGAATAACATGGGGACCAAGTACCTAGGTTTGCTGCAACGGGAACCATAGGCGAAACAATTTTGCTGTCCAGATAACAATAAACCACAACCATATGAAGCCATATACCAAATTTCGTCAGTTTATGTTCATAAATAAGCGAGATATACAATTTTTATTTTTCTCCATAAGAATAACATTAGACAACATACTGTGTTTAGCACTTTCAATATCTCAGTAACCAATTGACGTAGAGCAATGGTCAAAATACCAAATTGTTTGTTTTTTTATGCTGAATTCAATGGTAAAAATTAAAATTGAATTGAAATCAAAATTACATGTGGAAATCCCAAAAAACCCCCTTCGGATGGTGCGATTCGTCTGGTTTCCGAACTCGTTCAAATAAATGGTACTTTACACATTTGTACCAAATTTCATTAAGATCGGACCTTTTTTTGTATATATATATATATACACACATTTATAAAAAATTGAACGAATGGTGTTTTTGGCATCTGGGGACCTCAAAATTAAAAGTTATCATGGTCTCGGGCTTAAGTCTTACCATGAGACCTACGGTAATAGCTTCTTCCCTTTAGGGCAAATTCGCTAAAATTTGAACGAATGGTGTTTTTGGTATCTGGGGACCTCAAAATGAAAAGTTATCATGGTCTCGGGCTTAAGTCTTACCTTGAGACCTACGGTAATAGCTTCTTCCCTATAGAGGAAATTCGCTAAAAGTAAAATATGATTTTTTGGAATAATCCAGCCTTTAGAATATATTTATTACCATTTAACACTAAGTTTCATGTGCTACACTCAGGGATAAATGTTATAAACTCACTCTATGAGTAATACGTTATTCATAATTAAAATGATGTACATGTTGTATTACCTTACCAGTAGTGAACATGTGTTCTTGCTGATAAACTGTGTTTACCCTATTCAGCTATTTGATCATACAATTCAAAACAATTCCTTCTCAATGTTAATCTTATGGATAAATTATGAACTTTAAGGGCGTCTAGTGCCCGTCCCTTAGATCCGTTCTTAATGAAATTTGGGCACAAACAACTTCAGATCAATCCAACGACACCGAAAATATCAAAATCGGTTAAAAACTGTAGGAGGAGTTCCAGCCACAAAAAAACCCCTAGCATATTAATAAGTATATAGAATATAGATTTATGTAAATTAAATACTTTTGAAAATCTTGAAATGGTGATCAAATCTACAAACAATCAAGGTAATAATAGTTAATACAGTTCTAGCAAGGCTGGTAGCAGTAAATACTATCCAAATTTAAAATGCTGAATGATATTTAATAGGATAAAGATCTCTAAACACAAAACTCTCTAAACTACACCGAACAGTATGTTAATTAATTCCACACTGGGGGAAAACCCCGTGAGGGTGAACAGCGGCGGGAAGGGTGACTGTTTTGAAATGTTTCTATTTTTAGACGTACGTGTCCGACCGTCCGTCACACTGCCTAGTCAGGTGCAGTGTCAGGGTCATCACTCCCGATCTCGCACTCACGGCTCATTAGCAGATGTCAGATTCTCAGATTATGTTGTGTTTACTAAATTGTTTGTATAGTATTTATATTCTGATAAATAAAGTAAATTAAATACGATTCTGATGACAATTTAGCAAAATAAATTGTTATTATTGCTACATTTATGTTTAGAAGGGGATGAATAAAAATAATAAAGATAAACCTTTCGTGACCCCGGTTAAACCACAAAAACCGGTTTCGCAACCCGACTAACCCGCTCCCGGATAATCGGGAGTTGAATGTACATCATACAATATTATTTCAATCAATTGACATACAAATACAAGATAATTGATTTTACAACAAATATAGATGTTTTATTCAATCCGGGGAAAAGGTTATAAAGTTTTTAAAGAAATGTGAGTTCTGTTGCTTTGCCGAAAATTTAATTTCTTAAAAACTTAAAGTAGTGAAAAATTTCAAGGACAACATGATTTGTATTAAAAAACAATTTATTTCAGCTAATAATTTTTACAATTATACGATAATTTTAAATTATTACCCATCCTTAATTTTTTGTACTTACTAATAAAATTAATACCAGCACACGAATACAATAAATACACAAATAATTCTGTAAAATAAAAAACCACTGTTTCTAAAATTATTGCTTTGATTATTATCTGTAACAATTTATACAACACTGTTTTGACTAATAATAAATAATATATGTAGATTTAAATTAATTTGAAATAAAATAAGCTCATACAAAACACAAATATGGAAGCACTATTAACACGACTGCACAATTTACTTTAGGATTCTGTTGAACTAACTACTATTCTAGTGATTCTGATTCTTATGGCAAATATACATATTATTCATAATGCATTAGTACCTTTAAATATATACAGTGTATTTAAATTAACGTATTGTAGAGAAAATTACAAGAAAAAGGAAGAGAGAAAGGAAGAACGGAACAAAAGAAATGTAACAATTAGGCCTTATGATTTAAAGCTAAATACCTCATATTAAAAATAAAAAAATTAAAAACAATTTATCAAAATAAAATAAGAACAGATTTGGTTAAAAAACCGCAAAATCAAAAATTTAAATTAAAAAATCTGTGTTAAATCAATATAGAAAAGCCTAATCAGAATAATTTTGGTAAAAAATAATATGCATGCACCAATTTCAAAATATATTACTAAATAGTAGTTAAGTATCCAAAAACTGATTCAAAACTGCGAAAGAAAGTTTAAAATGCATGATCAGTCAGCACAGTAAAAAGATAAAAATTAAAACATGCTTTTCACAATTAAAACTGACATTTGCATTACTTAAAATAGTCCAGAAGAAAATTTATGTGGTGACCAATATTCTATCTATAAACATTCCGATATTGAAATATAGGATAATAATCTACTAGACTTTATTAAATAACAATATTCATTATAATATCAACAAATTTAACTATTCACTACGCTTTTAAGCTTATCAACAACACAAGTAATGTGAGTAATAAAATGTAAAAGTGAAGAATAGGCACTACAGAAGTTGCTTATTACAATATAGGAATACATTTATTAGTAAGTGAGATAATAAATTACACAGTATATTATGGCATAATCATTATACATAATTTCCATTAAAAATAATCAGCCGAAAAAAACAAGTCATGTTAGGACTACACTATTTAAAATCAAAGTTATTAAAAATTAATTTGTATAAAAACAAAGGTATTGAGTTTTTATATTTAAAAAAATGCAAACCTGAACTTGTTAGTTTAAAAAAATATTTAAACTTATCACTTTAATATAAAACATTTAAAATAAAAATAACTTTTTTTTAAATAGTACATTATGCCAAGTACCTGACATAATGTTAGTTGTTAGTTGTTAATATAATGAAGAGAAAAATAGCAGGGCCTATAATTAGGATGTTAATTTAAAATCTTAACATCTAATATTAATATCACAACCTAAAAAATCATAACAAGTACACAACAGTTTTGTTAATAACGATTAATTATTGGGTTTAATTAATATACAATAAATAAAAATACACAAACGTAAATTTTTAAAAATTCTTCTTGGTCCCTGTATAACACTCTAGCCATTCATGGTCAAAATAGTTTGAAGTAATATTTGCAATTTCACATTTTCATTGTCCTAGTAAAACTTGATACATTTGCTAAATAATAAAAAAAAACTAAGACCCTAATATATTTCTTATTGACCTACTATTTATTTTCTGTTTTATTTTTATACGTTAAGTTTGTATTATTTTAATTATAAAATGTCTAAAAAAGAATGGTTTGTGTAGTTATAAATTTGTTTGGTCACATTTTCATTGGTAAATGATTAATTATAATTAACTGTTTGCCAAACTATTTAATAAATGCTTTTATGTATTTTCAATGCTCTAGTTTTTATCCTATATATTTGTTAAAAACTTCCCATGTACAAAAACATTAAATTTAGTTCAAGTATTTGAAAAACACCATTATTCACAATTTAATAGTTTTATATATCAGTCTTTTATGTCCAATTTGTAAGCTTAAATATCTTGTTAATATTTAAAACACTAATTCCGAGGTACTTGTAATCAAATGTGAAGTCCACACCAAATTTAATTGTCTCAGTATGTTCATTATGAGTCCTACATGTGTCGAGATTCAATATAAATAAATAAAAAACTTATTGCATTGTCTTATTGACTTTTTAAATTTCAACGTTTATGAATTGCAGATAACGGTTTTATTCAGTCAGCTGATTATTTAAAAATATCTTAATATCCCCCAATACAATAGTCTCGATTATACGACCTAAACCGGCCGTGGCAAGGTCGGATAAGTGGGAAGGTCGGATAACACGGAAAATAATAAAAACAATGTACAAATTTTGATTTTGTTTGTTTGTTTGTCTAAGCGTGAGGAAGTCGATTGTTTGATGGTGCACGGGGACAGTCGGAAAACACGGAAAATTATAAAAACCATGTTACAAAATTTAGATTTTTTTTTTAGGTGCGCGGAAATTGATCGTTTGATTGTGTACGGGGACGGTTGGATAACACAGAATGTCGGATAACCGAAAATCGGATAGTCGAGACTACTGTATAACTGAGATTCACAGCTAGGTCTGGTAAATTGCAGATTACTTCAAATTCATTTTGAGTTACTATAAATTTTCAAGCGTAAAGTATTATTTAACACTACCCATATATTGCTTACAGTTTATGAGATTGCTTCTCAAATTTCTTTGACCATGATTAGCCAGCTTTAAGCTATCATCAATTCAGCAATGTACTCTTTCTTTATAACTGAATTTTTAAGTAGAGATTACAAACCAATCTGACAAATTCTTAATAGTGCCAGCCTTTTTGAAAACAATTTAAAACAGCCTTTTAAATTAACTGTGGTACTTGGAAAAGGTTAGGCTACAATTTGGAATAAAGTATGATAAAGGATATAAAGGGTAAAAGCAAAAGGATCAAAATAATCTTTTAGGCGATACGATAGTTTATGGCTCAAAGACATATTTAAAAATTAAAACATGCATGGCCATTTATTAATGCTTGGTTTTTATGCAATAAACTAGTTATTCTGTCAGAGTAACACTTAACAGAATGCCCTCTACAGATAATTTAAAGTATACTATTTTGGTGCTACTCGGTAAAATAATTTCTATTCAAGAACTTATTTTAGTATTTCGTACTCAAACAGAGAAAGTAATTATAAACAGATCTGAAAAGTCTGAAAGATCACTTTCATGTTGCAACAGATTACTCCAGTATCAAACAAATCTCACAGCCAAATGTACAATTACATTATAATCAAATACACCTTACGATAATCTTAAGTAATACAACAACTTGCAAACTATAATAAAAAGCAGAACAAAGAAAAAACTTCTCTGTTATTGGTGAGGCACGGATAGATCTGATTCAAAGCGATGAGAAATTACTCTTGGCAGAATAAATAAAAAAAAAAAAAACGAAACGTAATGTAAGGCATAACAGTGAGTTACTAGATTAGAATTTGGTTTATTCAACCAAATTACAATAGCACTTTAATCTCTTTAAACTATATCTAAATATAAGAAACTATATCTTTACTTATTGGGGAGAACCATGTTTAAAAAACAAACATGAAATAAATAGAATAATACTAAATCCCCTACAAAAATAAATTCTGAGAAATAAATAATGCGACAAACTCAGTCCTTCTTTCAGTCTAGTTTAGTTGGGGCTATTAATTATACAAATTTTCACGATAAATATTCTCTTACACTAATTGACGTTCAAGCTTTAAATACTTAAAAAAAGGCACATAGCATGAAACAAGTACTTTAGCAATAGTCACATAAAATTAGAGGCTTCACTACAAATATAATTTACCTTAAATATTGGTAAATTAAATTTACCAGTTTAAAGAAAACCGTGCATATAAAAATTCACTTCTGTGTACATTTTATACAAAAATGTATGAGAGAAAATTTTCATGCTTTACTAGAGCTTAACAATAACAGTATCTCTAAGTTTCTGATGAAATCCTAAATCAAACTAACTTAGGAAGATATGTATTATTTAGTTTTTCATGTCAATTATCACGCTTAAGAATGATAAAAAGTACTAGGCCTACTTTTTGAATTAACGATACAATCTTGTAAGGAGACCAGCAGGATTGAATAATTTTCAAGCACTACCAGATTCTGATTTATAACCATTTCAAAAACCTCAATAAAGTCTATCGCAAACAATTCTATCTCGTTTTAGTCAAGAGCAAACAAATATATATATATGTAACAAAAAATAACAATGAAAAAGTTTAGAGTAAAACAACTACTCTGTTTAAAAAAAGATTGAATCAGCACTTGCTTCGAGACCTTTTGTTACGCTTTGGTGAAATTAACACAGATATTATCGCTCGACACCATAAACTAAAACCCTGTTAATAACTCAAATTCACCGTGTTACAGTAAGAGTAAAACTACGCTATATTAGTTTCGAGAAGTGTAAAATTTACATTGAGCAGACCGCATTTCCACTTGGATCAGTGTTTGGGGGAACACAGGATGGTGCGTTCCTTGTCTTTGTCCTCCTCGTTGAAGAATATCCTGGTAATGACGATGTCGCCGGTGGACAGTGTCTGGGAGGAGGACTCAGCAGTGGCGGGGGCGGGGGCGGCTGTCGTGGCGGGAGTGTGACACTGGCAGTCACAGCCCCCACCGCCCCCGCCCAACCCCGTCACCGCCGCCGTCAACAGTGCCTCGAGCCGCTCCATCTTGTCCAGCCGGTCCATCCCCGTGTCCGACAGAATGTCATCCATCTGCTGCATACTCTCCGTCAGACTGCGCGGCCCAGAGCACGGACTCACCGCTTCACCTGCGACAACAAGAGTTCACTGTAGAATATTTTCTACCCAGGATGTTCACAAAATTTGTTTATACTTATTACTGCCTATATGCCTGCGCGGCGATCTAAAGCGGTGACAGATATTGTCACATGGGCAAGCTAGTGGTGCCCGCTCATGAATAAGTATCATAGCAGTCAGCTGGGATCGGACCTAAGCTTGATTTGCGAGGCCAGCACTCAACCTCTGAGCTACCGTGTCTGGTAAAACACTTGTATTTGCACTTGTTGCAAAAATTTCATGGTAAATCTGTACCATATTTGGATATTTAGGTTAAGAAGCTAGAAAACCGCGAATGGCCATATTAAATAATTTAATGAGGGAACAAGATAGTTATAACCAGTAGAAACAAGTTGTTAGATAATCCTAGTTCAGCAAATTAAATCAGGAAAATCAAGATGATGGAATTAAGTAGCTAGGTGGGGGTTAACCCTTCATCTGCCAAATGTAAGTAGACGCTCCTCATTCGTGTGGCAGCTCCCTGGTCGTCTACCCACGTTTCCTGGTCTTCACCAGACTTCCCTTCACCTGAAGGTACCGTCAACTTATATTATATAATTTGTTATTTCAGGAAATTAGTTTTTTATTGTCTATAGTGTAACAAAGTTTATTTATTCAATGTACATTTCAGCATATTAGGACATGGCATTCGTTGGTATAAAATATTTGTAACAAAGTATTAAAGTCTATTTAATGGGGAAATAGTAAAGTATTTTTTTGTCTTATGTAAAATCAGATTACTACAGCAAAGACTGTGCTGTTTTGTTAATAGGGCTGACGAGTACGGATGAGTAACTCCTAGAATGGATTCAAATCGACGAATTCCTTTTGTTTTCCCAATACCCTTTTTATCAATGTAAAAATTAAAACTAGTTGGGGTAAATTCAATTAAATTTCAAATTCAAGTTAATTCATCTAAATTTTTTAAAATTCAAAGAATGCTCAGTAGGGTAAAGTTTTATTTAAAAAATGTATGTGAGAAATGTTAATTTTACTTTTCTTCAATAAACCACAATTTGTACAATAAATGCAGAAGTAATTATTTTAAGTTAAATCCTTAACGCTAAGTTTGTGCCGTGCCAGTGCTATAAAATTATAGTAAAAATGGTTAAAGGTATCAGAGCACTGGGGTTGAAGGTAAAGTTGTTATCTAACAGTGCGTTAGGCAGATTTAATTTTAAGATTTTAAAATGATTAGGTAACAATGACGGTACAAATCATCGGTTTTTTTATGATTGCACAAAAACGGTAAATAAAACTGCAATAAATATCAGCAATAAAGTGGGACGAAGCACAAGTGTGGAGGAGTATTGCTCAACATTCCTCCAACAGACCACCAATTCCTGTAGAAAATAGCGTCCATCAGCTAGGTCAAATAGGCATTCGAGCATGGTTTTATTACATTGAGTTTGAGCTACTCATGAAATTATGTGGTCTGGTCGAAATTTACACCCGTTTGGTTGTAGTTTATGACTGAGTCATATTTCCCATCATAATTTTCAGTCAATTTTACTTGGTTCCAAGTAGTAGTATAAGGCAGGTTGTAGCGCTATGACGATGTACGAGATGTTCGAGATGTTCGAGGATGTACAAGCTCATCGATGGGGTATGAGCGATGTATGAGTGATGTACGAGTGACGTCACGAGGGCCGCGGAAAACGACCCCGAAACTGCGTTTTATTCTTATTTTAAACGCCACTTTTGACTTGGATAATTCAATTTTTATAATGTAAAACTGAATTTTACCACTGTAATGTAATAAATATTATTGTATTTTACCAAAAAACAAAATTTCATATATCATAATCACACAATTTGCAAAAATGCTCATGAAAATATGTTTTTCATATAGGTATGAAACCCACCCCACTATACTCTCAGCAACCCAGTTTCAGCAACCCCATTTAAAATTATTTTTACTATACAATGTATGTTATTTTGATTTTTAAACTGAATTTTACAACTTTAATCGCTTATATCTTGAAAACGGTAAGAGATTTCGCGAAAATAACAAAATTTTAAAGAGAAAATAATGGAGAACTGTTTACCTATATGATCTATATGATGACATAACTTTCATTCCTATGGGATACGTTTTCAGCCGGACTTAACTATTGACCTTTGCCCGATGCTTAATATCTCCGTTATTATTTGAGCTATCGATTTGAGATTTGGTATGCGGGTTCGCAGTGACTTCTAGTACACGTTAAGGCACTAAATGCTATCGACTCACGAGTAGGGATTTTTAAAATAAAATTTATATGCGACTTAGATTTTTTCTCAATTCGTCTAAAACGCTTGAATTTTCGCTCAAAATTGGCCTTTGACCTCTCAAATCGCTGGATTTTACAACTGTAATGCAATAAATATTGGTTGATTCATAGCGCCCGCCCAGGGGGGCCTGTTATCTCGCGGCACGCGCCGTTATCATCTGCTTGCGGGCACAGGTTAATGTCGCGGTGATATCCAAGTCATTTTTGCCAGCGTTACATAATCCCATCGTTGCTGTTTATAGGAATACAAAAATAAATTCACATTGTACCTTTAAAAAATCAGTCTTGTACGCACTATTTTCGATTAAATAAAAGTATATTTTTCTCTCTATCTGATACCAGTCCTAAATTAGTTCTCCGGAACACATGTTTGTCCTCCACCACCTTTTCCGTCTTGTCCTCATTACTCATATCATCTTTGTCTGGCAATGTTACAGGTACCACGCCCAATTTCTGTTTTGCCCGCATCGCTGTTCCTGTAGCCAAAGCTAAAGGTATCTTGTAAAGACTGGCATCAGGTGCAAAAACATGATCAAATGCCTTATCCTCTAGTATTTTATCTGCTTTCTATCTATCCTCTGTTCTTTTATGTTTACTATACCATATATTGTGTTCTTTTGCTGCTTCATCAAGAGGATTTACACCTTTATCATCTCTAGCTAAGCGTTCTTGGAGTTTCGTCCCAGGTCCTAGAAAATTCATACATGGCGCGTGAAGTTCAAAGGGTAATTTGTTGATAATATTGTTTAAAATTCCAGATCCTTCTATTATTTTCTCGGGTAAAGCAGCCAAACATCGTACCAAATACATCGGACCATTTGGAAGGTCGATCTGTTGTTTGAGAGTGTCCAAGATAAAATCAATAATATGATTTGCGTATTCTTTGGTGTCATTTTTGTCTATTATTAAATCAATCAAGTTTTTTGCAGAAGGTTTCGGTAGAGCAAGCACACATCGCATAATATACTTGTGTCCTTTTGGTTTTGCTATTAATTCTACCAGTCTATCGTAAATAAATTGAGCAATACCCAACTTTTCATTATGGAAGTTGTTATTGCCAACTCTTTCTTCTGCCTGTACGAAATAGAGCCTTTTTAAAAGGTCCTCATATAGTCTTATATATTTATATTCAACTGGATTGTTTGTTTCTTCCAGCAAACCGGATCCCAAAGCTCTCACAATTTCAAGTGTTCTGCTATTTTTTAAACCGCTTCCTGTTGGTTTTCCGCGTAAATTCTCCAATCGAAGCTCCTCCCACTTAGGTTTAATCACTTTTTTCCATTTAAACCCTTGACTGGATTTGGGACGTCCGGACGACGGATCGTTGCTTTGAATAATGCACCGGAGTCGATTAAAATAGTCTTATAAGCATCTCTATCACTTTTTGTATATTGTTCACTCCCGACATCTCCAGATTGTGTTAAGTCTCCATAGGCCTGGAGTACCGATATATCTTTGGTTCGTCTTGTCGATAATTGTATCATCATTTCTAATAGTGACACTGGAATTTACTACTTTGAGTTTTCGCTCTCCGATATCACAGTTAAGACCAAATGTTCCATCGTTAGCTTTAGATAAATATTGTCTCGCCAAGGTGCCCACCTCGGTACCGCTTCTTTCAACGATAGCTTGAATAGATTTATCAAAACGCATATCGTCATACTTGTCGGGCAACGGTGTGCTAGCGGCCTCTATTATCGTTTCCTCCTCAAAAATGCCCTTTTGTTATGGTAAATTTTGCTCTGGAATCATTGTTTCTTTTCAAAAACGTCTTGTTCTTGTAAATTTGCATCATTTTCCGGTATCATTGTACCTTTTTCAAAGACTTTACGACTGGGTGTACTCATTGCACGCGATCTAAATAAAATGGGTCTGTTCTGTTTACTTTGCAGTTCTTTTATCTCTTCGTCTTTCTTTTTCAATTCATTTGTCAGTTTTTCCAACGCACTGACAACTGGTTCGTGTTGCTTTTCGATTTCTCGTTTCTCATTGAATTCTCGAGTGCGATATTCTTCCGCTTCAGCTATTAGCTTGTCTTGTAATTTATCTATTCGTTTTGCTTCTTCAACTGTTAAAGGCGTCCTATTGGGTCGTGGTAAAAGTATCATTTCGTTGTTAGGTTTTACGGGTAAAAAAGGTGGGTGTTTTCTAAGAAACGTTTCCCTCTCCTACGCTTGTTGTCTTTGAATTCTCTTAATGTCCTCTCGCCATTTCTCTTGCAATTTTTCAATTTGTCTTGCCACGTCAGGGGTCATTTCGTCAGGCCACATTTCATCAGCAATCTTATGCTTTTTAACTAAAGTATTGACAATATCGCTATCACTAGAACTTCTTTTTACCATGTCTAAGTATAGATTATGAAAGTTTTTATTTATATATTTTTAACGAACTTAAACTTCACTGTTAATAAATATAATTGGGAATTACAAGTTTAATCAATAATAATAATGAGTGTCTGGACGTGAGTAAAACGATTCGTTATAAAGTGTGTCCGTACGACACTCACGCAAGTCACGGTATAACGACCATCGTCGACGCTCGGAAACCATGTTCGTTGTACAGTGTGATTTACCTGACGATGTGCGTGACATGCGTTGTCAATGACCATTATACAATTGTAGGTGAAAGACCTTAAGCACCCTATAAAAAGCCCAAATTATTGTATAATTTATACTACATATTGGCGGTCATGAATAATTTATACTACATATTGGCGGGCCATGAATTTCAAATTTATGTATAATTTACACTACATATTGGCGGTCATGTATAATTTATACTACATATTGGCGGGTCTGATTTAAAGACAAGTTTGATTACAAATTTTTATTTTTTGATGTTAATAATGCATATTTCTAAGTGATATTGGTAATTCAAAATGGGGGAACAAATCGTTCCTCCCCTTTGTCTGATGCGTTTTGTGCAATGTTCTATATCTTTTCCCCTTCAAATTACGTCAGATTCTGGTCTAACCCGAATTGGGTCACGCCATTTAGGGCGGGTGAACAAGTTTGATTACAAATTTTTATTTTTTGTATAGATTATTTTGCCTTCATGATACAACACAGGTATCAGAAGATGGGACCCAATTTGGGGCCCGACTTCTAATGTCAAAATCACTTTCAACATTCACATATTGTATGAGTATGACTGACCTCACAGGATGATTTTTATGTTGTTTAGCTATTCAAAAGGCTTTTCAAAAGGGAGATGTGAATCGCGCCCCCTTTTGTACATGCGTTTTTGTATTGTATTGATACCACCCCCTTCAAATTACGTCATATTCTCGTCAATTTGCATATAAACCCTATATTTTGATACAACCCCCTTAAAATTGCTTCAGGTTAAGTCGGGCCCCGGACGTCGTCAGTTTGGATCGCACCATACAACGATTGCGGTTACCAAGCGTCACGGAATACCGACCATCGATGATGCACATCACCATCTTCAGACGCTTGGTAACCGCGATTGTTGTAGGCCAGAGATTATAAGGTTTAACTTGGATTTTACAGTACATAATTTCTTTTTTACATGCAAAATCACATAATCCTGGCTAATTAAGAGCTTTGACTTGGAATTTACAAAATAAAAGTAATTTTTCATATTTATATGAGTAAAAATCTCATGACTATGTGATGGTTCAATCAAAGGTGGAGACAGTTGAACTTATAACCTCGCCAGATAACAAGCGTTGCGTTTAGTGTAATCGTTTAACAAACTCATTATTTAACTTTATTTTTTGTAGTGTAAACCACATATGCGCTGGGATATTTGCAATATTGCGTGCCTCTAGAAGACCAAATATACTCAGAATTGGGGTTTAAACACTCCAATTTTTACAAGGTAAACTATAAAATAATCAAGTTTTTTTGCTAAATAGCCGCCATAAATGGAGAAAAAAGCCGAGAAAACGCCTTTTACCCTATCTTTCCCAAGTAGTTGAAACTGGGTAGTTGAAAGCATAGTGATGTGATTTTTTTACCTATATGAATTGCTTATGTGCAAAAGTTCTGTTTTAATAATATTATATGATGAAAAAACATATTTTCATGAGCATTTTTGCAAATGGTGAACCACACACGTCCTACCGAACTCTCAAAACAAACTGACTGATGTATAAATATGAAAGCTGTGATAAATATAACAATCAACAAAAAAATGCTTTATCTAATGGCGAGCATGCAAACTGTACTGGAGTTAATTTTCCTTTCAAGTAATAATAGAGTGGGGGAATATATCTCATCTGCCACCATCTGTCTTTTCCATGAGACAAGAAAATTCAGTTATATCGTCTTTGATTCGGTTCAGACCTGAGAGTGAGTTGTCCGAAGGGGTGGACTTTCCACTGTTGTAGCTGTCCAGGCTGGGATATTCACCGTCCCCATCCTCTCCATCTCTATAACAAAAATAACCACATAAAATCATTTAAACACTACTAAAACCGAAATGCCATTGATAAATGTAATTTTTACCAAACTAGGCCTGACGATTCCAGTTACACCGGGAAGATTCAAGGCGAGCGAAAAGCGATAATGCTGCTTTTTGTGAAGAACTGAAGAACTTTTACAACTAACATGTTTGTATTATCACCTGACCAAATCAAATGGTCATCTGTCTTGACAAACATTACAACTTTAAAAGCCAATGGGGCAAAGCCTTGAAGAAATTTTGGATAATCTTTACTGCTTAGAGCATTTCCAAATAAACTTAACCTTATCCCTTTAACTGATATGTGAACCCTCCGATTTCAAGCGTAATTTCCCAGTATAGACTTTCTAGAGACCAGTAAAAATTTTAATATAGCAGTAGCTGTCTGGTTTCAAAATATATCTGGTTAAATATACCAGGTGTTCAAAGTCTGGAAACCCCTTAATATTTATTTTATTAATAAACACAGAAAAATTAAAAACTAGGATTACGTCCTCGCTGTAGTTAAACGTAAGCATAGGTCGAATTATACCTCATTTTAAAGGTCTTTGTTAGAGGAACACATTGCCGCAATCCCGACTGAAAAATGACCATTCATTTGGAAATGGCAGCCTCTCAAAGTTTGTTTGATTTTGATGCTAATGCATTGGGAAATAACGTTCTTGGCAGAATTAATTACTTGCTAATTCAGATTATTGATAGCCAGGACATAATTTTTTAAAAATAAAAATATCACATTATTTAGTTCTGATATTTTTATTTAAAAAAATAATTTTTCCAAACGAATGGTCCTTTTTCAGTCGGGATTGCGGCAATGTGTTTCTCTATCAAATACCTTTAAAATGAGGTATAATTCGACCTATGCTTACATTTAATATTTTTTAGAATTCCTCCACAGGACGCCCCCCCAAAGCGAAACAAAAAGTTAAAATGGCTAAATAGTCAATAACTACAGTGAGGACGTAATCCTAGAGTTTCATTGTTCTGTGTTTATTAATAAAATAAATATTAAGGGGTTTCCAGACTTTTTGAACACCCGGTATTTTTCACGTTGGAACTCTTTTCATTCTCCTGTAAACTGTTTTTACTTGCTTCTGGAGAGTTGGACAAAGTCGTTCCAGTTTCAGCTGCAGCAACACATCTCTAAGCTGGGTAAAGATGGAGAGGTTGGCCTAATGCCAACTGTGCAATACCTGTTATTGGGCATTCCCAATTTTGATACAACTGTATTATAGCCACTTTATTAACCAAGATTTGTTAAATATTAATTGTAAAAAAAATGGTAGAGACCAAGCAAAATATATGAATTAAGAAAGCTTACCACGTTTCACAAAAAATCTATCTGATGCACAATGTTAATCAATGTTCTTGTTTAATACATAATTGTGAGTAGTTTGTGTCTGTGAATGGTTTGTCAGGTCAATAATAGCCCATTTATATATTGTAATTTCTAAGAAATAGTGTTGCTGAGTATTTATTTAATTTGGTGAAAACTATCAAACTTATCATAGAATTACAGCTTTCTTTAATATTCAGTAATGCAGTTTGAACCCAAAGACTTATTTTCTGTTCTGAAAATCCCAAAAGTTAACAGCACAACTTATGACTTACACTGTCACCTCTCTGAAATACTATGATATATGAATTTGTTCTGTTACAGACTGTGATTTTAAGGGTGGCTGAAACTGCAGGAACACAAAACAAGTCACAGTCACACACTAAAATTGACAGTGTTTTACTCTACACAAAAACATATTTGTTGTTGAAACAGTCAGTAGTTAATCATGAAATTTATTGAAACTTCCTATCCCATTTCTTTACAGTTTGGATTTAGTTTGTTGGACACTTAAAACTTACTTCAATCTTCCTTCCAGCTTTTCAAGTTTTCGAGCGACTTTGTATGACCCTTTTAGCTTTTCTTTTTCTTCATCAGTTAAATCCAAATATCTGTAAAAATTGACATACCGTATGTTATGTTTAAAGAATAGGACACCAAAACAGTTACAGGACTTCCAACCACATTCCACTTTTACTTAAAAAAAAAAGTTCCTTCCACGCGAAATTTAGCGAATACACAGGTTTCCTGCAATTGGGGTCTTATTAGTTAGGAACATATCTATAATAAGCTAAAGCAATGTTTGTAAATATAACTTCTCTCTTATTTCTGAACACAATTTTACAGTCAAAATATAAAAATAATAGCCTTGATTTGCAGTTATGCAAAGTAGCTTTCAATCTGCAATAGGCCTACTTCATTTCTAAAGGGCACAGGCTACCCTCAAAGTGTTTGGCATAAGGATTATAAGAAGATAAATTTTAATTACATCACATTCTAAAACAGCTGTTTATGTAATCAAACATATTCTGTAGTATAATATATTAAAAGGCAACACAATATACGATGCTTGCGATAGTACAGTTCGGATCACAGTGCTTGGCATCTGGTTAGCGTATGCTGTAGAATAACTTTTCGCCTCTATTTGGCTTAGTACCGTTAGTGTTACAGTATACTTTTGTCAACAGCAAACAAAATTCATTTATTTAATTCGTAAACAGAGCAAAAATTTGATATTCCAAATAAAAATTGTTCAACAAAATTCCAAAATATTAAATATTTATGAAATTTTAATATATAAACTAGGGGTGTGCGAGTACTCGAAACTTTAGTTTTCAGCCGAGTATTTCAATACTCAAACTTGACTCGAAGTTTTGAAAAATACTCAAAAGTTTGAGCGAGTATTTCCCGCCAATTTCCGGACGATCGCTAACGATTGCGACCGGCCAAATCGTGCAGTAACGGCCGCAAAAGGCGATCTTATCATCTAAAATTGGCCGCAAATGACAACCGGACCGCAAATAGGTGGCAAATTCTCACTTGAAAATACTCAAAACTCGAAAATAATTGATACTACTCGACTCGACTATATTAAAAAAAATCACTACTGTACTCGAAACACTCCTATGGTAAACTAATTTGGAGTATTACAATTTTGCTCACTGAAATCACTAGGTAATTTTTTGCTCTTTAAAATTAACTATAAATCAACGATTTTGGATAATCTGTTAAGGAGGCATGGGCTTTGAAAGTTAACATTGGCCTTAAGGAAGAAGCAGGGAGAAATGGGAGAAGTTTTGTGACTAAAGACTCCCTTAACGGTTTTATACAGTGTTCTACATATTTAAAAAGAATAATTTCTATGAATTAATATGCAGTAGTACTGAAAGGACAGAAATAATTAGACTTAAATGTAACCAAAAGTTATTTCACTTGCGTTTTACGAAGGGAACAGTTTTGTTATTCAAGCTCGTGTAAATAACATGATTAAAAATCAATATTGTCCCACAACGAGGAGAAAGTTCCCCCCCGTTTCCTCACCCCGCCCATATTGCTGCTAATATCGCGACGTCAGACTGACGCTTCTGGCAGTTACTAGATGGCGCACAGTTTGCCCGAAGTTAATATCTGTCTAATGTTAATGTGCGGTCGAAAGATGAATTTTAATTCCCGGTTTCTCCCATTTCTCCTGTTGCCAACTAATTACTATCACTAACATCTGATTTATTGTTTATCGAGATGCTGCTTTGTTTACATCATATTAGATGTAAAGAAAGCTATGGTGAGGGTATTGTTATTATAGATTTGGAATCACTCTTTTTATATTTACGTAGTTTTTTGCTATTTTACAGTTAACACGTTCGCTGCGGCGAGCGCCATGTGGCGCTCGGCAGAACAACGTCGCGCTCTGAGAGCGCCACAAGGCGCTCTGTCTACATGCAAGTTCCATTTGGTCTCGTGCTGGCAGCACTTTGGTGAGGACGGGTATTTTATGTCAGCGTTTTAGCTAGGAATGCGAGCTTTATTTTGGTGTAGGTTGGTAGTAAATTTCCCCGTAAAATTCCCGTTCATAAGGGACAAAAAACCAGTTTTTGCCCCATATTTCTGGGATATTCTCCCTGTAATTGACATTACAAGGGAAATGGCTAGTACCCAGGCAGTGCTGCTACCTGTGGGTGTTTCAGCGAACTACGTCCAGTCTCGTGGAAATGCAGCACATCACCGCACCGCTGTTTTGTGATTCATCAGACCGAAATAATTGAATTCGTCTGTGCCAATCTAGTTCGCTGCCGTGCTCGGCGTACGCCCGCCATTGGTGGGCCGCAGCGAACGTGTTAAGAGTTTACAAAAATAAATGAGTACAAAATGTGCATAAACTGTACAAATTTTTACCTGACCATTAGCACAATTTTTGTATTAAACCCCTAAAAAGCTTATAAGAAGAAATGTCTGCTAGCCAAAACAGCTGGCTGATGTGAATGTAAAGCAATTAGGGGAATTAGGGACATTAAGTACCCATGGTGGGAAATCAGGTGTTGATTTTAAACCGCAAAATTAATATTAGACAGATTGTAGTTAGTTGCCTAGTTGCCGCCTGACCGATCCCTTTCTACTCGTTGCTGGACAATACATTTATGGTTATTTAGTTTGAACATACTAAATTCGATACACAATTTTTCAGTATTCAATTTAAAACAAACTGCAGTTTACTGTGCAAGAAAAAAATGCATTAGTATATAAGGTTGAAACAGTACCTGAGCACTCTTATCTCCCGGTTGCTGAGCACGATGTTGCGTCCTGATTGAGACGAGGAGGAAAGTTTGCTCCTCAAGTATTAGTATATAAGGTTGAAACAGTACCTGAGCACTCTTATCTCCCGGTTGCTGAGCACGATGTTGCGTCCTGATTGAGACGAGGAGGAAAGTTTGCTCCTCAAGTATTAGTATATAAGGTTGAAACAGTACCTGAGCAGTCTTATCTACCGGTTGCTGAGCACGATGTTGTGTCCTGATTGAGACGAGGAGGAAAGTTTGCTCCTCAAGTATTAGTATATAAGGTTGAAACAGTACCTGAGCAGTCTTATCTACCGGTTGCTGAGCACGATGTTGCGTCCTGATTGAGACGAGGAGGAAAGTTTGCTCCTCAAGTATTAGTATATAAGGTTGAAACAGTACCTGAGCAGTCTTATCTACCGGTTGCTGAGCACGATGTTGCGTCCTGATTGAGACGAGGAGGAAAGTTTGCTCCTCAAGTATTAGTATATAAGGTTGAAACAGTACCTGAGCAGTCTTATCTACCGGTTGCTGAGCATGATGTTGCGTCCTGATTGAGACGAGGAGGAAAGTTTGCTCCTCAAGTATTAGTATATAAGGTTGAAACAGTACCTGAGCAGTCTTATCTCCCGGTTGCTGAGCATGATGTTGCGTCCTGATTGAGACCAGGAGGAAAGTTTGCTCCTCAAGTATTAGTATATAAGGTTGAAACAGTACCTGAGCAGTCTTATCTCCCGGTTGCTGAGCACGATGTTGCGTCCTGATTGAGACGAGGAGGAAAGTTTGCTCCTCAAGTATTAGTATATAAGGTTGAAACAGTACCTGAGCAGTCTTATCTCCCGGTTGCTGAGCACGATGTTGCGTCCTGATTGAGACGAGGAGGAAAGTTTGCTCCTCAAGTATTAGTATATAAGGTTGAAACAGTACCTGAGCAGTCTTATCTCCCGGTTGCTGAGCACGATGTTGCGTCCTGATTGAGACGAGGAGGAAAGTTTGCTCCTCAAGTATTAGTATATAAGGTTGAAACAGTACCTGAGCAGTCTTATCTCCCGGTTGCTGAGCACGATGTTACGTCCTGATTGAGACGAGGAGGAAAGTTTGCTCTTCAAGTATTAGTATATAAGGTTGAAACAGTACCTGAGCAGTCTTATCTCCCGGTTGCTGAGCACGATGTTGCGTCCTGATTGAGACGAGGAGGAAAGTTTGCTCCTCAAGTATTAGTATATAAGGTTGAAACAGTACCTGAGCAGTCTTATCTCCCGGTTGCTGAGCACGATGTTACGTCCTGATTGAGACGAGGAGGAAAGTTTGCTCCTCAAGTCGCTCACTTCGCTCTCGACTTTCCGCTGTTTCTTACGTTGCTTCACCTCTGCCGGTCGAATGTGCATGTACACTTGTTCTTCACACAGCTCCGCAAGCAAACTCTCCCATTCCGAATGGATCTGTCTGTAGAACCATACAATTTTACATAGTTAGCTACATATTTTAATTTACACAGCACCCTCAAGGTCTTCAAAATGTATAATTGCCTTAGGCTTAAATAAATTAAATCTAATTTTTTTATTTACACACATCTGTTATCTGTGTCGTGATTCATTAATAAAAATGATACAAAAACAAAAATATCCTAATTAAAATTGGCCTTGATGATGCCGTTTTTAAGGTAGCCAAAAGTTAAGGAATATGACTCTTTAAGTATTATTATTTAGAAGGTTTAGATAGGATAGATAATGACTGACTTAAAAACAAAAATTCACTATTGAATGCATCCAGAAACCACGTTGACCAGGAGAAACTCTCAAACTCGACAGGGCTAGTGACATGATATATTTATTTAAAAATGACGCCTGTGACGTGACAACCGTTGGTGCCGAACCGCTCTAGTGCGCCAGAGACTTTAGACTGGGTTACTGGGTTTTCCAACGTCATTCACCGCATTGTTTTTGTTGCTCTAGGGTCTGCTATTGTTTACGCACCTAAGGGTTGCTTCTGGGATTCCGAAGTAGGTCATTTACTTTCACTAAATAAATGTAAATGTGATATAATAAATGTACAATGTAAGCATAGTAATATAAATATATTAAGTCCCGCCCGTTTTTATTACTCAAGTTCCCTAGAACTCGACAACCTTTAAGTGCACATTGTATCGAGTTACAGTGTTTCTACTGTATTTGGTCAAAGGAAAAAGTGGTACTGGTTCTTTCTTAACCCATTGGCTTACCTGAAATTTGCCACCTGACAAACCGTTCAGTTTCCTAAGAAAAACTATATAAATGTAGACTTTTACTAAAACTGTCACTATAGCAACAATTATTGCTCAATTTACTTAATTTTTGCACTAATCTTAGAGAAATAAATTATCTACAAGAAGAAGATACTTTTACAACATTTATGCATGATAAATATTATATACTGTATATATATATATATATATATATATATATATATATATATATATATATATATATAGTTTATAAAAAACATTAATTTTAAAAGGAGTTACATGTAAAAAACAAAAAAAAAATGTTTCAGCCCAACAACTATTATGTACTTGTAGGTTATTAATTTTTTTACATGAAAATAAAAAATGTTAAGTGATACATTTATATTTGATCTAGATATAACATATTTTCCGAAATCATATTTTTCCTAAATTTGACTAAGTTTCCCCAAGTATGGGCATATGCATAAAAAGTACATACAATCAAAAAATGAAAACAAATTAAAACAACAAATAAACAAAAAAGAAAAAATTTAAAAATAAAATTTTTTTATAAAAAAATGCTATCTTGAGTATACTCGGGGTTGCACGTCCGGACTACTTTCGGTGGCCACGAGTATACTCGGGGTTGTGAGCCAATGGGTTAAAAAAAGTGGACACAATTGTTTGTACACTAAATGTAGGTCCTGCCCTACCTATTTAAACTTTTACAGTAATAAATTGCAATTTGGGTTTTATGAAGTTTAACGTACCAGTCCAGTAACTTAAATTTAGTTTATTGTAATGGAAGATGCAAATATGTAAATGTGACACATTAAAAGGCTAAGCACATTTTATGCCATAAACTTATTAGGCTATATTTCTTAAACTAAAAGTAAACTATTTAGCTATCAGTACCCTAATATAACCATTGCACTGTGCTCTACATAGGAATAAAGCACTTTACTAGTTAACAAATACTTTGTGCAGATAACACGAGTGTTTGGAGAAGGCTTACTTGAGCATAGCATTGTAGACGTGAGGCACCAATGACAGCACGTCAGCTGCAGCGAACATCATCATCTCGCGGGTGAGTGGTCTGCGGGCCCAGAACCGCTGGTCTCGACGATACACGTTCTTCAGCTGCTCCTTCATGGGGTTGATGGGCGCCTCGTAGAGTTCGCACAGAGCGTTGAGGCTGATGTTCTTCACTTTGTAGACAGGCTTGCCAGTCTGTTGCAATTGTAGGACAGCGTGTGCCGCCTGGACAGGAGTAAAAGTACATTGTGTTGGCAATTCCATGTAAATACCTGACGTACTGGTACATTGACTAATATGTTTCACCTAATTGTAATTTAGTCATAATAAATACTAATTTCAAGCTAAACATCTGTAAAACTCCCTTTTATTGATCGGATCATCATGGTTTGCAAACACATAAAAGGTAATGCAATCCTACATATTTTACAAAATTGTTACACGCTGATAAGGAATATTAGTTAAAATATATTCTATTTGGATTCCAGCAATATTAAAAATAATTGTGAAACAACCAAGCTTACCTGAGTATCAAAAACATTTCTTAGAGTTATGCCGAATTGATTGTAGAGATTGACACTGTCGTTGCGGCAGTCGTGAATCACCTGCAACAAGATTTATTTACAGTGTTGTTTAAAAGTTAAAAAGATGAAACTATAGAACAGTTTTATTACAAATGGTGGTAAGTTAGGCCAAGAGGTGGAAACTTAAACTCAATGATAATTCAAAAAACAAAACATTTTTTGCGCAGCCTTAATTTTCATCAGTTGTGCAAGATCTGCCTGGATTCCTAACAATGGTCACATATTCCACAGGACTACAAAATATTTATTTGTAGTTAGTCTCACAAGATGCAAATGTATTTCAGAAAGATGTAGCTGGAAATCAGCAAAGTTTCTTCTGGCCTTATAAATAAGATGGTCGACTCTTAGGAGAGGTAACAAGTTAACAAAAAAGCCGAAATTGTATGTTTGTAAAAGAAATTTGATTCACTAAGAGTATTGAATTAAAAACAGACTGGACAGCATAATAATATCCAATGCACTCTCCATTTATCTGAATTAATCTGGAAGAGTCCTAACCCGTAAAGGCCTGACTACAAAATTTAGATAAACCAGCAAGGGCTAAAAATGTCCCCTTAATCATAACTGTCAGTCTATAGGCTCCTGGTAAACGCTAAGTTGTCATCTAGTAATAAAGGCAAAACAAAGAGTTATTACATTTTAAGTCATAAGAATAAATGCAACTGAAGGTTTTCATATAACAGAGAGCTTTTATTCGGTTGTATGTCAACAATGCAAAAAACCTTCCAAACATTAAGCGTGAAGTAGGAGGTGTTGTCTAATTAAAATAAACTATAAACATGAGCAATTTGTGTCTAACAAAGGGGAAACAATTTAGGTAGACATGATAAGGTGAGATAACGCAACTCGACAGCGACGGCTGGACAACCGCCCGCCGAGCCGGCAATTTGATTCTTTTCAGTGCGTGGAACGGAAAGATTCTTGGTAGCTGTTGAAAATAGAACAGCTGCTCAGTTGTTACCAATTATTAAAGAATATGTACTTCCTGGTACAACGATATCTGACAAGTGGAAATCGTACAATCAGTAAAGTATAAACACGGTTATAACCACCAAACAGTCACCCACAAATATAATTTTGTTGATCCCGACTCTGGTGCGCAAACACAAACTGTAGAGAGTCACTGGAGCTCTGGCTAAACAACACAATAAAGTTCAGGGCGGCACGCACCGCTTGATGTTTGACTCATATCTTTCTGTATTTTTATGGCATTGATGGCATCAAGAAGTATCTATTTCAACAGATTCTACAATATATACTCGCCTACTGGCCGCCAGAATAAAGGTAAGGAAATTTTATTTGTTTTAGACTAAATAAAAAGATTTACCAGATCGTTGACACATAACCAAAAAGATATTAAGTCCCTTGTACAGTAGACTGTCAGAAATCCGGTTCGGCCTAGCCCAATGATTGTGATTTGAAAAAAATTTTTTTTGTTGGAAATAAAACAAAAACTAAACTGAACATTTACAGTAATCGCTTTCAGTTTTCATACAATTAGTCCGTATTACACAAATTTGATGTACTTTGTATCGTCTGTGATTCAGTAAAATTAATGTAGTTTATGATTTACGAGGCAGTGGAAGTTGTCACGCTGGGGGAGAGGAATGGGCAGGAGAGTCTCGGTTCACAGTGCCCGCATTGTTAGTGCAGACACCACCTGCCTTGTTTGTGTCTCGTATGACTAATGATAACATTTCTCTTTGATTATAAAAGGAACAACTATTAGCCTATTAATGAATGTTCGTTTAATTACTGAACTCCACTTATTAGGCTATGTTATTGGCATACATGTTGCAAAAATACACGAATACCGGTAACTTAGAAACATTAAAGAAATTCAAAATCCCCCGAGAGAAAACTACTTTTAACTAACCTGCAATTTATATGATTTTAAGCTTACACCGTACAGAAAGATAGTGCTGAGGGTACAGGGGGGACTTTTCAGACAAGGGTAATATGTAACGAAAAATGTTATTGCTACTTTAAAACACTTAGCAAGCTAGCTCATTAAGATAAACCCAAGATCTGGATAGATGAGTATATTAAAGCGAGGTCTACTATACTTTCTTGCCATGGTTTCTCAACCCTTCTATGATTTGCACATAATAATTGTTTTGCCATTTATTGATTCACTAAACTGATTATAAAATACATTTCCTGAGGGGTACAAATAAATTACCGCATCTAGGATATTTTTAGATGCCATAACTTAGCCTAACCTAATCTATCCTGCTTTGTCTGTGTTTGGTTAATATGCAAATAGACCAAATTGAAGCTTATTGTCTAATTGGAGCTTAGTATAATTAATTTGTTAATCAAGAGAGAAATGCGATATTATATTTGTTATAGGGCCTAACCGATATTTACAATCGGTATTTTATTAGTCATCTGAAAAATATTATCCAATTGATGATTACTCAATTGATAATGTGCAATTATAAATAAGTTCCTCTTTTGTTTTAGTTTAAGTGGAATCAATTAGTGTTTAGATAAATGACAATGTTACCTGTTTTCCCAGTATCGCTGGAAATTTGAAAATGTACTACGGTACATGTACAATACAATACAATAATTGTATTGTGTTACAAAACAATAAAGAGACATTTCACATCGCTTAACAAGTTATTAAGCTTCACCAGGAGCATGCGGCCACATCGGGTTATACCGTAGCTCATTTATTGTTCTAGAATGAAATCGGTGATCAGCCAGAAAAATTATTGAGAAAACCGGAGCCCATCTCCTTTGGGACTTTAAACTTGTTTATACATTTTAATTGATTTATTTATTGACTATAAAGGTTTGATAATATTTGTTTTAGATGTAAATGGTAATTAATGGCTAAAAAATAGCCCAACTACGAGGAAAGTGTAATTGGAGGTTTGAATATTAAAGTTTGATGCATACACAGCTCAGAACCTGGGGACATTTAATATGCAATTTTTATCAGTTAACGTGTTAAGGATACAATTTTCCTAGTTGGACCAAGAAAAACTTATTCTTTGAATTTCATAACTCTCTAGAACCTACTCTAAACTTGCAGCCAGCCAACATTGTCCATAGGAGGTAAGTCTGACTAACAAAAATACATTAAGTTAGTTAAGCTAGTTCTTTTTACAGTAAATTGTAATAGGCCTAATAGCATTACCTTGATTACATTATCTGATTCTAGAAGCTTTTGAAGTCCACCTGCAGTGACCAGTGAAGGGCATGTAATTAAATCAAAGATAAATGCTTGCCCAGATGGTAGACCTATTTGAAATAGGGTCAACTGTCCCTTAATTCCTAAATTGATTCCTTCACAATCAAATGAGACAGCAGAAGGGGATTTCCTCATCACTTCCTCAATAATCTGTAATGATTCCTTGACGTTTGCAATAACTCTTGTTGACTGTACAATTTTGTTCTTCCAATTATCTGTGTTATTTGATCCTAAACCATTATTAACCGAAACAGCAGCTAAATTACGATCCTTCTCAGTGTTATCAGCTAATGTCTTCATCAGCAATGAATTGATTCGCTGCTTTAGGCTTAGATTTTGATTTTGCACTCCAACACTAGTTGCTGACCCTTTTTCACTTGACTCTTGATGCGGAGGCGATAACTTTATGCTGGACATATTGTTATTGTTGTGGTTCTGATTAATAACGGTATTAGCATAATTCTCAACAAACTTATTATCAACATTCGGTTTATTGATAGTGTTGGTTTCTGTTACCTTGCTCGAGGTTTGGATGATATTTACTAAATTTGCCTGAACACTAAACATATTTGAATGCATTTTGAGAAATGTTGATAAATCTTGAGGAGTTTTAAAAATCCCAGACCAAACATCTTGAGCAAAGAAAGAAACAACATGGTGAAATAACTGATCAACAAGCATAGGTCCTTTCACTTCAATACATTTCTTAAAAAAATCCAACAAGCGATAAGTAATGTCAGGGTCGAATTTAACATTCTCCAATTCACAGAATGGTTGAGGCTCTCTTCCTTCATATTCCTTTAACATTACTGCATCTTCATTAACAATGAATGCGTCTGGATATTTACATAAGAAGTCACGAAATTCACGTACGTGTTGGCCAGAAATGTGGCGCACTTCAGGTGAAGCTTGTGATCTATGACCAAGTAGACTTTTGATAGGTACTTCAGTACCAACTCCATATTGCCTTAACTTCGATGAAAAATATTCAACAGCTTCTTGGACATAGTCACGCTTTCCTAAGCTTGGCCGACTAGAATTTGTATCCTCGGCTTCATTTTGGATGGATGTAAAGGAATTAATGTAAACATAATCTCCTTCTACAATGAACAATGATGGGTACTGAGCTAGAAATTTCTTTAAGCCCGACTGTGACCCACCAGCAATCTGACGCATTTCTTTAGTGAAGCCTTTTGCACCAAACTGACAACTTAAATCATGAAGGGTCCTAGGGCCTCCTTTATCCATTAGTCTTTCAAAGAAAAATAGTAAGGTCATATTCCTTACCAATTCATACTCTGAGCTATCCATCACTTAAGTTAATGGTTTTGAATAAGACTTGTTACCTGGATCTCATTTAACATTTTGAAGATACCTCCCTGAATGCCATCGCTGTGTTGGAATCTTCCAAAGAAGATCTCCCGATCACTAATAAAATTTTGATATCAAGACATTTCTCTCCTATTTTGTTTTAGCCGACGACGACATTAAATTCCTTACTTGAGAAACATATGACGTTGTCAAAAATCAGTTTTACCAACCTAATTGATACAAAATCTCATGCGAGTTAAATATAACCTTTACTGTATGAAATTAGTTTAATTACAAATAAATGGTAGGCTATAAATGATTTGTTATAACTTATAAACACAGTGACACAGTCACCCGCAGGCTTTGCCCCGCAAATAATTTATAAAAACTAAGACAGTAGCGTGTGTGTGACATTTTTGGTTAGCCCGTGGAACGGTGGAGCTACAAAAACTATGACAGTTGTGTGTGCTGCATTCTGTGATTAGCCCGTGGAAATACTACTAATCAAGATATATGTATTTTAATCAGCTCAAACAAAAATGAATGACCATAATAAATACATAGGAACTTTGTCGGGGTCTCTGGTGGTGCCCTAAGGTCAGATCAGGATAATACCTCCATCGCAGCAAACCTGCATACTCAGCGAATTTCTAATGCATATATATATATATATATACTTATAAACATATATATATATATATATATATATATATATATATATATATATCATTATATTAAAAGAATAAGGCAATTTTTGTGCAGAAGATTATGGCCAAACTATACTGGGTCTATACTGCTGACGTGTCACCCGTCCTAATGCAGGACTACCTTACAACGTCCTAATCCGGGACTACCTTACAACGTCCTAATCTGGGACTATCTCGTTCCCCCGTGGCACGTCACCCGTCCTAATCTAGGACTACCTTACAACGTCCTAATCCGGGACTACCTTACAACGTCCTAATCTGGGACTACCTCGTTCCCCCTTCATAATCTAGGACTACTTTACAACGTCCTAATAAGGGACTACCTTACAACGTCCTAATCTAGGACTACCTTACAATGTCCTAATCTGGGACTACCTTATAACATCCTAATTGGCTGACTCACAAAGTCCATCCGTCTGCTGTTGTTTATCTCAGCAGATAAACCATAATAAATACATAGGAACTTTGTCGGGGTCTCTGGTGGTGCCCTAAGGTCAGATCAGGATAATACCTCCATCGCAGCAAACCTGCATACTCAGCGAATTTCTAATGCATATATATATATATATATATATATATATATATATATATATATATATATACTTATAAACATATATATATATATATATATATATATATTAACCTGTTGTTTAATATAATTGTTGAGCTTTACCAGTACATGTTGATGATTGTTATATGAGGTATATGTTAGATTTTATCGGGCCCCAATCCGGGTCCTATCATATAGGTAGAGGTGGGAGAACCTTTACCTGAGTCTTCATCGTCACAGTGTGAAGCTTGAATCACTTGCTTAACTTGGTCTTCCGTAGGGTGTTTAAGGTCTCTCACCTATAAATGTATAATTAATCCTCATCAACGCACGTCACGGACGTCGTCAGCTCGGATCGCACCGTACAACGATTGCGGTTACCGAGCGTCACGGTATACCGACCATCGTTGACGCACGTCACGGACGTTGTCAGGTCGGATCGCATCGGACAACGATTACGGTTACTGAGCGTCACGGAATACCGACCATCGACGACGCACGTCACCATCATCAGACGCTTGGTAACCGCGATCGTTGTAGGCCACAGATTATAAGGTTTAACTTGGATTTTACAGTACATAATTTAATTTTTACATGTGAAATCACATAATCTTGGCTAATTAAGAGGTTTGACTTGGAATTTACGGAATAAAAGTAATTATTTCCTATTTATATGAGTCAAATTCTCATGACTATGTAATGGTTCCCATCGAAGGTGGAGACAATTGAACTTATAACCTCGGCAGATAACAAGCGTTGCGTTTACTGTAATCTTTTAACAAACTCATTATTTAACTTTATTTTTTGTAGTGTAAACCACATATGTGCTGGGATATATTTGCAATATGCGTGCCTCTAGAAGACCAAATATGCTTAGAATCGGGGTTTAAACACTCCATTTTTTTTACAAGGTAAATTAAAAAATAATCGAGTTTTTTAGCTATAAGTAATTGCCATAATTGAAGAAAAAAATCGAAATACCACAGAGCCTTTTTCCCCATTTAATCCAGGTAGTTGAAACTGAGGTAGTCGAAGTATAGTGGGGTGAGTTTCTTACCTATATGACACAACAAATTGTATTTTAAACGAAATTTTAACTTAAATATCACTTTTACATGTAATTTTTTCAAATTTAAAGCTTTTATTGTTAATGAAGAGGTGAAAAGCTCGTTTAGAAAATAAAACCCGGTTTAAGTTAGGTTTGGAGTCGTTTTTAGTGATAAAACTTCGCTTTACTGAGGTTTGCGAATTTAATCCAGGTCACGTGACTCGGCCTTCGTCCTCGCCCTTCGTACTTTAGGTCGTCGAGTGCCCTCTTTACTTCTACTATAATATTTTATTCATTATTTGTATTAACATTTTCTTGAGACTATTTTTGAGGAAATATTTGATTTAGTTATGTATCAAATATTTTAAGGTTTAAAACGATGTTCAAACAAATATGGTTTAGAGAAGGGAAATGGGGTCCAGGCTAGAACAAAAGTGGGGAGCGCTCAACTAGGTTTGGCGGTTTGGCACATGAAATAGTGCTGTAAAAATAAGTACATAATTAGCACAACCTAGGATTTTGGGTTTAGTTGTTGTCAATTTCTTCCTGTATAACATACTAAAAAACCTTCCCTAAAATTCTTGCTGTAATAGGACCGCCATATTGGAAAATGGCGGTCATTTTTCACTGTTTTGCTTATTACTCTTTTATTATTGATGATAGAGAGAAATGTCACATACAAATAATGTTGGAAATTAAGAGGTGTACAATTTTTGTTATGATCCTTGTTGCTATAAACATGACGATTTTTGAGTTATTAATGATTTAAAGTTTTAAATATATACAGAGTGTGCGTCAGACCATACGTCTAACATGTATAACACAAGAACAGCTTCGTGTAAAGACATCAAACAAAATTATCTGTTCTAAATCGCATGTGGGAAATGTTTTAAACATATTCTTATTAAAGTCTATATACAGGGTGCTCAAAAACGAAGGTCACGAGTTAGAACCTCAAAATATTGTAAGACTAAATCACTATACTAAACAGTTAGACAGGACTGTTTTCGTCAACAGGCCTGTTTAACTGTTTAAATGTAATATTCGTTTCGTGTAATCGTCGTGTCCGTGTGAATGTACTGTGTTTGTGCTTTTTAATTTTCTGACGAAGCCATCTGGTCTACAACTTCATTCTGTAAGGAGCTGATGATGACGCCGTTGCGTCAAAACATGTACAACCTGCATTGTACAACCTGTACAACCTGCATGTACAACATGTACATTGTTTCAACCTGCAACAATTTGAGCTCACTGACGGTCTCACAATAAGTGATTTAGTCTTACAATTTAACCGCAGCTCAGTGGCTACAAATATGGAACTCCAAATATTCTTGTCTGAATCTAATCTGATAGTAAAGCATACCCTGGATAGATATTTTGGGACCTCCTGGCATTCAAAGTTTTCATGTTTTAAATTATCAGTGTTAATTTTATGGAGTAACTAGTTGGCCCAACAGACGTTGTCCTGTGCTAATGTCATTGAATTTGTTTTATGTCAAATACTCGTTCATTTTCAAGATGAGCTTGTTCGCTTCGCTCACTCGCTTATCGAAAAAGAGTTTGAGTTGCCATTCAATTCGTTTTTTATTTCCATAATGAGAGTTGCCATTCAAGTAGTTTTTAGCGAATTTATCCTATAGGGAAGAAGCTATTACCGTAGGTCTCATGGTAAGACTTAAGCCCGAGACCATGATAACATTTTTGTTTTGTGGTCCCCAGATGCCAAAAACACCATTCGTTCAAATTTGTATATATGACCGTAAGAACGATAACTCTCGTAAAAAAAGTCCGATCTTAATGAAATTTGGTACAAATGTGTGAAGTACCATTTATTTGAACGAGTTCGAAAACCAGACGAATCGCACTGTCCAAAGGGGGGTTGGGGGGTTTGTACCCCAAAAATCTTTTTTGGGGGTTTTCACATGTAATTTTTATTTAAATCAGATTTTAATTTATACCATTGAATTAAGCTTAAAATACAAACAATTTGTCATTTTGATCATTGCTCTACGCCAATTGGTTACTGAGATATTGCAAGTGCTAAACACAGTACGTTGTCTAATGCTATTCTTATGGAGAAAAATACAAATTTTATATCTCACTTATTTTGAATATAAACTGACAAAACTTGGTATATGGCTTCATCTGGTTGTGGTTTGTTGTTTTTTGCACAAAAAACAACATTTTCATGTATGATTCCCGAAGCAGCAAACCTAGGTACTCAGTTCCCATGTTATTCTTGTGGAGAATAATTAAAATTTTATATATCGCTTATTTGTAAATGTGTATGAATGAAACTTGGTATGTGACTTCACTTAGATGTGTTCTATTGATATTTGCATAAAAAACATTATTTTGTATTCCTTGTTTCAGCAAACTTGCGTACTCATCCCCAATGTTATTCTTATGGATAATAATTAAAATTGTATTTATCGCTTATTTGTGAATATATTTTTATGAAACTTGGTATGAGGGTTTACGCGTATTAAGAAATTGGAAATTCGCTGAGTACGCAGGTTTGCTGCGACGGGGGTATTTTATTTCCATTATGAACATATGTTTATGCCATTCAAGTGTGTATATAATTCTTGTTAACAGTTGTTTGGTGTCACTAACTGAACTTTGATAAAATTAATAGGAACTTTGAAGGCTAGCGGGGCAGAACCCTTAGGCCGAACTAACAATTTTCTTTTATAAGAATCTTGTCCCTGACATTAACGAACACAACAAAAAAAGAATTATTCAATTCGGTGCATTCATTCTGAAGTTGCGGAATGACAAAGGGAAACAGGGTTATATATTAAGGTGTCTTAATTTTCCTTTCGAGGGAATTTTATCTATACTTTATAGTGTTCCCTCGAAAGGAAAATTCCCCGAATAGGCGCGTTGTTGTTTTATTGGCACGAAACGTCGGGACGTAGTGTGTAGCTCCGGCTTGTGGAGTGTTCGTTTTAAGATTGACTAAGTATCCACACTGCAATTGAATACTAAGGCAGGTCTGGCCCAAATAGCTCAAAAATAACTATAAACTTACCCCACCAAAGAAATGGTCTTGACATTTCGATCAAAAACTATTTACAATAGGGGAACCAACAGGAATCAAAATAACAACGCCAATCAACAAGGAGCAAGAAATACAAAACTTCTTATAAGTGTAAAATGTGAATAAGATTGCACTGACACGCTTTTGTTACTTACGAAGTCTAACTGCTTTTATTACCGAGAGTAATTATTTAAAAATAACCCTCTGGTCAGTAACATATTACAGGGATTTCTTGTCAACTTTAAACCATTGTTAAGCTACACTTCTCTTGAATGTGTTGCTATTAATTCTTGAGTTCTTCTTCTACACCTTACAGGGTTCGTATAATAAATAACAAGGTAAAGTGAATTGAGTTATAATACATGTACTGTAGTTGTAAACGAAATGAAACTTCTGAAATCAGTTAACGTTTATAAGGAAGTAATTACACAAGGTTTAATCTTAATCATCATTATAGATTAATTGATATAATTAATCTTAATTATCATTATAGAACAATTAATGTATGATGAGGTTTAATGCTGTGTTGAGCTTGTTACTAATGCCAATTAGTTCATATTAAATTGATTACTTCTATGGCTCGGATTTTAAATATTCCTCCTTGAATAGCAATATTGTACTGAATTGTTTGTCATACTGAGCGCTTGAATCTTGGATTTAAAATTTGTTCTAAACATTGCTGGTTCAAATCTAAATCAAATGTGTTAAAATTTGATGGGTTCAAAATTATTCAATTAATTTATGGGTTACCTATAAATTATTATCATTGTCAGATTCAAATCAAGAAGTACATCTGTTTCAGTCATCAAAGCCACGTTAATAGTCCGTTTGTTGTAAACAAACATGACGACATTTGATGTTCTTAAGGAAGAGTCCCACTAAAGTTAAAATGCTACAAACACAACATATTGTTTACCTATAATATCAACTATAATGAGTGTGATTTTTTTATAATTACATCAAAACAAAGTTTAACACTCGTATCAAGACGTAGTCATTAGACCATAGGTGCAATGGTAGAATGTCGTAAATCCACTAGTTCAGTGTAGCTCAATTATGGATCGAGAGCTGTAACTGAAGTTAATGATCTGAGAAAAAGTTTAATTACGATCTACTGTGACGGTGGAGGTGACTTGGGGTAGTGATTCTTAAGAAAGAGTCCCACTAAAGTTAAAATACTACAAACACAACATATTGTTTACCTATAATATCAACTATAATGAGTGTGATTTTTTTATAATTACATCAAAACAAAGTTTAACACTCGTATCAAGACGTAGTCATTAGACCATAGGTGCAATGGTAGAATGTCGTAAATCCACTAGTTCAGTGTAGCTCAATTATGGATCGAGAGCTGTAACTGAAGTTAATGATCTGAGAAAAAGTTTTATTACGATCTACTGTGACGGTGGAGGCGACTTGGGGTAGTGATTCTTAAGAAAGAGTCCCACTAAAGTTAAAATACTACAAACACAACATATTGTTTACCTATAATATCAACTATAATGAGTGTGATTTTTTTATAATTACATCAAAACAAAGTTTAACACTCGTATCAAGACGTAGTCATTAGACCAGAGGTGCAATGGTAGAATGTTGTAAATCCACTAGTTCAGTGTAGCTCAATTATGGATCGAGAGCTGTAACTGAAGTTAATGATCTGAGAAAAAGTTTAATTACGATCTACTGTGACGGTGGAGGTGACTTGGGGTAGTGATTCTTAAGAAAGAGTCCCACTAAAGTTAAAATACTACAAACACAACATATTGTTTACCTATAATATCAACTATAATGAGTGTGATTTTTTTATAATTACATCAAAACAAAGTTTAACACTCGTATCAAGATGTAGTCATTAGACCATAGGTGCAATGGTAGAATGTTGTAAATCCACTAGTTCAGTGTAGCTCAATTATGGATCGAGAGCTGTAACTGAAGTTAATGATCTGAGAAAAAGTTTAATTACGATCTACTGTGACGGTGGAGGTGACTTGGGGTAGTGATTCTTAAGAAAGAGTCCCACTAAAGTTAAAATGCTACAAACACAACATATTGTTTACCTATAATATCAACTATAATGAGTGTGATTTTTTTATAATTACATCAAAACAAAGTTTAACACTCGTATCAAGACGTAGTCATTAGACCATAGGTGCAATGGTAGAATGTCGTAAATCCACTAGTTCAGTGTAGCTCAATTATGGATCGAGAGCTGTAACTGAAGTTAATGATCTGAGAAAAAGTTTAATTACGATCTACTGTGACGGTGGAGGTGACTTGGGGTAGTGATTCTTAAGAAAGAGTCCCACTAAAGTTAAAATACTACAAACACAACATATTGTTTACCTATAATATCAACTATAATGAGTGTGATTTTTTTATAATTACATCAAAACAAAGTTTAACACTCGTATCAAGATGTAGTCATTAGACCATAGGTGCAATGGTAGAATGTTGTAAATCCACTAGTTCAGTGTAGCTCAATTATGGATCGAGAGCTGTAACTGAAGTTAATGATCTGAGAAAAAGTTTAATTACGATCTACTGTGACGGTGGAGGTGACTTGGGGTAGTGATTCTTAAGAAAGAGTCCCACTAAAGTTAAAATGCTACAAACACAACATATTGTTTACCTATAATATCAACTATAATGAGTGTGATTTTTTTATAATTACATCAAAACAAAGTTTAACACTCGTATCAAGACGTAGTCATTAGACCATAGGTGCAATGGTAGAATGTCGTAAATCCACTAGTTCAGTGTAGCTCAATTATGGATCGAGAGCTGTAACTGAAGTTAATGATCTGAGAAAAAGTTTAATTACGATCTACTGTGACGGTGGAGGTGACTTGGGGTAGTGATTCTTAAGAAAGAGTCCCACTAAAGTTAAAATACTACAAACACAACATATTGTTTACCTATAATATCAACTATAATGAGTGTGATTTTTTTATAATTACATCAAAACAAAGTTTAACACTCGTATCAAGACGTAGTCATTAGACCATAGGTGCAATGGTAGAATGTCGTAAATCCACTAGTTCAGTGTAGCTCAATTATGGATCGAGAGCTGTAACTGAAGTTAATGATCTGAGAAAAAGTTTTATTACGATCTACTGTGACGGTGGAGGCGACTTGGGGTAGTGATTCTTAAGAAAGAGTCCCACTAAAGTTAAAATGCTACAAAAACAACATATTGTTTACCTATAATATCAACTATAATGAGTGTGATTTTTTTATAATTACATCAAAACAAAGTTTAACACTCGTATCAAGACGTAGTCATTAGACCATAGGTGCAATGGTAGAATGTTGTAAATCCACTAGTTCAGTGTAGCTCAATTATGGATCGAGAGCTGTAACTGAAGTTAATGATCTGAGAAAAAGTTTAATTACGATCTACTGTGACGGTGGAGGTGACTTGGGGTAGTGATTCTTAAGAAAGAGTCCCACTAAAGTTAAAATACTACAAACACAACATATTGTTTACCTATAATATCAACTATAATGAGTGTGATTTTTTTATAATTACATCAAAACAAAGTTTAACACTCGTATCAAGACGTAGTCATTAGACCATAGGTGCAATGGTAGAATGTCGTAAATCCACTAGTTCAGTGTAGCTCAATTATGGATCGAGAGCTGTAACTGAAGTTAATGATCTGAGAAAAAGTTTTATTACGATCTACTGTGACGGTGGAGGCGACTTGGGGTAGTGATTCTTAAGAAAGAGTCCCACTAAAGTTAAAATGCTACAAACACAACATATTGTTTACCTATAATATCAACTATAATGAGTGTGATTTTTTTATAATTACATCTAAACAAAGTTTAACACTCGTATCAAGACGTAGTCATTAGACCATAGGTGCAATGGTAGAATGTCGTAAATCCACTAGTTCAGTGTAGCTCAATTATGGATCGAGAGCTGTAACTGAAGTTAATGATCTGAGAAAAAGTTTAATTACGATCTACTGTGACGGTGGAGGTGACTTGGGGTAGTGATTCTTAAGAAAGAGTCCCACTAAAGTTAAAATACTACAAACACAACATATTGTTTACCTATAATATCAACTATAATGAGTGTGATTTTTTTATAATTACATCAAAACAAAGTTTAACACTCGTATCAAGATGTAGTCATTAGACCATAGGTGCAATGGTAGAATGTCGTAAATCCACTAGTTCAGTGTAGCTCAATGTTGGATCGAGAGCTGTAACTGAAGTTAATGATCTGAGAAAAAGTTTAATTACGATCTACTGTGACGGTGGAGGTGACTTGGGGTAGTGATTCTTAAGAAAGAGTCCCACTAAAGTTAAAATACTACAAACACAACATATTGTTTACCTATAATATCAACTATAATGAGTGTGATTTGTTTATAATTACATCAAAACAAAGTTTAACACTCGCATCAAGACGTAGTCATTAGACCAGAGGTGCAATGGTAGAATGTCGTAAATCCACTAGTTCAGTGTGTCCACTAGTTCAGTGTCAATGTTGGCTCGAGAGCTGTAAATGAAGTTAATGTCCTGAGAAAAAGTTTAATTTTGATCTGCTGTGACGGTGGAGGCGACTGGTCTGTCTATGTCTGGTCTTTGTGGGGCATGCAAGTCTAGGCTACTCTTAGCACGTGCTTCATCCTTGTCTTATAATTCTTTAAACGGAAAAAATAAAATCAAATGAAGGTACTGAAAATAAATAGAGTATACAATTTAAAAGACATAACTGTAAAAATCGTTATTTACAATTAATCAAAATTTCAAAACACAATTGAAAAATATGTACAGTTTAAACCTGGGATGGTTTGTTAGGCCGTTTTATCCGGCAAATTCGCATTATAATTTATCCTCCCTTCAAGACTAGAGAATAAAATGGAAACCCGAAGTGTTGGTCCTAATGGATACAAAGGTAAGGCCTGACCTGAAGAGGGCCATTAGTAGACCGTAATGGTGATTTGTGTTTTGTGGTAAGGAGTGTGTCCAGGGGCTTCCAATAAGAATCCGAGTTGGTTTACACCTCTACAATGTCAACCATAAATATATTAAACTATCAGCTTATAGCTCCTACAATTTTAGTTTTATATAAGTGAATATTTTATTTACTGTTTACATGCCAAGGAAAATGAATCAATAGAAAAATATGAACACATGTAGACACATAAACAAAGCAGTAGCTTAAATCACATTATCAATAATTACAGATAATCAGTAGTTCATTTTAGCGAATTTCCCCGATAAGGAAGAAGCTATTACCGTAGGTGGCATGGTAAGACTTAAGCCCGAGACCATGATAACTTTTCGTTTTGAGGTCCCCAGATGCCAAAAACACTGTTCGTTCAAATTTATATATATGTATATATATATATATATAAAATAAATAAATATATATATAAATATATATAATATAAATATATATATATATATTGTAACAGGTGACTCAGTTCATTGCTAAATTAAATACATTTTAATAACAATAAATGACAAAATTACATGCCACAAACTTTTGAGTTAGTAAAAATGAAATATCTAAAAAATTATGAGTCCAACTGAAATAAAAATCATACAGGAACAAACTATATGAAATTCTCTAGCTTGTGTGAAAAAACTATAAAATTCTATCAAGAAATAAAAAAGTCAATTTTTAACAGTTGAGACCAACAGTTTAACTATTGTGTAATAATTAACTTCTTAGTAAAACGGGAATATCTTTGAAACTAAGCGTTCAATTAAAATTAAACCTACATAGGAATAAACCATATGAGATTCCCTAGCAGCCCTGAGAAAATTATCAAATTCGGTTAGAAAATAGAAAAGTCGATCTTTTAATGAGTAAATATGTCAAAATTAATAAAGAGGGAAACCGGCCATATTGGCGAGGTCTACCGCGCAGAAACGCGGGGCAGTTTAGCCCAAAACCTGGTGGCGTGATCTAGACAGCCAATCAGATTGCTTGGCGGGAGTGAATCATCCTCGCACATAAATAGGGCGAGAACGCGCAATTCTTTTTCTTTTGTCAGTTTCATCGGTGCGGGAAGGTGCTGGAAGATGTACTCTGAATCTAGCTGATAGACGCTAAGATGGCGTCTCCGGTGTGTTGTGAAATCCGTTAAAAAGGGCATTTGTGAACGGTGTATTATCTGTGACAGTGTAATTAGTGTCTAGGCCTTGTGGAAAAAACATCGAATTGATAAGTATTTAACTTAATCAAAATGATTTATTGTTGATACTTCTGACAAATTTACTTAAATTAATTGAAACCTAGGGCTGAGGATAACCTAGTTTGGGTTATAAAAAGACATAGCCTATCTCGTTGTGTTAACTGAAACTATTTGGAAATAGTATAACCTATTCTGAACACTGAAATTATCAGAGGCTAGGGCTCGGTCAGGACCATGCTAGGGCTGATTAATACAGAGAGGCATAGCCTATCCCTACTAAAAGAAGGACTATAATCAAAATCCAGTTAGTCCATATCTAACTGAAAACAAATATTATCTAGACAACGGCATAATATTTAATGGAACTTAAACAACAGTAAAAACATAAACAAAACTCTACAAGAACTTTTATAAATAAATTGTTTTATTCTCAGTGACATTTATTTGTTTCACAAATAAATTCACAGGTACAAGATAGTTATTAAATTGTCTGATGTGATTAGGGTGTATTAGTTTTATCTGTATTTAAGGACTAATTGAACTTTTTTACAACCTTTGTTAAGTTAAGATGTTTATAAATAAATAGATGTGTGTTCAGAATCATATACTCTTTTATTATCAAGGCCTAATTTCTAACAAGCTCCACACGAACTCACAGGATTTCACATGTGGATAAGATTCAACATGGGTCCACCCTGTCGTTAAGAATATTATGTTTTGCCGGCTGAGTTAGTAATTAATAAATCAATGAACCCTGAGATAAATTAAATGGAACCCTGAGATAGCTTAATTGAATATCATTGATTTTTGTTGTTTGAAATATTAATTAAAATTAAAAAATAATAATTAATTAAAGAAAAAAGAGATTAATTAAATAATTAATAAGTAAAATAAAATAAAAAAGGTATAGAGGTTACAAAGTGGCGCGCCAAGTAGTGGGGCTTGTTGTTGAAGATGGCTAATGGTGATTGAAAGAGTATGAACTAGTTATTGTGAATTTTATTATTAAGCGGGTGTTAGTTTATAACTTGATTAAAAAATGTCATCTGAAGATTTGAGTAAAATGGAGGAGGTAGCAGATCACAATGTACTAGAAAATAATAATCAGAGCCCATCTAATGTGTCTTCAATGTCTGGAGAAGATTGGCCTGGTTGGGATTTAAATGGACTAGGTGTAGGCTCAGTAACAAAACAAAATGTTGTAGGCCCCGTAACAATGCAAAATGAAGTAGGCCCGGTACCAAGCCAAAGTAATGTAGACCCTATCCCAGACCAAAATAAGGAATTTCAAAGCCAGTTAATTAAAATGTTGCAATCAATGAGTGACAATATGAATACTAAATTACAAACAATGAGTGATGGTATTAATGATAGGTTTGAAAAAGTTGAGGCTAATTTTAACGCTAGGTTTGACAGTATGGATCAGAAGTTTAGTGCTAGGTTTGACAGTATGGACCGTAAGTTCGAGAGCATTGAGGTAAAACTAAACGAACATAGTAACAGACTGGACGAGATTGACATTAGAATAGGTGCGGAATGTAAAAAGCTTGAGTGTAAAATGAGTAAAGAGTTAAGTGAGGTAGAAGATAGGGTTAATAAAATGCAGTCCAAAATCGTAGAATCTGATGGTACATTTCAACAGGTAAGTGAACGCACTGTTGCGTTGGAACATAGAGTTAACACTAATGATGGAGAGTTAAGGAAAATTGAACGACAATTTAATGAAGGTGAGTCAGATAGTAAAATTAGAGTTGAGGAGTGCGTTAAAAAGCAAGACAGATTTGAAGAAAGATATGATAATGAGGCTGTTGTTGTAACAAATAGAATAAAGTCAGTTGAGGTTAAGTTAAATGATATGGAATGTGAGGTAAATGACCTTAGACAAAAAACTCAGCCTACATATGTAGTAAGCCAGGAAGTCAAATCAACTAAGCCTAGCACCATAAGTGCTAATGCAGAGTTGTTTTTAACAAAATTTAGTAATGAGCCTAACTCGGTACATCCTATGATTTATTTAAAGTTTGCAAGGAAGTTTGTACAAGTATCAGGTGATAACTGGGAAGTGCAGTTATTACATTTGATTAAATACTTGAAGGGTGAACCAGAGACTTGGGCTAGACAACAGGTAGATAAATTTGATAATTTTCAATATTTTGAAACTGAGTTTAAGAGGAAATACTGGGGTAACACTAGGCAGCGGGAATTTGAATGTGACTTAATGAGCAGTGGTAATTTTAAAATTGGTAAGATGGATTTGCAGACCTATGTAATGAATTACTATGAAATCAATAAAGTATTAGACAAACCTATCAGTATGGAAATGTTCTTAAAACATATTTGTAGGCACTTACCAGAAAGTTCAGCCGCAGCTGTTCAAATGATAATGACAGTAAAAGAGATTACGACGGAGGGTGAACTAGAAAATATGTGTAGAAACCTGGGAACGATACATGATAGGGAAAGTTTACCGATAAGCTACGGTAACTATAATAACAGGAACAGAGGTAACTTGGGATTCAGACAAAATAGTCCTAGGGCAAATGTAGGCCAACACAATGAGAACTCGGAGGTTAGAAACAATGCAGATAATGTGGGGGGTGGAGCTAGATTAGATGACAACAATGATGGTGATAATGGAGGGTCTGGTAGGTATGTTGAGAACAATAGAAGCAACTATAGGGGAAGTTACAGAGGTAATAACAGGGGTAACTATAGGGGTGGAATAAATAAAGATTGACTAGTTGAACCACATGTTAACTGTATTACTTTGGATAAGCCAGAAGTAATAACAAAACCAGTCTATAATGGTTATGAACTATTGGGGGATTCTCAATTAGTTAGATTTTCAAGACAATGTATGAATTTTCAATCCCAGTTAATATGTGGAAAATGGACAGCAGGCTTATGTAGGGGTGGACAAACGATTAAGGAATTAAATGGACTAGTGAACCAAAATATTAAAAAAATAAATGAACAGGTAATGGTATTAATAGGGACGAATGATTTTTTGAAATGTAGGTCAACTAACGAAATAATAAGTGATTATAAATTACTCATTGAAACATTAGTGAGGGCAAACAAAAACATAATAGTGTTAACTATCCCGCCTATTCCTAAGTTAGCTTTGAGTGATGTTGACCATTTTAAAAAATTAGAACAAGTAAATGCTTTTATTCATAGCCTAGCCTACATAAACAAAATCAAAATCATAGATGTAACAAACCCATTAATTGATAGTAGAGATGAATCCAGGTGTAAGAGAAGCCTATATGAGGAAGTGATTTTTCTAGGCAATAAACAAGTTTTAGACCTGGTACATTTAAATAAGAAAGGATTTTTTGAAATTAAGAGCGTTATAGATAGTTATACCCAAGTCAATAGGACAGATCAGATAAAATCAGATAGGCCTAAAGGTCAAATAGACAAAGTAATGGGAAATGAGAAGTTAATTGATAGTTTGATAGGCCTAAAGAAGGTTAATGACATTTTCTGTTATGATGATCTGAGCAACGAACTTTTAAATGAAAGTAATTACAATGAAATACCGATTGAGACAGTAAATAATTTCTTGCCTGTAGTAGAAGTTTCTATAGGGAGTATAAAGAACAAATGTATTGTGGATTCTGGGTCACAAGCGACCATAGTGTCAGAGGAGTTTTATAGCAAAATCAAAAACAGTGTTGATTATAGGATACCTGAATTACCAGTATCAAATACCACTATAGTAGGAGTAACTGGAGCTAGGAGTAAAAGGGTTGAAAAACAGATACAAATTGAAATAGCCGTCGGTGCGTTGACAGTTAACATCGAATGTTTAGTAGTAAAGGGAATTCATATTGACTTGTTGTTAGGGTGTGATTTCTTAACAAAACACAATGCAATAATAGATTTCAGAGAAAAGAAGCTTAACTTAGTACATTTAAATAAGTATTATAGTATACCTATAGATCACAGTGACAAGGAAAACACAGTTGGTAGTATCAATGTAGTCTATGTAAATTACATAAATAATTTGATTTATGAGAAAGATGAGGAAATGAGTAGTAAATTAAATGAAATTAAAACTCTAATGACAGGCTATGAAATTGAACCTAACCATAAGTCCATGGTTAATATTGATGAGATCATAAATAATAAAATTCATAATATTGAAAGCTGTAGTAACATCATTTCAGATGATAATTTGAAAAAATTAAAAGATGTGTTGAACAAAAATAAGGAGGTATTCTCAGACAAGCCAGGTTGTATAAAAAATTATGTTGCAAAGTTAAACTTGAAAGTTGATAAACCATATATAGGTAAATCATACCCGGTACCCTATCATAAACGGAAAGCAGTTGAAGATGAGCTAAATCAATTACAACAGATGGATGTTATTGAAGTTTCTAATAGTAGTTTTTCAAATCCCTTAGTGTGTGTAGTTAAAAAAGATTTATCAATAAGAACCTGTCTCGACTCAAGAAAACTTAATACATTTTTAACGCCAGACAGACAATCAACTCAAACAACAGAGGAGATTTTACAAAAGTTCATGAATGTAAAATATTTTACTGCTCTTGACCTAACAATGGGTTTCCATCAAGTGTTATTAGATAAAGATTCCAGAAAATATGTCGCTTTTACGTTTGGAGGTAAAAATTATCAATATAAGAGATTACCGTTTGGCCTAAATGTAAGTACTGCTCATTTTACCAAGGCGATGGATACAATTTTTGGTCCAGAGTTTTCAGAGTTCGTAACATGCTATGTTGATGACATTCTGATAACCTCAGAATCATTTGATGAACATTTAGAACATTTAGATAAAGTATTGAGTAGGCTACAGGAATGTGGTGCTACTGTGAAAATCGAAAAAACCGAGTTTCTCAAAAAGGAAGTGAAGTTCCTAGGATATATTTTGAGTGATAAGGGAATATCTATGGACCCAGAGAAAGTTAGCAAAATTCAGAATTTTCCAGAACCAGACAATCTGAAAAAATTACAGGGCTTCCTAGGCTTATGTAATTACTACCGAGTTTTTCAGAAGAACTATTCATACTTAACAGCACAGTTTAATCATCTATTAAGTAGTAAAAGTAAATGGACTTGGGGAGAGAGGGAACAGAATATTTTTAAGGAAATAAAGGATAAATTCTTGAAATCAGTACTTTTAAGTCACCCTGACTGGAACAAACCATTTTTTATCAATACGGATGCATCAGATATTAGCGTAGCGGCCATTTTATATCAGTATAATGAAATAGGCGAGGAAAAAGTAGTTTGCTTTGCAAGCAGGACCCTAATAAATGCAGAAAAGGGATATTCAACTACTGAAAAAGAGTTACTGGCTGTTGTGTTTGCTTGTAAAAAATTTAGGTCATATATTATAGGACATTTCAAGGTAATAGTTAGATCAGATCACAGAAGTTTGACCTTTCTAAGATCGTGTCGTCTTTCGAATGGACGTTTGTTTCGCTGGAATCTTGTGTTGCAGGAGTATAATCTAGATATCGAGTATGTGAAAGGTAAAGAGAACGTACCAGCAGATGTATTGTCGCGGGTAACAGATAATGAATTCCAAACTAACAGGGATATGAATACCATTCAAGTACTAAAGGCTAATATAAAATGGGGGGTAGAGAAAAGGGAGTTTGATAAATTATTGAAAAAAGTAGGGGAACAACAGAGGCAGGATGAGAGATTAAGGGAAATTTTATTTAGATTAAACAGAGGGGAAGATCACAAGGTAAAGAATAACTTCATGATACATAACGATATATTATTTCAAAAAAAGAGAGGGAATGATGAACAGTTTAGAGTTTGCATACCAGAAGGGATTAAAAGTAAATTAATTGAGTTGTCACATTTAAAGTATGGGCATATGGGGGGTAACAAGATATACTTGTGCTTGAAAGAATTTTGTGTATTTCCTGCTATGGAAAAAACTATTAAGGATCAGCTGAAAAAATGTATACTATGTCAAAAAGCAAAACAAGTCACTGTTAAACAGATAGGTAAATTAAGGCCTATAGTTCCAGAAAGAGTAAGGCAGCTAGTGTCAGTTGATCTCATAGGCGAGTTACCCACAGGAGTAGGAGGAGTAAAATATATCTTTGTACTAGTTGATGTTTTTTCAAAATATGTAAAACTGTATGCAATCAAGAGAGCATGTACGAAAACATTGTTAAATAAAATATTTGATAGGTATATCCCTGAAGTAGGCCCAATCGAAGCTATTTTAAGTGATCATGGTACACAATTTACCAGTGACATGTGGTATAGTAAATTAGAAGAGGCAAATATAAGGGCAGTTCACACCTCCGTGTATCACCCACAGTCAAATCCAACAGAAAGAGTCAATAAGGAAATAAATAAAATGATTAGAATATATTGTCATAAAAAACACACCAATTGGCCAGCAGCATTGGAGTTTGTTGAGGAATGTTTGAATAATTCAGTTCATGGAGTAACAGAACATTTACCGTCAGAGGTTATGTTAGGTAGAGTAAATAAACATTTCTTAGAAAGTGTGATTGAGTTTCCTTATAATAGACAGTTGGATTACACTGAGTGTATCAAATTAGTTAAAGATAAACTTAAAAGTAAAGCTGAAAAGAGGAAAATTAAGTTTGATAATAAAATCAATCCAGTAAAGTTTGAAGTGGGAGATAAAGTGTTAGTAAAAACGCATCCTTTATCAAGTAGGCTAAAAAAGAAAATTAAAAAGTTCTTTTTATTGTTTGTGGGTCCGTTTGAAATAATTCAAATCAAAATGGACAATGCATATGTAGTCAAGGATACAAAAACAAATGAAATTATAGGAACTTACAATGTTACACAACTTAAGAAATTTTTTGAATAATTTGGAAAATACAATGGATTAGTGATATATCTGTCATGCTTTTTTCTGGTACAAAGTAAAAAAGGATATTACTATAGTATGGGCCGTTTGTGTTTATGTTACGATTTCTGTTTTTGGGCCCTAATAATACAAAAATCAAGAAAAGATACAAATATTATTTTGGTCAAATATGATCAAAATAATAGGACAAAATGTAAAGTATGTTATTCCAATACAAATTATATAAAAAATAATTGTTTAAGGAGTCATATAGTAAAATCATCTAAAACCATACAATTTTATTGTAAGTTAATTTAAATTCTGTCTTGTAACAGAATAGTAATGTTGTTTGATTATATCTCATCAAGTATAAGTAACTGTTAAATTTAATAGAGGAATTTATTATTAAAATGTGAAAATTGGAAAAACATAATTTATAATAAATTACCTGAATTTGTCGATAAAAGTATGTATACCTGAAAGTTGATGAATGAGAAAAGAAGAATGCGCTGATCACTCAACGGAAGGCCGAGTATGTATGTGTTTTTATATTTTAGGGTTAAGGATATGTAACGGTGGGTTGATTCAGTCTAGGCAGAATACCTAGCTGAATCGACGATAATGTTTTTGAACTTTTTTGACCATATTGAACAGTGAAGCGAACGTGCCGTTAGGTAACGATTGGCGTAGGGCCTTTGAAGAAAAGGTAACCTATTGCCTACGGCGTGGAGTGATCAGTCAGTCCCCAAAAATAAAATATGCTCTGTAACCCGTCCCAAACTTTTTCTAAAAATGGAGCATAGTAGTCAGTGTAAAAACTGACTAACAATTAAATTCACCAATATAACCTCTGTGTCTATGGTGCACATGTTAACAATTTTCAGCCATAGGAAACTCTTCATTCTTTCCACTACCTCTGTGCTTGTGTGGCAGCACATGTTAAGGTTCTAGCCACTAATATTAATTATCATCCATTCATTATCATGTATTTATATTTTAAATGTGTTCAAAATAAATAAGTTGTTTATATTAGAATATAAAGGCATCAATGCGGTTGTACCACTCATTTTAAGGTAGGTATTTGTTTATTAGAATATAAAAGCATCAATGCGGTTGTACCACTCGTTTGAAGGTAGGTGTACATAAGAAACTAGGTATCACATTTGACGCAGTATGTTTGATAAAAATAAAATAATAATAAAATATATAAAAAATACAAAGTAATAGAAAATAATAAATAAAAATAAAATGTTATAAATAAAAGGTATAATGAATATGGGGTAATGTTGCTGTTTCTTGCTCAGCTGCTCTCTTGTCCCTTAGTTTATTTTTGGAAACAAGGAGAGGTTGATTTCCCGGAGTAGTTATTGTTATGTTATATCTCTCTTTGTAGTAGTTCATATAGGAAACTTGAGTTCCATTTTTATCAAAAGTCGATAGAGGAGTCTCATCCCAATTCACATCTGATATAAGTCTTGCTGTGGTAATTAGTAAAAACGACTGTTCCAACAGACATTTAGTGAGTGCATTCTAAATTTGTAGTAATTTTAAGATTTATGGTTTATTAACATTGAATAATTAGTGCATTGTATTGTAAAAGATGTAAGTAAGGATATTGATTGTGTTAAAATTTTTTTAGTGGTGTTTAAATATTAATTAATTGTAATAATGTCTAAAAATGTCTTAATATCACATCATGAAAAACATTAGTCCCCTTCGAACAGTATATCTTGTACCTGTGGTTTAAATGGTGTTAGTGAAACGTGTGTGTGCATGGATGAAGGAACAGCATAGTGCAACACAGTAATAAACAAACCGGAATCCAACAATGTACTTAAGATGAGAAGGAAGAAGTTAAAAATACCATATCCAAATAAATACTGTATTCAAAATGATGTTTAAGAAGAGGAATCCAGTAATTTACAGAGGTAAACTACAAACATCTTGGAAGGTATGTGGAATCATCAGTGATATATGAACTATAAAGAACATTTTGTACATGAACTTTTACCATGATGTAATTTTTAGATTTTAAGATATCAATTTAAAGTGTGTCTTTTATTTCAGTGATGATATGTATAAGAATTGTTAGATTTAAGATTTTGTAATAACTTGAACACATTTAAAACGTAAGGTTTTATAATAATTTGAACAAATTAGGGTATTAAAAGTTTTATTTCATAAAAGTCACAAAAGTAAATAGTAGGCCTATACAATAGCATTCACTGTGCCATTAGGTGGTGAATTTTGCAACACGATGCAATCGGGTAGCAAAAATCAAGGGGGTTTTGTAACAGGTGACTCAGTTCATTGCTAAATTAAATACATTTTAATAACAATAAATGACAAAATTACATGCCACAAACTTTTGAGTTAGTAAAAATGAAATATCTAAAAAATTATGAGTCCAACTGAAATAAAAATCATACAGGAACAAACTATATGAAATTCTCTAGCTTGTGTGAAAAAACTATAAAATTCTATCAAGAAATAAAAAAGTCAATTTTTAACAGTTGAGACCAACAGTTTAACTATTGTGTAATAATTAACTTCTTAGTAAAACGGGAATATCTTTGAAACTAGGCGTTCAATTAAAATTAAACCTACATAGGAATAAACCATATGAGATTCCCTAGCAGCCCTGAGAAAATTATCAAATTCGGTTAGAAAATAGAAAAGTCGATCTTTTAATGAGTAAATATGTCAAAATTAATAAAGAGGGAAACCGGCCATATTGGCGAGGTCTACCGCGCAGAAACGCGGGGCAGTTTAGCCCAAAACCTGGTGGCGTGATCTAGACAGCCAATCAGATTGCTTGGCGGGAGTGAATCATCCTCGCACATAAATAGGGCGAGAACGCGCAATTCTTTTTCTTTTGTCAGTTTCATCGTTGCGGGAAGGTGCTGGAAGATGTACTCTGAATCTAGCTGATAGACGCTAAGATGGCGTCTCCGGTGTGTTGTGAAATCCGTTAAAAAGGGCATTTGTGAACGGTGTATTATCTGTGACAGTGTAATTAGTGTCTAGGCCTTGTGGAAAAAACATCGAATTGATAAGTATTTAACTTAATCAAAATGATTTATTGTTGATACTTCTGACAAATTTACTTAAATTAATTGAAACCTAGGGCTGAGGATAACCTAGTTTGGGTTATAAAAAGACATAGCCTATCTCGTTGTGTTAACTGAAACTATTTGGAAATAGTATAACCTATTCTGAACACTGAAATTATCAGAGGCTAGGGCTCGGTCAGGACCATGCTAGGGCTGATTAATACAGAGAGGCATAGCCTATCCCTACTAAAAGAAGGACTATAATCAAAATCCAGTTAGTCCATATCTAACTGAAAACAAATATTATCTAGACAACGGCATAATATTTAATGGAACTTAAACAACAGTAAAAACATAAACAAAACTCTACAAGAACTTTTATAAATAAATTGTTTTATTCTCAGTGACATTTATTTGTTTCACAAATAAATTCACAGGTACAAGATAGTTATTAAATTGTCTGATGTGATTAGGGTGTATTAGTTTTATCTGTATTTAAGGACTAATTGAACTTTTTTACAACCTTTGTTAAGTTAAGATGTTTATAAATAAATAGATGTGTGTTCAGAATCATATACTCTTTTATTATCAAGGCCTAATTTCTAACAAGCTCCACACGAACTCACAGGATTTCACATGTGGATAAGATTCAACATGGGTCCACCCTGTCGTTAAGAATATTATGTTTTGCCGGCTGAGTTAGTAATTAATAAATCAATGAACCCTGAGATAAATTAAATGGAACCCTGAGATAGCTTAATTGAATATCATTGATTTTTGTTGTTTGAAATATTAATTAAAATTAAAAAATAATAATTAATTAAAGAAAAAAGAGATTAATTAAATAATTAATAAGTAAAATAAAATAAAAAAGGTATAGAGGTTACAATATGTATATATATATATATAAACATATACATGTTTATATATATATGTGTGTCCGTTACCGCGATAACTTTTGAAAGAAACACCCGATTTTGATGAAATTTGTCACAAATGTGGAGAGTAGCATTTATGGCTTTAAGTTAGAAAACCAGATCGATCGCACTACTGGAAGAGGGTTTTATGGGGGTTTACAATTTTCCAAAAATCGGTTTTTTGCAAATTTGACCCCAAAATGTTAAAAACACTCAATTTTGGTTATAGCCATTTTATAGAGCTTAAAAAAACAAATAATTTAGTACTGTGAATCATTAACCTAGGTTAAGTGGTTGCGGAGAAAATCGAAAAAAACGTCTCCCATGTTAATCTTATGGGAAAAAGGTTTTTAGATTTTTCTCAGATAAAGTTTTACTAAAAACTTCACATTTCTGTTTATTAATGTGTTTAGCTCAACAAAACAAATATTTTGATATTTTAATCGTTGTTCTACGTCCAACCGTTGCAGAGATATTCAAAGTGCTAAACACAGTATGTTGTCCAATGTTATCCTTAAGGAGGATAAATAAAATTCTATATCTAGATTATTTATGAATGTATATTGATGAAACTTGGTATGTGGCTTCCAATAGTTGTGGTAATTGATATTAGCACAAAAACAAGTTTTTTGTTGATAGTCCCCGTAGCAGCAAACCTGCATACTCGGCCCCCATATGGAGAATAAGTAAAGTTGTAATTAGGAACCTACATTAAGAGAACTTCGTATGTAGCTTCACCTGTTTCATTTGTATTGATAATTGCAAAAAAAACCACATTACTTATTTTCCTCGTTGCAGCAAACGTGCGTCCTCAACCCTAATTTTATTCTTATGGAGAATAAATAAAATGTTATATATCCCTTATTTATGGATGTATTTTTGTGAAACTTGGTAAATAGCTCTATGTAGTAGTGAGTCACATATATATGCATTGGAAATTCGCTGAGTACGCAGGTTTGCTGTGACGGGGGTATATTTTATTTTGTATTTTAAGGTCATATTTGAGGAAAAAAGGGTAAAGAATCAAAATCAGGTTCCATGGAGATCTTCCTCATCTAATTTTCTATGAATGTCCCGAGTTTCAGGCTTCTAGGACGTACGAAATACTGAAAATCACAAAGTGTTCTTATTTTTCCCTAATTTAATCCTACACAATCATATGTTAAGAAAGATTTATTATTTATTTATTTATTGGTAAACATCTTAATTAATTGCCATAATTAAATTATGGTTAAGACTAAATTAAATTGACAGAGTATGTAATGCTATCAATATAATAACTGATAGAATTTTCATTATTTAAATCCTTGAATCTTAAAAAATAATCTTAATCCAATCTTGAAACCACAACATTTTGATTTTAAATTTATATTATATTTTCATTGTTGTTATAATTTAAAAAATCTTCAATTTCATATGGACACTTAACAATAAGGTATTCCTTTGATTTATTTTTGAATTGTCTTATGTTATGTATGAAGTTAGGAAATACAATTTGGAAGGTTTCTTGTGATGGCTTTATTATATATCTAATACATCTCGCAACTTAAAATTAAGTTTTTGTTTGTGAGCCATTTTGTTATTTAGTAAATACATTTTAAAATATTAAGAAAAACAACTGGTTATTAATTCTTTTTCTGTCAGACTTGGGAACCCGTAGTTAACAAGCAAAATGTAAAATCTTATCAGTTTCCTTATAAAAAGTCAAATATTATCATGGCTCAAAAGGTTTTGTCAAATATTAAAACGAGTTCGCACGCAGCACGCTGACGTGAGGGAAGTGAATTTCCACAAAAAAACTTTAAAAACTCAAAATCAGTGTAAAAACATACATTTGTCCAATTTTTATTGAAATCTGAAAACACTGATTTTTTTGGCTGTTCTGATACTCCTGGTTTCATTTACTTGCAAAGCTGGGAATACAATTTTGCCCATTATAAGGTTAGGAGAAGGTCCAGACAGGATTGAAAGTAGGCGTGAGGTTGCTGGGGGTCTTAAAAGTACTCTAACAAAGAAATAACAGGCTTTTCTAGTGTAAAACCCCCATAAGACAACGTACTGTATTTAGCCGATACACATTTTCTTTAATAACTCGGTAAATATTTATGCTGGAATGACGAGAGAGGGCTTAAAACTTTCGCCTCTCTAATTCCCATCTTTTTACATGCATTAATTTTACATCTGGGGCTTTTCTGACCTTTTTTGGGCCCAAAAACTCGAAATTTGAAAGATTAATCCCCAAAAAATGGGTTTAGAGTTTTCCGATTGTTTTGCCCAACGAACTTGTCAAACAGATTATAGAAAGGAACGTCCCTACCAAATTTGAAGTAGATCGGACCAAAAATTCGACCGCTAGAGTGCATACACATATATATATATATATGTCTCTCTCTCTCTCTCTCTCTCTCTATATATATATATATATAATTTTGGACGACCCCCCAAAACGTGTTCAGGGGGTCACGTTAGGAACTTCTATGGTGGTCCCGGGCTTAAGTTTCACCGTGCGGGTCATGCTAATAGTTCACTTTCCAAAGGAAATTCACTAAAAATATGGTTTTTAGTGAAGAGTTGTCGAGCGTAAAACGACAGTGAACCTGTCACTAGTTACCCCACATTCAGCAGCTGGTCCGCTACAAAAACTGACACTTTTCCCAACGTATAAAATACATACTTCTTGGCAGGTCCTTTAAATCAAATAAAACAATATTATTCACACATTATTCTAGCGACTACTTGGTGAAACTCAGGATGACAGTTCCGGGGAGTAATTTAGGATGAACATGCAAGCCAAACCACGGTAGGAATTGTTTAAAATCAGCACTAATTGTTTAGTACACCAGTATGAAAGCTCACTGGCGGCGCAATACATTTGTCGGTTAGTTCCGAGTATCACCTCAAACTACACTTGACGAACAGTATCTGTGACTCCAACGTCACAAGAATGTAAGCGGATATTAAATAATCTCTGTTTGGAAACGTAATTCCTTACACTTCATAATTTAATTTTTGAAGCAGTCCTTTGTTTCTTTATTCTAGAGTGGACTAATAAGCTTATACTGAATTAGGGAAATGTTCTATAATATAATATTTGCAAACTTGACCATGTATCTGCTTGAGAATAACTTATGGAATGTTTTTCCCGTTATGTACAATAAATATTTGTTTATTGTCTATATTTATATTCAAAACGTGTACAATTTTTTCATCTGAGATACGGTCTTTGAAATTGTCGGGGTAATATTATAGAGTAGTGATTTTATATGAGTTTCTATTGTAACAGTATTTTTCCCACCCGTAACCAACGGGAATCAACCGAAAGCAACGGGAAAACACTGATAAAAACACCATGAAATACGGGTTTTTTCAATTTAATTTTTATGCTCTGTGCTCTATTTTAAAATGTTCTTGCACACAGATAAGTTGTCATAATCATCAACTAATGTTGTTTGGTATCTGACAATGTTCAGTCCGCTACACACATTTTATAAAACAAGTTTTTCTCAAGAGATCGTAAATGACATCAATCCAGTATTCAGCTCAAGGCATTTGTGTAGGAATGGACAAATTATACAGCCTGAAGTACAAGAGGTTTTTAGGAGTTGTATTCAATCTACTGTGTTAAGTAAAGTGCTTTAACTCTTTTTATTAGTACTACAATAAATGGGCATGACCTTTTATGGGATATTATTAACTAAACTAATTAATCATATTACCCTTTTTCCTGCCAGGATTATGATTTAAATTATTGTACTTATGTTCTGCTATTAATTGATGTTTTTATTTGTCAAGCAAGAATGGGTTGAAATTTAATAAATACAGTTAATTAGATAAGAAATTCACAAACAGAAAATGTATTAAGGCTCTAAGTATAACTGTGTCAAATTAAGGCCCTCAAATCATTAGAGTAATAGCATATAAGGTACAAAAGTAATAACTTTTAACTGGTGCTGGTTGTCACTGGTTTAATCAGCAAGTTTGCCGTTGTTACAATGTTACTGTCAAGTTAGTTACAATGGTCTGCGTCTTGAATGGTTACTACTTGGTTTAAACCGTTACAAAGTGAAGGACACCAACTGCCAATTACATTGTATATTAAGATCTAACATATGATGGGTGTTGATATGTTGAAAACACTGGCACAATCTATACTCATAGAACTATATGCAGGATACTTAATTTATATAACATAATTTATTTTTAAGCGTCAGTTGACAATAATTATCAGCGTATGTGAAAAATACCCCCGTACCAGCAAACCTGCGTAATCAGCGAATTTCCAATGTATATATATGTATCTTAATACCACATAAAGCCACATACCAAGTTTCATCAATATACATTCATAAATAAACGATTTATGACATTTTAATTATTCTCTATAAGAATAACATGGCGGCTGAGTATGCAGGTTTGCTGAAGCAAGGAACAAAAACTGGGGTTTTATACAAATATCAATATAACTCATGTAGGTAAAGCCGCATACCAAATTTCATTAATTTATTTTCATAATGAAGGGAGATAACACGTTACTTATTCTCCATAAGAATAACATGGGGCTGAGTACGCAGGTTTGCTGCTACGAGAGCCTTTGGTAAAAAATTGTTTCTTTGAGCAAATATCAATGGTCCACAACCAGATGAAGCCGTATACCAAGTTTCGTCAATATACGTTCATAAATAAGCGATATATACAATTTTTATTTTCCTCCATAAGAATAACATTAGACAACGTACTGTGTTTAGCACTTTCAATATCTCGGTAACCAATTGACGTAGAGAAATGATCAAAATACCAAATTGTGTGTTTTTTTAAGCTGAATCCAATGGAAAAACTAAAATTTGACTATTTCCAAAATTATATGTAAAAAAGTCGAAAAACCCATTTTTGGGGTACAAAATCCCCCCAAAATACCCCTTCGGATAGAGCGATCTGGCTGGTTTTCGAACTTAAAGTCATAAATGTTGCTTTACACGTTTATACCGAATTTCATCAAAATCGGATAATTTTTACGAGAGTTATCGTGCTCACGGACACACATATATATATAGTTTCGAACGAATGGTGTTTTTGGGGTCTGGGGACCTCAAAACGAAAAGTTATCATGGTCCCGGGCCTAGGTCTTACCATGCCGACTACGGTAATAGCTTCTTCCCTATAGGGGAAATTCGCTAACATAGTGGTTTGAATTATCTTTAAATATGTTTCTTTTTAAATTGCAACATGTGATTGGAAAAGTGTTAGTATTGTAATTGCGAATATTATGCATGCCAGTTTATTTTGAATAACTAAATTGCAGGAGTAATTTAAAGATTTTTTATGACTTGACAATGTTAAAATACAGACTTTATTCATATGGGAAAGAATTAATTTTATAATGTTATATGTATATCTAATGAATTAGTAACTCAACAACCAAAGCAGATATTAGAATTAGTTTTTAGGGGTTATGGAGTCAACAGTTCCTGATAGTATTAACGTACACCAACAATCTGCTGCAGAGGTTGAGGCTGCTGATTACGTTATATCATCGTCGTAATGAACCTTCGCTAATGTCTAGTCAATGCTCTGAACAAATAACTAATTGGTATTGCCAGATATTGCAAAACTGTTTTTTTGTAAAGTAAAATCCTTCATCATAATCCTTACCTAAAGTAAGCTTAAAATTCCTTACAACAACATATAAATAAACGTTGTAAGATGTTACCACTGTAGTTTTAAAAATTGGCTTTGAAAAATATTTCTACAACTGCAGATTATTAATTTGTTAGTATGACAACAAAGATAATTGTAATCGTACATTTTTAATAATATAGATAAGTCTTTCAAACCACTACAGCTCTTAAATTATCACAAACTAAAATATAATATATGTTTAACTGATGTACGTATTATGTTCTATTAAAAATATAAATTGTTTGGTTTATTTAAACATTTAACTTCCTTAATAAATAACAATTTGTAAATGTTATTTAACTTAATTTGTTTTCTTAATTAACATTAACTCATAATTGTTTTTATGTTTGATATCAAACAAATACACCACAGAGGTTTAAGTAAACTAAAATACCTCGTCGCAGCAAACCTGCATACTCAGCGAATTTCCAATGAATATATAACATAACACATTAAAACACTGAACAGGATTCATAAGAAATGTATTCACAAACAAGCGATATTTAAAATATTAATTATTCTCCATAAGAATAACATTGGGGATGAGTACGCAGGTTTGCTGCAACAAGGCACACAAAATAGTGGGTTTTTATGCAAATATCAATAGAACTCATCTTAGTGAAGTCACATACCAAGTTTCATCCATATACATTCATAAATAAGCGATATATAACATTTTAAGTATTTTCCATAAGAATAACATGGGGACCAAGTACCTAGGTTTGCTGCTACAGGAAACATTGGCGAAAAATTGTTTTTTTTGTGCAAACAACAATAAACCACAACCAGATCAAGCCATATACCAAATTTCGTCAGTTTATGTTCATAAATAAGCGAGATATACAATTTTTCTTTTTCTCCATAAGAATAACATTAGACAACGTACTGTGTTTAGCACTTTCAATATCTCGGTAACCAATTGACCTAGAGCAATGATCAAAATACCAAATTGTTTGTTTTTTAAGCTGAATTCAATGGTATAAATTAAAATTTGATTTAAATTAAAATTACATGTGAAAACCCCAAAAAACACATTTTTTGGGGTACAAAACCCCCCAAAAACCCCCCTTCGGATGGTGCGATTCATCTGGTTTTCGAACTCGTTCAAATAAATGGTACTTTACACATTTGTACCAAATTTCATTAAGATCGGACCTTTTTTACGAGAGTTATCGTGCTTACGGACACATATATATATATATATATATAAATATATATATATATATATATATATATATATATATATATACATATATACAAATTTGAACGAATGGTGTTTTTGGCATCTGGGGACCTCAAAATGAAAAGTTATCATGGTCTTAAGTCTTACCATGCGACCTACGGTAATAGCTTCTTCCCTATAGGGGAAATTCGCTAAAACTATTTCAAACTGATATTAGGCGCTGCTACATTTATTATTGTGGGTAGACCGGGAAAGCGCCAGTTATGCAAAGGTCAGCCTGGCATTAATCGGGAAAGCGCCAACGCCTCAGGTAGCCGGGTAGCTGGGTAATCAGGTGGAAGATGGAATGTAAACTAATAATGAACGCTACGGATTCTTACTCTCATTGGGCTCTAAACTCATCGGACCTTTGGCGGACCACAAACCGCCATGTTTTCATAGCAAGTTTAAAAATCGTGTCCGTCTCCTCACCCGAACATTTTCATCTTTCTCGACGCCCTGAAGGAGACCCAGATATATACCTGCATTGGAAGGAATACCGCTAAAACCAGAGGACCTTTGCAAAGAAGAAAAAAAACCTTGTGTATCAACAGTTCGTTGATAGGAAACTTTCGCAGCGAAAAGATAAATTTATATATTAAATTTCTTGAAATGCGTGTCTGTGAAGGTGGGCTGATTGCAAATACGCGTTTACAAGTCAAATATGGCTGTTTTAATATTATAGAAATAAATACTGGTTGTATATTTAACTGATTTGATTTTTTATTCCTGAATTAAATCAAAGTCTACATGCTGATTTTGCATGCAGGTAAATTTGCATTATAATAAAAAGTCAAATAAAAGTCAAGATAAACCCATGATTAAGAGAGGAAACTAAACTAAATCTATTGGTTTGAACTGTAAATAAATATTGTACACCATTATTTACCATTATTTTCTAGGACAGTTTCTCAGAAATATTTCTGACTAAGGGAAAGCCACACTGGCGCTTTGACAGTGCGTTTTGGGGGGGGGGGGGTAGATTTGGCAGTGACGCTTTGCCGGTGTGCTACCTGGGCCTAGTGGCGCTCCTGGTGGACCGATTATTGTATTTTTAAGTCCAGTAAATGAGCTGTATTCTAGTAATCGCTTTGAAGTCTCAAACCCTTCTGCAAACTGCAAACCCCTTCCACACCCTCTAGCGTTATACGACCCCGCCACCACCTTTTTGGAACCATTTCAGCAAATTTGATGTATTCGACATATCAATTCAATCCAGTTTGCTTAATTATTCCTATGACATTATCCAACATTTAAGTAACCCTTTACACTATTGAGCTGCTGCCAACAAGACATTATTGGGACCCTCTTTTTGGGAATGTTAAAGAAGAGAGTTTTGAGAATTGGGGTGATTAATAAACTAGTAAAAATAATAATTTCTTTGATACATAGTGACGGAAACAGTGAGATAGCATAATTGTTTGGTTATTTTAAGTTATTCAACCAATCCATAAGTTATAAAATACTAATAATGTTTTACTTTTCAAATTAAAAATTTCCAATAGTAAAGACATTTTACTAATGACCCGGGCAACATAGGTCATATTATAAGCACTAACATTGATTTTGCTATCAGTAAAGGTTTATGATTATAAACATGTTGTACCTTAAGTTTAATGCTAGGGAGAAGTATAAAAGTGTTTAAATTTGTCAAAAAAATAACTCAAATAATACAAGTTTAGAAAAATACAGAATTAACATATATAGTTAGATATTGAATGGCCAATACACGACAGATATTACCTGAATGTTTCAGTTGTGTTTGTTTGCTTGGAGTAGAAGTAAATGAGTTAGTCGAAGGAATTCACATCCTTGAAGCATCCCATCCTTTGCAAGTTTTCCAAAGAAAACTTTCTTTTACTCAAGTATAAATAGTTTAGAGATTAATGTGTCATTCACTGTCCTAAAATAATAATAATTAGATACCAAAATTATTCTGATGTGTTTCCTGGTTATGTTTTAGCGAATTTCCCCTATAGGGAAGAAGCTATTACCGTAGTCGGCATGGTTAGATCTAGGCCCGGGACCATGATAACTTTTCGTTTTGAGGTCCCCAGACCCCAAAAACACCATTCGTTCGAAACTGTATATATATATATATATATATATATATATATATGTGTTCGTGGGTGCAATAACTCTCGTAAAAAAGGTCCGATTTTTATGAAATTTGGTACAAACGTGTAAAGCAGCATTTATGACTTTAAGTTCGAAAACCAAACGGATCGACCTTTCCGAAGGGGTATTTTGGGGGGGGTTTTTTACCCCAAAAATGGGGTTTTTGAGTTTTTTACACACAATTTTTGAAAAAGTGAAATTTTATTTTTTCCCATTGGAATCAGCTTAAAAAGACGCACTATTTGATGTTTTAATCATTGCTCTACGACAATTGGTTACTGAGATATTGAAAGTGCTAAACACAGTACGTTGTCCAATGTTATTCTTATGGAGGATAAGAAAAATTGTATACCTCGCTTATTTATCAACTTATCGTGACGAAACTTGGTATATTGCTTCATTTCATTGTGGTCTATTGATATTTGCACAAAAAACTACTTTTTGGCTGATAGTTACCGTAGCAGCAAACCTGCATACTCAGCCCCATGTTATTCTTATGGAGAATAATTAACGTGTTATCTCCTTTAATTATGAACATAAATTAATAGAACTTGGTACAGTTCGCGCCACGGTGCTTGACGCCTGGGAAAGGCGAGAACCAACTCAAACTTCTCATAATTAAAAGTAGACAATAACGAAAATAACAAAAACCAATATTTTAACATTAAATTATTTAATTTTGGTTTCTGTTGACAAAAGTATTCTGTAACACTAACGGTACTAAGCCATATAGAGGCGAAAAGTCATTCCAGAGCATACGCTAACCAGGCGTCAAGCACTGTGCCCCGAACTGTATGTGACTTTACCTAGTTGAGTTATATTGATATTTGTATAAAAGCCCATTTTTAGTGTTCCTTATTTCAGCAAACCTGCATACTCAGCCGCCATGTTATTCTTATGGGGAATAATTAAAATGTCATACATTGTTTATTTATGAATGTATATTGATGAAACTTGGTATGTGGCTTTATGTGGTATTAAGATAAATTAATATGCATTGGAAATTCGCTGAGTATGCAGGTTTGCTGCTACGGGGGTATTTTATATAGTTACAATCAATAGTGTATTATAATAAAATTAGATCAAATCAAAGAGGTAGGGCTTGGATAATTATAAAAAAAAAATCCAAGTTAAATTGAATCAATAGAGTGTTAAAATATTAGCACACAACTGCATCGAGACATCGAGACTTCCTACTCCGCTTCGTATGGTTCTTCCTCGTAATAGACCAGTCCACTATCACTTGCCGGTTCCATTTTGTGATGATGGTCCACTGAGTTTGAGCGTTGCAAACTTGGCCAAGTTACCAGCAAGATCCTTCAGCCGTGAAGCGGCATCTAGCGTCAAGTCCGACAACTGTCGAGACTCGGCAACTTCGTAACAAGACATTCAGTGCTAAGACAATAAACCACAAAAGGCTATTGATACAAGAACTGTCTACTGTCTAGACAACACAAAGACTTGGATGCAAAATAAGGAAAGACTTAATAAAATTATATTTGTTCTTTTTTATCAATCAAATATTTTGTTAATGGGATATCGACTTTATATATAATTCACGTACTTTGACTATAATACCATTTAGGAATGTGTAAAGTTACATTGTACCAAATGTAAATTAAAATTAAACAAAATTACACTCCTGTCAATGTATCTCAGTTATTACCACAACTTGATTGTCCATGAGTAGTTTTCACATGCAGTTCTATTACAAAGTCGCTGATTATTATGAGGAACTAGGTGCTCTCATATTTTTTAACTAACGGCATATTTTTATAACTCATTACCCTAATTTTTTAGTTAATAAACAATAATACCCCCGTCGCAGCAAACCTGCGTACTCAGCAAATTTCCAATGCAAATGTATGGGTATCACTACTACCTAGAGCCACTTACCATGTTTCACAAAAATACATTAATTAATAAGTGATATATAGCATTTGATTTATTCTCTATAAGAATAACATTATAAATGAGTACGCAGGTTTGCTGCAACAAGGAAGATAAGATATGTGTTTTTTTGCAATTATCAATATAACTCAACCAGGTGAAGCTACATACCAAGTTTTATTAATTTAGGTTCATAACTAAGGGAGATATAAAACTTTACTTATTCTCCATATGAATAACATGGGGGCCGAGTATGCAGGTTTGCTGCTACCGGGAAAAATCAACTAAAAACTTTTTTTGTGCTATTATCAATATACCACAACTAGTTGAAGCCACATACCAAGTTTCATCAATATACATACATAAATAATCAAAATATAACATTCTATTTATTCTCCATAAGGATAACATTGGACAACGTACTGTGTTTAGCACTTTGAATATCACTGCAATGGTTGGACGTAAAACAACAAGTAAAACGCCAAGATGGTTGTTTTGTAGTGCTAAACTGATTTGTAGAAAGAAATGTGGTGTTTTTAGTGAAATTATCTGAGGAAAATCTAAAAACCGTATTCCCATAAGATTAACATGGGAAATTTTATGGACACATTTTTTGACTTTTCTCCACAACCACTAAACCTAGCTTAATGATTCAAAATACTAAATTGTTTGTTTTTTAAGCTTTACAAAATATAGTGTTTTTAAAATTTTAGGGTAAAAAGTTCAAAAAACTGATTTTTGAAAAATTTTAAACCCCCATAAAACCCCCTTCCCATAAACCGATCGATCTGGTTTTCGAACTTAAAGTCATAAATGCTACTCTCCACATTTGTGCCAAATTTCATCAAAATCGGGCGCTTCTTTCAAAAGTTATCGCGGTAACGGACACACACACACACACACACACACACACACACACACACACACACACACACACACACATATATATATATATATATATATATATATATATATATATATATATATATATATATATATATACATATATATAAATTTGAACGAATAGTGTTTTTGGCATCTGGGGACCTCAAAACAAAAAGTTATCATCGACTCGGGCTTAAGTCTTACCATGCCACCTACGGTAATAGCTTCTTCCCTATAGGGGAAATTCGCTAAAATCATAATTTTTCATTGACAGCTCAAAATCTGTTTTAACGTTGTTATACCCAGCCGCTAAGATATTTTTTGTCACGGACGTTCTCAGTTGTTTCTTAAACTATTTATATGGGTGTAGACGGATATTCAAGGTGACAGACATTATTAAAAAGGATAAAAAAATAATTTGAACAAATAAAAATACTTATTCCTATTGTAATTGTTAAAATCTTAAAGTGTTTTGGAACTGCATTAGAAGATCAAAGTTTAATAAAACTATAAAACCATAAAATATGGCTGTAAAATGCTTAGCATAACTAAACAGAAAAATCAGGTAGTTTAAAATTTAGAATAATCAAAGGAAGTTAATTAAGATAAGCTAGTCCCAATTATTCAAATTAATGCTAGTCAGAGAATATATTTCAAAAGACAATTCCAGGACTCCCAACTCCACCCAGACCGATTGTCTGAAACAATTACTGAATAGTTGCCTTCCTATAATAAACGATCGGTCAAGGGGTTTGGATATCATTCTCTGATGATAAGTTATCTCTATTTTACGAGTAACTATAAAATATAACAGTTATGGAATATACATAACTTAATTAATTGTATTAACTTTAATCACAATATCAACGAGTTGTTAAGGTAAGTTTTCATTAACAAACTTAGTATAATCATATACTTTAGTTTTCTTGGTATTTTACAAATCTAAATTTCTTTAAACTCGCAAATTCCCTTCTGACCGGTTGCAAGGAGATGTTTATTGGTTGACCATTAACACATAAATACTATTTTTCTCTATTAATAAACAAAAGCCATCATCAGTTATCGAAATAAATAACATTTTAAACTGTCAATTAAATATTGCTAGTGACTCGTACGGTTTTGTTCAATATTGTATATGTCTCTAAATGTTTGTAAGAAAGAAGGACTTCTAGGCATGTTAGACATGTATAAATGAAGGTAACTTTTCTTTTAATAAGCATTATATTTATCATTCTGTAATATGAATTTTCTTAATGACATCGCATGCTGCAAACCACGGTGATTGGATGTTGATTGGGTTGTTGTTTGATTGCGTCATCCACGTAACGAATCGCCGCTTGGTCTGAGAGTGGGATTGGAAAAAATATTTTTATTTAACTGTTTATAGTTACGTTTCGCAATGTATGAAAAATCGTATGTATGAAAATAAATCTCTAACGAGTTTGCACGCAGCACGCTGACGTGAGGGAAGTGAATTTCCACATAAAAACTTTTAAAACTCAAAATCAGTGTAAAAACATACATTTGTAAAATTTTTATTGAAATCTGAAAACATTGATTTTTTGGCTGTTCTGATACTCCTGGTTTCATTTACTTGCAAAGCTGGGGAATACAATTTTGCGCATTATAAGGTTAGGAGAAGGTCCAGACAGGCTTGAAAGTAGGCGTGAGGTTGCTGGAGATAATAAAAGTACTCTAACAAAGGAATAACAGGTTTTTCTAATGTAAAACCCCCATAAGACAACGTACTGTGTTTAGCCGATACACATTTTCTTTGAGAACTCGGTAAATATTTATGCTAGAATAACGAGAGAGGGCTTAAAAGTTTCGCCTTACTAATTCCCATCTTATTACATGCATTAATTTTACATCTGGGGCTTTTCTGACCCTTTTTTGGCCCAAAAACTTGAAATTTTAAAGATTAATCCCCAAAAAATGGGTTTAGAGTTTTCCGATTGTTTTGCTCAACGAACTTGTCCAACAGATTATAGAAAGGAACGTTCCTACCGAATTTGAAGTAAATCGGACAAAAAATGCGACCGCTAGAGTGCATACACACACACACACATATATATAACATTTTGAACGACCCCCCAAAACGTGTTCAGGGGGTCACGTTAGGAACTTCTATGGTGGTCCCGGGCTTAAGTTTCACCGTGCGGATCATGCTAATAGTTCACTTTCTAAAGGAAATTCACTAATAAATAACACAAGCTACGTATTCAGAGTGTTGAAAGGTGGAATACAAGACCCTAATGTAAAGGTCAAATACAAGTTTATTTAAATATCGCGCATAAGTAAAGCAAAAAAAAACGAGTTCGCACGCAGCACGCTGACGTGAGGGAAATGAATTTCCTCATGAAAACTTGTAAACTCAAAATCCGTATAAAACGTACATTTATTAAAATGTTTATTGAAATCTAAAAACATTAATTTTTGGCTGTTCTGATTTTTGCCTGGTTTCATTTACCTGCGATGCTGGGAATACGATTTTGCGCAATATAAGGTTAGGAGAAGGTCCAGTCAGGCTTGAAAGTAGGCGTGAGGTTGCTGGGTATGATAAAAGTACACCAACAAATGAAAAACAGGTTTTTATAATGTAAAACCCCCATAAGACAACGTACTGTGTTTGGTAGATACACGTTTTCCTTAATAACTCGGTAAATGTTAATGCAATAATGACGAAAGAGGGCTTAAAAGTTTCGCCTCACTAATTCCCAACTTTTTAAACGCATTAATTTTACATCCGGTGCTTTTCAGACCTTTTTTGGGCCCAAAAACTCAAAATTTGAATGATTAATCCCCAAAAAGGGGGTTTAGAGTTTTCCGATTGTTTGCTCAACAAACTTGTCCAACATATTATAGAAAGAAACGTCCCTACCTAATGTGAAGTAAATCGGACAAAACATGTGACCCCTAGATTGCGAACACATATATATATACAATTTTGAACGACCCCCCAAAACATGTTCAGGAGGTCACGTTAGGAACTTCTATGGTAGTACCGGGCTTAAGTTTCACCGTGCGGGTCATGCTAATAGTTCACTTTCCATTGGAAATTCACTAAAAAAATAAGATTGATAATAAACAAATATTAGATTTAACCATTTAATTATAACCCTGTGAAAACGCATTCTGTGCTTATCACGTAAGTTATGTTTAACATCAAACGTGCAGTTGTTTATTCTTACTCTTACAGAATTAGTTGTCTATCCAAAGCAGTCTGTTGCACAGTGGTCACAGGTTATTTCATACACAACATTTGGTACACAAAAGGTACATAACTGAAAGATTGAATATATTAAAAGAATTGTTAAAGTACTAATTAGTTTGGGATGTACAAGAGTATTTTGTACGTTACGAAGTCTTTGAAGTGCTAATCTTGGTATTGACAAAAAAGAGAATTTGTCAAAAGATTACTTTTTAGAATGTTGAAACCAATAATTTGTAATTTAGAATTCACATTTTGTAAACCGGGGAAATACTGGGTAATAAACGAAGGAATCTGAATTATGTTGTGTGGGTAATTTTCTTTAAACGGGTTTTGAGTTTTCGTTTTTATCAAACTTGTATGGCAACCCCCCTTTATGGAAACTGACGAGAATATATGTAACTTGCGTTAATAGTGTCGTCATTTTGTAGCTATTTTGCTCTTATTCTTACTCTTTGGAATGAAAGAGTAATATATTTTTTATATGAGGAATACCTAACATAAAAAAGCTTGTTTTATATATTTACCACCTTTTCTAATTATATGTTGATTTAATTGATCATATGTACAATTTTCTTAGTTTACTTACTTAATTTTTGTAATAATTCTATCCTAATTTTGTAAAAAATAAAGGCTATAAAGTCATAATTATAACTCATATTTAACTGGTGCAATAACGTAATATTCAATCATATTTGAAATAATTTCATGTTAACAGTGTCAAATGCAATGGTATACTAGAAGATTAGAGAACTAAAGAAAAAATACATAGTTATAATATTTCTTAGGGAAAGATATTCCTGGTAATTTAGTTTTATTTGTTAAGTAAAGTTTGATTGATTCTTTAGACGAAATGAATGTTAAATTTGTTGATACACATTTGTTATCTACTTACTGCATAGTATACTATTGATTTCTTGAAGGTTATTAGCATTGACTATATTTATAGTCAATGTTATTAGTTATCAAACTAACCCACTGAGGGCCATTAGTGTTTGGCTATGAAATGTAATAAGAAAGCGTTAACCATAATCTGTATATTGCATTACCTACGATCAGGACATAGCTCACCAACTGTAGCTGTTCCCGAGTAAAGTGCATAGTAAAGTTAGGGGCAGTAAATCGTGTGCCCGGTGCGGGTAATCTCACATTGGAGCTCAGTTAATGACCGCGGGTCTTAACGACCGACATATTAAACTGTGAGAAATATTGTGATGAAAAAAATAATGCCAGAAATATTTAGTTTTTTCTTTCTTTTTCTTTAAAGGTCGCGTAATTATTTTGTACACAAAAATGGACGATTAAGTCAATAACAACTTGTAGTTTCGAATTCCTAATTGTTATTTGAAATAAACAATTCGATTATAACTACAAATGATGTTCATTGATACAAGTATAGTAAGAAAAACTATAAATAAAATTAATGACTAGACGACTGTTAGTTGGCCGCTGTAGAGAAGTTAAGTCGCAGTAAACTCAGATTTGGATGATTAGCTGTTTCTTCCCTTACTTTAATTATAATTGAGGGAAATTAGCGAGGTAACCCCTATTAAAATAATAGTGGATTAACAAAGCTAATTTGATCGATGTCAAGTGCAAAGCAGATGATCAAATCCTTCCACGAGGAAACGAGGAAGTCTTCTCAGTGCTTGCCATGCACAGGGGCAACAATGACTCATTGCAGTCCAATTGGACAAAACACATTATTGACCTGGCTCTTCGATTTAGAGAAACTATTCATTTCCGTTTAAGTATAAATAACTGTTATATAATAATAAATTAAAACTCTGATCAACTTATTCGACGTTGAACCCAAGTTGACCTTTGCCAGTAGCTTGTAACACACGATAGTTGTTGATTAAGGGCATCCAGTTATCGGAAATGGAATGAATAATAATTTGGCATCCTAATTGCATCAGAGACCAACTTCATTAGTGATAGTGTCGATTAATTAAACATTTAGTAACATTTTAATAAATGTCAACGATACAAATGTAGAGTCTGTTCACTATACATGAACAATCATAATGTTTCAAAATACTTTGATGGTTAGAATGATATTTTTTTAATTGCCCAGTGTTGAGTTGTAAACATAATTAAATGAGAAATTGGTCCACTGCAAGGATAAATTTAGGACCGAAAAGTACTCTCCACCACTTAATTTTTTTATAATAATTTAACTGTAATAATGAACTTTAATAAAAAACAATAAATATTGAAAAGCTAAACAAATACCTTTAAACAATTAAAAATGTGATTATTAAGAATTTTTTTTACACACACGCAAATATTTTTTGGTTAACGCATTCAAAAATGTTGTTTAATTACCGAATGTAACCTGTAAAAAATGCCACATAGATAAAATAATAAACATATAAACATCAGATCCCCCCCCCCAAAAAAAAAAAGAACAAGGCCTTTGTTATCAAAGATAGTATGTTTAGTATAAATAGTTAATATAAACTAAGTTTACATATAACTTAAAAATAAATCTGCTTATACAGGGTGTCCCACGTAAGGCTCTCAAACCGATTGTAGCGAACCACTTGACCTAGAAGGGTGCAATGAAATTGTTTCCCACTAAATCAACCCCAATGAGTAACGTAAAAATAATTTTATCTAGTTTAAAATACAGGGTGTACCAAAAACTGAGGGTCTTACTCGTATCGAACTCAACTATACCCTGATATGCTACATGCCAGTATTTAAGATATAGTAAAAATAACAAAAAAATACTTTTTTTAAAATGTTTACATGCCGAAAATTAAAAAAAGTCAAACAGTAACGTATATAAAAAGTATATTATTTTAAAGGTCTTAGAAATCCTAACAACTTTCTAATCTACATCAACCTCGTATCTCTTTTTTTTAGCAATCAACTAAAATCTTCATTTCCCCTTATAAAATACATGTTTTTTTTACATAACACTTCCAAATACTCTGAGGCCTCTTTTATAAATGAGTTATGTAGAAATAACATGTATTTTATAAGGGGAAATGAAGATTTTTGTTGATTGCTAAAAAACAAAAAGAGATACGAGGTTGATGTAAATTAGAAAGTTGTTAGGATTTCTAAGACCTTTAAAAAGATATACTTTTTATATACTTTACTATTTGACTTTTTTAAATTTTGGGCATGTAAAAATTTTCAAAAAAAGTATTTTTGTTATCTTTTACTATGTTTTAAATACTGGCATGTAGCATAACAGAGTGAAGCTGAGTTCAATACGAGTAAGAAATTTGAATCAGAATAAAAATATGTCTTGTGGTTTAGCAGATACAGGGCATTCCGTAAATGTTAATATTTTTGCAAAAATGGCCGCCATTTTGAAACGAATAGAGATAAGTGAGTTCTGTTTTCACCAAAATGTTTGTTTGTCAAAGGGCTTTAAAATGAAGGATAACATGATGTATGTTTACATTTGAAAATTCCGAGATTCGAACTAGTGACCCTCAGTTTTTGGTACACCCTGTATTTTAAACGAGTTAAAATTATTTGTACTACGTTACTCCTTGGGGCAGTGGCGTAACTGCCGCGCCCGCAGAGCCCACGGTGGGGGGGGGGGGCACGGGCCTGAGGGGCCCGCAAACCGAAGTGACGGGGCCCGTGGGCCGAGGTAAAAGCTGTGGTGGGCCCGTAAAATGGGATGAAATTATTATATTTAATTTTCAAAATCAATAATTTTATTCAAACTATAAGAATTGTTTTATTTTTAGCCTAGTAGATATTTCTTTCGTTGTGATTAGTTTTTAATAAATGACACACTTTAAAACTGCAATAAGGTTTATTATTTTAATTTTCCTCAATTATAATTACTTTAAAATTAAAATTTAAAATGAGCTATTTAACAAATATTTCCTAATTTTGCACAGCAATTTTAAAACTGTTGTTAGTAGTGTCAGTAAAGTTTTTGAAGGTGAATCAGCATTAGGATAGTGATAAATGATAAATTGGGTGCTCATGATAAGATCCTTTTCAAACCCTCAAGGAAACCAAAACCGTTAACGATTTAGCGGTCATTTCACTCCAAACTGAATATAAATCCACTCCAAATACCTTTACCTTTTCCACATTTGGACAGGAACAGAACGAATTGCTGAACTTGGATCTGGACGTCTGGCTTCACATTTTGAATCGAAACTTGTCGGCTTAATTTTTAGGTGTTTTATGCTACATTGACGTGATGAAACTATTAAAAACTTGATAGCTACACTAAATTAGAACCTTTTGGGCGTTAATAAATCACTAAAACTATACAATGCTGCAGGCTGGAACTGACTGAAGTTAAGTATTTGGAGGTTAGGAAACTTCTGGGTCATGCAACCTTATCCCAGAATCTAGGATAATGGATAGGGATAGGGTGAAACTGAACGATTATGATAAATGGGGGGGTGGGGGCCGAAAAATAATTTTGCGGGGGGCCCAAAAAATCAGTTACGCCACTGCCTTGGGGTTGATTTAGTGGGAAATAATTTTATTTAATTCTTCTAGGTCAAGTGGTTCGTCTGCAATCGGTTTGAGACACCTTACGTGAGACACCCTGTATTAAAATATGATAAATTGATAACAACAAAAAGTCTTGACACAACTGTATCTTAAAACCTTTAGTTTTACAGAATCAGAGACGTTTTAACTGGGACTGAGTCACATTTTATAACAAAATCTTCACATGTAATGAAGGGAGTATCAATAGCATACAACTGATTCACTTTTTAGAGTTATTTTAATAGTATTTTTTCAATAGTTCAAACGACCAAAGAGGTTTTTATCAAATCAAATTACGAAACGTATTTAATTAAAGCTTACAATGTTTTAATTTGTGAAATTTTAAATAGATTGCAAAGCCGCCGCCAAGCAACATAGTAATGTCCTCATCGCTTTAGTTTTGTTTTAGAATAATTTATTAAAATTTTGTAGCGCATCAATATTTTTCTTCAACAAAATGTATGAATGAGGCCACTACTGTGTAATATCAATAAATACAAATATTTGTATTTGTATTTTATTTGTGTTCGTAGTAAGTAAGGCATTTCAAGTCTTCATGAAAATTATATATTATATATATATAAAATAACAATATTAATACTATTTTTTCGATTTAAAAAGTGAATTAGACAATTTGCTCCTCACATTATTTCCTCCAAAAGTAGTAGTGCTGTTATGTTAGGGGCAGTAAATCGTGTGCCCGGTGCGGGTAATCTCGCATTGGAGCTCAGTTAATGACCGCGGGTCTTAACGACCGACATATTAAACTGTGTGAAATATTGTGTTGCTCCACAAAGAAACAAAGAGACTTTTTACTAACAATGGTTTAATGTTATTTACATTACGCTTTAAAAACCCATTATGCACAATCTGCTAATGCTAGTTGCTTTCCAGTGGCACAGTTATTCCCGCGAGCAGGAGAGAAGACAGTTGAGGGCGTGGTTTTCAAGGTTATCAACCAGGAACTGCCAATAGTAGACATGCTGCATTGCCAAAATGCACACCATTGATATATTGTCTATAACAAAATGGCATCGGTGACAGCGTGGTGCCTTATTGGCTGGAGCCCAACTGTCATATTTCCTGTTCCCTATAATAGTCGTGTACATAGAACTAGAACAAGTGATTGTACATCACTATGTATGCCTGTACTACTTGTACATCACAACAAAACTCGCGTTATATAAACATAGAACCTAATACAAACACAATAGAACACGGCTCCCAGCCTGAGGTCAATAGTCAGTAGTCAATAGTCAATAGTTTATTCAATAAATACCCCCCGTCGCAGCAAACCTGCGTACTCAGCGAATTTCCAATGCATTGATATGTTTCTCACTAGTACATAAAGCCACTCACCAATTTTGACAAAAATACATTCATAAATAAGTTATTTATTACATTTTATTTATTCCCCATAAGAATAACATTAGGACTGAGTACGCAGGTTTGCTGCAACGAGGAAGATAAGAAATGATTTTTTATGCAATTATCAATATAACTGAACCAGGTGAAGCTACTTACCATGTTTTATTAATTTATGTTCATAATTAAGGGAGATATAAAACTTTACTTATTCTCCATAAGAATAACATCAGGGCTGAGTATGCAGGTTAGCTGCTACGGGGACAATCAACAAAACATTTATTTTTTGTGCAATTATCAATATACCAGTACAACATGAAGCCACATACCAAATTTCATCAATATACATTAATAAATAATCAAGATATCCAATTTTATTTATTCTCCATAAGGATAACATTGGACAACGTACTGTGTTTAGCACTTTGAATATCTCTGCAACGGTTTGACGTAGAATCACAATTTAAACACCAAAATGATTGTTTTGTGGAGCTGAAGTGATTGGTAAAAGAAAATGTGAAGTTTAAAGTAAAATTAACTGAGGAAAAGACAAAAACCTTTTTCCCATAAGATTAACATGGGAGATTTTATGAGCATGTTTTTTGGATTTTTTCCGAAACCACTTAACCTAGGTTAATAATTCAAAATACCATATTATTTGTTTTTTTAAGCTCTATAACATGGTCTAAACCAAAATTAAGTGTTTTAAAAATTTTAGGGTAAAAAATTCAAAAAACTGATTTTTGGAAAATTTAAAACCCCTATAAACCCCCCTTCCCATGGTCCGATTTTTCTGGTTTTCGAACTTAAAGTCATAAATGTCAGTTTACACATTTGAGCCAAATTTCATCGAAATCGGACGTTTTTTACTCAAGTTATCGCATTCACGGACACACATATATATATATATATATATATATATATATATATATATATATATATATATATAGATATATATATATACATATATATAAATTTGAACGAATAGTGTTTTGGACATCTGGGGACATCATAACAAAAAGTTATCATGGTCTCGGGCTTAAGTCTTACCATGAGACCTACGGTAATAGCTTCTTCCCTATAGGGGAAATTCGCTAAAATTAATAAATATCTTTATTCATTTGTATGCACATAAATGGTACAAATAACAGCGTCTTATAAAATAATTACGTAAACATAAAACTATTCAAGGGAGGTAGAAAATTCTTCAATTGAGTACCCAGCTCTGTTTATCAGATACTCTTTAAGAATTTGTTTAAACCTGATTGAATTGGTTACTTTTAGCGAATTTCCCCAATAGGGAAGAAGCTATTACCGTAGGTCTCATGGTAAGATTTAAGCCCGAGACCATGACAAATTTTTTTTAAGTGCCCAGACGACTAAAACACTATTTGTTCAAATTTATATATATGTGTGTATATATATATATATATATATATATATATATGTGTCCGTGAATGCGATAACTTAAGTAAAAAACGTCCGATTTCGATGAAATTTGGCTCAAATGTGTAAAGTGACATTTATGACTTTAAGTTCGAAAACCAGAAAAATCGGGCCATGGCAAGGGGGGTTTATGGGGGTTTTAAATTTTCCAAAAATTGTTTTTTTGCATTTTTTACCCTAACATTTTTAAAACACTTAATTTTGGTTTAGACCATGTTATAGAGCTTAAAAAAACAAATAATATGGTATTTTGAATTATTAAGCTAGGTTAAGTGGTTGCGGAGAAAATCCAAAAAAAACCTGCTCATAAAATCTCCTATGTTAATCTTATGGGAAAAAGGTTTTTGGATTTTCCTAAGTTAATTTTAATGTAAAATTCACATTTGCTTTTACCAATCAACTCAGCTCTACAAAACAATCATTTTGGTGTTTAAATTGTGATTCTACGTCCAACCGTTGCAGAGATATTCAAAGTGCTAAACACAGTACGTTGTCCAATGTTATCCTTATGGAGAATAAATAAAATTTGATATCTCCATTATTAATGAATGTATATTGATGAAACTTGGCACGTGGGGTCACGTAGAACTGGTATATTGATATTTGCACAACAAATTTATTTTTTGTTAATTATCCCCGTAGCAGCGAACCTGCGTACTCAGCCCCCATGTTATTCTTATGGAGAATAAGTAAAATGTAATGACTCCCTTAATTATAAACATAAATTAATAAAACTTGGTATGTGGCTTCACCTTGTTGAGTTATATTGATATTTGCATAAAACCCCATTTTTTTAGTTCCTTGTTGCAGCAAACCTGCTTACTCATTACCAATGCTATTCTTATGGAGAATAATTAAACTTGTATATATCGCTTATATATGAATATATTTTTATGAAACTTGGTATGCGGCTTTATATGGTATTAAGACATATATTATGCATTGGAAATTCGCTGAGTACGCAGGTTTGCTGCAAGGGGGTATTTTATTATTTCAGGAATATATTTTAGAAATTTATAACCTGCATAGGTAGGTTTTTTCTCAAAACCCTTCAGCCGATGAGGCTGAATAATTTCATTCCTTTTCCTAGTGTTATAAGAGAGAGTGGGTGCCTTAAAGTTTATTTTTGTCATTTGTGTTTTTTTATGAGAATGCAATCAAATATATACTGACCATAAACACTAAAAATGTTTTAAGTTTTTAAAATGTTCCTTGGCTGATTAATCGTGCTTTAACTTAAGCATAATTATAATAGCTCTTTTTTGCTGCGTCAAAATACTATCCATCAGGGGCGGATCCAGAGAGTCACATTGGGGGGGGGGGGGAATGCTGGGGGTTTGGAGCGGGGGTATGGAATACCCCTCAGGGGTGGGGGGTCCCGGAGACCTCCCCCGGAAATTTGTTAAAAATTCCACATCAATAATTTTATCGGCCGTAAAAAATAGCCGAACACGTTTTATTGACCAAAATGCGTGTTACCAGCCTAAAAAGACGACTGTATTGAATTCATGGACCAAAATCAGCAATTTGACCTGTTTTCGGGTAAAAAATATGACCGCATTTCATGATTGCCGTAACTTTTAGACCGAAAACGACAAGTGAACGTAGTTTATTGGCCAAAAAATCACAAAAGCTTTACCCAAACCGCAATTTAAAGGCCAACACGCCAGCAAAAGTATCAAAGTACATGCGGAACGCATTTTATCGGGCAAAATCAGTGATTTGGCCGTGTTTTATCGGTAAAAACAAAAATGTTGGCGTAGCTTTGTGGTCAAAAACACCAAAATTACTGAATTTTGTTTAGGTATAATGGACTGTACCGCGTTTTATTGGCCTGAAGTGGCAAGCGAGCTGCATATTATCCCCGTAAATAGCAATATAACCTCGTTTTGGCGTCCGAAAAAGGCAATTGACCGACAACCCACACTGCGATTTGTAGGGTAAAAACATCAACCACAATAAAATTAAGGGCTGCATTTTACCCGCCGAAGAAAACTGCCAGACTGCGTTTTACAGAAACAAATTACTGACAAAAAAAATTTTATAAAACAAAATAGGCAACTTCACAGCATTTTATTTGCCAAAAACAACCGTTCCTCGCATTTTAAGGTCCGAAATCGACAGCTGCAACGTGTTTGTTGACCGAAAATGAGTACCGTACCTCAATATATGCCAAAAATCACAATATAACCGTATTAATCATAAAAATTGGCAATCGGACCAATTTTCCTAGCGAAAAATAAAGCCGGATCCCGTTGTATAGGCCCGAACGACAACCGGAACGTATTTTTACGAATACAATCGGCGATTCGACCCCGTCCTATCGCTAATGAACGCCAATTTTTCCGCATCGGATGGGTCAAAAACAGGAATTTAGTTGCATTTAATGGCCCAAAAATGACGATCGACAACATTTATTATTGGCTGAAAATGACAACCAAAACGTGTTTTTTTGACTGGAAATGACAACCGAGCCGCATGAGCGAGAACGGCCGAAAAAGGCGTTTAAAGCTAAATTAACGAACTTTCGCCGAAATCCCTGTATACTTCCGATTCTGTATATCCGATTTTCCTATAATTTCTGGTCTGTGGACACCCTATAGTAGTGCATATTACAGGCACTACTATAAGTCTGACTGACGGCGCATAAATCAGATGACAAGTCGTGATCTCGCTGCCGGGCAGACGCTGGTGCGGGGGTCTGCGAGCAACTCCAACCTTTTGCTTTGGGGGGGGGGAATTTCCGCGTCTGCTATCCATATTTATGTTTTTTGTAGAACCACACAGGGGTGTGCAATAGGAAATGTGAGAGTGCACATGGGAAAAATAAATATTGTTTAACGTTTTTAAATCACAGTAATAAGACATTTTTGATAAAGCGTAAATTCTAGAGTTAATTCTAATTAAAATGTTGTGTACATGATCATCCCAATTCAGATGCTGATTTATTGTCAAACCTAAGAAGTTTGTACTATTTTACTTTTCAATACCATGTGAGTCATAAAATTATTGTTGGTTCCCTTATTATTCTATTTCGTGCTGTCTTAAAAGTTAAAAATTTAGTTTTGTGTGAATTCAAAAGTAAATTGTGGTTATGTAAATAATTTACAATATTTTCCAATTCGACAAGAGTGTAAATTTCGGTTTCTTTGGTAGACTTTGATGACACTAACAAATTAGAATCATCAGCATAAAGTCAAAGTTCACTATTTAACTTGTTGATTAATTAATTATCTATACCTTTCAGGTATCATAGAAAGAGCAAAGGTCCCAAAATCTACTCTTGAGGTACTCCAAACCTGAGTAGCTTATAATCAGGCAATCTTATTTTATTTTTCACCGACTTCCGAGTTCAGAAGTATCTTTTGAATATTTCCAAACTAGTTAAAACAGGCATAAATAATACCATTACATAAAAAAAAACGATAAAACAAATGTTACAAGTAACCGACCAATATCTGTGCTGCCTCCCATATCCAAGGTATATGAAAAAGCAGCATATTTGCAACTATCAGAATTTTTGGTGACATTTAATTTATTGGACGATAATCAGCATGGCTTTAGGCATGGCAGATCAGTCGTGAGTGCTGCTGTATCTTTTATTGAATCTTTAATTGAGTCAGTAGATAAAGGAAATCACACAACTGGTATATTTATGGATCTGTCAAAAGCTTTTGACAGTATTGACCATTCTAAACTAATTGAAAAACTCAAAATCCTTAGAGTAAGTGAAAGAGCTCTGAATTGGTTCAGTTCTTATCTCACCAACAGATCTCAATGTGTGGAAATTTCCCACTTATCAAAATACAGCCAAATTATCAAAAGATTGTCTGATTATAAGCTACTCAGGTTTGGAGTACCTCAAGAGTAGATTTTGGGACCTTTGCTCTTTCTATGATACCTGAAAGGTATAGATAATGCATTAATCAACAAGTTAAATAGTGAACTCTGACTTTATGCTGATGATTCTAATTTGTTAGCGTCATCAAAGTCTACCAAAGAAACCGAAATTTACACTTTTGTCGAATTGGAAAATATTGGAAATTATTTACATAACCACAATTTACTTTTGAATTCACACAAAACTAAATTTTTAACTTTTAAGACAGCACAAAATAGAATAATAAGGAAACCAACAATAATGTTATGACTCACATGGTATTGAAAAGGAAAATAGTAAAAACTTCTTAGGTTTGGCAATAGATCAGCATCTGAATTGGGATGATCATGTACACAACATTTTAATTAGAATTATCTCTGGAATTTACGCTTTGTCAAAAATGTCTTATTACTGTGATTTAAAAACGTTAAAAAATATTTATTTTACCCACGTGAACTCTCACATTTCCTATGGCATACCCCTGTATGGTTCTAAAAAAAATATGGATAACAGGCGCGGATCCACGGGGGGGAATGGGGGAAATTCCCCCCCCCAAGGCAAAAGGTTGGAGTTGCTCGCGGACCCCCGCACCAGCGCTACGTCTGCCCGGCAGCGAGATTACGACTTGTCATCTGATTTATGCGTCGTCAGTCAGACTTATATGCCTGTAATATCAACTACTATAGGGTGTAAAGGTCTTTGGATAATTTTCTTCCCGACTTCAGGGCTCCACCCCACTGGCTTCTTCTACCACTTCCCGACGTCCAATTTGGACGAGTGATGGTTCTTTGGTTTTGTTTTACAAAGCCGCTTGTCTTGAATGATGCCTCGACTTTGGATATGTCCCCCCCCACTAACCTTAGGGCTCCGCCCCCCTGTAAAGGTTTTTATGTTATTCTTTCCGTTTATTTTTGGGATTTTCAGCCAATTGTCACTGATCAATAACATTTGGGTAGGTTTTTTATAACGCCGACCTTCGGGCTCCACCCCAGTGGCTAAACATTGCTACGTTATTCTTATGGAAAATAGAGTACTCCAGGTTATTGCGAATAAGGCCCTTTAATTCTGCTCCCGCATCATACATCATACCAGGTTGTCGGGCGACTAAAAGACTTCGGATACTTTTTGCCCGACCTCAGGGCTCCACCCCATTGGCTCCATCTAACACTTCCAGGCCTCCGATTTGGACATGTGATGGTCATTTGGATTTGTAAAAAAAGTATCTCTTGAATGAAGCCCCAACTTTGGAACGTACCTCACTGCAACCATAGGGCTACACCCCATTGGCCTTAAAAAAGTGGTTACGGTACGTTATGGTGAAAATATTGTTTTTGGAGCAACGAAAGGCGCTCGGTCTAGGTACTGTTGGTAAATATGTATACTGTATTTTTATATTTTAGTTATAAATGCAGTGAAAGTAGTTAGCTTAATTTTTATTACAAATTTTAACCCGATGAACAAGCCTTTGAACAGTTAATAACATTTAACTGCAGTTAAAAAAAGTCTTGAAGTGTCACCAAAATGGGTTTGATTCAACATCCAAAACTAAACTAACAACAACGTTTGAACTAAACCCTTTTGGGCTTTTGGGCGTTTAGGCGTAAAATTTCTTTCGTAAAAATTCAATTTTTGAATTTAGACACGTTCTAATGAATATTTTAATATGCATTGTTGGGGCTTTGTAATATTACAATGACATCTTTAAATTTTGCACGGCGGATTCCCATTTTCTTACATGCAATTCAAAATTAGCTATTTAAATATAAATTGTTAAGCCTTTAAATTTATTTTATAACTAGTGAACAATACTTCTTTAGTATATTCAAGCCCGTAATTTTTGTCGGGCTAATAACAGCTAGTATTAAAAAAAATAATTTCCAAAATCAAGCCATAAAACTAACTTTGGTGTTTATGGATTTGTTTTAAACTCAAATATGTTATTGTCCTAGGCTAGTGTGTATGTAAACACCACTTAAATATTACGGCCAAATAAAAAAAAAAAAATGAAAAAATACTGTAGTGTTAAAAGTCAACTTGTGTATTTACAATCCGATTTCTATGATATTCAGATAATTTATGTTATAGCCCTCGATTATTATATGTATAATTACTATATATTATTTCAAAATCTAATACTTTCTATAATTTGTATATATATTTATATATAATTCTGTAAGCGAGATTTTTAATTCAAAATTGTGGGAGTTTGGCAAAACGCAGGATGATGGGAGATGGCTCAAATTAAAGGTCTCGATCCCAGGGACTCGGGAAAAATAGCAGTATTTCTAAAAATTTACCAGCAAACGGGAAATAACGTAAAACATCCCTCTTAAGAAAAGCATAGGAAATTAAAAACGTATGCTTTGTTTATATTAAAACATGTGATTAAGTATCTACTTTATTTACGAACTGACATTTAAAAAAAATTAAATTACCGTAGATAGAGTATTGAAGAAAGGTTAGGGGCTGTGGCCGCTTAAAGCCACTAGTATATACTAACCATAAAATACTAACTTTGGTGTTTATGGTCCAATTTGTCTGCAATGTGAAAATGTTATACACGATTTACTGTCCCTAACACTGTGCACTTGACTCGGGAACAACTACAGTTGGTGAGCTATGCCCTGATCGTAGTAATGCAATATACAGATTATGGTTAACGATTTCTTATTACATTTCATAGCCAAACGCTAATGGCCCTCAGTGGGTTAGTTTGATAACTAATAACCTTCAAGAAATCAATAGTATACTATGCAGTAAGTATATAACAAATGTATCAACAAATATAACATTCCTTTCGTCTAAGGAATCAGTCAAACTTTAATTAACAAATAAAACTAAATTATCAGGAATAGCTTTCCCTAAGAAATATTCTAACTATGTACTTTTACTTTTAGTTCTCTAAATTTTCTAGTATACAGTAATATCTTTAGTCTGTTTCAAAATGACTGTTTTTGTCAGATCACATGTTTAATACGGATGCTTGATTGTCACTATTTGTTTACTCTTTACTTTTATATTTTTATAGTTTACTGTGTTTGAATATGGGTTATGATGGTGTGGAATTTTACAATAAAGTTGATTTTCTAGTTATTGTGTCTTATATCTTACATGTGGCGCTGCGGACAGGATGCCACGAAAAAGGAAAACTTACACTGATACAGGAATGACAAGTCCAATACAACAATTTGTACATTGAACAGTTTAAACCCGCTTGATTCTCACGAAAGTTGTAATATAGATTAAGCTAACATTGCCCAATAGAAGACATTTGGAATATGTTGCCACATAACCCTGGGCAAATGACTGAAATACCTCAAATTAAGGGTTTAGATCAAAATTTCCAAAAAAATATTACAAAAATAATACATACATAGGCCACAGATATTTTGTATAATCCAAATATAAACCACTCGAACCCTCCCACTGGCTACGTGGCCTCACACCAAATGAGCAGGGGTTGTGGAGAGGGACCTTCCCTATCTTCACTGCCAAGCAGCTTTCGAGTAGACCAAAATCGTCACCGCGTCTCGGCCAAGATTGTCCAAGGGAAGGAGAAATTGGTCCAAAGAAAAATAGAAATTCTTGCTTGACAATAGCCATCTTATCTATGGAACTAGGTTTTCTCAGGTACTACGGGGGAAATTGGCGAAGTAGATTAGAGACGTAGTAGTCTTTCTCAGACGAGAGGGTTGATAATGGAAGTACCGCATGGGGTCAACCAGATGGGCCGTGCCCAAAACCCCCTTGACATCGATGCCTCAATTACATGAAAGGGAGCGCAGTCGACAACTCACATGGAATCTCAGGAAAGCCTAAAATCTTGCAGAGAAGGACGTTACGGTGGTTGCAAATCGCATTTTTGGTAGATTGGGCCTGAGACACTGAATGTCGGAGCGGAGTCTTTGGAGAGGGAGCCAGGGGGAGGAGTTTGTAGTGTAAAACAAGACCTGCAAAATGTGTCACAACATGCTTAGCAACATGAACTGTAACTTGCTGCATAACATGTCCCGCAACAGGTCCTGGATAGTATCCCGAAAAAAGCTCCATAACTGGACTCAAAACATGCCTTTTTAAATACAACGCAACATGTCCAGAAACATGACCAAAACATGCTCTGCAAAACGTACACCACACACGCTAGGTACCTTTCATTGAAACATGAGCCACAACGTGCCTCACAACATGTTCCACAATGTGCCTTAGAACCGAACCGGTCCCAAAATATGTCCCGCAACATATCCCGAATGTTTGATCGTCATTTCTAGAGGTTGAATCTGCATCAGATGTTCGCCACGATGATGACTAGGCAAGAAGTATTGTTTGACTGACGGGTGTTTAAATAGAAGAGGAGGGCACGAGGGTAGCTGTGGAGGCGCCCTCAGAGGTTGGTGCGTTTCCTGGAGGATTGACCCAAGAGCAGACTGGCTTGGGAAAGAAGTCAACGAAGAGCTTTCTTTACTGCTACATTCTAAGTGGTCCACCGCTCCGTCCCATAATAAAGGATGAAATAATGGCTTCGTCACTAATGTCATGGTAGCCTTAAACAACTCTAAGAGTTGAGCGTGCAAACTGGGAAGGGCAGCTGAACCGGGAGAGGACCTGGGGAGGAAGTTTTTTTAAAAAGAGGTTATTTGCTTCGATTAAAATAATCTGTAAGAAGGCTCCTGGATGGTTGGCGAAACTAGTTAAGTGTAATCAGTTGGGCACCTTCTCCTGGTTAATGACCTTGGCCTTCCAAAAGAGATTCACTGAGTTTTGGGACCAGGATCATTCGGAATTGGAGCTAGAGGGAGTCGAAGTTTTTGAAGTGTAGCTACCAATCCGGTCACTGTAGGTGACATTAGAAGCTGTATGAGTAAGATGAAGCCGAGGGGTTCACCGGGGGCAGATGGGGTGAGGAAGGAGGGGTTGGTGAAGCTCAAAGGTAATACGCACATGATGACAGGGATAATCAACCTTGTCATTTCCACAGGCCACTATCCCAGAACTTGGGAACAAAGCACCCCTATAGTCCCCAAAGAGGGGAAAGACTGAAGCCTGCCGGTTGCCACCCGATCACGGTGGGCATCATCCTGGGGAGAGTTTTCAGTGGTGTCCTTGAGAGCAAGATAAGACAGATCGTCGAGCTCAATGTCCACACAAGAGGTGCTGTAGCTGGGAATGGGTACTTTGGCAACACCCAGTACCTCAATTAACTGGATAAGGCTGGGGTAAAGATCAAGTCTTCCTTCGGTAGTTCTCAATATCAACGAGGCTTTCGATGCGGCCATAGCACTATTATTGAGTCCTCAGATTTTGGTCTTTGATCATTGATCAACACGGTCATGAAGAACATGTACACGGGGGCTTAACACTCTTTAAAGTATTACGGGGGCTTTAACATGAGGCTCAGGAAGGGTGTCAAGAAGTTAGATCCACTCTCACCGCTTATGTTAAACATGGTATTAGACCCCTCTCATTCGTGAACTCGAAATAAATGGAAATAGAATGGCACTCGGAGGCATGTGTGTCCTGACGTTAGCTTATTTTCACAAGCAACAACGAAAGGGGTCTTCAAAGTCTGTTGGCTCCCGTTCCGCGTTCCTGGACAACCTTGACTTGAAGCTTTCTATGGGCAAGTGCTTCGTCTTTGGCATTGAGAGAGGAAGGGTAGGAGCTGGATTCCAAAGGTGGCCTCGGCCAGTGCCCAGGGAGATGAGATCAGAAACATACCACCAACCGAAGACTTTAGCTATCTGAGTGCTCACTTCAGCGTCATCGACAACTGCAGCAGCGCCAGGAGAATAATCTAGTCGGCAGAGAGGTTTATCAGGCTTAGGCTCAAGCCGAAGCAAAAGCTTGATTTTCTGTGTCGGTTCATCATTCCTGATAATCTGTATATGTTGATCAGTGATCCACTGGGTGATGGGAGACGCAACGAGCTCAACCTCCGGATGATCGTCAAGAATTTTTCACCTACCTGTGACTGCTCTAATAGGGCCGGGGGCCTAGGTGTTCATGTACTCGTCGACCTTGACAATGCTGCGAGCTTGAAGGGCTTTGTAGTTCTGCTCCAGTCTGATGACCCGCTTGCTTAAGGATAGTTTAAGGGAACTACAGAAGCTGCTGCTGCCAGGATTACTGAGGGTATTGTACTCTTGAGGCGTGCTCTAAAGGGCAAATGTTATTTTACTATAGGTATTGTTTTGTTTACTGTTATCATACAAAATTTAAAATATTTCAAAGTAATTTTTGGTCAAAGTACAAGCAAATGATAACAAAAATTTGACCCTTCACCTTCATGCCACGGACACAAATATTTAATATGACATTGTCCCATCAGTGGGGATGTTAGCGGATCTTCGCTTCTTTTTTGATTCCTTGTGTTAAGAAACGGAGGTCCGAGACTTTTGGGGTTTTGAGTAATGGTATTTTTTTCCTCACCGTTGCCCCACTTTGATTGGGACCATTAGAGGCCGGACTCACGACACCATTCGCACAATACACCAGCGATTATATTTCGTAGATGAAAACATTGATAAACTATTGGATCATAGGAATCATTTTTATGAAAGAAAACCCAAACTTTTAGGAGACATAAACAATTAATCTGGACAATATTTAGTGTCAATAACATTTTAACTATTTTAATTAACTATTTTAAATTATAAATTTGTCTAGGTTGCTTGTTTGTGTTCTCGTGGGTTTTATTTCATAAAAATAATATCCAAGATCCACCAATTCGTTTAATTTTGTGCCATCTACGTTTTAATTCACAGGAAATGAAATTGTTGGTGGATTGCTGCAAATGATGTCGTGGGTTCGGCCTCTGATGGTCCCCATCGAAGTGGGGGCAACGGTGGAGCCAAAAATACCTTTATACGATTCCCCAAGTCTTGGACCTCCGTTCCTCAACACAAGGGATCAAAAAAGGAATCGAAGATCCGCTAGCATCCCCACTGATGGGGCAATGCCAGCTTAAAGATTTTATATCCATTGCATTAAGATGAATAATCTAAATTGGTGTCATAATTTGCTTGTGCTTTGACCACAAATAACTTTGAAAATATTAAACAAATGTTTCTATGGTAACAATAAACAAACTAAATCATTATCCATAAACATAATATTTGAACTAGCAGCTAAAAAAAGCCGCTCCACTGGAAGTGTAGGCTTTGCAACCCGAAGGAAGGCGAACTCGTCCGATGACGAACTAACTATCCGCAACATATACTTTATTACGAGAAAACGATGTATGTCTTAAATTACCAGTGAAATGTAGTATTTTAAAATGGAAACAGAAGAAATCTACTTATACTCTACTAAACTACACTACATTTACGGAAAAACTATAGTAAACCAACCTAACCTATCTCCGCAGAGCGCTGTATGGCGACTATTTTCTTTGTAACATATTAAAAAAGTGGGTTTGTGTAAAATATAACAAAAAATGGTACAGTACATCAAAAAGTAAACACGAAAAGGTAGAATTGAACCTGGGACCGCATGATCGTGAATCCAGTGCCACATCCATTAGACTACCATATCGTATCGATATGGTATGTAACTAAGTAAAAGTTACAATTTATAAAGCAGTAGACGTCGCTGTGAAAAATTTGACACGTGTAGCATTCGGTGTGATTTCAAAGTTTTACACTGGTAGCCTCACATAGGAAATGTCTCCAATTCCACTGGAGTAGTTTTTTTTTGCAGCTAGTTAATATTTGATCCTTAGAGACACAAGGGGCGTAGCACTAAGAGTTTTTGAAAGGTGAATATGCCTATCCGGAACCCATATTAACGATCTTAAAGTTAAATTTCAGCTCCATCGATTCAGTAATTTTCAAGTTTGACCTCAACACATATGAAGACAGACATTCTCTTCAGAATTCCGTAAAGGTCAGTGGGGGGTGCCTTAAAATATCGGTGGAGTGGGGATATGCTTATGTTTTACTCTCGTATATAAGCTTCTTGAATAATTAACATCTGTTTATGCTACTATTTCAATTTCTATTAGAGAAATATGGAAATATTACTATTATGGGTGCCCCCCGAGGCGATACTCAACTCCTTGAGCAAAGCTCGGTCCTCCTCCCCACCCTGCCCTTCCCCCTTCCACTCTTCCACCACACCCTTCCACCTCCAATCACTTTTTTCTAATCTATATTTCTGCAGTGTTGCCAACTTAACTTTTTCTGTGTAGTGCTGCCAACCTAATTTTTTTAAGATTACTTCACTTTAAATTATACTGTTTGTTATATGTATATGTTTGTTATATTATTTCGTCACTCTAATTTTGTTTGCTACGCTTGGCCCCCTCACACTGTTTATATATCTTTTATTATCTTGTTTTTGTCTGTTAGAATATATTAGTAAGGTATTAGTAGAACCAGGTGTATCGGCTCAGACTGAAATAAAAACTATACATTTCAAAAAGGTTTACAGTTTTAGACAGTGATTTATCTTTACGGTGGAAATCATACCTTGTAGATAATGTTTACCCTTATCAGGTTCATCGTTCCTGTTTCAACTTGTCTAGACCTGTCACTACTTGTTCAGTAGATATGACCCCTATAGAGCTCTATAACATATTTGCTATGCCAAACCTTTTTCACCTTATGTAATACTGTTTCATTATATGCTTTTTGAAACTAATTTCATCTAAATTGTACCTTGTCCAATATTAAACCATGCAAACAAGGGAAAATAATAAGTAATACATTACAAACCAAAACGTTTACTGATACATTTTGTACTAGAACTATTTAAAAAATGGTATTCTTCTTCTTAAACAAATTCTATTCCTTTACCATTGCCGTGGTACACTAGGGACATCCTGGCAGCATCTACTTTGTTGTAACTCTCGATGGCGGCTTCTGTGAGGATGATGAGGAATCGCCGTGACAGAGAGACCAAACCCCAACAATGGTTAGGGATGTTCAATAGTACATCGTAGCCTTCTATTCATTTCACGGTTGCGCAGACAGCCTCGCCGTAGCGTGAATTTGTTTTTGTAAAATCGGTAATCTCGTACGGAGTACCATGCTGGAGATCGTTGGTCTGGTGAATCGAGGAGCGTTACAGTTGTTGAGGCGTTCTTTCAAATTGTTCATGTCCATTGTAAATACTGTAGCTGTAGGTTCGAGATGGTGCTGCTACCACTGTCGCTGATAGAATGAAGAACTTCTGCGAGTAAGCCTTCTATACCAGTAAAGGGGGGGAAACCCATTCCCCCAGCATTAAAGGAATGTCTCTTAGGAATTATTGATTATGATACTGAACAAGTTTCAACACTATTCAGGGCACAAACCTTTTTAGCGAATTTCCCCTATAGGGAAGAAGTTATTACCGTAGGGGTAATAGGTCCATGGTAAGACCTAGGCCCAGGACCATGATAACTTTTCGTTTTGACGTCTTCAGACCCCAAAAACACCATTCGTTCGAAATTGTATATATATATATATATTTATGTATACAGTTTCAAGTAACGAATGGTGTTTTTGGGGTCTGGGGACCTCTAAACGAAAAGTTATCATGGTCCCGGGCCTCTTACCATGCCGACTACGGTAATAGCTCCTTCCCTATAGGGGAAATTCGCTAAAATGAATACATTTGACAGTATAGAATGTAAAATAAACACAGTTATTTTATGTCACTAACTAAAAAGTTATTCATTCCGACATACTCAGGAAAAACGCATTCAAAAGATATACACGCAAGAGTAATTTCTGGTTACTAACTTAATATAGAATAGTTATTAATTAACAATAGATTACTATTTCGTCCTAATTTTGTATATACTAGTTTAAGAAATAAATCCTTGAAAATGAGCCTGATTTTGTACTTCATTGTTGCGTACGAGGAACTGGAATTTCTTAAGAATATGTTTTCAAATATGTTTTACCGAGTTATTTGAGTGTTATGTGATGATCAGAAATTCTTACAAATCTTCCAAATCGAATAGTTTTTGCTTGGAACATAACAAACCTCAGCTTGATTTATTTTCCTCAGATTTCCTCCGACTCCCGATTATGGTTCGTTACGTGTAGTATATAACCCAATCAAGAGTTACAATCAGTGCAGTTTGCCCGCTGGATAACGCAATCAGCAAGATTTAGTTTCTACATTCACGCAGCCCTTTTTCAGTATTATATTTTTATAGATACATTATTTTACTAAACAATTAACATAATAAAAGTGGAAGTTCATACCAATCGCGAGTTTTCAAGTCTGAACTATTTCAATTTGATAAACCAAAAAATAAGACACTCGATCACAGAAAAAGTACGTTTCATCATTTTAGTGCAAAGTAGGATAATTTGATTGATTGCCGCCTAAAACGGGTAGAGAAAGTTCCTATAGAATCTTCTATAGTTAACAGTAACAAAGAATTGTTAAAATCTCTTAATATTTTATGATTAAATTAGATATAATTAATAATTTATTAGTTTAAGTTAATATTCTGACAGAACACATATTTTAAATTTTAAAAGGTAGAACAGTGAAAAATGATTAATGTTTTATGTTCGTTTTGTAAATTTATGGTGACTGTTTTTACAATGTAGTAGGCTAATTCATATTAACATATTTCGTTTAATTACTTTAAATAACTGCAATAATGTCGTGAATAAATTGCTATCACGTCAGTTATTTTCAGATCGTAGCCAGCTTAGCAGATTTCTGGGTGTATTGTTATCGAGGGTAATTTTTACTTTATAAATTCTCTAAAGCAACAAAGTAATATTTATTTTGTGTAGTGAGGGTATATGCACATATTATCTTCGTTTAATTGATTTTTCTTATTATTCTTGTTAAGGTTTTGTAATAGCTTATTTGTTATTTTTGTATATATTATATTTACTAGATCTATAATTTTTTATTTTATTCCATATTATTATATGCAGTGTTAGGGCTGAACTGCGGTTTGAATACAAATACCAAGGACTCATTCCCACTGAAAGTCTTTGTGGGAATGAATCCCGCGAAAATTAATCAATGTATTTGTATTTGTATTGTTTAACATTGATATTTTAGGAATAAAGTGGTGTGGTACCCGACAATTAGGCAGCATTAAAGACTTATATTATCAGCATTTGGAGGGTTAAATATTACATAACTTTACTTTTATCATATATTAACATTTTTTTGAAAACTCTAAAAGTTTTGATGTTGAAAGTAAATCAAAAATTAAAATATGCCCTACTTAGAATGTTGTTAAAGGTACAATAAGTGGACATAACATTGAATCATGATTAAATCACCACCAAAAAAGAAATGCAAGTACCAACTTGGTAGAATAGGCAAACGTGGTTAAATGTGTTTCAACTGAACATCCAAGATGCCAAGCACTATCCTTATGTAATTGTAATTATCTCCAATAACACTGTAGGATTTTGTGTTATTACTTAACTGTTTACGTATTACTTTAGAATGGCACACAGCTTATAATTACACGCTTTAACACTGTGATATGTTTACGCTTTTACTGTACTTACAGTGTGGAAATGTTCATAAACTATAGTACAACCAGTGTTGTAAGGTGTAATCTGTCACAGTCTGTGCAATTGCAACACTTGACATGCCGATTGAGAATGGTGACGCAATACTGTTTTAAAATGATTAATTTTAGGGAAAGGAGTATTAATATAAATCGATTGGAGTGCATGTCAGAGGATTATGTATTGATTTACTTCACGGTGCCCAAAGAGAGATAAGGATGAGTTGCCATTGGCAGTGTAAGTTTATACAAACCTGAGCCTTCAGACCAACCCATCCATCCCCCTCCCCCCCCCATAACCCCCCCACCACCATAACACCAGCAAGAACGCTCAGGTAATGTCTGTTGTTTATTGGCACATTCACTCTCCGCCTGCCGACCTCTGTATTGGCTTTTTGGCTCTAATGCTTTTGTCGTAGCTCGAACATGTTTTTCGCAATTACAAAAGCAACCAAAACAAATAAAATATAAATTGTTAACGTTTTTCAATACGACACCCTGGCGCGTAAATGTGTTGGTGAAGTCATTTAGTTTAAAATCAATTAGTTTACAATATTTTCTTGGATTATAATGAACATACATTGGTTTCTGGAGAGATGGTTTGGTAAAACGGTTATCACTCAAGTTCGATTATTGGCCCTATTTTCTATCCGTCAAAGTTCCACTTTTTCATCACATATTTCAAAAATAATATTTTTATGTGAAGATTAAAGATTTCATTAAATTGACACAACAGTTAGTCTATTCTATAAGTATAATTACAGTTTTAAAGACTAAGAAAACCTGTAATGTAAAACTATTCTAACCTTATACCAAATTACTAAATAACCCTGTAAGTTAATCTTTAAGAAAGAAATACATTTATTTTACATTCAATAGAGTTGCATTCAATACAGTGATTTAACAAAAACAGCATTAACTGCAAAAAAATGCATTCGATATACTTGTCAGTTGTTATACATTACTAAAAATATTAGAAAAACATAACAAATATTAAGACGATACGTTTTGCTTTGCATGAACCCCTTAAAACACGTCTGCAGGTTAAGGGCGTATCAAAACAAATATTCTCTAACAACTCGAGTTTGATCATTTTGGCGAAACAATACCTTCTCAATACGTAAAGTAAAGTACTCTTATAAAGTTCTTGGTACAGTCCTCGGACTAAAAAGCTGAGAGCTTAGGTTTAAGTCGGTATATAGACGATGTACACTTAAATTTTGACATTTTAGCGAATTTCCCCTATAGGGAAGAAGCTATTACCGTAGGTCTCATGGTAAGACTTAAGCCCGAGACCATGATAACTTTTCATTTTGAGGTCCCCAGATGCCAAAAACACCATTCGTTCAAATTTTTATATATGTATATATATATATTTATATATATATATATATATATATATATATATATGTGTCCGTAAGCACGATAACTCTCGTAAAAAAGGTCCGATCTTAATGAAATTTGGTACAAATGTGTAAAGTACCATTTATTTGAACGAGTTCGAAAACCAGATGAATCGCACCATCCGAAGGGGGGTTTTTGGGGGGTTTTGTACCCCAAAAATGTGTTTTTTGGGGTTTTCACATGTAATTTTAATTTAAATCAAATTTTAATTTATACCATTAAATTCAGCTTAAAAAAACAAACAATTTGGTATTTTAATCATTGCTCTACGTCAACTGGTTACCGAGATATTGAAAGTGCTAAACACAGTACGTTGTCTAATGTTATTTTTATGGAGAAAAAGAAAAATTGTATATCTCGCTTATTTATGAACGTAAACTGGCAAAATTTGGTATATGGCTTTATTTGGTTGTGGTCTATTGATATTTGCACAAAAACCATTTTTTGCCTGATAGTTCCCGTAGCAGCAAACCTGCATACTCAGCCCCATGTTATTCTTATGGAGAATAATTAACGTGTTATCTCCTTTAATTATGAACATAAATTAATAGAACTTGGTATGTGGCTTTACCTAGGTGAGTTATAATGATATTTGTATAAAAGCCCATTTTTAGTGTTCCTTATTTCAGCAAACCTGCATACTCAGCCGCCATGTTATTCTTATGGAGAATAATTAAAATGTCATAAATCGTTTATTTATGAATTTATATTGATGAAACTTGGTATGTGGCTTTATGTGGTATTAAGATAAATTAATATGCATTGGAAATTCGCTGAGTATGCAGGTTTGCTGCGACGGGGGTATCTCTATTTTGTCTTACTTGAAAGATTTTACAGCTTTTAACTTGATTAAGAACATTAACAGCTGGAGTAAATCTTGACACGATGAGATGTACTAATCCATTCAATCAATTCAGCTGTGTCTTGAAAATCCTAAATATTAAACAATGACATTAGGTATTGCTAATTAGGTATAATTTTGTTATAATTGTTCTGCAGTTAAATAAGTAATATTGGAATACACTTCCTAATAGAACCAAACAATTTTCCTTTTCCAGAGAATTACCTAGAAGGTGTAACAGACCTCCTAATTTAATTAGTGTAACAAATGTTTTACAGGACGTCTTTTTTTGATTCACCGACAAATCCAATTTTTAATACCGTATACCAAGCATGGGTTTGGTTTTACGAAAACTATTTAGGTATATTGGATTTGTTTTATAATCCTTTATTACGAACTGAAAATTATTTCTTTCTGATTATTTTTCTGTAGCTGATCAGGCTTGGAAACTTGAAAGTAGTGAATATTTGCTGTTAAGCTGTAAAATAAAGGTCATGCACATAACTCGTAGTTAGATTGTTATTTTAACATATTTAGGGTCACCAACTCAAAGAAATTTATTCCGGAGGAAAAGACAGTGGTTTTTATAAAGAGCCTTAAAATATAAGGTTACATACCTTGTCGTCATCAATCCACTAGTTTATAAGATTACTAGTTACGGGACTAGTTTTGTCCCATTATCAAGTCTTGCAGTATCACAGAATAAAATACAGTCATCGTCTTGAGTTTAAAAACATTTCAACACTAAACTCAAACTTGTATACTGACCCATAGAAACATTAAACATTTAAAAATTGTACAATAAGTTTACACTTTATTTCCCATGTGTGCAGTCTGCTCTTGCCCTTGGCCGGCCACACATGGGAAATAAAGTGTAAACTTATTGTAAAATTTTTAAATGTTTAATGTTTCTATGTGTCAGTATACAAGTTTGTGTTTAGTGTTGAAATGTTTTTAAACTCAAGACGATGACAGTATTTTATTCTGTGGTACTGCAAGATTTGATAATGGGACAAAACTAGTCCCGAAACTAGTAATCTTATAAACTAGTGGATTGATGACGACAAGGTATGTAACCTTATTTTTTAAGTCATACAATCAATCCAGGAGGCAAATAGCATGAATAAATTTATAAAGAGGTAAGGCATGTCAAATGTCAACGTTCATGAACGGTTAAAATGGTTATATCAATCAATCTAGCTGGTTCTTCTTTAGAGGTGAATTGTTCGATATTTTCTTATAAATCGTTTGTTACTGTACCGTTGAAACGTCTATGAAAGGTAAAGATCCTTTTCAGATAGAAATAAGCTATAAATAAATAAATATATATACACACATATACATATACATATACATATATATATATATATATATATATATATATATATATATATATATATCATATATATCTGGTTCTAAGATAATATAAGTATTTGATTGACCTAATAGACGGTCATAAAGCAGTTTGTACAAAAATATACAACTACGAGTACAAAGTGAATAAAATTGTGATGAACTTGCAAGTTCTAATTGGAATACCGAACAAGCGATTACAGGGCTGCCAATTACCCAAATGAGAGTCAGTTTCAGAAATTGAGACATCAAACGGACAATTGCAGGGTTACCAACTTCGCCTTGCCTATTAGACCGAGAATACTACTGACCAAGCGGTGCCTTATGATTAACTTCTGTTTCGGTTGCGGGCAAAGACAATTAAAGGTGACACGTTAACAGAGCAAAGGGAAATGCAGTAAAACTATACTTTATCCCTATATGTCGTCGAAACAAACCCATGCGAATTTTAGGGAAAATATGAACGAATTATGAATGTTGAATGATCGAGACACCTTTTATAACTTTGTTACTGACTTAGTTCTTTAGCAAGCATAATTAGTTAATATATACCGATGAATTTGTATCTGCATTTGTATCTGGTTTGGAAGCTTCAAAAAATTTTGCTTTTTTTTGGATTTAGGTGAACCTCAGATGAAAAGACGAACACTCTAACCACTATGCTACACATCCAGTTATTAGCCTCAGTATGAAAACAAAAAACTATTGAGGTTGTGATTTTACCTTTTAAGTAAAATTGTAGTACAGTCTGAATGGACTAAATACCCTTCTATCCTTGTAACATACTATCTCCGGTTGGTGATTTCAAAGCTATAAAATATTCTAACGCGAAAACTCAAGCTCATGAAGCTATAACCAGTGGTGTATAGGTGATAAATCTACTCGTCAGTGACAAGAGATACGACATTGTCAGCTAGGAGGGTTATCAAAGGGCTGTCAAACATGTGTAACTGTCAACAACATTTGAGGCATGTCGCAGTCATACTGTAGTGCACATTGCATCTCCGATGTGTTGTTCACTCAGATTACAGCCACTTGTATCTCACCTGTTCTTGTAATCGAATCAATCAGTGTTTAGATAATGAGATATTGCCTAAGTAAAAAATTAACAGAAGTATGTTAATCTGTTGTTTCTATAGTACATGCATAGATTATTTTCGACTGATGTCTATGCTTGGATAAAATTAAATAGACTACATGTCAAATCCAAATACGGTGGATTATTAATTTCGTGTATGGTTTTTTTGTACAGTGACAATCATCGTATTTAAACATTTTTCATAAATGTCTTTGAGGTTAAAGTTAGCCACATTAAACTTAATAAACCAAGAAAGTTTGATGTGCTTTCAAAGGAGCGCAGGTTAACCTCTTCTAAATAATCCTGAAGAACTGGCAACTAAGGATAGTTAACTCCTATAAAATCACTGTCAGGTGGCAGTTTTAATTTTCGGTAGGTAAATTTCAAGACAAAGCTACCCACACTAAATATTGCCCATATCATCAGTTCGAATTTTGTAAAACAAAATATTTACGGTTTACAAAATATTACAAGTTAAGCCTTTTGGCACAGAGTACTACATCTGACAGCTCATATAGCTCATACGACTTTTTACGGAAATGCGTGCCTTCAGCCTTTACTTACTCGGGTTCCACCCCAAGCCCCCGTCACGTCGGTGGCCCTTGAAAAATGAATACAGGTACTTTTATGCGGTGCTATGATGGATACACATAAATTAAAATCCCTCATTACGAAGTTTTATAAAATTGCTAGAAGTTAAATATATTTTAAAACAACATCCCTGACAAATTTGTGTGTTTGAGTTTTCAATAAACTTGTTTCGAAGGTAATATACACTGTAAACGTGTAGTGAAATAAATACAAAAACTACTGAGGCATAATAGTGTCGTGATAATCTAGAGGTACGGATAATCTGTATATAAAGAAATTCAGTTTTAGTACTTCCACTGTTAATGCCAATTCATTGGTGATAAAAAACCTGAGATATAATTCTACACCTTTATATTAGCATACATACAATCCATGTAAATGTCGGGATTTGTACCCTCAATAGATTCATGGCAAAATGCAATTAAAAAATATCCAAGAAAGAGGTAATATAATCAACACAATATTTCTCACAGTTTAATATGTCGGTCGTTAAGACCCGCGGTCATTAACTGAGCTCCAATGTGAGATTACCCGCACCGGGCACACGATTTACTGCCTCTAACTTTACTGTGCACTTTACTCGGGAACATAAAAAATTAGAGAGTGAGAACTTTACCTTAATTAAGTGTAAGAATTAATGATTTCTTTTAGGTTTTCATCGTTGAAAAACAAACTAATGGAACAAGATAGTTCAGGAGTAGTTTCACATGGTTGACAGAGATATGATTCTTTTAAGAGGTTGGCAGCCTCTTTTTGCCTTACTTTTCCCAGCCAAATAAATTATAGTTCATTGCGTGGAAGCAAAAAAGCAAGGGGTGAGCCGTTACAGTACGAGTTGTTCAGTACTGATAACATTGACATACCAGGACGGGATTCGAACCACGAGAGGGTTTCTTCCATGGTTCGACAATTAAAATGTAACTAGTAGCACGTCACGGCTTTGTTCGCGATCACAGTACAATGTTATGTTTGAGAACTTAGTTACATTCGTTAAAGCATCTTGGGGGATCGAGCTTTGCTCGAAAAGCCAGTCAGTTTGTTACAAAATGCCTAAAGTACTTATATTTACGGTTCCTCTCCAAGGTGATCATATTTGCTTTGCTTATTTGCTCATTTCTTTTCATTTTGGGCATGTCCGTTTTATATTGAATCTTCAGTTTATGTGGTTCTCACAATGTATACATAACCTAATGATGTGTATGTAAAGTTATGTATATATTGATTCTAACCACTATCCTAACAAAAATTACATCATACTTTACCAAGTGAGTGTTATTTTTCCATTTTAATGGTTGTTTTTGAACATCTATTATGATTATTTTGTTTTGACTTACAAATCTTAACCATAATTCCAATGATAGTTTTTTTAAATATCTTTCTACAAAATAGGCCCTACTGTATTTTTCTATGGATGAGGCCTGATTAGATCACATTTATTGACCAATAAATTTGATAGTTCCAACATTTGGAGAGCCCTAAAGTAAAACATTTTTGGAGCAGGAGAAGGCAAAGGTTTTATTCTGATGTACTTATACTATCTTCCATCTTCCTAACAAATATATGCTCAATTGGTCCAGTTAATTACTAACGTCAGATGATTAAATTACAATTTTAAAGGCCCTCAGAACCCATGAAAAGAATAGGCCTGTTTCTGATATAGTGCACTGCCTGCTGTCTTTCTACTAAATATTTGCTCAGTCAATCTAGTAAGTATATAATTAACATGGAAATGTTGAAGGTAGTTTAGGGCCGAGCCTCAATGGACCGGGAATAAGCCCGTAACTGTTTTTTTTTTTGGGATGGACACATCTTCTTCTAAATATCTGTTTAATAACTCCTGGAGATGGTTGGACTTATTGATGCACATAAAATATTCAGTATTATAATCACAAAGGCAAAATGACAATGACAAACCTAGACAAACTGAGCTTTAAATACCATGTTGCAAGGGTTTATGTGTTACGTACCCAATGATTCATTGCCGTGCATTTATTTAATATGCTTGAGTATACCTTTGTAAATTAGTAAAGCAGACGTGTTTCCTCCAATCTGTGATAAAATATAATTGGCTGACTAAATACTCATTAGAACTCATATAATAATAATAATAATAATAATTATAATAGTTAAGAACACATAATGTATAACAGCTGCAATTTAAATCAAATTATTCCCCATGTTAATCTTATGGGCAAAAAACGATCTTTGAGTTCGGCCCAAGCCCTGCAGATTAACAATATCGAAAAATGAAAACCTTTATGCACAACTAAAAATCAGGACGAATATGTTCGTACCTAAATCGTTAAAATCGGTTCAGAAATAATGGAGGAGTTATCTTAACAAAAATCAGCTTAGCGTATTAATATATAAGATTAAAGATACAAAAGTAATCAAATTCAAAAATAAGTTAAAACAACAATTCAGAACCAAGTATAAATTACATTGTAATGAAAAAAACACTTGCCTACAAAATCTGTGGACCGTAAAAATCTCTTGTGATAGCTCTGGTACATTTACCTTAGGTTAGGAATTGAACGATGCACAATCATAATATCATCGTTGTTACAGTTGCTGCGCAGTTTTGGTTTATAAAACACATGTAAAATTGTTATAGAATTGAACTTAATTATTGGGTCTGTGCTTTTTAATAAACTAAATGAGGATCTGAAGGATATGAGCACCAACCCTTAAAGCAAAAATTAAGAAATTATTTGTTAAGCTTGTACTATACGAAAAGCCTTAAAAGTATCATATAATTATTCTAAAAATACATTTAATACAAGGGGAAATGGTGTCTGTCAAAATACTGTACATTAAGTAAGTAGGCAATTATTCACATTCAGGTAAATTTAAACAGAAATCATAAAGGAGACCATTATAATATTATTTTCATTTCATGGCTCCCCTGTCACAGGTTAATTCGTAAGATAATGCTATCCGTTACTCTGGAGAGCTTTAAATTTCAGCACAGTGAGCTTTGTAATCCCTTTTTGATATAGTATTGGATAGTTTTTGCGAATTTCCCCTATAGGGAAGAAGCTATTACCATAGGTCTCATGGTAAGACTTAAGCCCGAGACCATGATAACATTTCATTTTGAGGTCCCCAGATGCAAAAAACACCATTCGTTCAAATTTTTATATATGTATATATATATATATATATATATATATATATATACATGTGTGTGTGTGTGTGTGTGTGTGTGTCCGTAAACACGATAACTCTCGTAAAAAAGGTCCGATCTTAATGAAATTTGGTACAAATGTGTAAACTACCATTTATTTGAACGATTTCGAAAACCAGATGAATCGCACCATCCGAAGGGGGGTTTTTGGGGGGTTTTGTACCCCAAAAATGTGTTTTTTGGGGTTTTCACATGTAATTTTAATTTAAATCACATTTTAATTTATACCATTGAATTCAGCTAAAAAATACAAATTTTTATATCTCGCTTAATTGTGAACGAATACTGACGAAACTTGGTATACAGCTTCATCTCGTTGTGGTCTATTGATATTTTCTCAAAAAAACTTTTGCCAAAGGCTCCCGTAGCAGCAAACCTGCGTACTCAGCCCCCATGTTATTCTTATGGAGAATAATTAAATGCTCTGTCTCCCTTAATTATGAACACTAATGAATAAAAACTGGTATATGACTTCACCTAGTTGAGTTATATTGATATTAGCATAAAAACCCATTTTTTGTGTTCCTTGTTGCAGCAAACCTGCTTACTCATTCCCAATGTTATTCTTATGGAGAATAATTACAATTTGATGTATCGCTTATTTGTGAATATATTTTTATGAATCTTGGTATGTGGCTTTATGTGGTATTGAGACATATATTTTGCATTGGAAATTCGCTGAGTACGCAGGTTTGCTGCGACGGGAGTATTTTATATTAGGCAACTATTCATGTAGCCTATTATTGATAAATCATTGTGTTGTATTCTTTATGAAAATTATATATGTTTTACCAGTTTTATTTGATTGGTTTAAAGACCATTATTCTATTATATATGTGCCTAATAATTTAAGTGTGTTGTGAAAAACTAAATAAATATTTTTCAACAGTGCAACATTATGAGAAATCAATTTTACACCCTCTTAGTGTCAAAATGAACTTGAAAATATGGTAAATTATTATGGTGACACTTTTTTATTCAACTTAGATATTGAAGTTGACTTCTCATTGCAATTGTAAAAGCCCTACTTTTGTGCGAGCCAGGATTCAAAGAGGACGTAGTTACACTAATTACTAACAGAGTATACTTCTGTCAACTATTACTTTCCCCCTCCTGCCCGTAGTTTATATTTGATCTAATGTCAGTATAAATGTTTTAAAGAAACCGTCGTAACGTCTTTCAAAAAAGCTATAAAATTAAAATATCAGGTTTATGTACTTAAAACTAAGTTTTACAACTAGTATGTTTACGCCAAAATAACCAATGGAAAGAAAAATAGATCAATTTTAAAATATTAAATCAATAACAAATACTCCCGTCGCAGCAAACCTGCGTACTCAGCAAATTTCCAATGCAAAATATATGTCTTAATACCACATAAAGCCGGATACCAAGTTTCATTAAAATATATTGACAAATAAGTGAAACATCAAATTTGAATTATTCTCGATAAGATTAACATTGGGGATGAGTACGTAGGTTTGCTGCAACAAGAAACACAAAAAATGGGTTTTTATGCAAATATCAATATAAATCAACTAGGTGAACCAACATACCAAGTTTTATTAATTTATGTTCATAATTAAGGGATACATTACATTTTACTTAATCTCCATAAGAATAACATGGGGGCTGAGGACGCAGGTTTGCTGCTACGGTAATTATCGGTAAAAATTGCGTTTTTGTGCAAATAACAATAGACCACAACCTGATGAAGCCGTATATTCAATTCAATTCAAAATATCTTTATTCATCTTTTATGTACATAAATACATTGAATAGCGTCAGTACTATTATGTAACTATTATGTAACAAGTATTGTTTAAAATAAAATAACACACTACATAGCAAATACACCAATTCCAATTCCACTCCATTATTCCAGAGTATTTACATGTTTAAATATTCCTCAATGGAGTACAGCCTCAATCCCACAATGTATTGTTTTAATTTAATTTTAAAAGTGGTCTGGTTTGGTTCATTCTTTAATAAGCTTGGTAGTTTACCCAGAAACCTATTTCCCATATAAGATGATTTTTGTTTATATAATTCTAATTTGTGGTGATTTCTAATCATTTCAAATTTTCTTCTAGTATTATAGACATGAGGCTCAGTTTTTTTGTCTTCACTAACATTGGTCTTTACATACAAAATTAGCTCATAAATATATAACCCATATACTGTTAATATTCCCAAATTACTAAATTCATCTTTAACACTGATTTCACTTTTCAATTTTAACATAATTCTTATTGCTTTTTTCTGCATTTTTAATATTTTGTCCATGTTTTTCTTGCTTGTTGATCCATAAATTGTTATTCCAAATGAAATATGAGATTGAATGTAGGAATGATAAATTGTTTTTAAAACTGAAATACTACACAAATATGACATTTGCTTTAAGGCATAAAGACCTGAACTTAATTTTCTCAAAATAAAATTTACATGTGCATCCCAACTTAAAAAATTGTTAATTTTTATACCCCAAAAATTGGTCTCACAAACCTCTTGTACTCTATTAAAATTGATTTTTATAATCGGTTCAATTGGATTTCTGTTCTGTCTAGTTGAAAAAGTAATAAATTTTGTTTTATTCGTGTTTAAAAACATATTATTAGAATTAAAATATGAGTTTAGGTTTGCTAATTCGGTAAAACCCCCACTCTCCAATTCGTTTACAGTCTTTCCTGACACTTTTAGGTTTGCATCATCTGCATATAGTTTCAATAGGTTGTTGTGGCAATCATTTAGTGAATCAGAAATATCATTCACATAACAAAGTGTGTATATAATTCACATTCTGTATACCAAGTTTCGTTAGTTTACGTTCATAAATAAGCGAGCTATAATGTTTTTCTTATTCTCCTTAAGATCAGCATTGGACAACGTACTGTGTTTAGCACTTTCAATATCTCTGTACCCAATTGACGTAGAGAAATGATCAAAACACCAAATTGTGTGTTTTTTAAAACTAAATTCAATGGTGGAAACTAAAATTTGACTTTTTAAAATATTACATGTAAAAACTTCAAAAAACCCATTTTTGGGGTACAAAACCCCCCAAAATACCACTTTGAATGGGTCGATCTGTCTGGTTTTCGAACTTAAAGTCATAAATAATGCTTTACACGTTTGAACAAATTTTATCGAAATCAGACCATTTTTACGAAAGTTATCGCACCCACGGACACACACACACACACACACACACACACACACACACACACACACACACACACACATATATATATATATATATATATACAGTTTCAAAAGAATGGTGTTTTTGGGGTCTGGGGACCTCAAAACGAAAAGTTATCATGGTCCCGGGCCTAGGTCTTACCATGCCGACTACGGTAATAGCTTCTTCCCTATAGGGGAAATTCGCTAAAAACATGATCAGTGCCACTATTGTTTATTTTGACCTAAACTAATACAAAAGTTGCAGTAGTAAGACGTCACCGAGTTTCTAGTTCAGTGGCACAAAGCCGTAACGAGGGCTATAAATGAAGTCGATGCCCAGAGAAGCCGTTTAATTAACAGCTCCAGCGACAGTTTCGAGACTAGTTGGCGATGGCTGGTCCTCGTGGCGACCCGAGACTGGCTTTGGAATGTTACTACAGTATTACTCTACGCTTTATTCCAGCTATCCTATACTCAAATAAGGGTTGTTGGCTTATTTCCACAAATATCTCAAAAAACGGTGATGAAAAATTCCTTTTTAATATTAATGAACTCACTGATGGGTCATTAAAGTGTCAAAAGGATTTCCGCCATCACCAGGAAAATCTGATTTTGTTATAAAACTAATTTCAAAATTACTAATTTTTAACATAAGCTTATGCAATTTTAAAATAAAAAAGAATAATACCAGCTGTTACACGAAATTATACGCGTTTCAAAATATTTTCATCAAATAACATTGTTATTTACTACAACTTCAAATTGAAAACTCCATTTTTTTGTTGTCTTTCTAGCTATCTTGTGACTATTTTTAAAGTTGTTGAAAAGGAGACAATTTATTTTAAATATGATTCACCTAAAATTTGTCAAGATGGTTTACTCATTAACATAGTATATTAAATTGTTTAGGTTTGACCTTTCAAAAGCTTGTTTGCAATGGTTAATACGACTATTTAAAAGATTTGTAAGAACAATCACAATTCCAGCTTTTTTATCAAGGGTTGATAGACAGCACGAAGCATACATACGACATGCATGTTTATTAAAATATAATTTATATGCACGTTCATTAAAAGGGAGAAACTGCGTGTCGGTTTTCTTATATTGATTTTTTTACGTAAAACATTTTTACATTTAATACAGTTGTCTTAAATTAACCAGAACAACGTCACTAAAAAAGTAAGTTATTTCATTAGGTTATCTTAAACGAATTGGTATGTATTTATTATACATATTTCTTATATAGTATTGTGTACCTATAATAATCAATAGATTGTAACAATATAACTAAACAAATTAATCATATTTTCAAAATATGGGTATTAAAAACTTTAACCTCATTTCAACTTATGCAAGAAAAAAACAAAGGAAACCTAATTTTTCGGGAAAAAGTCTGGAAGTAAAGTTCAAATAAAAATGTAAAGATTAAAAAATCAAATTAATACTTTTAGATTTGAATTAAACGGTTTTAGATTAGTTTTAGTTTTAGATTTCTCTACACAATTAAAACATTTTATTATTACTGTACTTAATCATTCATATTAGAATACGGTTTCTGTAAATATCAGATTGAAGTCATTACAGTGGTTGCATGAAATAGTTTTAAACTGTGAAGTTAGAATAATCATGTACTATTATATCAGTCGAACATGCTGTAAGTAAACCAAAAACATATCTATTATTTAAAGTGAGCGTAGAAACAATCATGATGATCGTTCTGTGTATAATTCACGACATAGCGAGTTTACTGAAAAAGCGACCCAATTGTAAATTATTGAGTAACTACGATAAATGAAATTAAATTTGTCATTGTTACACTGTTCTTGACTTGTCTCTCAGTCTCATTGACGAGTTACAGATGTCACAGCGGCACTCAGCGGCATTGTCGAACATGTGTAAACGTCAGTGGCACTCGGGCAGTCCCGGGAGTGTTGTCAGTGCATCTGTTTGGCACGCACAGCGGCATTGTCGAACATGTGTAAACGTCAGTGGCACTCGGGCAGTCCCGGGAGTGTTGTCCGTGCATCTGTTTGGCACGCACAGCGGCATTGTCGAACATGTGTAAACGTCAGTGGCACTCGGGCAGTCCCAGGAGTGTTGTCAGTGCATCTGTTTGGCACGCACAGTGGCATTGTCGAACATGTGTAAACGTCAGTGGCACTCGGGCAGTCCCGGGAGTGTTGTCAGTGCATCTGTTTGGCACGCACAGCGGCATTGTCGAACATGTGTAAACGTCAGTGGCACTCGGGCAGTCCCGGGAGTGTTGTCAGTGCATCTGTTTGGCACGCACAGCGGCATTGTCGAACATGTGTAAACGTCAGTGGCACTCGGGCAGTCCCGGGAGTGTTGTCCGTGCATCTGTTTGGCACGCACAGCGGCATTGTCGAACATGTGTAAACGTCAGTGGCACTCGGGCAGTCCCAGGAGTGTTGTCAGTGCATCTGTTTGGCACGCACAGTGGCATTGTCGAACATGTGTAAACGTCAGTGGCACTCGGGCAGTCCCGGGAGTGTTGTCAGTGCATCTGTTTGGCACGCACAGCGGCATTGTCGAACATGTGTAAACGTCAGTGGCACTCGGGCAGTCCCGGGAGTGTTGTCAGTGCATCTGTTTGGCACGCACAGCGGCATTGTCGAACATGTGTAAACGTCAGTGGCACTCGGGCAGTCCCGGGAGTGTTGTCAGTGCATCTGTTTGGCACGCACTGCGGCATTGTCGAACATGTGTAAACGTCAGTGGCACTCGGGCAGTCCCGGGAGTATTGTCAGTGCATCTGTTTGGCACGCACAGCGGCATTGTCGAACATGTGTAAACGTCAGTGGCACTCGGGCAGTCCCGGGAGTGTTGTCAGTGCATCTGTTTGGCACGCACAGCGGCATTGTCGAACATGTGTAAACGTCAGTGGCACTCGGGCAGTCCCGGGAGTGTTGTCAGTGCATCTGTCTGGCACGCACTGCAGCATTGTCGAACATGTGTAAACGTCAGTGGCACTCGGGCAGTCCCGGGAGTGTTGTCAGTGCATCTGTTTGGCACGCACTGCGGCATTGTCGAACACGTGTAAACGTCAGTGGCACTCGGGCAGTCCCGGGGGTGTTGTCAGTGCATCTGTTTGGCACGCACAGCGGCATTGTCGAACATGTGTAAACGTCAGTGGCACTCGGGCAGTCCCGGGAGTGTTGTCAGTGCATCTGTTTGGCACGCACAGCGGCATTGTCGAACATGTGTAAACGTCAGTGGCACTCGGGCAGTCCCGGGAGTATTGTCAGTGCATCTGTTTGGCACGCACTGCAGCATTGTCGAACATGTGTAAACGTCAGTGGCACTCGGGCAGTCCCGGGAGTGTTGTCAGTGCATCTGTTTGGCACGCACTGCGGCATTGTCGAACATGTGTAAACGTCAGTGGCACTCGGGCAGTCCCGGGAGTGTTGTCAGTGCATCTGTTTGGCACGCACAGCGGCATTGTCGAACATGTGTAAACGTCAGTGGCACTCGGGCAGTCCCGGGAGTGTTGTCAGTGCATCTGTTTGGCACGCACAGCGGCATTGTCGAACATGTGTAAACGTCAGTGGCACTCAGGAAGTCCCGGGAGTGTTGTCCGTGCATCTGTTTGGCACGCACAGCGGCATTGTCGAACATGTGTAAACGTCAGTGGCACTCGGGCAGTCCCGGGAGTGTTGTCAGTGCATCTGTTTGGCACGCACAGCGGCATTGTCGAACATGTGTAAACGTCAGTGGCACTTGGGCAGTCCCGGGAGTGTTGTCAGTGCATCTGTTTGGCACGCACAGCGGCATTGTCGAACATGTGTAAACGTCAGTGGCACTCGGGCAGTCCCGGGAGTGTTGTCAGTGCATCTGTTTGGCACGCACAGCGGCATTGTCGAACATGTGTAAACGTCAGTGGCACTCGGGCAGTCCCGGGAGTGTTGTCAGTGCATCTGTTTGGCACGCACAGCGGCATTGTCGAACATGTGTAAACGTCAGTGGCACTCGGGCAGTCCCGGGAGTGTTGTCAGTGCATCTGTTTGGCACGCACTGCAGCATTGTCGAACATGTGTAAACGTCAGTGGCACTCGGGAAGTCCCGGGAGTGTTGTCAGTACATCTGTTTGGCACGCACTGCGGCATTGTCGAACATGTGTAAACGTCAGTGGCACTCGGGCAGTCCCGGGAGTGTTGTCAGTGCATCTGTTTGGCACGCACAGCGGCATTGTCGAACATGTGTAAACGTCAGTGGCACTCGGGCAGTCCCGGGAGTGTTGTCAGTGCATCTGTTTGGCACGCACAGCGGCATTGTCGAACATGTGTAAACGTCAGTGGCACTCGGGCAGTCCCGGGAGTGTTGTCCGTGCATCTGTTTGGCACGCACAGCGGCATTGTCGAACATGTGTAAACGTCAGTGGCACTCGGGCAGTCCCGGGAGTGTTGTCAGTGCATCTGTTTGGCACGCACAGCGGTATTGTCGAACATGTGTAAACGTCAGTGGCACTCGGGCAGGCCCGGGAGTGTTGTCAGTGCATCTGTTTGGCACGCACAGCGGCATTGTCGAACATGTGTAAACGTCAGTGGCACTCGGGCAGTCCCGGGAGTGTTGTCCGTGCATCTGTTTGGCACGCACTGCGGCATTGTCGAACATGTGTAAACGTCAGTGGCACTCGGGCAGTCCCGGGAGTGCTGTCAGTGCATCTGTTTGGCACGCACAGCGGCATTGTCGAATATGTGTAAACGTCAGTGGCACTCGGGAAGTCCCGGGAGTGTTGTCAGTGCATCTGTTTGGCACGCACAGCGGTATTGTCGAACATGTGTAAACGTTAGTGGCACTCGGGCAGTCCCGGGAGTGTTGTCAGTGCATCTGTTTGGCACGCACTGCGGCATTGTCGAACATGTGTAAACGTCAGTGGCACTCGGGCAGTCCCGGGAGTGTTGTCAGTGCATCTGTTTGGCACGCACTGCGGCATTGTCGAACATGTGTAAACGTCAGTGGCACTCGGGAAGTCCCAGGAGTGTTGTCAGTGCATCTGTTTGGCACGCACAGCGGCATTGTCGAACATGTGTAAACGTCAGTGGCACTCGGGCAGTCCCGGGAGTGTTGTCAGTGCATCTGTTTGGCACGCACAGCGGCATTGTCGAACATGTGTAAACGTCAGTGGCACTCGGGCAGTCCCGGGAGTGTTGTCAGTGCATCTGTTTGGCACGCACAGCGGCATTGTCGAACATGTGTAAACGTCAGTGGCACTCGGGCAGTCCCGGGAGTGTTGTCCGTGCATCTGTTTGGCACGCACAGCGGCATTGTCGAACATGTGTAAACGTCAGTGGCACTCGGGCAGTCCCGGGAGTGTTGTCAGTGCATCTGTTTGGCACGCACTGCGGCATTGTCGAACATGTGTAAACGTCAGTGGCACTCGGGCAGTCCCGGGAGTGTTGTCAGTGCATCTGTTTGGCACGCACAGCGGCATTGTCGAACATGTGTAAACGTCAGTGGCACTCGGGCAGTCCCGGGAGTGTTGTCCGTGCATCTGTTTGGCACGCACAGCGGTATTGTCGAACATGTGTAAACGTCAGTGGCACTCGGGCAGTCCCGGGAGTGTTGTCAGTGCATCTGTTTGGCACGCACTGCAGCATTGTCGAACATGTGTAAACGTCAGTGGCACTCGGGCAGTCCCGGGAGTGTTGTCAGTGCATCTGTTTGGCACGCACAGCGGTATTGTCGAACATGTGTAAACGTCAGTGGCACTCGGGCAGTCCCGGGAGTGTTGTCAGTGCATCTGTTTGGCACGCACTGCAGCCTCCAATGTGACTCCAGGGTGGACTTGTATTGCCAACATCGTCGGGGTTTAGCATACAAAATTAAGTCCTATGTAAATAGTTTAAAATTAATATTGTAAAGTAGTGTAAATTAAGCGTAAAATGGTGACAACTCTACTTATTGAAAAAGGAGCAGAGAAAACTGCCTGTGATTGAGTTTTTCTCTACACAGTTAAAACATTTTATTTGTAAGCTCATCTTATTATGAAATAAAATAACTTATTCGTAATGTGTTGTGTGATAATTTGTTTAATGATTTAATTTGTAGTAATTTTAAAATTTACACAGTTTGAAGGATTTTTTCCTCATTATTGAGTGGAATGCTCGTCTTCTCCTTTATTCGATCCTATCAGATCTAGTCTAGACCTAATATCATCACCATGTTCCTCCGGTGAGATAAAGGCACGATGGATGTTCATCACGCTTCGAATGTTCTTTGTTTATTACCTAGCCAATAGCAAAACGTGTTAATAAAGTGAGAAACCGTATGGAACGGAGCAAGATGTCCTAGATGATTGGACAATCAGCTTTTACAAGTTAATTAGGCGGCATTTGTTAGATGCTGGATGCTCACATAACAGGCGAACCAGTGATTTTGACATGTTCGTGTACACAGTGATTATACGCACAGATATGAACAGGGACTGAGTTGTGACGCACTCTAGTGTTCGATGTTACACAGAGTGTTTATACAGGGTGTTCAGGAACTCTTATGTCTTAAACAATGTATGAACTATGATTTAAATTGCATTTATAAGTAAAAATCGTAACATTGTGTTCGTTTGTCATTAAACTTTCTTTAAGTGTCGTTGGATTCGGCTTCAAAATCTAAATTTCTTATGATTCACCACCGTTTTTGTTTTACTTTACCTTTATTGAGTTACCAAACAATTTTAAAACTTGTTTACAATTTTTAAATAGTCACTATTTTTGGATTAGTTTTTTCATTCTAATTTTGTACCAAATTGTGTTCAGTAGTTTTACACTTTCATCATCAATTTCAAGTTTCAATCCCAAACCATTCATGGCACACACTGACATGTGGACTATTAGGTACTGGAGGCCCATATTTTTATTGTAATGTATTATTTTATTTATCCAAATAACAATTTTTAATTATTAGTTCCGTAAAGTTCCGGGACGACCTGAATTTAAAAATGTGTTCATGCGTTAGCAGCTGTAATATAAAACTTATGAACACTGTACCCATGTTGTAAATTTTGAGCAAAACTTTATAAAAAAGACATTTATTTTTGCCAGGACCTTCCAGAAGGGCGAGAAGCAGTACTAATTTCTGAAATGGACTTTGTCACAATCAGAATTTAACGAACCAACGTAATGGCTTTCAAATTCAATTCAGTTGTTTCTTTTATAGGTTTCACTATTTCATCGTACGAAATGGTTGAAAATAATTGCCATTTCATTTTATTCTTAGTATAACTGAAATTTTTTATCCTCGTACATTTTTAAAGAGAGGAAACTCAAACAATTCAAAACATTTCGAAATACTAAAACTATGTTGTTCGGGACCCCAGATTAAAATTGACATATCATTTATATAAATGTTCGTAATGTTGAAGTAAACGAAACACAGTTCGTTGTAATCAATATAGCCAAAATATATGTTTGTATTATCATATCGTTTGACCATATAGTTCAGCTCTGACAACAAAGTTCCAATTTATTATGAAACTGTTAAGAAATTAATAAATAGTTTAAGTTGGGTGCTGGATGTTTGGTTATAGATAGTTTAATTTTCTCCTAGGATAGTTTAATCTTAATTAAACTCTATTAACACCGTGTCAAGCTATGATATAAGAGTTGCAATATACGTACACCATTCAGTAGACAACGTAGTGAGATTGGTTGAACAATCCACCTTATAGAATGTTTTAGCTAATATAAATTACAAGTACAAGAGTTATTGGGATTGTTCTTCATCACTGAGTGCTCAGTTGCGTGCACAAGTCCGCCAAGAGTTGCTGGTTCAATGGCCTGTGATGACACTCAGTTCAACTCCAACTTGAGACGCCGTATTACTCAAAGTTACCGGAGGGAGACGATTTGGCTTCCGCAAACCTTGAAGCGACATCTGCAGTCATGTCCGGCAACTACTGAGCTCAGGAACTTACTGGGGTGGAAGGAGAGTTCCTCAATCAATGTGCCACACTAAACCTAAAGTGGAGAAGTTTACATTTATGGATCAAAAGTTTTGAATTAAAGTTGTTTATAACATTACACAATTAATTCTGAGTTCGAAACATCAGCTTTCAAGTCATAAGTTTAAAACGTTACCTTAAAAAGTCAAACAATAAAAATGTATTACAATTATTACAGTTTTAATAAGCAACGTAATTTTATCTCACAGAAAAAGATTATATCTCGGCGGATAAAATATGAAAAGACAATGTACAAAAATTCAATAGTGTAATAGAAGTGGAATATTTGTGTACTAGTGAAGATCAAAACAATAAATATCAATAATTAAATACCCCCGTCGCAACAAACCTGCGTACTTAGCGGATTGCCAATGCATATATATAGGTATCACTACTACCTAGAGCCACTTACTAAGTTTCATAAAAATACATTCATTAATAAGTGATATATAGCATTTTATTTATTATCCATAAGAATAACATTATAATTGAGTATGCAGGTTTGCTGCAACAAGGAAGATAATAAATGTGTTTTTTTTGCAATTATCAATATAACTCAACCAGGTGAAGCTACATACCAAGTCTTATTAATTTAGGTTCACAACTAAGGGAGATATAAAACTTTACTTATTCTCCATATGAATAACATGGGGGCCGAGTATGCAGGTTTGCTGCTACCGGAAAAAAAACTTTTTGTGCTAATATCAATATACCACAACTAGATGAATATACCACGTTTCATCTATATACATACATAAAAAATCGAAATATAACATTTTATTTATTTTCCATAAGGATAACATTGGACAACGTACTGAGTTTAGCACTTTGAATATCACTGCAACGGCTGGACGTAAAACAACAATTAAAACGCCAAAGTGATTTTTTTGTAGAGCTAAACTGATAGGTAGAAAGAAATGTGGAGTTTTTAGTGAAATCATCCGAGGAAAATCTAAAAACCGTATTCCCATAAGATTAACATGGGAAATTTTAAGGACACATTTTTTGACTTTTCTCCACAACCACTAAACCTATCTTAATGATTCAAAATAATAAATTGTTTGTTTTTTAAGCTCTATAAAATGGTTGTAACTAAAATCTAGTGTTTTTACAATTTTAGGGTAAAAAGTTCAAAAAACAGATTTTTGGAAAATTTTAAACCCCCATAAAACCTCCTTCCCATAGACCGATCAATCTGGATTTCGAACTTAACGTCATAAATGTTACTCTCCACATTTGTGCCAAATTTCATCAAAATCGGGTGCTTCTTTCAAAAGTTATCGCGGTAACGGACACACACATACACACACACACACACACACACACACACACACACACACACACACATATATATATATATATATATAAATTTGAACGAATAGTGTTTTTGGCATCTAGGGACCTCAAAACAAAAAATTATTATGGTTTCGGGCTTAAGTCTTACCATGTCACCTACGGTAATAGCTTCTTCCCTATAGGGGAAATTCGCTAAAAGAGGAAAAAATTGTTACATAAATGTTCAAAGTCAGTACCTTCACAGTTAATCCTCCTTTTATGGAAATAGTTATCATATGGCAACAACGGAAACAAATTATAATATCAACAACAGCGTTCCTATTTGAAATACATTTGGCTACCGACTTGGCTTATTTGACTCACGTACTGAATGTCATTTGTGGCATGTTCTAATGTAATCATGTTCTAATGGCTAGGATGCTAGGAATGTTAATGCCAATGCGATCTGGAGTGCAGGATAAGATCTGTAACAAGAAATTATCAACAGACTAACTTGCCTTCATCACGGTCTCGTTTTAAAATTAAACCTAACTATCATCTGCAAAACCGTTAATTACTGATTTGTTGGGAAGTGTAACAGCGTCGCTGCAAGATTTGTAAATAATTGGCAGTGGAATCTGATGAGGCTGGAGGTAGTAGCCTTCGTTAGGAGGTTTGGTGCATCCGTTCAGGAACCAGTATTGTTTCATTAATCAACCTATGTTCTCACCTGCAAAGGAATTTGATATCTTGCATGACCGATTTTTATGCAACTCATGTTTTAAAAATATTAAATCTATTTCAACTGTACCTTAAATATAAACTGTGGGCATGCGTTTTAAGTTTAAGGACTTTCAGTATAATCGTATGATAACGTGTCGAACTAGTAGGCGACACAATTTTTTTAAGGTTTTTAGGCTACGGTCTACACTTTTACAATTATTTAACACTTTTAAAAATATTCAAAAATGTCCGTGACAGAAGTCGGTTAATATTAAAAGAAAACTTTGATTGAGTTACAAAACTCAAATTTATTTTATTTGAGTAAAAACAATACATTTATTTAAATACCAAGTCATTAAAATCCTATTTAAAGAAGCTGAAAACATTTCTTGGTTAGCCTTTCCATCAGGTTCTTCAAAATCACTTACGCTGTAATGAAACCAAGCTGTCCCTGAAACTATAATTCTGTGACACTCGATTGATTTTTGGAATTATCCAGGAAGGATAGAGTTTCAGCTTTCATAAACGTAACAATATACTAAATCTCTTACACCAGTTTTTATGAATAAAATCGTAAACTTGTTTCGGAGACTCGATTTGCTACAGTAGTTTACTTTAAGAAATTTAAACTCGTGAAGGTTATATAAAGGTTTTTGTAACATTACAGAATTAATTCTGAGTTCGAAACATCAGCTTTCAAGTCATAAGTTTAAAACGTTACATTAAAAAGTCAAACAATAAAAATATATTACTGTTATTACAGTTTTAGTAAGCAATGTAATTTTTATCTCACAGAAAAAGATTATATCTCGGCGGATAAAATATGACAAGACAATGTACAAATCTTCAATGGTGTAATAAAAGTGAAATATTTGTGTACTATTGCAGATCAAAACAATAAATATTAATAATTAAAAACACGAAAAAATTGTTACAAAAATGTGCAAGGTCTTATAAATGCTTTGCTCTTTATATTAAACTTGACCACGATTTGACAGCAGATTTTAAACTGACGCTGAATATTTCTCCAAGAAATTGTTATAAAGAGTTTCTGAGATAGAAACTCAGTTAAGCCATTTCCCATTCCGAATCAAACGCTTCTATAGACCTTCAATTAAATATACCCAAACCAGTTATATTAGAGGACCGTTTATTAAAATTACCTTATTTTGATACTAAAAACAGTTTCTACTTTCATAAACGTGGGTTACAAGTGTATAACAGTTTTTAAGGTACTTTTTATGATGAGTGCTTTGCATTATAGGATTTAAAAGCTGTTCCAAACAGTTTGTCTTTGAAATACTTTCAGAACGGATATATTATTTTACTCCAAATATTTGGCCTACTAAGAGTACAAAGATCTTGAGATACATATTCAACACATGGTATTCTTGGCAGAATCATACTCTTGACAAAACATTGTTGCAGAAATTTACTTCCTCTGCTGTAGACAACTCTGTACTTAGCCGCTGTCGACACCATCTGGCAGTCACTGGACCAACACTAACGATATCCCACTCCCCTGCACACCCCAGGGGGCTAAACCCTGCAGGGGAATGGCCAGTAAGCAGTCAAGCATGACTTCCTGGGCACTGATGGATATTAAAATAAAACGTGATGTTTAATATAAAAATCAATAAAAAAAATTTTGATTTTTAAATTAAATGAGCCTACAACGCTTAGTTAGAAATAATGTAAAAAAAGAAAAAATGTTAGCGAATTTCCCCTATAGGGAAGAAGCTATTACCGTAGTCGGCATGGTAAGACCTAGGCCTGGGACCATGATAACTTTTCGTTTTGAGGTCCCCAGACCCCAAAAACACCATTCGTTCGAAACTATATATATATATATATATATATATATATATATATATTTGTGTCCATGGGTGCGATAACTCTCGTAAAAAAGGCCCGATTTTGATGAAATTTGGTACAAACGTGTAAAGCAGCATTTATGACTTTAAGTTCGAAAACCAGACGGATCGAGCTATCTGAAGGGGTATTTTGGGGGGTTTGTACCCCAAAATGGTTTTTTTGAGTTTTTAACATACAATTTTTGGAAAAGTAAACTTTTATTTTTTTCCATTGGAATCAGCTTTAAAAGTAGCAACAATTTGATGTTTTAATCATTGCTCTACGTCAATTGGTTACTGAGATATTGAGAGTGCTAAACACAGTACGTTGTCCAATGTTATTCTTATGGAGGATAAGAAAAATTGGATATCTCGCTGATTTATCAACTTATCCTGACAAAACTTGGTATATTGCTTCATTTCATTGTGGTCTATTGATATTTGCACAAAAACCCATTTTTTGGCCGATAGTTCCCGTAGCAGCAAACCTGCATACTCAGCCCCATGTTATTCTTATGGAGAATAATTAACGTGTTATCTCCTTTAATTATGAAAATAAACTAATAGAACTTGGTATGTGGCTTTACCTATTTGAGTTATGTTGATATTTGAATAAAAGCCCATTTTTCGTGTTCCTTGTTTCAGCAAACCTGCATACTCAGCCACCATGTTATTGTTATGGAGAATAATTAAAATGTCATAAATCGTTTATTTATGAATGTATATTGATGAAACTTGGTATGTGGCTTTATGTGGTATTAAGATAAATTAATATGCATTGGAAATTCGCTGAGTATGCAGGTTTGCTGCTACGGGGGTATCATGCTAATACACTGCTACATTACAAATAGCTAGTTAATTTATTACAGCTGCCATAGTAAACATTCTATTTTTGGATAGCCGTTAATTTATTGGGTGGTCTAAATAACATACTAGGAGTACGCTCTTATATCGCGTATAAGGATTGAGTGATCGCGTAAAATTAAAAAAAAAATGTTTCAATTGACAATATACCTTATGGGCCCTCCATTATAACTGCAGTTTGACAATGACATACAAATCCAGAACATGACAAACAATGAGGCCTGAAACCTGTCAATCAGTCAGACAAAGTGCATATGAAGTAGTTACTCACCCCTCAGTCTCACTGAGGGCTGTATCATCTAGGCCCTCATAATAATATTAGCTGAAGATTTTTATATAAAATGTAATATGTTGGCGGCAATAAAGGTCCCCAATCAGTGAGAGCACGTGGTTTAAAAGTAGTTATTTACACTTTGGTTCCACTGGAGGACCCATCAGGATATTTATTTTATTGTAGCTTAATATTGCTGTAAAAATCTATAAGTATAAATACAGAACTTGATGAACAATACGTTTTAAAATCAGTCAATTGGTTTTGAATGCCTAAATATTTTAAACTCTAATCCAGAAATTTTAATGTAACACATTAACCTTACTGGGGGGAGGGGGGCTGTGCCCCCCAGGCCTCCCATTGTTATTGTAGCTTTATACGGTTGTTCAAATACATAGGCAACCTATAAATGCAGAACTTAAAAAACAATAAGGCTTAAATCATTCAATTTGTTTTTAAGAAGAATAAATTGCCTCATTTTAAAAAGAAAAGAAAAGTAGTATCTTATGTTAAATATATAATCTAGGAAGAAATTAAAACTCTTTGACCCACTTCTTAGAATCCACGAGTCATTGTGTCAAGGTCCAAGATTTTGTATACATCTTAATATATAAATACCCCCGTAGCAGCAAACCTGCGTACTCAGCAAATTTCCAATGCATAAATATGTATCTTAATGCCACATAAAGCCACATATCAAGTTTCATCAAGATACATTCATAAATAAACGATTTATGACATTTTAATTATTCTCTATAAGAATAACATGGCGGCTGAGAGTGCAGGTTTGCTGAAGCAAGGAACTCCCAAAATGGGGTTTTACACAAATATCAATATAACTCAAGTAGGTAAAGCCACATACCAAATGTGAATAATTTATGTTCATAATTAAGGGAGATAACATGTTACTTATTCTCCATAAGAATGACATGGGACTGAGTACACAGGTTTGCTGTTACAGGAACTATCGGCCGAAAAAATGTTTTTTAGTGCAAATATCAATAGACCACAACGATATGAAGTAATATACCAAGTTTCATCAGCAAAAGTATATAAATAAGCGAGATATACAATTTATCTTATTCTCCGTAAGAATAACATTGGACAACATACTGGGTTTAGCACTTTCGATATCTCTGTAACCATTTGGCGTAGAGCAATGATCAAAACACTAAATTGTGCATCTTTCTAAGCTGATTCCAATGGAAAAAAACTAAAATTTGACTTTTTCAACAATTATATGTAAAAAGCTCAAAAAACCCACTTTTGGGATACAAACCCCCCCCCCAAAATACCTCTTCGGATAGGTCGATCCGTCTGCTTTTCGAACTTAAATTAATAAATGCTGCTTTACACGTTTATACCAAATTTTGTCAAAATTGGATGAATTTTACGACAGTTATCGTGCTCAAGGACACACACACACATATATATATATATATATATATAGGCCTATATACAGTTTTAGAAAGAATGGTGTTTTTGGCATCTGGGGACCTCAAAATGAAAAGTTATCATGGTCATGGGCCATGCCGACTACGGTAATAGCTTCTTCCCTATATGGGAAATTAACTGAAATGGATCCCTATTTCCCTTGGTCACGCGATTACTTGACAATTAGTGGACCAAATTGAATAATTATTTCTTGTTGAGTTCGTTTATGTCAGGACAAGGATCTTATAAAAGACAATTTTTAATCTGACCTAAGAGCTCTGCCCCACAGGCCTTCAAAGTTCGTATTGATTTTATCTAAGTTCAGTTAGTTACACCAAGCAGCTGTAAACATACTTGAAAGGCATATACATATGTTGATTATAGAAATAAAAAGCTACTTGAATGTAAACTCTCATTTTGGAAATAAAAAGAGTACTTGAATGGCAACTCAAACTCTTTTGTAGCGAATTTCCCCTATAGGGAAGAAGCTATTACCGTAGTCGGCATGGTAAGACCTAGGCCCGGGACCATGATAACTTTTCATTTTGAGGTATATATATATGTATATATGTATATATATATATATATATATGTGTGTGTCCGTGAGCACGATAACTCTCGTAAAAATTATCCGATTTTGATGAAATTTGGTATAAACGTGTAAAGCAACATTTATGACTAAGTTCGAAAACCAGCCAGATCGCTCTATCCGAAGGGGTATTTTTGGGGGGTTTTGTACCCCAAAAATGGGTTTTTGAATTTTTTAGGTAATTTTTGAAAAAATCAAATTTTAGTTTTTATCATTGGATTCAGCTTAAAAAACACACAATTTGGTATTTTCATCATTTCTCTACGTCAATTGGTTACCGAGATATTGAAAGTGCTAAACAAAGTACGTTGTCTAATGTTATTCTTATGGAGGAAAAAAAAAATTTATATCTCGCTTATTTATGAACGTATACTGACGAAACTTGGTATATGGCTTCATCTGGTTGTGGTATATTGATATTTGCTCAAAAAATTATTTTTTGCCAAAGGCACCCGTAGCAGCAAACCTACGTACTCAGCCCCATGTTATTCTTATGGATAATAATTAAATGCCATGTCTCCCTTAATTATGAACATAATTTAATCAAATCTGGTATATGACTTCACCTAGTTGAGTTATATTGATATTAGCGTAAGAATAAAATCGGACAACGTACTGCCTGTAGTACTTTCAATATCTCTGTAACCATTTGACGTAGAGCAATGATAAAAACACCAAATTGTGCGTATTTTTAAGCTGATTCCAATGGAAAAATCTAAAATTTGACTTTTTCTACGATTATTTGTAAAAAACTAAAAAAACTTATTTTTAGGGTACAAACCCCCCCCGAAAAAAACCCCTTCGGATAGGTCGATCTGTCTGGTTTTTGAAATTAAAGTCATAAATGCTGCTTTAAACAATTATCCCAAATTTCGTCAAAATCAGAATATTTTTACGAGAGTTATCGTGCTCATGGACAAATATATATATATATATATATATATGTATATATACAGTTTTGAAATATTGGTGTTTTTTGGCATCTGGGGACCTCAAAATGAAAAGTTATCATGGTCCTGGGCGTAGGTCTTACCATGACGACTACGGTATTAGCTTCTTCCCTATAGGAGAAATTCGCTAATCCCTAAAGGGTAAATTCGCTAAAAATAAATAAAAGTGTCCGGGTTAACCTGAAACTGGGAAACCAGAAGAAACAGACTATGGGAAGAGGGGTTTTTGGGGATTTTAAATTTTCCAAAAATCAGTTGTTTTTTTTTTCATTTTTCACCCTAAAGTTTTTAAAAAACTTAATTTTGGGTTGGACCATGTTATAGAGCTTAAAAAAACAAATAATATAGTATTTTGAATCATTAACCTAGGTTAAGTGATTGCAGAAAAATCCAAAATACCTGCTCATAAAATCTCCCATGTAAATCTTATGGGGAAAAGGTTTTTGGCTTTTCCTCAGTTAATTTTAATGGAAACTTCACATTTGCTTTGAGCAATCAGCTCAGCTCCACAAAACAATCATTTTGGTGTTTAAATTGTGATGCTACATCCAACCGTTGTAGCGATATTAAAAGTGCTAAACATAGTACGTTGTCCAATGTTTATCCTTATGGAGAATAAATAAAATTTGTTATCTCCATTATTTATGAATGTATATCGATGAAACTTGGTATGTGGCTTCACGTTGTATTGGTATATTGATATTTGCACCAAAAAAAGATTTTTTGTTATCCCTGTAGCAGCAAACCTGCATACTCAGCCCTAATGTTATTCTTATGGGGAATAAGTCTATCTCCTTTGATTATGAACATAAATTAATTAAACTTAGTATGTAACTTTACCTGGTTGAGTAATATTGATAACTGCCCAAAAACATATTTCTTCTTGTTTTTGCAGCAAACCTGCGTCCCAGCCCTAATGTTATTCTTATGGAGAATGAATAAAATGCCATTGATCACTTATATACTTATGCATTTTTATGAAACTTGGTAAGTGGCTTTATGTGGTAGTGAGAAACATATGCATTATGCATGCATTGGAAATTCTCTGAGTACGCAGGTTTGCTGCGACAGGGGTATTTGAATTATTCATAAACGTATCATAGTAAAGCATAAAATAAACAAAATGAGATGTAATAAAAATTTACATGATGTATCAAATAAATATAATAAAATCATGCAGTTGTCTATAAAGGACATCAACAATAATTTCCAAATCTTATAATACACTTTAGAGGAAGTTACACTTTGTAGCAATAATTTAGAAAGCTACATCATATTTTGATATTACAGTAGGGTCTTATCTGTATATAGTATTGCCCATTAGCGTGCATTTTAATAAAAATGGCATACTAAAAAAGTAGAAATATTGTGTTATTGTTTTATATTTTAAATCAGTAGTTCTGAGTGAACAATTTTAAAATATTTTATTGTGAAGTAGAAATATATGTTTATATTTAAATTAAATCAATATATTCATAATATAAATTGAAGTCTCTGTTTGCGTCTGAATGTTTATCTGTTACCTCCTCCTAAACCACTCATCCGATTTCGATGAAACATTGCATGGTCATTCAGGTTAACCCTGGGAAGCCACTAATAAAAAACCTAGAACTAAAGGACTTTGCCCCACTGGATTTCAATGTTACCATGCTAATCACATGAAAGAACATTTTGTTATGTTTTTTTACAGGTAACTAATATAAAACGTTGTAAAAATCTGTCTATTTATTTAGGTAGCAAGCTGTAATGTAAATAGTATAATTTTTTTAGTGTCAAAACAAATCAAGACGGAAAACATAATCTCTCTCTAAATTACTTTTGGTTTCTTTTTACTTTACGCGCTCCTTAACCATACATCGAACTGCGGTGAAACATTGCACAGTGATCCAGGTAACCCTAGGAAGGTTTATAGCCATTTACTTAAAACCTAGTGCTTTGCCCCACTGGACTCGCTTGGAAATCCTATGGTCATTAGGGATCCTCTTGAGCGGTAGCAATGTACCTAATATATCAGAGTCAAACATAAGTCTAATCATGTTCTACAAATGTTTTAGGGCTCTGCCTTCTGGAAATTTAAAATACCTATTCCAACCAGCTTACTACTGCTGCTACTACTGGACTGAGGGGTAAAATTCAGTAGAAAGAAAGCTGAGAGGTTAACGTCAGACATAAACCTACCCCTGATAATAAATACTTTGCCCCACTGGAATATGATATCTGGTTTAATGAATCCCCCATAAATTTAATATTTTGTTTTGTAAATTCCAAAACATTGTTAAACATTGCCATGGAATAAAAATTAAATAAATAAATAAATATACCCATGTCAAACATTATACACCAATGACCACCGAACTGATGGTGCTGAAATTTGTTAGAAAAATAGATAATACACTAGAATCAAAATACACATTCCCTCAATCCAAAGATCCTTTGGGGTCCCGCCCCACTGGTACTTCACGCTATGTTTACCATCTTGCACCTACTGCTGCACTGATGAAGCCGAAGGTCAGTAGGATGATGGCTAAAGCACTCAAAGCAGAATGGACAGACATACTCCAAATGATTTTTTTTTAGAGTCCCACCCAACAGGCATTTATTATTCCCATATTCTAATTATCGTTCACCCAATTACCGGGGGGGGGGGGGGGTTACGGGCTGCGTGACAGTAGAAACTGTTAAAGCATGCAAAATCGTCAGTTACAGTGACAAAATACCGTACGCCACAATCCAATACTTAAAAATTAATAAGTGTGACATGACATGGGTGAGGGGAGGAAATGACCAGGGTGACAGGGTGATAAAGGGCGGGAGGGGGTCAAAAAGGGCTGAATATAGCGTGACATAATTTACCAATGGCCCTTATAATATGAACATTAAAGATTGGACATATATTATTTCAAATTGTAGTTAAGCCATATTAATAGTTGATTGTTTTTGTAGTTAAGCCATAATTCCCTTAATAAATCATCGGAACGAATAACTGAGCTATCATGTTGAAGATACTTTTACCATTAAATGTGTAAAATAAAGAATTCAAAACCATACAAATTATAACATAAATGGGCGATTCTCACTTATTTTGAATGTATCGGTAGCACCACCATAGAAAGACACGTTCAAATAACCTAAAAAAGGTGTCTCATTGGAAGTTGTAGTACAACTAAATTGATAACAAATATATTTACAAACAAGTCTTGCCAATAGGCCTATGCAAATAAAATAAAGTACAAAAGACACACTCTTAACCACCCTCCATAGGACTGAGCCCTGGGTCGGATAACTGAAAGGTCGGTTAAAACGAATAACGTTTGGATAATTTGTCATATTAAGCACTAAAATTATAAAAGTCAAACGTCAGTTAAAAAAGGGTATAAAAACAGGTACCAAGATGCAACTTTGGAATACTTGCTAACTATGGAAACATATGATCGATTTCTGATCTGATCTTTTTTTCCGGTGCAGTATCAGGAATACAGCTGCGGCGGCAGATGTGAGTTAACTTATTTCCTGGAAATAAAAAGGCGGTTGATACGATGGAAGGTTAAAGTGAGGATGGTTAAGAGGGTGTCTACTGTAATCAGATGAGCTCACAAAGTAAGGAAGATCTCATACCTGACTTCAATGCTCCTATTGCTAACGAAGTGATTCAAACTGGAGTGTCTTATGCACGATAACTACCGTGTCCATATCATAAAAAGTTAAAAAAATGAATATGACCGTATTTTGCATCTTTTAAGCATCCGGAACTTACTGAATCACTTCCGTGTAACATTTTGTCAAATTAATTTTTACGAAGGTATCTTCAGAAAAATATTAGTTGCACTCTGCTAAAAAGAATTAATGTTCGCACACACAATTAATAATAAATAGTATCAAGTTCAGTAGTAATACACTTCACATTCTAGCCAAATGTATTAGGTGAGCGACTCGCATTGAAATTAAACATTGTAAATAATCAATTGGAATAACATGAGCGGAGCCAGACTAAGTTACACATCCACTGACTCACGTTCATCGTTGCTCGCCTAGACTCGGCCAAAGTGTGAAGATGGCATACAAATAAATTTTGAATACCCATTAACTAAACATAGTTATATCCTTATTAATTAGTGAATTTCCTAAGGAAAAGTGAACTATTAGCATGACCCGCACGGTGAGACTTAAGCCCGGGACTGCCGTAGAAGTTCCTAACGTGCCCCCCTGAACACGTTTTGGGGGGTCGTTCAAAATTATATATATATATATATATGTGTGTGTGTGTGTGTGTGTGTGTGTGTATGCACTCTAGCGGTCGCATTTTTTTGTCCAATTTACTTCAAATTTGGTAGGGATGTTCCTTTCTATAATCAGTTGGACAAGTTCGTTGGGCAAAACAATCGGAAAACTCTAACCCCCTTTTAAAGGGATTATTCTTTCAAATTTCAAGTTTTTGGGCCCAAAAAGGGTCAGAAAAGCTCCGGACGTAAAATTAATGCTTATATTAATATGGGAATTAGTAAAGCGAAAGTTTTAAGCCCTCTCTTGTCATCCTAGCATAAATATTTACCGAGTTATTAAAGAAAATGTTTATCGGCTAAACACAGTATGTTTAGTCTTATGGGGTTTTTACATTAGAAAAGCATGTTATTATTTGTTGGTGTATTTGTATCATCCCCAGCAACCTCGCGCCTACTTTCAAGCCTGACTGGACCTTCTCCTAAACTTATAATGCGCAAAATTGTATTCCTAGCATTGCAGGTAAATGAAACCAGGAGCATCAGAACACAGCCAAAAAATCAATGTTTTCAGATTTCAATAAAATTGGAATAAATTAATGTTTTTACACTGGCTTTGAGTTTTAAAAGTTTTGGATGAGGAAATTCACTTCCCTCACGTCAGCGTGCTGCGTGCGAAGTCGTTTTCAAGTTTATATTTCCAACAAAATACACAACTATTAATAAAACAGGTTATGCTTCAATGAAATATCCTGAATACTGTTATTGGATTTAATATACCGGTTCGTAAGCGATTGGTTTTATTCTTTTAATATAGTTATCATATTGCAAGACGTGTGTCATTCATACTGTATCATCTTTGACATATTGTATAATTTGAAGTTTACTGATTTCCTGGGGTACAGTTCCGCAAACGTACCAACGATGTATTATCAAATGAAAATATCTATCGATTATAAATATCGTTTGGAATTTGGTATTTATTAGCGATCGAATTAATGGTTGTTATCGCTATTTCCAACAATATTTATAACGTATTAAATCATCTGTTTTGAAATATAATTTGTTTGCTTTATTTGTTTATGTTATTTCCTTTCATTGGTAAGTGAACTAAAATGTTCTCTACAAGTGATAATATTCGTAGTTTAAGTATAAATGTACTTCAAAATAATTAATCTGCGTTTTCTTTGTAAATATATTTGTGGAGGAGCTTGAAAAGGTCTCTAAAAAGTGGTATAGAATCTGACGATTTGGCAAATAACTTATGCGAGTACCTTTATCGTAGGGAAGTCTTATTTTCTAATGAAGATCCATTTGAACACTTCTTAAAATCAGTACAAAAAGTGTACCCTGGTTTGTAAAGAAGTTTAATCTGTTGTGTAGTGACCGAATTTCAATCAATATTTATAATCGATCGATAGTTGCATTTGATATTATATCGATATTTATAATCAATATATATTTCCATTCGATAATATATCGTAGGTACGTCTGCGGAACTGTACCCAAAAAACATGCTACAGTACTGTAGGCAACAGTTCATTGTGCCAAATGCGTTCCCCAGAGCAGACTTACATTGTGTTGGGAAATTAAGCTTACTTTTTCGCCCTTGTGGCAACAGGGTTTTAAAAATGGAAACTATAGCTAGTCTAACGTTGCTGCTCCAAATTTGGGGACTTTTAATTTGTTCATAAGAGGAAATCATTGAAACTCAAATGACACAATATGAAAACGACGATACAATACAAGAAATACCCTTCTAATGATACACGTCTCAACAGTGACGCGATACCACTTCAGTCATATCACGAAATGTGACCATATATTGCACATCACTACTCCTTATTCCTCTCAAGGAATGGTGTATTGGTATCCATGTTAAAAATGTCATCAGTCATCAGCATATAGGCCTTTAGATACTATACACCTCTAATCAATCCAGTTAAGTCAGTAAACAGAGTTTATACTGTATTTTCAATTCATTTAGATTACAAGTGTATTACAGTACTAACAACTATCAAATGAATATTTGGATCTTTACCGTTAATTTACCAGCACAAGCTTTTTGGCTTTCTGTTTATTTGCTACCATTCAAAATATTTTTTACAACTAAAGAAAATATTCCGCGCACCTGTTAACGTACATTCTCTTTTTCCCTGTTTCTCTGAAATTCCTGGGGTCTTATCTTAACAACGCTTATCGATATCTGCTCCACACGCTCAGCGGCCAGAAGTATTCGGACATCAAAGCTCCACCATCAATGTTGCCAATTCAGAAGTTGCATGAATTGCTTCTTGAGATGTAACTTTTAGCGTTCACGGTATGTCGTGGTAGCTCAGGTATGGCCCCAGAGTCAAATCGGATTGTGTTCCTTTATTTTAATTATGTTTTACAGTAATTGTAAAACGTTACTTTGGTTTGTATGTACACCAAACGATTTGTAATATAGCCTGTGTTGATTTAGTTATTTTGGAGTTTTCAAAACAATTTACAGGCATGGTTGGTTGGTGGGAAGTGTGTATGAGTGCACAACCCTGAATTTTGTGTATGAGTGCTTAGACCTATGTTAAATACCTTACCGAACTCAACGTTACTTCACGTAATAAGCACAAATGTCAAACCCACCAACCACACACCAGAATTTATTTCCATTTGATTTTTACCCCTAATTAGGTTAGGTTTGAATGTGCTATCAGAACTAAATAGGCCTATGAGTATTCCAGTCGGGCATTTTTTACTTAATCTTTAAAAAACCCCAATAATTTAGTTTATGTTAATTAAGTTTGGTTACGTTTTATGTTTAGATATTGAATAGGGCCTATGTACTACAAAATAAACATAGGGTACATTAATTTTTTTTCGTCGGTGGTATCTAGTGCATTTAACAAAATTAAAAACCCAAAAAGTCATGGTATTAACCCTTTCAATGCTGTGGACCGATATATCAGCTTTTGAATCCATTATTAATAAACACTGTTACTGCTTCATAAGCGATTGTACCGTTAGGCGCTCAGTCTGCAGTCTGAGTCTGACATGTGGTGAAACCTGGTAGACACGAATTGAACTACCTCGTCCAGCGCCTAGTCTCTATAATACCAACTGATCCACTGCAGCTGCTAGCCTGACCAGTGGCTGTGCGGTCTAAGGCGTTACCTTCCCGGCCGGGGGTAACACTTGGATCGAGGGTTCGAATCCCGTCGCAGCCGGTGGTTTTTATGTGCAACTCATGGTGAGTTCACCTGTCTGTGGCAGAGTTGAGGGGGAGGGCAGATCTTAAGCAAACGGTGGACGGCTCAGGCCCAAGCTGACGGGATGGGTGGATTCTTTGTGATTTGCACATATGATCAGGTGTTTTACAACTTTTTACCTATCCTTTACTGTGTGTGTGTGTTCATCGGAAGCATGTTTTTATTAATTTTAACTGTTCAGGCGTTCAAGATATTTAAAAAATTAACAAAACATCAGAAATTCAACTACTCCTTTCAGAAGCTTAGCACTGAAAGGGTTAAAGGAAAGGATCCGAATATTTTCTTTCATTAGATCGTTAAGAATAAGTATAGCCTATTAACGTTTGTTAAATAGCCAAAATTACCCGTCACGGATAAACACACCAGATTGGAGAGAGGATTCTCTTGACTAATGCAGGGTGGTGTGAACTTAAAAATTCCATGAGAACGGAAGGGTACACTTTCATAAACGGAACAATACACAAAGCCGAATAAATTTATCGATATATTGATTAGATCGACTGTAAAATATTTTATCATCTGTATGTTAGTTATTACGTAATATTTGTTTTTTAGTTTCTTTTTCAAATAAACTTAAAATAAAAATGAAATAAACCTTACCTGCATAAACAAAATAATTGATTTACAAAACATAAAACTAAAAAACAAACAAATTTAAATGGTTTCTAGGAAATAACTTTCTGGTATTACAGCAGCATGTAAAAAGAACATACGATTTCCATAGGTCTGTTAAAAGGTTGCTCCCGAGAATACATATTTAAGTATTATTGGAATCAACGTTTCTTACCTGTAAAAATTTCCAGACAATATCTTCCACATCTTTGAGACCGAACATAACCGAATAACCTAAATAATAGCTATACCGTATCGAACAATTTCATTTTGTTTTAGCGAATTTCCCCTATAGGGAGGAAGCTATTACCGTAGTCGGCATGGTAAGATCTAGGTCCGGGACCATGATAACTTTTCGTTTTGAGGTCCCCAGACCCCAAAAACACCATTCGTTCATAATATATATATATGTGTCCGTGAGCATGATAACTCTCGTAAAAATTATCCGATTTTGATGAAATTTGGTATAATTGTGTAAAGCAGCATTTATGACTTAAAGTTCGAAAACCAGACAGATTGACCTATCCGAAGGGGTATTTTGGGGGGGTTTTGTACCCCAAAAATGGGGGTTTTGCGTTTTTTACATATCATTTTGGAAAACGTCAAATTTTAGTTTTTTTTAGAATCAGCTTAAAAAGACGCACGATTTGGTGTTTTGAACATTTCTCTATGTCAAATGGTTACAGAGATATTGAAAGTGCTAAACACAGTACGTTGTCCAATGTTATTCTAATGGAGAATAAGAAAAATTGTATATCTCGCTTATTTATCAACTTATCCTGATGAAACTTGGTATATTGCTTCATATCGCTGTGGTCTATTGATATTTGCACTAAAAACACTTTTTGGCTGATAGTTCCCGTAGCAGCAAACCTGCGTACTCAGCCCCATGTTATTCTTATAGAGAATAAGTAACGTGTTATCTCCCTTAATTATGAAAATAAATTAATAAAATTTGGTATGTGGCTTTACCTTCTCGACTTATATTGATATTTGTATAAAACCCCGTTTTTTGTGTTCCTTGCTTCAGCAACCCTGCATACTCAGCCGTCATGTTATTCTTATGTAGAATAATTAAAATTTCTTATAAATCGTTTATTTATGAATGTATATTGATGAAACTTGGTATGTGGATTTATGTGGTATTAAGATACATATATATGCATCGGAAATTCGCTGAGTATGCAGGTTTGCTGCTACGGGGGTATTTTATATGATCGCTCCATCATTTATGAATGTGTACCCGAATGAAAAGTTTCTGATAAACACTGAACCTTATTTGTGAATGCTACAGTAAAAATCTTTCAGAAAAAATAATATAGGCTATGAATAAGTTATTGGTCCAATACTTTCTATTTCAACCGGTTATGATTATGCAACAGTTAAAACTGTTAACACACTGTGGTGGTCAGGATAAGATTAACGCGGTTTAAATAATTATAGAGCTTTGTCACTTTTGTTAAAAAAGTGAAACCTCACTGGAAAACATCTAGCCAAAGAATAATAAAGACTAACATAAGTTGTGAAGAGGGTATTTGATTGGTTAACATATTTGTTGCCATGAAGATTGGAGGGTATAGAGCGTCAAAATGGCGGTCAGCATGTAAGCACAGTTTTTTACCCCAGACGAGACCTCTATAGATATATACCTCGTTGGATACGATAGGATTTGTTATTTAAAAACAACATAAGATAACCTAACCTAACACACTGTACAAGATGGGTGGTAAAAAAAAAAAATACCATTTCAACATCGAAGGTCACTCTTGTCACTGACTTTGGCAAAAAATCAATTCCTAGGTTCTAAAATATAGATACCCCCGTAGCAGCAAACCTGCGTACTCAGCGAATTTCCAATGCATATATATGTATCTTAATACCACATAAATCCACAAACCAAGTTTCATCAATATACATTCATAAATAAACGATTTATGACATTTTTATCATTCTCCATAAGAATAACATGGCGGCTGAGTATGCAGGCTTGCTGAAGCAAGGAACACAAAAAATGAGGTTTTATACAAACATCAAAATAACTCAAGTAGGTAAAGCTACATACAAAGTTTTATTAATTTATATTCATAATTAAGGGAGATAATAGGTTGCTTATTCTCCATAAGAATAACATGGGGCTGAGTACGCAGGTTTGCTGCTACAGGAGCTATCGGCCAAAAAATGGTTTTTAGTGCAAATATTAATAGACCACAACGATATGAAGCAATATACCAAGTTTCATCAGGAAAAGTTGATAAATAAGTGAAATATACAATTTTTCTTATTCTCCATAAGAATAACATTGGACAACGTACTGTGTTTAGCACTTTCAATATCTCTGTAACCATTTGACGTAGAGGAATGATCAAAATACCAAATTGTGTGTTTTTTAAAGCTGAATCCAATGGTAAAAACAAATATTTGACTTTTTCAAAAATTATATGTAAAAAATTCCAAAAACCCAATTTTGGGGTACAAAACCCCCCCAAAATACCCCTTTGGATGGAGCGATATGGCTGGTTTTCGAACTTAAAGTCATAAATGCTGCTTTACACGTTTATACTAAATTTCATCAAAATCGGATCATTTTTACGAGAGTTATCATGCTCACGGACACACATATATATATATATATATATATATATATATATATATATATATATATATATATACAGTTTCGAACGAATGGTGTTTTGGGGATCTGGGGACCTCAAAACGAAAAGTTATCATGGTCCCGGGCCTAGGTCTTACCATGCCGACTACGGTAATAGCTTCTTCCCTATAGGGGAAATTCGCTAAAAAAATAGCTAGGATAAACTGGAAAATACCTGAAACTCATTCCGTTAATATCAAAATAAAATTATAGCCCCTATATAGTCCTGACACAGACTTGCTTGCTGCATTGAGAAATACACCCGCTATTGGCTAAATACACGGCTAATTCATCTACTTCAGAACTTGACGTTAAATTAAAACATATTGTCAATATTAGCAAAATATGTACATACCACTAACTGTTTGTACGTTGTCTTCAGTTCCTCAATTGATAATCATCAAAAGTCCACATTTCTGATCCCAGTCATGGCCATGACGCCTCTAGCTTCCATGAAAAAAAAACCCTAAGTGCGAGGCCTTTGTAGGCGCGAGGCTCTTGTGCGGCTGCATTTGTCGCGCCGCCCTAAGGACGGCACTGGGTCCTTATCACGTTAAGTAGATACCTTGGGTTAGGTAAGGTGTATGAGGTGGTGTGGTCTGTCGGATTCATTTAAGTGTTTGGCCATTCCAAGGAGGTCTACAGCTTACCTCAGCAAACTTCTCACAAAAAGCGAGTGGACATATGTGAGATTTTGTAAATCCCAAATATAGGCTAAGCTAGTCCTCTTATAAAATCCTCCCTAATAGACAACCAAGGCCTATATATGGATACTTACAGCAAGGCTAAAATTAGAATGTGATGGTTGACAAACAATAGCATTGGCCTACCGTATCTACATTATTTGAAAGTTAAATAGGTATGGTAACTTAGTCTTAAAGAATACCATTTAATCTTCATATATTATTAAAAAGTTGTAGACAGTATGTCATGTATATTGACAGCATCAGAAGTTTGTTTTTAGTCACATCTTTCTTATATAGGCTACATGTTACTTATGAATAAAACTGTAGGCTATAGGCCTATACCAAAACATCAGGTCTAAAGTTATTCCCACAGATTATTTAACCAGTAATGGAATAATGTTCTCATTCTCGCCGATGTCACTTTTATCGTGTTAAATCCAACTAAACAAACCACAGTCTTATTGACAGATATGTATGAAACTACCATGGAAACATATCCATAACTCAGAAGGTTTACATTTGATTACCGGTATTCTTACAATGTAAATTAAAATATTATTATTGAGCATGAAGAACGTCACGTTTATAGTTTATGATTTTTGATCAAGATGTTAGAACAAATTATCAAAAAATAAACTTCTAGTTCGTAATCGTAACCTCAAAAAAGTAACGCCAAACATCAAGATGACAGCAACTAAAGAATTTTGACTGTTCTAAAGAGCCTGTGTACGGTGTGCCACTAAGGTCAAAAGTGGTAGGGTAACTTACTGAAGAATGTTAAAATAATTATTAAAATGTAATAATAATTCGACAATCTCCGGTATAGTTTATCAGAATCATTAAATCGTCAAATCGTTAACCTTAAAAATTTCATGACAATCCATCCACCGGTGGAAATGGAGAGCGTATCAGGAATTAGATTTTTAGACTGAGGTATAAGATTTTCGCTTCGCTTCAATCCAATAAGATAACTTTATATATGAAATTATAAGGTTTCCACCAAGCTATATAACATAAATATTAATCAGTGTTAAGAATAGCAACCTAATTAATATACCGTAGCCTATCGAACAATTTCATTTGGTTCTTTATTTTGTTCCACTTATGAATGTATAGACGAGTAAGATCGAAACCATATTGGATTCGCCTGGGTAAATTAAATGTAAGTTAAACAAGTCAAAGCCTATTTCAGATTTAAAATTTGTATCACTTTACCCTTGTTTCTGAAAAAACAAATGTGATTTCCAAACTCTAGAGGTAAATTTACATGAGGTTAGTTCAATGAAAATGATCATTTTCAATCGAAAAGTAGGCCTACGACGAACTTATGCCAAAAGCCACAATTATCCAGAGACTAAGTTTTACCTTACCGAACAAATTTATAAAATGTTTATTTTGGATAAAAATGAAGAAATTTAGTCAAAAATTGTATTAAAACAGTGGTGTATGGACATCATAAACTATGCCTAGAAAATTAAAGTCGATAGGCATACCTTACAAATATTAACCTCCAAAAAGGACCAAACTTATTGAGTTTGCCTTATTGAGTTTGAATAAACAAGTTCTGGTAATGCAATTATCATTTTGTAGGAAAATAAATTTATATTAAACTTCAGTTTTCAATCTGACAGAAAGGAAATAGGCTAGTCCCAGAAAATGGTGAAAAGTAATGTGCCACATAAGTTTTAATAACATACCATCATAGTTAAAAGCACGATGTATAGGTAGCTATAGTTTGTTCTGTTTTCTGTTCTTACAAATGTTAATTATTGTAATATTGTAAAGTTGCATTGGTGATAACCGCCAAATAAAAAACCAAAACATTAATTTTATTTGGTAACTTACCGTAAGTTTTATAAGCAAGATAATAATATTTTTAACAAATTAAGACTTTCTACTTTTAATGAGTGGAAATTGTAATGTAAATAATTACATATATTAGCGTATAATCACTTCAATAATTTTCTTGTTGACATCTTTACTTTCGGTTATAATTCTATAATTCTGTCTGTCGTCTGGAGTCTGGACTGGACTGGCCAAAGTCCCATTAATAGTGCAGCGCTCAGCCTGCATTTCTTTACATAGAGTACGGTACCAATAAAGTTATTTATTATAATAGTATTTAAAATAATAATGCATCTTTTAATTAGTATAAAATAAAATATACATACAACTTTTAAAAGCTAATAAAATTTAAAACTTAGTTTTTGTGTTTCAAGTTACGAAAAGAAGTTTTTTCCTAGTCAACATGAACATGAATAACTAAGTTGCAGTTCTGTAGTGAATCTATGGCACTGTGACTTACGTTACTCTATAGTTGAAACATAGACGTTGGCTAAATATCAACGATTCAAGTACCACTAAAATGGCTCCCAATGTTAATCTTATGGGATAAAAAACAGATTTGTTTTAAAGATAATTTTATTATTACTTAACCAAATATTCCCAATAACGAACTTGACCGAGATTTCGTACTATAGAATCTATCTCTAAAGTTTGAAGTGCATCTGTAGAGGCGTTTTTGAGTTATTTATGACAAAGACACGCCAGTTCGAGTTGATTCTCTTACCACTGTAAGCAGTAAAGTTATGTATAAGGATTTCGTTTCACTCAATCCAATTATACATTCTGAATAATGGTTACTTTAAACCGAAGAAACGAATTAATTCAAGATAGTTTAAACATAGATTCGACAGTAGATGAGGGGGTGGCTCAACATTATTTTACTGGTGTTTCAATTAAGCTTCAGTGTGCTGTCAAATGCGCAACTTCAATAAATGTATAACCGAGTTAATAAAAGGGTCGTGGCCTGGTGTACAGGCATGAGCGCGTTTGCAAGATCCCACGTCCGATACCTACCAATCCCCAATGGTTTTTACTACCAATGTGATAATGCTACTGTCCACTAGTTCGGAATCAACAAGCCTTAATTAGGTCTACTTATAAAGCAATCCTAAAGACATTTGTAAATCTCTAAGGTGAGAATGATTTTCTCTGATATAGAAAACTCCCTTCAACTAAAGCCGTGCACATTGCACAACTATAGTAAGAGAAAGTAAATATCTAGCACAAATAGCGATTCAAACTTTACATTTTGTATTAGTGTCATTAATACTGATGCTTAGGAGATTTCAGTAAAACTAAAACAGATTTTAGTCCAACATCCTTTGTCCAATAATTGTGTTGATTAGTTTTGTCCAGAGATATTTTAGCAATTTAAAACGAAATTTTACAACCTTATTTACTAAAAATTATTTGGTTGAAATAACGTGGTAATATATATATATATATACATATGTACATATACATATGTATGTATATATATATATATATAGATAGATAGATATATACATATATACTGTATTAGATTTAATGTTAATTGGCTAGTTGGCACAAGGACCACCAGGTCCTTAACACCTGTCGGTCCACATCTTGAATAGTTATCATTTATTAAAATAATTAGTTTAAAATCACTAACCGTCAGATGGTTAGTAATGATAATTAAAAAGAAGAGTTATATTAAAATCTGTATTACAAGCTGAATGATGCCTCTATCAGACTGGTATTACAATAGGAATTGAGTAAGAAAAACGAAACAAATTAATTAAACGTAATTACAACTTTGTATATACAATGAATGCAATTTAATCACATTTTGAATATTAAATTACGCCTCTGATATTTGAATTTAAAAATTGTCACCGAACTTAATTCAGAATAGTCATATGTAAAATTTAAAATCCCCTTGCACAAGACACTTTGGTAAAAACAGTTTGTTGACCCTCAATTGTCAAAATCGGTTTAGAAACATCAGAGGAGTTCTATTACAAAAATCACCATAGGACATTTTAGATATACCTTCACAAACATATTTTAAAACATTTCTCATCACTAGATCGATATTTTTTTATATTCGTTCATAACTGAGAATTGGAATTTCGGGGGTGGCTGTCGTTATTATTGCACCTCACATTCGGGAGGTCTTGGGTTTCATCCCAGGCCGGCCATCTGATAAATTTTTGTACGGTTTTTCAACTCATTTAGGCAAATTCCGGAATAGTTCCCAAAAAAGGGCCGTACCCCACCAGGAAGGGAAAGATTGGGGTCAAGCCTACCTTACCTGGTTAAAAGATTTCCCCATAAATTTAATATTTTGTTTTAAATTCCAATACATTGTTCAACATTGTCACGGAATACATACCACTGGAAACCGCCTAATGGTCGAAATTTGACCAAATGTTATTTGACGAATATTTAAAAAAGTTTAATATTTAGTGGGTTTTGTGGCGTTCATCTCTCTCTCCCCCTCCCCAACCCTTAGCCCCAGGTAATTTTTTTAATATGTAGGTAAAAAGGATAGCAGAAGGGCGTTACCAATCCAGAAAACAGTAGCCTTTTTATTTATGCCTGAAACCTCTCCACCTCATCCTCTCCCCAGCCCTCATCCTTCCCCCTCACAAACAGGTTTAATTTTTTTAACGTGGAGGTAAAAAGGATAATAGAAGGGTGTTACCATCCCAGTAGCTAGTAGTATTTGTATTTACAGTATGCCTGAATCATCTGTTCTCCCTGTTTTGCTAGCATTTGTTATATCAAAAGCTGTCAAATATAGAATTATTTGATCAATTACTGTTCTTCCATAAGATTAACATTGAAACTTTGAAAGCCTGTGAGGCGTAGCCCTGAGGGCCGATGTAAATTATAATGGGTTTCTGCTCATCTACAGGACACTACCTTTCCAACGGTATGCACGAATTTCTCCTACGATGCACACAAGCTGAGGAAAAAGGAGGAAAAGTTTTGTGCTTGCCTGTAAATATAAAGATTATTATTATTGCGTTAACAAATGAATGACTATACGGTATAATACAAATAATACTAGGAGTACGTTCAAATATTCGCGTAAACGGATAACCGAACTGAGAAATGGTAGAAGCCATTTTCTGTTGCTAACGTAAGTTCTAACCGAAATGCCATCACAAAATATTAAATAAATAGCCCTTGGGACTCTGTAGGCTGTTGATCTACGTTTATTTTGGTTAATTTAAGGTCATAGGATAAATCGTTATTAATCCTATTAAGTTATACTATATCAGTGGTGCAAATTCTTCAACATAAATTAACACGGAAAGTTACCTATTTACCTGACTACGCAGGTTTGCTATGACGGGGGTATTTATATCATAAACTGACAAAAGAACACAGCTAGCAGAAGTGAATAAAAAATAAATGGCTGCTGAAATTTAGCCGATAAACTATTAACTCCCTCACATTACTCGGGAACGTTACCTTTATTTGTCAAAACCTGAATTAGTTTTTTAATATAATAATTTTAAAAACCTTTGATTAATTGAATTAAATCATGTTAAACGCAGAGTACTTATTTCTTTAATCATAAATCATATTAATAAAACCATTTTTGAGTAGTTTTTTGTAATTATGAAACAATATTGTATTATTATTTTGTACGAAAAAAACAGTAATTATTATCCAATGCATTACCTTATGGAAATGTTAAAACTTTTCAACGTTAATTAATAACAAAATATTTAACGTATGTGTTCCATTTTTGAACTGGAAGCGTGAAGTGTACTGAAAAACATTTGTGTAACATTTGAACGATCCGTGCAGCCGTTTTCACGTTGCTGAATTACGAAACACGACCACACACTGACGGACAACGAATCATTGTCTCTGCTAATATAAAAATCCCTTCGCTTCGTTCCGTCATCAACATAGATTCCTTGTCTTCGTTCCGCTATTAATTAGAGTCGCATTAATGTAAAGGAAACTCTGATTTTTCTATTGTTAAACTGTCTTTAAATGTGACCGATGAATATAATATTAAATAGAGAATTTTGATAATACTGTAATAGCATCAGATATATATAATATTAAAAACGACATCCAAAAGACCAAAACAACAGACCAGATTTCTTTGGTTCAGTTAAAACGAGTCTTCTGAGCAAGATCGGTTATATTGAAATATAAAATGAAATTATTGAAAATATGTTGTATATTTTGTTACATGTAATATATCTGTTTTACCACAGTACATAACAAATAGACGTGTTGAATTTTTATATTTAAACACAAAATGAGACAATTTGTTTTCAAACAGATAAGTAAGACAACTTTCCTCTTAAGAGTACTGGAGTTTATTTAATAATCCTCCTGACGTCAATCTAGCAGTTGCCGGATTTCAAATTAAGTGACAGCTTGGTTTCATTACAGCTTAAGGGTTCTTTAGATGCCACAGAAGAGTAAATGAGATTAGAAACTTTTAGGATATTCACCCATAATTCAGTTAAATGTTAACTTTTTAGTTTAGTATTTTAAAACTTGTTAATAAGAAACATTGTCGTAAATTCAGATTGGATTCTAGCGTTGTATTCAACAACAAACAAAGTTGTCGTCAACATTTCTCCGATAGCGGTTACAAATATTTATGTTCATTTGGTTGTTTTGTGTTGCAATAATGTTTCATTAGGTACATAAAGAACTGAATATTTGAGTGATATTGAGAAGTGTGGTAATATTGTTGTTGGTATATCAAATCAAATCAAGATGTAGTGATCTTCTGACATCTCGCTAGCCTAACAAGAAGCGTCTAGGACTTAGGTACAAGGGATCACGGGTTCGATTCCCGGGGCATCCATAAAATATTGAGGGCCTTAAAAGGAACTTTATGCGGTCGTTATAACTTTATAACTTTTTGATAATTTTATTTGCTTCAGAATGTTGTAATTAACTTATTGGACAATTTATTACATACTAGTCGTCTTCAACAGTTTTACCTTAGATTATTTTAGTTATTGTTTGATGTAAGTGTTTGGGCCTGGATGTTTTTGGGGAAGATAAGAAAGATAGGCGAAGGACCAATGTGAAGGGTAAAAAATGAATTATAGTAATAGACAAGTTATAACATACAACAAACATTTATTTTACACAAAGGAATAGATAAGTAAGGACTGACAGGCTGGTTATTGACATAGAAAAGAGAAACATGTTATGTATTGTAGTTCATAGTTTGTACCAATGGTTTTAAGGCAATGATCACGAATATTAGGGTATTTATAAATAATTAAACAAAATGAAAAGAAAATATTAAAAATAAGTTTATATTAATTACTTATGCTCTCACCAAATTGGCTGACTGTTCTGACCTTTAAGTCACTACTTTGGATGAGGCAAGTGGAGATCAAAGGAGTCAGGAGATGGGATGAGAAGGTCTTGAAGATCTAGACGTTCTAGATGTTCTAGAAGGTCTTGAAGATCTAGACGTTCTAGATGTTCTAGAAGGTCTAGAGGATCTAGAAGGTCTAGAAGATCTGAAGGGTCCAGGGTTAGGGATGATGTCACTCACTTTATTACAGGTACATAGTTTGGGGGTTTTAACCAGCGTGTCATTGAAAAACAATTAACATGAAGTGGGATATACATTAGTGGGAAATACATACATTATCATGTTGATAATTGACAAAAAAGGGAAATCAAATGGGAAGAGGATGAAATATTAACAAAAATAAATTGGGAGTGATAATTTGCTGGACTGTTTAAGTGAGGAGAGTGTTTGTTATCATAAAATAGGTAACAATTAAAAATATAAACAAAAGATATCAGGTGGGAATAAAAGTATATCAAAAGAGAAGTATTTAAAATCAAATTAAAATAAAAACATACGATTTTAATTGGTGGGGTAAAAATGTGATGAACCAGGCTCTTGTTGAGTAGTTGGGAATTAATTATTTTTAAAACCACATTATATAAATTCAGAACATATACAAGTCCTGAACAGTAAGGTTCCTACAATTGTAATGATTATAAATGTAGTAAAACACTTAAGCTTCCTTAATTGTGATTAGTATGTACCAGCAATGAGCGAGATGAACCTTAAATAATGCATTTTGCCAAGTCACCACCAACCGTAGATGATGAAGGTTCGTTACGTGGCTTATATAACTCAATCAACTGACCCAATCACCAAAGTTGGGGTTTCCGTTAATGAAATCAGGAAGATTAGGTTTTAGCGAATCCCCTCTGTGGAGAACACTACCAATGTAGTTGGCACTGTAAGACCTAAACTCGGGACCATGGTAAATTTACATTTTGAGATCCCTCGATGTAATAACGATTTGCTTAAAACTCCTGTTATTATGTATGTACAGGTCTAATAATGCGATCATGGCTTCATAGCAGGTCACGTGTCAGTACTATGAACATAAATATTAACGGGTGCTTATATTCTTTATTTTTAACAACAATGTTTTTGTGTGTTTGTGTGTTCGTTAACACGATGTCGATGATTTGTTATAAACATGCAGAGAATTAAATCTATTGATCGTCTTCAAGTCTCAATAGAGAAGCATTGACACATTCATGTTTCAGGAATACTGACTTGTCACTATCCTAAACTACCATTCAATGTACAAATATACAAATTACTAAAACAGTTGGCATTAACATAAACTTTAATGAGTTTGTGAACCAGAGAGATTGGATCATAGAAATAGTGTTGTATGTAAAAACAACACATAAAATACTTTTTTTAACATTTACAAGTAACAGTTTGAATTTTGTCAGGTTTTACATTTTTTACTAAAACTTTAAATCACACAAGATTTTTTTGACAATTCTAAGGCTTTAATAACTATAACTAATAAATTGTGATCTTAAATAATCACGTAATTGTGGAAAACGCGTTTAGAAAAATAATTGATCATCATTAAGGATAAATGCATTTAAAAATTTTCATTGTATGGTTTTTAATTGATTCATATTATATTTTACCAGTGTAATCATAATAAAACAATCAATAAACTGTGAAATTGCTCTTGAATGACGTCTAAAAGTAAATCTTGCAACACTTTTTATCAATTTATGAAGAAACATGTTTAAATCTTAATTATTTGTAATATTATTTAAAGTATATTTTAGTAAGTCTTATGAAATGTAAATTATTCGTCAAAACGCTTACGACGAAAGACGAATGATGTCGATGTAGACGAATGACGATGTAGTGATCTTACGGAAACACTACACAGACTGAATAACTATAAAAAAGAATCCTTGGACATATGACTGTATAAACTTGTTGCATTAAGGTAGTGGAATGGGCTTCCAGAATCTACACTTCTTCATAGTGCACCAAACACTTAAATATTAAGTTAGCAGATTATCCATGCCCGGAAGATGGATTTTCTTTACAATTACAACTAAGCAGAATCCACTAAAGACGCGGAACACAGGAACAACTTAACGGCGATATTGTACTAACGACAAACTTGCCGATTACATCTGTTGATTGCAATAGAACTAGTGACTAGACATAATATACTAACAGGCCTTCCTGTTCATGAAACCAACCACATAATTAGGATTTTGTCGAGGAAGAACCCTCTTCTACTTAAAATAATTGAACCTGTAATATAAGTAAAATTTAAATTTTAGGTTTACATACGAACAAATATGACAAATCAGAGCTAAAAATTAATAATAAACTTAATAAACCAGGAGAAATTATTACAGCTGCGTGTGACTGACAGCGCGACCACTCAAGTGACGACATAACACAAAAGCCAGGCACTAGAACAGAACACGTGGCACGGGACTGTCAGCGCGGCCACTCAAGCGACGACTTAACACAAAAGCCAGACACTAGAACAGAACACGTGGCACGGGACTGTCAGCGCGGCCACTCAAGCGACGACTTAACACAAAAGCCAGGCACTAGAACAGAACACGTGGCACGGGACTGTCAGCGCGGCCACTCAAGCGACGGCTTAACACAAAAGCCAGACACTAGAACAGAACACGTGGCACGGGACTGTCAGCGCGGCCACTCAAGCGACGACTTAACACAAAAGCCAGACACTAGAACAGAACACGTGGCACGGGACTGTCAGCGCGGCCACTCAAGCGACGGCTTAACACAAAAGCCAGACACTAGAACAGAACACGTGGCACGGGACTGTCAGCGCGGCCACTCAAGCGACGACTTAACACAAAAGCCAGACACTAGAACAGAACACGTGGCACGTGACTGTCAGCGCGGCCTCTCAAGCGACGGCTTAACACAAAAGCCAGGCACTAGAACAGAACACGTGGCACGGGACTGTCAGCGCGGCCACTCAAGCGACGGCTTAACACAAAAGCCAGACACTAGAATAGAACACGTGGCACGGGACTGTCAGCACGGCCACTCAAGCGACGGCTTAACAAAAAAGCCAGACACTAGAACAGAACATGTGGCACGGGACTGTCAGCGCGGCAACTTAGCGACGGCTTAGCACAAAAGCCAGACACTAGAACAGAACACGTGGCACGGGACTGTCAGTGCGGCCACTCAATCGACGGCTTAACACAAAAGCCAGACACTAGAACAGAACACGTGGCACGGGACTGTCAGCGCGGCCACTCAAGCGACGGCTTAACACAAAAGCCAGACACTATAACAGAACACGTGGCACGGGACTGTCAGCGCGGCCACTCAAGCGACGGCTTAACACAAAAGCCAGACACTATAACAGAACACGTGGCACGGGACTGTCAGCGCGGCCACTCAAGCGACGGCTTAACACAAAAGCCAGACACTAGAACAGAACACGTGGCACGGGACTGTCAGCGCGGCCACTCAAGCGACGGCTTAACACAAAAGCCAGACACTAGAACAGAACACGTGGCACGGGACTGTCAGCGCGGCCACTCAAGCGACGGCTTAACACAAAAGACAGACACTAGAACAGAACACGTGGCACGGGACTGTCAGCACGGCCACTCAAGCGACGGCTTAACACAAAAGCCAGACACTAGAACAGAACACGTGGCACGGGACTGTCAGCGCGGCCACTCAAGCGACGGCTTAACACAAAAGCCAGACACTAGAACAGAACGTGTGGCACGGGACTGTCAGCGCGGCCACTCAAGCGATGGCTTAACACAAAAGCCAGACACTAGAATAGAACACGTGGCACGGGACTGTCAGCACGGCCACTCAAGCGACGGCTTAACAAAAAAGCCAGACACTAGAACAGAACATGTGGCACGGGACTGTCAGCACGGCAACTTAGCGACGGCTTAGCACAAAAGCCAGACACTAGAACAGAACACGTGGCACGGGACTGTCAGCGCGGCCACTCAAGCGACGGCTTAACACAAAAGCCAGGCACTAGAACAGAACACGTGGCACGGGACTGTCAGTGCGGCCACTCAAGTGAGGCTTAACACAAAAGCCAGACACTAGAACAGAACACGTGGCACGGGACTGTCAGCGCGGCTTCTCAAGCGACGGCTTAACACAAAAGCCAGACACTAGAACAGAACACGTGGCACGGGACTGTCAGTGCGGCCACTCAAGTGAGGCTTAACACAAAAGCCAGACACTATAACAGAACACGTGGCACGGGACTGTCAGTGCGGCCACTCAAGCGACGGCTTAACACAAAAGCCAGGCACTAGAACAGAACACGTGGCACGGGACTGTCAGTGCGGCCACTCAAGTGAGGCTTAACACAAAAGCCAGACACTATAACAGAACACGTGGCACGGGACTGTCAGTGCGGCCACTCAAGCGACGGCTTAACACAAAAGCCAGACACTATAACAGAACACGTGGCACGGGACTGTCAGCGCGGCCACTCAAGCGACGACTTAACACAAAAGCCAGACACTATAACAGAACACGTGGCACGGGACTGTCAGTGCGGCCACTCAAGTGAGGCTTAACACAAAAGCCAGACACTAGAACAGAACACGTGGCACGGGACTGTCAGCGCGGCCACTCAAGCGACGGCTTAACACAAAAGCCAGACACTAGAACAGAACACGTGGCACGGGACTGTCAGCGCGGCCACTCAAGCGACGGCTTAACACAAAAGCCAGGCACTAGAACAGAACACGTGGCACGGGACTGTCAGCGTGGCCACTCAAGCGACGGCTTAGCACAAACGCCAGACACTAGAACAGAACACGTGGCACGGGACTGTCAGCGCGGCCACTCAAGCGACGGCTTAACACAAAAGCCAGACACTATAACAGAACACGTGGCACGGGACTGTCAGCGCGGCCACTCAAGCGACGGCTTAGCACAAAAGCCAGACACTAGAACAGAACACGTGGCACGGGACTGTCAGCGCGGCCACTCAAGCGACGGCTTAACACAAAAGCCAGACACTATAACAGAACACGTGGCACGGGACTGTCAGCGTGGCCACTCAAGCGACGGCTTAGCACAAAATCCAGACACTATAACAGAACACGTGGCACGGGACTGTCAGCGCGGCCACTCAAGCGACGGCTTAACACAAAAGCCAGACACTAGAATAGAACACGTGGCACGGGACTGTCAGCACGGCCACTCAAGCGACGGCTTAACAAAAAAGCCAGACACTAGAACAGAACATGTGGCACGGGACTGTCAGCGCGGCAACTTAGCGACGGCTTAGCACAAAAGCCAGACACTAGAACAGAACACGTGGCACGGGACTGTCAGTGCGGCCACTCAATCGACGGCTTAACACAAAAGCCAGACACTAGAACAGAACACGTGGCACGGGACTGTCAGCGCGGCCACTCAAGCGACGGCTTAACACAAAAGCCAGACACTATAACAGAACACGTGGCACGGGACTGTCAGCGCGGCCACTCAAGCGACGGCTTAACACAAAAGCCAGACACTATAACAGAACACGTGGCACGGGACTGTCAGCGCGGCCACTCAAGCGACGGCTTAACACAAAAGCCAGACACTAGAACAGAACACGTGGCACGGGACTGTCAGCGCGGCCACTCAAGCGACGGCTTAACACAAAAGCCAGACACTAGAACAGAACACGTGGCACGGGACTGTCAGCGCGGCCACTCAAGCGACGGCTTAACACAAAAGACAGACACTAGAACAGAACACGTGGCACGGGACTGTCAGCACGGCCACTCAAGCGACGGCTTAACACAAAAGCCAGACACTAGAACAGAACACGTGGCACGGGACTGTCAGCGCGGCCACTCAAGCGACGGCTTAACACAAAAGCCAGACACTAGAACAGAACGTGTGGCACGGGACTGTCAGCGCGGCCACTCAAGCGATGGCTTAACACAAAAGCCAGACACTAGAATAGAACACGTGGCACGGGACTGTCAGCACGGCCACTCAAGCGACGGCTTAACAAAAAAGCCAGACACTAGAACAGAACATGTGGCACGGGACTGTCAGCGCGGCAACTTAGCGACGGCTTAGCACAAAAGCCAGACACTAGAACAGAACACGTGGCACGGGACTGTCAGCGCGGCCACTCAAGCGACGGCTTAACACAAAAGCCAGGCACTAGAACAGAACACGTGGCACGGGACTGTCAGTGCGACCACTCAAGTGAGGCTTAACACAAAAGCCAAACACTAGAACAGAACACGTGGAACGGGACTGTCAGCGCGGCTTCTCAAGCGACGGCTTAACACAAAAGCCAGACACTAGAACAGAACACGTGGCACGGGACTGTCAGTGCGGCCACTCAAGTGAGGCTTAACACAAAAGCCAGACACTATAACAGAACACGTGGCACGGGACTGTCAGTGCGGCCACTCAAGTGAGGCTTAACACAAAAGCCAGGCACTAGAACAGAACACGTGGCACGGGACTGTCAGTGCGGCCACTCAAGTGAGGCTTAACACAAAAGCCAGGCACTAGAACAGAACACGTGGCACGGGACTGTCAGCGCGGCCACTCAAGTGAGGCTTAACACAAAAGCCAGACACTAGAACAGAACACGTGGCACGGGACTGTCAGCGCGGCCACTCAAGTGAGGCTTAACACAAAAGCCAGGCACTAGAACAGAACACGTGGCACGGGACTGTCAGTGCGGCCACTCAAGTGAGGCTTAACACAAAAGCCAGACACTAGAACAGAACACGTGGCACGGGACTGTCAGCGCGGCTTCTCAAGCGACGGCTTAACACAAAAGCCAGACACTATAACAGAACACGTGGCACGGGACTGTCAGTGCGGCCACTCAAGTGAGGCTTAACACAAAAGCCAGACACTATAACAGAACACGTGGCACGGGACTGTCAGTGCGGCCACTCAAGCGACGGCTTAACACAAAAGCCAGGCACTAGAACAGAACACGTGGCACGGGACTGTCAGTGCGGCCACTCAAGTGAGGCTTAACACAAAAGCCAGACACTATAACAGAACACGTGGCACGGGACTGTCAGTGCGGCCACTCAAGCGACGGCTTAACACAAAAGCCAGACACTATAACAGAACACGTGGCACGGGACTGTCAGCGCGGCCACTCAAGCGACGACTTAACACAAAAGCCAGACACTATAACAGAACACGTGGCACGGGACTGTCAGTGCGGCCACTCAAGTGAGGCTTAACACAAAAGCCAGACACTAGAACAGAACACGTGGCACGGGACTGTCAGCGCGGCCACTCAAGCGACGGCTTAACACAAAAGCCAGACACTAGAACAGAACACGTGGCACGGGACTGTCAGCGCGGTCACTCAAGCGACGGCTTAACACAAAAGCCAGGCACTAGAACAGAACACGTGGCACGGGACTGTCAGCGCGGCCACTCAAGCGACGGCTTAACACAAAAGCCAGACACTAGAAAAGAACACGTGGCACGGGACTGTCAGGACGGCCACTCAAGCGACGGCTTAACACAAAAGCCAGACACTAGAACAGAACACGTGGCACGGGACTGTCAGCGCGGCCACTCAAGCGACGGCTTAACACAAAAGCCAGACACTATAACAGAACACGTGGCACGGGACTGTCAGCGCGGCCACTCAAGCGACGGCTTAGCACAAAAGCCAGACACTAGAACAGAACACGTGGCACGGGACTGTCAGCGCGGCCACTCAAGCGACGGCTTAACACAAAAGCCAGACACTATAACAGAACACGTGGCACGGGACTGTCAGCGTGGCCACTCAAGCGACGGCTTAGCACAAAAGCCAGACACTAGAACAGAACACGTGGCACGGGACTGTCAGCGCGGCCACTCAAGCGACGGCTTAACACAAAAGCCAGACACTATAACAGAACACGTGGCACGGGACTGTCAGCGCGGCCACTCAAGCGACGGCTTAGCACAAAAGCCAGACACTAGAACAGAACACGTGGCACGGGACTGTCAGCGCGGCCACTCAAGCGACGGCTTAACACAAAAGCCAGACACTATAACAGAACACGTGGCACGGGACTGTCAGCGTGGCCACTCAAGCGACGGCTTAGCACAAAAGCCAGACACTAGAACAGAACACGTGGCACGGGACTGTCAGCGCGGCCACTCAAGCGACGGCTTAACACAAAAGCCAGACACTAGAACAGAACACGTGGCACGGGACTGTCACGACGGCCACTCAAGCGACGGCTTAACACAAAAGCCAGACACTAGAACAGAACACGTGGCACGGGACTGTCAGCGCGGCCACTCAAGCGACGGCTTAACACAAAAGCCAGACACTAGAACAGAACACGTGGCACGGGACTGTCAGCGCGGCCACTCAAGTGACGGCTTAACACAAAAGCCAGGCACTAGAACAGAACACGTGGCACGGGACTGTCAGTGCGGCCACTCAATCGACGGCTTAACACAAAAGCCAGACACTAGAACAGAACACGTGGCACGGGACTGTCAGCGCGGCCACTCAAGCGACGGCTTAACACAAAAGCCAGACACTATAACAGAACACGTGGCACGGGACTGTCAGCGCGGCCACTCAAGCGACGGCTTAACACAAAAGCCAGACACTATAACAGAACACGTGGCACGGGACTGTCAGCGCGGCCACTCAAGCGACGGCTTAACACAAAAGCCAGACACTAGAACAGAACACGTGGCACGGGACTGTCAGCGCGGCCACTCAAGCGACGGCTTAACACAAAAGCCAGACACTAGAACAGAACACGTGGCACGGGACTGTCAGCGCGGCCACTCAAGCGACGGCTTAACACAAAAGACAGACACTAGAACAGAACACGTGGCACGGGACTGTCAGCGCGGCCACTCAAGCGACGGCTTAACACAAAAGCAAGACACTAGAACAGAACGTGTGGCACGGGACTGTCAGCGCGGCCACTCAAGCGATGGCTTAACACAAAAGCCAGACACTAGAATAGAACACGTGGCACGGAACTGTCAGCACGGCCACTCAAGCGACGGCTTAACAAAAAAGCCAGACACTAGAACAGAACATGTGGCACGGGACTGTCAGCGCGGCAACTTAGCGACGGCTTAGCACAAAAGCCAGACACTAGAACGAAACACGTGGCACGGGACTGTCAGCGCGCACTCAAGCGACGGCTTAGCACAAAAGCTAGGCACTAGAACGAAACACATGTCGCACGGGACTGTCAGCGCGGCCACTCAAGCGACGGCTTAGCACAAAAGCCAGGCACTAGAACAGAACACGTGGCACGGGACTGTCAGCGTGGCCACTCAAGCGACGGCTTAACACAAAAGCCAGGCACTAGAACAGAACACGTGGCACGGGACTGTCAGCGCGGCCTCTCAAGCGACGGCTTAACAAAAAAGCCAGACACTAGAACAGAACATGTGGCACGGGACTGTCAGCGCGGCAACTTAGCGACGGCTTAGCACAAAAGCCAGACACTAGAACGAAACACGTGGCACGGGACTGTCAGCGCGGCCACTCAAGCGACCGCTTAGCACAAAAGCTAGGCACTAGAACAGAACACGTGGCACGGGACTGTCAGCGCGGCCTCTCAAGCGACGACTTAACACAAAAGCCAGACACTAGAACAGAACACGTGTCGCACGGGACTGTCAGCGCGGCCACTCAAGCGACGGCTTAACACAAAAGCTAGGCACTAGAACAGAACACTTGGCACGGGACTGTTAGCGCGGCTTCTCAAGCGTCGACTTAACACAAAAGCCAGACACTAGAACAGAACATGTGGCACGGGACTGTAAGCGCGGCAACTCAAGCGACGGCTTAACACAAAAGCTAGGCACTAGAACAGAACACGTGGCACGGGACTGTCAGCGCGGCCTCTCAAGCGACGACTTAACACAAAAGCCAGGCACTAGAACAGAACACGTGGCACGGGACTGTCAGCGCGGCCACTCAAGCGACGGCTTAACACAAATGCCAGACACTAGAACAGAACAGGTGGCACGGGACTGTCAGCGCGGCCACTCAAGCGACGGCTTAACACAAATGCCAGACACTAGAACAGAACACGTGGCACGGGACTGTCAGCGCGGCCACTCAAGCGACGGCTTAACACAAATGCCAGACACTAGAACAGAACACGTGGCACGGGACTGTCAGCGCGGCCACTCAAGCGACGACTTAACACAAAAGCCAGACACTAGAACAGAACATGTGGCACGGGACTGTCAGCACGGCCACTCAAGCGACGGCTTAACACAAAAGCTAGGCACTAGAACAGAACACGTGGCACGGGACTGTCAGCGCGGCTTCTCAAGCGTCGACTTAACACAAAAGCCAGACACTAGAACAGAACATGTGGCACGGGACTGTCAGCACGGCTTCTCAAGCGTCGACTTAACACAAAAGCCAGACACTAGAACAGAACATGTGGCACGGGACTGTCAGCACGGCCACTCAAGCGACGGCTTAACACAAAAGCTAGGCACTAGAACAGAACACGAGGCACGGGACTGTCAGCGCGGCTTCTCAAGCGTCGACTTAACACAAAAGCCAGACACTAGAACAGAACATATGGCACGGGACTGTCAGCACGGCCACTCAAGCGACGGCTTAACACAAAAGCTAGGCACTATAACAGAACACGTGGCACGGGACTGTCAGCGCGGCTTCTCAAGCGTCGACTTAACACAAAAGCCAGACACCAGAACAGAACACGTGGCACGGGACTGTCAGTGCGGCCTCTCAAGCGACGACTTAACACAAAAGCCAGGCACTAGAACAGAACACGTGGCACGGGACTGTCAGCGCGGCCACTCAAGCGACGGCTTAACACAAATGCCAGACACTAGAACAGAACACGTGGCACGGGACTGTCAGCGCGGCCACTCAAGCGACGGCTTAACACAAATGCCAGACACTAGAACAGTACACGTGGCACGGGACTGTCAGCGCGGCCACTCAAGCGACGGCTTAACACAAATGCCAGACACTAGAACAGAACACGTGGCACGGGACTGTCAGCGCGGCCACTCAAGCGACGGCTTAGCACAAAAGCCAGGCACTAGAACAAAACACATGTCGCACGGGACTGTCAGCGCGGCCACTCAAGCGACGGCTTAACACAAAAGCTAGGCACTAGAACAGAACACGTGGCACGGGACTGTCAGCGCGGCTTCTCAAGCGTCGACTTAACACAAAAGCCAGACACCAGAACAGAACACGTGGCACGGGACTGTCAGCGCGTTCTCTCAAGCGACGACTTAACACAAAAGCCAGGCACTAGAAAAGAACATGTGGCACGGGACTGTCAGCGCGGCCACTCAAGCGACGGCTTAACACAAATGCTAGGCACAAGAATAGAACACGTGGCACGGGACTGTCAGCGCGGCCACCGAAGCGACGGCTTAACACAAAAGTCAGACACTAGAACAGAAAACACGGCACGGGACTGTCAGCGCGGCCTCTCAAGCGACGGCTTAACACAAAAGCCAGACACTAGAACAGAACACGTGGCACGGGACTGTCAGCGCGGCCACTCAATTGACGGCTTAACACAAAAGCCAGACACTAGAACAGAAAACACGGCACGGGACTGTCAGCGCGGCCTCTCAAGCGACGGCTTAACACAAAAGCCAGACACTAGAACAGAACACGTGGCACGGGACTGTCAGCGTGGCCACTCAAGCGACGGCTTAACACAAAAGCCAGGCACTAGAACAGAACACGTGGCACGGGACTGTTAGCGCGGCCACTCAAGCGACGGCTTAACACAAAAGCCAGACACTAGAACAGAACACGTGGCACGGGACTGTCAGCGCGGCCACTCAAGCGACGGCTTAACAAAAAAGCCAGACACTAGAACAGAACATGTGGCACGGGACTGTCAGCGCGGCAACTTAGCGACGGCTTAGCACAAAAGCCAGACACTAGAACAGAACACGTGGCACGGGACTGTCAGCGCGGCCACTCAAGCGACGGCTTAACACAAAAGCCAGACACTATAACAGAACACGTGGCACGGGACTGTCAGCGCGGCCACTCAAGCGACGGCTTAGCACAAAAGCCAGACACTAGAACAGAACACGTGGCACGGGACTGTCAGCGCGGCCACTCAAGCGACGGCTTAACACAAAAGCCAGACACTATAACAGAACACGTGGCACGGGACTGTCAGCGTGGCCACTCAAGCGACGGCTTAGCACAAAAGCCAGACACTAGAACAGAACACGTGGCACGGGACTGTCAGCGCGGCCACTCAAGCGACGGCTTAACACAAAAGCCCGACACTAGAACAGAACACGTGGCACGAGACTGTCAGGACGGCCACTCAAGCGACGGCTTAACACAAAAGCCAGACACTAGAACAGAACACGTGGCACGGGACTGTCAGCGCGGCCACTCAAGCGACGGCTTAACACAAAAGCCAGACACTAGAACAGAACACGTGGCACGGGACTGTCAGCGCGGCCACTCAAGCGACGGCTTAACACAAAAGCCAGGCACTAGAACAGAACACGTGGCACGGGACTGTCAGTGCGGCCACTCAATCGACGGCTTAACACAAAAGCCAGACACTAGAACAGAACACGTGGCACGGGACTGTCAGCGCGGCCACTCAAGCGACGGCTTAACACAAAAGCCAGACACTATAACAGAACACGTGGCACAGGACTGTCAGCGCGGCCACTCAAGCGACGGCTTAACACAAAAGCCAGACACTATAACAGAACACGTGGCACGGGACTGTCAGCGCGGCCACTCAAGCGACGGCTTAACACAAAAGCCAGACACTAGAACAGAACACGTGGCACGGGACTGTCAGCGCGGCCACTCAAGCGACGGCTTAACACAAAAGCCAGACACTAGAACAGAACACGTGGCACGGGACTGTCAGCGCGGCCACTCAAGCGACGGCTTAACACAAAAGACAGACACTAGAACAGAACACGTGGCACGGGACTGTCAGCGCGGCCACTCAAGCGACGGCTTAACACAAAAGCCAGACACTAGAACAGAACGTGTGGCACGGGACTGTCAGCGCGGCCACTCAAGCGATGGCTTAACACAAAAGCCAGACACTAGAATAGAACACGTGGCACGGGACTGTCAGCACGGCCACTCAAGCGACGGCTTAACAAAAAAGCCAGACACTAGAACAGAACATGTGGCACGGGACTGTCAGCGCGGCAACTTAGCGACGGCTTAGCACAAAAGCCAGACACTAGAACGAAACACGTGGCACGGGACTGTCAGCGCGCACTCAAGCGACGGCTTAGCACAAAAGCTAGGCACTAGAACGAAACACATGTCGCACGGGACTGTCAGCGCGGCCACTCAAGCGACGGCTTAGCACAAAAGCCAGGCACTAGAACAGAACACGTGGCACGGGACTGTCAGCGTGGCCACTCAAGCGACGGCTTAACACAAAAGCCAGGCACTAGAACAGAACACGTGGCACGGGACTGTCAGCGCGGCCTCTCAAGCGACGGCTTAACAAAAAAGCCAGACACTAGAACAGAACATGTGGCACGGGACTGTCAGCGCGGCAACTTAGCGACGGCTTAGCACAAAAGCCAGACACTAGAACGAAACACGTGGCACGGGACTGTCAGCGCGGCCACTCAAGCGACCGCTTAGCACAAAAGCTAGGCACTAGAACAGAACACGTGGCACGGGACTGTCAGCGCGGCCTCTCAAGCGACGACTTAACACAAAAGCCAGACACTAGAACAGAACACGTGTCGCACGGGACTGTCAGCGCGGCCACTCAAGCGACGGCTTAACACAAAAGCTAGGCACTAGAACAGAACACTTGGCACGGGACTGTCAGCGCGGCTTCTCAAGCGTCGACTTAACACAAAAGCCAGACACTAGAACAGAACATGTGGCACGGGACTGTAAGCGCGGCAACTCAAGCGACGGCTTAACACAAAAGCTAGGCACTAGAACAGAACACGTGGCACGGGACTGTCAGCGCGGCCTCTCAAGCGACGACTTAACACAAAAGCCAGGCACTAGAACAGAACACGTGGCACGGGACTGTCAGCGCGGCCACTCAAGCGACGGCTTAACACAAATGCCAGACACTAGAACAGAACAGGTGACACGGGACTGTCAGCGCGGCCACTCAAGCGACGGCTTAACACAAATGCCAGACACTAGAACAGAACACGTGGCACGGGACTGTCAGCGCGGCCACTCAAGCGACGGCTTAACACAAATGCCAGACACTAGAACAGAACACGTGGCACGGGACTGTCAGCGCGGCCACTCAAGCGACGACTTAACACAAAAGCCAGACACTAGAACAGAACATGTGGCACGGGACTGTCAGCACGGCCACTCAAGCGACGGCTTAACACAAAAGCTAGGCACTAGAACAGAACACGTGGCACGGGACTGTCAGCGCGGCTTCTCAAGCGTCGACTTAACACAAAAGCCAGACACTAGAACAGAACATGTGGCACGGGACTGTCAGCACGGCTTCTCAAGCGTCGACTTAACACAAAAGCCAGACACTAGAACAGAACATGTGGCACGGGACTGTCAGCACGGCCACTCAAGCGACGGCTTAACACAAAAGCTAGGCACTAGAACAGAACACGAGGCACGGGACTGTCAGCGCGGCTTCTCAAGCGTCGACTTAACACAAAAGCCAGACACTAGAACAGAACATATGGCACGGGACTGTCAGCACGGCCACTCAAGCGACGGCTTAACACAAAAGCTAGGCACTATAACAGAACACGTGGCACGGGACTGTCAGCGCGGCTTCTCAAGCGTCGACTTAACACAAAAGCCAGACACCAGAACAGAACACGTGGCACGGGACTGTCAGTGCGGCCTCTCAAGCGACGACTTAACACAAAAGCCAGGCACTAGAACAGAACACGTGGCACGGGACTGTCAGCGCGGCCACTCAAGCGACGGCTTAGCACAAAAGCCAGGCACTAGAACAAAACACATGTCGCACGGGACTGTCAGCGCGGCCACTCAAGCGACGGCTTAACACAAAAGCTAGGCACTAGAACAGAACACGTGGCACGGGACTGTCAGCGCGGCTTCTCAAGCGTCGACTTAACACAAAAGCCAGACACCAGAACAGAACACGTGGCACGGGACTGTCAGCGCGTTCTCTCAAGCGACGACTTAACACAAAAGCCAGACACTAGAACAGAACATGTGGCACGGGACTGTCAGCGCGGCAACTTAGCGACGGCTTAGCACAAAAGCCAGACACTAGAACAGAACACGTGGCACGGGACTGTCAGCGCGGCCACTCAAGCGACGGCTTAACACAAAAGCCAGACACTATAACAGAACACGTGGCACGGGACTGTCAGCGCGGCCACTCAAGCGACGGCTTAGCACAAAAGCCAGACACTAGAACAGAACACGTGGCACGGGACTGTCAGCGCGGCCACTCAAGCGACGGCTTAACACAAAAGCCAGACACTATAACAGAACACGTGGCACGGGACTGTCAGCGTGGCCACTCAAGCGACGCCTTAGCACAAAAGCCAGACACTAGAACAGAACACGTGGCACGGGACTGTCAGCGCGGCCACTCAAGCGACGGCTTAACACAAAAGCCAGACACTAGAACAGAACACGTGGCACGAGACTGTCAGGACGGCCACTCAAGCGACGGCTTAACACAAAAGCCAGACACTAGAACAGAACACGTGGCACGGGACTGTCAGCGCGGCCACTCAAGCGACGGCTTAACACAAAAGCCAGACACTAGAACAGAACACGTGGCACGGGACTGTCAGCGCGGCCACTCAAGCGACGGCTTAACACAAAAGCCAGGCACTAGAACAGAACACGTGGCACGGGACTGTCAGTGCGGCCACTCAATCGACGGCTTAACACAAAAGCCAGACACTAGAACAGAACACGTGGCACGGGACTGTCAGCGTGGCCACTCAAGCGACGGCTTAACACAAAAGCCAGGCACTAGAACAGAACACGTGGCACGGGACTGTTAGCGCGGCCACTCAAGCGACGGCTTAACACAAAAGCCAGACACTAGAACAGAACACGTGGCACGGGACTGTCAGCGCGGCCACTCAAGCGACGGCTTAACAAAAAAGCCAGACACTAGAACAGAACATGTGGCACGGGACTGTCAGCGCGGCAACTTAGCGACGGCTTAGCACAAAAGCCAGACACTAGAACAGAACACGTGGCACGGGACTGTCAGCGCGGCCACTCAAGCGACGGCTTAACACAAAAGCCAGACACTATAACAGAACACGTGGCACGGGACTGTCAGCGCGGCCACTCAAGCGACGGCTTAGCACAAAAGCCAGACACTAGAACAGAACACGTGGCACGGGACTGTCAGCGCGGCCACTCAAGCGACGGCTTAACACAAAAGCCAGACACTATAACAGAACACGTGGCACGGGACTGTCAGCGTGGCCACTCAAGCGACGGCTTAGCACAAAAGCCAGACACTAGAACAGAACACGTGGCACGGGACTGTCAGCGCGGCCACTCAAGCGACGGCTTAACACAAAAGCCAGACACTAGAACAGAACACGTGGCACGAGACTGTCAGGACGGCCACTCAAGCGACGGCTTAACACAAAAGCCAGACACTAGAACAGAACACGTGGCACGGGACTGTCAGCGCGGCCACTCAAGCGACGGCTTAACACAAAAGCCAGACACTAGAACAGAACACGTGGCACGGGACTGTCAGCGCGGCCACTCAAGCGACGGCTTAACACAAAAGCCAGGCACTAGAACAGAACACGTGGCACGGGACTGTCAGTGCGGCCACTCAATCGACGGCTTAACACAAAAGCCAGACACTAGAACAGAACACGTGGCACGGGACTGTCAGCGCGGCCACTCAAGCGACGGCTTAACACAAAAGCCAGACACTATAACAGAACACGTGGCACAGGACTGTCAGCGCGGCCACTCAAGCGACGGCTTAACACAAAAGCCAGACACTATAACAGAACACGTGGCACGGGACTGTCAGCGCGGCCACTCAAGCGACGGCTTAACACAAAAGCCAGACACTAGAACAGAACACGTGGCACGGGACTGTCAGCGCGGCCACTCAAGCGACGGCTTAACACAAAAGCCAGACACTAGAACAGAACACGTGGCACGGGACTGTCAGCGCGGCCACTCAAGCGACGGCTTAACACAAAAGACAGACACTAGAACAGAACACGTGGCACGGGACTGTCAGCGCGGCCACTCAAGCGACGGCTTAACACAAAAGCCAGACACTAGAACAGAACGTGTGGCACGGGACTGTCAGCGCGGCCACTCAAGCGATGGCTTAACACAAAAGCCAGACACTAGAATAGAACACGTGGCACGGGACTGTCAGCACGGCCACTCAAGCGACGGCTTAACAAAAAAGCCAGACACTAGAACAGAACATGTGGCACGGGACTGTCAGCGCGGCAACTTAGCGACGGCTTAGCACAAAAGCCAGACACTAGAACGAAACACGTGGCACGGGACTGTCAGCGCGCACTCAAGCGACGGCTTAGCACAAAAGCTAGGCACTAGAACGAAACACATGTCGCACGGGACTGTCAGCGCGGCCACTCAAGCGACGGCTTAGCACAAAAGCCAGGCACTAGAACAGAACACGTGGCACGGGACTGTCAGCGTGGCCACTCAAGCGACGGCTTAACACAAAAGCCAGGCACTAGAACAGAACACGTGGCACGGGACTGTCAGCGCGGCCTCTCAAGCGACGGCTTAACAAAAAAGCCAGACACTAGAACAGAACATGTGGCACGGGACTGTCAGCGCGGCAACTTAGCGACGGCTTAGCACAAAAGCCAGACACTAGAACGAAACACGTGGCACGGGACTGTCAGCGCGGCCACTCAAGCGACCGCTTAGCACAAAAGCTAGGCACTAGAACAGAACACGTGGCACGGGACTGTCAGCGCGGCCTCTCAAGCGACGACTTAACACAAAAGCCAGACACTAGAACAGAACACGTGTCGCACGGGACTGTCAGCGCGGCCACTCAAGCGACGGCTTAACACAAAAGCTAGGCACTAGAACAGAACACTTGGCACGGGACTGTCAGCGCGGCTTCTCAAGCGTCGACTTAACACAAAAGCCAGACACTAGAACAGAACATGTGGCACGGGACTGTAAGCGCGGCAACTCAAGCGACGGCTTAACACAAAAGCTAGGCACTAGAACAGAACACGTGGCACGGGACTGTCAGCGCGGCCTCTCAAGCGACGACTTAACACAAAAGCCAGGCACTAGAACAGAACACGTGGCACGGGACTGTCAGCGCGGCCACTCAAGCGACGGCTTAACACAAATGCCAGACACTAGAACAGAACAGGTGACACGGGACTGTCAGCGCGGCCACTCAAGCGACGGCTTAACACAAATGCCAGACACTAGAACAGAACACGTGGCACGGGACTGTCAGCGCGGCCACTCAAGCGACGGCTTAACACAAATGCCAGACACTAGAACAGAACACGTGGCACGGGACTGTCAGCGCGGCCACTCAAGCGACGACTTAACACAAAAGCCAGACACTAGAACAGAACATGTGGCACGGGACTGTCAGCACGGCCACTCAAGCGACGGCTTAACACAAAAGCTAGGCACTAGAACAGAACACGTGGCACGGGACTGTCAGCGCGGCTTCTCAAGCGTCGACTTAACACAAAAGCCAGACACTAGAACAGAACATGTGGCACGGGACTGTCAGCACGGCTTCTCAAGCGTCGACTTAACACAAAAGCCAGACACTAGAACAGAACATGTGGCACGGGACTGTCAGCACGGCCACTCAAGCGACGGCTTAACACAAAAGCTAGGCACTAGAACAGAACACGAGGCACGGGACTGTCAGCGCGGCTTCTCAAGCGTCGACTTAACACAAAAGCCAGACACTAGAACAGAACATATGGCACGGGACTGTCAGCACGGCCACTCAAGCGACGGCTTAACACAAAAGCTAGGCACTATAACAGAACACGTGGCACGGGACTGTCAGCGCGGCTTCTCAAGCGTCGACTTAACACAAAAGCCAGACACCAGAACAGAACACGTGGCACGGGACTGTCAGTGCGGCCTCTCAAGCGACGACTTAACACAAAAGCCAGGCACTAGAACAGAACACGTGGCACGGGACTGTCAGCGCGGCCACTCAAGCGACGGCTTAGCACAAAAGCCAGGCACTAGAACAAAACACATGTCGCACGGGACTGTCAGCGCGGCCACTCAAGCGACGGCTTAACACAAAAGCTAGGCACTAGAACAGAACACGTGGCACGGGACTGTCAGCGCGGCTTCTCAAGCGTCGACTTAACACAAAAGCCAGACACCAGAACAGAACACGTGGCACGGGACTGTCAGCGCGTTCTCTCAAGCGACGACTTAACACAAAAGCCAGACACTAGAACAGAACATGTGGCACGGGACTGTCAGCGCGGCAACTTAGCGACGGCTTAGCACAAAAGCCAGACACTAGAACAGAACACGTGGCACGGGACTGTCAGCGCGGCCACTCAAGCGACGGCTTAACACAAAAGCCAGACACTATAACAGAACACGTGGCACGGGACTGTCAGCGCGGCCACTCAAGCGACGGCTTAGCACAAAAGCCAGACACTAGAACAGAACACGTGGCACGGGACTGTCAGCGCGGCCACTCAAGCGACGGCTTAACACAAAAGCCAGACACTATAACAGAACACGTGGCACGGGACTGTCAGCGTGGCCACTCAAGCGACGGCTTAGCACAAAAGCCAGACACTAGAACAGAACACGTGGCACGGGACTGTCAGCGCGGCCACTCAAGCGACGGCTTAACACAAAAGCCAGACACTAGAACAGAACACGTGGCACGAGACTGTCAGGACGGCCACTCAAGCGACGGCTTAACACAAAAGCCAGACACTAGAACAGAACACGTGGCACGGGACTGTCAGCGCGGCCACTCAAGCGACGGCTTAACACAAAAGCCAGACACTAGAACAGAACACGTGGCACAGGACTGTCAGCGCGGCCACTCAAGCGACGGCTTAACACAAAAGCCAGACACTATAACAGAACACGTGGCACGGGACTGTCAGCGCGGCCACTCAAGCGACGGCTTAACACAAAAGCCAGACACTAGAACAGAACACGTGGCACGGGACTGTCAGCGCGGCCACTCAAGCGACGGCTTAACACAAAAGCCAGACACTAGAACAGAACACGTGGCACGGGACTGTCAGCGCGGCCACTCAAGCGACGGCTTAACACAAAAGACAGACACTAGAACAGAACACGTGGCACGGGACTGTCAGCGCGGCCACTCAAGCGACGGCTTAACACAAAAGCCAGACACTAGAACAGAACGTGTGGCACGGGACTGTCAGCGCGGCCACTCAAGCGATGGCTTAACACAAAAGCCAGACACTAGAATAGAACACGTGGCACGGGACTGTCAGCACGGCCACTCAAGCGACGGCTTAACAAAAAAGCCAGACACTAGAACAGAACATGTGGCACGGGACTGTCAGCGCGGCAACTTAGCGACGGCTTAGCACAAAAGCCAGACACTAGAACGAAACACGTGGCACGGGACTGTCAGCGCGCACTCAAGCGACGGCTTAGCACAAAAGCTAGGCACTAGAACGAAACACATGTCGCACGGGACTGTCAGCGCGGCCACTCAAGCGACGGCTTAGCACAAAAGCCAGGCACTAGAACAGAACACGTGGCACGGGACTGTCAGCGTGGCCACTCAAGCGACGGCTTAACACAAAAGCCAGGCACTAGAACAGAACACGTGGCACGGGACTGTCAGCGCGGCCTCTCAAGCGACGGCTTAACAAAAAAGCCAGACACTAGAACAGAACATGTGGCACGGAACTGTCAGCGCGGCAACTTAGCGACGGCTTAGCACAAAAGCCAGACACTAGAACGAAACACGTGGCACGGGACTGTCAGCGCGGCCACTCAAGCGACCGCTTAGCACAAAAGCTAGGCACTAGAACAGAACACGTGGCACGGGACTGTCAGCGCGGCCTCTCAAGCGACGACTTAACACAAAAGCCAGACACTAGAACAGAACACGTGTCGCACGGGACTGTCAGCGCGGCCACTCAAGCGACGGCTTAACACAAAAGCTAGGCACTAGAACAGAACACTTGGCACGGGACTGTCAGCGCGGCTTCTCAAGCGTCGACTTAACACAAAAGCCAGACACTAGAACAGAACATGTGGCACGGGACTGTAAGCGCGGCAACTCAAGCGACGGCTTAACACAAAAGCTAGGCACTAGAACAGAACACGTGGCACGGGACTGTCAGCGCGGCCTCTCAAGCGACGACTTAACACAAAAGCCAGGCACTAGAACAGAACACGTGGCACGGGACTGTCAGCGCGGCCACTCAAGCGACGGCTTAACACAAATGCCAGACACTAGAACAGAACAGGTGACACGGGACTGTCAGCGCGGCCACTCAAGCGACGGATTAACACAAATGCCAGACACTAGAACAGAACACGTGGCACGGGACTGTCAGCGCGGCCACTCAAGCGACGGCTTAACACAAATGCCAGACACTAGAACAGAACACGTGGCACGGGACTGTCAGCGCGGCCACTCAAGCGACGACTTAACACAAAAGCCAGACACTAGAACAGAACATGTGGCACGGGACTGTCAGCACGGCCACTCAAGCGACGGCTTAACACAAAAGCTAGGCACTAGAACAGAACACGTGGCACGGGACTGTCAGCGCGGCTTCTCAAGCGTCGACTTAACACAAAAGCCAGACACTAGAACAGAACATGTGGCACGGGACTGTCAGCACGGCTTCTCAAGCGTCGACTTAACACAAAAGCCAGACACTAGAACAGAACATGTGGCACGGGACTGTCAGCACGGCCACTCAAGCGACGGCTTAACACAAAAGCTAGGCACTAGAACAGAACACGAGGCACGGGACTGTCAGCGCGGCTTCTCAAGCGTCGACTTAACACAAAAGCCAGACACTAGAACAGAACATATGGCACGGGACTGTCAGCACGGCCACTCAAGCGACGGCTTAACACAAAAGCTAGGCACTATAACAGAACACGTGGCACGGGACTGTCAGCGCGGCTTCTCAAGCGTCGACTTAACACAAAAGCCAGACACCAGAACAGAACACGTGGCACGGGACTGTCAGTGCGGCCTCTCAAGCGACGACTTAACACAAAAGCCAGGCACTAGAACAGAACACGTGGCACGGGACTGTCAGCGCGGCCACTCAAGCGACGGCTTAGCACAAAAGCCAGGCACTAGAACAAAACACATGTCGCACGGGACTGTCAGCGCGGCCACTCAAGCGACGGCTTAACACAAAAGCTAGGCACTAGAACAGAACACGTGGCACGGGACTGTCAGCGCGGCTTCTCAAGCGTCGACTTAACATAAAAGCCAGACACCAGAACAGAACACGTGGCACGGGACTGTCAGCGCGTTCTCTCAAGCGACGACTTAACACAAAAGCCAGGCACTAGAAAAGAACATGTGGCACGGGACTGTCAGCGCGGCCACTCAAGCGACGGCTTAACACAAATGCTAGGCACTAGAATAGAACACGTGGCACGGGACTGTCAGCGCGGCCACCGAAGCGACGGCTTAACACAAAAGTCAGACACTAGAACAGAAAACACGGCACGGGACTGTCAGCGCGGCCTCTCAAGCGACGGCTTAACACAAAAGCCAGACACTAGAACAGAACACGTGGCACGGGACTGTCAGCGCGGCCACTCAATTGACGGCTTAACACAAAAGCCAGACACTAGAACAGAAAACACGGCACGGGACTGTCAGCGCGGCCTCTCAAGCGACGGCTTAACACAAAAGCCAGACACTAGAACAGAACACGTGGCACGGGACTGTCAGCGTGGCCACTCAAGCGACGGCTTAACACAAAAGCCAGGCACTAGAACAGAACACGTGGCACGGGACTGTTAGCGCGGCCACTCAAGCGACGGCTTAACACAAAAGCCAGACACTAGAACAGAACACGTGGCACGGGACTGTCAGCGCGGCCACTCAAGCGACGGCTTAACAAAAAAGCCAGACACTAGAACAGAACATGTGGCACGGGACTGTCAGCGCGGCAACTTAGCGACGGCTTAGCACAAAAGCCAGACACTAGAACGAAACACGTGGCACGGGACTGTCAGCGCGCACTCAAGCGACGGCTTAGCACAAAAGCTAGGCACTAGAACGAAACACATGTCGCACGGGACTGTCAGCGCGGCCACTCAAGCGACGGCTTAGCACAAAAGCTAGGCACTAGAACAGAACACGTGGCACGGGACTGTCAGCGCGGCCTCTCAAGCGACGACTTAACACAAAAGCCAGACACTAGAACAGAACACGTGGCACGGGACTGTCAGCGCGGCTACTCAAGCGACGGCTTAGCACAAAAGCCAGGCACTAGAACGAAACACATGTCGCACGGGACTGTCAGCGCGGCCACTCAAGCGACGGCTTAACACAAAAGCTAGGCACTAGAACAGAACACGTGGCACGGGACTGTCAGCACGGCCACTCAAGCGACGGCTTAGCACAAAAGCCAGGCACTAGAACGAATCACATGTCGCACGGGACTGTCAGCGCGGCCACTCAAGCGACGGCTTAACACAAAAGCTAGGCACTAGAACAGAACACGTGGCACGGGACTGTCAGCGCGGCTTCTCAAGCGTCGACTTAACACAAAAGCCAGACACCAGAACAGAACACGTGGCACGGGACTGTCAGCGCGGCCTCTCAATCGTCGACTTAACACAAAAGCCAGACACTAGAACAGAACATGTGGCACGGGACTGTCAGCGCGGCCACTCAAGCGACGGCTTAGCACAAAAGCCAGACACTAGAACAGAACACGTGGCACGGGACTGTCAGAGCGGCCACTCAAGCGACGGCTTAGCACAAAAGCCAGGCACTAGAACGAAACACATGTCGCACGGGACTGTCAGCGCGGCCACTCAAGCGACGGCTTAACACAAAAGCTAGGCACTAGAACAGAACATGTGGCACGGGACTGTCAGCGCGGCTTCTCAAGCGTCGACTTAACACAAAAGCCAGACACTAGAACAGAGCATGTGGCACGGGACTGTCAGCGCGGCCACTCAAGCGACGGCTTAGCACAAAAGCCAGGCACTAGAACGAAACACATGTCGCACGGGACTGTCAGCGCGGCCACTCAAGCGACGGCTTAACAAAAAAGCTAGGCACTAGAACAGAACACGTGGCACGGGACTGTCAGCGCGGCTTCTCAAGCGTCGACTTAACACAAAAGCCAGACACCAGAACAGAACACGTGGCACGGGACTGTCAGTGCGGCCTCTCAAGCGACGACTTAACACAAAAGCCAGGCACTAGAACAGAACACGTGGCACGGGACTGTCAGAGCGGCCACTCAAGCGACGGCTTAACACAAATGCCAGACACTAGAACAGAACATGTGGCACGGGACTGTCAGCGCGGCCACTCAAGCGACGGCTTAACACAAAAGCCAGACACTAGAACAGAACACGTGGCACGGGACTGTCAGCGCGGCCACTCAAGCGACGGCTTAGCACAAAAGCCAGGCACTAGAACGAAACACATGTCGCACGGGACTGTCAGGACGGCCACTCAAGCGACGGCTTAACACAAAAGCCAGGCACTAGAACAGAACACGTGGCACGGGACTTCAAGCGACGGCTTAACACAAAAGCCAGACACTAAAACAGAAAACACGGCACGGGACTGTCAGCGCGGCTTCTCAAGCGTCGACTTAACACAAAAGCCAGACACCAGAACAGAACACGTGGCACGTGACTGTCAGTGCGGCCTCTCAAGCGACGGCTTAACACAAAAGCTAGGCACTAGAACAGAACACGTAGCACGGGACTGTCAGCGCGGCTTCTCAAGCGTCGACTTAACACAAAAGCCAGACACTAGAACAGAACACGTGGCACGGGACTGTCAGCGCGGCCACTCAAGCGACGGCTTAGCACAAAAGCCAGGCACTAGAACGAAACACGTGGCACGGGACTGTCAGCGCGGCCACTCAAGCGACGGCTTAGCACAAAAGCCAGGCACTAGAACGAAACACATGTCGCACGGGACTGTCAGCGCGGCCACTCAAGCGACGGCTTAACACAAAAGCTAGGCACTAGAACAGAACACGTGGCACGGGACTGTCAGCACGGCCACTCAAGCGACGGCTTAGCACAAAAGCCAGGCACTAGAACGAAACACATGTCGCACGGGACTGTCAGCGCGGCCATTCAAGCGACGGCTTAACACAAAAGCTAGGCACTAGAACAGAACACGTGGCACGGGACTGTCAGCGCGGCTTCTCAAGCGTCGACTTAACACAAAAGCCAGACACCAGAACAGAACACGTGGCACGGGACTGTCAGCGCGGCCTCTCAAGCGTCGACTTAACACAAAAGCCAGACACTAGAACAGAACATGTGGCACGGGACTGTCAGCGCGGCCACTCAAGCGACGGCTTAGCACAAAAGCCAGACACTAGAACAGAACACGTGGCACGGGACTGTCAGCGCGGCCACTCAAGCGACGGCTTAGCACAAAAGCCAGGCACTAGAACGAAACACATGTCGCACGGGACTGTCAGCGCGGCCACTCAAGCGACGGCTTAACACAAAAGCTAGGCACTAGAACAGAACACGTGGCACGGGACTGTCAGCGCGGCTTCTCAAGCGTCGACTTAACACAAAAGCCAGACACTAGAACAGAACATGTGGCACGGGACTGTCAGCGCGGCCACTCAAGCGACGGCTTAGCACAAAAGCCAGGCACTAGAACGAAACACATGTCGCACGGGACTGTCAGCGCGGCCACTCAAGCGACGGCTTAACACAAAAGCTAGGCACTAGAACAGAACACGTGGCACGGGACTGTCAGCGCGGCTTCTCAAGCGTCGACTTAACACAAAAGCCAGACACCAGAACAGAACACGTGGCACGGGACTGTCAGTGCGGCCTCTCAAGCGACGACTTAACACAAAAGCCAGGCACTAGAACAGAACATGTGGCACGGGACTGTCAGCGCGGCCACTCAAGCGACGGCTTAACACAAAAGCCAGACACTAGAACAGAACACGTGGCACGGGACTGTCAGCGCGGCCACTCAAGCGACGGCTTAGCACAAAAGCCAGGCACTAGAACGAAACACATGTCGCACGGGACTGTCAGCACGGCCACTCAAGCGACGGCTTAACACAAAAGCCAGGCACTAGAACAGAACACGTGGCACGGGACTTCAAGCGACGGCTTAACACAAAAGCCAGACACTAGAACAGAAAACACGGCACGGGACTGTCAGCGCGGCTTCTCAAGCGTCGACTTAACACAAAAGCCAGACACCAGAACAGAACACGTGGCACGGGACTGTCAGCGCGGCCTCTCAAGCGACGACTTAACACAAAAGCCAGGCACTAGAACGAAACACATGTCGCACGGGACTGTCAGCACAACCACTCAAGCGACGGCTTAACACAAAAGCCAGGCACTAGAACAGAACACGTGGCACGGGACTTCAAGCGACGGCTTAACACAAAAGCCAGACACTAGAACAGAAAACACGGCACGGGACTGTCAGCGCGGCCACTTAAGCGACGGCTTAACACAAAAGCCAGACACTAGAACAGAACACGTGGCACGGGACTGTCAGCGCGGCCACTCAAGCGACGGCTTAACACAAAAGCCAGACACTAGAACAGAAAACACGGCACGGGACTGTCAGCGCGGCCACTCAAGTGACGGCTTAACACAAAAGCCAGGCACTAGAACAGAAAACACGGCACGGGACTGTCAGCGCGGCCACTCAAGCGACGGCTTAACACAAAAGCCAGACACTAGAACAGAACACGTGGCACGGGACTGTCAGTGCGGCCACTCAAGCGACGGCTTAACACAAAAGCCAGACACAAGAACAGAACAGGTGGCACGGGACTGTCAGCGCGGCCACTCAAGCGACGGCTTAGCACAAAAGCCAGACACTAGATCAGAAATAACGGCACGGGACTGTCAGCGTGGCCACTCAAGCGACGGCTTAACACAAAAGCCAGACACTAGAACAGAACACGTGTCACGGGACTGTCAGCGAGGCCACTCAAGCGACGGCTTAGCACAAAAGCCAGACACTAGATCAGAAATAACGGCACGGGACTGTCAGCGCGGCCACTCAAGCGACGGCTTAACACAAAAGCCAGACACTAGAACAGAACACGTGTCACGGGACTGTCAGCGAGGCCACTCAAGCGACGGCTTAACACAAAAGCCAGACACTAGATCAGAAATAACGGCACGGGACTGTCAGCGTGGCCACTCAAGCGACGGCTTAACACAAAACCAGACACTAGAACAGAACACGTGGCACGGGACTGTCAGCGCGGCCACTCAAGCGACGGCTTAACACAAAAGCCAGACACTAGAACAGAAAACACGGCACGGGACTGTCAGCGCGGCCACTCAAGCGACGGCTTAACACAAAAGCCAGACACTAGAACAGAACACGTGGCACGGGACTGTCAGCGAGGCCACTCAAGCGACGGCTTAACTCAAAAGCTAGGCACTAGAACAGAACACGTGGCACGGGACTGTCAGCGCGGCCTCTCAAGCGACGACTTAACACAAAAGCCAGACATAAGAACAGAACACGTGGCACGGGACTGTCAGCGCGGCCACTCAAGCGACGGCTTAACACAAAAGCCAGACACTAGAACAGAAAACACGGCACGGGACTGTCAGCGCGGCCACTCAAGCGACGGCTTAACACAAAAGCCAGGCACTAGAACAGAAAACACGGCACGGGACTGTCAGCGCGGCCACTCAAGCAACGGCTTAACACAAAAGCCATTAACTAGAACAGAACACGTGGCACCCGACTGCCAGTCCGGCCACTCAAGCGACGGCTTAACACAAAAGCCAGACACAAGAACAGAACACGTGGCACGGGACTGTCAGCGCGGCCACTCAAGCGACGGCTTAACACAAAAGCTAGGCACTAGAACAGAAAACACGTGGCACGGGACTGTCAGCGCGGCCACTCAAGCGACGGCTTAACACAAAAGCCAGACACTAGAACAGAAAACACGGCACGGGACTGTCAGCGCGGCCACTCAAGCGACGGCTTAACACAAAAGCCAGACACTAGAACAGAACACGTGGCACGGGACTGTCAGCGCGGCCACTCAAGCGACGGCTTAGCACAAAAGCCAGGCACTAGAACGAAACACATGTCGCACGGGACTGTCAGCGCGGCCACTCAAGCGACGGCTTAACACAAAAGCTAGGCACTAGAACAGAACACGTGGCACGGGACTGTCAGCGCGGCTTCTCAACCGTCGACTTAACACAAAAGCCAGACACTAGAACAGAGCATGTGGCACGGGACTGTCAGCGCGGCCACTCAAGCGACGGCTTAGCACAAAAGCCAGGCACTAGAACGAAACACATGTCGCACGGGACTGTCAGCGCGGCCACTCAAGCGACGGCTTAACACAAAAGCTAGGCACTAGAACAGAACACGTGGCACGGGACTGTCAGCGCGGCTTCTCAAGCGTCGACTTAACACAAAAGCCAGACACCAGAACAGAACACGTGGCACGGGACTGTCAGTGCGGCCTCTCAAGCGACGACTTAACACAAAAGCCAGGCACTAGAACAGAACACGTGGCACGGGACTGTCAGCGCGGCCACTCAAGCGACGGCTTAACACAAATGCCAGACACTAGAACAGAACATGTGGCACGGGACTGTCAGCGCGGCCACTCAAGCGACGGCTTAACACAAAAGCCAGACACTAGAACAGAACACGTGGCACGGGACTGTCAGCGCGGCCACTCAAGCGACGGCTTAGCACAAAAGCCAGGCACTAGAACGAAACACATGTCGCACGGGACTGTCAGGACGGCCACTCAAGCGACGGCTTAACACAAAAGCCAGGCACTAGAACAGAACACGTGGCACGGGACTTCAAGCGACGGCTTAACACAAAAGCCAGACACTAGAACAGAAAACACGGCACGGGACTGTCAGCGCGGCTTCTCAAGCGTCGACTCAACACAAAAGCCAGACACCAGAACAGAACACGTGGCACGGGACTGTCAGTGCGGCCTCTCAAGCGACGGCTTAACACAAAAGCTAGGCACTAGAACAGAACACGTAGCACGGGACTGTCAGCGCGGCTTCTCAAGCGTCGACTTAACACAAAAGCCAGACACTAGAACAGAACACGTGGCACGGGACTGTCAGCGCGGCCACTCAAGCGACGGCTTAGCACAAAAGCCAGGCACTAGAACGAAACACATGTCGCACGGGACTGTCAGCGCGGCCACTCAAGCGACGGCTTAACACAAAAGCTAGGCACTAGAACAGAACACGTGGCACGGAACTGTCAGCACGGCCTCTCAAGCGACGGCTTAGCACAAAAGCCAGGCACTAGAACGAAACACATGTCGCACGAGACTGTCAGCGCGGCCACTCAAGCGACGGCTTAACACAAAAGCTAGGCACTAGAACAGAACACGTGGCACGGGACTGTCAGCGCGGCTTCTCAAGCGTCGACTTAACACAAAAGCCAGACACCAGAACAGAACACGTGGCACGGGACTGTCAGCGCGGCCTCTCAAGCGTCGACTTAACACAAAAGCCAGACACTAGAACAGAACATGTGGCACGGGACTGTCAGCGCGGCCACTCAAGCGACGGCTTAGCACAAAAGCCAGACACTAGAACAGAACACGTGGCACAGGACTGTCAGCGCGGCCACTCAAGCGACGGCTTAGCACAAAAGCCAGGCACTAGAACGAAACACATGTCGCACGGGACTGTCAGCGCGGCCACTCAAGCGACGGCTTAACACAAAAGCTAGGCACTAGAACAGAACACGTGGCACGGGACTGTCAGCGCGGCTTCTCAAGCGTCGACTTAACACAAAAGCCAGACACTAGAACAGAACATGTGGCACGGGACTGTCAGCGCGGCCACTCAAGCGACGGCTTAGCACAAAAGCCAGGCACTAGAACGAAACACATGTCGCACGGGACTGTCAGCGCGGCTTTCAAGCGACGGCTTAACACAAAAGCTAGGCACTAGAACAGAACACGTGGCACGGGACTGTCAGCGCGGCTTCTCAAGCGTCGACTTAACACAAAAGCCAGACACCAGAACAGAACACGTGGCACGGGACTGTCAGTGCGGCCTCTCAAGCGACGACTTAACACAAAAGCCAGTCACTAGAACAGAACACGTGGCACGGGACTGTCAGCGCGGCCACTCAAGCGACGGCTTAACACAAATGCCAGACACTAGAACAGAACATGTGGCACGGGACTGTCAGCGCGGCCACTCAAGCGACGGCTTAACACAAAAGCCAGACACTAGAACAGAACACGTGGCACGGGACTGTCAGCGCGGCCACTCAAGCGACGGCTTAGCACAAAAGCCAGGCACTAGAACGAAACACATGTCGCACGGGACTGTCAGCACGGCCACTCAAGCGACGGCTTAACACAAAAGCCAGGCACTAGAACAGAACACGTGGCACGGGACTTCAAGCGACGGCTTAACACAAAAGCCAGACACTAGAACAGAAAACACGGCACGGGACTGTCAGCGCGGATTCTCAAGCGTCGACTTAACACAAAAGCCAGACACCAGAACAGAACACGTGGCACGGGACTGTCAGTGCGGCCTCTCAAGCGACGGCTTAACACAAAAGCTAGGCACTAGAATAGAACACGTGGCACGGTACTGTCAGCGCGGCTTCTCAAGCGTCGACTTAACACAAAAGCCAGACACTAGAACAGAACACGTGGCACGGGACTGTCAGCGCGGCCACTCAAGCGACGGCTTAACACAAAAGCTAGGCACTAGAACAGAACACGTGGCACGGGACTGTCAGCGCGGCTTCTCAAGCGTCGACTTAACACAAAAGCCAGACACCAGAACAGAACACGTGGCACGGGACTGTCAGCGCGGCCTCTCAAGCGACGACTTAACACAAAAGCCAGGCACTAGAACGAAACACATGTCGCACGGGACTGTCAGCACAACCACTCAAGCGACGGCTTAACACAAAAGCCAGGCACTAGAACAGAACACGTGGCACGGGACTTCAAGCGACGGCTTAACACAAAAGCCAGACACTAGAACAGAAAACACGGCACGGGACTGTCAGCGCGGCCACTTAAGCGACGGCTTAACACAAAAGCCAGACACTAGAACAGAACACGTGGCACGGGACTGTCAGCGCGGCCACTCAAGCGACGGCTTAACACAAAAGCCAGACACTAGAACAGAAAACACGGCACGGGACTGTCAGCGCGGCCACTCAAGTGACGGCTTAACACAAAAGCCAGGCACTAGAACAGAAAACACGGCACGGGACTGTCAGCGCGGCCACTCAAGCGACGGCTTAACACAAAAGCCAGACACTAGAACAGAACACGTGGCACGGGACTGTCAGTGCGGCCACTCAAGCGACGGCTTAACACAAAAGCCAGACACAAGAACAGAACAGGTGGCACGGGACTGTCAGCGCGGCCACTCAAGCGACGGCTTAGCACAAAAGCCAGACACTAGATCAGAAATAACGGCACGGGACTGTCAGCGTGGCCACTCAAGCGACGGCTTAACACAAAAGCCAGACACAAGAACAGAACACGTGTCACGGGACTGTCAGCGAGGCCACTCAAGCGACGGCTTAGCACAAAAGCCAGACACTAGATCAGAAATAACGGCACGGGACTGTCAGCGCGGCCACTCAAGCGACGGCTTAACACAAAAGCCAGACACTAGAACAGAACACGTGTCACGGGACTGTCAGCGAGGCCACTCAAGCGACGGCTTAACACAAAAGCCAGACACTAGATCAGAAATAACGGCACGGGACTGTCAGCGTGGCCACTCAAGCGACGGCTTAACACAAAACCAGACACTAGAACAGAACACGTGGCACGGGACTGTCAGCGCGGCCACTCAAGCGACGGCTTACCACAAAAGCCAGACACTAGAACAGAAAACACGGCACGGGACTGTCAGCGCGGCCACTCAAGCGACGGCTTAACACAAAAGCCAGACACTAGAACAGAACACGTGGCACGGGACTGTCAGCGAGGCCACTCAAGCGACGACTTAACACAAAAGCCAGACATAAGAACAGAACACGTGGCACGGGACTGTCAGCGCGGCCACTCAAGCGACGGCTTAACACAAAAGCCAGACACTAGAACAGAAAACACGGCATGGGACTGTCAGCGCGGCCACTCAAGCGACGGCTTAACACAAAAGCCAGGCACTAGAACAGAAAACACGGCACGGGACTGTCAGCGCGGCCACTCAAGCAACGGCTTAACACAAAAGCCATACACTAGAACAGAACACGTGGCACCCGACTGCCAGTCCGGCCACTCAAGCGACGGCTTAACACAAAAGCCAGACACAAGAACAGAACACGTGGCACGGGACTGTCAGCGCGGCCACTCAAGCGACGGCTTAACACAAAAGCTAGGCACTAGAACAGAAAACACGTGGCACGGGACTGTCAGCGCGGCCACTCAAGCGACGGCTTAACACAAAAGCCAGACACTAGAACAGAAAACACGGCACGGGACTGTCAGCGCGGCCACTCAAGCGACGGCTTAACACAAAAGCCAGACACTAGAACAGAACACGTGGCACGGGACTGTCAGCGCGGCCACTCAAGCGACGGATTAACACAAAAGCCAGACACTAGAACAGAAAACACGGCACGGGACTGTCAGCGCGGCCACTCAAGTGACGGCTTAACACAAAAGCCAGACACTAGAACAGAACACGTGGCACGGGACTTTCAGCGCGGCCACTTAAGCGACGGCTTAACACAAAAGCTAGGCACTAGAACAGAACACGTGGCACTGGACTATCAGCGCGGCCTCTCAAGTGACGACTTAACACAAAAGCCAGACACAAGAACAGAACACGTAGCACGGGACTGTCAGCGCGGCCTCTCAAGCGACGACTTAACACAAAAGCCAGACACTAGAACAGAACACGTAGCACGGGACTGTCAGCGCGGCCTCTCAAGCGACGGCTTAGCACAAAAGCCAGGCACTAGAACAGAACACGTGGCACGGGACTGTCAGCGCGGCCACTCAAGCGACGACTTAACACAAAAGCCAGACACAAGAACAGAACACGTAGCACGGGACTGTCAGCGCGGCCTCTCAAGCGACGACTTAACACAAAAGCCAGACACTAGAACAAAACACGTGGCACGGGACTGTCAGCGCGGCCTCTCAAGCGACGGCTTAACACAAAAGCCAGACACAAGAACAGAACACGTAGCACGGGACTGTCAGCTCGGCCACTCAAGCGACGGCTTAACACAAAAGCTAGGCACTAGAACAGAACACGTGGCACGGGACTGTCAGCGCGGCCACTCAAGCGACGACTTAACACAAAAGCCAGACACAAGAACAGAACACGTAGCACGGGACTGTCAGCGCGGCCACTCAAGCGACGGCTTAACACAAAAGCTAGGCACTAGAACAGAACACGTGGCACTGGACTATCAGCGCGGCCTCTCAAGCGACGACTTAACACAAAAGCCAAACACTATAACAGAACACGTGGCACGGGACTGTCAGGACGGCCACTCAAGCGACGGCTTAACACAAAAGCCAGACACTAGAACAGAACACGTGGCACGGGACTGTCAGCGCGGCCACACAAGCGACGGCTTAACACAAAAACCAGACACTAGAACGAAACACGTGGCACGGGACTGTCAGCGCGGCCTCTCAAGCGACGGCTTAACACAAAAGCCAGACACTAGAACAGAACACGTGGCACGGGACTGTCAGCGCGGCCTCTCAAACGACGGCTTAACACAAAAGCCAGACACAAGAACAGAACACGTAGCACGGGACTGTCAGCGCGGCCTCTTAAGCGACGGCTTAACACAAAAGCCAGACACTAGAACAGAACACGTGGCACGGGACTGTCAGGACGGCCACTCAAGCGACGGCTTAACACAAAAGCCAGACACAAGAACAGAACACGTGGCACGGGACTGTCAGGACGGCCACTCAAGCGACGGCTTAACACAAAAGCCAGACACTAGAACAGAACACGTGGCACGGGACTGTCAGCGCGGCCACTCAAGTGACGGCTTAACACAAAAGCCAGACACAAGAACAGAACACGTAGCACGGGACTGTCAGCGCGGCCTCTCAAGCGACGGCTTAACACAAAAGCCAGACACTAGAACAGAACACGTGGCACGGGACTGTCAGGACGGCCACTCAAGCGACGGCTTAACACAAAAGCCAGACACTAGAACAGAACAAGGGGCACGGGACTGTCAGCGCGGCCACTCAAGCGACGGCTTAACACAAAAGCCAGACACTAGAACAGAACACGTGGCACGGGACTGTCAGCGCGGCCACTCAAGCGACGGCTTAACATAAAAGCCAGACACTAGAACGAAACACGTGGCACGGGACTGTCAGCGCGGCCACTCAAGCGACGACTTAACACAAAAGCCAGACACAAGAACAGAACACGTGGCACGGGACTGTCAGCGCGGCCTCTCAAGCGACGACTTAACACAAAAGCCAGACACTAGAACAGAAAACGTGGCACGGGACTGTCAGCGCGGCCACTCAAGCGACGGCTTAACACAAAAGCCAGACACAAGAACAGAACACGTGGCACGGGACTGTCAGCGCGGCCTCTCAAGCGACGACTTAACACAAAAGCCAGACACTAGAACAGAACACGTGGCACGGGACTGTCAGCGCGGCCTCTCAAGCGACGACTTAACACAAAAGCCAGACACTAGAACAGAACACGTGGCACGGGACTGTCAGCGCGGCCTCTCAAGCGACGACTTAACACAAAAGCCAGACACTAGAACAGAACACGTGGCACGGGACTGTCAGCGCGGCCACTCAAGCGACGGCTTAACACAAAAGCCAGACACTAGAACAGAACACGTGGCACGGGACTGTCAGCGCGGCCTCTCAAGCGACGACTTAACACAAAAGCCAGACACTAGAACAGAACACGTGGCACGGGACTGTCAGCGCGGCCACTCAAGCGACGGCTTAACACAAAAGCCAGACACTAGAACAGAACACGTGGCACGGGACTGTCAGCGCGGCCTCTCAAGCGACGACTTAACACAAAAGCCAGACACTAGAACAGAACACGTGGCACGGGATTGTCAGCGCGGCCACTCAAGCGACGGCTTAACACAAAAGCCAGACACAAGAACAGAACACGTGGCACGGGACTGTCAGCGCGGCCACTCAATTGACGGCTTAACACAAAAGCCAGACACTAGAACAGAACACGTGGCACGGGACTGTCAGCGCGGCCTCTCAAGCGACGACTTAACACAAAAGCCAGACACTAGAACAGAACACGTGGCACGGGACTGTCAGCGCGGCCTCTCAAGCGACGACTTAACACAAAAGCCAGACACTAGAACAGAACACGTAGCACGGGACTGTCAGCGCGGCCTCTCAAGCGACGGCTTAGCACAAAAGCCAGGCACTAGAACAGAACACGTGGCACGGGACTGTCAGCGCGGCCACTCAAGCGACGACTTAACACAAAAGCCAGACACAAGAACAGAACACGTAGCACGGGACTGTCAGCGCGGCCTCTCAAGCGACGACTTAACACAAAAGCCAGACACTAGAACAAAACACGTGGCACGGGACTGTCAGCGCGGCCTCTCAAGCGACGGCTTAACACAAAAGCCAGACACAAGAACAGAACACGTAGCACGGGACTGTCAGCTCGGCCACTCAAGCGACGGCTTAACACAAAAGCTAGGCACTAGAACAGAACACGTGGCACGGGACTGTCAGCGCGGCCACTCAAGCGACGACTTAACACAAAAGCCAGACACAAGAACAGAACACGTAGCACGGGACTGTCAGCGCGGCCACTCAAGCGACGGCTTAACACAAAAGCTAGGCACTAGAACAGAACACGTGGCACTGGACTATCAGCGCGGCCTCTCAAGCGACGACTTAACACAAAAGCCAAACACTATAACAGAACACGTGGCACGGGACTGTCAGGACGGCCACTCAAGCGACGGCTTAACACAAAAGCCAGACACTAGAACAGAACACGTGGCACGGGACTGTCAGCGCGGCCACACAAGCGACGGCTTAACACAAAAACCAGACACTAGAACGAAACACGTGGCACGGGACTGTCAGCGCGGCCTCTCAAGCGACGGCTTAACACAAAAGCCAGACACTAGAACAGAACACGTGGCACGGGACTGTCAGCGCGGCCTCTCAAACGACGGCTTAACACAAAAGCCAGACACAAGAACAGAACACGTAGCACGGGACTGTCAGCGCGGCCTCTTAAGCGACGGCTTAACACAAAAGCCAGACACTAGAACAGAACACGTGGCACGGGACTGTCAGGACGGCCACTCAAGCGACGGCTTAACACAAAAGCCAGACACAAGAACAGAACACGTGGCACGGGACTGTCAGGACGGCCACTCAAGCGACGGCTTAACACAAAAGCCAGACACTAGAACAGAACACGTGGCACGGGACTGTCAGCGCGGCCACTCAAGTGACGGCTTAACACAAAAGCCAGACACAAGAACAGAACACGTAGCACGGGACTGTCAGCGCGGCCTCTCAAGCGACGGCTTAACACAAAAGCCAGACACTAGAACAGAACACGTGGCACGGGACTGTCAGGACGGCCACTCAAGCGACGGCTTAACACAAAAGCCAGACACTAGAACAGAACACGGGGCACGGGACTGTCAGCGCGGCCACTCAAGCGACGGCTTAACACAAAAGCCAGACACTAGAACAGAACACGTGGCACGGGACTGTCAGCGCGGCCACTCAATCGACGGCTTAACATAAAAGCCAGACACTAGAACGAAACACGTGGCACGGGACTGTCAGCGCGGCCACTCAAGCGACGACTTAACACAAAAGCCAGACACAAGAACAGAACACGTGGCACGGGACTGTCAGCGCGGCCTCTCAAGCGACGACTTAACACAAAAGCCAGACACTAGAACAGAAAACGTGGCACGGGACTGTCAGCGCGGCCACTCAAGCGACGGCTTAACACAAAAGCCAGACACAAGAACAGAACACGTGGCACGGGACTGTCAGCGCGGCCTCTCAAGCGACGACTTAACACAAAAGCCAGACACTAGAACAGAACACGTGGCACGGGACTGTCAGCGCGGCCTCTCAAGCGACGACTTAACACAAAAGCCAGACACTAGAACAGAACACGTGGCACGGGACTGTCAGCGCGGCCTCTCAAGCGACGACTTAACACAAAAGCCAGACACTAGAACAGAACACGTGGCACGGGACTGTCAGCGCGGCCACTCAAGCGACGGCTTAACACAAAAGCCAGACACTAGAACAGAACACGTGGCACGGGACTGTCAGCGCGGCCTCTCAAGCGACGACTTAACACAAAAGCCAGACACTAGAACAGAACACGTGGCACGGGACTGTCAGCGCGGCCACTCAAGCGACGGCTTAACACAAAAGCCAGACACTAGAACAGAACACGTGGCACGGGACTGTCAGCGCGGCCTCTCAAGCGACGACTTAACACAAAAGCCAGACACTAGAACAGAACACGTGGCACGGGATTGTCAGCGCGGCCACTCAAGCGACGGCTTAACACAAAAGCCAGACACAAGAACAGAACACGTGGCACGGGACTGTCAGCGCGGCCACTCAATTGACGGCTTAACACAAAAGCCAGACACTAGAACAGAACACGTGGCACGGGACTGTCAGCGCGGCCTCTCAAGCGACGACTTAACACAAAAGCCAGACACTAGAACAGAACACGTGGCACGGGACTGTCAGCGCGGCCTCTCAAGCGACGACTTAACACAAAAGCCAGACACTAGAACAGAACACGTGGCACGGGACTGTCAGCGCGGCCACTCAAGCGACGGCTTAACACAAAAGCCAGACACTAGAACAGAACACGTGGCACGGGACTGTCAGTGCGGCCACTCAAGCGACGGCTTAACACAAAAGCCAGGCACTAGAACAGAACATGTGGCACGGGACTGTCAGCGCGGCCACTCAAGCGACGGCTTAGCACAAAAGCCAGACACTAGAACAGAACATGTGGCACGGGACTGTCAGCGCGGCCACTCAAGCGACGTCTTAACACAAAAGCCAGACACTAGAACAGAACACGTGGCACGGGACTGTCAGCGCGGCGACTCAAGCGACGGCTTAACACAAAAGCCAGGCACTAGAACATAACATGTGGCACGGGACTGTCAGCGCGGCCACTCAAGCGACGGCTTAACACAAAAGCCAGGCACTAGAACAGAACATGTGGCACGGGACTGTCAGCGCGGCCACTCAAGCGACGGCTTAACACAAAAGCCAGGCACTAGAACAGAACATGTGGCACGGGACTGTCAGCGCGGCCACTCAAGCGACGGCTTAACACAAAAGCCAGACACTAGAACAGAACACGTGGCACGGGACTGTCAGCGCGGCCACTCAAGCGACGGCTTAACACAAAAGCCAGGCACTAGAACAGAACATGTGGCACGGGACTGTCAGCGCGGCCACTCAAGCGACGGCTTAACACAAAAGCCAGGCACTAGAACAGAACATGTGGCACGGGACTGTCAGCGCGGCCTCTCAAGCGACGGCTTAACACAAAAGCCAGGCACTAGAACAGAACATGTGGCACGGGACTGTCAGCGCGGCCACTCAAGCGACGGCTTAACACAAAAGCCAGGCACTAGAACAGAACATGTGGCACGGGACTGTCAGCGCGGCCTCTCAAGCGACGGCTTAACACAAAAGCCAGGCACTAGAACAGAACACGTGGCACGGGACTGTCAGCGCGGCCACTCAAGCGACGGCTTAACACAAAAGCCAGGCACTAGAAAAGAACACGTGGCACGGGACTGTCAGCGCGGCCACTCAAGCGACGGCTTAACACAAAAGCCAGGCACTAGAACAGAACATGTGGCACGGGACTGTCAGCGCGGCCACTCAAGCGACGGCTTAACACAAAAGCCAGACACTAGAACAGAACACGTGGCACGGGACTGTCAGCGCGGCCACTCAAGCGACGGCTTAACACAAAAGCCAGGCACTAGAACAGAACATGTGGCACGGGACTGTCAGCGCGGCCACTCAAGCGACGGCTTAACACAAAAGCCAGACACTAGAACAGAACATGTGGCACGGGACTGTCAGCGCGGCCACTCAAGCGACGGCTTAACACAAAAGCCAGGCACTAGAACAGAACACGTGGCACGGGACTGTCAGCGCGGCCACTCAAGCGACGGCTTAACACAAAAGCCAGGCACTAGAACAGAAAACACGTGGCACGGGACTATCAGCGCGGCCACTCAAGCTTAGGCTTAACACAAAAGCCAGACACTAGAACAGAACATGTGGCACGGGACTGTCAGCGCGCCACTCAAGCTTAGGCTTAACACAAAAGCCAGACACTAGAACGAAACACACGTCACGGGATTGCACAGCGCTACTGTGCCGTGCTGTGCAGTCCCGAGCCATGTGTTCCATTCTAGTGACTGGTTTTTGTGCTTAATTGGATTTTTAAATATTTTGACTGGTTTTACATTTTTATGTTTTAGATTTGTTTGTGTTATTTTCCAGCTTTGCTTGAACTGTGCCAAGCATTTTTGCCGTTATTTTGTTATGTTCTAGTTATTATTGTTACCTGCGAGACGGGACCAGATTTCAGATCCCGAAACTCCATGAATCTTTTTTGATGGTTCAGTTACGTCAAATGACCGCAATCATTTCTTAAATAACATAAACTCACCATCACCATCACTGCATTTTAAGCAAATAATGTAGAACTACTAATTACTATTTCTTTAGACCTGTCACTTACTATTTATTGTATATATTTATTTAGAGATTTAACACGGCTGACTAATGCGGTCATAACGAAGCTATGTTTGAACAATGAGCGAACTACCAAGTGTGAAGTGCTAGAGCTTCCGGCCATCCATTACACATCCAGTCATTAGTCAGTTTGACGTCTGGAATTCAATAAGGTAAAACTAAACGAGGAACTCTGTGGTCTGCTATTTGAACTCGCTATTTTATAATATAACCGATTTATTCTGTTCTAAGTGTACATATGACGTTGAGGGAACATCAGGAAAACTTGTTTCTATTCACTAGTTCTTTGTATTAAAGAAATTGCTTTAGCAAAAATATATGTATGATAAAGTGTGAATGTAAATAATGAAATTCCCACTGCATCTCAACTGTCCATTTCACAACCAGATAGATACTACACGAGATGCGTGAGACATTGTCAGTTAGGGGCATTATCAATACAGTGTTTAACATATGTAACTGTCTGCAACACTAGAAGCATGTCGCTGGCATGCTGTGTGCATGTTGTAGCCTCAATATGCATGCACTAGTCCTCCTTAGACTGTGCCTAATCAAATGAACCATTCCTAAGCGTTTGCTGTTCCGATAATCCTCAATTGCCCCTGTTGTCAATACATTGATACCAATACAACCATGGTGAACAAGCTGAAGATATGCTCGTCTACGTATCCAGCAAGTTTAAAAGTAAAGGTAGTACCTACTTAATTGTGGTGAATATATAACTGAGTTTTTAGCTGATGTAAAAAATTAAACACACCATGACTAAAAAGTCCGGAAAGTAAATTGATTTGTATTGTAGTCTACAAAGTTCCTAGTATGAAAATTATTTTCCATGTCTCATGAATCAAGATTAATATATAATGTCTAATTGATATACGTTTAAAATAAACCTATAATGATGTCATGAGATAAATCTGCAATAAGTTGTTAAAGATCGAAAAGAAAAAAATTCTAATTCATAAGAAAAACTTAAACTTCATTTTCTTGTTAGTTTTAACAAAACTATATCCTTATAACAAAACAAAAAAAACAAAAAAAAACATTAATTACAGAACTGCTTAAAATCGTTGTTTCTAATAAAAGAATTTATATATATATATATATATCATTAAGAATATAATCAAGAGAATAATATACTATATGATGAAACCATTTCAAAGTTGTAATAGATCGTAATGCGACAAAATAATTAGCAAAACATTGGTTATAATGGAACAAAACAGACGATAATTAACGATTAAATGAAACAGACTGTTTCGTCCGATTCAGCCGTCAGTTTGGCACTGCTTGCTCACATAGGGGAGAGCTAAAGCATTTATCACATATACTCGTGTATATTCGATTCAGCCGTCAGTTTGGCACTGCTTGCTCACATAGGGGAGAGCTAAAGCATTTATCACATATACTCGTGTATATTCGATTCAGCCGTCAGTTTGGCACTGCTTGCTCACATAGGGGAGAGCTAAAGCATTTATCACATATACTCGTGTATATTCGATTCAGCCGTCAGTTTGGCACTGCTTGCTCACATAGGGGAGAGCTAAAGCATTTATCACATATGCTCGTGTATATTCGATGACAGTCCGTCAAAAGGAGAATATAAATATTTTTATTTTATTTTCAAACCTCAACAGACAATAGGCGATAGTCCAATAGGCGATCTAAAGACAGTGAGGAAACATGGCTGCATTAGTCGGGTTAATGTGTGTATACAGGGTGTTGAAAAAACCCTTCAGGACTTCGGGATATGATCACTTAGATAAAAACTAAGAAAAAAATTCCTATTAACACATGTCCTAAAATGCTCGGTTTTCCGTATATCCGTCTGTATGTATTTTTTACATGACCAATTATATCTCACGAATCACTAAACGTATAAACTTCAAACTTGGTACGTAGATGACTATTAACAAGACCTATTAGGTATGTAGTATCAAGTTTCTACTTTGTACCATTTCAAAATGGCGGCCATTTTTAGATTTTAAAGCTTAATATCTTAAAAACCGTATTTTACGAAAAAATTTACAAGACACAAAAAAGTTGTGAAATTTTATTTTCTAAAAAATGGTATAAAGATTATTAAGATCGGGCCATAAATAACTGATTTATTGCAATTTGTTTAATAGAATACATGCTTATTCTATAATAAGCATGTATTCTATTAAACAAATTGCAATAAATCAGTTATTTATGGCCAGATCTTAATAATCTTCATACCATTGTTTAGAAGATAAAATTTGAAAACTATTTTGTGTCTTGTAATTTTTTTCATAAAATTTACGGTTTTTAAGATATTAAGCTTTAAAATCTAAAAATGGCCACCATTTTGAAATGGTACAAAGTAGATACTTGATACTACATACCTAAATAGGTCTTGTAAATAGTCATCCACGTACCAAGTATGAAGTTTATATGTTTAGTGGTTCGTAAGATATAATTGGCCATGTAAAAAACACATACAGACGGATATACGGATAACCGAGCAGTTTAGGACATGGGTTAATTGGAACTTTTTCCTTAGTTTTTATGTAAGTAATCGTATCCCGAAGTTCTGGAGGTTATTCAACACCCTGTATATTAGCTTCTATATATTTGATAGATTCTTTCAAATTTGGTTATAAGTGAAGAAATAACATTAAACTATGACAGTTTCATAAAAAAATCTATTGAGTGAATTTAGAATAAGTAAAAAAAATCTATTAATAGATTTAATAAAAAAAACTAAAATAAAAATGTTGTAGAAAAACAAAATTCTACTTTTAGAAATCTATTTTTAATGAGTTAGAAAAAATCTATTTTTATAACTGGTGGTGGTGGGGGTGAGGGGAAAAAATCATTGTTAGAAAAAATCTATTTTTAGAAAAAATACTTATTTAGAAACAAAATTATTTTTAGAACTGGTGGGGGTTGGGGGTGGGGGTGGGGTTAAAAAAATATATTTTTAGATCGTAGCCTCGGGGGGTGTCCCTGCTGAGGAGCACCCTGCTCCTTATGGGCCCAACTGAGGTGGGAGGCTCCAATGCTCTCTATTAGTGAATTTTCAATCCAAAAATATTAATGGCAAACATTTCAGCTCTTTCTTCGTAAATCCATGAACTATGTTTTCATGATATGCATTTCGTACAGCATGAAGCAAACTGTTTCAAGTTATAAACAAAAGTTTCGACCGGTGGAGATCCAAGAGGGCCGTTAGTGGGATCTGGAGTCCAATAGGTCATCCGGGTTATGAAGTGAATCGTCCGATGACTGCCCAGCCTGGAGACAAATTTCCGATACAGATAATGTTTAAGCAATAAAGATTTTTAAAATGTGTAAAATATCAAGAAAAAAAGAATGGTAAGGTAGGTTGAGAAATGATTCTCCCTCCTTCCTGTAGGTTAATTGTTTGTACTGTCTTTCCATCACTGTAGATCCCTTTCCCCCGGTGGATGTACGATATTCTGTTGGATAAGGTAAATGCCTTCGAATCCATCACACCTGACATCTATAATCCATTTCAAATTTGTATGACAGACTTCTATCAATAAACAAATACTTCTATCATTTACTGAGACTCAATGTGCAATTGTTTAGGAACTGGCCTCGAAAATGCTATCATATTTATTTACCAATGACGAACATGACATTCTCCCGTCAAAGATAGACCTGAAGAAGCTTAATACAAAATAAACAAGCTAACAAAACAAAACAAAACAAAACCAAAATTTAATTAGAACAAGTTTATGAACAGTATTAATTTTATCTACTTAAAACCAGATGCTTGATTTTTTCTTTTAGAATATAATGGGTCAATAACAACAAAATAAGTACACATAGTACTGATAATAGTTTTTATAAAAGTATAAATGGAAATGCAACTCAACCATAAACGTTCTCTTGATATCCAAGGACATATTAATTGTATTACCATTTAAAATAAACTATGAATCCCCGAGAGAAACAAAGCATTTGAACTTGAGTTTTAAAACAACCTCTTATAGCTTGGGCAATGCTGCCAGTTTTTTAATTGTAACACTGAGTACTCTTTACTGAATGCACCTAGTTGTAATACTAGAGACAGGCTGGCTTCTAACAATCAATATTTTCTGAAAAAATACGATCGTAATATTGAAACGCGTTTAGTGATTAAAGAAAGCTTTAAGCTATTAAGTTTACGTTGACATAAAAGAGTCAAAATACGGTATTTAAAAGCCATGGATTCTCAGTAAACTATCAACAATTTACGTTTAGGTTAAATTATAATTGAAATAGAAATGAAAATGGAAAAAAAAAACATAATTTTAAATTTTACACCCATTTAGTTGACTGTCTCTCTAAAAAGATTTGGAAAAAGACTATATATACATTATTTGGACTCAAATGAGATGGATACAGACATGCGGCTTTGGGAAAAAGAAAAAAAAATAAAAAGAAGGAGAAACCACAAAGTATTAATAATTTACCTCAGTCTCCTGATACTGTAAGTAAGGATCTATAGAACTAGAAGACTATTTCTTAGAATATATTACGTGTAATGGGGGACTTAAGTTCATTTTACATTTAACAGAAAAACTAATTAACTTATTTTATTACAAATAAAGCTACAAATAAATCAAATTATTTGTTCCCAAATACAGCAATAATTTGACCTTATTCCGTACTCTAATCCTCTAATGATTAGGTTGCGCCGATGGATCTCCAACTCCATTGAGCCTTTTGTAGTCAATGTGAGAGAAAAGACAGCAGAATACATAAAACAAAATTATAAAAATATTATTCCATCAGAACAAGCGTTAAAATTTTATTTCAAGCATAATTATTGACCATCAATATTAGACTGCAATCTCTATCTAGAGAGAGATACATAAAAAACATAATCTCTATGTTTAATTTAATATACATAGATTGAAATAACATTTGAACTTTAAACTATATTGGTATAATATTATCAAAACAATTTATTCTTGAAGCCAGTTCTATAGAAGTTTCATTATTTTAGATCGAAACGTATTTATTATGATGGCGGTCATCTAGTGAATTAATTAAAAACGTTACTTTAAATTAACCAATTTGTGAATTAAAGCGACTTTCTGTTTTAAATTGATCGTTTTAAAATTATACCTATTGTATACAAACAAGTAGACCTAATATTTAGTAGATAACATGTAGAAAAAGAAAATCTTTAAACTTGTAGGCATACTCAAATTTCATTGTTTGCTCTGATTTATATTTATGACCAATAAAATTAATGGTTTTCGTCATACTGCTTCAAAAACGGCTATTTTCAACACATGCGTTGAGATGCTAAAATTGTTCTTTTTACTCCTAGGATAAAAATTATCATTTTTATGATGTTTTTTGTCCTATGACTAAAAACATCATTGGATGACACTTTTCAGTCGAGGTCATCAGCTGTTAATATGAATTGAACAAATTATTCAACTAGTGTAACTTGTTTAATGACAACTTGTGTAACAGCAGTTTGTTTAGAGTAGCAATAAGATCAAAATGGAAGCAAAATTTTAATGGTATAAAAGTAAACAAAATTTAGTTTTTGAGAAATTGTTATGTTTAAATTGTTTGCAGTATGACGAAAAATATAGTTCATCACTAGGACCAAACGTGGCTTTTCGATCCTCGCTCATTTTCCAGCCTCGGCTCCGCCTCGGCCGTTAAACCACTCGGATCGAAAAGCGTCACATTTGGTCGAAGTGATGAAATAAACTATTTGGCAAACTAAATATTAGTCTAGTTACACCTCCATCACATAGAACGCTTAGTAAAAATATACTTACCGGTGTGAGTTAAAATGGCACTCAAATAAACTAAATACAATTGCATTGGAGTTTCTAAGAAATAAAACAATTTAGGGGTTTGCAAAAGATGAACGGGCGTCATTAAAGTGAAAAACAACATTTGGAAAGGAGGAGATTTGATTAAACAAAGGTTCATTTATACCGGAGCTCATCTACAAGCGGATTTGTGTGCATAATTTTCACCTCAGTTACTCAGACTTTTCTCTCTATAGGGAAGAAAGTCGGCGTTACTGAGGTGTAAATTATGCTGCACCATCCAAAGTGAGAGGTTGATGAATACTATCAGACGGGGATGAGTAAACATCAGCCAACAATTCTGGCTTGAAGTTTCCATTGCAACCGAGGGTGATATAACACAAGTTATTAAAAACACTTGTTGCTGTTATCAAACCTTTTGTTATCATGGTGGCGGGGACAGTTTAACACAATTTTGCAAGTGTTCAAACTCGTTTTAAAACGACGTTTGCTTCTCAATCTAGTTCATATTATGGAAAAAATATAGCCTGCTTCTATAAGTAAAATATTATGAACTATATATGTACTTATTTATTTATATGAATTGTTGACAAGACACATTGCCAGAAATATATGTGGCTTGAATGAGTTATTAATACACTTTCGAGAGATTAAACCCTTTATCGACAAGTTAAATTTGTACCAATCAGTTAAGTTTTAGGTTATGGTACAATGGTAAGATATGTAAATTAACTCAATGATTGCCTTTGTCGTGTTAGCATCTATCAGGATATTTTTTTAAATAGTAAATTAGTATTACAAACAACAACACAACCCTATCCTCAGTAAGATGGTGGTGGCTTTGTGGTGCTCTACTCTCCACTTATTAACTATACTTGTTTTACTATATTTATTTGTTTACTACCACTAGACAAACCATTATATATGCAATACAAGCAATACAATATAAGGTATATAAAGTATCTCTCATTTATAGTAATATAGTAGAATAACAAGTTTAAACATGGTGTAACTCTTATACTAGTTTATACAGATGTTCAAATGCCAGAATCTACACGATGTATATAAGAAGTATATTTGAATGGTATAACAGCATAATTACTTTTACATGGCAGTGTAAACTACTTGTAGTAGTTTGCCACTACAGTCGTGTACTAACAATGGCATGATACTAATTAATAGCAACTAAGGCAGTTTAAACATACTTATCACAAATCACTTATCATGAATGGGGTCGCACAACAAACAATTGGGGAAAAGCTATTTCACCGAAAAGATGATTTTTATTTTATAAATTTAATGTAAGCTGTACACCCTAACTCATAACTAAACACTTACTCGGCTGCAAATTACAGGGTGTAAGCGAGTTACACCAATATACAGGGTGTCACAAAAAAGTGTGATGGGCTATACAGGACCTGATTCTACATGCAAAAATAAGTCAAAAATGAAGAATAACATTTTTTGGATTTCGGCTTAGTTTAGCCGTAATCCGCCATTTTGTTTTTTTGAGAAAATATTTATTATTTCAAAAACCCAATGAGATATTTTTACGAAACTTTGCAAAAGTGTTAACACTAAAGTAAGTAACATTTGTAAAAAAAAAAATATTTTTTTACCTTTCCAAATTTCAAAATGGCGGCCATTTGAATTTTTTTATGCCAAATTTCATGAAAACCGGTACCTAAATCAAAATTTTTCAAGACACAAAATTTTTTGTATTTATTATAACAAATCCAACAAAACAAAAATGAATAAAATCTGTTCATAAATAAAGAAGCTGTGTTTATTTTAGTAATTTAGACGGAAATTACTTAATTACATTACATAAATTATTATTACATAAATTTCAGTCTAAATTACTAAAATAAACACAGCTTCTTTATTTATGAACAGATTTTATTCATTTTTGTTTTGTTGGATTTGTTATAATAAATACAAAAAATTTTTTGTCTTGAAAAATTTTGATTTAGGTACCGGTTTTCATGAAAGTTGGCATAAAAAAATTCAAATGGCCGCCATTTTGAAATTTGGAAAGGTAAAAAAATATTTTTTTTTTACAAATGTTACTTACTTTAGTGTAAACACTTTTTGCCAAGTTTCGTAAAAATATCTCATTGGGTTTTTGAAATAATAAATATTTTCCCAAAAAAACAAAATGGCAGATTACGGCTAAATTAAGCCGAAATCCAAAAAATGTTATTCTTGATTTTTGACTTATTTTTGCATGTAGAATTAGGTCCTGTATAGCCCATCACACTTTTTTGTGACACCCTGTATAAAGTTAACATCTCACCTTCAGTCTTCTGAGGTCACCTCTAAACCATAATGCACCCCATCAATATTTCTCTAATTTTTGGCAACCTCACTCTAGTAATCGAATATAATTAAGAAGAGAATTTAAAATAATTATTTTGTATTGATTTAAGCAAAGGGAAGTGCTTCATTACTATTAATAAGATATAATAAGATTTTTTCAATTCGAAGTTGTAATAAAGGTTACGTTTTATAAGAAAATGATTCAACATTAAATTATTGGAGAAACATAAATATATGTTGGAGTTGAAATTAAAATACATTTTTTATGTAATCTGAGGTGAGTGTATCTTAATTTGAAACATTTATCTACGAGATTAGTCGTTGAGTCTGCGAACAATAACTAAGAAATACATTGGCATTTCTGTGAGTAATTCAGAAAAAAAACAAAAAACAAATAAAAACAGCGATATATATATATGTATTTTGCCTCTATTAATCTTAAAACCTGACCTTTCTCTTACTTGCTATGTTAAGTTCCTGAGGGGGGAATGGGGGCATTTCCCTTCTTAAAACCAAGTGTGTAGGACTGGATTCTGTATTGCCTCCTAAACAGGGATTTGGGTGGATATTTTTTAAAACAACTTGTTTATGAGATTTTCTGTACATTCGACCGTGCTTTGTATTCTATATTTAGTAAATAAAAAGTAATTTATTCATTAAAGTTGGGCTAAAAGGGAGAGAGTATGTGTCAGTTTCCTGATACCGTTAATTTACTTTCTCCCCCTATACATCGTATAAGGAGAAAGTATTGTTTTCGTCAACATTTTCGAATTTGAGTTGTAAGTGGAAATATTCGTTTTGGTGCTCCCTGAACCCAAAAAAAGGGATTTTTACGTGGTGTCTGTCTGTGTGTGTGTGTGTTCAAGTTCAAGTAATTTTATTCATGAAACATTATTGTTGATTACAAAATCCTTTGTGTCACATAGGACACGCACGGGACAGAAAAATATACATTTTCTTTAATACATTGCGCATGTGTGTGTGTGTGTGTGTGTGTGTGTGTGTGTGTGTGTGTGGATTGGTACAGAGCTAGAGCCCTCAATAATTTGCCGATTTTGATGAAAATTGGTATGTAGATACTAATCCACGATATCTCCTGGTGTTTTTATAATTTTTTGAATTTTAGATTTTTAAGGGTAATTATCCCCAAAAACCACAAACAAACGTAAAAAATCCAAGCTTCTCAAAAACGGCTCTAACGATTTTGGTTCAAATTTTGTAGTTTGTAGAGTTTTAGGTTTCCAACAAAATTATACCACCCGCATTTCTGGAAAAATTCGGGTTCAGAAATTACAAAATTTAAAAAATCCATTTAAAATTTTAAAAATAGATGTTATCACCATTAAAAAGAGCTCAAAAAACTAAATAATGTAGTATTTTGAATTGTTATTCTACGATTGCTGGTTAAGGAGAAAATTTAAATTTTCATTTTGCGGTAAACGCAGTACGTTGTCCAATGTTATTCTTATGGGGAATACAACAATTACAATTTCTCTCTTATTTACCGATCAATTTCGTTCAAAATTGATATGCTTGTCAAATTAGCATTGACCAACAGAGGAAATTCGAATTATGTTGTCACTTAACCCTTGGGGGGGATGAGGGGGCATTTCCCCTCTTAAAACTACTGTGTGTAGCAAAGAATTCTGTAGTGCCTCTAAAAAAGGATTTGGGTGGATGTTTTTGAAAACAACTTGTTCAGAAAATATTCGTACATTTGACTTACTTTGTATTCTATATTTACTAAATAAAAAGTAATTTATTCATGAAGTTTTGCTAAAAGGGAGAAAGTATGTGTCAGTTTCCTGCTACCGTTTAATTATAAATACATAATATCCTAAGCACCACTTGAGATATCGACTTAATAATTGTATTGCTATTGTTTAACGCTAATCTGACATTGAAATTGACGTTTCCAGTCATTACCGTTTTATAATAGCGGTCGTTTTCATATTTTAATGTCTAATGACCAAAAGCTTATAAACCCAAATTTTAGAGGACTGTATCGTAATTAACATAAAGATCAGAGCATTTTATAAGAAAATTTGACACTAATTTTTACTGTAACATAACAAATGAGCATAAGCTATGTCGATCCAGATTAAACTTCAGTGTCAGTTTGTCAATCAAGAGGTTCAAGACTTGCAGTAGCTCACTTATCTCCGTAATCCAGGATTAAAACTTTGCCTAAGATTCAATCTTGGGAACGCCAAGTCGTAATTCTTGTTTTCAGCATTGCTTGCTTTGATGTCAATGGCATTATCTTGGACTTGTCAAACAAGTCACTTGTCAATCAATGTCACTATACATACAATTGTCTGAAATTCCATGACGAACCATCTTTATTTTGATAATAAGTTATTGTAAAATAGACAGTAAAGTTTACTTACAGACTTGGTTGACCCAGGTTTTATAAAACCTGCCGTATTAATCAATTACTAACATAATTAGGGTACTCTAAATTTCATTTTAGCGAATTTCCCCTATAGGGAAGACGCAATTACCGTAGGTGGCATGGGAAGACTTAAGCCCGAGACCATGATAACATTTTGTTTTGTGGTCCCCAGATGCCAAAAATAGTATTCGTTCAAATTTATATATATGCATACATATGTATATGTATGAGTCCGTTACCTCAAAAACCTTTGAAAGAAACGTCCGATTTTTATGAAATTTGGCACAAATATGAAGAGTAACATTTATGACTTAAAGATCGTAAACCAGATTGATCGGACTATGGGGAGGGGGTTTTATGGGGGTTTAAAATTTTCCAAAAATCATTTATTGAACTTTTCACCCTAAAATAAAAAAAAAACACTCGGTTTTGGTTATAGCCATTTTATAGAGTTAAAAAAATAGTATTTTTAATCATTAAGATCGGTTAAGTGGTTGTAGAGAAAAGTAAATACCCCCGTCGCAGCAAACCTGCATACTCAGCGAATAAATATATAACATAACATGTTAAGCTACTGAACAGGATTAATAAGATATATATTAAAAAACAAGTGATATTTAAAATATTAATTATTCTCCATAAGAATAACATTGAGGATGAGTACGCAGGTTTGTTGCAACAAGAAACAAAAAATAATGGATTTTTATGTAAATATCAATAGAACTCATCTAAGTGAAGTCACATACCAAGTTTCATCCATATACATTCATAAATAAGCGATATATAACATTTTAATTATTTGCCATAAGAATAAAATGGGGACTGAGTACCTAGGTTTGCTGCTACGGGAAGAACCATAGGCAAAACATTTTTTTTTGTGCAAACAACAATAAACAACCACAACCAGATGAAGCCACATACCAAGTTTCATCAGTTTATGTTCATAAATAAGCGTGATATAAAATGTTTCCTTTTCTCCTTAAGAATAACATTAGACAACGTACTGTGTTTAACACTTTCAATATCTCAGTAACCAATTGACGTAGAGCAATGGTCAAAGTACCAAACTGTTTGTTTTTTTAAGCTGAATACAATGGTGAAAGATAAATAAAAATTACAGGTGAAAACACCAAAAAACCCATTTTTGGGGTACAAAACCCCCCAAAAACCCCCTTTTGGATGGTGCGTTTCGTCTGGTTTTCGAACTCGTTTAAATAAATGGTACTTTACACATTTGGGCCAAATTTCATTAAGATCGGACCTTTTTTACGAGAGTTATCGTGCTTACGGACACACACACACACACACACACACACACACACACACACACACACACACACACATGTATATATATATATATATATATATATATATATATATATATACAAATTTGAACGAATGGCGTTTTTGACATCTGGGGGCCTCAAAACGAAAAGTTATCATGGTCTCGGGCTTAAGTCTTACCATGAGACCTACGGTAATAGCTTCTTCCCTATAGGGGAAATTCGCTAAAAAACGCGTCCATAAAATGTCTCATGTTAATCTTATGGAAATAAGGTTTTTAGATTTTGCTCAGATAATTTTACAAAACTTGGTAGGTGGCTTCAACTAGTTGTGGTATATTGATAATTGCAAACAAAATAATTTTATATTCCTCGTTGCAGCAAACCTGCGTACTCAGCCCTAATGTTATTCTAATGGGGAATAAATAAAACGCTATATATCACTTATTAATGAATGTATTTTCTGAAACTTGATAAGTGGCTCTAGGTAGTAGTGACACACATATATATGCATTTGAAATTCGCTGAGTACGCAGGTTTGCTGCAACTGGGGTATATAGTATTAGTATAATAATATTTCTTTAGATTGGTACCTTTTAATATTCGACTTAAAACATATAGTGGTAATATACCAGTTCAAAATAGGTTTTATAACGTCTTCCCCATAACCATAATATGGGGACCAGTTTTTGCCCCTTTGCTCGATCCAATCCTATATCAATTTCCGTTTGAATACTTTCCAACTCTAGACTATATTAAATTTATATTTCCAAACCCAATCCGTCCCCTATATCTTTTAAAATTAATTTTCAAAATCAGGTAAAAAACTTACTTTTTTGTGTTTATGCTCTGAATAAAACGAGATCTAGATATGTTATTGATCTAGCCTAGTGTATATGTACACACCACCTACATTTTGTTTAATAAATAACAATAATATAGTGCTTATTTCCATCTTCTTCATTTACTGTCCGATTTCTCTGATTTTAGGATATGTTTTAGCTCTCAAATAGGAAAGACAACCACAGCATTGTACTTTGCGCCAGCCCCTTTATTGCAGTTGATATTTTTTTCTGTTTATTTATTTTGCTGTAATCAGACAAAAACTATCTTAGTTCTTTGTGATTTGGGTATGTCACTGGCCAAAGCTATTGCATAAGCAAACTCTACCTACAATACCATCGACTACTGCGATGTGTTGCTGATCGACGTTGCCTATTTTCTAGGGATCCTTCCGTTGGAATTGAGGCGAGAGGTACATGATACTATGTTTATCTACAAGCTTGTCAATGCCCTAATAGACTGTCAGAGGCTCCTGGAATCTTTGAACTTTAAATCTTTTAGACAAAACTAGATCTCAAAACGTATTTGCTCGTGAGCATCATGGAACACTAACTACCACCTATGTAGTACACTGCCTAGAGCTCAAAACGTATTTGCTCGTGAGCATCATGGACCACTAACTACCACCTATGTAGTACACTGCCTAGAGCTCAAAACTTAGTTGCTCGTGAGCATCATGGAACACTAACTACCACCTATGTAGTACACTGCCTAGAGCTCAAAACGTAGTTGCTCGTGAGCATCATGGAACACTAACTACCACCTATGTAGTACACTGCCTAGAGCTCAAAACGTATTTGCTCGTGAGCATCATGGACCACTAACTACCACCTATGTAGTACACTGCCTAGAGCTCAAAACGTATTTGCTCGTGAGCATCATGGACCACTAACTACCACCTATGTAGTACACTGCCTAGAGCTCAAAACTTAGTTGCTCGTGAGCATCATGGAACACTAACTACCACCTATGTAGTACACTGCCTAGAGCTCAAAACTTAGTTGCTCGTGAGCATCATGGACCACTAACTACCACCTATGTAGTACACTGCCTAGAGCTCAAAACTTAGTTGCTCGTGAGCATCATGGAACACTAACTACCACCTATGTAGTACACTGCCTAGAGCTCAAAACTTAGTTGCTCGTGAGCATCATGGAACACTAACTACCACCTATGTAGTACACTGCCTAGAGCTCAAAACTTAGTTGCTCGTGAGCATCATGGAACACTAACTACCACCTATGTAGTACACTGCCTAGAGCTCAAAACTTAGTTGCTCGTGAGCATCATGGAACACTAACTACCACCTATGTAGTACACTGCCTAGAGCTCAAAACTTAGTTGCTCGTGAGCATCATGGAACACTAACTACCACCTATGTAGTACACTGCCTAGAGCTCAAAACTTAGTTGCTCGTGAGCATCATGGACCACTAACTACCACCTATGTAGTACACTGCCTAGAGCTCAAAACTTAGTTGCTCGTGAGCATCATGGACCACTAACTACCACCTATGTAGTACACTGCCTAGAGCTCAAAGTCTCCCGGCAAATGTTCTCCCGGATACTTCGGATATTTTTAGCATGCGCCGTTTTACTGTGTCGTGGAGTTGTGCTAGTGAGTTTGTTGGGTAATATGTTTTATCCTGCTCCATATCTCTGGCACATGTCTACTTTTGAATTGTATAATGTCAAGTTTGAGGTAGTATTTATTGATTGGTCTGCATGTTTTTGTTTTTCTCTTTATATGCATACATTATATTTGTTATTTTTTTCAGAGTCGTATATATATATGTTGAAGATTTCGTATACTCCTTTCACCCTAGTCATTCCAATTCTGTTATTTATTGCCTCTAAACTTATAATAAAATGGAAAAACTTATAAATAAAAATGAAAAACAAAACAGTGGAATTATTACTAAATAAATTCAGAGACTACAATAAACTAGTAACTTAAGAAATCAATTCAGCTAAAAGCACGATGAAAGACAACAAGTTATGTACAGTTTCAAGCAAGTCTCTTCAAGGGGGTGACTTTTGATTCAGCGATTACAAGTTGAACAGAAATAGAATTGTCGTCGTTAAATTCGCAAAAATATACAACTTGCATGCCTACTTCAGAGGCATGACAAAAGCCAGTTAACTGAGCATCCTTGAATATATGAGTAGCAATGAAGCGGGGAATGCATAACTCTGGTAGTATAAGTAGTTCATCACAAAATTTAGTTCATTGTAAGTAAATATGTTCTGGAAGGGATCGTCTCAGTTTGTCCAAGAGTCCTCAGCTGTTGCAATAAGAATGAGAAGAAATATGTTTTTAGCGAATTTCCCCTATAGGGAAGAAGCTATTACCGTAGTCGGCATGGTAAGACCTAGGCCCGGGACCATGATAACTTTTAGTTTTGAGGTCCCCAGACCCCAAAAACACCATTCGTTCGAAACTGTATATATATATATATATATATATATATATATATATATATATATGTGAGTGTGTCCGTGAGCACGATAACTCTCGTAAAAATTATCTGATTTTGATGAAATTTGGTATAAACGTGTAAAGCAACATTTATGACTTTAAGTTCGAAAACCAGCCAGATCGCTTTATCCGAAGGGGTATTTTGGGGGGGTTTTGTACCCCAAAAATGGGGTTTTCGAATGTTTTACATATAAGTTTGGAAATAGTCAAATTTTAGTTTTTCCCATTGGATTCAGCTTAAAAAAACACACAATTTGGTATTTTGATCATTTCTCTACGCCAACTGGGTACCGAGATATTGAAAGTGCTAAACACAGTACGTTGTCTAATGTTATTCTTATGGAGGAAAATAAAAATTTTATATCTCGCTTATTTGTGAACGTATACTGACGAAACTTGGTATACGGCTTCATCTGGTTGTGGACCATTGGTATTTGCTCAAAAAAACTATTTTTTACCAAAGGCTCCCGTAGCAGCAAACCTGCGTACTCAGCCCCATGTTATTCTTATGGAGAATAAGTAACGTGTTATCTCCCTTTATTAGGAAAATAAATTAATGAAATTTGGTATGTGGCTTTACCTACATGAGTTATATTGATATTTGTATAAAACCCCATTTTTTATGTTCCTTGCTTCAGCAAACCTGCATACTCAGCCGCCATGTTATTCTTATGGAGAATAATTAAAATGTCATAAATCGTTTATTTATGAATGTATATTGATGAAACTTTGTATATGACTTTATGTGGTATTAAGATACATAATATATATGCATTGGAAATTCGCTGATTACGCAGGTTTGCTGCTACGGGGGTATTTTGCAATTATCAATATAACTTAACTAGGTGAAGCTACATACCAAGTTGTATTTATCCATGTTCATAATTAAGGGCGATATAAAACTTTACTTATTCTCCATATGACCAACATTAGGGCTGAATATGCAGGTTTGCTGCTTCGGGGACAATCATCAAAAATATGTTTTTTGTGCAAATATCAATATAACGGTACAAGGTGAAGCCACATGCCAAGTTTCATCAGCATAAATTCATAAATAATCAAGATATTAATTTGTATTTATTCTTCATTAGGATAACATTGTACAACATACTGTGTTTAGTACTTTGAATATCTTTGCAACGGTTGGTGCTAGAAAAAAAATGTAAACACCAAAATGACTGTAGAGCTAAACTTAATGGTAAAAACAAAAGTGAAGTTTTCAGTAGGCATGAGGAAAACTTTCAGTAACTGGGGAAAAGCTAAATACCCCGTAGCAGCAAACCTGCGTACTCAGCGAATTTCCAATGCATATATATGTATCTTAATACCACATAAAGCCACATACAAAGTTTCATCAATATACATCCATAAATAAACGAATTATGAAATTTTTTTATTCTCCGTAAGAATAACATGGCGGCTGAATATACAGGCTTGCTGAAGCAAGGAACACAAAAAATGGGGTTTTATACAAATATCAATATAACTCATGTAGGTAAAGCCACATACCAAATTTCATTAATTTATTTTAATAATGAAGGGAGATGACACGTTACTTATTCTCCATAAGAATAACATGGGGCTAAGTACGCAGGTTTGCTGCTACGGGAGCCTTTGGTAAAAAATTGTTTTTTTGAGAAAATATCAATGGTCCACAACCAGATGAAGCCGTAAACCAAGTTTCGTCAGTTTTATAAATAAGCAAGATATAAAATTTTTCTTTTCCTCCATAAGAATAACATTAGACAACGTACTGTGTTTAGCACTTTCAATATCTCGGTACCCAGTTGGCGTAGAGAAATGATCAAAATACCAAATTGTGTGTTTTTTTAAGCTGAATCTAATGGGAAAAACTAAAATTTGACTATTTCCAAAATTATATGTAAAAAATTCGAAAAACCCATTTTTGGGGTACAAAACCCCCCCAAAATACCCTTTCGGATAGAGCGATCTGGCTGGTTTTCGAACTTAAAGTCATAAATGTTGCTTTACACGTTTATTCCAAATTTCATCAAAATCGGATCATTTTTACGAGAGTTATCGTGCACACACACACACACACACACACACACACACACACACACACACACACACACACACACATATATATACGGCAATATAAATATATATACGGCAATAGCTTCTTCCCTATAGGGGAAATTCGCTAAAACCGTTTTTCCATAAGATTAACATGGAACATTTTATGACCACGTTTTTTGGATTTTCTCGGCAACTACTTAACCTAGGTTAGTGATTAAAAATGCCAAAATTATTTTGTTTAAGCTCTATTAAATGATGAAACCCAAAATCTTTTAATTTTACAGTAAACAATGAAAAAAAGCTCTTTTTTGAAAAAGTTTAAACCTTATAAAACCTCATTTCCAAGGTCCGTTCTTTCTGGGTTTCGAATCTAAAGTCATGAATGTGACTTTACACATATTTGTGCCAAATTTCATATATATATATATATATCTTATTGCCTCTAAAACTTATAATACAATGGAAAACTTATAAATAATAAATGAAAAACAAATCAGTGGAATTATTACTAAATAAATTCAGAGACTACAATAAACTAGTAACTTAAGAAATAAATTCAGCCGTCATGTATATATATATGACATATATATATATATATATATATTCAGCTTATATATATATTTATTTATAAATATAAATTTGAACGAATAGTGTTTTTGACATCTGGGGACCTCGAAACAAAAAATATCATTGTCTCGGGCTTAAGTCTTCCTATGCCACTTACGGTAATAGCTTCTTCCTTAAAGGGGAAATTCCCTAAAAAACTGTAACAAATTAAATATTATCCGGCTCGAAGGACCAAAAAATATGTATAAAATACTTAGAGCAAGCGGACTGTAAAAATATGAGAAAATAAAACTGGCAGAAAGTATATGTGGTTTATTCAGGGAAAGCTGAAAAGTAAATTAAAGTAAACATGCAAAAATAACATTACAAATTAATCAACAACTGATTTACTATTTTCACTGAAAACTATATATATATATATATATATATATATTAGCACTAAGATAGGTGATAAGTAACATATAATAAAGAGACTGCACCAAACAGTTATTTTGTTCTTTCGGTTTCACTTTTCATATTAACCATGAAATAAAGGGAATTTAATTCAAGACTAATTAAAAAATGTATAGCAGTATCCTTAAAATTACTTCAGGGCTACTTTTATATTCAGTAAAAAACATTAACTCCAGTTTTTTATTGCAACTGTTTAAAAATTATACCTTTAGACTCTTCGCGAGTTCAAGTTTAATTTGCTAATGTAATACACTTTATACAGGCTTATGAATAGATATGCTAAATAATTAAAATCACGATCTCTCTGAAAATCACTTAAAAAATGGTGAATGGAATATTTTTTGTCTCGGGCTCTTTATCGTATTACTGGATGTTTGAAAGACATTATTTTGAGTTTTTCTTATTTAAAATTAAATCAAATGAAGTACTTAGCAAAATTAGTTTTTATTAGGTTTCTACTTCTAAATACGCGTATATATTATTATATTACATTTTATTTTATTATGTATAACAGTTAAAATATTAATTTTTTTAGATAAGAGATTTTTGTGCATACATGAGATTTTTAGTGCAAGTACAGTTTAAGTACTTTAATGTTGAAGTACTAATTCATTGGAAAATTTGTTAGTTTTATAATCCAAATATTAAAAAACATAAGCAATATATTTTGTGATATGTATTATTTTAAATCAAACAATAATTGCTATAGATAATTTATAATATGGGTATTTAATTTGAAATTGAGTTTTAAAGTTGGCCGTAAAGTTTGTATGGTAATAACTATTCCGTTTTTCGCTTTAAACATAATATAAAGGTGTATTTTATATCAAATTAGCTGTTCCCGCAGGCTTCGCCCCGTAAATAAAATAATTTATTAAAACTATGACAGTTGTGTGTGCTGCATTCTGTGGTTAACCGTGGAACTTCTACGAATCAAGATCAGCTGACTGTATTTATTTTCATTAGCTCAAACAAAAATGAATGTCCATGAGAAATACATGGGAACTTTGTTGGGATCTCTGGCGGAGCCCTAAGGTCAGATCAGGATGAAAACCATAGTTTAGTTTTCCTATTTTATGCATAAAGAATCAGTGTACACAATTTCAGCTCTCTACCTAAATGGGAAGGTGGAGAATTAGTGATGAGTGACTGAATCAGTCAGTGAGTCAGTCAGCCAGGGCTTTGCCTTTTATAGATATAGAAGATAAACACAATTATAATTTATTGGAAACACTTTTCAATAAAATATATTCGTATTTTTTTGTGATAAAAATCTTTGTTAATATTATAAGCTCTGAATGAGATTGTAAATTTATGCTCGAGGTATACGGTGGTTTTAATACAATGTAAGGTTTATGATGCTATTCGAGCTATGAATACATACATATAACTTGAATACTGCATTATTTTGGAAATTACATACGAAGTGAGACTTCTGAATTTATCCAGTCTAAATAACCACGAGAAACTGGTGAAAACTTTCAGAATTAGGAAATATAATACTTTTATATAAAGGTGCTGGCGATTCAAAATATGTAGATATCTATTAATCATGAAAGACTAGTCCTATTAGGAGGTTCAATACTGAACTAAGCTGTGTAGGTAATAGTAATTTTAGCTTAGCTTTCTATAATCCGAAATAGGTTATTGGTAAATGTCAGGGCTTTACTTTGGGTGTTTTATTAACACACACTTCAAACTGTATCATCTGAATTTCGAGAGCCGGTCTGAACTCGAACAGAACATTTATGTAAAATATATTCAAATTTTGAATACAAAAATTGTGATTAAATACTAGTAATGTTCAGCATTAGTAAATATATTTTTGTATAATGAGATGTAAACCATTATACATGTGACTTGTGATGTAATTCAGTTTCAGCCCAAAGAGAACAAGTGTTTAAATGCGTCATACTGCACTCCTGTTCGACCTTGGCGTAATATGTTGCCAACCGAACCAAAACTAGAACAAAATACTTCAATAGGGTAAAATATAACCATCAAACTAGTTTTTAACACAACATGACCCAGACGGTCAGGCCATTCTTTCTGGTCATTTTATTGCGATTGCTTTTGTCTTTATTTATAGGTATTTCTGCCTGTATATGTGTAATCATGCATCCAAACCAAGGCTACACTATTAGTGTGGCCTTGATCCAAACTATCATACAATTTTAAAAGATCATCGTCCCATTGTTCATCAAAGTTCCCATATTCCCATCTTAAGACATTAATATTTATTGGATAGATAATCCTTACATACACAAAATCCTAAAGAGTTCCGCTGCACTGGCATTCAAAGTTTTTATATTTATCTTTACACATGAAGTAACAGCGGTGTAACAAAGTCGTCACAAATCAGGTTGTCTAAAAAAATTTATCAAAAATGCCGTATGGTTTCCGCTTTCTCCGCCAGTAATTCGTGTTTTTTATTGCCGGTAAACTTTTTATCCTTGAAACCATTTCTACATTTTAATACGAAACTCAAAGTTGTAACGACGTTTTATCGTTCAACAACGGCAATTTGATCTTATTTTATGAAATAAAATTCTAAACATTAATTAAACAAATTGTCAAATTTAAACATTTTTCTCTCAGCATTTTTTCACTTGATAAATAGATTACTTACCAAATACGCCTATATAGATAAATTTAAGAAAGAAAAGAGTCATTGTTGCATTAAGTCAGCCAGTGGTTGATTGGTATCTTTAATAAATATAGATAGGTAAGAAATGTGCACTCTATATACTTATTTATTTTTTACCAATCTTCAACCGATGCTTTAATTATTCACTACAACAGCTGTTCATTGAATTAATACTGTTAAATCTGATCCAATACAAATTGTATGCCCATAAGAACATCATGGGAAGTTTTTAAACCCGTGGGGTTTTGCCCTGAGGGCATTTTGTAAAATCTAGCCTGTTTTCTATTCTAAACACCACAACCTAAAATGAAGCACCATGCCAAATTTAAGCTTCATAGATATTGTGATTTTTGAGATTGAGTAATTATTAGTGAGTGATATCTGGCTTTTATAAGTTTGGATAAAAGATACGTTGATACAGTTATTTTTAGTTTTTCATGTTAACTAAGCACGGTTGGCAATCGCCGCTATACCGTTGGTTGAAGATGGGTAAACATAAAAATAAACATAAAGCGAAAGAGTAATCATGAGACAGTAATTTTAAAGTGGAGTAAAAACTATCAAAATCCAATAATTTGGAGAAAATGGTTTTCCTAAAATCCAAAATAATACTGTACCTTACCTTAAATAATTAACAATTGTTATATAGTCCTTTTTGGCTTAGAATTTTGCAGGATTTCAATATGTTAATCAATTACTAAAAATAAACCGTTTCCAAGATAATAAGCTCTAAACGACTAAAATGGCCGCCATTTTGAAACGGTTATAGCTGAAAACGTAAAATTGAATACCAAGTTTTATCCTAAGCTAGAATAACACACGAGCTAAGTTTTGAGACAGTACTTCAAGTGGTGCATCGCTTGGAAACGCAGCGAGATAGGCTCAATCACAACATGTTTGGTTTTCTTTGACCCCAGGAAAAAGTTGAAGTTTTGGTAGAGATATGGGAAACACCTTTTATACAGACTGTTGAAGCCCAAACGCGAGTCATGTTGTATAAAAGGGAATGTCAGTACAAAATTACAAATTGCTTTACAAATTTGATTCATGACAGCTAAATTCTAAAAAATTGTAATAAATATATAACATTTTCCATTTTCAAAAGAACTTTTGTTGCACAGTCACAAATGGTTTTACAAATTGTTTAATTATCAGCAGGATCTCCACAAGATTAATAAAGAGAATTAATAAAGATTTAACGTTTTTTATTTACACGAGAATTTCAGTTACAAAAACGCAATTGATCAATAAATGTGATACATGACCGATATTGTCCACAAGAAATAATGACAACTTATTGGAAGCCAGGTGTTTCTATGCATTGGGTGTGTTTATTTTGATATAACTCCTATCCTACTGTACTTTCTCTCAGCCTTGAGCCAGACATCAAAGCTAGAACACCTGCTCTGTTCCAGGCTACAGGTGCAACTTTTGCATCGGCAAAATATGAAAAACTAAAACTGTTATAAAGAACATGCGGTTTATTCAAAGAAAAGCAGAAAGTCCAGTAAAACAAAGATATAAACAATAACATTACAATAATCAGTTGATGAATTATTATCACTGGAAACATTATACACATGGTAGCACTAAAGACAGGTGTATAGTAAGGACATTATAATTAAGAGTCTGTACCAAACTGGCTATTGACCAATTTTTTGTAAACCCTGAAATGAAGAGTTTGGCATTTAAAACGAATTCCATAAATGTAATGTAACATTGTTAAAATTACTTCGGTGCTAGTTTATTATCCATTGAAAAGTATTAATATCAGTTTCTTACTGAAACTGATTAAAAATTTGAACTTTAGATTCTCAGAGAATTCGAGTTAATTTGCTAATGTAATACTCCTTACACAGGCTTATGAATAGATATGCTAAATAATTAAAATCGCGATCTCTCTGAAAATCAATTAGAAAATGGTGAAATAAAAGATTTGCTTGCCTCGGGCTCTTCAGCGTACTACTAGATATTTTAAATAAATTATTTTGCTTTTTTCCTGGAATATGAAATAAAATAAGTAAAACCTTTAAATATCAAGCACTTAACAAAATTAGTTTTCAAAAATTGATCTAAATATCTTTTTCTTCGAAATAAGGTTGTTTCATCTAATTACATTATTATATTACGTTAAAAATGTAAACTGATATTATTCAATATTGTTAAAATGTTAATTTGTTTACATCCATACATTGGATTCTTTGTGCAAGTAAAGTTCCTAAATCTTGAAGTGCTAATTCATTCGGAAATTTGTTAGTACTATAAACTTAATATTAAAACATAAAAAATATACATTTTCATTTGATTATTTTGAATGAAACACAAATCGCTAAACATCCATTTCAATATAGATATTTTATTTCAAATGTATTTTTACAGATAGTTGAGGATTTGAGTTTCCATAGAGTTTTTACAATCAAAATAATCCGTGTCTCACAGTAAAAACAACATAAAGTTACATATGTATATTTGACAGTTTATATCAAATAAAAACAATGGCCATCATAATATAATTATAAACCATTTAAATATATTATCTACGTATCGTTATGTTGAAAAATCTAAGTAAGATTATAAGCTCTGAATGAGAATGTACATTCATACTCGATGTGTACGGTTGGTGTTAATGTGATGTGCCTTCCAAGGTTTATTCGTGCTATGAATATATACATACTAAATTGAATACTGTATTATTGCGGAAATTAAATACGGTGTGGTACTCCTGACTATTTACAGTCTAAATAACCATGATAAACCGGTGAAAACGTTCAGAATTAAGAAAATAATACTTTTATATAAAGGTGCTGGCATTTCAAAATAGATGGACATCTATTTAACATGAAAGACTAGTCCTATTAAGAATTTCAAAATTGAACCAGTCTGTGTTATGGTAATTTTAGCTACGCTTCCTATAATCCAAAACAGGCTAGTGGTAAATTTCAGTTTGTATAGGCTAAATATCAACTTCAGCCTCAGGTCGTTTTCATACACGAGTCATTGTCAACATTAAATTATCTTATTTTCAGCGTGACCTGTTCAAAATAATATTGTCGCTTAGCAAGCTTCAAGCTAAAAATATTGAATCACTATAAATTTAATAACTATATAATTTAAATCACAAACAGTTACCAAACAACAAAACTAAGAGTAGTATTAATGGAGAATCACTAAAACAAAGAAACAGGGATGGCCACCTTGTTTAGATTGCCATTTATGTGTGTTAAAGTCAAGCACGATCTTTGCAAATGGTGTTGCCTTAAAACCCCAAGTCCAAATTGAATTTGCTGTTGGTGTGAATAAATCACAATACATTTTCGCTTATTATTTAAACTGTCATCTATTAATTTCAATACATTTTTATGTTTATAATAATTAGAGTGAATTTATATTTCTAATTATCTTAATTTTACTTTTTGCTAGAATTATAAGGTATTTCTAAGTAAATCAATATTCAATCATATTAGTATTATTCAACCTCTCTTAAATAAATTATTTTAATGGAGTAAAGAAGTTGTTGTGAAATATTCCAACTTTTTATCTTGAGATATTTAATTTTCCTGAGGTTGTCGTTTAAAAAATATTCCATTTCAGTTAGTTGAATTAAATATTTTAGCAAATTTAAATGTAAATAAAAGGGCAACGAGGTAATAAACGTTATTGGGCATTTTAAATCATCTAAACATAAAATAAAATCCCTAAAATATAACCCCAATTTGTAATTTATAAGACATCAATTTGTGTATTCTATGATATCTTCTTAGAAAATTACACATAAAGAATATCCAACACGACAGATTTGTCCAAATATATCCAAATCTACCCTATTTGTTATTTTTCTGAAATAAAATCAAGAATAAGTTACTGAATATAACGTTTATCAAGTATCTATTTTTATTAAACAAATGAAGTAGGAATAAATTAAGTTAATTTAGGTAAAACAATCAACAACAAACATGTAAATAGGTAAAAAAGCAAATGATAAAGGAGTTGTTTTTAAAACGTCTCCTTTAAAACTATTCAATGACAAAATATTAACCCGAGTATTTCTACCACGTTTTAATCAAATTAAATTAGTTAAACGAACAACATTTTAAATTATAGTTACAAAATTACCCGCACAAAAGCTTATCACACTAAAAACTGTTGGAATTTTGTCAGTAAATGATTATTCCACGCAAAAGCTGTGTTAATTACTTCCAAAGTTTGTAATAAAAAACAAAGGTAATCCAAACTTCAATATTAAATGTCATCTATGTAAAGTAGTAAAATATAAACTTTGATTTTTCGCCAATAAAAAGCAGATAACAACGCTTATTTGTCTAATTGTTTTACTATACATTTTTTCATTTGAATAACTCAATATAAATACATAATTGAACACCTTGAAACACTGTATACAATTTTTTTCGAAAAAGTGAAACTCTGTTTCTAAGGTTCTTCAATTAAATTTAAGATGAATGTGTCAGATAAATAAAAGAAAACACTGTTATGAAATTAACATTTTATAATTTTTGTGTGAAAACTAAAACAATACTGTTATTACATTTTAAAATCCAACTATGTTTTAAATGCACCAATAAATTTAAAGAATGATGACTTCAGGGAAATCAAATAAAACAAAAAACTCCACTTTATAATTTTAACACGTTTAACAAAAACATGTGCTAAGGAAACAATTTAAAAATAAAATTGATTGAATAATCTTAAACTTGGAGGTTACATTCCTCACAGTCGTAAATTTGTTAGTACCTATGTTTTAGGCATCAAAACCCACAATCAAACCTAATTACTTCCAATAAGAAAGTTTCTGCTCTTGTCCTTGGCCGGCAACACCTATCATTCATGATTTTAAACGTTAAATCTATTTTTGAGATGGGTGTACTATATGTGAATTTGAAACATTAAAACGACAACTTTGTGTTCAAAATTAATTAAAAATACTTAACACTTATTTAATTAACTTAACGATTGTGTCTCTATACTAGTAATACAAACTGGATTAATGACGGTGAGGTATTGACCCCGTTTTTATGCAGCCATAATTTGATCCAGGAGGTAAATGAATAGATAGGAAAATAAATAATACACTTCTATTTTAGTTTAGTTAAAGGCTAAAATCGGTTGAAATAGAACTATTTGTAAATTCTGAAAGCGACAACATTGATTCGTCTCGTAATTTGTCTCAACTGAAATCAGAAACGTCAAGTTTATCAGCCAGGATCTTGAAACTGTAAAGCTTCAGATTATCAAAACATTGAAGGAAGCGCCCAAAGCGACGATGCCGACGCCTACATTTACCTGATAACAAACTTGAGTCTCAAGAGTAAATATCAAATTAAATTGCTGGGTTATTAAACTATTTTAAAAGATTTGTATTACATTATATTGCTTAAAAACAGTTGGAAAGGAAAACTCAAGAATTTTGGATGTAATAAATACTTTTAGAGGATATTCAAATACAACCACATGTTTTTCATTGGAATTATGACAGGTGAATTGCTTTGTAATCATAACATTTTTTTTATTTATGGTATTTTTGTTTAAACTGAACCACTTTAATCTCAAGAAGGGGGGTTATCTTACTGAAAAAAGAGTTTGTCTACTCTCTAGAGCAAAAATATATTTATTATGGTCTTCTCTAATAACACTAAGTTTTTCATAGTTTAACGGCTAATGGAGTGTGTTTTTTGACCCCAGTAAAAATTTGGATTAGTCTTGATATTAATTTTATTTTCTACTGAGAAGATGACGTGATGTGTTGGGTGTGGAAAGAAGTAATGTATTTTCTCTATGCAAGCACCAGGAAGCACCCTTCTAATACAAACCATTCAGAATGCTGAGAATCTTGTTTAAATTAATTGGTTCTCCGTAAGAAAATTAATTTGCAGTACCAGAAGGCCAAGCTTTGCTCGGTGAAGGTCAGTCAGTTTGTTTAGATGTCTTGGAGTAATATTTCACCAAGTCCTACTACTGTAGGAGCAGATTTATTTAGATTCATTTGCCTCTTTTCTGCATGTTTAAGGTCCAATCGTTATTTTAGCTGGATGTCCCTTTGATTAATTTTGAATATGCCATGACCACACTGTATGTAATCTTCATTCAATGGTTTTAGTCACTGCTCTCAGGAAACCACATGTTAACACCAACGAGGAAAATGCATATAGAACTCTCGTCAAGGATAAACAACTGCAGCCTATTAGCTGACCGCCATTTTGACCTTGACCCTATGTTTATCTCTGCTCCTATCGCAAACAATAATCAAATCCTCTCTTCACAAGTAAAGTTCATCTTTATTAGTCTTTGACCAGATGATTAGTTCAAAATCCTCCAGTGAGGCTTCACTTTTTAAACACAAGACAAGACAATATATGTATTTACCTCCTCGGTTAATAATACTACATGGGTATTACTTTGACAGTTCCCTGGGTGATTATAAACAGCTGTTATGATTATTTTGTTTTGATTTGAAACTCCATATGCCTAATGTTATTTTTTTTATTTTCAAATTAGTTTCTTACATAATTATATTTTTCCTGGGTATGAAACGTGTCTAGAACTTATGTTTAACCCAGAAAATAGTTAATTGCAACTTTTGAAGGAAATCGTTGGAGCCGTTTTTGAGATCAGAGTTGCAATCAAGCAAGCAAGCAAACCTTACTCATATTAGAGTATAGAATTGAAACTAAGAAGTAAAGTATAGAATTTTCCCTTAATCAAAAGCAAGTGATTCAGTCAGTTCAAATTTTGAGTACCCATATTGACAATTAAGCTATAAGATTCCCATAAGTTATTTAAGTAAACACTCTCAACAGCAATTTTTATATTATGGAAATTAAAACACAAGCAAAAATTGAATACGTAAGTTAAAAAGTTTTGTTTATGCTGAGCAGTTTGTTTTAGTTTTTAAAGATCCGTCACGTTATTGTTGCATTTATTGGTATTATTTATTTCATTTTTTAACCTTGGTTCTGAGTATTTCATATTCGGGTGGTTAAGACGTGGTAATTAAAATGTTATTGTCTATTCCAAAACATTAGATTAGTTATCAAACAACTAATAAACATAAATCCTTTTAATTGAATAAGACACCACATTAATACCACACCACATTTTATCTCCTTAATACGTCAGTGCTTACCCTATAATTTATACGACCACGCCTTTATGAAACATAAATGTTAACTCCAGGGAGTAGTGTAGAAAGAAGATCTTTATTGCTGTCACTTGATTGTATCGATGCTATCACCCGTTAATGGCCGCGATAAAGTTTATGCATCCTTTTATGTGGCTGCTGTTGTAACTTTTGTCGCTCAACAATCCAATAAAAGCTCAAAATCCAATGTAAAGAAATATGTTTGGCTCTTAAATGTAAAGAAATATGTATGGCTCTTATATTTAACTCTTCACCAATTAAGTTAAACAGATTTTACTTTTACTTTAATAGTAACATATACTGAAAGAGGATATGCAATATGCGCTCAACTTACAAATAGTACCGATGTAAAAAATTAAATATGATAAGTACTTCACTCAGTTAGTTAAGAGTTTTTAAATAACACGCTAACTCACTTAGTCTGTCAACGATTCCTTTAAACAGAATAGCAACTCGAATATCATAATTTTAAACCTTAATCGCCATTTAACAATTTTGGCTCCGAATCGCCGTGCGGAAGCGTTGATGTTTCTGTTCTTGTAATGTGTGTGTTTGTAAGTTGTTTTATACTTATAAGAACGACCAACAACTGTATTTGGCGTTTTAAGGTTTGATAATGACCTGAATAATCGCAGACGGTCTAAGTGGGTGAACGTGTTTTATACCGTCTCGCTCGATTATGGAGGCATAATATATAAACAAAATTATTCTAACTTTTAGAATCACTAAGATTCTGTTTTTAAACATTTGTATATTAAATAAACCTGATTATTGTATGACAAATATTTATTCGTTTATCAATTTATTTGCTACGATTGTTTTAAAGATTATGTATTTAAAAATTATGTAGCTAATTCACATTATTTTGGAATCTTTAATATTTTATTGGAGTACAATAAACCCAGTTTAAGTTAAAATTACAACGGTTATGTTATCACGTCCTGTAATAGGAGTTTAAAAAATTTATACTGTATTACTAATGGGGTAAAAATGTACATGACTTCCTCATATATCTCAAAAAAACTTTGATTTTCTTAATTATTCGACCAACTGCACAATTAGGGACTTATCTATTCAATATTTAAACCAGCCCGGTGAAATTATAAAAATAGTTTTATAAATATATCCTCTATATACCAATCTTATGCTTAGGACCTTATAATATTTCAAGGTTGTTTTGGTTGTTACCTATAACCCAAAAACTGCAAGGAAACTGACCTCGCTGATTATACTTTACCAAAGATTGTACTTTACAAAATTTATCAAACTGTAAATTTGCAGATTGTGTCAGTATTTTATATAAAAATCAAAAGTGAAAATCCGGACCAAAGTATACAGGACCATTCTTAAGCTGTTAACATTTTCTCCTAAAAGGCAGTTTCTCGTACGTTTTGCTTTGCTGGATACATTTTCACGTACAGATATAGAGTCGATGTGGACGGTCAAAGTAAGGCAAATAGAGGCTGCAAAAACACAAACGAACTATAAACCATAGGCAAAATTACGCTGAAAAAATTGGAAGTATTGCTTATGGGTAAAACGTTATAAACCTCATACATTATAAACTATTTCCGGTCTCATATTTATTTTAAAATCTGTACAATCAAAGGTTTTAAATAAGGTGTTGTAGAATAATTAAAATTGGGCAGAAGATCTCTAGACCCAGTTGTATGTACCCCTGATATCTGTACTTTGCTGAAGATAAAAACTTTTTCGATTGACACATTTTTATGAATTGTCAATATGTACTAGAAAACTGAAAAAACCATAAAATTTTGAACGAAAACGGGTTTATTTGTAAAATAGTAACCTTTCATTAATTTTCTTCAATTAGTGTAAAATACCGAAATATTGACATATTGTTAACGGAAGTTACAACCGTGCTCTGTTAATGTAACTGGGTTGGATTATAACAATTTTTAACTCTCCCTTTCCATAAGGTAAGATCCGAAACATTAACGGTTATTGTTGAAGATGTCAATATTGATTGATTTCGGCGCTATATTGCAATATGTGACTGACATGTATTGGACGTCACTCGGTCTAAATATTAAAACTGCTTTGGGTTTTTAAAATAAAATACCTGAAATGGGTGCCAACAAAATTTTTACTTCATGTAGCACCTAGTTGGGATTTAATTTTAACAAAGTTTAGTTTTAAACAGGACTTAAACAGTTAAAAAAATATAAATTTTAGAATGTTTAATCCAAACCCAAATAATTACTTAAAAGTCAAAGCGTAAATATTCAAACTGCTTAAAAAAATAATTTCACAAAATTTCACAAAATGCACAAAATTAATAACAACATTTATTTTTTAAACCTCATAACATTTATTACTATGGTAATTTGTTAAATCGTGGTGGTTTTATAAAATTCATACTTTACGTTACTTTTTATGTTTTTTTGTTGACTTGAAAAAATTTACAACAGAGATAAAATACTTTATATTTCCATTTTACAATTTTGAACTAGTGAAAAACGTAATGAGGGTGTCATAACGTTATTTGTAAACATATACATTTGATGGTTTCACAATTATGTCCAACCTAGTTCTTTATTTATAACATATACAATGTTCTTAAAATGTTATATTGTTTTGTCGTTGTGTAAAGCAAACAATAATCAATAATAACGATAATAGATCTCAAAAGTTCAGTTTTGATATTAGATCAATTCAAGGAGGATTGTTCCAAAAGAATAAGTAACTGCGATACTCAAAATAATTTATATTTTACAATGTCAGAATTTTTAACAAACATATCAATACAATATTGACACTACCATATATTTTTGGCACTAATAATACCTGTAAAATGCCCCCCTGGGTGGCCCTACATTGAAAGAACCAGAAGGTAATAGCAACTAAGAAAATGGACGTTGTTTACCGAGTTAAACGGTAAATATAGCACTTACAAACTTAGTTGGTTATCACTAACCTGCTGAAAGTGGTTAGAGAAAATGGGTTAGTCCAACCAACTTACGTGGTAAACTGACTAACAAAGGTGCTTTGGGTTAAAACTACCAACCTGAGTTAGTTATTCGTGTCTGTTTCAATTAGTTATTTTAACATAGAATCCAGATTATTTTAACCGACCTCCTAGATAACTTTGACCGAGCTGACGGTCTCCTTAACCAGGAAGCTTGGTTAATTCAACAAGCATGGCTGGTAAATCCAGCGGATTGTCTAACCGACCTCCTGGATAACTTTGACCGAGCTGACGGTCTCCTTAACCAGGAAGCTTGGTTAATTCAACAAGCATGGCTGGTAAATACAGCGGATTATCTCACCGACCTCCTGGATAACTTTGACCGAGCTGACGGTCTTCTTAACCAGGAAGCTTGGTTAATTTAACAAGCATAGCTGGTAAATCCAGCGGATTGTCTCACCGACCTCGTGGATAACTTTGACCGAGCTGACGGTCTCCTTAACCAGGAAGCTTGGTTAATTCAACAAGCATGGCTGGTAAATACAGCGGATTGTCTAACCGACCTCCTGGATAACTTTGACCGAGCTGACGGTCTCCTTAACCAGGAAGCTTGGTTAATTCAACAAGCATGGCTGGTAAATCCAGCGGATTGTCTAACCGACCTCCTGGATAACTTTGACCGAGCTGACGGTCTCCTTAACCAGGAAGCTTGGTTAATTCAACAAGCATGGCTGGTAAATCCAGCGGATTGTCTAACCGACCTCCTGGATAACTTTGACCGAGCTGACGGTCTCCTTAACCAGGAAGCTTGGTTAATTCAACAAGCATGGCTGGTAAATCCAGCGGATTGTCTAACCGACCTCCTGGATAACTTTGACCGAGCTGACGGTCTCCTTAACCAGGAAGCTTGGTTAATTCAACAAGCATGGCTGGTAAATCCAGCGGATTGTCTAACCGACCTCCTGGATAACTTTGACCGAGCTGACGGTCTCTTTAACCAGGAAGCTTGGTTAATTCAACAAGCATGGCTGGTAAATACAGCGGTTGTCTACCCGACCTCCTTGATAACTTTGACCGAGCTGACGGTCTCCTTAACCAGGAAGCTTGGTTAATTCAACAAGCATGGCTGGTAAATCCAGCGGATTGTCTAACCGACCTCCTGGATAACTTTGACCGAGCTGATGGTCTCTTTAACCAGGAAGCTTGGTTAATTCAACAAGCATGGCTGGTAAATCCAGCGGATTGTCTAACCGACCTCCTGGATAACTTTGACCGAGCTGACGGTCTCCTTAACCAGGAAGCTTGGTTAATTCAACAAGCATGGCTGGTAAATACAGCGGATTGTCTAACCGACCTCCTGGATAACTTTGACCGAGCTGACGGTCTCCTTAACCAGGAAGCTTGGTTAATTCAACAAGCATGGCTGGTAAATCCAGCGGATTGTCTAACCGACCTCCTGGATAACTTTGACCGAGCTGACGGTCTCTTTAACCAGGAAGCTTGGTTAATTCAACAAGCATGGCTGGTAAATCCAGCGGATTGTCTAACCGACCTCCTGGATAACTTTGACCGAGCTGACGGTCTCCTTAACCAGGAAGCTTGGTTAATTCAACAAGCATGGCTGGTAAATCCAGCGGATTGTCTAACCGACCTCCTGGATAACTTTGACCGAGCTGACGGTCTCCTTAACCAGGAAGCTTGGTTAATTCAACAAGCATGGCTGGTAAATACACGGATTGTCTAACCGACCTCCTGGATAACTTTGACCGAGCTGACGGTCTCTTTAACCAGGAAGCTTGGTTAATTCAACAAGCATGGATGGTATATACAGCGGTTGTCTAACCGACCTCCTGGATAACTTTGACCGAGCTGACGGTCTCCTTAACCAGGAAGCTTGGTTAATTCAACAAGCATGGCTGGTAAATCCAGCGGTTGTCTAACCGACCTCCTAGATAACTTTGACCGAGCTGACGGTCTCCTTAACCAGGAAGCTTGGTTAATTCAACAAGCATGACTGGTAAATCCAGCGGTTTGTCTAACTGACCTCCTGGATAACTTTGACCGAGCTGACGGTCTCCTTAACCAGGAAGCTTGGTTAATTCAACAAGCATGGCTGGTAAATCCAGCGGATTGTCTAACCGACCTTCTGGATAACTTTGGCCGAGCTGACGGTCTCCTTGACCAGGAAGCTTGGTTAATTCAACAAGCATGGCTGGTAAATACAGCGGTTGTCTAACCGACCTCCTGGATAACTTTGACCGAGCTGACGGTCTTCTTAACCAGGAAGCTTGGTTAATTTAACAAGCATAGCTGGTAAATCCAGCGGATTGTCTCACCGACCTCGTGGATAACTTTGACCGAGCTGACGGTCTCCTTAACCAGGAAGCTTGGTTAATTCAACAAGCATGGCTGGTAAATACAGCGGATTGTCTAACCGACCTCCTGGATAACTTTGACCGAGCTGACGGTCTCCTTAACCAGGAAGCTTGGTTAATTCAACAAGCATAGCTGGTAAATCCAGCGGATTGTCTCACCGACCTCCTGGATAACTTTGACCGAGCTGACGGTCTCCTTAACCAGGAAGCTTGGTTAATTCAACAAGCATGTCTGGTAAATCCAGCGGATTGTCTAACCGACCTCCTGGATAACTTTGACCGAGCTGACGGTCTCCTTAACCAGGAAGCTTGTTTAATTCAACAAGCATAGCTGGTAAATCCAGCGGATTGTCTCACCGACCTCCTGGATAACTTTGACCGAGCTGACGGTCTCCTTAACCAGGAAGCTTGGTTAATTCAACAAGCATGGCTGGTAAATCCAGCGGATTGTCTAACCGACCTCCTGGATAACTTTGACCGAGCTGACGGTCTCCTTAACCAGGAAGCTTGGTTAATTCAACAAGCATGGCTGGTAAATACAGCGGTTGTCTGAGTCACTCCAACGGAAGTAAGGGGTTAATTTAATCGAGTCGGATGTTGCAATAATCGAGAAACATGATCGTCTTAACCAAACTGCCAGATAGTTTTCTTTGGTAGCTTATTTGAAGTAACCTTACCTATTAGGTTAATTGAACAGTACTATTTGGTTTTTGTAACTGACTCACTCTAGGTTCACCTTCATTCAGTTTTACCCATTAATTTGGTTATATTAACCAGGTTTAGTTGGATATTATAATCATGTCACTTGATTGATGTAACTCAAAAATCTGCAGATAACAAAGATTTTGCTCTTCTACCTGCTTCTTCCATAAGAACGATTTAATTTTTAATTTACGTAGTGGATTATCTACAAAAATTTATTTATTTCTTTGCAATTTTTGTATTTAGTTATAAATAAATTATTTTGGATAATGTGCTTAGGAGCTACAAGAGTAAAAAATGTAATTGTTCTCATGGAAGAGGTAGGTAGAAGTGCGAAATTTTATTTTACATGTAAATTTTGTGGTTGCTTCAAGTAAGTGATATGATCATAAAATTCAACTAAACGAGGTTAGATTAACCACATTAAGTAGCAAAACTGAATGAAGGTAAACCTAGTGAGTCAGTTACAAAAACCAAATTGCATTGTTCAATTTACCTAATAATAATAAGGTTTTAACTAACCAGTAATGGATTACTGGATGGTCGAAATAACTTAGAAGGCTATTTCGAGGTGTCCAACAAGTGATTAATACATATTCACCTTAAAATAAGCACGAATATGTGTTGCCTTCAATCTATGAGTACTGGTACTGGTGTTGTTGGTATGTGGTTAGTGAGACTTTGAAACCAAATAACATCCTGTCAAAAGTTAAAAGCTTTGCTGCATTACAAAATGAGTTCAGGTTTAATAAATATATGTATGCAGTAAAATTTTATACTTGTAAACAGGTTTATCTAAAGTTAAATGTCTTAATTTTGTTTAAAAAAGCATGAGTTTAGCAAATATTTAAATTAATATTTGGATTCAGTTTCTGGTAGCTTTTTTAAAATAGGCTCAAGATATGTTAATGTAGGTGGTTAATCATTAGTAAATACAATATATTTACTAGTATTATTTTTATGAAATAAAATCAACATGACCCTTGCCTCCATTTGTTATTTAAGGCTTTACAAAATTTGTCATTAAAAACATATTAAAGAAAGTCTACGTACCTTCGGATTATGTGACATATTCATTCACTTAGACCCCATTGATTAAAAGTTGTTCTGCTTTTTCATATGGATCTGTTTCATACATAATTTAGTGAACTTATAACTTGAACACAGTACGACAAACTGACAAGCTTGCATGGTACAATGTACATTAATCTGTGTTGTTTTGTTTGCACTTACAGCACTCTGCATGCTGACACTGCAGACTGAAGAGACACCGTCAGTGTCAACGCCAACTACGCATAGTTAGTTAAAACTAACCCATTACACAAAACAAGTTGTTTCAAAAAATGAAATAGGTAATTTTAACCGAGTATAGGGTTAGATTTAAACCAAAGCTAAGGTTACTAACAAATAATCTACAAGGTAGATAACCTAGATGATTTCTTAGTTATCACGTACAATGTTGCTAGGTAAAGTTTAACAAACCTTCCTTTGTAAAATCAAGACTTTGTAAGTATTACCAACTACTCAGTTACCGATAAACAACTCCATCATAACCATTTTTATATAGTTGGAAACAACCAAGCCAGATTCGTTCCAGTAAACTAAACTCGGTCAATAGTAATCCTATGGCATTTTTAACCCGGACTTTGTTAACGTGTCTTTTCCGTGTACCAGTTGTAATTTGACCGTCGACATTTATTTTAATTTAAGACTTGTTTATACAAATTTTTTATTTTCCTATGGTTTTTAGGGGAGAGATTTCTCCAATTAGGAGGAAGTTCTGCTCGCCTTTATTAGGTTTATCTTTTTTATTTTATAGGTGGAATTATAGCTCGAGTTACTAGTGCTTATCATATAGCTATTGGTTGGTGGGTATCGAACATGGGACCTTCCAGACCAAAGTCATTCGTTATTTTTACAACTGGTTCTCTAACTACACCTGTTTTTATAAAGAAGCACATCGAGTTTAACTAACATTAACTAATTACGAATTCGCTTAAACGATGTTAAATAAAAACGCATTTTGATTTTGCCAAACTTCGAATTAACTATGAACAAAACTATTAGCAATAACCGTTCCAGAGTGGATGATTAATAGGTTTAACATAATTAATGATCGTGCCTTTTCGAACTTGTTCGAGCATGAGATATTATATTTACCTATTTCCAACTCTTTATTTGTTTAAAAATTGATTTCATGGCACTTGCAGTTTCTAACCTTTTACAATGAAGTATACCGTAAAGTGAAGATTAGACAAAGTAAATATAACGTTTTTATAAAACGAGTTGTATTTGCTATGGCAAATAATGTTATAATTAAATACTTATTTTAAGATGATAAATTATCCGTAAAACATCCTTTTACACATGTATATTATTTCCAAAAAAAGTGAACAGTTAGAATGGAAATTTATCCGTCAAATTATTTCTGCATATTATGACAGTTAAAAAAAGGAATTAACAAACTCAACCAAGTGTAACCAACCAAAAATTCTGTTTAACACACAAATAGAGTAAATATGAGGATAAACAAATCAAATTATCTAAATAATAGAAAAGATCAGAAGCCCAAACTATTGATTTGAGTTTATCCGATAATATTGAAATACAAAATACAATATATTTTGAGTTGGAATAATAACTTTTCATATAATATGGTGATGTCGTCCTACACGCTCGAAACTAATTAAACATAGCTACAAATTTTCCAATTTAAAACAACATTTTTTAAATATAAAAATAATTTTCTTGAGTAAAAGTGTACAGTATCTATTTAAATTTCCCAATATTGCTCTCACATCGAAATTGTGGTACAGAATCAATTCAAAGTCAAATAGTAAATATTACTGGAATACCAGGATCAAAGAAATTAAAAGTAAACTGGAAAGATTAGTTGGAAAGTTAGGTGATTAAAGAGAGGGCAATTGAACATTGGCGGGAGGAGGAAGGGGTGATTAAAGTGCAAGCTGTTCCATCTTTACACTTTAAGGGGTTTTTGTTTGATGGCCGTTAGGAAAAGAAAGCTGACCTAATGTAATTCTACAATTATTACGCTATTATAGTCAATTTGCGAACGCCAAATTATAGTATAATCTTTATATTAATACATTATAGATCTATGCACACAAAATATCAAGAAAGCAGTCATATAACATTTATTAGAAGAGTGTTGCAGATAATGAAACTGTTAAACACCAAACAATAATAATAATATGTGGTAATAAAATAAAAATATTAATTTTAAATGCAATAAAATATGACAGAAAACAAAAAAATAGATAACTTATTGTGTTAGAATGAAGTTAGTTACATTCATAAAACAGATAAGTTAAAAAAGTTAGTGTTAGATAGGTTGAGGGTTGATAGTAAACGGAATAACGGAAATAGTCAAGAAAACATTGGAAAATTTGATTTTACAATGTCCATATTGCCATTATATTCATAAACGAGTTCGCACGCAGCACGCTGACGTGAGGGAAGTGCATTTCCACATAAAAAACTATAAAATCTCAAAATCAGTTAAAAACATACATTTATTCAAATTTTTATTCAAATCTGAAAATATAGATTCTTTGGCTGTTCTGATGCTCCTGGTTTTATTTACCTGCAATGGTGGGAATACCGTTTTGCGCATTATAAGGCTAGGAGAAGGTCCAGTCAGGCTTTAAAGTAGGCGTGAGGTTGTTGGGGATGATAAAAGTACACCAAAAAATGAATAATAGGCTTTTCTAATGTAAAACCCCATAAGACAACGTACTGTGTTTGGTCGATTCACATTTTCTATAATAACTCGGTAAATATTTATGCTAGAATAACGAGAGAGGACTTAAAAGTTTCGTCACACTAATTCCCATCTTTTAACATGCGTTAATTCCACATCCGGGGCTTTTCTGACACTTTTTGGGTCCAAAAACTCGAAATTTGAAAGATTAATCCCCAAAAAAAGGGTTTAGAGTTTTCCGATTGTTTTGCCCAATGAACTTTGCCCAATGAACTTGTCCAACAGATTATAGAAAGGAACGTCCCTACCAAATTTGAAGTAAATCGGACAAAAAATGCGACCGCTAGAATGCATACACACACACATATATATGTCTATATATATATATCATATATATATATATATATATATATATATATATATATATCGTTCAAAATTTTATATATATATATATATAATTTTGAACGACCCCCCAAAACGTGTTCAGGGGGTCACGTTAGGAACTTCTATGGTGGTCCCGGGCTTAAGTTTCACCGTGCGGGTCATGCTAATAGTTCACTTTCCATAGGAAATTCACTAATAACAAGATAAGTGGAGTAATTCAGTTGAGGGAAATACAAATGTTCAAGCCGTAATACCATAATATGTTATAAATAAATATAATATATTATAATATGTTAATAATATGTTATAAATTGTTAAATTGTGGTGGGGCTGCTGTACTTAAAATGAGTCTCAAATAGCGAACAACCATTTTATTTAATATATTTCTTGAGGTGTTCAGTGTTTCACATTGAAAACAAGAAGCTTTCTGTCCTCAGTAAATCAGTTTTCTGTTTCGGTTTAGCGGGAGTGGTGTTACGATATGCTTGTAGCTGGGTCACATTATCTACGTTTCTTGGAATGCCGTGAAGCATGTAGGACATGGTTTTAAGTCAAGTGCCACCGAACTCTTGGGGACTTGACGTACGATGATTTAGGCGTTCATATTATTGTGTTGCTCTGCAACAGTTAATTACTGGGGCCGAAATAAATATTTATGGAATCCGTTTGGACAGGCTATTAGATTAAATAATGCATGTTATACACGCAGAGTTATTTGTAGTTAGCTTATACGTTGTTCAGTTATAATCTTTTAGAAGATAAGTACAATTAATGTATTTTGATGAAAATTGGGAAATTATATGGTTGTGAGGGGGGACAATATTTATTGGGATTTCGCCGAGTAAGCAGGTTTGATGTGACAGGAGGATTTATTTTGACAAATAATCAGGCTGAAGCAACCAAAGTATTATCGTGTTATTAATGTTTATTTGAACCTTCAGGATAACTAAATTTAATGCTGCAAAACGTGAAACTTTAAATTTGACACATAAATGACAGACAAATAATAGTAATAACAAACAATATTATAACAGTACATCTTTCACTACATGTATTATTTAAGGAATCCCAATAACTATTGTTTTTGTGGATATTCACTCATAATATTGTTTACTGGAGGTATTGAGTTAACAATTATAGAGAACCTAAACAGTGTGCACAAAGTTCTAATTCTGATGACCGCTTTGGATGAAGAAGTCCCTTATTATTTAAAAGGGTTCTACATCTTTCCCTTCCCTCAAAGGTAACAATTTAATACTGACAAATTAATTGCTTTAATTAAAACACGATAATGAATTATGATTTTTGGATATGTTTAAAATACTTCGAAAATATCAATGTCCGGTATATTACTTTTATCAAACTGCACGAGAAGCGCCTGTTTTTGTGTCTGTAATTAATTTATAAAATCGCATTTTTCTGATACCTTAAAATAGCGCACCGAAAAATCAGCTGTGGATTTTTTCAGTGAGCTAACCTCAAAGATTGTTATTGTTCCTTTTTACGTTTGCTTATTTCAAAGGTAATTATATTTTGTTTGCAAATATTGTTAAGTTGACCTATCAGAACCACCAAAACGATACAAATCACTTAATGCTTGGTCCAAATTTTCAACTATCAAAGGCTATATGGACAGTATGATCAAAAAAGTTGTTCATCACATGGAGCAAAAGTGTGCTTTTGGTGCTTAATAGTTTTTCCGTCTTGAATCGTAAAACACGACTGCGCACCAGAAACCATCATTTTTGCTCCTTGTGATGAAAACTACGATTATATAAACAATAAAATAACAATTACTGATAACCTCAAATACTAAAAGCCCGCTATAATAAAATATAAGAATTTGTTATGACAAATATTTAAGCCATATATAGTATTTTAAATTAAATGATGACTTTAAATGTAGTTAGATTGAAATTTGAGTTTGATATGACAGATGTCCGATAAATCGTCTCACATAATTGTAACGATATTCAATAAATGCTTTTAGTTTAATATCACCAAACCTCCTTTCCCATAGTCCTTGCAGCTACGCTTCGACCCTTCCCCAGTCTCCATCTCGCCCATTCGCCGTGTCATGGTAGCCCTTAGTTGAAAAGTGCAAGGTAGTATTATTTTTTCCTTTACGATATGAGTAGGTGCGTTAGATCAGACGCTACACTAAAAACCTATAAAGGCTCTCGTTTTAATTTTAATCGCTATTATCATAAGGAAATGAAGAAGAAAATCAATGCAAATAAATAAATAAAATAACAAATACGTTATTTTGTATTTTTTGTATAATTAACTATACGCATTTCCTTACAAAAGTTCAGGATCCCACAACAGTTAACTCAATCAAGTCAATCTGTGGGGAAACATTTTCCGAAGTAGTTCAAATTAATAGTATCAAGGTTCCCCTTTACTTTACGTAATTGGTGGTGGGAGGTTACAAGACATTACAGATCAATTGATTGGGGAGGGTTAAGGGTTTTAAGATGGCGTCAGTAGGCTGTAGGGGGAAGATAAACTTTATTTATTGGCCTAACTTTCAGCTCGACATTTTGTATCCACGCACCTGATTGGTAGTCACGTAAAGTGACAAAATAGTAAACAACTTATTTTTATACCTGTAGTTGTTATTTATAATTGTAAAATAACTAATATTTGTAGCCAATTAATTTAAATTTATCTACGTTTTTTGTTCCGGAAAGTAAACTACGTTATGACTCGGAACTAAGTTGAACTTAATGAGATGAATTGCATTAAACATGATTTTAAATAGTTTTTTTTTACAACATAAATAGTCAGACACCTATGGAACCTTTTTTAAACTTACATGCGAAACAAATTAATATTCAAAATACTAAAAAATATAAATAATTTATGAAATATAATGTTTTTACTGATTTAAAATTCAACACAAACTTAGTAGAATCGCTTTAAACTGATAACAATCCTATGATTTATTTTTTAAAAATTTAATATCAAATGGTGTACCAAAATTGTTATAAGATAATATAGTACATACAAACTATAATATTTCTACTCCATAAAAGTTGATAACGATGAATTCAGTTTTCCCCACACTTTCTCGCAATGGTGTAATAATTTAAAATGTATTATTGCTTAGGATTATAATTAAAAACTGCAACACGTTAGTATTGATCGTTGAGAGTATTGTTAAAATGAAAAAGTCATATTAATACTTTTTTTAAGTCATCAAGCAGATAAATATCAGAAAAAAGGTTATCGTCCTACTCCTATATTTATTCTCCTACTCGTAACACTTTGATTCTCTCGAAAGATTTAATATAATTTAAAGAAGATAAATATGTATACAATTTTATTTGTGGTATCAGAGGACTTCAAGACAAAATCAAGACAGTAGGTGTGTGGCCCCTTGTGGCTATTCTTCTTGTTTTCAAGCCATCTGTCTCTATATAGCTCATTAATGTCCAGGTAACACAGACCCATCGACTTTCCATTTCTCCCGTTATATTTTTCAAACTCTCTTATGGATTACATTTGACCATTAATCAATTTAAAGGCTCCTGTGTGAAACATGAGAAAGAAACCGATTTCCAGAATACATAAACATATATTTTCAGGTATTTACAATGACTGAGGATAACAATACCGAAAATCACGAAATATGGTTCCAAGAATCAATCTGTAAATAAACATACTGGGCTTTAAAATGTAGTCACCAATTCAATTGTACAACATGGAAACAAGTTTAGTTAAATCCGGCGAAACCACAATAACTATAGTTAGAGTAATGCCATACCTTTCATTAAATAATGACCCAATCAGAAAATAGCTTATTTTTTAGTTCGTTTTTAATTAATAATTAAATATTGACATCGAATTTAGTAATGCTGCTATAAACAGCTTTAAGGGTTTTAAAAGGGTGGCTTATTTTGGGATGTTTACAATTTCACTGCCCCGTTTCCATCTTCACAGAACTTCATGTTACGTTTCAAATGACATTTTATAACAGTTTTTAAGCTATTAGTTTTAAAATGAAAATGATGATTTATAGTGTACAGTTTACTGTTTCTCTTAAATTTTTACGAAGTTTTCCAACCTTTCAAAGCTGAACCCAGCTTCTAATTGTTACTAGGCTATTAATGAATTATGCTTTATATAAAAACTACCAAATTGAGAAAGTAGAAACAAAATTCTTTAGACAGTTTCCTAACATCATGTAACTTTTACAATAGCGTTGAAAGTAATTTTAAATAAAGACACAAAATCGAAATCAATCTAAAAATTCAAATAGCTGTTGTGACAAATATATCTTTGATAATGAATTTCTATTGATATTTCTTGCTTTTTTTTCTGATGCATTTGTTTTATTGTGAGATGATTGAACACGTCAGTGACTACAGGTGCCACATCTGAGTTGGCGTATTTCCCTGTGGATCCAAGGTAAGTTCATGCAGCTTCTCACAGTTTAAATACAATTTCATATTTGCCTTCCATATTTAGATCAAATAAATCTACAAACGTCTTCTATGAAATTGAAAAAATATAAGTACCTCTGTACTTACTACACATTAATTAAAATGTCTAAATGAAGTTAATGAGGGTTTACATATCAAATCCATTCCAAAATAAATAAGTTTATTTTTACATACTAAGAAAATGAAAATTTCTCTTCTAAGTAGTTTGATTTTAAACCTACTTAAACAAAATTTAAACCAAAATAAATATTTATCCAAGCTATACGTATATTTAGCTCAGCACTGTCCCCGCTATTATGTTCCTTATAAAGATTGTTGACCGGGCTTAGTTTATATATTAAACAACACTGCAAGCCAAACAGTAACAATTATTAGAAGAAGATAGTTGACATACTGAATAATAAGAACGATTGGAAACTTTTGTTATTGTAGAAAACGCTATTTCAGGGCAATATTGGGAAGGGCTGATAACATCGAATGATGTTTCATCTTACAGTCTGTAGTATTGGTATAGCCTTAAGTTATCATTACACGACTTCTGTTCTAAACTTTTAAGACGATGTAAAGCATTGTATTACATTGGTTTAGTTTAAATTTACAGCAGAATTTGTCATACAGGTTTAAAATTATATTATGTTATGTTTTCTAAAAATTCAGTAAAACAATTGGAAAATAGACAAGAAATTGGACTTGATCTCATTTCAGCTCAACTAACTAATTTTCCATAACGAGTAGAGGAAATTGTGTAAGGTTTTAATTTGTAGGCAACAACATTTCCTACAAGTTACATATCAAGTAATGTGGCTTATATCCAACAGATACATAGAATAAAGGGTCTAAATTTAAATAAAAATTTAAAAAATTGTAAAGTATAATTTAAGTCCGGCTTTCTTAAATATACCTTAATGTTGCTTACGTCTAAGGTTGAATATGTGTTTTTTATGCTTCTTAGATGACATTAGGTTACATACTGCATTGAAACAAAGTTACTTCTGGCTTGGAAAATATTAAGAAAAAGTATGTTAAAGTTCGTTAAGTATGTTAAGTAAAATAGTTAATGTTAAAATGAAGTTAGGATAATATTATCGGGCTGTACAACTACGAAATCACTAAAATTAGTGTAAGGTACACTGAAATAAATATTACAGTAATCCAAACAATATTGCATAGTAAATGCAATTCTGGTAGGTTTTAAAAGATTTATCTTAGTTAACACAACAGTTATGGTAATGTCCTGCCATCACGTCTGTCAAAACTACAATAATATTCTTGCTAAATTATTTGCAATGAGGCTGGTAATTGCATCAACATATTATTGTTGCTAATACATCATAACGATAGTAGTATAGTAAGTATAAATGCTTAGCGAGAATATTCTGATATATTATACCAGATTCTGTTTTTGATTACACGACAATGTCTCAAAGTGGAAATGAGTCGTCACTGGCCTGACCTGAAGCGTGAATGCACCGAGGCAAGCAATGTTATAGTTCATCGGGTGATCGGTATCGGAATGTGTTATACTGCAATATGTATGTGTAAGTGTCTCACTGTCTCAGTAATGTTTAATAATATAAAGAATCAACCTAAGGAATAGCTTAAGATGTGGCTGTAGCCACAAAACATGCAATGGCGTAACCTCAAAAAGTATATTGAACAGGTAAACCTTTTTATTTTTTCAAAATAAATATCCAGCAGTTTCAACATGAATTCAGATTATTATTTAGGCTTTCTATAGCCTTTGTAGCATATTAACAAGGTAAAAGTAACAAAGAGACTGAGATTAAGTTACTAAGCCTTAAATAATCAAAATAAATGTTATCAAAAATATGATTAAAGCCAAGCGAACGGTGGTCTATTGACCCCATACTTCTGTAGCTTTCATGTAAGCAATTTTATATAACTGATTTTGGTTAGTTTTCAGATTATGTTCGTTAAACTGTAGGGTTTTAAGTAACCACTCCACTGTAGTAGCCATAAAAACAACTTATTGTAGAAATAGAAAAAGGTATTGCCATAGCTACTATACATTGTGAGAGGATAGTCACCCGAACTTATAGCTGCGGCAATAACTTATTGTAAAACTAAGAGTTATTGTTATAAATACTATAAAATCCAGTAACGATTCTCATAATGTTTAGTTGTATTAACAATAACTTATTGCTCTGGCAGCAAGATGTATTGCTTGGGCTCCAATTTCATTATTGTAATATTTGCAATAATTTCTGTTGCACACTACAATAAAATATTGACAAGAACAGGATTGTAGCTGCTACCAAACTCATTGCTGAGACCATATTTACAATAATTTATTGTTTCACATACCATATTCTGGTTCATATAACAATAATCTTTTTTCAGTTTACAATAAAATATTGACAATAACAGGATTGTAGCTGCTACCAAACTCATTGCTGAGACCATATTTACAATAATTTATTGCTCCACAAACCATATTCTGGTTCATATAACAATAATCTTTTTTCCGTGTAAGCTGTTAAAAACATAAAAAACCATTGTCTTATTCCTTAAGCTTTCTTCAAACTTTGGCCGAATCAAGTAATACCTTATTGAATTAACTTAACAACTCAAATAATTAGCCGTAATAAAATGAGTGGCAGAGAACTACCCACCACCAATCCATCCCGTTCACCTTTGTTCGTCTATATTCGGCTACCTTAGAAATATTCAATATCAATTAAACATTGTAAAATTAGTGTACATTTTAATCATAATTCAAAAAAATAGATTGACGTCTTCAATGACATAGTTTTTATGGTCATAGTTTTGTTTTTCAGTTGGATTATATTTTTTAGTCATAGTTTTTTTATCTTCGGTATAAACTAAAGCCAATGTTGTGTAGACTATCGCATTCAAAATTAAATGCAACGCGCAACCAAAGTTACACTTACAAATGTGTTCTGTTTGAATGCTTTTCAAGGTCATATCTCTTGTAGCAGGTAGTCTTGCAAAATCGAATTTCGAGTTTTTCGTATATTTTGAAAAAGATATACCTCAATTTTTTTAACTATTACTGATATCACATCCATATAAGGCCAAAACAAATAATTCAGTTGTCTTGAAAATGTTCTTTTTATCTATCTCAGGATTTTAAGTTTAAGGAAATTCTCTTCGATATAGAGTTGCTTCATGAGAGTAGTGCAAAACTTGAACTGAAGAAAGCGAAAGTTGTGTTACATCCACTTACGGCACGTAAACCAAATAACTAAAACAAAACAAAAGGGTATTTCTTTAAATTTAAAACTAATTTTAGAGTAAAGATTGCCAGGTATTTTATCCCTTCTTAATGTTTGGAAGTACAAATTTTTAGAAGCTAAAGCTATGCAGAAAATCTTTATAAAAAATACTAGGTGAATGCCAATTTAATGGAAGATTAAGGAATAAGACAACGTGATTTTATGTTTTTATCAGCTTATCTTACGCTATATTGTGATTTTGCAGTTGTACGGACTGATAATATTGTACTAACTTAATTTTAACATTATAAATTTTACTTAATATACTTAACGAGCTTTAACATACTTTTTCTTAATATTTTTCAAGCCAGAAGTAACTTTGTTTCAATGCAGTATGTAACGTAATTTCATCTAAGAGGCATAAATAACATATATTCAACTTGAAACGTAAGCAACAATTAGGTATATTTAAGAAAGCCGGGCTTAAATGATACTTTAAAATTTTTCTCTTTTTCTTTAAATTTGGACCCTTTTTTCAATACATCTGTTGGATATGCCACGTTACTTGAAACGTGACTTTTTGTGAATGTTGTTCCCTACAAAATTAACCCCTTGCACATTTTATTCTACACCTTATGGGAAAATAATTAGTTGAACTGAAATGAGATCAAGTCCAATTTTTATTTATTTTCAATTTTGTTACTCATTTAATACCTAAGATGATTCTTCATTCCTATTAGCCATATTTCTCAATATCTTGTACCCTACATCTTGTAGGGAGTTCTATAGTCTTTAACAAAGATGAATAAGAGTTTTTACCTACGATACACTGTAAGCGAGTTATCAAGGAAATAATCAAAAGTACAGTTTTTACACGATTTTTTCAAGATGGCGGAAAACGAACAAGGGCTACGAGGTCAAAAACTTGGGTTTTTCATCGTAGGGTCGATACATATAATATACCTGAAAATCAAAATTACTCCATCTTTTACAAGACAATCCCTTATATTAGGATAATTCTACTGGACTAAAACTGGAATTCAAAATGCAAAGTTTACAATCGGACATTTGCTTTTTATTCAATTTGGAATTCTGTGAAGAGAGAGGGAACTGTGTAATGTTATACAATTTCATTGGAATGTGATTCAAATCGCTCGTTGGCGTCATTGGAGACACTGTTAGATTACAGAGAAATTGACCTTCTCCTGTTTATTTATTAAAAAATACCCCAACTAGTTAAAAAAAATATGTTTCAGGATTAATAAGTATACGAACTCAATTGTGTAATATATGTTGACCAACAAATCGTTAACAGCATGTTCTCCGGACAATAATTTTTTATTTGTTATGTATTCTTGTAATAATAACGACATTTCTTTTTGACCGGCTGAAAGAGAGCACAAGTTGATAAAATAAATTGTCTTATTCTTTTCTGAATCATTACACATTGAATTAAAAATATGTGTTATTAATGTAAAATAAAAAATCAAGCCATTATTATTAAAACTTAGGTAACCTTAACCTATTATTTCCTTAATTATTTGCAAGCAACATTAATTTTGCACCTGAACTGAAACCAACATTATTATTGCTATTAGTTTGGCGATGCAAATAAACCGTATTTAAGTAACTGAGTTCAATGTTATATGTTACGGTTTTGTATGAGGAATCCCCAGTAGATCCTCTGTACAACATATCTTCAACAAAGAAATGTTACTCCGGAACACCATCATGAAAGAACTGATAAATGAAAGCAGAGATAGGATGCAACATACAGATGATTTATTAATTTTGATTAAACTATTTTATTGTGTAGCATGTGCATCAGTCCTCAACTAGTAACCATCTTGCCTTTCCCTCTAGGCTACAATTTTGAGTAGGCCTGGTCATTCTCATTCAGATACCATAGCTGTTTTTCTCCAACATGACAAAAAACTAGAATAGACTTCCCTCCTGCTAACATAACATATTTTGTGCCTGTTGAATAGGAACGAACCAGTTATATAGCCATTTTGGAAGTATGTGCAATTCAAATATCCCAGGATGAATTTTGGATTGGTCTATACCACCTGAGAGGGTTATATTGACTAATTGTGCCTGTCCACTAAATTACTTGTTATCTTAGCTTAAAATATTGGATCGTCAAAATCACTGATTATAGCAATTATCTGAACTTAGAAATCAATTTGTTTTTGGAATAGCCAGGAATACAAAATACCCCCGTCACAGCAAACCTGCGTAAGCAGGGAATTTATAGTGTCTTAATACCACATAAAGCCGCATACCAAGTTTCATAAAAATAAATTCACAAATAAGCGTTAAATACAATTTTAATTATTCTCCATAAGAATAAAATTGGGGATGAGTACGCAGGTTTGCTGCAACAAGGAACACAAAATAATGGGTTTTTATGCAAATATCAATAGAACTCATCTAAGTAAAGTCACATACCAAGTTTCATTCATATACATTTATGCAGATGATACAACTCTCTAACAGAAAAGTCAATTTCTGAATTAGAAATGAAGGCTTTTAAAGATTTAAATTCATGTATTCAATTTTTTGATGAAATTAACGTAAAAACTAATAATTCAAAATCATGTTTTATTAAATTTTTGCTGCCGCTAAAATCTTGAGGATAAAGAATGTCCAACCATTATGATGGACGATCAAATTCTGGAAGAAGTTGACTGTACCAAGTTTCTAGGACTTTATATTGATAGAGGACTTACTTGGACAGACCATTTAAATATTCTGTGTTCAAAGGTGTCTTCAAACATTTTTGTTTTGCAAGAATTATCAAAATACTGCCATAAAAATATGCTGCTGATAGCGTATTATGGTTTAATATATCCATATTTGTCGTACGGTATTACTCTTTGGGGTAGCTGTAACGAAAAGGAATTTAAAATACTTTTCATCCTTCAAAAAAAGTCTATACGAATAATTGGCAATTTAACATTCAGAGAGACTTAAAAAACTGCTTTTAGGGATTTTGAAATTTTAACCTTGCCATGTCTTTATATATTTCAAGCAATATTATATTCCAAATCTAAATGTGAACAAATTTTAGGAAAGGATATTCACAGTTATGATACTAGAAATTCTAATCTCTCACGGCCACAACAACATCGACTAAATATTTTTTCCAATCTTCCAACACAAGCAGGTATGACCTTTTTAAATAAATTGCCTAAATGTAAAAAATTTGAAAACAACTCAAATAAATTAAAAAAGAACTGAAACAATTTGTAATACAAATCAAAATTTATTATGTTTCTGAATTCATGCCCCATTCTTTATTATGAAATAATTAATAATATATATATATATATATATATATATATATATATATATAACCTGATTTAAATTAATATTCAAAAAGCATTACAAAAGGCTCTGACATTTCTGAGACTGTATTCTCGTTCTTTTATTTTTTAAATATTTATATTATTTATTTATTAATTGAATTAGTATAACTATGTAGTTTAAAATATTTCTAAATTTCAGCTTTTTTTCAACATTGATACACAACTTTTGAAGTTGTTATTTCAATAAAGTATTGTTATTATTAATAAGCAATATATATATTTTGAATTTTACTCCATGAGAATAACATGGGGACCGAGTACCTAGGTTGCTACTACGGGAACCATACGTGCAGATTTTGTTTTTTGTGCAAACAACAACAAACCACAACCAGATGAAGCCAGCCATATACCAAGATTCGTCAGTTTATATTCATAAAAAAGCGAGATATAACATTTTTATTTTTCTCCTTAAGAATAGCATTAGACAACGTACTGTGTTTAGCACATGCAATATCTCAGTAACCAATTGATGTAGAGCAATGATCAAAATACCAAATTGTTCGTTTTTTACGCTGAATTCAATGGTATGAATTACAATTTGATTAAAATAAACATTACATGTGAAAACCCCAAAAAAACTTTTGGGGTCAAACCCCTCCCCCCCCTAAACCTCCCTTTAGATGGTGCGATTCGTCTGGTTTTCGAACTCGTTCAAATAAATGGTACTTTACAAATTTGTACCAAATTCCATTAAGTTTGGACCTTTTTTAGGAGAGTTATCGTGCTTACGGACACACACATTTATATATATATATATATATATATATATATATATATATATATATATATATATATAAACATTTGAACGAATGGTGTTTTTGGCATCTGGGGACCACAAAACAAAAAGTTATCATGGTCTCGGGCTTAAGTATTACCATGAGACCTACGGTATTAGCTTCTTCCCTATGGGGGAAATTAGCTTGAAATGAATTTCGAAACTATTTACATGTCATATTTAGTTATATTTACCTTATTTTCATATGCATCAACGAAAATTATCAACGAGATGACTTACCATTAAAGTTAAGGAAACGCACACACATAGCACTGCAATTACTAGATGAGAAAATGAACCCAGTAATTTTCAGAAGCAACGCACTAAAGGCGAGTACTATAATGTTGAATAATCCAATTCCAAATCAATTTCATTGTTAGTTATTGGTTCATGCACTGATTAACGCACGTAGAGTTATTTATGTCTCTATCATCTCCGAATGTGATGGGCTATTTACACGCGAGCGATACATGGTAAATTACAATAAACTAAATGGCATCATCATGATTAAGCCATAAATATTGTCGTAATTGTATTACAAATATTTTATCTTAGATAACCAACAGTTTTAAGTTTACATAATTTAGTTAGAACATAATTTAGTTAGTTTAATTCCTTAGACACCTCTTGTTTTAAAGTTTGTAATGGTCTTACAACGAAACGAGTTCGCACGCAGCACACTGACGTTAGGGAAGGGAATTTCCGCATTAAAAACTAAAAAAATTCAAATAAAGGGCTTAAACGAAGATTCGTGTCATTTTTAGCATAATGGGAAATATTAGATATTTTGGCTATTCTGATGCACATGGTTGTATTTCAATACAGTATTGGAATTGCAATATTGTGCATTATAAAACAACAGGTTCGTTATATCTTAGGAGGAGGTACCTTCAGGATCTAAAGTCGGTATGGGGGTATTAGCTGTGATAAAACTATATCAAGATATGAAATAGTTTCCAAATGCCTTTCCAATGTAAAATCCCTATAAAACAACGTACAGTGTTTACTCAATTTACATTTTCTGTAATAACTCGGTAGACATTTGTGATAGTATGATGAGGCAGGGCTTAAAATTTCCGCCTTGTTATGTCCTATTATTTAATGTATATTAATTTTACATAGAGGCTTTTCTGGCCCTCTTTGGACCCAAAAACTCAAAACTTGAAGTATAAAATCCCCAAAATAGGGGGTTAGAGGTTTCCGATTGTTTTGCCCAACGAACTTGTCTAACTGATTACATAAAGGAATGTCCCCACCAGATTTGATGTAAATCGGACAACAAATGCGACCGCGAGAGTGCAAACACACACACACACACACACACACACACACACACACATACATAAATATATATATATATATATATATATATATATAATTTTGAACGACCCCCCAAAACGTGTTCAGGGAGTCACGTTAGGAACTTCTATGGTGGTCCCGGGCTTAAGTTTCACCGTGCAGGTCATGCTAATAGTTCACTTTTCCATAGGAAATTCACCAATAAGCAACTGTTGTTTTCAGAGTAACGTTATTGATACAAAAATATAATGTAGCAATTAGTTAGGTAAAGACAACTGATTTCATGTGCAACTAGACATACATAAGATCGAATGGGAACTACTAATTGGTAATCTATGTAGTGCTATAGGTTGCAGACAGTTGAACAGTTGATGCATGCCAGGAAACTGACCTTGAGACTATTGGTCACCTGTGCAACTGGAAATACATCGAGGTAAAACTACTGGAGAGATCGCTAAGTGAGCTAAAAACGGTCCGCGTAGGTCTGTGCGGAACAGAAATGGTGGGCCACTGTGTGCTCAGAGCTGTTTCTGGCGTTGAACACGCTGTCGTTTACACGCTCCTGGACCTCACTGCCATGTTTGAATTGTAATGAAGTTTATATATTCTTTGTGTACGTGAACTAAGGAATCCGAAAGTATAAATATTGTTTAATTTTACCGTGTTTTAATATTTTTAATAATTAAAAATCTTACGTGTTATTAAAGAGGGACATGAAAAAGTTAATCAGCGAGGAAGTTTTTTATTTTTAGGTTAGAAACAAACTTCCAGCGAGAAAGTTGTAGATAATTAGTTTCTCTAAAACTTTTATTTCTAAAATTTTTAGGTAAAGTTGTTGGTTTGCCTACAATTCGTTTGGAAAGATGCTGAAACTTTTCGCCGCGCTCTATCCAAGACGTGCCACGCGCCGTGCCACGCTGTTAAATTCAACTCAGTGATGCTGTGTTACAACATGGCCTAGTTTTTTGATAAAATACATAGTTATACGACTTTTGCTTTAGTCGTCTTTTGCTAAGTAATCTTACAACATTCTACAATGCAACTGTAATGTGTAATGTAACAGTTAATCAGTAAATAAAAATTAAATGAGAAAAGTCATTTCATTTAATCCTATGCCTTTTAAAATACTCTTAAAACTGACTAATGCTACGGATACATTTATACTATACCCCATTATTATTATACTGTACTTGTATCGACTCTTAAATAAATCATAATCGATTGTTATCATACACTGAAGATAATTTTTTGTTATTCAATAGCGAAATGTATTAATGCAACACTATGTAATCGTTCTTACTACTCTACGTGGACGGGTGAACGAACCATGTTGGTAATTAATGTTTATTAAGAATACATTTGCTATTAAAAAGTATTTGTCTTGGTGTTCATTCATCAACAAAATTTAATGATATAGGACAATTAACTTTCATACAATCTACAACTTTGGCGAACGTCGAAGTTTATATGCTAAAATTCAAAGTTTCACTAGTCCAAAGAACGATATTACTGCTCATAAAAAAATCATTCCAGTACCAAAAACTTCAAAACATCATTATTCAACAACACCTAAAGCCTAGTGGATCGTACATAAATTTATATGACTGGAAATATGAAAGAATCAGCCATCGAGGAGATTATTTTACAAAATTCCCAACTTTCTGTTATTTTTACGCAACTAACCCTGATCAAATATAGTTAGTTTCGGTATTAAAAATTCGAGAAACTATTCAGGAATACGGATCAGAAGGCCATTCAACCATAAAAAATGTTCCCTGGCTGCAAATTCAATTCAAGTGAGCGCGCGTCGTGTTTTTCCCTATATCCCCCATGCTAAGCGCTGCCGCGGTAGCCCACCATTTGCGGCGCGACCTCGAACGCGGCCGGACCGAAATTTGGTTCGCTTCACCACGGGCGCGAGCGGTCCAGTAGTTTTAAGTCTTTGCTGGAAATACATCGGTTCTCACCGGCTAAGCACTACGAGGTCGGGTGCATGCACCCGCATTGTGGACGTCTGAATACATAGTGTAACATATTTCATCTAAAACACTGAGTTGATTTTTTTATTTAAAAGAATGATTTTTGAGTATTTTCTTCCAAATTAAAATGACCTATGAAAAGGCAATAATATGTTTTAACGAGTTCGCACGCAGCACGCTGACGTGAGGGAAGTGAATTTCCACATAAAAAACTATAAAAACTCAAAATCAGTTAAAAACATACAATTATTCCAATTTGTATTCAAATCTGAAAATATTGATTTTTTGGCTGTTTTGATGCTCCTGGTTCTATTTACCTGCAATGCTGGGAATACAATTTTGTGCATTATAAGGTTAAGAGAAGGTCCAGTCAGGCTTTAAAGTAGGCGTGAGGTTGCTGGAGATGTTAAAAGTACACCAACAAATGAATAACAGGCTTTTCTAATGTAAAACCCCCATAAGACAACGTACTGCGTTTGGTCAATACACATTTTCTTTAATAACTCGGTAAATATTTATGCTAGAATGACGAGAGAGGGCTTAAAACTTTTGCCTAACTAATTCCCATCTTTTTTCACGCATTAATTTTGCATCCGGGGCTTTTCTGACCTTTTTGGGGCCCAAAAACTCGAAATTTGAAAGATTAATCCCCCAAAAAATGGGTTTAGAGTTTTCCGATTGTTTTGCCCAACGAACTTGTCCAACAGATTATAGAAAGGAACGTCCCTACCAAATTTGAAGTAAATCGGACAAAAAATGCGACCGCTAGAGTGCATACACACATATATATATATATATGTTTATATATATATATACATATATATATATATATACATATATATATATATACATATATATATATATACATATATATATATATAAAATTTTGAACGACCCCCCAAAACGTGTTCAGGGGGTCACGTTAGGAACTTCTATGGTGGTCCCGGGCTTATGTTTCACCGTGCGGGTCATGCTAATAGTTCACTTTCCATAGGAAATTCACTAATAATGTATTTTAGTCAAATATAGGGTGGCCATTTTACTTTGTTTATATTATTGTTACAGGATATACAGTGCGTGGTTGTTGCGGTTCATTTTTTAGATAAATCTTAATTTTATTTGAAATAATTTATTAACAAGTAAATCTTATGTATTGTTTAGGTTATATGTTTCTAAAATAAAGGGGTTCTTGCTTTATTGACACTTTGAGAGACCATTACCATTCGAGGACGGGTCACGTAGCTAATTGTCACTTAAAAACCACTTGTCTTTTACTCTAGTTTAGTTTATTCATGACCGCTCGATAACTTCTATTGAAACAAACTGAATGTGTGCTATGTATCGCTTTCTTTAACTGAGCTCAGACTTTTTTGATAGTTATTGTGCATGTGGCAGGCCAACCCATTACTGGATGATGGGAAGAAAAAGTTGGCGTACAAATTTTTTTTAATACATGTACGTACGAAAGTTAGTTTTATAAAGACTTCATGGCCAATCTAGGATGATTTACTTTGTGTTGAAATTTTAACACATAAAATAAAATATGAAGTGGATTTTGACACACACTACACCTCATACATATATTTTTGTGACAATAATGTTCGATCAGATGGCAATTATAAGTATGTAATAATAAAACGTTGCAATACGAATAGTTGGAAGACTCTGAACCATCTCGTACATTTTAGACCTAAGATATATTTCAAAACTGTTGTGGCTGCTTGGTTTACTGTATTTATTATGTTGGGGTATTCTGGAAAATGTCAATGAACAAAATAAAAGTTTCATGGCAAATGGTCCAACGGTGTCTGAGTCCATAAACTTCAAATATATATACAAACTAACATACTTTTTTATAAATATAGATAGATTAAGTCCTTAATTAAATAGCAGATTCAGGTGAAGAAGTTTTTTAGAGCACTTTTATAGCTGCAGTTTAGTGTATCAGAGCATACAAAAGTAGATAGTTTTATAAAGGAAATAGTTTATTGACAAATATAGCATCGTTACAATCCGCTTTATTTAATACAGATATATATTATGAATTAGTGAAAAGTTATTACAAAAGTGTAAGGTATTGTAATATGTAATAAAAAAGAAAACTTAATAAAAGGTAATTAATGATTCCTGGAGTTTTAATGTTTTAAATTATTATTATTATACGTTGCAAAAGTAGTATGAAATGTCTGACTGCATCTGGTGCACGCTTAGATTATCGTGTATATCCAACATATTCCTTGAAATATACGTTTTACCTTTCTATTTAACATTGATCGTATTAACAGTTTTATTAAAATACCAGATTGTTAGATCATGAAAACATTTTTTAAACTTCCAAATTATAGACTTTCAAGCGAAGAAGTTTCAGAATTTTCTTTTACTTGTATATTGAATTAAAACCAGTAACGAGAGGATATTAGTTCAGTTGAAATGGAACTGAAGCGATGGTTAATTTAGCTAATTGGCCTGTACTGTTGTATTTCAACAACATTTTTACGGAATTGTACTTAAATTAAAGCCACTGAAGTGGAACGTCTTTTAGCTCCACAAATCAAGAATAGAACACTTTAATTGAAAAGAAGGGTCTGTTGGAAGAAGCCATTAACTTACGAGTTGTGTAATGCTTCTTTGAATATCTTCATATTCCTTATTAAAAAAGTATGCCCTGAACAAAAAAAAGATTTAATAACTGTTTATTGTAAAAGAAAAAATTGAAAACTATCTGAACAAAGTTAAAATAATTATTCTGCCAAGAAACGTTTTACCGATGTGGTACTGGCAATAGTTGATAATATTTCAAGTAATTAACTCTACTAATTGAAAAGAAGAAAATACCCCCGTCTCAGCAAACCTGTTTACTTAGCGAATTTAGAATTCATATGTATGTACCTCACTACTACATGAAGCCATTTAACAAGTTTCGTCAAAATATATTCATAAATAAGGGAGATATTACATTAGATTTATTCTCCACAACAATAAAATTAGAGCTGCGTTCGCTGTTTTCTACAACATGGACCATATTACTCCCGTCACAGCAAACCTGCGTACTCAGCGAATTTCCTATGCATGTACGTATATGTTTCTCACTACCACATAAAGCCACTTACCAAGTTTCAAAAAATACATAACATATAAATGATATATAGAATAAGAATTTTTCTGAATAAGAACAACATCAGGGCTGAGAACACGTTTGCTGCAACAAGAAGGATAATAAATGTATTTTTATGCCATTATCAAGATAACTCAAACAGGTGCGAATACATATCAAGTTTTATCAAATTACGTTCTTAATCAAGGGAGATATGAAACATTACTTATACTCCATAAGAATAACATTAGGGCTGAGTATGCAGATTTGCTGCTACGGGGACAACCAATAAAACATTATTTTGCTTTTCTAAGTATCAATATACCTCAACTAGGTAAAGCCACGTAGCAAGTTTCATCAATATACCGTAAAAAATCATGATTACTATTTAAATTTTTGAATATACATAATCAACATTATATATATAGAAAAACATTGTCGATTTTCATGATTATATTGTTAAATAATAGGTCTAGATATGCCATCACTCATCCAAACTAACATATCTTTAATGGGCTTGACCCAGTGGCTCTTAAAGTTCCCATGTTAATCTTATGGAGGAAGTTTGCTTACATCAGATGGTTACTTTAAACGTGTGTTTATTAACCAAGAGAGCTAATTTGGTTCGCCAAAGTATAATACAGCACATATTACAAACACTTTATTTGCGGGTTTTTAAATAGTCAAGAAAGTATATATAATCCAGGTATTAGTGTACGATGATAAGTTGAGAAAATCTGCTACATGAGCTAAAGAGGCTTGCAATGTTTATTTGTATAGGAAAATTTTATGAGTTGAGGTTTTGCTATTAAATTTAGAGCTCTTTCAACAAAATCTAACCGATTTACGTTTAGAGCTTTCTAAAACACACGCATGATCATCTAACTTATTACGTTCCATAATGTACCTTTCTTAAAAATGGGGAGTAGTAGGGAAAGGGGACTTCTGGCTCACTTGATTGATGGCTTCCGGTCACGTGACCGGAAGCGCTGCGTCATGAAAGACGTCATCTGAGGCTGAGCCAGTGACGTAGGCGGTTTTGTGACGAAATGAGTAAAAGTTCAAAGTTCAAGGTCACGGTGAAGTTTTTTTAAAAAAATCTACCTCGCACTCGTAAAACGATTGTGATTCGATAGTTAATCGATAATAAATATCGAATGAAACAATCGAATGAAGCAATCGAATGATACGAGTGCGAGGTAGTACAATTACAAATATTACTTTATTTTATTTACAATAAGTTATGTTTACAATAATTCATGTTTACAATAGTTCCCCGTTGTTGGTTGTCATCGATGTTGTTGATCCGGACGAGTTGCGGCCATCACTTTGCTTTCTGATGAAAGACGGTAGATACTTCGATCCCTGCGCAGAGTCCATGTTGTTTTTTGATGCGTAAAGTTCCAAAGATAAATCGTAACCGGACGCAATAAGAAGTCTTAACTCTTCACTAAACACCTCGAGGTCTTGGAAAGTCGCAAGATGAATAGAGTCATAATGAATACACCTAATTTTAATGGACATTTTAATATAATGTTTTACGTTTGTGGAGAGCACTCGATGTTCACCAGTCGAGAGCCGGAGGTGTACTGACTATTCGCTAGCTAACGTTCTGATATGAAACGAAATGGTGGGGGTAAAAGTGTGGTGGGGCGGAGAAGATGGCGGACAGCAGATGGCAGGCGGCAGGTGGCAGGTGGCAGCTGGTGCGAGGCAGATCGTTGCTACTACATTCGCCGCCACAGTAATGCAATCCTTCGGCGTAATTCTTGTATTTTATCTTGTCGGTTCATTTGATACGTTTTACATCTACATATGCAATAGCTGAAACACTTGCACTTACGACAAGCTTTCCCGTCAACTTGATCGCCTGGTATTTTAAAACATTGTAACTCGCAACAATATGTCTTCAAATTGTTATCGAAAAATAAATTGTTCATAGGTGGCACCGACATGTTAGCTGCAGCGTGTGTTAGACAAGACTGAGACTAACTTCACTGCTCCCTCTCTTTTATACCTCTTCATAAGTTAACCCTGAATGAAAGTTCAAGGTCATCCATTTGAATTTTAAAAAAAAGCAACACAGCAGTATATAAAATAATATACTGCTGTGTTGCTGTTTTCTTTATTTTTTTTTATATTATTTTTTTATATTTTTTCTTTTCTTTATTAAACAAACATCTTACAATACAATAAACTTAAGTTTAACATTGATGACTAGAAATACAAACAATAAAATACAAACAGAGAAATACAAACAGAGACATTATGTACAAGGATGCATGATGTGCAGAGTGAGTTCCGTTGAGTTGTTGCCGCTTACACCGTGTGATACCAAATACAACGTCCCCGGTTGAATATCTCGCAAATCTTCATTCTGTAGCAGTTGAACAAATCGTTTTGGAAGAAATACTTGAAACTTCGGCTCATCTCCTGAAGTTAAAGGTGCTTCGCTCAATGAAACTAGAATTGCTTCTCCATGTGTGGTTTCCACTTTCTTGATGTTATGAATAATGTAGTGTTTTTGTTCTTTTAATTCTGAACACTTTTTAGTTAGCAGAAGGTCGGATTTTGAATGAGTGTTGAATTGATCAACCAGTGTTTGTAGAAACTGTTGTGATGCCATCTTCGTCAGTAGTGGTTGCGATGTCTTCTGTGATGTTGCCTCTTCGGAGTCTCGAATAATACTCGTGCCGGAGCGGTGTTGGCTCCTCGTATTTATAGGCCCCGCTACCCCCACCACATTCCGGTTCTTTGCTACCCCCACCACATTTCTGCGTTTGTTCCAAGTAAGCAGCCAAACGATATGCGTTGTGCAATGCGCAGTTTAATTGTCCGTGTTTAGGATCTTTTGCAGCAACACAAATATTACCGAGATTAATGTTAAAGTCCTTACCGATGGTTATATCGAAAACATCACCGTGCGTGTACTTTTGTATCCAGTTCCTTTTTTCTAATCCTCTTGTGTATATATGTGAATATTGTTTGCAAAAGTTAAACATAATACTGTGCAGATTACTGTAGCTTATAAATCCTTCATACCAATGTATGTGATGAAAGTAGTTTGTTATCCATTTGTTTGTACTTTTTGCTTTGGCGTTAAGGTTGTTAAAAGAAAAAGGAGCTTCAAACGTGAATGGGTAAACTACAAATGTAAGCAAGTCTAAAATTACTAATTCCTTGATAATAAACCTATCATCATTATTTCGAAATGCTTGAAATTCTATTACACAAGGCTTTACACTCACTTCTTCATCCCCTCCGCTCATCATGGCACCTAGCGATCAACTAAACTGTTTTCCACACCACGGTAGGTTAAATACCAGGCCGTACAGTTGCAGGCGCGTTGGTGTATATTTAACGTGGGCACCGTCCCCAATAGGCCTACCCCACGTGTGTTCTTCTTTACTAAGTCAAACTTTAGTCTTTTTTAACTTCTTCTTCTTGTGTTTCGTTTTCTTCTTCTTCTTGTTTCTCCGTTTCTTCTTCCTGTGTTGTTTCTTCTGTAGCTTCTGTAGCGATTTCTACAAGTGGTTCAAAATCCTTTAACTTTCTCCACATGCAAAATTCATGAGGTATTCTATTAAAAATAGATGTATCCACAGGTCCGTACACGATGGTGCTATCAGGTTGTTTTTCCAAAGTATCGACCAAATATTCTTTAATAATAGCGCTTGCAAATACCAACTGTCTCATGTACCTTGTAATAGGTTCTGTTGCGTAGTTTAAAACGTAGAATTCTTCACGTGACAGTAGAATCTTATTTTCATGTTGAGTCAAGTCTCTAATTCGCACTTGTAGTTGTCCACGATGTTTAACAATATCGATTTCATTGTCACAATCCAAAAGTCGAATATGTGTTTTCCTTCCACACAAACTGTTAGTTAAATAACATTCTATTAAATGTACATGTTTCAAAAATGACTCCCAAGCATTTTGCGAAAATAAAACCTTTTTTGTTCCATGGTGTAGTATTACTGTAGGGGAATAATCCAATGACTTCATCAATCCAACTGATACACTTTTACTGATGCATGCTGAGATGGGGTAAAAGATTCGCAAAAAAACTTCAGTTAAAATGTGAGGAGGAATATTTTCTTCAACTTTCTTCTTCCTCTTTGGTACTACCTTTGATGGGTCTGCATTACTTTCCTCCTCTCTATCTCTTTTACCAAACTTTAAAAATGCAGTTATTTCCTGGATGATTTCTTCTTCACTAGTATTATCACGTTCCAATAACGGTGCTACCTCTGCATCACCTTGTACAACAGATGGAGAACTCATTTTGTAGAAGATGTTGCCCATGCGACGATAGACGATCAACTGAAGACCTGCATTGTTGCTCCGCTATTTATAGGTTAGCGACAGTGGCGGTGCCGGTGGTGGTACAACGTTTTACAATACCGTCTTTACGATACCAGTCAACGGTGTGTATGTAACAATTTTATCGTGCAAAATTAAACAATACGCAGATGTATTTGCAGGTACGTTTTCTTGAAATTCCATTTCTATTTTTATATCAACACTAGACGATTTTACAGATTCGTTTTGTTTGGAGCAATCAATTACAACAATCGGAGCTTTCGATTCAAACTGTACGGGAGATAGTAGAGGTGTGTTTGTTTTGCCGTAATATGAATTTTGGAACCTAGCGTACATATCGTATAAAACACTGTACCTTTTTTTATCAAAAGAGATATTAAAGTTGTCGTAGGGAAAGAATTGTGAATTCAGGAACACTTTACAGTTTGTTAATTTACAATGGTCAAATTCACCAGCATTTTCAGTTAATATACTTTTTTTCTTTGTTTGTAATCCAAAGATTACATATCTCGCTTTTTCCAAATGAGTAGAAGTTTTTACAGTCCATGTATGCCGTTGTGTTGAAGGTAAAACGGGGTATTCATGAAACTCCCAGCTTCTGAATGGCATTACAATGTCTCGATCTGATTTTAACTTTCTTAATAATGTAATCCTGTGTTCATCATTTAGTCGCACATGTGGTACTCTCCAAACAATCTTGTCTAATGTTAGTTTCCAGTCTAAATTGGCTTCAGTTGTTCCAGCAGATGCTTTAATAATATCATTATCGTTTGATGACCTTAATAAAACTAGTTCTTGTTTTACATTTATTATTATTCTTCTGTAATCTTCAGCAAATCCTAAAAGTAATCTTAAAGGTACGTAAAAATCAAAGTTTCCCGAAGCGTCAGGAGTAATTATACTTTTGTCTGGTGCAACCCATCCTGCAACAGCTAACAGATTCTTCTCATTTGGTGTTAAAGACGCTAATCCTTTTAATGTACTGGAAATTCCAACCTTTTTTGTTGAATCGACTGTAACTCCTGAAATTTCATATCTAATCTCGTCAAACAAAAATGCCATAGGATTATTTATGAACGGAACAGTGGTTCCAACAGTACCGTCAGCTTTTGTTACTTTTCCTTCAATATATAAATAACTTTCGCATGGAAGAGTATAAATGTCTTGTTGTTGTATAGGAATCCTAATTTCATCGTTATTGTTTAATTTGGACGAAGCGTAAGGGTTGTGCGTGTGATATTCCTTTTCCCATAAGGTCTCGTCGAATGTTGGGCCCTGCGCTATATCCAGTATATCCATTGTTAATGACCTTTAATCCAATTTCTTCTAGAAAACGAATGTTGTCACTTGTTAATCCTTCTACAGCTGATGAGCTACTGACCTCTTTGCTGGTTGGCTCTCTCTTTTTAAATGATAACCCCATTATCTAAGCGGATGATTTTATATGTATTCTTACAGTAATAGCTTCTCCTCGAAAGTCAATAAGGTTTCCGTCTTGATCCACTATGTTCAGCACGATGTCTGAAATGAAACTGGTGTTTAACGGTAGGTACACAAGGTTTTGAGGCTTTTCTACTATCTTGAAACCCGGTGCGACTGATGGGTAGAATGTGTGTAATATATGCCGATTTTCTCCATCTCTGTAGGATCCTTGTATAATGTTACATGTAATGTCTATGCTGTTTACTTTGATGATCGTCACAGTTCTATTCCCAGAATGAGTTGTATTAGGTTCTAATACCTTTGTTTCCTTAGAAAACCCCAATAAACTACCAATTGAACGTTCTTGGCCAAAATCAATATAATACTTAGAAGTAATTTCGGCTTTCATTGTATTGTTATTGCCTTTTATCGTTATATTTTCTTTTCCCATATGTTTTTGTATAACTTCATTTATATTATCAATTTCATAAGCTCCTGTTGGTAAACTGAATTCTTCCAAAGCTGAATATTTTCCTTTATTATCTTTTGTCTTGTAATAATGTATTTTGTTATTAATTCCTTCACTAACGTTTGGAATAGAGTTATATGTTGTTAAATCCAATAATGCGGCTTCCCATAGTCTTCCTTTTTGCAAACGTAGCGCTGGAAACAGAATACTGCGCAAAGTACATGAGTTACCGGTTAATGACACTGTATACGAAGACATCTTAAAGTTGACTAACACTTTTAGCTAAAAAGTCTAAACATAAATGACCGCAAATGGATGTATCATCAGGTTGTTTTCTTGTATAATTGTAAAAAACATTTTCTGCCGCACGAAAGTATTGTTGAAGTTCTTTCGGTGGTGGAAGGTTTCCAAAACTGTCGAAATAATAAATCGTTTCACCAAGTTTCTTGTAACACACCCAATGAGTGCCTAATCCTTCACTATTATCCAAATTTACTATACCAGTCTCATTTTTCCACATTTTAACCGGTAATTCATCTTTCATAAATACTCCTCTAAAAAATGGGATTTTCAAACAAGAAGCATATGTAATCAGTTCTTCATTGGTTAATTCTTTGTTTTTAATTATTAATTGCTCTTTCTTATTTAATACACACGATACGGTCTTAGGTATAGTCCTCCTCCCTTTTTTATCATTGACCATATTGTTGGTTTCTTTTTACCTTTACCACTAGTAGATCGACGTTTTCTTCTGATATTACCTCCTTGTTTCTTAGCGGGTCTTTTCCCACGCCTTCTTCTCTTTCCTCCTCCAAACGTAGTTTTTGCTTTCATTGCTGCTGTTACTGCTAAAGACGCTGCTTTTTCACCAATACTCGCGTCACTAGATTTTACTCTTTGCCAAGCTTTCTCAGAAAGTGCTCTATCTGCTATTGATCTATTTTTTGTATCACCAAATTTGGAATACGCTATATCGTGCTGTTTACAAGCCTGATCAAGCTTATTTATTCCAGGATCTCCTCTAGCAAGCCGTTTCTCTAATTTGGTTCCAGGACCACAATATTGATATCCTCCAGGTAAATGTAATTCCACAGGTAATAAATCAATCGCCTTGTTAACTATAGCTCCAACCGGTTTACTTAATAGAGAAAATGCTGTTGATGCTATTCCCCTTCCTCTCTGTAATCTCTCTCGATTATGACTGATGCGTTTAGCCCTCGGCATGACTATTTATAGCCAAACTTACAATCAGTAGGTGCACTCTATAAATGTTTTACAATGAATGTAATATTAGTCTTGGCTTCTTGTATTATATATACTGTTTAAAATCCATTTATTATATAGAAATGGATTAATTAATTAAATGTAGACATAATAAATAAAAGTAGTAAAAATAGAAATAAGGTGTAATTGAAGATGTTTCAAATGTTTCTCCGCTGGTGATGGTATCGTTGTTTTCGGTAAAATGAATAAAATCTAAATAGTTGTCATGTTCCCTTAGAAACTTGCCACTTAATCGTTGGTAATTAAATAACACATTCCAGTCTAGTTTATCTTTAAAATTGTCAATGTAATTTTCAGAGAGATTTTGATATTTACTTATTACTTCCCAACAGTTATTAAAATTTGATGTCATCTCTACAAGGAAGTTTTCTGAAAACTGTTGTCTTTGTAAAATATGAATCCAGTTAACTCTGTGAAAATAAATTCTTAACATAGTCATTGTGAAGAGGTAGTGTATGGAAAGTTGTTCCCAATCCATATATCTATCAAACCGTTGAACAAAACCATCTGTCAGCACTCCTTGGGGAAATCTCGGCTCTTGAGATATTAAACTCCACGCAGTAATATTGGATTCCATCATCCTCTCTGTATCATCTCTCGAATATAACTGATGCTTTATCCCTTATCATGGGTATTTAAATTCTTTTTTCTCTTATATAATCTTCATCGTTTTCTGTTGGTTCATTAATCACATTCACTTTATCCCCCTTTCCTAATGTCTTGACTTTAGAAGGCTCAGACGGTTTATCTAATTGATTAGGTTTTTCTGGATTGTGTATCTTTTTCCAGTCTAAATAATTGTGGCTGTCAACATCTGAAGCTACAGCTCTTCCTGAAGCCCGATGGATATAATTAAATAAAGCTGCACCAAACCTTTCCATATGTTTTTCATATTCTGTAGTCCATTTCTTGTGTACTATATCAAATATTTTCTTATTTACAGCGTCTCCATCCTGCTCACAATCACCTACATTTGACAATTTTAATTTTTTTACATCATAGCTTGTATCAGTTTCATTCTTTTTGTAAATCGTTAACAATTTTAAAGTCGCTAAATTTACTGCTTCACCATCATAAATGGGATGTTTTATATTGCTTAACCTTTTACCGGAAAATCCCCAATGGTCTTCGTGTACAATCGGGGTTCTTTTATCCATGTATTGTACCGTAACCGCATCAGAAGACAAAAGCGGATCACCAACATTTTGAATTACTTTTCCTTCAAAATTATAATTACCATCAGGTGTTAACGGAAACCCAGCTCTTTTTTCACTATATCCAGATTTTACTCCAAACTCGGAATACCGTCCAAACTTGTCCACACTCATGATGTAACTGAATCGCTATCGTTTAGGTTCTTACTATATATATATATATATATACGTCTACTGAACAATTATTTCTCGTTTTCGCAGTTCATCAACCAAAGCTACCCATTCGTTTTCTAAACCAGTGTGCCCGGCTTCCATAGCTTCATGTAATAACCTCATTCGATCAACTAACTTATTTATATCGTTGTAATATATTATATTGGTTTTATACACATTTTTTAATAATCCCCTTCCAGATGTAGTAGGATCAGTTGTTTTTCTTTTTTTATGCAAAACATTTAATTCAGCAGAAGATAAAGCTCTTCTTTTAATTGGAGCTTTATTTGATTTCGAGGGGAAAAGACTAGATATAATGTTTGTGTATTTTATTGACCTGTTTCTATGAATAGGTAGTTCTTTGGAATATTTTTTTCTATGTGCATTTGTATACTCTAGTATATTTTTAAACAATTGTAAATCCTTTTTAGTATATTTACCAGGATTATTTTTAAAGATGAGTTCAAACAAACCTGTTGTACCTTTATATTTCTTATCACCAATAACTATATCATCATTTTCGTTTATATCTAACTTTCTATCTCCAATCATTAATCCTTTATCCTCTATTCTAGCTCCATATGTATGATAATTTCGATTAGCATGTGTGCCATGTAACATTTTTAATGTATATTTTCTTCCAAGTGTTCCTTTAAACATAATATCTGTGCCTAATTTGCTTAAGTTGGATGGGTTGATATCCTCTTCTTCTGCTCTTGTATCTTCCGCACTTGTATCTTCTGTACTTGTATCTCCTGCAATGTTCTTTTCCCTTAAATCTCCTATATCTCCGCTTTCTTCATACTCGTCGCTTTCTTCAGATGTTTGTAACTGGTCAGAACTTTCATCATTCTGAAATTCTTCTTCATATTTGGAAATTGGTAGCATTTTGTCTCCTTCGAAGCGAATTGAAGGTCTTTCCATATTTTGTGCTAATCGCTTTAAAGGTTCAGTAACAGGTTTGAATGTTGTTTCTAAAAATTGCTCTCTTTCATTTATACCTGATTTTAAAGCTCGGTTTTTTTGTCTAATAGAATCACTAAGTGATTTTATTTCCTTTAATAGCTTTTCCTGGTTAACCATCTTCACACCTTGACGACTTGTACAGTAATACCGCTAATCAGTGTATTAAAACGAATTTATCAAAACCTATTCTATAACGACCATCTTTTATAGCTTGATCTTTCATAATAACCAAAAATCCATACTTTTCCGCCCATGCTTTTCCGCAAAGCTCTTTAAACTTTTCAAATGGCATATCCGCATTCACATGATCGTTATATATATGTTTTAGGTTAGTATCATCTTGTTTGAATACAATTAGAATATTTGCATTATCTCTGATAAGTTGTTTTGGGATTTTGCTATAAGTTTGTCCTATATATATGCTGTCGATGTTATTATGTCTTCCCATGGCAAAGTAGTTTCTAATAGTATCCTGATTTTCACAAGATACATCGTCAAATATAAATACAGAATACGGTTTCGCTTCGTTTGGTTGCATAATGCTATCACTAGCGTTAAATTTGTAAAAATTAACATCAGACACATCAGATAGGATTTTATCCAGCAATTGATACTTTGGTTGATGTAGAGACTTTGAAAAAATATATAGGTTACTAAACCTTAATCCCTGCGGATTAGTGATCAAATTAAAGACAACATTGGTCTTTCCACAGTTTGAGGGGCCACTTACTATACATCGAACAGTGTTTGGAAGTAAACTACCGTGTTTACCATTGTTGATTTTAACGTTATCCACAGTTAAATCATCTATGTTATTAATATTGAATCGATCTTTATGGTGAATAATCTCCATCCTGCTCAAAGGTTAACGATGAAATGAGTTGCTTGTATTAAACCAAGTCCTTTATAGGTATCCATGAATCCTCAGTTTTGTTAAACCCTAACCACCGCACTTTAACTGCGTCCTTTTTTCTTTGTAGCACTTTTTCAACAAGATATACATCACCTACTGTTGACTTTAACATTTCATGTCCATAAAATGCACCTTGCAACAAATCTCCTTTGTTATCTTTTAGGATATACGTTTCAGGTACAGTCGGTTGCACTTTATACACTGTAAAAACTTCATTCGTCCAATTGGGAAGGTATTTTTTGGTAAACACTCCCTTATATTTACTAATCCGTACTTTATCACTTACATTAAATTTTCTTGGCTGCATTTTTTCTACTTTAGGCTTTGTATTTTTCTTTATGCGTTTTAATACATCTTTTGCATTTCTTCTATTTACTTTGTTAGGTTTCATACCAATAGTTCTATGAAACCTGTTGTTATAATCATTTATTAATTGTGGTAAAACATCATACCATACGTAAGAACCTCTTTTTGAAAATTGTTTATACAGTGCTCCTTTTAAGGTTCTATTAAATCTTTCTACAATAGCAGCTTTTTTCTCTGAATTTGTAGAATAATGATTTATTTTATATTTATTCATTAACTGTGCAAAGTTTGTATTAAAGTATTCTGTTCCATCATCAGTTTGTAAATGTTTAATTTTGTTTTTATCTCTTTTTATGGCTATTTCCATGGCTTCTGTTACGCTTTTACCAGTCTTGTCCTTTAGAGGCAAAGCGTCTGCAACTTTTGTAAAACAATTAATAATTGTGAGTATATATTTAAATCCTTTGTTTATTCTGCTATGCGGTCGTATTTCAATTAAATCCGCTTGATATAGATCATTTATCCCTTTTATAACAGTATTTCTTCTTGGAAACTTTATTCTTGCAGGTTTGTGTAGTTCATTAATAATCTTCTCCTTCAGGTCTGACATGATGGTTTCACGAAGGCAGCTGATATGGTATTAAATATTCTTTTGTATAAATCTGCTTATATATATACATATAGTTCAAGGTCATTCAAAACTTGTGTAAAAAAAGGGGAAACACAGCTTAACATTGCTGTGTTTCCCCTTTTTTTACGGAAAGGAAAAGGATAGAGGATCTAGGACGATGAAAGGGTTATTAGTCAATAGGGTTGAGGGAATAGTGACCGAATGGTAAAGTGTGGATGTTGTCTGGAAGGGTTTGTCTTTTGTCGTCATTACAGGATAGCGCCTTTTTAACTTCAGTCACGCTGTACAGCTGATGGTTAAAACTTCTGATGGTGTTGAATTTAGCTGTAATGATGTTATCCTCAAATAAGCATTGCTTGTAGTGTTCAAAATGCACTTTCTTCTTTAAATATAAACTCTTTACACCTTTAGCTTTCTTAATATAGCTATTCTTCTTTTCTTCTTCTTCTTCTTTTTCATTATAGAGTTTCAAAGAATATAGTTTAGACATCAGTGCAACAATCTCTTCAAGTAGAACACCATTAGCCTCATCCTTGAATTTGCCAAGTACTTTTTTGTGTCTGTCATTGTCGTAGTTTGGATGATCTTTTGGATAATCGGAGAAATCAAAGTCGTTCTTGTAAATAAATGTACGTAAATCTTTATACATGTCCAATGTTACTATGCGATATATAAAAGCGTCAGTGTCCATATATGTAATAGATATATTTTCTCTTCCGTAGAACGCCACCATTTTGTTGTAGTGAAAATCGTACATGTGTGTTTTTGAGATGTCCAAGATTGACATGCCTATATACAAAGGACGATCCATCTTCACACTCGTCTTCTTCATGGACACTGCTACAAGTTTTTCATTAATTATTATCGATGTTCCAAAATTTGGCTGCTGTACTAGTTTCTGTAATTTTTTTGCGTCGGTAACAAGTTTAACATTTTTATGTCTTCTTTTGTTTTCCAATGTTTTTCCAAATATCGCATTATTCATTAATTTAAAGAAATCTTTTTGAAAGTCTGATGTAGCTGCTGCTCTTCTGATGGTATTTGAATCAATGTAGGGTTTCAACCAGCATGATTGAGAAAATTCCAAAACTCTATTAATTTTTGTTAAACGTAGTCCTAATTCGATAGCTTGTTGAACCACCCAAAAGTGAGCCACGTAGCGTTGTTTATTATTTAATGTCATCATTAATTTGGGGTGTTTTCCAATTGGTGAAATTTCTGTTTTAGCAAGAAGTGGTAGGTCATAATGAAGATCATGTAAATTTTCTGGGTATTCAAAATCGCAATCCAAAATATATCCAGTGTCACCATGTTTCGGAATTTGTAAAATATCGCCAATAAAGTCGGGATTAATCCATTTAAAGTTATCAAAAGGAAGTGGGTTTGACATTGCCCAACCGTACAGGTTATTTGCATCGAAATATCCTAAATAGGTTGACGGTTTGGTTTCATCATAATCGGGTAGGTATTTGTTGTTGGCTTTGACATGTCTGGTAACACTTTGGGTCAATCCGCCTCTTACTCCAGCTTCAACCATTAAAACCATGTCAATGTCTGTTAAAAGTTGGAGTTTGCATTTTGTTTCTTTTAACATGGCTTGCCAAGCTAATCCTGGTGAAGTATACGAATGTAGAGGGTCCAAACCGTAGGCAGCAAAACAAGTGTTTCGGAATTCTTCCATTACATCACAAAGAAGAGTTACATCTAGTTTGACATAAAAGTCCGAGTAATCTCCTAAGGTCTTCATATCTAACTCGTTCCATACTCGACGTGCGTGTTGATAGTCCTCAAGTGATATTTCCGAATCATTAAGTTTGTTTTTGAAGTGTTCTGGTGGAGGTAGTGATGTTTCATCAAATCTATGCAGTCCATCGATGTAATCATAGGGGAAGACTCCTTTTCGAAGAACCAAATCCATTTTACTATTGGGTACAATTTTGCTTGTTTCTATCAAATCTGTTCTTCTTAGATTTTCAGATAATTTCATGAGGCTTGAAGGCATAAATCTAAATGAATCAACAAACCTTAATTTAATTTTACCCACCTTTTTTGAAAAGCTTATAAATTTTTCCATTGTAGTAGCCAAAACGTCTATTGCTCCATTATCTCTTCCTAGTTCGGGGATTATGAAGTGCGAATCATAACCACTCAGATTGTGCAGAACTACGGGGATGAAATATGGTAGTTTGTAGTTCAAGTTGCAAGCGTTACAGGCTGCACCTCTATACGCTCCCGTAAGATGATCGTGGTCACGAACTTTAACGTTATCCAGTGTAAAGGTGTTATTACACAAATAACACGTTGTTGTTGAATAATAATGTTGAAGCTCTTCTTCTTCCATAGGTGACATGGGTACCTTTGTTCCATACAGTTCTTCTACCTTTGCAGCTATTTCATACAGATCATCGACAAAGTATTTGGCTGCTTCTTCACCGCGATAAATCTTTGGAGAAGATGATAGTCCATATTTTTGAAGATGGTCTTCAGTCAACGTGGATTTAATTAGTATGCAATAACTGTTTGGTGAATGAAGTTGGTATTTGCTTCTTCTTGTAACGTCCTCTTCTTGTTGTTCAAGTGGATGTAAAGAAGACTCGAAATCAGCGTAAACAGCAACAGGTACACGGTATTGTTGTATTATTTTGTCAAATTTTATCTGCGCTCTGCTGGAATGTGGCAATTTAATTCTAACCTCATAGTTTCCATTACATAACCTTTGATGTTCTACTAACCATTCTGAACCTCCCCTTCTTAATGGTTTGCCTACATGACAAAAACATCTTTTACAAATGGTTTTCTCTCCGTGTTTTTTTGATATTTGTTTAGATACAAGAGCTGCAAAGTTTTTTATGTAGACATAGTGGGATATGTCCCCTTTAGTGATCAATAGCAAATCCGTATGATCTCTGCGCTCAATAGGTGTTATGCGCAAGGGGTACGCATTGTTTGACGAATCTAAGCCAAAAATGTTGACAGAAGCTGAAGGATTTTGCTTTTCAAATTTTGATATATCAGTAATTGCAACAGGGTAATTCATTCCCTGGAAATTATACTTATGTTGTATTTCTTCATATTTGTGACTTGGTCTTATCGGATTGTCTGTTACATATTTGACCAACATGGCATATTTAAAACATTCAGTATCTTGATTTTGTACGTTGACGCAGGAAAAGGTATTTCTAATCTTTGTTGGTAGAGGGATGTAGCTACTTCCTCGAATTCCATAGCCGTGTTTGTGTACTCTTAAGTCTAGCCCTGTGATGCTTAACAAACTCCATCCAGAGCCTCTTCCTTCATGTTCTTGTATTTTTGTCTTGAGCTCTTCAAAACATTCAGATACGATTGAATCAATATCTGACGAAAACATAATGGTACGGTTTTTTGTTAAAAACCCTCTCGGTGAAGTTTCATTTTGAATGTTTGTAAATAAAGCATCCATTAATAGTCCAAATTTGATAAAATTTAATCTTTTTAATTCATTTTGCAGAGTTTTACTTACCAATCCTTTTGCGTTATTTAAAAATTCTTCGAGTTGTAATTTTGCATTGTCAATTTTAAAGTGGGTTACTACATTACCCGGAAGTGCTCGGGCATGTAGTTCTACATTTACTGCTGTTGATGCTGAAGGACGGTGAAGTGTAGACAGAGCATGCGTAGAACTCGATGCAGCTGATGATGTTGAAGGACGATGAAATGTAGACAGAGCAGGCGTAGAAGTCGATGCAGCTGATGATGTTGAAGGAAGGTGAAGTGTAGACAGAGCAGAGGTAGAAGTCGATGTTGATGGTGCATATTGAATTACAGTTGGTCTGGAATGTTGGTGTTGAGCTAACATTTGATCTATTTCTTTCAATTCTTCTTCTTCATATTTTTCATCTTGGTTGTTGTTATGTTTCAGTTCATTATGAATCATTAAAAGAAATTCATCCTTAAATGAAGACTTGCAAATATTGCAGCGATGCATAATGTAGGTGCGATCTCCACAAAGGTCAAGGCAATAATGAACAACACTGCAAATGCCCCTCTATTTATACCCTAGCAAAAGTGGTGGGGGTACGTATTACGTTAAGTTTACTATTTTTTTGCATTTTATATTTACTATTGTAGCTGAAGGCTACAAAGTTCTGTATTTAGGTCAAGGTCATTGAACATATTTGCCAAAACGGGGAATAGAGCAGTAAATGATTTCATATCAAACCATAAACTGATCTATTCCCCGCTCTGTATTTAACTAAGACAATTTTCTCCAACAGGAACATTTGATAGATTTTAAACTCGGATGTGAAGTCGGATTGTACACATTGCATCTCGATCAACTAAAAATTTCATAAAACAATAGGGATCTTCAGTTGTAGATTCATCTTTAACATATTCGATGGTCAACATTGCAGAACGAAGATCTTGTGGAATTACGTCGACTTTTATGAGTCGCCTTTCGAGTTCAAACCGTTTTGTTATTGATGTAAGTTTTATCACATCATCGATATCGATGAGGGGAAAGCTGTAGCAAACGGAGTTTCCTGGTGGGTTCATCATGCCGATATGATAAATATACACTGTTGCATCGACATTAAATAGACGTTCCCCCACCATTAAATTTATAAGTTACCCCCACTTTTTCTAAACAAAAAAAAAAGCAAAAAAAAAAAAAAAATTGAAAGCTGGTAAATATTTTCTGTCTTGTAACTGGGTCAAGGTTATACAACGATATTACCAAAACGGGGAATAGAGCAGTAAGTAGTTCTCACTTTGACTACAAACTGATCTATTCCCCGCTCTGTAAGTTTGTCAGTTGACAAGAAAAAGACAACACTTAATCAGACTCATTTGATGAATCGGAATCAGTTGTATCAGAAGCGTCGGAAAGAAATAGTCGTCGACGAATATGATATACCCCTCGTGCACTATCTAAAAATAACCCATCCAAACTACTACTACTAGTGGTTGGAGTTTCATCATGTATTTCTTCAGAACAGAGAAGATGCTGATAGATTCTATAGGTTTCAGATTCCCCGTCACTTAACGGTTCAATTTGTTCCATATATCCTGCTTCAAGATCATCACTGTTTATATCACTTAATAATTCAAAATCTTCCATTGCATCCATATCACTTAATAATTCAAAATCTTCCAATTCGTCTTCATTTTCATCCTCACTTTCAATCACAATATGTTTTATAATTCCTACGATTGATTTTGCAGAAGGAAATATATTATCCTTTGGTGACATAGCTGCTATATATTCTAGTGCTAACACAAGTAGCAGAATGAGATAAGCACTGATGAGAAATCTCTTTTTATATTCCCCGATTTAAGTGGTGGGGGTAACTAGTGATAAGAAATGGGTATTATTGTATCAAATATATGTAACAATGTTTATGAAACAAGGATGTTTAAGTCCTGTAAGTAGGTCAAGGTCGTTTTAACTTATTACCAGAACGGGGAATAGAGCAGTAAGCGATTCTCACTTTGACCGCAAACTGATCTATTCCCCGTTCTGTTTTCCCCCCGTTCAGTATTTCCAAAACATCTTTAGTCAATTACGAATGCTAGAAGGTCTTCAGGAAGATCTTGTTGAAGTGATGCACCTTCTAACAACGTTTCTAACGCATTAATGTATTTTATCGCCTGTATCAAAATGGCATGCCTTGAACTTTTTTTATCCATAAACGGTAATTTTGATTGTAATAACTTATATGTTTGATTTATTTTTTTAATCCTTCCTCTTTCTCTAGCATTCCTTCTTCTTGCCTCATCATTCTTTTCCTTGTTATTTGTTGTAGGCTGCATCGATGTTGTAGGCTGCGTCGATGTTGTAGGCTGCATCAACTCTGCTGGGCTATTCATAGCTGAATAACTATACTCTAAAGCTGTACGCCTTATATATGTTTACCCCCACATATATAAGGGGGGGGGGGGGGGGGTGCAAGTTTTAGGGAGGAGATATTTTTGTAAGAAATATATATATATATTTCAATGTTGTTTTTTACCAAACGAAAATTGTCTAAGTCCCAAGGTCATCTGAACAAATTGCCAAAACGGGGAATAGAGCAGTAAGTGGTTCTCACTTGGACCGCAAACTGATCTATTCCCCGCTCTGTATTCTAAAGTAAACAATAAATCTTCTCACTATTGAGCAACCTTTGCTCTTTGAAGCTCAAGTTCTAAGTCTCCAACCAGGCGAAAGTCTGCATCGTGCTCCTCCCATTGTTCAGGAGAACGCGGTTGTGCACACCACTTTGTAAAGGCGTACCTCATTGCCTCATTATACTCCTCCAGGATAACATGATAGGGTCTTGGTTGCTGCGTTGTAGACTGCATCGATGATGTAGTTTGTTGCGGATGTGACTGAGCATCATTCTCCGCAACCTTATTAATCTTAAAAACTTCAGTCATTTCTGCAGCCTCAGCAATTGCGTACAACTCCTCTTCGTTAATTTCCTTTCCCCATGTGTTGCTGTTGACGCTCATGATGATACAACTAATAATTATATTCCGAATCGCTCGCTTAAATACCCGCTTACCCCCTCCCCTCTTTACTGTTGAATAATGACTTTAGTATAATATTTCTCCTTTTTCCTTTTAAGTTTATCTTTGACTTAGTGTAAATTATCCAAGTCCGTTATCTAGGTCAAGGTCGTTGTAACATTGCAAAAAAAGTGTGGACAACTTATTTACACTCTGCAGCATATGCTACAAATTGTAAATAGGTTGTCCACACTTTTTTTTAATTTGGAAAAAATGCTTTATTTAATTTGGAATAAACTTTTGGTCTTTTTATTTATATTATTATTTTAATGATTTCCACACAGTGATACCTGTATCATTTCGAATTAAATAGTCCTTGTGGGTAGGTTTTTTGACGTGGAGGTCCATGGCTCTAGGTAACTCTACATAGTACAGTTTACCTTCACATTGAACCAACACCTTTGCAAAGTCCTTTATTTTAACAAAGAAGTAGCGTTTGTTTTTACAAAGCCTGTTAATTCGAATTTTAACTGGCACCACTGTTGCACGTGGTGAAGAAGGAGATGCGCCATGGTTTAATTTTAAATGAAGACTGCACGTTTCTTCATTTAAAATACAACGTTTAACACAGCGTTCACCTTTCTTAGCACCTTTTTTGAATATATAATTACATTGTTGTGCAGGAAGCATGCACATCCTTTGTACAGATTTAAGTTGTTTAAATTTCTCTGAAGGAGATGAAGTATATGTGCAGATTACTGAAGGTCTGGTTGGAGAAGATGATTGGGTGGCTGGTTGGCTTGGTCTCGAACTTGATGTTGATGAGGATGAAGAAGCAGACGATTTGGAAGACTTTGATGAACATGTAGAACAACTTGAAGATGTAGAAGGACTTGGAGAAACAGCACGAGACGTTGACAAAGGACTTGGAGAAACAGCACGAGAAGTTGACGGAAGAGGTGAAGGACTTGGAGAAACAGCACGAGAAGTTGACGGAAGAGGTGAAGGACTTGTGTAAGTCGTTGACGCAGCAGGTAGTGGTGGACAGTTCTCCGGGACGATGTTAGCTAACATCAGGGCTGTCCGAAGGATGGATGGAACCGCAGAAGACGGAGTGGTAGAGGCGGGCGAAGACGAAGCAGAAGGTTTCAATTTGAGAGGTTGTGTCTGCTTCCTAATGTGTGCCATGGTGTGAGGTATAACAGCACAAGAGGAAGAATGATTTTACTAGTGCTGGGGGACCCTCTTTTATACATACTGATAGTGGTGGGGAGTGCAAGTGTTATACGGTGGGGGTAATAATGTTGTAACGAGTAAATATATATTACAATACGGGGATTTTCTAAGTCCCGAAGTGGGTCAAGGTCGTTTGATCATATTATTAAAACGGGAAATAGAGCAGTAAGTGATTCTCACTTGGACCACAAACCGATCTATTCCCCGCTTTGTACGTGAATTTTCTAAGTCCCAAGGTCATCTGAACATGAAGCCAAAGCGGGGAATAGAGCATAACATACTGCTCTATTCCCCGCTCTGTATTTGGGAAGGGGACAAAAGACAACAAACAAGAGACTGATTTTAAACAAGAGACTGACTTTATATTTTACAAGGTTTTCTCAGGCTAAGATGGGTAATGTCAACCGGTTTACGCGCCGTATTGACACAAGGTCGGTTTGCGCGCCATACCTTAGAGGGGTTAGGAAAAGGATGAGAAGCAAGATACATTACTTTGAAAATAAAGACTTTGCCAGCAACTATGTAAACAAAAATTAATCAGTTAACGTTACTTTTACAAGAACAGCCAAGGTCGGTTTTGCAAAGGTCAACAGTATCACTGAAACCCGGTGGGACGTAGACCCAAACACCCGGCGTCAGGCTGCTGCGAACCCAAGTTTTGACCAAGGTTGTTGAGGGACCTGTAGGGCCGGGAGTACATATTTCATTAGTAAATAAGACACTTCAAACCGATACCAAACATTAACATATATTAGACTAACTACATTACCTAGCAGCAAACTACAAGCGTTATCTAACATGCTTAACAAACTAACTAAACATGCAAGGGCGCGGATCTCTTAATTGCGCGTCGGGCCCAACGCACACTTAACAGACCTACGCTGCAGCAGAGTGCAACCCACTGGGACGTATACCCAAACAGCGGGCGGCAAGCTACTGCGACGAGACTGCGGACTGCTCCCGCTTATAAAGGCAAAGTGACGTCACCAAAGCGGAAGGGGGGATGTTACGTCAAAGGGGGGGGGGGGGATATTACAATACGAGGATTTTCTAAGTCCCGAAGTGGGTCAAGGTCGTTTGGTCATATTATTGAAACGGGGAATAGAGCAGTAATTGATTCTCACTTGGACCACAAACCGATCTATTCCCCGCTTTGTACGTGAATTTTCTAAGTCCCAAGGTCATCTGAACATGAAGCCAAAGCGGGGAATAGAGCATAACATACTGCTCTATTCCCCGCTCTGTATTTGGGAAGGGGACAAAAGACAACAAACAAGAGACTGATTTTAAACAAGAGACTGACTTTATATTTTACACAGTTTTCTCAGGCTAAGATGGGAAATGTCAACCGGTTTACGCGCCGTATTGACACAAGGTCGGTTTGCGCGCCATACCTTAGAGGGGTTAGGAAAAGGATGAGAAGCAAGATACATTACTTTGAAAATAAAGACTTTACCATCAACTATGTAAACAAAATTAATCAGTTAACGTTACTTTTACAAGAACAACCAAGGTCGGTTTTGCAAAGGTCAACAGTATCACTGAAACCCGGTGGGACGTAGACCCAAACACCCGGCGTCAGGCTGCTGCGAACCCAAGTTTTGACCAAGGTTGTTGAGGGACCTGTAGGGCCGGGAGTACATATTTCATTAGTAAATAAGACACTTCAAACCGATACCAAACACTAACATATATTAGACTAACTACATTACCTAGCAGCAAACTACAAGCGTTATCTAACATGCTTAACAAACTAACTAAACATGCAAGGGCGCGGATCTCTTAATTGCGCGTCGGGCCCAACGCACACTTAACAGACCTACGCTGCAGCAGAGTGCAACCCACTGGGACGTATACCCAAACAGCGGGCGGCAAGCTACTGCGACGAGACTGCGGACTGCTCCCGCTTATAAAGGCAAAGTGACGTCACCGAAGCGGAAGGGGGGATGTTACGTCACGGGGGGGATGTTACGTCACGGGGGGGGGGGGGGTGACCTTGAACATGACCCAAAAAGGGGGGGGGGGGTGACCTTGAACATGACCCAAAAAGGGGGGGGGGGTGACCTTGAACATGACCCAAAAGGGGGGGGGGGGGAGGTTGTGTCGTCACAGGGGAAGGGGAACCGGATGTAGACCGGTTTTTAGCTTTCTACCCGTATATGGAAATGTCACGGTTACACTTGGCGACCCGCTTTGCTCCGTCTGGTACCTCATTCCAGCTTTGCCTTGCGAACTGAATACACCTCTGCGCTATGTCTTCTCCCATTACACCCGAGAAACTGCAACGTTTGAAGGAGACTTTGAAGAAGTCTTCGGAAAAAAGGAGCGGATTCAAAAGACCTAGTTCTTTTAAATCTTGCATACGGAAGAATTTTCGAAACCACCCACTTTACTTCGACCAACGGCCTTCGACGTCCACTGCATCTTCACCATCGCTATCACCTCGCCCTTCATCGCTTCGACCTTCATCGCCGCCACCAACTGTTGAGGAGATAATGAAGAGGACGGCTACGGTGAAACTTACCGAGTTGGTAACGCCGCTGGAGTCTGTCGCCGTCAAGTTTGCGCAGTTGAAATTAAACGTGGAGTATCTACTTGTGGGGAAGATCAGCGATGATGAGTACCTACTCCAACACCTCTTTGGCGGCGGCCGTTACGTCAAGGTCCACCTTCCAAGGTCCACTCTGCCACCCCCTGAGACCAAGTGCGACTTGATTTTAGTACGGCAGAAGGGACAAGTAAAGTGGGTTACAAAGGAAAAATAAACACTGACTACCGCTCACCGCTCCTTATTCACCATCTCCTTCAAACACAAACGGTCCTTTTCAGGACCACCCTAAGCATTTCAAGTTAGGGACTTGGCCTGTACATAGGCAGGAGACTATTAGTCTTATGTTTGTGTGCAGCCCACTTTGTGAAAATTTCTAAGTCCCAAGGTCCTTGACCTTGACCTTGACCTTGAACATGACCCAAAAAAGGGGGGGGGGAGGGGGGGGGGTACACAGTTTGTGCAAAGTATGTCATGTGGGTACTCAAATTACGCGGATTGATCAGACGAACAAGTTGGCGCAAACAGAATTCAGATCCGACAAAGGGTATAGCAGCAACAGCGAAAAACAACTATTTTCAAGGGCAAGCCTAAATAACTTCTTTATTTACGGTTTAAAATATATTAAGTGGGTACTCAAATTACGCGGATTGATCAGACGAACAAGTTGGTGCAAACAGAATTCAAATCCAACAAAGGGTATAGCAGCAACAGCGAAAAAACAACTATTTTCAAGGACAAACCTAAATAACTTCTTTGTTTTTGGTTCAAGGTCTAACATGTGGGTACTTCAATTACGCAGCTTGACAAGGCGAACAAGTAGGTGCAATTTAAATTTAAATCTAACCAACAGTATAGCATCCGTGGCGTAAAAACGATGGTTTGAAGGACAAGGTAACGTTGTGGTGGGGGTAGATGCCTATTATACACGATAACGCTACATCATTATTCTTCCAGCTCTTGTCGTATGAACATCTACCTAGACGGTCTGAAAAATGTCGCAGTTTTACAGGAACATGAGGAAGGTGACCTTCAGTAGTCCCCTTGACACTACTTTCTACTTCCCTGACGATGAAGACAGAAGGTCTACACTTTTAGTGGACAATGAGCGGTTTCGTCGAAGAATAATTGAGGTTGAAACACTTTTAACCAGTTGTTTGCTACGCAAAAAGAACCATATGAATACATGCACCGGTTTAGATCATAGTAGCTGTTATACTTATACAGCGTTGAAGCGCAAACATTATTGAGGTTTTTAGTTACGGAGGTAAGGTCTTGACAGTCTAAGAGCTAAACCCTAACTAACACATGTAAACTAGTTATTGTGCGATGTAAAATTTGGTGGGGAGACTGGTGTAGTGGGGGACTGGTGTAGTGGGGGACTACCATCTGCCGCACACTTGCCACCTGCCACCTGCCACCTGCCGCCGCCCATCTGCTGTCCACCATCTGCTTCGTTCTACTACACTTTTACCCCCACCATTTTGTTTGATACCAAAAACGCTAGCTAGCGAATAGTCAGTACACCTCCGGCTCTCGACCGGTGAACATAGAGCTCTCCGAGACGCTCTTCACAAAATAACAATATCATTTCACTCAAGGTCTGATAGATGTTTCTATTTCATTGCCGTCACGTATTCTTTCCTCCTGACAGCAATGAAATGCAAACACCTAACAGAACAGATAGGTGTCAAAAACACAACATGGACTCTGCGCAGGGATCGAAGTATCTACCGTCTTTCATCAGAAAGCAAAGTGATGGCCGCAACTCGTCCGGATCAACAACATCGATGACAACCAACAACGGGGAACTATTGTAAACATGAATTATTGTAAACATAACTTATTGTAAATAAAATAAAGTAATATTTGTAATTGTACTACCTCGCACTCGTATCATTCGATTGCTTCATTCGATTGTTTCATTCGATATTTATTATCGATTAACTATCGAATCACAATCGTTTTACGAGTGCGAGGTAGATTTTTTTAAAAAAACTTCACCGTGACCTTGAACTTTGAACTTTTACTCATTTCGTCACAAAACCGCCTACGTCACTGGCTCAGCCTCAGATGACGTCTTTCATGACGCAGCGCTTCCGGTCACGTGACCGGAAGCCATCAATCAAGTGAGCCAGAAGTCCCCTTTCCCTACTACTATGGGGTTCTCTTTTAGGTGCATAATGTGTTTCTGGATTCTCTCTGCAAACTTCATTAAATATTTTCCCATTCAAACTTTTAGGGTTTCTTGCTACTGTTTCCATATGTGTATTTGTACGTGTGCATGTGTGAGTTGGTATGTATTTGTATTTGGACATTGAATTTAAACCTGACAATGTTTAGTTTTGAATGTTAAGTTTCCAGTTTTAACGGTTCTTATTGCTGGTTTAGCACTCTGGTATTATTTCCTAAAGTCTTACATTTAAGCAAACCTAAGACCACTTTGATAGGACATTACGAAGTGATCTTCATAGCAAAAAAAGGGAGATTATTGGATTATTGGATTATTTAGCGATTTTTCCCAAAGGGAATAAGCTATTACAGAAGTCGCGGACGTACAGCTAAGACCTAGGTTTGGGGAAGATGATAAATTTTCGTTTTGAGGTCCCCAGACGCCAACACTATTCGTTAAAATATACATATATATATATATATATATATATATATATATATATATATATGTGTGTGTAAAACATTTATATATCTATTATTCTCTACCGATTTAATGGGGCTGAACTTACAAACACCATAATAACCAAAGTGTGGATTTTCTTGAAAACACAGAGTGACTATAGGAATCAATACTTAGTCAGTCAGCATTGGGATGGAAATCCTAAGAATATTATCCTTAAACTACGTTTTCATGGCAAAAATTATAAATTAATCTTTTACCAAATTTGTGTATACCTTTTGAAAGAATTACCGCTAGCCAAGAGTATTTTTAGGTTGCACCATAAAACACATACATTATGCATATATGCATAATCCTAAAGAATATTTTAACTTGATTAACCTTTACTCATAAAATCAAGCTTCACCCCTGACTGATACTGCACAGCAGCGCGGGTACTCTAGTATACAGGGTGTCTCACGTAAGGTGTCTCAAACAGATTGCAGACAAACCAATTGACCTAGAAGGATGAAAGCAAATTATTCCCCACTAAATCGACCCCAAGGAATAACGTAAAAATATTTTTAGCTTCATACAAAAACAGGGTATTCCAAAAACGGAGGGTCACTAGTTTGAATCTTGGGATTTTCAAATATAAACATAAGTCAAATTATACATCATTTTAAAGCTCTACACTCGACTAACATTTTGGTAAAAATAGAACTCACTTATCTTAATCCGTTTCAAAATGGCAGCAATTTTTTGAAAGATTTTGACATTTACGGAATACCCTATATCTGCTAAACCACAAGACATATCTTATTTCTGGTTCAAAATTCTTACTCGTTTTGAAATCAGCGTTACCCTGATATGCTACATGACAGTATTTAAACAAAATACAAAAATACAAAAATACTTTTTTTGAAAATGTTTAAGTGCCCAAATCTCCAAAAAGTCGAATAGTAATATATGTAAAAAGTATATCATCTTTAAGGCCTTGTAAATCCTAGCAACCTTCTAATTTACACCAACCTCGTATCTCTTTTTGTTTTTTAGCAATCAACACAAATTATCATTTCCCCATATAAAGAGCATGTTATTTGTGCGTAACACTTTGAAAGTACTCTGAACCTCAGTAGGGGGAATTAGAGTCTCCGGCGTGTGGCGGGTGTGTGGGTGACGTCATGCGGGTGAGGTCAATGACCTCCGCCTCCGCCTCCGCCTCCCTCCACCCCCCCGCCCCACCCCGCCTACTCCTTCTGCTCTTTCTACGCAGTTGCTCTTTCTACGCGTCACTTCTGCGGGTGAGGTCAATGACCTCCGCCTCCGCCTCCGCCTCCGCCTCCCTCCACCCCCCGCCCCACCCCGCCTACTCCTTCTGCTCTTTCTACGCAGTTGCTCTTTCTACGCGTCACTTCTGCGGGTGAGGTCAATGACCTCCGCCTCCGCCTCCGCCTCCGCCTCCCTCCACCCCCCCGCCCCACCCCGCCTACTCCTTCTGCTCTTTCTACGCAGTTGCTCTTTCTACGCGTCACTTCTGCGGGTGAGGTCAATGACCTCCGCCTCCGCCTCCGCCTCCCTCCACCCCCCGCCCCACCCCGCCTACTCCTTCTGCTCTTTCTACGCAGTTGCTCTTTCTACGCGTCACTTCTGCGGGTGAGGTCAATGACCTCCGCCTCCGCCTCCGCCTCCGCCTCCCTCCACCCCCCGCCCCACCCCGCCTACTCCTTCTGCTCTTTCTACGCAGTTGCTCTTTCTACGCGTCACTTCTGCGGGTGAGGTCAATGACCTCCGCCTCCACCTCCGCCTCCCCCTTCCACCACTTTGCTCTTTCTACGCAGTTGCTCTTTCTACGCGTCACTTCTGAGAACAATGGACTTCTAGGAAATGGAGACAGGCACCGACGGCTTGGAGTAAACAATTTTAAGAATCTTGGCGCCTTTTGTCTGTCACTTTCCCGCAGCTCCTTTGTATTCGCTTCAGAGTGTATCGGGAGCTCACAGTGTTCGGACGCATGTTCTCAGTGCTGTGCCGATTTACATTGTGACTTGTGGTTTTTGTATTTTTACTTGGATTATTAAACGTAAGTGTATTTTTTTAATTATTATTATTATATATACTGTAGACAAATATTAAATTTTCTAAATTCATTAAAACGAAAATATATTCTTGTATGCATGATGTAATAATGTACAATCTTCAACTTCCATGTTACATTAATGAATGAACACATTTCAATATATAGTTATGGAGATGTTATAACGTTAACGTTTTTATTCTCATATTAATTGTTTTTCCCCAAGATTTTTGTTTTTTAAATGCATGTTAGCGATTAACCTTAGTTAGCACTTTTCAATTGACATTATATAGAGTGGCGGCTTACACTTCGTTAGTTTATTTCAAAAATATATTTTTATTTATTCACATTTATTATAAATAAAAATAAATAAAACGAAGTGGGGTTCAGGTCAACCTCTAGTTAATTGAAAAGTACTAACTGTTCATAGTAGAAATTATGTCTCAAAGATAACCTTACATTATTACTATCCATCCCTGGTTCTGTTAGCAACCCTTACTACTGTCCGCTTACGATTTAGTTGGCGCATCTAAACAGAGACAAATAGCTATATCTTCGTTGTTTACCGGTCGATTTAGACGAGACTCGGTATATGAACATTATAATTGATACATATACTGATGACGTCATCATAATTTACCGACTTTGTTTTTCTAGGTCACTTCACGGGAAGCCGAGACCTAAAAATGGCCGTATCTCCGTTATTTCCGGCCCGATTTCAACCAAACTTCGTCCACCCCCAATAACTATTTTCGGGTCTTGTGTAATGCGGGTTGCCTATCCGGAAAATTGAAGGCGCTATAAACTTTAAAAATTCATATCTCACAAACTAATTGGAATTTTTTGACGAAACTCGGTATTTAAGGATAATAAATTACGCTCTATAAGACTAGCTGACTACCGTCTGCCAGAATTATTTGTCAAGGACACTTTACTGGAAGACTGAAATATTTTAAAAGTCGTAAAAAATCCGTTTATAGGTGGATTTTTACGAAACTCGGTATTTGGCTTTAGTATTGAATAGCCTAACAAATAATGAGTAAATATTACGTTTAACGTATGTTTCAAGGTCACTTTACTGGAAGAGCGAAATATAAAGAAATCTATAAAAAATCTAGCCATCGGAGGATTTTCACAAAACACGGTATTTAAGTTAACTAATGCACAGTCTAACATGTAACGTACAAACAGTATGTCTATCATATGTTTAAAGATCACGTAACTGAAAGAACAAAGTATAAATTGTATTTTTTTATTTTTCGAAATTTACAGCAGGAACGTGTGTCGTTTTCAGATCATGAATGTCGAAAGACGTTTCACCTGCGGAGTGTGCGGCAGCGCATTTCGGTTGAAACATCATGTAGTGCGTCACGTACGCACGGTGCATGGTGGCGACCCTTTTGTCTGCAACGATTGTGGAGCCGCCTTCAAGAGAAGCGATGACCTTCGGCGTCATGTGACAACGGTTCACCGGCCCCAACCCCCGCAACCTCAGAATCCCGCTTTCAGACCAGGTCATTATTTTATTTGTTGTTTTGAGAGACTAGGTATGGACACTTATCGATTATTCAAGATAATAAGTAATCAACTGCTATTTCCGTTTAGTTAAAAAAAGAAAACGTTATTTTAGAGACAAAATAAAAAAACTAAAAACTATGATGAATCAAAATACTGTTACAAAGTTCATTATACTCATACTAATATTTAACGGGGATGACTCAGATGTCGCTGCCCGGGTTTTCGAGCCAACACCTTGTCCGTCATCTGCCCCGGACGTCATGCTTGCCCCTGATCACACATTCACTGAAGACCCGCTAGGTATGCATAATTTTTGTATGACACTTCACTCATGTTTTTATATATCGAGGTTTAATAGAAGCTTTTAATGTAAATATTAAATATAAAAAAATAAAAAACAAACAAATAAAAAAGGACTATTAATATAATTACAGAAGATACTCTGTCAATGGAATGTAAAAATGATTAGTTTGACAATATTTGTGGCTTTTATTTGTTTCATTGTAAAACAATATACCATATATCTTGAAAAGCAAGATCAGAGACTCTGAAATATTATCATTATGTGTATCAATTAAGAATTATATGTACATCAACATTGATGACTTTTATTCAGTTAATCACTGGACACCATACCTATCGAAAGTTATGTCTCCTGTTACAGGATACCCTTGCGAGTACTGCGGCCGCAGTTTCATGAGGAAGGATGCCGCCAAGCGTCACGCGAAACTCTACTGTCGTGCGCGCCATGTACGAGTCCCCTCAGACTGTGCGGCAGGGCCTAGCGGTCTTCAACAAACCGTTCCACCCGCATCACCCTCAACATCGTCCTCATCGCGAGACGGAGCCGATAACGATGATCCTCCGGTGCTGCCCGACTTCTTGGCACCGGAGGGATTCGGAGAAGTCGAGACGGGGTTCCGTGGGCGACTCAAGACCTACGCCTTGCAGGAGCCTGCCGAAGAACACGTTAGTCTCGTGGACTTTTTCAACTCCCTCTTTGTTAAGGTAGTGAGTCTCATGCACCGCGTGCTAGGTTACGTTAACGCCGTCAAAGCTAACCTGTGGGTCGATTGTGAGTTTGAAGATATGCACGGAGAGACCTGCAATCGTCAGTTCAAGACAACTAACGTACCCATTTTTCGTACAACGAATATTGAAGGATTATGCCGTCAATTATTCGAGAAGATGTTGAACGAAAAGGAGACGTGCGCGATGAAGGGATCCGGGTGGACGTTTGTAAGAGTAATGGATATGGAGATCCGCATCAACGTTTACCGTCCACTCGGCGGAGCTTCCTACATCCAGTTGCCTGAACAGATTTCGAGGAAAGAAGCGGTAATCAACGTGCTGAACGTGGGGGACGAAGATGTTTCTTGTACGCCGTACTGTCGAAGTACGTCGAGAACCTAAATCGAAATCAATTGCGCGTGGCTGATTTTACAGCTGAAGTTCGCGCCCGCGCAAATTTGGACTTTTCAGGTCTCGACTTCCCGGTACGGCTGGAGAAGATCTCCACGTTCGAGAAGAACAACCCAGGCGTAAGCGTTAACGTGTACGGACTGGACGAGAAGAAAAAGAAGATGGACAACGGACACTTCAAGCTGCAGCACTTTGTTTACCCGTTACGCGTCGTAGACAGGGAGCTGCCCAATCACTTTGATCTGTTGTACCTGACGGACGAGGATTCATCTCACTACGCGTGGATCAAGGATTTTAAGAGGTTGGTTCACAGTCAGGTGACTCATCGTAAAGGACGTTTATACATTTGCAAACGATGTTTTGCCCATTTCGACGATCAACCAATCAAGTTAGGCCTCAGCGGGGCGGAACGTCTACGCGACCACCGTCGGTACTGTTTCGACCACGCGCCACTGCGTACCGACGTGTCAGACGAAACGGAGATCCGCTTTAGACGTCCCGAGCGCTCGCAAAGAAGCCGCTTCACAATATACGCGGACTTCGAGTCTATGCTCGTGCCGCACGAGGCCGACCGACCTCTCGACCCGCCACCGACAGTTCGACCTCCGGCATGGGACCCAGCGACCACCAGAGGAGAGCTGCCGCACCATCACCACCGTCGTGGAGCGACGTTCGATTCCTCGCACGTCAAGACGCGAAACGTCCACGTGCCGTACGCTTACGCCTACTACGTACGCGACGATCACAGGAGCGCCGATGAAGGAGACAACGACGACAACGAGGACCCCGCACAGCGGAACACGTTCTCAAAGACGCGACTTTACAACGGCGAGGACGCCGCAAGGCACTTCATCTCTCAGTTGCGGAAGGATATCGAAAACATCGGGGATATCCTTTACGGGAAACGTCGACCCCGAGACCGACCGCAGTTGAGTGCCGAAGAAGAAGCGGAGTTCCAGGCAGCGACAATCTGCTACCTTTGCCGGCGGCCTTTCATCGAGGACGACGACGACATCAAGGTGAGGGACCACCAGCATTCGCCACCCTACATGTACAGGGGCGCGGCTCATCTGACCTGCAACCTTCGCTACAAGGAACAGGATACGGTGAACGTGTACCTGCACAACTTGTCTAACTACGACGCCCACTTCATCGTAAGGGAGCTAGGAGTTGACAAGGGAGACGTTGATATGCTCGCCAACACGGAGGAGAAATACATCACTTTCGCCAAGAGATTCAAGTACCCCGGCGCGGGACGGCGGAACGGTATTCGAGTGCGATTCGTTGACTCATACCGATTCTTGCCGATGTCGCTGGCTAGTCTGGCCGCGATTTTGCCCGTAGATGACATGATCATCACCCGAGCCCACTTCACTGACCCGGAGCAATTCGACCTTGTGCGGAGGAAAGGAGTCTTCCCGTACGAGCATATCACGTCTCTGAACGTGTTGGATGAGAACGTGTTGCCGCCCATCGAGGCCTTCAAGGAAAACCTGACACCAGAGGATTACGCACACGCCCAACGCGTTTGGACCGAGTTCGGATGCGAAACCCTCGGGGATTATTCCAACGTTTATCTTTTGACTGATGTCATGCTGTTGGCAGACATTTACGAGGGTTTCAGGAAGGGGTGTTTAGAACATTACAACCTGGATCCGGCACACTACTTCACCCTACCGTCTTACGCTTGGGACGTGATGCTGTCCAAGACCGACGTGGTCCTCGATACCCTTCAGGACGTAGACATGTATTTGTTTTTCGAGAAGGGTATTCGAGGCGGACTTTGCCAATGCGTCACTCGATACGCCGAAGCTAATAACGAATACGCTATCGGCCGAAACGATCAGGGCGCATGTACAAGCGGTGTTGGCGAGGAGAAAGATTTTATCATGTATTATGACGCCAACAACCTGTACGGTTGGGCAATGTCCGAGCCACTCCCTTACGCTGAGTTCGAGTGGTTATCACAGTCGGAATGCGACGACTTGGACATAGGGAGTCTGCCGGCAGACGGTGAGTACGGCTACGTCTTGGAGGTGGATTTAGAGTATCCGCGTGACAAAGCCCTCCACGACAGACACCGCGACTTGCCGTTCTGTCCGGAAACGAGGAAAGCGCCGGCAGACCAACTGCCCTATACGGCAGAAGAGATCTTCAACTCTGGGGCAGGTAAGTCTTCCAAACTAATGGCCACCCTGATGGACAAAAACGAATACGTGATCCACTTCAGGTATTTACAGCAGGCGCTGGAGAATGGACTACGTGTACGCCGCGTCCACCGGGCCCTACGCTTCAAGCAGTCGAGATGGTTGGCCCCGTACGTGGCGCTGAATACCAAACTGCGTCAACAGGCGAAGAACAAGTTCGAGACCCAGCTGTTTAAACTCATGGTCAACGCAGTGTATGGTATGAGCCTCCAGAACGTACGGAAGCACATAGACTTGAAACTGGTGACCTCCCGGAAGATCTACACCAAGTAAGTGGCCAAGTCAAACTTCGGAGATAGAGTTTGGTATAACGAGAACTTGGCCCTACTGCACATGCTGAAGACCCGGGTGGTTTTGGATAAGCCAGTCTACGTAGGGATGTGCGTTCTGGACCACAGTAAGTGGTGGATGTACGGGTTCCACTACAAGATGGTAGAGCGGTACGGAATCCGGAACATCAGGATGCTGTACATGGATACGGACGGTATCTTCTACAAAATCCGTACTGCTAACGTCTACGCCGACATGATGGAGCACCGGGACGACTTCGACACCAGCAATTACCCCGAGGACCATATGTGTTACGACAAGAGAAACGCTAGGGTCCTGGGGAAATTCAAGGACGAAGCCGGTGGGGTGGCCATTAGAGTTTTCATCGGCCTGATGGCGAAACTGTACTGCTACGTCTTCAGCGGCGTCGGTCGCGGTGCAGGTAACGGAGATGACGACGACAATTGCAGTCCGCCTCCCGTCAAACGGGCGAAGGGCGTTAACCGTGCCGTTGCGGAGCGTAAATTGACCGTGAAGGACTACGAGGAGTGTGTCCGGCACCACACGATTAAATTTACAGAAAACCAACGTTTTCAAAGCCGCCACCACATCATCTATACAGTTGTGGTGGCGAAACGCTCCCTTGCACCGTACGACGATAAGAGGTACGTGTTGCAAGACGGTAGCTTTGAAACGCTCCCGTGGGGTCACTACGCTATACCGGCCCCACATACGGTATCACCGTTACCGCCGGCACCGTTGCCGCCACCGATGTGATAGTCTTCGCAGTGACCAGCGATTTCGTCACCGCCAGCGACGTCAACGGTCATCGAAGAAGATGATGATGTTTGCAGTACAACGACAGTCCGCGGTGCATGAGAGAGTTAGGTGGTGCGTGGGGACGAGTGGCGGCAATAGTAGAGTGCTAGTGTTTTAGTTAAGGATCGAATTTATTTATTGTAGTAGTATTAATTATCGAAATAGTAATTTTTTAATTCAAGTTTCTAATCATTTTAAAAAATGGTAGTAACTCCAAATTTCTAGTCATTAGTTTGTATCGAGTCGTTTTTCCAATAAACAACTTAACAAATGTACTCTGTTTTTTTTTTCTTTTCCGAGTCAAAATATTCCTGACGCTAGTCTTTTATTTTTGCAAACCATGGGAAAAAAATGAAAACTTTAGTAAATTTTATAATTTATCTTTTTATTTTATAATTCATCTCTTAGTCTAAAATCATTAAAAGCAATAATACTAAGTTTTACCATATATCTTTAAAAAGAAAAAGAAAAAAGTATATTCAGGTGTAGAATAAGTCGAAGAGCTGGTGGACAAGGATGTCGTTGGACGATGTAGCAGTGGGATCGCCGACTTCGAAGAGCTGCACGAAGTCGTTCATGGTCATGTTGTAGACGATTCGGCAGAAGAGGTAAGACAGACAGTAGTGGCCGCAGCCCGAAGTATCATATCCCTGAAGCCGATATTTATTGTAAATGTAACGACGCGAATTGCGTCGTAAAAAGTTTTGGTACTCGGCTAGATACGGAGGTCGACCGAAACTGTCAAAGTATTCAATGTGTGTAGAGTCATTGTCCAAGTAGAATACCACCCAGTGTTCACCACTCTGAGTGTGCGGTAATGTATTCACCACTATGGCTGATGATGGCAAAATGTTGGTCGGTAGACAATCGGCTGCGTAGACTCCGGTGTGATTGACTTTCTCACGAGGCAATTTATTCAAAAATGATCGGATAGTAGTAGTGTTCATTCTTCTGAGATGGGAGACAAAATTGTCGAAGATCCGTGATGACAGGTCGAGCAGCAACAGTAGCACGATCCGCAGTACGTCTCGTTCGAGGTGAGCAGTAACCAACCACGTAACAACGTTGAATTGGCCAGCGCGCAACGGGTTTGTACGCTCTTGTGTTGTCCACAACGCAACGTGTTGGTGGCTAATAGATTACCAATCGTGGCGAGTGATCCGCAACCTATATCACCCATATCAATTACCAACACCTGCTCTGTTAATGTATCGATAATAGAGGATGTAGCGTCATTGATTAAATTTTTCTGAACAAAGTCTCTCTTTTCGGGTCCTTTGACGTAGATGATCGATCGATTAGCGAGGCAAACACGAAGTTTATCGATCAAGACGTGATACGGTATATCACCTCGGTTCCAGTCGAGACCGTGACAATGTTTCGTCAACCAATAACTCTCTCGCAGTTTATCCTCCGATAGGAAATCCCTATCGAATGGCGGTCGGGCGATATGATGCAATAGTAACGTGCCAGTAGACACTTCGATCACGCTCGCTTCTTTCACTATATATTCGTTAGCGTTATCCTTGAAGCACTGTATGTCCAACACGACTGCAGACGCGGTGTTTTGATGGTGGCGGCAGCAACGATTCTGCTGTGATTTCGGAGCTTTCCAGTAACAGTCCATTTCGAATGAGTGTCAACACTAGACTGAATCGGTGCGCTGTTTGGCGTTCACTTTTATTCACCCGCTGAAGTCAACTGTTACGTTACGGTGACGATCGATCTCGATAACGTTGTCCAGTTCGGCGTACACTATACAGTTGACGGTCTCGGGCAACGCTTTGGCGAATCCGATTTCGATACGTAGATTACCGTTGCGCACGAGATTCCAGTGACTCGACTCAGCCGCGGACATGTCCGGTGTCAAGTCGAACGCCATAAGACAATTACCGTACGGATAGTCACCTCTCTTGATCTCATTACCTGCGTCGGAGAACTGGATTCCGGTGCCGGTGAACAATGTGTAATAAGAGAGTACATATGTCTCACTATTCAATGTGTAATCGGGCTGTAACGGTTTGGACGGTACTTGTTCACCGTCCACGTACAATGCGAGATAATTCATATCGTAGTGTTGAAAATTGTAAGGATTCTTCTTGAAATCTCCGTTGAACGCAAGATTACTGACCAGTCCAATTATCACACGTTTCGGTAACTGACCGAGAAATACGCTGTCTAAAGTCTTACTCCTTATACCGGAGGGTAGTGTGATGGATTTCACTTCTACACGCGTGATCGGATACTTGGCCGTGCCGGTCTCGAGAGTTTTACTGTGCGCCAACAATACGCTCGGATTGATCTTACATCGACGTACGAAAAGATTAATCTCTTTAATTGTCACCTTGTAAGTAGTTAGCGTTTTGGACATGATACAAAACGAGTTTCTGGATCTGATAAGTCGCAATCGCATCTCGACACCGTTCAACATGAATTTGTTCTGATTGCACAGATCGATGTGCAATCGACCGACCATATCGCAAACATCGCTTTCTTTCGTGTGATCGCGACGCTTATTCAATCCCTCGTTCAATTCGTCACAATCGTCCATTAGTCCGGCCGTATCTTCAAAAAACAACTCGCTGGTCAGATGCGAATTTTTCGCACTACATCCGTAGTTCAATAGGTTTTCCAAGTAGGCACGGTAAGCGTACGTGTTGTTTTGTGGTGACACCAGTTTATGATTGAGATAGAGATCCACTTGACTGAATATCGAGTGGAGCCAATTGTTCACCGGGCCCACCTCTTTAGCAGGTTGCCCTCCGTCCGCTTTAGTGTCGTCCTGTTTCACAATAGTGGCTTTCACGTGCAATAACGTTTGTGTCAGGTCCGTGTACTCGTCACCGTGACCAGGTATTACAAACTCTAATGGCGAATCGTCTGTCAGCGATGAGACCGGTTTGTATTGAACCCATTTACCGCTGTCTATACTGGTCTGCGTAGGTGGTAACGAAAACAAGTCCAGTTCAGTCTTCACACATTCACACGATTTCTGATGAATAAACGACATTTTTATCGAATTAATTGAAAATATCCCTTGTTCTCCTGCGTCGTTTCGTTACAGTTCTACGACGTTTGTCTAACGATCTTATCCTTCTGTTGGTCGGTATCCTCTTTTTAATGACTCTTCGTTTAAACCTTCCACCTACTTGCTTCTTTATAGTTCTCCTTTGTCTTTGCATACGTCCGGTAGACGTCCGTCTTCGAAGAAGTCTAGCGAGAGACTGTGGCGTGACGCGACCCACGCGCCGCTTCTTATAACCACCACCGCTCAATACGCGCTCCAATTTCTCGTCCGCTCTTCGTTTTAACCCGCCGGTGAACTGTTTCAGGCGTTCGTTAGCGGCGAATCTCGGACTCGCGGTACCTGCGGATATATCGCTCAGAAAACCGACACCCGATCTTAATGCTTCTTTGCCCAATGCTGATGCGCCGGACTTCAGTAGCGGAGTAACTGCGCGAACAAGTCCGCCTAGGAAACTTCCAATACCATGACCTCGCTGATATACTGCACCTCTGAATACGGACGACACCCCATGTCCCGACTGTTGATGTCGGTAATACGCTAAATACGGATCGTTATAATTCATCGTTTCTTAATCTATCACTCTGCGTAGGTGTAACTTCATGCACGCAGTCCCGAAGTGGAATGGAAGCTTTTGACCGGTGTTGTCCCTTAAATCGATTTCCACACTCTCGAAACCACCTTTTATTACCGACACGTAATGTGGATCGGTGAAGTGTACTATTTTCTGGGAACCGTACGTGTAACCCGTTAAATCTATGTTGACTATTTTCAGTAATGGCGCTGTTGTATCGCCGACCAATTGCGGTTCGACCAAGTCGCAATACACGTACATTTGTGACGGTAATCCTGCGTATATGTCAGCCGGTCTTTTAGGTTTTTCGTTGTGATAAACGTCCTTTTCTTCGGGATCGAATCCCAATTGTAACGATAGTTTAGTGGACAGACTAACTGCCATCACTTCACTAGTATCTACCATTTCGCTACTGTCTACGTTTATATCGACCAAGTGAGTATCTTTGTTGTAGACAAACTCGATACCGTAAAATGATATATGCTTGTGTTTATTGATCGCATTTATCAGGTCGTTGATATCGTGATAGCTGCCGGGATCTATTTTGCATTCCAGTATAGATGTTACATCCACATCAAACATCATTCCTGCCAGGTTTTTAACGTGTATGTATACGGCCGCATCCGTACCGACAGTCAGAAACGAACAGGAATAGTGCGCTTCTACCAGTGCTACTTCCCATCGACCGTCGTCTAAATTTATGCTCGTTGAAAGATGAGTGATATAATTGGCTACTGTGTTATTCGGATAGAAGTCCATGGAACTGTTGCTGGGCAATGTCAGATAAAACTGATTGCGTCTTGTGGACGACATCATAATTTTCTCACTTCGCTTGCTGGTATCCACGAGTTAAATTCGTCTCCGTAACCGACCCACTTGACGAGGTAACGCTTACTGCACCCGCGACCTTTGGTCTCCAGTATTTTATCTATCGTGTACAGACGATCGGAGTCCAATGTGACGTGTTGTAATTCGTGCTCGTAGAAACGACCTTCCAACGTGGCACCGTTCAAATCACGCAATATGTACAACGGTAGAGGATGCGATCCGTATTTGAGATCCACTATAAATACTTCTTTACTCCAATTGGTCTCGTAACCTTTAGCGAACGTGCCTTTCTCTTTGGCTATGCGCACCGTGTCGCCCGGCTTAAATTTGGGCTTAACACGGCGCGGTATCGACCGTCCTCCGTACATGTGACGCCACACTCCGAATACGATTGGTTTGTTTTCTTTTTTCACATCTATCGGACGTAGACCGCCGCCCAGACTCCGGTGTGGACTGTGGTTGTAAGCGTTCACAAGTTTGTCCAACACGTCGATATAACGGTATGTGTTTTTATAAGTCAAATAACGCCACATGCGCGATTTCAACGTGCGATTCACTCGTTCCACTACCGCGGCTTTCACGTCGGGATTCTGTGTAGTCACATACGTGATACCGCGCGCTTTAAATAATTCCTTTGTCTTGCTACCGGTGAACTCTGTCCCCTTATCTGTCTGTAAACAACGTGGTGTGTCGCCACCAGCACTAAAAAATATCCGCTCGAACGCTTCGGCCACTTCCGGTCCGCTTTTTCTCTTCAACGGTTCTACAAACAATCGTTTACTGAACACATCGATCACTGTCAGCAGATAATTGATTCCGTCATTGTGTTGACTGAGACCTCGCATATCGTTCAAGTCCGCTTGCCACAGTTCGTTCGGTCCGTACACTGTGTAACGATTGCGAGGAAATCGTTTACGAGCCGGTTTGTGTAATGTATAAGTGTCTTGTGTTCTCAACCAGTCAACCACGCGACGTTTCGTAATTCCTTTCTTACGAACAGCTCGCGTCAGAGGTGCGACACCACCGTACGATGCGGGATCGTTCGGATCGAAATACAGTTGTTCCATAACTTATGGATTGAACGGTTCCCATCGCTCTAATGACGATTGGTTCGATTGGGTTGTCTTTCTTATACGTTCGTGATCCGGTGTCGGTTTTGGCATGCGAGATCTTAATCTATGTGCTATTGGTGTTGATTTGGGTGACGGTGTGTACATAGACATACCGGGACTAGCCACTAAACTGTGTACGGAATGATCGCGACCCAGGAATTCTAATGCATGCGGATTACCGATATACTCTGACGGAATGTTCATGTCTTTTAATGCCTGAAGGACTTTTTCCCAACCGGGTGGATGCGCTTGTGGTTCGCGACGAACTCGCACGATACTGTGTAAAATGTCCACTATGTTCGAGTTCGGTATTTTCTCGTTGCGCACATATACTGTACCGTCACTGTCCCATGCAATTAGGTCGCCTTTGCGAGCCATAGCACGTAACAGACTGCGCGCGTCCGACTTGTAAACTTTCGGAAACGTTTCGACTACTTCGTCCACTAAAGCACTGGCCGTACGTTGCATACGGTCTTCGGCCAGACCGGTTTCCGTATCCACAACAGGTAAATTGATCGGTAGTCTTTTGTTGGCGGCGAAATGCAGAAACCGCTGCAACACCTGTTGATACTGTTTCCATTTTTCACTGTCGTCTATACTTTTATCGTTCAATATTCGATGCATCTCAGCGTCGAGACTATTGCCTGCAGACCGATGTGTGATTGATGATTTTCTATCCTCGTTGGCGGTATTCATTTGTAAGCGCGCGATCAACTCTTGTGGTACAACGACCATTTTCTTCGCGTATTCCATGTTCATTATTAATTACTGGCTTTATGAAGTAACGCTTGTAGTACGGTACTCAAAAGTATCGGAAGTATAACACCGCCGCCTTTTTGCACAAGATACCGCCGCTTCTTTGCCCAACTCTCGCCGCGTTTCACCAATCGTCTAAGAGTAGCTTTGTGTTTTTTCAATTGACGTTTACGTTTATCGGACAGCGACACGTTACCACGTAACAGGTTATATGCACACTCGCACACTGATCGTATACGACTGTTGTCACAGGCTTTTAATAGCGCTTTACGTTCCTTGGGTGTAGCGTGTACAAGTGCCGTCAGTAGAGCAACGTCTTTTCTCACACAATGCGACATGATGACTGATACTTATCTCTTTATACGTATCGTATTTATTTACTACTAATTCTTCTTCTTCTTCTTCGGTAGGTAAACAAAATTAATAGGATCGTCGGGAAAGATGGAAGATCGAATGCGCACCTCGTCCGGTGTTGATTGTTTCAAATCGATTAACAGATAGGCGTGCGGATCGCGCGTGGCGTCCGCGTAGGCCTGCTCAATAAACCTCGGATCTTCCGGATACACTTGACGGGCTAAATGTCTGATCTGAGCACAATCCCTAGGATTTTTAAAACACACAATGTAATGGGCGTTCAGCGAAATGTCCCGCTGACCGCGACCCTGATGAAAGAGATTTTGCGTGATAAAAAACACACTCAGATTCCTGTGGTGAGACCCTTTTGTGAATAGATCTACCACACTACTGTCTGTTTCACGCATCATGTCGTCAACTATCACCAAGTTTGGCACACTGCCATCAAAGTCCTCCATATTAGGAAGACCTGTTCTATATTGTATAATACTGCCCGGCTGAGTGCCGGGATGCGGTTGATACCAGTAAATATTTTCAAACACTGTATCGCACATATCATTTATATTGGTTATAAACCGTACAACAAAGTGCGATTTTCCTGAGCCGGACGGACCGGCTACTATGGCTGAGAACGGATGTTTCCACCTCAAGTCCATCTCGGCTACTGACCACACTGACACGTTACAGTCTAATTTATGCTAAAGAGGAAATAGGAAAAATAAATAAATAAACGACAGTTTATGCTCCGAATGTGGCTATAAGTATTAAACTTACGAATCCTATCAAAGTTACAATATATATTTAAGAACAAAATTCTGGCTTTACAAAAAAAGAAAAAAGAAAAACATATTTATTTACAATGATAAAAAAAGTAAATAATTATTTACAATATAAAAAGAGATTAAAGAAAATCTTCTTGCTTCTACATTTTTAAAATAAAAATGTTTTACTTTTTTATGCAAATTCGAGTGGAGTGTATTTACTTCCGGCCGCGGCGCATCTTCTCACCAGGTGCAGACGTTCTCCTAGTCCCGCGTTGTATTGCTCGATGGTCCTGTCGCTGAGCACCTCGTTGAATCGACGTGGTAGGTAGACTCGGATGTAGTACTCGTCACCGATGAGACCCTCCAGCACGGCCATGACAGTCTCTCCATACGGCGTGGTCACTCGCTCAAATTTCACAATACGATATCCGCACTCCTCGCGAAGATCGGTGATCCGCGTATACGGCAGTGAACTTTGTTTACAAGAGTTCAAAATGTTTTTCAAATCCATGGATGCACTGTTATTCACTGATGGAATTGTCGACATGATGATGATGGTGTAATACTAAAAAGAGTACTAAAAAAAGACACGTTCGCTCCACACAACGTTCTGACAAAGACTGAGCATATCTCCGGTGTGTCGCTCGTAGGATGGGAAGTGAACACGTGACTTCCGAGAAGCGTTTACAATAGCTAGATCTTTCTAGAGTGTCCCTAATGGCGTCTCTGTATTTTGTTTGTCTGCACCTGCGCGCCGTCACCCTCGGTTCGGGAAGCTTCGACTCCGATTCGACTGGATGATGAAACCGCCGCCCTCCTTCGTTTCCCGCCGTTTTGAGTTGTTTTGCAATCGACATGAGGTTTACGCCACGCGGCTAATGGCATCATTGTCTGTGTTAAACCGGAGATTCTTGGAACTCCTGTATACCGATCTACCCACATGTCTTCTAATCTTGTTACTAGATCCATAAGCATGATGTAAATCTCATCGTCTCTATTTTCGTCTAAATATATGCCATAACTGTGAACGAGATAACTCTTGTCGTACAATTGAATTTTTAACAACATATCTCCGCGATTGGTGGGATTCTCCACTGTATATTGATACTTATCGTCTGTCCAAGTGACTGCCGGCGCATCGTTTGTCGGTTTTAACACCCAACGCTTTTTATTAAAAACTTCTGTTTGAAAACTGGTATTTGTAACTTTTTTATTATTTATTTTTCTCTTCTTTTTCTCCGGTACTGATTGCTGTTGAACCGCTGCTGATGTTTCTACTGCAGGTGTCGGTTCATCTGATATCGGTGGTTGTGAAGACGGTAAAACGAATGAAGCGTTATCGGTCTGACCCATCGATTCCAACTCCTGTAATAACGCGCGAATCGATTCGTCTACTTCTGCCACAGTGGTCATTGTCGCTTCGCACTCTGTGAAGGTTCTCACTGAACTGACGCGATCAATGACAAAACGTCACATGACTACCTAGAAAATTAATTCTGATTTTCTACGAAAGCGCATTTCGTCGAGTGCAATTTGCATTCGCGATAGTTCATCCTCGCCGCTCGTTTCTTTGACATAAAAGTAGCATTAGTTACGCGGACTATTAAATGTTACTGTTTTCTTTTTACGTGCGTGCTCCATCCCTGCAAACAAAAGGTGTTGTTCACACCGACAGCTCGGCGCCTCGGTTTCTGGAAGTCCGTTGTTCTCTAAAGTGCTGCGCAGTAGGAGCAACTGCGTAGAAAGAGCAAAGTGGTGGAAGGGGGAGGCGGAGGCGGAGGAGCAGTCTGTGACCTTGGACCCGGTCATTGACCCTGCTCACTTTGAAATCTCGAAGATAATCTCCCTGTATTGGAAAGATATTTCTTCCGGCCCTACTTTGAAAAGCTTAGGTGGTCCTGAAAAGGACCGATAGGCCCTAAAAAGAGCCGTTTTTAATCCGAAGAAGGAGGAGGAGGAGGAATAGGAAAAATATTTATTTGTTATCGTTGAAAAATTTGGTTATTTCGTTGGGGTAAAGTTCATCCGTTCGCCGGTTCCACCACATGTTGACAAGCATCATGTACTTCTGTTCGTATTCTATGGCGTAGAAGTGCTCCTCTTCAATAGGGTAAAAATTAATTTTGTAGTCCATGTCCCGATGCCAATATTCCCATTCTAAGTCGCTTAACGGACAATGGTTCCACATACTGTTTATTCCCCGTAGTTTGGAGTACAGCTCGTCTTCCAGATCTTGAAGAGTCGAGTGCATTTTTGGTTCATGCACGTACTTGAACTTTTTGTCAATACGCCATAGCCTTTTCTTATGAAAATGTTTCAAGGTGCAATCATCGTCATCTTTTTGATTGTAGAACTCGTCACCTTCGAAGTAATCGTCATCGTCATCGGCTAACGGTCTCTTCTTATTTATTGATGTCTCCGCCACGACGCATGCCTCCTCCAACTCGGCGTCTGTGATGTCGCAATCCCACTCGAAGTTGAACATGATCTTTTCGTTGCTGTTGACGCTTCAAAACTCCAGACTGAACTGAGTGTGGGAGATGTCTGACAAAAGAGGGAGGTTGGGGGTAGACCACGTGGCTTTCACAAATAAAAGGAATTCTGCGAATTGTTTACCAGGAAATCTATAAAGTGGGTCAAGTGAATGCGTAGAAAGAGCATTTGCGCAGTAGGAGCAACTTGACCTTGAACCCGGTGCTCACTCAGTAGGTGGGTGGGGGAGGGGGAGGGGAGGGGGAGCGAGCAAAATGAGTAAATGTGTGGCGGGTGAGGTGGAGGGGGAGTAAGCAACATGTGTCCATGAACTCGGTTATTGACCCTGCTCACTCTTATAGCGATACTGACTCCATTACTAAATTTTTATGTATTTCAGTCTTCCAGTAAAGTAACCTTGAAACATGTGTTGGGTGTACTATTTACAAGCTATACGCTAGAGTGTAAGTTAGTTAACGTAAATCCAGAGTTTTATGAAAATCCGCTGATAAACAGCTTTGTTACGAGTTTTTATGTGTTTCAGTCTTCCAGTAAAGTGTCCTTGAAAAATACTTCTAGCAGACGGTAGTCACCTAGTCTTATAGGGCGTAATTTATTATCCTTAAATACCGAGTTTCGTCAAAAACGTCCAATTAGTTTGTGAGATATGAATTTTTTAAGTTTGTAGCGCCTTCAATTTCCCGGATAGGCAACCCGCATTACACAAGACCCGAAAATAGTTATTGGGGGTGGACGAAGTTTGGTTGAAATCGGGCCGGAAATAACGGAGATACAGCCATTTTTAGGTCTCGGCTTCCCGTGAAGCGACCTTGAAAAACAAAGTCGGTAAATTATGATAACGTCATCAGTATATGTATCAATTATAATGTTCATATACCGAGTCTCGTCTAAATCGACTGATAAACAACGAAGATATAGCTATTTTTCTTTGTTAAGATGCGCCAGCTAAATCGCAAACGGACAGTAGTAAGAGTCGTAAAAGGACAGTAGTGAGTCAACAACCGAATGAAAACCGCCAATAAAAATGAGAACGAATAGTATTGGGTTGACAACGCATATAGTTAATTATGCATTCATCTAATTAATTATTCATAATCTAGTTAATTATTCATAAATCTAATTAATTATGCATAATGAGTAGTATGAGGTACGCGCACTGTTAAATCTTACTGTTTTCTTCTTCCGTGCCTAGAAGGGCCCTTAATACCCATTGATTGCTACAAAGGGCTTAAAGGAACCACTCAGATACTAAGATGACACCTGTCAAAGAGATAGAAAGCTTTTAAACTGGTTCCCATGATCCTGTCACAATGACAAAACGTTTAAAAACCTAAAAGGTCTAATGGAACCTGTCAACCTGGGACAAAGACCTGCTCCTAATAGACTTCGTCTCTAATTCTTTTTCACCAGGTCCATTGTTTACGTTTAAACTACTGCGTCAACTGCAACCATTCCCTGCTTCAGAGCTTAGTTTGGTGGAAAGACCCGAGGAGTAAAGATGTCTCAAATAAGAGCTAGACCAATTGCAAAAGCAGCAATAGTTTTGGAGGAAAAGTGCTTTTGTTACGGACATCGCAGAGATGTAACACCCTACTTCGTCATGTTGAGAGGGTTGATTCAAAACGGAAAAACATTGACAATACATGAAAGGACATTTCGCAACGAAAGTCTTGATGAAACTTTTTATGAAAGTACACACGAAAATATAACCATGGAATATCTGACAGTCCTTGAAAAAAGAATCAGCACCCGACTTGATGAAATAGTATTTTATTTAAATGTAACAGTAAATGCCTCCAGCCCCAGCCTTTATTGGGATACAGAAACAGTTTAAACACTGTTTAGAGCGCAACTTCAAAAAGGTCCTTCTCAGGACCACCTTTAATTTTCAAGTTAGGGACAGGGGAATCTTCCTACAAAAGGGAGATTTTTTTGTGTCAATAACTTCCCTAATTAATTATGCAACATCTAATTAATTATTCATAATGTAATTAATTATTCATAAATCTAATTAATTATTCACAACCTAATTAATTATGCATTCATCTAATTAATTATTCATAACCTAATTAATTATTCATAAATCTAATTAATTGTTAATAATCTAATTAATTATTCATAAATATAATTAATTATTCATAAATCTAATTAATTATTCATGATCTAATTAAGTATGTATGATCTAATTAATTATGCATACATCTAATTAATTATGTATGCATGTAATTAGTTATGCATAATGAGTAGTATGAGGTACGTGCACTGTTAAATGTTACTCTTTTCTTCTTACGTGCGTGCTCCATCCCTGCGAACAAAAGAAATTGTTCACACCGACAGCCCGGCGCCTCGGTTCCTGGAAGTCCATTGTTCTCTAAAGTGCTGCGCAGTAGGAGCAACTGCGTAGAAAGAGCAGGAGGAGGTGGCGGGGGGTGGTGGGAGGCGGAGGCGGAGGCGGAGGTCATTGACCTCACCCGCAGAAGTGACGCGTAGAAAGAGCAACTGCGTAGAAAGAGCAGAAGGAGTAGGCGGGGTGGGGCGGGGGGTGGAGGGAGGCGGAGGCGGAGGCGGAGGCGGAGGTCATTGACCTCACCCGCAGAAGTGACGCGTATAAAGAGCAACTGCGTAGAAAGAGCAGAAGGAGTAGGCGGGGTGTGGCGGGGGGTGGAGGGAGGCGGAGGCGGAGGCGGAGGCGGAGGTCATTGACCTCACCCGCAGAAGTGACTCGTAGAAAGAGCAACTGCGTAGAAAGAGCAGAAGGAGTAGGCGGGGTGGGGCGGGGGGGTGGAGGGAGGCGGAGGCGGAGGCGGAGGTCATTGACCTCACCCGCATGACGTCACCCACACACCCGCCACACGCCGGAGACTCTAATTCCCCCTACTAACCTCTTTTATAAATGGGTTATGTACAACTTATATGCATTTTATTTAATCCTTCTAGGTCAATTTGTTCATCTGCAATCTCTTTGAGACACCTTAAGTGAAACACCTGTATATTTTAAAAAGCTACGTATGCAAATTTTGTAAACAGTAAGGCTTTTTTGTTTTAATATATACCCCTACATATTATACACTAAAACGCGCGTCTAGGTGTGCAGATGTGCAAACTGGCTTTAGATGATCGATTAAGGCCTCAGGGCTCTGCCCCACTGGACTTCCGAGTCCCCATGTTTTTAATTTGGTTGAGAGTTTTATTTGGTTTATGTCACATGTGTCTTTTAAGGAATTTTCCCTAAATGGAAGAAGCTATTACCGTAGTCGGTATGGTAAGAACTAGGCCCAATACCATGATAACTTTTCGCTGTAAGGTCCAAAGATGCCAACAAAATCATTCGTTCAATACTTCGTTATATACATATACATGAATTTGAACGAATGGTGTTTTTGGCATGTGGGGACTTCAACATGAAAAGTTATAATAGTATCGGGCTTAAGTCTTACTATGCCATCTACGGTAATAACTTCCTCCCTATAAGGGAAATTCGCTAAAAACGACAATGTCTATGAAGATGAAATTTTGCATGGTGGTTCTCCTTATGCTGCAGATGTACATTAAGAATACGTTTATATACCATCATATAGGGCCCAGCACTAATTTACATATATGGCAATCTTATGAGCATTGTATTTATTGTACCTTATATGTTGATATTCGGTAGGAACATACCTACCTATCAGAACAAACGAAAGCCTATTCCAGTTACGAAAATGTTTAAAGGCTTCGCTCCCCTTGTTTAAAGGTACATGTTAGATGTCATATTGCTGGATTAGGAAACCTCGGCAGAGCCGCTAGGCACGTCTTCTAGTTGCGAAGGTCTCCGGAAGGAAATTAACCTAGGGAATGGAAAAGGTGGGACGGGATGAAATAGCCAATCAACCTTTTATAGGACATACCCGCTCCTCCTGTGACAGCTATGCATCACCTCTCAAACAGGTGGTCTGCTGCGCCCTTCTAGGCTGATGACAATATATCCATGTTTATGAGCTAGGGACCACATCTTAGGGAAGAAGCTCCCGTCCCCCTGTCGACAAACACAGCGGGGGCACCACCTTGGAAATATTTCACCAAGGTGAAAGGGAAGCTTGCCATACTGACTTAGCCAAAAGACTTAACCACATGTTAAGGACTTTAGACCCTTACTAACTTTCAGATAATTTTCTATTACAGATTATTTCGTACGGGTAAACTGTAGACATAATTTAACGTGTAATAATTTATCATTTTTATGTCTAACGAAGAAATGGCCACCCTGTATTTTCAAACATTGGGAAAAGAAAAGAATGATATCTTGTTCAGAAAAAAATGGACGGAGAAAAAACATTAATTACAGAAACATTTAACTTTTTTCATTGAAATAAATCAACTTAACAATATAAACGACTTGTTTAACTGTTTAAAAATTGTGTAAGGAATAATAATTTGCATTTAAAATACAGCAAGTTTATAATAACATGTATTTATCAAACTGTGATAAAGAAATTTTCACATGTGCAGATGTCAAGCGTTATATAAACTGATGCCCTTTCCAGAAAAACGCTTTCTGGCGGGTGATTCTGTCGAATAATTCTTGTTGCCAGACATTAAATTTTGGCCGATTTCAAACTTTTTCTCATATACGAAGCTGAGACAGGCTAAATGAGCTAAAGTTGCAAGTAACTGTTTTGGATGCAGTGAATTATTGCATAACAAAATATTGGTGGATGGAGAAGCGGAGCTAAAACACACAACTATGGCGCCGCATAGTCGGGCATGGCATCTGGCAACCTTTATGTCGTAATAGGTATTAGTCAATCAGAGTTTTAGTTAGTTAGAAACTTGCCATTTCCATATGTGCCTGTTATAGCTATGAAAGAGTAATGTTGTGAAAGAGTACGATGAAAATGGATTGTTTTTAGCGAATTTCCCCTATAGGGAAGAAGCTATTACCGTAGGTCTCATGGTAAGACTTAAGCCCGAGACCATGATAAATTTTTGTTTTGAGGTCCCCAGATGCCAAAAACACTATTCGTTCAAATTTATATATATGTATATATATATATATATATATATATATATATATATATATATATATATATATGTGTGTCTGTGAATGCGATAACTTGAGTAAAAAACGTCCGATTTCAATGAAATTTGGCTCAAATGTGTAAAGTGACATTCATGACTTTAAGTTCGAAAACCAGAAATATCGGACCACGGGAAGGGGGGTTTATGGGGGTTTTAAATTTTCCAAAAATCAGTTTTTTGCATTTTTCACCCTAAAATTTTTAAAAAACTTAATTTTGGTTTTGACCATGTTATAGAGCTTAAACAAACAAATAATATGGTATTTTGAATTATTAACCTAGGTTAAGTGGTTGCGGAGAAAATCCAAAAAAACCTGCTCATAAAATCCCCCATGTTAATCTTATGGGAAAAAGGTTTTTGGCTTTTCCTCAGTTCATTTAAATGTAAACTTCACATTTGCTTTTACCAATCAGTTTAGCTCTACAAAACAATCATTTTAGTGTTTAAATTATGATTCTACGTCCAACCGTTGCCGAGATATTCAAAGTGCTAAACACAGTACGTTGTCCAATGTTATCCTTATGGAGAATAAATAAAATCTGATATCTCGATTATTTATGAATGTATATTAATGAAACTTGGTATGTGGCTTCACCTAGTACTGGTATATTGATATTTGCACAAAAAAATGATTTTTTGTTGATTACCTTCTTAGCAGCAAGCCTGCATACTCATCCCTAATGTTATTCTTATTGAGAATACGTAAAGCTTTATATCTCCCTTAATTATGAACATAAATCATTAAAACTTGGTATGTAGCTTCGTTGAGTTATATTGATAATTGCAAAAAAAACATATTTTTATCGTCCTTGTTGCAGCAAACCTGCGTTCTCAATCCTAATGTTATTCTTAGGGAGAATAAATAAAATGCTATATATCAGTTATTTATTTAAGTATTTTTATGAAACTTAGTAAGTGGCTTTATGTGGTAGTAAGAAATAAATTCATGCATAGGAAATTCGCTGAGTACGCAGGTTTGCTGTGACGGGGGTATTTTTCGTTTTTTCCCTAAAATGGATTCACCATAAAATAGGACGTCATTCACAACATTTAAATCATCCTTCAAGTGAAAGTACTGTTTAAAATATTATAAAATTAGGCCTTAGTTTCTAAGGTATTGTTGAATAGAACCTAGAAGCGAACTTTTTCTATTTATCTAGTTTATTTTGGTTATTCATAATTTGTCCACAATACCATATAATTTTGATTTCTCTCAGATATAGTATGAAAGCCACACTGACTTAAAGTTCGTGAGCATGAATACTGTAAGAATATACTTTATAAAACATTCTTTTATCCTTTTTAGAGCGTTTGAATTAGTTTTTTCTTTTATAAAAAGAGATTATTTTAAAATATGTTAGTGGCTTTCAAAACTTGTTAATTCATAACAATATAGTTCCTCATGTTCTAAGGTTAAGAACACACTAACTACGCTCCTACATTACTAATGAATATATTCAAAGTGAAATTCTGTTTATACTCTCGAAGTCGATTGCTTCTGGTGCAGGCTAAAGTATTAAATAATAAATATCTCCAAAGGAGTCGAGATGTCTGAAGTTTAAAGTGGAATAAAAACCACGAACCCCTGCGCTATACAGCACTGAGTAAACATCTGGAAAATGTCTTAGCTCAATATTCAATGAAGTTTCATGCAAATTGCCCTGGTTAAAAATTATTACTGGGTGATCGAGCTTTTCTCGAAGAAGGCCATTCAGTTTATTCAATACTTTTCACTACAGCCTCTGTATGGCGATCACATGTGCTCAATTGCCTCTTTTCTGCAAGGTACGGTCACTCCAGTTGTTACTTCAGCTCAATGTCCCTTCAGCGAGGTAGTAGTTTCAGCGGATTTTCCCTATAAGAAAGAAGCTATACCGTAACCAGTATTTTAAAGTCTGGGACTGTGATAACTTTTCGTTTTGAGGTTCCCAGATTCCAAAACAATTAGTTGAAAACTTTATATGTATTTTACTTTATATATATACATATTCATGTATTGGAAATTTGCTGAGTACGCAGGCTTGTTGTGACGGGAATATTATCTATTTATCTTATTTACTCATTAGGATTGTAGGGTTGTAAGTGAAAACTATATATATAAAGCCTCATTTACCCAGGAAGCTTTGAGAAAACCATAAATCTGACACCCATCAACATCATTCGAGAAAACCATAAGTCTGACACCCATCAACATCATTCGAGAAAACCATGAGTCTGACACCCATCAACATCATTCGAGAAAACCATGAGTCTGACACCCATCAACATCATTCGAGAAAACCATAAGTCTGACACCCATCAACATCATTCGAGAAAACCATGAGTCTGACACCCATCAACATCATTCGAGAAAACCATAAGTCTGACACCCATCAACATCATTCGAGAAAACCATGAGTCTGACACCCATCAACATAATTCGAGAAAACCATAAGTCTGACACCCATCAACATCATTTGAGAAAACCATGAGTCTGACACCCATCAACATCATTCGAGAAAACCATGAGTCTGACACCCATCAACATCATTCGAGAAAACCATAAGTCTGACACCCATCAACATCATTCGAGAAAACCATGAGTCTGACACCCATCAACATCATTCGAGAAAACCATGAGTCTGGCACCCATCAACATCATTCGAGAAAACCATGAGTCTGACACCCATCAACATCATTCTTGAATAATGAAACATCATTCTTATGTTAGGTCTCGGTGAGTAAATTGGAGGTAATAATAGTTTTTTTGATAACATTTTCCCTAATGGCACAAATATAAAGTAAAAGTGATGAGTTTAAACACACTTAAAGGTATTTAATTTCCAATAGCAGATACATTTGTTTTTATTACAGCTGTTACAAGTGCGAAGAACGGGTACACATTCTACTATTAATAAGTAATTGTCGCTAAAAATATCAGTGAGTACCTAGAGTACCTGTGTTATATATAAATAAAAAAAATCTGAAAACCGACACAAACATTCTCCCTTTATAAATTAAAACTATATTTGTATCATTTTATCAATATTATAAATGTGAAAGTTAGGTTGTTTGGATATTTGGAGTTCCATCACTGGACCTATTAAGCTATAATTTTGCATGGACATAGTTTACATATCACTTATAGCAACATATATACCTGATAATGTTTACATCTAACCTTAGGGATCCACCCCAATCGCCCTGTAAGTTCCAATGCAAATCTTATGGGAGGATATCATTTAACAAATTGCCAGCTGTAGTTCAAATATTTGTCACTTACTCCAAAGGAAGTCATATTATGGTAAAACATAAACAAAGATTTGATAGTGCGGGTCAGGTTAATATTTCAAATGTGATTTACAATACATCATTTGCGAACGAAGCCGCGGGTAACAGCTAGTAAATCTATATATTTAGCATGTATAGACAGTAATATATTTGGCAATTTACTTAAACCCTTTGATCGGGGGTATTCCAGAGTCATTTGATAGACGCAGTAATTTTAAAACATAAAATAACCCTCCCTCCAGGGTTAGGTGACAACATACTCCGAGTACGCCCTATTGGGCAATGTTACCAAGTCTAAATTGATCTGCCTGCAAATAAGAGATAAATGATAATTTATTTATTCATTCTCCACGAAACAACATTGAACAACGTAATTGGTTTACCGCTAATTTAAAGTTAAGAATAAGTGGCAAATATGGAGATATGAAAAACTGTATACATTTTGAAAGTATTACTGTATTGATATTCTAAAATATTAAAAATTAATATAAAACTTGCTAGATATAAGGTTTATTAAATTGTAAACTAAAATTAGCCTATATTAATTAATATAATTAGCCTGTATTTTTATTCAAAGATATTTCGTTTTTCGCCATTCTCCGATATTTGTGTAAGCATTCAAATTGTGTATTGGTTTTACATTGAAATATTGTTTTTCCGATTAATTTTCAGCATCGTGATTCGTATGCAGTTGCTAAAATAGTTACCTGATATATTTTAGTGGACATTAGAACTTTTAACTATTACAAAATAATCGCAAGTTGGTTTAGTTATGTTTTAAAATTTGCTTATGGAAGGTTTCCCAATACCATTACCGAACTACGCAGTTGCCTATTGTCGTAGTTACTGCAATTACGTTAATTGCTGAACTGTTCCATCACCAGCTAACACAACCAGCAGGTTAGTATTTTTGCAGCAGTCCCCGTCGTCTGTTCGTGGAATTCACAATGAGGGCATTTATTCTGATGGCGTTTCTTTTGGTAAGAATGCAATTATTATGATATACTATAAAAGTATGAGAAATCTATATCTATAAAAGGCAAAGCCCTGGCTGACTGACTCACTCAATCACTCATCACTAATTCTTCACCATCCCATGTAGGTAGAGAGCTGAAATTTTGTACACTGATTCTTTAGGCATGAAATAGGAAAACTAAATGGTTTTCATACTGACCTGACTTTAGAGCTCCGCCAGAGATCCCGACAAAGTTCCCATGCATTTCTTATGGACATTAATTTTTGTTTGAGCTAATTAAAACACAAACAGCTGATCTTGATTCGTAGTAGTTCTACGGGCTAACCACAGAATGCAGCACACACAACTTAAATAGGTTTTTATAAATTATATGTGGGGCGAAGCCTGCGGGAACTGCTAGTTTAACAATAAAATAGTTTTCTGTATAAGAATATTTTCTGGTCCCAGAACGGTGTAGGTTATTTGTATTAAGTGCTTGTAATTCAGATTAGTAGCTTTTTAAATTAACAAGAGGTAAGATTGGCACTATTATATAAATGCACTTTTAAAGTTTGCTTTCACAAACCGGGGACAACAAGCAGCCTCCAGTTGCTTGCCACCCACTCTTTGCATATTGACAATGTAACAATGGGAAACCTATGTGAAATGTTTGCGTTACTCATGACTACGCAGGCGCGTGACTTATGTGTCGTTCGCGTTAGAATTTTAGGCTACAATAACATAGCTTAATCAGATTAGAAAATTATTTCGTTTTAGTTTAAGTAATAATATTTAAATAGTTATTCAACTTAAAAATACACGTTTATTTAAAAAAGTATTAATTAATACAACTGTTATTAGTGAATTTACTATGGAAAGTGAACTATTAACATGACCCGAACGGTGGAACTTAAGCCCGGTACCACCATAGAAGTTCCTAACGTGACCCCCTGAACACGTTTTGGGGGGTCGTTTAAATATATATATATATATATATATATATATATATATATATATATATATATATATACACATACTTATGTTTGATTCACAAATTAGTGCTACTAATATAATATTAATAAGAATTCCTTTATTTCTTAATAATATATATACATGTATGTGTATGCTCTCTAGCGGTCGCATTTTTTATCCGTTTTACTTCAAATTTGGTACGGACGTTCCTTTCTATAATCAATTGAACAAGTTCGTTGGGCGAAACAATCGGAAAACTCTAAACCCTTTTTTTGTGGATTATTATTTTAAATTTCGAGTTTTTGAGCCCAAAAAGGGTCAGAAAAGACCCTGATGTAACATTAATGCACGTAAAAAAGATGGGAATTAATAAGGCGAAACTTTTAAGGCATTTATCGTTATTCTAGCATAAATAGTAACATAGTTATTAAATAAAATTTGTATCGACTAAACACAGTACGTTGTCTTATGGGGGTTTTATATTAGAGAAGCCTGCTACTCCTTTGTTAGAGTACTTTTATCATTCACAGAAACCTCAAGCCTTTTTTCAAACCTGACTAGACCTTCTCCTAACCTTATAATGCGCAAAATTGTATTCCACGCATTGCAGGTAAGTGAAACCAGGAGTATCAGAACAGCCAAAAATCAATGTTTTTAGATTTCAATAAAATTAGAATAAATGCATGTTTTTACACTGGTTTTGAGTTTTAAAAGTTGTGTATGTGGAAATTCACTTCCCTCACGTCAGCGTGCTGCGTGCGAACTCGTTTTATTAGCAAATTGAAACACTTTATAAAAGCTACATTAATCAGACAATCAAACAAAGTTTAAAAGATTATAAAACAGCTTAAAGGAAACCTTTCTCCTATCCAAGGAGACCTATCTTAAATCACTGAAAATAAAGTAAACGAGGAAGATCTCCATGGAGCCAGATTTTGATTCTTTGTCCTAATTTTTACCTAAAATATAACCTTAAAATAAAAAAAAACCATTTAAAACAGTTTAAAATTAAATAATAATCAGCTGTGATAAATATAATAAGATTTAAGCTTCGGTTTTTTACGTGATAACATAGGTTCGGGTTTTCCTACTGCTGATATATTTTTCTTAGCATGTAAAAGGTAAAATTTACTTAATTATCTATCTTATATATATTAATACGCTAAGCCGATTTCTGTTAAGAGAACTCTTCCATTATTTCTGAACCGATTTTAACAATTGAGGTATCATGATAATAATCCTGATTTGTAGTTGTGCATAAAGATTTTCATTCTTTGATATTTTCAATCTGAAGGGCATGGGCCGCCCTCAAAGTTCTTTTCACCCATAAGATTAACATAGGGAATACATTTTTTTAAATTGTACCTGTTAATGCATTATGGACAGATTATTAGTAATACCAGATGTTACAGGTAAGGAATTTATTTATCTATATAAATAAAATAAGTTTATTTTCTATATCTCTTTGAGCAGTGAAATGTTGTGTGAAGTGAAGTGTGTTCCATATACTTATTGGACCGATTGAGCAAAGTTTAAGTTGAAAGACAGCAGGCAATGCACTATAATCCAAAACAGGTCTACCAGACAGAAACTGACCTATCTGCTCCGTCGGCCTTTAACATTTTAATTTAATCATCAATGACTTTAGTAGTTAACAGCTCCGATTGTGCATACATTTTGTTAGGAGGACAGTTAATACATCAGAATAAAACCTTTCGGACTCCTGCTCCAAAATGCTTTACTTTAGGGCTCTCCAAATGTTGGAACCATATAATTTATGGGTTAATAAATGTGTTCTAATCAGGCCTTATCCCTGGAAAAATTTAGTTTTGTATCTAAAATTAATCGAAAACTAACATTGGTGTTATGGTTAAGATGTGTGAATGAAAACCAAATATTCGTACCAGCTGTTCAAAAGTAGCCATTGAATCATACAACAACACTCAATTGGTAAAGCATCAAGTGGTTTTTGTGAGAATAGTGATTAAAACAGATATTTACATAGCTTTACATATATTTGATTAGGTTATGAATAAATTGAGAGAACCATTAAAACTGAAGATTGAATATAAAGGTTTAGATTAAAATAGCAAATAAGCAAAGCAAATATGGAGAGGAACCGTGAATATAATTACTCTAGGTATTTTGATCAAACTGGTTGGCTTTTTCAGATGATTTAACAATAATTGTAACTAACTTCCCAAAAATAGTATTGTACTGTGATGGCGAGCGAAGCCGCAACAGGCGACTAGTTTTTAATAGAATATCCGATTATAACAAAATAAAACGAGTTCGCACGCAGCACGCTGACGTGAGGGAAGTGAATTTTCACATAATAAACTTAAAAAATCAAAATCTGTGTTGAAATATACATTTATTAAAATTGATATAGCAATCTGAACACATTTGTCTTGTTGGCTGTTCTGATGCTACTGGTTCTATTTACCTGCAATGTTGGGGAAACAATGTTGCCCATTATAACGTTAGGAGAAGATCCAGTCAGGATAAAAAGTAGGCGTGGGTGTGCTGGGAATGATAAAACTACACCAACATATTAATACAAGGCTTTACTAATGTAAAATCCCCATAAGACAACGTCCTATGTTTAGCCAATATACATTTTATTTAATAACTCGGTAAATGGTTGTTCTATAATTATTGGAGAGGGCTTAACAATGTTGGTTTTTTATCTTCTACAATTTAATATCCATTATTCTTACATTTGGGCCTTTTCCGACCCTTTTTGGACCCAAAAACAACATTTGACAAACAAGTGAATTAAAAACACCCAGATGGGCTTCTCCCATCTGGGTGTTTTTAATTAACTTGTTTGTCAAATGTTGTTTTTGGGTCCAAAAAGGGTCGGAAAAGGCCCAAATGTAAGAATAATGGATATTAAATTGTAGAAGATAAAAAACCAACATTGTTAAGCCCTCTCCAATAATTATAGAACAACCATTTACCGAGTATGACTTCATACTGGTTAGCAAATTCGTGTTTTCAAATCATCTCACAAGAATTTAGTATCTATATATTAATACTCTAGGGTTTTTTTCTTCACAGTCATAACTTGATAACGGCTGGACGGATTTTAACGTTTGAGGTACAAATTAAAGGTACTTTTACGTAGATTTGCCAATACGTCTCAGAATTTTAAGAAATGGCATCACTTAAATACAGTAAAGGGCTGAATTTTCAGAACAGTAGCGCTATCCGATGGCGGAAGTCTAATCTACGTGATGATTGAAAATACGTTGTTATCATCCGTTTTAATATTACAGATGTTTTGTTACGTGTGTTTACAATTGGATAAATCTTTCGATCGGTACGAAATTGCTCGGATTCGAGCAACAGGACAACTAGTGATTTTAAAACGTCTATGTAGTAGGGCTTGTCTTCAAAATTACTTACGACCGTAACAGGTGTAAACATAATTTATAAGCAGTACTCTTTTAAGTTATTATATTGGAAACAATTTTAAAATTGGAAGAAGATTAAGTACAAAGATTAGATAAAAATATGTATAAAGGGGCTTAAGACAAATAATGTGACTTTTAGTGTAAGCCGAGCCACAGAAATTGGCTGAACAACAAGTAAGCGACTTGACTGTCACTAAGATGGAATATTTCGATACCATTATTCAAAGAAACAAGACTATTGTAAACTATTATAATCTTGGTAGTATTGAATTCCTAACCTTAATTCTTAAAACAATATACAGTAATTCATGAGATAGGGAACGAAAACGAGGAAGGAAATCATAATAATTTAAAATCGTACAAGTTAAAATAATACAAAATTCTTATTGCCGCAGCGTTTTCATCTCAGCCAATAAAATTTTTGTTATGACATCACAAAAAAGCTTTTAGGGGAAGTGGGACAAACCCCTCAAATTTTGTGTGATCATCCCGCGATTTGAACCCGTGACCCCTTGAACCGAAGTCCAAGACGCTAACCGTTAGGCTAGCGAGATGTGTTTGATGTAAGATGTGGTGTTGATTTACCTGTGAGCAATTAAATTTAAGAATTGTACCAAAGTTACCAAACCAATTTCGACCAATCCAGCACTCTGGGGATGCGCATGAAATCGCTCTCCCCCCTACATACACAACATTTTTGAAACAAAGTCGTTGTGATGAAAATAAATTTTTGGATTAATTTTAAAGTCGTTGTCATAACATAAATTTCACTGCAGGCAATTAACTGATATATCCTTAAACCAAATAATCAGATCTCATCATGCATATATTAAGGAGATCTTAAAATAATATGTTTCTGACATAGAAATTTATTTAAAATAATAAAATATGCTATCGATAAATATAATGGATTAAAATTAAATATTCTTCAATCAATAAATAAACAAAAATATCTGTGCTTCAAACTTATTGCAATGCAATGAGAGAGTGTGGTTATTTTAGCTTTTACATAGTTATCTGCTAAAAACTTTCAAATTTCACAAAGTATAATAAAATATATGTTTCAGGTGCAAATTTTGAGTTGTGAAAGCCTAGAGAGTAAGTGCTGGATTTGAATTATTTCTCCATTGTTACGTAAGGAAAACATATTTAGAAGATACCCACCAAACTCAGCTCACTAGGGCGGATGTTGGATAGTCTAGAATCTGCTCGGGTATATTCCCAAGAGTGCCTAAATCTTTAAAACAATCGCAACTAAATACACATCACTCGATTTTACTTTTAGTGCTTTCACTTTGGCGAAAGCTTTGATTGAGAAGATCAATTCACTGTCCATTCTTGCCACCAATTACCATCAGAAGACAACTGTTCAGAATGCGTGTGTGTAATCGGTGCAGGACCGGCAAGAATAGATAGTTGCTATTCTCGTTAGCCCTGGGTGTGTTGTACGTCAAATATCGTAAACAACACTGAAGACTGTATTGTGCCGTATATATTGTACATAAAGTAGAATGTATATAATAAATATTACTAAAATATATATTTTTGATTTAAAAATTTTATACTGTATATATATTGTATTCATATTGTATACTGGTATTTCTGAAAGGATTAAATACTAATTTATATAAATAACTATTGTATGTTAACCATGCTATCTTAAAAGTGATAGTATTTTATCTCAAATCCATTTTACTCATAGCTAATTCATCAAACTTGTGATGAAGAGCAATAGGTTTTCTATGCGTAGGTGTGACAAGTTTCTTCGGAGATGTTCACGGACGTTATTACACATGTGGCGCAGAAAATTCCGAGCAACTGCTATGTGCTGATTAAAATCACGTGATAATTAATGTAACATTATCTGGAGTGGATGTCTCTGGCACCAAAGAAGAGGCAACAACCTTATTAACGTATATCAACTCAATACATAAGTCCATACAATTTACAGAAGAAATAGAAGAAAATACCATAAACTTCCTGGACATTAAGATCTCAAACAATAAGAGCAAATATTCTTTCGATATATATAGAAAATCAACCACCACTGACATCATAATCCCATCAAACTCTAACCATACTTGTCACCAAAAAATTAAGGCAATAATATTCAGTTTTAGTTCAACCTTAAATCACTAAGCAGTGGATTCCTAAATCCCGGTAATCTGTTGTTTTGATTGGAATACGCGAGCACATACTGTAATACGTTAATAGTGATTACCAGAACATTTTCTTTACCAGAGTATTATTGTGTCCTGTGTAATATTTGTGTGTTCATTTTGGAGCTTTTGCTACTGGAAGAACAATTAACAGGTAAATTTTTACCTGTCAATAATTTGCAGTTTCGCCCTCGTGACTCTATCCATTGATACTTCTGTTTTGAACACATTGCACTTGTGGGTACACTCAAAATGCGTGAACAATTATTGCTACTATAGTGTTTTGTTTGTTGAACATTATGACTATTTCAATATTTTTAGATATTGTTATTATTAATATGTTATTAAATTACTACAGTATTGCTATTGAGTGCACTCTTTTTATTGCAAAAAAGCACTTGATTTAACGTGTGTGTAGATAAGAAATATGTGTTAGAAAAGACAAATGTGAATATATGAAGGGGTTGAATCTGCAACTGTCTGCCACAAAATGAATCCCCAATTACATGTATTTTTTAAAATAATAATTTTTTACTGTTTAACGTGTTCATTCAGCAGTACTATTTATGACTACTAGGTGTACGCTCATTCCTCGCGTATAAAGATAATCGAAACACATTATCAAACTTAAATCGAGTCTCATAAAAAATGTAATATCTGATTTGAGTAACATCATCAGAATACATTCTGATATCATTTAACTGCCACCAGAATCCGGGTTTTATGTCTATATAGTTATAGACATAGTCATTTCTCCCCGAATAACCACTTATCGCGGTAGCTCAGTGGGTATCGCGCTGGCTCTTAGAGCGAAAGGTTGTAGATTCGGATCCCGTCGCAAACCGGTTAGGATAAAAGGTTTTTATCCGTAGAAAAATATTCATACATTTATCACTTATTTTTATCAAAGAAAATGTTGAATAAATCCATAAATTGATTTATTTCTAAAATAAATTGTATGTTTCAGGCATGGTTTGTTGTTAGGATTGGCATTGGTGCGTTATCGTAGTACAAACAGAGTATTTTGGGCTAGATAGAGACTTTTGATTAATTTAATTTTTAAGAGAACAGCGAATTTCATAAATGAACTAATGTTACAATTTCTATAGGCCTAGTCAAAATATCCTTAAGGATTAATAATAAGTCGTCAGGTCTAGTTATTTAGATGGCAAAATGAGATTTCAATAATATATTGTTTCAAAAGCCTAGGCTAAAATGAAATTAAATGCTATAATCATGGGTTGGTCCAAGACCGTACATGAAAAATGGCAAGTAGCCTAAGTGCATAGGCTTACATTTCATAGCCATAGGTCAAAGTTTATGATGAAAACAGCTCACTGTAATCCAAACCTAGGATATGTCAAATCATTTCAGATAACCTGTAAAAAAGGCTTAGTTTGGTTATAATAGTTTAAAGCTTTTGTTTTGGTTTGCTACAACATTTCGGCTAACTTGTTTTAAAACATTTGTGTTACCAGTTTAATGTCAGCTTACTCTTACTGTAATACATCCCAGGCTATGTCAAATAATTCAAGATAACCTTCCGAAAAAGGCTGTTTGGTTAGAATAGTCTATAGATTTTATTGTGGTTGGCTACAACATTACTGGTAATTTAGAATACTTTTAGTATAAATTTAGTGAAAATATAACCTAGCTAATAATTGTGCTTCAAAATAAATTTAAGGTTGGTCGCTTACTGTAACTAACTTGATCAAAGCTTTCTAGACAAATTCAGGCTTTGTACTTTTTACACATGACAATCAAAATATTACCAATTGTCTAAGACAACGTAATAAAAAAAAACTATTTTATAAGATAAGTTAATATCTCAGTATCTACAGTCATTTATTTTGAAAAGTTATTTTGAGTTTTACGATCTGCCACACGCGTCGTCTGCCACTGTTACAATCGTTGCCTCCAACGACTGACGACATTTACACAGAGTAGGCATAGGCCTACTAAGGGAATATTAACTGTATGGATATTTGTCTAATAACGTACACTTAATAATTTATAAAATAAGAAATTTGCTCACAACTTAAAAATATACTTTGATTTATCTCTCGTGTATTTTTTTAGTGAAAATCCTTTTGTTTTCCAGTATAACAAAGTATACTCTAGTAAACTAACTATTGTTATTATTACTCTGTTGTTGAAGCATAGATGTCGGCTAAATTTTAACGATTAAAGTACCACTAAAATGGCTTCCAATGTTATTTTTATGGAGAAAAAAATAAATTTGGCTTTAAGATGATTTTATTAATACTGAACGAAAATATCTGAATAACGAACTCGACCGAGATTTTGTACGGTTAAATTTATCTGGAAAATTTGAAGTTTAACTGTGGAGGCGTTCTCGAGTTATTTTGGTCACAGACAGGCCAGATGAGTTGATTCTCTTCCCTGTCTAAGCAGTAAAGTTATGTATAAGGATAAACTTCACTTCGTTCTATTATCCGAATATTATTTTGTTAATAACATGAGTATACATTGTTTTAGTTACACAAATGGCAGTAGGGGTCCAAGGTATACCAGGCAGGTCTGAAAAAAAGGGAATATTCGTCAACCAGAAGGACCATCTCCTCAAATTACACTGTTCTAACGTGGAAGGAATGGACGTGGTGAAGTTGTATTATAACGGCTTCCAAAAAGGATCTCTTGCATTAGATGGCCCTTGCTCTCCCGTGACGGAGATCAATGAGAAACTGGCCGTAAAGATGCAAAGTGAAGGTTTCCTGGTGGGAACGAAGACTGACACAGGCGTATTTGATATGTACCGTCTTGAAGGCTCTGGGAAAATCGTTGTTAGTCAATTGACACCTAAACTTGACAACACAATTAACTTGGAATCAAAGTGGAAGGTAATATCCTGGTATATTTATCAAATTAGAACGTTGCAAGTTAGATTTAAGAGGGATGAATGTATTACTTTACATGTAGTATTGAAGTGGCGTGTCGCTTGTAATAAACCATAACAACCCTATTTTTGGTATAGAAACCCCCCCCCCACACTTCTGAACTGACGTAAATACATGATGCTTTAAACATTTACACGTAATTGCACGATTGAAATTTATCACACGAACGAACACACACTTTGGCATATGTAAAGAAAGAATACAGAAACTATATTATGGTTTCGGGCCTAAGTAGTAATACCGACCACGGTAATAGCTTCTCCCCTATGGGCGAAATGGTTTGGGATCATTTCTTTGTTTTAAGCTCTCATTTACCAAATTATAGTTATTTTAAATAATTAAATTTAATTAAGAATATTAATAATTTGTTTGTTTCTAAAATAAAATTAGGTAGCTACTGCGTTTTTACATATTGGAAATTCGTTGTGAACTCAGGTTTTTTTTGTGATAAAGTGTTAATAGTTTGATTATTTTCTATTGGGCGACAGTTTTGGCGTGTTATTCGTTCTAAGAATCATAGCAAAGCTAAGCCAAATGTTAGGTTTTATTTCCTTGAACAAAAATTAAATAATCGTAGTTCCTACCATATTCATTTTTCCATCTTTGTTTTTTCGGAGAGGGTTTCAAAATTATTTTTTGTTTATTTAAATAAATATAGGATAACGAAGGACCAGTTCCATGCTGCGTTGCATGGTAACATTGATTTTTTTGGCTGTTCTGATGCTCCTGGTTTTATTTACCTGTAATGCGTGGAATACAATTTTGCGTATTATAAGGTTAGGAGAAGGTCGAGCCAGGCTTGAAAGTAGGCGCGAGGTTGCTGAGGATGATACAAATACACAAACAAATGAATAACATGCTTTTCTAATGTAAAAACCCCCTAAGACAACGTACTGTGTTTAGCCGAGTTTCATTTTCTTTAATAACTCGGTAAATATTTATGCTAGAATGACTAGAGAGGGCTTATAACTTTTGATTCATTAATTCCAATCCTAAAACATGAATTAATCTTTTCCTCCGGGGCTTTCTGACCCTTTTTGGGCCTTCCTTATGATACTAGCTGTTACCCCTCGCAACTTCGCCCGCACTCATAGTGAAATGTTAAAAAATAATAATATACAAAAATACACAATAGGTCTATTTAAAATAATATAAAATATCTATAACTTTTTCTTAATATTTTGGGTGTACAGCCATCCATACACGGTCGAACATTGCTGGACGCCGACGATTCATTTGATCTTCGCCAGATAACCGACACAAATGGTTTCCGTCAGGGCGAAAATCCACCACAGACGGGTAACATTCGTGTGCATGTTCGCGTAAGATAAATGCTCGCCCGTGTATATGGCGGGCTTTACACAAAGCAGGGGGTGTTCGTGAGATTGCTGTGGAAAACTACTTGACTAAAACATCTGCCGAGGTGTTCAAATTTAAATGAAATCAATAAATCAATTGCTTTTTTATAACCTCCAATAGAAAATTATATGTTGGTACTTTAGGATAAATCATTTTTATCGAACTTAAAACACAATATCAGAACCACATAATACAGATAATTCAAGTACAAATGTATTAATTCGTTACGTAATATTAATGTGTCTGGAAAGGAGACACATTATTGTTACCTTGGACATTTTGTAAGAATAATGTCAGCTATAATTATTTTACTAAATTCGGTTGCCGTTCAATCCAATTCTGATAAAATTAAGATTAATTTAATCTGACAATACTTGTTGATGATGGTGGTACTTTGGTCTTCTCCGCAACCACTTAACCTAGGTTAATGATTCAAAATACTATTATTTGTTTTTTAAGCTCTATAAAATGGTATGAATAAAAATTACGTCTTAAAAAAGGTTTAGATTAAAAATAAAAAAAACTGATTTTTGGAAAATTTTAAACCCCCAAAAAACCTCTTTCCCATTTACTGATTTTCTGGATTTCGAACTTAAATTCATGCACGTTGCTTTACAAATTCGTGCCAAATTTAATAGGATTAGGATGTTTTTTTTCAAAAGTTGTTGTGTTTACGGACACATATATTAGCCACCACCTCTTTTAATAAAAACACTAATTCGAGGGATTAGTTTATATCCATCGAATGGTTCAACCAATTGATTTAACATTGGTTTGGCTCTTGACTTTTATAATAAAGCTTATTTGATATTATAAATATATACAAAATGGTAAAAACGCGTAAACGTGTAAGGGAATCGGAGGGTTTCAGGACCATTGGTTATTGGAAGGTTTTATTGTAATGATTGAATAAATACGATTGTATGTAATCAGTTGATTTTTTACTAGATTATATTAGTCAATACTAATGCATTATAAAACAAATAGATTTAAGCATTACTCTTATTTGAGGTGGTATGGTTTTACAATATATTATTAAATAGGTGCTGATATGCATTAGTATTAGTTGAAGTATTTTGTGAAATCAAAAATTTCAAAGATCAAATTAAAAAAAAAAGTTGTTATAGTCTGTGTAGTGGTCACCAACTATACATATTTTATTCTCTTTTTAAAAGTTTTACATTAATTAAATTAATGGTCTTTTCCTTTTGCATAACAAATAACCAGCAGTTAAAAAACAGTTTCAGTTTTTAATTTACACAAGGGGATTTACACAATAGGTTAAGTAATTTTTTACAAACTTCTGTATTTCAATCTTACCATGAATATATGCAATACATTTTACGAATACACAGTTAAAAATTGTATCTTATCCAGCAACATAATTATACTGCAATTGTTTGTTTCAGAACGTTTAAGAGATCTAAGACCAAATGGATTGATTTACTTCAATTGCAGCTATCATTAAATAGATATGATCAGATTTTCGTTGAATTTGTTGGTCCTGTTATAGAGATTATTTAGTATGACGTAATGTGACGTATTTGTTTGTGTTTAGTTAATTACTTTTAAAAACGGGCTTGAGTTCTCAAAGTGTTTTGTAAGGAAAGAGTTTGTTTGACAGTAGTTCTAGTAACACAACATAAGAGATTAACTAAACTATGGAAAGAGAAAGACAAGCCACGTTGATTGATGAAATTATAAATTTATCACTCGGTTTAAATACCAGGTTAAATACCTCTTTAAAAAAATAAAACCATCAAATTAAGTATTTACTTTTCAGGATTTACGTTCCATACAAAATACAACTGTAGTAACATTTTCAATATTTCAAATTTTATTGTAAACAAATGTGTCAATTAAAATCATAAAGTAAACTTTGATGGAATGGTGTTGTGTTTGTTATATCGGGAATGTCTTACAGATTTTTTGTATAAGAGAATCAAAAGTCTGATTGGGTATTCAAACATAAAACAAAGGCGGAAACATAATAGTAAACATTAGAATTTATACAAAAATCTAAAATGGCACGCGATTAAAAAATACCCCCGTCGCAGCAATTCTGCATACTCAGCGAATTTCCAATGAATATATAACATAACATATTAAAACACTAAACAGGATTCATAAGAAATGTATTCACAAACAAGCAATATTAAAAATATTAATTATTCTCCATAAGAATAACATTTGGGATGAGTACGCAGGTTTGCTGCAACAAGGCACACAAAATAATGGATTTTTATGCAAATATCAATAGAACTCATCTTAGTGAAGTCACATACCAAGTTTCATCCATATACATTCATAAATAAGTGATATATATCATTTTAAGTATTTTCCATAAGAATAACATGGGGACCAAGTACCTAGGTTTGCTGCTACAGGAAACATTGGCGAAACATTTTTTGTGTGCAAACAACAATAAACCACAACCAGATCAAGCCATATACCAAATTTCGCCAGTTTATGTTCATAAATAAGCGAGATATACAATTTTTCTTTTTCTCCATAAGAATAACATTAGACAACGTACTGTGTTTAGCACTTTCAATATCTCGGTAACCAATTGACGTAGAGCAATGATCAAAATACCAAATTGTTTGTTTTTTTAAGTTGAATTCAATGGTATAAATTAAAATTTGATTTAAATTAAAATTACATGTGAAAACCCAAAAAAACACATTTTTGGGGTACAAAACCCTCCAAAAAACCCCCTTCGGATGGTGCGATTCATCTGGTTTTCGAACTCGTTCAAATAAATGGTACTTTACACATTTGTACCAAATTTCATTAAGATCGGACCTTTTTTACGAGAGTTATCGTGCTTACGGACACACACACATATATATATATATATATAAATAAATATATATATATATATATAAATAAATATATATATATATATATATAAATTTGAACAAATGGTGTTTTTGGCATCTGGGGACCTCAAAATGAAAAGCTATCATGGTCTCGGGCTTAAGTGTTACCATGAGACCTACGGTAATAGCTTCTTCCCTATAGGGGAAATTCGCTAAAAACAGGTACAAATGCTATCTTTAAAATGAAAAGGTTAATTTTTAAAAGTTCCCGTCTTGCTGGCTTAACGGTTGTTATAGTGCCTTGGATTTCGGTTCAAGGGGCAACGGTTCGATTCCCAAGATGCCCACACAAGATGAGGGGTCTGGGCCGCTCTCGTTTAAAAGCTTTTGTATGCTCGTAAAAATGCCTCTATAGACCAGGCAAATTAGAGTAAGAATATAGGGTGAGCGATGGAAATAATTCCGAACAAGCTGAGTAGAGGAGAAACACCGTTTTAGGGCCGTAATCGGCACTTTTTTCCCATGTTATTCTTATGGGGAGCCGTTTTTGCGCCGACACCGGCTCCCGCCTTACACAAATTTTCTTTTTGGCCAGTACCCTTGCCTTAAATACATTTTCCCCATATATTTTTTAAATTTGCTCTAAATTCATTTTAATACATCCTTTGCAGAAATCCACGAGTTCTGGCTACTTGGGAACCCGAGCCATTTGACATATAATAAATCACCCTTCCTCCTAAATACCTTCTCTACCAAATACATGTCTTTATATTTAGTCTTTAACAATTCTTCTGTATAAAATCCTCCTTTGATTATATTGCCATTTTCATCTTTCAAAATATAAGTCACAGGCTTTGTTTTCTTAACTTCTGCTATTGTAAAAAGCTCTCCCGTCCAGTTAGGGGTATATCCTTTACTAAATACGTGTTTATATTTAGATATCCTTACACTATCCCCCACCTTATATCTTGGCTTTTTAACTTGTACTTTAGATGCTAACCTTTCATGTACATCTTTAGAGTTCTTAGCACTTACTTGGTTAGGCTTCATCCCTATGGATCTATGTACTTTATTATTATATATCCTTATTAACTTTGGAAGTAAATCCAACCACTTGTAACTCCCTTGTGCACTAAACTCTCTATACAACCAATTCTTTAAAGTTCTCTGGAACCTTTCCACAATAGCCGCCTTAGTTGTAGAGTAAGTGTGGTAGTGATTAATATTTAGAATTTTCATTAGTTTGGTAAAATGTTCATTAAAAAATTCTTTTCCGTTATCAGATTGAATATTTTTAACTCCCTTTGGGAGAATAGTTTTTATAGCTTCTGTGACTACTAATCCAGTTTTATTCTTTAGTGGAGCAGCATAAGCTTTTTTAGAAAATGTGTCTATTAAAGTTAAAATATATTTATTTCCAGAATTCTCTCTAGCATAATTCCGCATATCTATTAAATCTATTTGAACAGTTTCGTTTATACCCAACACCTTAAAAGACCTTCTAACAAAGTTCTTTCTCGCGGGCTTATGCAATTCGTAAGCAATTTTTTCCATTTTTTATTCTTTATTTTTAATGTTAACGTATCTGCCAGTCTCTGTCGTTTCAAAAACACCCCCATTGCTACCAATTAACATACCATCACTCATTCTTTGATATACATAGTTTTTTGGCAAATATGCCCCTCCATCTAAAGTCTTAAATCCGCTTAAAGATGTAGGGTCTGCAACCAACAATTTAGGATTGTACATCATCAAATCGATTTCATTATTGTCTTGCATAAATTTATTAGTTTTATTGTTAAACCTTAATGCATGTGATTTTAAACAAATATCAAATTTAATATTGTCTTGTCTAAAAGTTTTAATATTATCGTCATACCTCAAAACCTGCGACATTAAACAAATATCACTCCTATCTTTGCCTTCAGGTACATTCTTTATTAATTTGTCCTCTGCATCCCACATATCTCTATCTAATGTTAATACACTATAATATTTATCCCCCTGTTTTATTATGCTTTTCTCACCTTTTGTTAATATTTGATTAACAACAGCCACATCATTTGGCAATGTTCCAGGTAAAATGTTTGTTAATTGCTTATTTTTACCATCAAATTTAAGACCGTCTAAAGTCACAGTCTGATGTTTTGTAACACAATCATTCTCATCAACAGCGGGTTTAACACGAACTAGCCTTTTATTATTAAAATCCCAAAAGTTTAGATCCATTTTTGGTACTTGAGAGACGTTTACAACATCATCGCTTTCTTTACCAGCCAACAAATTACTAATCTTTCGCTTTTTGGCATTCCAAATACCATTCTCCGATTCCAAAAATTCATAATTATTTTTGTCTTGTACAAAGACACCATCTTTTCTTATTAAAGTTTGCTCTAATGTGGGTACATCGGTTGAGCTTTCACCTCGTTTAACATTAGTAATTTTGCGTTTATTCGCGTTCCAATTATTACTCTTGGATTCTAAAAACTTATATTTAGTATTACCTTGTACAAAAGCATCACCTTTTCTAGTTAACGTCTGCCCCAAAGTCGATACATCATCAGTAAACTCCCCACCTTTAACATTACTAATTTTATAATTTAAAGCATTCCAACCATCATCTTTTAGATTTAAAGTAGTTTCTTTAAAACTTCTAGCTTCTGGTTTACTATACGGGTTATATACACGATAAAATTTATCTATCATCTTTTTATTTAATAAACAATTCCACTTTCCCTCAATTCTTCTATGATAGAATCTATCTCATTATCCACTCCAGAATTTCCCGCCAATCGGCTTAACCAAAGCAGTCTTAACCTATCTACAAGCTCATAAGGATCGTCCCAATAAACATAGTCTATTTTATTACCAGTTACCTGCCTTAAACCTTCACCAACAGTCTTAAACAGGGGTTTAATTATATTAAGATATTTAGTGTGTTTATTGCTTGACATCGCCGCACCTGGTTTATAACCCTTTAAATGTGCATTTGTAGCTTCCAAAATCTCTTTATAATTTTGCAAATCAGCCTGACTATAGTTTACGGGTTCTTTTAAAGTTAACAATTCCCACAATCCCTTTGTCCCTTTATAAATTGTTTCTCCAACTGTAACATCATCATTGGCAATTTGAACTTCCTGATTCCCAATAAAAAATTTATTTCCTTCTCGCCTAATACCATATGTGGTGTCTGTCATACTACTTCTACTAAGGTAATTTCCTAAATAGTCTGATGCTAAAAGACCAAAATCTAATTTGTGCGGTGTTATCTGTGTTATTCTTGGTATTCTAGACGGGGTCTTTTCTAAAATCATTGGGAGAACTGGCCTCTCTGTTTTTGTGGCTAAATTTTTTAATTCTTGCAAAGGCTCTATTAACGGTTGGAATGTTTGGAACCTCTCTTCAGCCTCTAGAAATTTACCACGTTTTAACGCCCTATATTTTTCTCTTATTTGTTTTGCAGACTCTACCAATTCTTGTTGAATATTTGTTTTAATTTTATTTACATTTTATTTATCTCATTTGTCAAAGGATTATACTCAAACACCTTATCGTGTATTATTAGGCAATATGCAGATGTGTTTGAAGGGACATTTTCTGCAGTTTAAATTTCTAATTTAATATCTACAACCCCCTCTTTGACTGATTCATTCTGCCTAGAACAATCTATTACAATTAGAGGATATTTCTTTATAAAGTCAGCTCTGTTAAACATAGGATCGGGGACGGTGTTGTAGTAACTCTCCCTAAACCTCACAAACATCTCATAAGCTTTAGAGGCATCTCCATTTTCAAAGTCGAGATTTAAATCACTATAAGGATAATATTCAGAGTTTAAAAACACTTTGAGATTTTTCAATTTACAGTGATCAAATTCATCAGTTCTTTTTCGTGCACTGTTGTCCCTACCAGTTTGGAAACCAAATATAATATACCTGGGCTTCTCCAAACTCGAAGACGTCTTAACTGACCATGTATGTCTCTTGGTTTCGGGGTATGATGGGAGTTCGTGTAGCTCCAAACTTCTAAATGCAATTTGCAAATTTTTATTTTGCAATAACATCTTTTGTAATTGAAGCTTCTCCCCATCAGATGGCACCACATGCGGCATCACCCACTGAATCGATTTAAGTGTAATTTTAGGAATAGGATCGACACCAGTTGGAGCATTAGATGTTGTTAATATACAATTTAAGTCGTTTTTGGATCTTTTCAACACCAATTCTTGTTTAACATTTACTAAAACCTTATTAAAATCCTCAAACACACCCATTAACAGCTCTAACGGGACACAAGTACTAAACTTGCCGCTTTTATGGAACTCCTTTAAATTTTCATCAGAATCAAATGCTACATTTGACAATTTAGTTGTTTTATTGTAAGAGCACAATATTTTCATAAGACTGGAAATTCCCGGATTTCTTACAATATCTATTTCTTTACCAGCAACTTCGTATCTAATTTCGTCAAATAAGAATGCAAATGCATTATTTATAAAATGTCCTTTATCATGATTCTCTATCTCTCCTTTAATATACAGATAACTCCTACATGGGAGTGTTAGTAAATCTTGATTATTTATGCATATTCGAATTTCATCGGAATTATTTATTGCTAAAGTGTTGTGTGGAACATAGGAGTGATTTGTAATTTTAACCACGCTATCGTCGTATTGGAATTTTCCTGTAACGTCTAGAAAATCTTCCATTTTTATTAATAGAAAATTTTAACTTCAACCCAATTGATCGCAGAAACCTGGCATTTTGCACACTCAGTCCGTTCTTGTAAATTCTCATATCTTTTTTATATGACAAGTAATTGTAGTTTCTTCTTTATTAAAGTCAATTGGCTTGTCGTGTTGATCTGCAAATGTAATGCTAACAACATCTAAACTTCTCTTATTTACAGGGAAGTATATAATATTTCTGGGGACCTCAATAATTTTGTAGCCGGGAGGAGCTTCTGGGTAAAAACTGTGTATGGTGTGTGATTTGTCACCATTCAAATAAGACCCATTCGCAATATTACATTTTACTCTAATCACATTTACATTATTTATGTTGATTTTATTTACAGATTTAAACGCAATATCTGGAGTAGAAAATCCTTTAAATCCCAATAATTCAGACCCTAAACATGGTTTTGTAAAATCAAACACATGGCCAGAATGTAATGTGGCTTTCATAGTTTTATTATCGGCTATAAGTACAAAATCTGGGAGTTGCTTTTGAATTTCCTTCGCAAGCTCAAACACTTCGTATGTACCTTCAGCAATTTCAATTACATTTGGAGCTTTGTGATCGTAATAATACACATCCTCACCCTCGTCTATAGTTAATTTTGTGTCTTTAAGTTTATTTAATTTTGGAACTAGCCCTTTGTAAAATATAAGTTTGACTTTTGTATTAATTAATGCTACTTTATTTTGTATAATAACTTCAACTTTACCATCTAATGCCCGGTTTAATTCGTCAATTGTGACCTCCCCTTTTGGGGTTGTAATTTTGTGCATTTTGTAATATGTCAAAGTATTTAGAGGTTTTTTAACATTAAATATAGAATTATAACTTTGAAAATCTACCAGTCCAATTACATAATCACCATTTAATTCTATAGGAGGAAAGAACACCGACTTCAACTCTGGCTCTGTGCCCGTAAATGTTATAGTAAATGAATCCATTTTTATAAACTAAAATTTTTCAGAAATGATAAACATAAAATTCCACAAATGGAACTGTTTAAATCTTGTATTTGATCAGTTGTATAGTAAATTTTAGATGGTACAAAATATTCAATTACCTCTTTTGGAGGCTGTATTCCGAAAGGGTCAAAATATATTACAACATCTTTATTTTTACGATATGCTGTCCAATGTGTGCCCCTGTCACTGTCTAAATTAATAATTCCACATTCTCTTACTTTGGCCTTAGATGTTTTAGCTCGTTTTTTAGGTACACTCCTCGAAAGCGAGGCACGTCTCTTGCTGCCTCTAACAGCTGAAAGTTGTCCATCTTTTTTATTAAATTTTAATCCCATTCCCATTTTTGCTTTGGCCTTCATCAAATTTGTCACTGCATAAGCTGCTGCTTTTTCAGCCAGACTGGCGTCCTTTGCCGAAACCCTAGTCCAAGCCTGGTCCGCTAATCTCATATCTGCCTTGTTCCGGGCGGCTGTATCAGGATTATTCATGTAGAATATGTCGTGCTCTTTACAATAAGAGTCTAGCTTATTTTTTGGAGGTACATTTCTGGCTAAATTTTCACGTATCTTAGTTCCAGGACCACAATATGAATATGACGGGATGTGGAGGGGGAAAGGAAGGTTGTTTATAAGGGTATTTAACAAGCCACGGCCTCTATATGGCTTTAAGAATAATCCCTTACCTTGGACCTTTTTACACTTTCTCTTTGCCATTTTTATTATATAAAAAATGTCATTTATTCAACAAAAGAACAAATTTAAAATAGCACATAAAGAAAATACACCAAAGAAGTTGGGTCTATTTCCTAATAATATTCGCTGTCTTATAATAGGGCCCAGTGGTTCGGGGAAGACCGTTGTAATTTATAACTTAATTGTAAAAAAACAAGGATTAAAGTTTACAAATTTATATATAATATCCAAATCTTTAGAACAAGAAAAATATAAAAAAATAATTGAAATATTCCGTCTGTGTGATGAAGTTAAATTACACACATATTCAAACTGTGAAATCACACCAAATGATGTAGAATCACACTCAATAGTTGTATTTGACGACATAAATAGTCCAAATATCACACAATTTTTCTCAATGGGCAGACACAAAAATATTAACAGTTTTTACTTGTGTCAATCTTACAGTAAAGTAAACAAACATTTACGTGACAATGTTAATTTTCTAATATTATTTAAACAAGACGATTTAAATTTAAAACATGTGTATAACAATCATTTGGGAAATGATTTTTCATTTAACCAATTTAGAAATCTCTGCCATCAATGCTGGGATAGGTCTAAATATGGCTTTTTTGTAATAGACAAGGAAAGGCCAAAGAATAATGGGAAATATAGATTTATGTTTGACCAATTTTATAATGACCAAGGGCAAGAGTGTTGATGCCATCCAGAATAAACCTCTTGTCGTCATCAAAAGAGAGTACCTTTTTGTTCATCGTTAATGTTTGAAGATGGTGGTTTGTGGATTTAATTTTTGTAACATTCTCATAGTAATCTTCCCCGGTTGCAAGACAGTGTAAGTAATGTTGGTGTCTTAAGAGATGTTTAACTGTGGCGTTGTCAGCTCCCTTTGCCTTTTTAACCTCTAGCTCATTTTGATTTTCTTTTTCGTATAACCATTGTAAAGGAATGAAAGAGTATAATTTTGGCCTTAAACCACAATATTCATACATAATTTGACCATTTAATTCGTCTTTAAACTTGCCCGTAACTTTTTTATTTTTATCAGAGTATAAGAAATGGTCTTTACTATATGCAGAGGTGTCGAAACAGTCCAAGTCACATTGTATTTCCTTGTAAAAGTCCTCTGTTACTATAGAATAAAGAAGGCTGTCTGTGTCTGTCATTAAGAACTTTTTATTCTTAAATTTTGACATATAATTATAGTGGAAATCATACATTATTACTTTACTGATATCCAAAATGGTCATTCCTAAATATATTGGTTTATCAAAATTTACAATTAATTTATTTAAATGTACAGCATGCAACTTGTTATCGAACATTTTGCTACAGTCAAACCTTGGCTTTGTAACGTATTTTGTTAACTTAGACTCGTCTACAAGATGTATATCACGAAACTTGCGTTGGTTCATAATTGTTCGACCAAAGAGACTGTTATTTAACAGTTTGTAAAAGTCTTTTTCAAAATCATGTTTAGCTTTTTGTCGCTTTTCAATATTAAAATTAATATAGGGCGCAAGCCATTTCGACTGTATAAATTTTAAAATTCTGTGGTATTTTGTAACTACCAAACCCAGTTCTTCATATTTTTTTAGTGCTTTATAATGCAAAATATATTTAGTTTTGTCATTTAAATTTGGTATTAATTTTCCATTCATTTTTTCTGGTGCGAGCGGGTAGTCATTATGCAAATCGTGTAAACTTTTATCGTATTTTAAATCAACTTCCAAAATAAATCCAAAGTTTTCATTTTCATTGTATTTATAATCTTTCTCATTTGTCCATCTAAAGCCATCGATGGGCAACGACTCGCACATTGCTGTAGAGTATAGCGAGTTACAGTCTAAGTATACAAGATATGTGCTTTCTTGATTTGGGTCATAATATTCGCCCATGTACTTATTATTGGCTTTAGCATAGCGCGTGGAAATCATACTTACACCGCCTCTAATGGCATGTTCTATAAACAAATGCATGTCAATGTCACGAAATAATTGTAATTTTATGCCGGTCATTCTAAGACATGCCTCCCATGTTAGTCCAGGCAGTGAGTACATATGAACAGGGTCGAGTTTATAATCCTTTAAACATAAGTCCCTAAATGTCTCAAACACATCAGCCAATAACAAAACATCTGTTTTAAGGTATAAATCGTGATATTCTTTTAAATTCTTTATATTAAAATGATTCCATACGTTTTTAGCATGTTCATATTGTGCAGGAGATATACATTCTTTAGTTAGACTACTGTAAAATGCCTCTATGGGTGGGAGAGGCTCTAAAAACTTTTCTGGTCCTGTCATGTATTCGTACGGAAATTCGCCCTTACGTTGTAGTAGTGGATTGTCTATAAATCTAAATGTATTTAAATTTGAAGCTAATTTGCTTAAGGGAAGGGACAGAAAGTTGTAGGAATCCAAAAATACTAAATCATCAACAGAGAATGAAATATACGTTTCCATATCTTTGGCTATGCAATTCAATTTGCGATTAAATTTTCCTAAGTTTTGCATTATTAAATGTCCATCATAGTTTTTAAGATTGTGGAAGAATACTGGAATTTTCTTGGTTACTTTATAGTTTAAATTACAAGAGTTATGGGAGGGCCCTCTGAACTCACCTGTTAAGTGACAATGGTCGCGCACTTTATCACACAGTAACGGCTGGCGGCATATGTGGCAGCGTGTAGAGTTTTGAAATAACGTCTCTTGCTCTGGAGTCATTACAAGGGGAACATATACTCCCATCTGACTTTTAATAAAGTCATAAGTTTTAAATAATTTTTCGAAAAACACATCCATTACATTTTCACCACTGTACAACTCTTCGTAAATAATTTTAGAATCTCTCACTACAACATAAGCAAATCCAGAAGCAGTGTGTTTGTTAGAGTTTATAAAGCATTCGAAATCTGCATAAATCACAAAGGGAGCTTTAAGTTGATATTTGTAATTCGTAAATTGTAATGTATCTTTTTTAGACATTTGTACTCTTTGGGCAACAAAGGTTTTACAATATGTTATGTGACGTTCCAATATTTCTTTAGTGTAAAAATGTTGCAAACAGAACTTGCAAAAATATTTCTTATGGTTATCTTTTGTAGAATTAAACATTAACTTATCAAAATCACGAATTAAACAGTAATGTGATTTGCGGCTTTGTTGTAAAAGCAGCAGGTTTGCGTGCGTATTACTATTTAGTTTAGTTATTCTCAATGGATATATTAATTGTCCTTCAATTCCATATACATTAACACTTATATTATTTTGTTTTTCAAATTTATCAATGTCGGATATTTTTACGGGATATTTTATATTTGTCATATTTAACTGACCTACGTGGGGTTCGTAGTAAAATACTTGATTTGCATGTTCTCCATGATTCCTTGGATTTAATTTTGCTAAAATACTCCACACGAAACATTTATTATCACTATTTTTAATATTTAAAACAGCGTGTTTTGATTTTATATTTTCTGGTGTGGGGATGTATGACTTGGGAGTTAGGGGTTTATACTTGTAAACATGCAGCTGCCAGTATTTAGTATGGTCATATATCCATCCACTGCCTTCTGATTGAAATTTGTGTAAAGATGTGTCGATTTTTAAAAGTGAATTTTCAATTTGTGTCTTTAATTGTGCTTTCTCAATTGATAAATTAGTTAAACTTCGAAAGTTAGCAATAGTTTCTTTATCAATTAATAATTCACCTTTCTTACTAATTGTGTGTTTGATAAATTTCACTCTCCTAATAAGAATCCATTTTATTGGTAAAGGACATGATTGAAGGGTGTTTAATATATCCACAGACTCACCCTGAAACTTAAACCCATTATAGGGTCGCTTGTCACATCGTAGGTGGTGGCGTTTCTTGTCACGGGTGATGACTCTCTTACACACAATACAAGTATTGTGGTTCTCTAGCATATGCATTTTAAAATTGCTATTGTCAAATATTTGATGACATATTTTACAAATTTTAGGAATAACTTTGTGGATGTTACGATAGTGTCTGATTAAATTACTTCTTTTGGAGCAGGGCACGGAGCAGATTGCACAGGACAACATTTTGTGTTGAAATGACTGTAGAGATGTCATGCTCTGCTTTTTATAAACAAAAATTACCATTTTAAAAATTTAAATACGATCAAAATATGAAGATTTTAGACAAAAACACAAATTCAAAATTTTTATAAAAACTAAGCCCTTTATCAAAAATCTGGGAAACTACTTTTTAGATAATTGTATAAAGTACCTCCAAACCAAATTTGAATTTTAATCAAAAATGAAAATGTTTTCAAAAATAACGATTCCCTTTCATCTTCAAAGTTATTAAGTCATAAGAACCACTCTAATTTTTTCTAAGTCCAGAGTAAAAAAACCATATTTTAGCCGAAATTATTCTAAGTGCTGAATTTTTTCTAAGTCCAAAGTAAAAAAAGTATATTTTAGCCGAAATTATTCTAAGTACTAAATTTTTCTAAGTTCAGAGTAAAAAAAGCATATTTTAGCCGAAATTATTTTAACCACTAAATTTTTCTAAGTCCAGAGTAAAAAAAACATATTTTAGCCGAAATTATTCTAAGTACTGAATTTTTCTAAGTCCAAAGTAAAAAAAGTATATTTTAGCCGAAATTATTCTAAGTACTAAATTTTTCTAAGTCCAGAGTAAAAAAAGCATATTTTAGCCGAAATTATTTTAAGCACTGAATTTTTCTAAGTCCAGAGTAAAAAAAGCATATTTTAGCCGAAATTATTTTAACCACTAAATTTTTCTAAGTCCAGAGTAAAAAAACCATATTTTAGCCGAAATTATTCTAAGTACTGAATTTTTTCTAAGTCCAAAGTAAAAAAAGTATATTTTAGCCGAAATTATTCTAAGTACTAAATTTTTCTAAGTCCAGAGTAAAAAAAGCATATTTTAGCCGAAATTATTTTAACCACTAAATTTTTCTAAGTCCATAGTAAAAAAAGCATATTTTAGCCGAAATTATTCTAAGTATTGGACCACTGAATTTTAAGTTAAAATCTGCGACACTGAAGGTCTTGTTGGTGCTGGGGCTGTAGGATATGAAGTGAGGACCCTAGCCTGCAGCAGCTCTTTATATAGCCGACAATTCACAAAATTAATTTGTAAAATTACGCATCGGTTACTATGCATCGGTCGCTGCAACACTGAAGGTCTTGTTGGTGCTGGGTCTGTAGGATATGAAGTGAGGACCCTAGCCTGCAGCAGCTCTTTATATAGCCGACAATTCACAAAATTAATTTGCAAAATTACGCATCGGTTACTATGCATCGGTCGCTGTGTCCTTGGTGTCGATCTTGCAGAATCTCCTTCAAGGTTGATTGTCGCGCTTGTGGCGATAACCGAGTGCACTTCTAAGTTCTTTACATGTGTTGTTTATTTAGTGTGGAGTTATTTTTGAACTCATGGATTTTCACAAAGGATGTATTAAAATGAATTTAGAGCAAATTTTAAAAATATAGGGGGAAAATGTATTTAAGGCAAGGGTACTAGTACAGGAAACTTGTGTAAGGCGGGAGCCGGTGTCGGCGCAAGAACGGCTCCCCATAAGAATAACATGGGAAAAAAGTGCCGATTACGGCCCTAAAACGGTGTTTCTCCTCTACTAAGCTGATTTTTGGTATACACGTTAGTATGACCCTTGTAAACAAAACTACAAAAGTCCCAAAAAGTCCAGGCCTGGCAACGGCCGCCATCTAGAAAATAACATTTCCGGTGTTTTTATTCACATTGACTTAATTTACGTCAAAACTATGCAAGATACGAAAAGGATCTACAGGTCCTTTTTTGTAGAAGATAACATTTCAAATAAATTAAGTATAAATACAATAACAGTATAATAGAACCAACCAGCGTTATTTAGTATTTCCCGAATTTCTCTTTTTGCAGTGTTGATAATTTGTCAATGTTGTCTTTGGTTTTGACAAGTCTCTTACTCTAATTTCTGCGATCTCAAGAGCTATTTTGATTAATGTAATAATTTGCTATTCGTAGTGCAAGCTTAGATACTTTTAAGTTTTAAAATATGAGTTCTAGACTTATAAAGTACTCTAGGGAGAAATCTAGGAAAAACTAAATAACGTTGGTTGGTTCTATTATACTGTTATTGTATTAATACTTATAGTAGTGTGGGTTTGCGGGTTTTGCGCCGGAAGTGACGTCATCCGGTCACGTGACCGGAAGTGCTGAGTCATGAAAGATGTTATCTGGGGCTGAGCCAGTGACGTAGGCGGTTTTGTGACGAAATGAGTAAAAGTTCAAAGTTCAAGGTCACGGGGAGGTAATTTTAAAAAAGTACTACCTCGCACGCGTAAAATCCGATTGTGATTCGATAGTTTTAATTCGATAAAATATCGAATGAAAATTATCGAATGAAGCAATCGAATGATACGAGTGCGAGGTAGAACAATTACAAATATTACTTTATTTTATTTACAATAATTCATATTACAAATATTACTTTATTTACAATAATTCATGTTTACAATAGTTCCCCGTTGTTGGTTGTCATCGATGTTGTTGATCCGGACGAGTTGCGGCCATCACTTTGCTTTCTGAAGAAAGACGGTAGATACTTCGATCCCTGCGCAGAGTCCATGTTGTGTTTTTGACACCTATCTGTTCTGTTAGGTGTTTGCATTTCATTGCTGTCAGGAGGAAATAATACGTGACGGCAATGAAATAGAAACATCTATCAGACCTTGAGTGAAATGATATTGTTATTTTGTGAAGAGCGTCTCGGAGAGCTCGATGTTCACCGGTCGAGAGCCGGAGGTGTACTGACTATTCGCTAGCTAGCGTTCTGGTATCAAACAAAATGGTGGGGGTAAAAGTGTAGTAGAACGAAGCAGATGGCTGGTGGCAGGTGGCAGGCGGCAGGTGGCAAGTGTGCGGCAGATGGTAGTCCCCCCACTACACCAGTCCCCCACTACACCAGTCTCCCCACCGAGTTTTACATCGCACAATAACTAGTTTACATGTGTTAGTTAGGGTTTAGCTCTTAGACTGTCAAGACCTTAGCTCCGTAACTAAAAACTTCAATAATGTTTGCGCTTCAACTCTGTATAAGTATAACAGCTACTATGATCTAAACCGGTGCATGTATTCATATGGTTCTTTTTGCGAAGCAAACAACTAGCTAAAAGTGTTTCAACCTCGATTATTCTTCGACGAAACCGCTCATTGTCCACTAAAAGTGTAGACCTTCTGTCTTCATTGTCAGGGAAGTAGAAAGTAGTGTCAAGGGGACTACTGAAGGTCACCTTCCTCATGTTCCTGTAAAACTGCGACATTTTTCAGACCCTCTAGGTAGATGTTCATCCGTCAAGAGCTGGAAGAATAATGATGGAGCGTTATCATGTATGATAGGCACCTAACCCCCACCACAACGTTACCTTGTCCTTCAAACCATCGTTTTTACGCTACAGATGCTATACTGTTGGTTAGATTTAAATTTAAATTGCACCTTCTTGTTTGTCTTGGCAAGCCGCGTAATTGAAGTATCCACATGTTATACTTTGAACCAAAAACAAAGAAGTTATTTAGGTTTGTCCTTGAAAATAGGTGTTTTTTCGCTGTTGCTGCTATTCCCGTTGTCGGATCTGAATTCTGTTTGCACCGACTTGTTCGTCTGATCAATCCGCGTAATTTGAGTACCCACTTAATATACTTTAAACCGTAAATAAAGAAGTTATTTAGGTTTATCCTTGAAAATAGTAGTTTTTTCGCTGTTGCTTCTATACCCTTTGTCGGATCTGAATTCTGTTTGCACCAACTTGTTCGTCCGATCAATCCGCGTAATTTGAGTACCCACATGACATACTTTGCACAAACTTTATACCCCCCCCCCCTTGGGTCATGGTCATGGTCAAGGTCAAGGACCTTGGGACTTCGAAATTTTTACAAAGTGGGCTGCACACAAACATAAGACTAACAGTCTCCTGCCTATGTACAGGCCAAGTCCCTAACTTGAAATGCTTAGGGTGGTCCTGAAAAGGCCCGTTTTTGATGCCATGAAGAGGAGTCCTGAAGGAGTTGCGGTTAGTCGAGGTGGAGGAAATGGACAAGGGCTGTGACAATTTATTTAATTAACCAATGCGCCTTGCCCTCTTGTCTGACGAAAAACAGTTCCTTTTTGGATGGGATTCTAGGCGGTTGCGGCAGGGAATGAGGCAGTTGGACCTTGAAGTGAAAATCTTCATGTTGTAAAATATAGCTGTTTCCGCTGAGCCTTGCCACAAACTTGTATTTGATATTTGTTTTTAGTTTTCTAAATTTAAGTGATTTGAAGTTTAGAGGAGTGACTAATTCTTCTTCCTTCAACACCCTCGTCCGCTCCATCACCTCATCCACGGTGAGAGGTGGAGTTGAAGGTCGAGGCTGACTTGTAGTCGAAGTCGAAGGTCGATGCTCAGATGACGGATGTTGGTTGAAGTAGAGCGGATGGTTCTTAAAATTTCTTCTTATTGTGGCCTTGAAAGAAGTTGGTCTCTTAAAACCACTTCTTCTCTCAACCGTCTCCTTCAGGGATTCCTTCAGACGTCGCAGTTTCTCAAGGTTCACAGGGGAAGTCATCGTAGCGCTGCTGATCGACACGTAGTTTTAGTTCGAGAGACAAAGCTGGAATGAGTCCTAATGTCTTGACTTTTGAAGGGTCAGACGGTTTATCTCGTTGATTAGGTTTTTGGCGGCTTGCCAAGTGTAACCTTGACACTTCCATATACGGGTAGAAAGCTAAGAACCGGTTCCCCTTCCCTTCATGACACCCCCCCCCCCTCATTTTGATCATGTCCCCCCCCCCATTTGGGTCATGTCCCCCCCCCCATTTGGGTCATGTCCCCCCCCCCATTTGGGTCATGTCCCCCCCCCCATTTGGGTCATGTCCCCCCCCCCATTTGGGTCATGTCCCCCCCCCCCGACGTCACGGGGCGGAGTCACCTCCCACCACTGACCGCCGCCTTTATAAGCGGGAGCAGTCCGCAGTCTCTTCGCAGTAGGCTGCCGCCCGTTCGTGATCTACGTCCGTCCGGGTTGCATTCTGCTGCAGCGTAGGTCTTTTAAGTGTGCGTTGGGCCCGACGCGCAATTAAGAGATCCGCGCCTTTGCATGTGCATGGTAGTTTGTTAAGCATGGTAGTTTGTTTGTTAGATTATTGCTTGTAGATTGCTGCTAATTAATGTAGTTAGTTTAATGAATGTTGGTGTTGGTTTTAAGTGTTTTATTTAATGATGAAATATGTACCTTTCTTACAGATCCTTATCCCTGGGTAAAGTCTTTATATCCGTGGGGTTTGTTATCAAAGTAATTTAAATGCCGGTCTTTGTAAATATTTAATGATGAAATATGTACCTTTCTTACAGATCCTTATCCTTGGGTAAAGTCTTTATATCCGTGGGGTTTGTTATCAAAGTAATTTAAATGCCGGTCTTTGTAAACTACCTTGGTCAAAACATTGGTTCGCAGTAGCCTGACGCCCGTTCGTTGATCTACGTCCGTCCGGGTTTCAGTGTTGCTGTTGTGACCTTGTTAAACTGACCGCAGTATCCTGACGCCCGTTCGTGATCTACGTCCGTCCGGGTTTCAGTGATACTGATTGTTCTTTGTAAAATTAACGTTAACTCTAACTGACCAGTTTGTTTCAAAGTAATGTAATTTGTTTCTCATCCCTTTCCTAACCCCCTGACAATAAGTTTCGGCCCTGAAAACCGGACTTGTCAATACGGCCATGTAAACCGGTTGACATTACCTTTCTTAGCCTGAGAAACTGTTGTGATTTTCCTTTTTTTTTTTGGGGGGGTTTTTTTTCTTTATTTTTTGTTATTAAAATCATTGCTTGTAATTCCCTGTCCCCTAATACAGAGCGGGGAATAGAGCACCAATTTGTGCTCTACCGGACTTGTCAATACGGCCATGTAAACCGGTTGACATTACCTTTCTTAGCCTGAGAAACTGTTGTGATTTTCCTTTTTTTGGGGGTTTTTTTTTTCTTTATTTTTTGTTATTAAAATCATTGCTTGTAATTCCCTGTCCCCTAATACAGAGCGGGGAATAGAGCACCAATTTGTGCTCTATTCCCCGCTTTGGCAACAAGTTCAGATGACCTTGACCCACTGACAGGACTTATAAAACCTCTGTCTGGTTACATATAGGAAAATTAATATTTTAAACCATAGCCTATCCCCCTTCCCCTTTCCCCTTTCTCCTTCCACTTATATTGGGTATAAAAGAGGCTTCCCATTACTGGTAAGATCATTCTGCTGCTTGTGCTTGCTCAACTCAGAACTATGGAGTCACACCCGATATCACTACCGACTTCTGCATCACCCTCTACTTCTACATCACCCTCGACTTCTGCATCACCCTCGACTTCTGCATCACCCTCGACTTCTGCATCACCCTTGACTTCGGCTGCTGGTTCAATTCTTCGTCAGGCTCTTTTAATGTCTCTTATCATCCCTGAGAAGACAACTTCACCACCCATTATGGATCGACCAACTTCTCCTTCACCATCATCCTCGAGATCAAGGTTTTCGTCGAGCTCCTCCTCCTCATCATCTACCTCGAGATCAAGGTCTTCTTCGAGCTCCTCATCATCCACCTCAAGATCAAGCTCCACCTCGAGATCAAGCTCTAAAATATCTACAAGACCCCCAATTGAAATTTCACCTTCCACTAGTTCAACCAGACCTTCAGTAATTTGCACAAATATTCAATCTCCTTCAGAGAAATTTAATCAATTAAAGTCATTGCATAGAAGGTGCATACGTCCTGCACAACTATGTAATTATATCTTCAAAAAAGGTGCAAAGAAAGGCGAACGCTGTGCAAAACAGTGTACTTTAAATGAAGAACTGTGCAATCTTCATTTAAAAAATACCGCTTCTCCTTCTTCACCACATCCAACAGTGAAACCGGCTAAGACTCGGATTAATAGGCTAGCTAAAAACAAACAATACGTCTTTGTAAAAATAATGGGATTCCTGAAGGTCATGTTAAAATGTGAAGACCGCCTTTACATTTTAAGATTACCTAAAGGCATGTGTCATCCCAAAAACCCTACAAAAAAGCACTATCTAATCCGAGCCGATTCAGGAACCACTGTGTGGAATAAATTGTAAAAAAAAACAAAAAAAAAAAAACATTCTTTCCAAATTAAATAAAGTTTTTCCAAATTAAAAAAAAAAAAGTGTGGACAACCTATTTACAAATTGTAGCATATGCTGCAGAGTGTAAATAGGTTGTCCACACTTTTTTTTTTACAATGTTACAACGACCTTGACCTAGATAACGGACTTAGATATTTTACACTAAGACAAAGATAAACGTAAAAGGAAAAAGGAGAAATATTATACTAAAGATATTATTCAACAGTGAAGAAGGGAGGGGGTAAGCGGGTATTTAAGCAAGCGATTCGGAATATAATTATTAGTTGTATCATCATGAGCGTCAACAGCAACACATGGGGAAAGGAAATTAGCGAAGAGGAGTTGTACGCGATTGCTGAGGCTGCTGAAATTACCGAGGTTTCTAAGATTGATAAGGTTGCGGAGAATGATGCCCAGTCACAACCGCAACAAACTACATCATCGATGCGGTCTACAACGCAGCAACCAAGACCCTATCATGTTATCCTGGAGGAGTATAATGAGGCAATGAGGTACGCCTTTACAAAGTGGTGTGGACAACCGCGTTCTCCTGAACAATGGGAGGAGCACGATGCAGACTTTCGCCTGGTTGCAGACTTAGAACTTGAGCTTCAAAGAGCAAAGGCTGCTCAATAGTGTGAAGATTTATTGTTTACTTTAAGAAATACAGAGCGGGGAATAGATCAGTTTGAGGTCCAAGTGAGAACCACTTACTGCTCTATTCCCCGTTTTGGCAATTTGTTCAGATGACCTTGGGACTTAGAAAATTTTGTTTGGTAAAAAAAAAAAAAAAAAAAAAAAAAAAAAAAAAAAAAAATATTGAAATATATATTTCTTACAAAAACATCCCCTCCCTAAAACTTGCACTCCCACCACTTCCATTGGGTATAAAAGAGACACCTTATCGATGGTAAAATTAGTCTGCTGCTTGTATTCGCCCACCTCAGACACCATGGAGCACATCAGACAACCAACTTCTGACGCCTCTTCTTGTACTGTTTCATCTTCTGCTGCCTCATCGATACTTGTCCAGGCTATGATTCTATCCAACATTTTTCCAGAGACTAGTAATACTTCGCCAAACTTAAACTCGAGATCTCTCAAAACCGAGAGAAACAATGCTAGTTCTAGAAAAATGAGAACAAGGATCGCTGATTGTTATAAAGTATTAAGACGCATATTACCATCCTCCAATCCGTATGATTCTAAATTAACCACTATACAAAAGTCAATAAAATACATTTCAAACCTTCAGTCGCAGCTTCAAGAACCGTCCTTAATTCACAAAGAAGATTTACACAACCCTCCACCTTTTGAAGCTGTTTTTCTTAAAGAGGATGAGTTAGCGGACCAACATTTCTTCGCTGAAGAACCTTCAGCTTACAAACAAATCTTCCTCATGGATGAAGATCAGGACGAGTAACTATCTTAAAAAACTAAAGTCCTTTGAAATACAAAGCGGGGAATAGATCAGTTTGAGGTCAAAGTGAGAACCTCTTATTGCTCTATTCCCCGTTTTGGCAACTGGTGTAAATGACCTTGGGACTTAGAAAATATTCGTTTGATAAAAAATAATGAAAGATCTTCTTATTTCTCACAACAACAATATCTTTTCCTAACCCCCACCACTACCTAAACTAAGTATAAAGGAGGTTCTCCATCGCTGGTAAAAATTAGTACTCTGCTGAAAATGAATGCATCCACTACTTCTATCTCTGCAGCAACTATAATAGTTAGCAGACGGGTCGAAAACATTGATCAGTTGCTTGCTGTAAGGAGATTACTGCTACGGTATCTTGATATAGAGGTTAGTTGTCAATTGTGCATGTGGAGACCAACAGGTGAAGTTTATAGTAGTGAAAATGAAGCATTTGAAATAAACTACAGTAGAAAGTTATATAAAATCTTTGGTAATATGGTAAGGTTAGTCAATAATGGATGGAACATTAATATAACATTTTATATTGTTCCAAACCTGTAATTAAAGCGAAAAAAAAAAAACGATGGGTATATAAGCCCGATGTTACAGAGACAATTATCACTTTGGTTCTGAATTGCGTCAAGAGAGCACCTACCATGGTATACCTCCACTATATTGACTCTACTGCTAAAGCGGATACTTTTATCCAGCGTGTTTACCAACTGTTAACGGAGTACCATCATGTTCAGGTCAAAGGATTGGGTATTCGTGGAACAGAAGAAGTAAAAATAGATGTAAAACCAATCCCTTTGAAGAAAAAAATTGACCAATTATTACAAGAAGGCTACACACTGTGCCTTTATTACACAACCTCATAAACTAAATAAAACGCCAAAGGGGGGGGGGAAATACAGAACGGGGAATAGATCAGTTTGAGGTTTGAATAAGAATCTCTTACTGCTCTATTCCCCGTTCTGGTAATAGGATAAGGTGACCTTGACCCACTTACAGGACTTAATCATTTGTGTTACAATAATACCTCTTCCCTATCACTTTTCCCTACCACTTGCACTTTCAACACTTACCCCCACCACCACCGAAATCATGTATAAAAGGTGGTTTAGTATTAGTGGTAAATCAGTCTGCTACTTGGAATCATGTCGCCCAGAGATAACATTTTCCCTTCTAAGAAGACTATACTAGAATTGATTAAAAATATTCCATTAAATTTAAACGAAGATGAAGACGAAGACGATTCAGAGATGGAAGGTGAACTATTTAGTGATCTTGAACTACTGAGTGAGTTTGCTAGCAGTGAACCATATCTTGGAGAGATGGAGCTGTTGGAGCTGTTGACTGACGACGACGATGTCGATAATAATGAACCGGAATTTCATCATCAGTTGCTTTGCTTGGAGGAAATGGACCTTGTTGATAGTGAAACCCCTCAAAGCAGTATTAATATCGATGATGTAGTTCTAGATCCAGTCACAAGGAACTTTTGTGTTCGTCGTCGCTTATTTAGTGATATGAGCTCATCATCATCATTATCATCGGAAGAATCTGAATAAGTTTTTGTTGTCTTCAAATAGTTTACTTTAAATACAAAGCGGGGAATAGATCAGTTTGTGGTTATAGTGAGAATCACTTACTGCTCTATTCCCCGTTTTGGTAATATCGTTGTATGACCTTGACCCATTTACATGATTAAAAAAGTGGGGTAACTTATACATTTAATGGTGGGGGAACGTCTATTTAAAGACGATGCAACAGTGTATATTTATCATATAGGTATAATGAACCCACCAGGAAACTCCGTTTGCTACAGCTTTCCCCTCATAATAACAAAACGGTTCGAACTCGAAAGGCGACTCATAAAAGTCGACGTAATTCCACAAGATCTTCGTTCGGCAATGTTGACTATTGAATATGTTAAAGATGAATCTACAACTGAAGATCCCTATTGTTTTATGAAATTTTTAGTTGATCAAGATGCAATGTGTACAATCCAACTTCACATCCGAGTTTAAAATTTATCAAATGTTTCTGTTGGAGAAAATTGTCTTAGTTAAATACAGAGCGGGGAATAGATCAGTTTATGGTTTAATATGAAATCATTTACTGATCTATTCCCCGTTTTGGCAAATTTGTTCAATGACCTTGATCTAAATACAGAAATTTGTAGCCTCCAGCTACAATAGTAAATATAAAATGCAAAAAAAAAAATAGTAAACTTAACGTAATACGTACCCCCATTACTTTTGCTAGGGTATAAATAGAGGGGTATTTGCAGTGTTGTTCATTATTGCCTAGACCCTTGTGGAGATCGCACCTACATTATGCATCGCTGCGATATTTGCAAGTCTTCATTTAAGGATGAATTTATTTTAATGATACATAAAGAACTGAAACATAACAAAAACCAAAATGAAGAATATGAAGAAGAAGAATTGAAAGAAATAGATCAAATGTTAGCTCAACACCAAAATTCCAGACCTAGTGTTATTCAATATGCACCATCAACATCGACTTCTACCTCTGCTATGTCTACACTTCACCGTCCTTCAACATCATCATCATCATCTGCATCGACTTCTACGCCTGTTCTGTCTACACTTCATCATCCTTCAACATCATCAGCTGCATCGACTTCTACGCATGCTCTGTCTACACTTCAAGCATCAACAGCAGTAAATGTAGAACTACATGCCCGAGCACTTCCGGGTAATGTAGTAACCCACTTCAAAATTGACAATGCAAAATTACAACTCAAAGAGTTTTTAAATAACGCAAAAGGATTGGTAAGCAACACTTTGCAAAATGAATTAAAAAGATTAAATTTTATTAAATTTGGACTATTAATGGATGCTTTATTTACAAACATTCAAAATGAAACTTCACCGAGAGGGTTTTTAACAAAAAACCGAACTATTATGTTTTCGTCAGATATTGATTCAATCGTATCTGAATGTTTTGAAGAGCTAATGACTAAAATACAAGAACATGAAGGAAGAGGCTCTGGATGGAATTTGTTAAGCATCACAGGGCTAGACTTAAGAGTACACAAACACGGCTATGGAATTCGAGGAAGTAGCTACATTCCTCTACCAACAAAGATTAGAAATACCTTATCCTGCGTCAACGTACAAAATCAAGATACTGAGTGTTTTAAATATGCTATGTTGGCCAAATATGTAACAATTCATCCGGAAAGACCAAGTCACTATTATGAAGAAGTACAACATAGATATAATTTCCAAGGGATGACTTACCCTGTTGCTATAACAGACGTTTCAAAATTTGAAAAACAAAATCCTTCAGCTTCTGTCAACCTCTTCGGATTGGATTCGACAAACAATTTGTACCCCTTGCGTATAACACCAAATGAGCGCAGAGATCATACCGATTTGTTATTAATTACTAAAGGTGATATTTCACACTTTGTGTATATCAAAAAATTTGAAAGTCTTGTTTCTAATCAATTATCTAAGCATAAAAGAAAGATGACAATTTGCAAAAGATGTTTTTGTCACGTGAACAAAGAACTAAGAAGGGGAGGGTCTGATTGGTTAGTAGAACACCAGCGGTTATGTAATGGAAACTATGAAGTAAGAATTAAATTGCCGCATCCTAGCAGAGCGCAGATAAAATTTGACAAAGTAATACAACAATACCGTGTACCTGTTGTTGTTTACGCTGATTTCGAGTCTTCTTTACATCCGCTTGAACAACAAGAAGAGGACGTTACAAGAAGAAGCAAATACCAACTTCATTCACCAAACAGTTATTGCATACTAATTAAATCCACGTTGACTGAAGACCATCTTCAAAAATATGGACTATCATCTTCTCCAAAGATTTATCGCGGTGAAGAAGCAGCCAAATACTTTGTCGATGATTTGTATGACATAGCTGCAAAGGTAGAAGAACTGTATGGAACAAAGATACCCATGTCACCTATGGAAGAAGAAGAACTTCAACATTATGATTCAACAACAACGTGTTATTTGTGTAATAACACCTTTACACTGGATAACGTTAAAGTTCGTGACCACGATCATCTTACGGGAGCGTACAGAGGTGCAGCCTGTAACGCTTGCAACTTGAACTACAAACTACCATATTTTATCCCCGTAGTTCTGCACAATCTGAGTGGTTATGATTCGCACTTCATAATCCCCGAACTAGGAAGAGATAATGGAGCAATAGACGTTTTGGCTACTACAATGGAAAAATTTATAAGCTTTTCAAAAAAGGTGGGTAAAATTAAATTAAGGTTTGTTGATTCATTTAGATTTATGCCTTCAAGCCTCATGAAATTATCTGAAAATCTAAGAAGAACAGATTTGATAGAAACAAGCAAAATTGTACCCAATAGTAAAATGGATTTGGTTCTTCGAAAAGGAGTCTTCCCCTATGATTACATCGATGGACTGCATAGATTTGATGAAACATCACTACCTTCACCAGAACACTTCAAAAACAAACTTAATGATTCGGAAATATCACTTGAGGACTATCAACACGCACGTCGAGTATGGAACGAGTTAGATATGAAGACCTTAGGAGATTACTCGGACTTTTATGTCAAACTAGATGTAACTCTTCTTTGTGATGTAATGGAAGAATTCCGAAACACTTGTTTTGCTGCATACGGTTTGGACCCTCTACATTCGTATACTTCACCAGGATTAGCTTGGCAAGCCATGTTAAAAGAAACAAAATGCAAACTCCAACTTTTAACAGACATTGACATGGTTTTAATGGTTGAAGCTGGAGTAAGAGGCGGATTGACCCAAAGTGTTACCAGACATGTCAAAGCCAACAACAAATACCTACCCGATTACGATGAAACCAAACCGTCAACCTATTTAGGATATTTCGATGCAAATAACCTGTACGGATGGGCAATGTCAAACCCACTTCCTTTTGATAACTTTAAATGGATTAATCCCGACTCTATTGGCGATATTTTACAAATTCCGAAACATGGTGACACTGGATATATTTTGGATTGCGATTTTGAATACCCAGAAAATTTACATGATCTTCATTATGACCTTCCACTTCTTGCTAAAACAGAAATTTCACCAATTGGAAAACACCCCAAATTAATGATGACATTAAATAATAAACAACGCTACGTGGCTCACTTTTGGGTGGTTCAACAAGCTATCGAATTAGGACTACGTCTAACAAAAATTAATAGAGTTTTGGAATTTTCTCAATCATGCTGGTTGAAACCCTACATTGATTCAAATACCATCAGAAGAGCAGCAGCTACATCAGACTTTCAAAAAGATTTCTTTAAATTAATGAATAATGCGATATTTGGAAAAACATTGGAAAACAAAAGAAGACACAAAAATGTTAAACTTGTTACCGACGCAAAAAAATTACAGAAACTAGTACAGCAGCCAAAGTTTGGAACATCTATAATTATTAATGAAAAACTTGTAGCAGTGTCCATGAAGAAGACGAGTGTGAAGATGGATCGTCCTTTGTATATAGGCATGTCAATCTTGGACATCTCAAAAACACACATGTACGATTTTCACTACAACAAAATGGTGGCGTTCTACGGAAGAGAAAATATATCTATTACATATATGGACACTGACGCTTTTATATATCGCATAGTAACATTGGACATGTATAAAGATTTACGTACATTTATTTACAAGAACGACTTTGATTTCTCCGATTATCCAAAAGATCATCCAAACTACGACAATGACAGACACAAAAAAGTACTAGGCAAATTCAAGGATGAGGCTAATGGTGTTCTGCTTGAAGAGATTGTTGCACTGATGTCTAAACTATATTCTTTGAAACTCTATAATGAAAAAGAAGAAGAAGAAAAGAAGAATAGCTATATTAAGAAAGCTAAAGGTGTAAAGAGTTTATATTTAAAGAAGAAAGTGCATTTTGAACACTACAAGCAATGCTTATTTGAGGATAACATCATTACAGCTAAATTCAACACCATCAGAAGTTTTAACCATCAGCTGTACAGCGTGACTGAAGTTAAAAAGGCGCTATCCTGTAATGACGACAAAAGACAAACCCTTCCAGACAACATCCACACTTTACCATTCGGTCACTATTCCCTCAACCCTATTGACTAATAACCCTTTCATCGTCCTAGATCCTCTATCCTTTTCCTTTCCGTAAAAAAAGGGGAAACACAGCAATGTTAAGCTGTGTTTCCCCTTTTTTACACAAGTTTTGAATGACCTTGAACTATATGTATATATATATATATAAGCAGATTTATACAAAAGAATATTTAATACCATATCAGCTGCCTTCGTGAAACCATCATGTCAGACCTGAAGGAGAAGATTATTAATGAACTACACAAACCTGCAAGAATAAAGTTTCCAAGAAGAAATACTGTTATAAAAGGGATAAATGATCTATATCAAGCGGATTTAATTGAAATGCGACCGCATAGCAGAATAAACAAAGGATTTAAATATATACTCACAATTATTAATTGTTTTACAAAAGTTGCAGACGCTTTGCCTCTAAAGGACAAGACTGGTAAAAGCGTAACAGAAGCCATGGAAATAGCCATAAAAAGAGATAAAAACAAAATTAAACATTTACAAACTGATGATGGAACAGAATACTTTAATACAAACTTTGCACAGTTAATGAATAAATATAAAATAAATCATTATTCTACAAATTCAGAGAAAAAAGCTGCTATTGTAGAAAGATTTAATAGAACCTTAAAAGGAGCACTGTATAAACAATTTTCAAAAAGAGGTTCTTACGTATGGTATGATGTTTTACCACAATTAATAAATGATTATAACAACAGGTTTCATAGATCTATTGGTATGAAACCTAACAAAGTAAATAGAAGAAATGCAAAAGATGTATTAAAACGCATAAAGAAAAATACAAAGCCTAAAGTAGAAAAAATGCAGCCAAGAAAATTTAATGTAAGTGATAAAGTACGGATTAGTAAATATAAGGGAGTGTTTACCAAGAAATACCTTCCCAATTGGACGAATGAAGTTTTTACAGTGTATAAAGTGCAACCGACTGTACCTGAAACGTATATCCTAAAAGATAACAAAGGAGATTTGTTGCAAGGTGCATTTTATGGACATGAAATGTTAAAGTCAACAGTAGGTGATGTATATCTTGTTGAAAAAGTGTTACAAAGAAAAAAGGACGCAGTTAAAGTGCGGTGGTTAGGGTTTAACAAAACTGAGGATTCATGGATACCTATAAAGGACTGGGTTTAATACAAGCAACTCATTTCATCGTTAACCTTTGAGCAGGATGGAGATTATTCACCATAAAGATCGATTCAATATTAATAACATAGATGATTTAACTGTGGATAACGTTAAAATCAACAATGGTAAACACGGTAGTTTACTTCCAAACACTGTTCGATGTATAGTAAGTGGCCCCTCAAACTGTGGAAAGACCAATGTTGTCTTTAATTTGATCACTAATCCGCAGGGATTAAGGTTTAGTAACCTATATATTTTTTCAAAGTCTCTACATCAACCAAAGTACCAATTGCTGGATAAAATCCTATCTGATGTGTCTGATGTTAATTTTTACAAATTTAACGCTAGTGATAACATTATGCAACCAAACGAAGCGAAACCGTATTCTGTATTTATATTTGACGATGTATCTTGTGAAAATCAGGATACTATTAGAAACTACTTTGCCATGGGAAGACATAATAACATCGACAGCATATATATAGGACAAACTTATAGCAAAATCCCAAAACAACTTATCAGAGATAATGCAAATATTCTAATTGTATTCAAACAAGATGATACTAACCTAAAACATATATATAACGATCATGTGAATGCGGATATGCCATTTGAAAAGTTTAAAGAGCTTTGCGGAAAAGCATGGGCGGAAAAGTATGGATTTTTGGTTATTATGAAAGATCAAGCTATAAAAGATGGTCGTTATAGAATAGGTTTTGATAAATTCGTTTTAATACACTGATTAGCGGTATTACTGTACAAGTCGTCAAGGTGTGAAGATGGTTAACCAGGAAAAGCTATTAAAGGAAATAAAATCACTTAGTGATTCTATTAGACAAAAAAACCGAGCTTTAAAATCAGGTATAAATGAAAGAGAGCAATTTTTAGAAACAACATTCAAACCTGTTACTGAACCTTTAAAGCGATTAGCACAAAATATGGAAAGACCTTCATTTCGCTTCGAAGGAGACAAAATGCTACCAATTTCCAAATATGAAGAAGAATTTCAGAATGATGAAAGTTCTGACCAGTTACAAACATCTGAAGAAAGCGACGAGTATGAAGAAAGCGGAGATATAGGAGATTTAAGGGAAAAGAACATTGCAGGAGATACAAGTACAGAAGATACAAGTGCGGAAGATACAAGAGCAGAAGAAGAGGATATCAACCCATCCAACTTAAGCAAATTAGGCACAGATATTATGTTTAAAGGAACACTTGGAAGAAAATATACATTAAAAATGTTACATGGCACACATGCTAATCGAAATTATCATACATATGGAGCTAGAATAGAGGATAAAGGATTAATGATTGGAGATAGAAAGTTAGATATAAACGAAAATGATGATATAGTTATTGGTGATAAGAAATATAAAGGTACAACAGGTTTGTTTGAACTCATCTTTAAAAATAATCCTGGTAAATTTACTAAAAAGGATTTACAATTGTTTAAAAATATACTAGAGTATACAAATGCACATAGAAAAAAATATTCCAAAGAACTACCTATTCATAGAAACAGGTCAATAAAATACACAAACATTATATCTAGTCTTTTCCCCTCGAAATCAAATAAAGCTCCAATTAAAAGAAGAGCTTTATCTTCTGCTGAATTAAATGTTTTGCATAAAAAAAGAAAAACAACTGATCCTACTACATCTGGAAGGGGATTATTAAAAAATTTGTATAAAACCAATATAATATATTACAACGATATAAATAAGTTAGTTGATCGAATGAGGTTATTACATGAAGCTATGGAAGCCGGGCACACTGGTTTAGAAAACGAATGGGTAGCTTTGGTTGATGAACTGCGAAAACGAGAAATAATTGTTCAGTAGACGTATATATATATATATATATATATATATATATATATATATAGTAAGAACCTAAACGATAGCGATTCAGTTACATCATGAGTGTGGACAAGTTTGGACGGTATTCCGAGTTTGGAGTAAAATCTGGATATAGTGAAAAAAGAGCTGGGTTTCCGTTAACATCTGATGGTAATTATAATTTTGAAGGAAAAGTAATTCAAAATGTTGGTGATCCGCTTTTGTCTTCTGATGCGGTTACGGTACAATACATGGATAAAAGAACCCCGATTGTACACGAAGACCATTGGGGATTTTCCGGTAAAAGGTTAAGCAATATAAAACATCCCATTTATGATGGTGAAGCAGTAAATTTAGCGACTTTAAAATTGTTAACGATTTACAAAAAGAATGAAACTGATACAAGCTATGATGTAAAAAAATTAAAATTGTCAAATGTAGGTGATTGTGAGCAGGATGGAGACGCTGTAAATAAGAAAATATTTGATATAGTACACAAGAAATGGACTACAGAATATGAAAAACATATGGAAAGGTTTGGTGCAGCTTTATTTAATTATATCCATCGGGCTTCAGGAAGAGCTGTAGCTTCAGATGTTGACAGCCACAATTATTTAGACTGGAAAAAGATACACAATCCAGAAAAACCTAATCAATTAGATAAACCGTCTGAGCCTTCTAAAGTCAAGACATTAGGAAAGGGGGATAAAGTAAATGTGATTAATGAACCAACAGAAAACGATGAAGATTATATAAGAGAAAAAAGAATTTAAATACCCATGATAAGGGATAAAGCATCTACATTTAATTAATTAATCCATTTCTATATAATAAATGGATTTTAAACAGTATATATAATACAAGAAGCCAAGACTAATATTACATTCATTGTAAAACATTTATAGAGTGCACCTACTGATTGTAAGTTTGGCTATAAATAGTCATGCCGAGGGCTAAACGCATCAGTCATAATCGAGAGAGATTACAGAGAGGAAGGGGAATAGCATCAACAGCATTTTCTCTATTAAGTAAACCGGTTGGAGCTATAGTTAACAAGGCGATTGATTTATTACCTGTGGAATTACATTTACCTGGAGGATATCAATATTGTGGTCCTGGAACCAAATTAGAGAAACGGCTTGCTAGAGGAGATCCTGGAATAAATAAGCTTGATCAGGCTTGTAAACAGCACGATATAGCGTATTCCAAATTTGGTGATACAAAAAATAGATCAATAGCAGATAGAGCACTTTCTGAGAAAGCTTGGCAAAGAGTAAAATCTAGTGACGCGAGTATTGGTGAAAAAGCAGCGTCTTTAGCAGTAACAGCAGCAATGAAAGCAAAAACTACGTTTGGAGGAGGAGGAAAGAGAAGAAGGCGTGGGAAAAGACCCGCTAAGAAACAAGGAGGTAATATCAGAAGAAAACGTCGATCTACTAGTGGTAAAGGTAAAAAGAAACCAACAATATGGTCAATGATAAAAAAGGGAGGAGGACTATACCTAAGACCGTATCGTGTGTATTAAATAAGAAAAAGCAATTAATAATTAAAAACAAAGAATTAACCAATGAAGAACTGATTACATATGCTTCTTGTTTGAAAATCCCATTTTTTAGAGGAGTATTTATGAAAGATGAATTACCGGTTAAAATGTGGAAAAATGAGACTGGTATAGTAAATTTGGATAATAGTGAAGGATTAGGCACTCATTGGGTGTGTTACAAGAAACTTGGTGAAACGATTTATTATTTCGACAGTTTTGGAAACCTTCCACCACCGAAAGAACTTCAACAATACTTTCGTGCGGCAGAAAATGTTTTTTACAATTATACAAGAAAACAACCTGATGATACATCCATTTGCGGTCATTTATGTTTAGACTTTTTAGCTAAAAGTGTTAGTCAACTTTAAGATGTCTTCGTATACAGTGTCATTAACCGGTAACTCATGTACTTTGCGCAGTATTCTGTTTCCAGCGCTACGTTTGCAAAAAGGAAGACTATGGGAAGCCGCATTATTGGATTTAACAACATATAACTCTATTCCAAACGTTAGTGAAGGAATTAATAACAAAATACATTATTACAAGACAAAAGATAATAAAGGAAAATATTCAGCTTTGGAAGAATTCAGTTTACCAACAGGAGCTTATGAAATTGATAATATAAATGAAGTTATACAAAAACATATGGGAAAAGAAAATATAACGATAAAAGGCAATAACAATACAATGAAAGCCGAAATTACTTCTAAGTATTATATTGATTTTGGCCAAGAACGTTCAATTGGTAGTTTATTGGGGTTTTCTAAGGAAACAAAGGTATTAGAACCTAATACAACTCATTCTGGGAATAGAACTGTGACGATCATCAAAGTAAACAGCATAGACATTACATGTAACATTATACAAGGATCCTACAGAGATGGAGAAAATCGGCATATATTACACACATTCTACCCATCAGTCGCACCGGGTTTCAAGATAGTAGAAAAGCCTCAAAACCTTGTGTACCTACCGTTAAACACCAGTTTCATTTCAGACATCGTGCTGAACATAGTGGATCAAGACGGAAACCTTATTGACTTTCGAGGAGAAGCTATTACTGTAAGAATACATATAAAATCATCCGCTTAGATAATGGGGTTATCATTTAAAAAGAGAGAGCCAACCAGCAAAGAGGTCAGTAGCTCATCAGCTGTAGAAGGATTAACAAGTGACAACATTCGTTTTCTAGAAGAAATTGGATTAAAGGTCATTAACAATGGATATACTGGATATAGCGCAGGGCCCAACATTCGACGAGACCTTATGGGAAAAGGAATATCACACGCACAACCCTTACGCTTCGTCCAAATTAAACAATAACGATGAAATTAGGATTCCTATACAACAACAAGACATTTATACTCTTCCATGCGAAAGTTATTTATATATTGAAGGAAAATTAACAAAAGCTGACGGTACTGTTGGAACCACTGTTCCGTTCATAAATAATCCTATGGCATTTTTGTTTGACGAGATTAGATATGAAATTTCAGGAGTTACAGTCGATTCAACAAAAAAGGTTGGAATTTCCAGTACCTTAAAAGGATTAGCGTCTTTAACACCAAATGAGAAGAATCTGTTAGCTGTTGCAGGATGGGTTGCACCAGACAAAAGTATAATTACTCCTGACGCTTCGGGAAACTTTGATTTTTACGTACCTTTAAGATTACTTTTAGGATTTGCTGAAGATTACAGAAGAATAATAATAAATGTAAAACAAGAACTAGTTTTATTAAGGTCATCAAACGATAATGATATTATTAAAGCATCTGCTGGAACAACTGAAGCCAATTTAGACTGGAAACTAACATTAGACAAGATTGTTTGGAGAGTACCACATGTGCGACTAAATGATGAACACAGGATTACATTATTAAGAAAGTTAAAATCAGATCGAGACATTGTAATGCCATTCAGAAGCTGGGAGTTTCATGAATACCCCGTTTTACCTTCAACACAACGGCATACATGGACTGTAAAAACTTCTACTCATTTGGAAAAAGCGAGATATGTAATCTTTGGATTACAAACAAAGAAAAAAAGTATATTAACTGAAAATGCTGGTGAATTTGACCATTGTAAATTAACAAACTGTAAAGTGTTCCTGAATTCACAATTCTTTCCCTACGACAACTTTAATATCTCTTTTGATAAAAAAAGGTACAGTGTTTTATACGATATGTACGCTAGGTTCCAAAATTCATATTACGGCAAAACAAACACACCTCTACTATCTCCCGTACAGTTTGAATCGAAAGCTCCGATTGTTGTAATTGATTGCTCCAAACAAAACGAATCTGTAAAATCGTCTAGTGTTGATATAAAAATAGAAATGGAATTTCAAGAAAACGTACCTGCAAATACATCTGCGTATTGTTTAATTTTGCACGATAAAATTGTTACATACACACCGTTGACTGGTATCGTAAAGACGGTATTGTAAAACGTTGTACCACCACCGGCACCGCCACTGTCGCTAACCTATAAATAGCGGAGCAACAATGCAGGTCTTCAGTTGATCGTCTATCATCGCATGGGCAACATCTTCTACAAAATGAGTTCTCCATCTGTTGTACAAGGTGATGCAGAGGTAGCACCGTTATTGGAACGTGATAATACTAGTGAAGAAAAAATCATCAAGGAAATAACTGCATTTTTAAAGTTTGGTAAAAGAGATAGAGAGGAGGAAAGTAATGCAGACCCATCAAAGGTAGTACCAAAGAGGAAGAAGAAAGTTGAAGAAAATATTCCTCCTCACATTTTAACTGAAGTTTTTTTGCGAATCTTTTACCCCATCTCAGCATGCATCAGTAAAAGTGTATCAGTTGGATTGATGAAGTCATTGGATTATTCCCCTACAGTAATACTACACCATGGAACAAAAAAGGTTTTATTTTCGCAAAATGCTTGGGAGTCATTTTTGAAACATGTACATTTAATAGAATGTTATTTAACTAACAGTTTGTGTGGAAGGAAAACACATATTCGACTTTTGGATTGTGACAATGAAATCGATATTGTTAAACATCGTGGACAACTACAAGTGCGAATTAGAGACTTGACTCAACATGAAAATAAGATTCTACTGTCACATGAAGAATTCTACGTTTTAAACTACGCAACAGAACCTATTACAAGGTACATGAGACAGTTGGTATTTGCAAGCGCTATTATTAAAGAATATTTGGTCGATACCTTGGAAAAACAACCTGATAGCACCATCGTGTACGGACCTGTGGATACATCTATTTTTAATAGAATACCTCATGAAGTTTGCATGTGGAGAAAGTTAAAGGATTTTGAACCACTTGTAGAAATCGCTACAGAAGCTACAGAAGAAACAACACAGGAAGAAGAAACGGAGAAACAAGAAGAAGAAGAAAACGAAACACAAGAAGAAGAAGTTAAAAAAGACTAAAGTTTGACTTAGTAAAGAAGAACACACGTGGGGTAGGCCTATTGGGGACGGTGCCCACGTTAAATATACACCAACGCGCCTGCAACTGTACGGCCTGGTATTTAACCTACCGTGGTGTGGAAAACAGTTTAGTTGATCGCTAGGTGCCATGATGAGCGGAGGGGATGAAGAAGTGAGTGTAAAGCCTTGTGTAATAGAATTTCAAGCATTTCGAAATAATGATGATAGGTTTATTATCAAGGAATTAGTAATTTTAGACTTGCTTACATTTGTAGTTTACCCATTCACGTTTGAAGCTCCTTTTTCTTTTAACAACCTTAACGCCAAAGCAAAAAGTACAAACAAATGGATAACAAACTACTTTCATCACATACATTGGTATGAAGGATTTATAAGCTACAGTAATCTGCACAGTATTATGTTTAACTTTTGCAAACAATATTCACATATATACACAAGAGGATTAGAAAAAAGGAACTGGATACAAAAGTACACGCACGGTGATGTTTTCGATATAACCATCGGTAAGGACTTTAACATTAATCTCGGTAATATTTGTGTTGCTGCAAAAGATCCTAAACACGGACAATTAAACTGCGCATTGCACAACGCATATCGTTTGGCTGCTTACTTGGAACAAACGCAGAAATGTGGTGGGGGTAGCAAAGAACCGGAATGTGGTGGGGGTAGCGGGGCCTATAAATACGAGGAGCCAACACCGCTCCGGCACGAGTATTATTCGAGACTCCGAAGAGGCAACATCACAGAAGACACCACAACCACCACTGACGAAGATGACATCACAACAGTTTCTACAAACACTGGTTGATCAATTCAACACTCATTCAAAATCCGACCTTCTGCTAACTAAAAAGTGTTCAGAACTAAAAGAACAAAAACACTACATTATTCATAACATCAAGAAAGTGGAAACCACACATGGAGAAGCAATTCTAGTTTCATTGAGCGAAGGACCTTTCTCTCCAGGAGATGAGCCGAAGTTTCAAGTATTTCTTCCAAAACGATTTGTTCAACTGCTACAAAATGAAGATTTGCGAGATATTCAACCGGGGACGTTGTATTTGGTATCACACGGTGTAAGCGGCAACAACTCGACGGAACTCACTCTGCACATCACGCATCCTTGTACATAATGTCTCTGTTTGTATTTTATTGTTTGTATTTCTAGTTATCAATGTTAAACTTAAGTTTATTGTATTGTAAGATGTTTGTTTAATAAAGAAAATAAAAAATAAAAAAAAAAATAAAATAAAAAAAAATAAAAACAGCAACACAGCAGTATATTATTTTATATACTGCTGTGTTGCTTTTTTTAAAATTCAAATGGATGACCTTGAACTTTCATTCAGGGTTAACTTATGAAGAGGTATAAAAGAGAGGGAGCATTGAAGTTAGTCTCAGTCTTGTCTAACACACGCTGCAGCTAACATGTCGGTGTCACCTATGAAAAATTTATTTTTCGATAACAATTTGAAGACATATTGTTGCGAGTTACAATGTTTTAAAATACCAGGCGATCAAGTTGACGGGAAAGCTTGTCGTAAGTGCAAGTGTTTCAGCTATTGCATATGTAGATGTAAAACGTATCAAATGAACCGACAAGATAAACTACAAGAATTACGCCGAAGGATTGCATTACTGTGGCGGCGAATGTAGTAGCAACCAGCTGCCACCTGCCGCCTTCCATCTGCTGTCCGCCATCTTCTCCGCCCCACCATTTTGTTTGATACCAGAACGCTAGCTAGCGAATAGTCAGTACACCTCCGGCTCTCGACTGGTGAACATCGAGTGCTCTTCACAAACGTAAAACATTGTATTAAAATGTCCATTAAAATTAGGTGTATTCATTATGACTCTATTCATCTGGCGACTTTCCAAGACCTCGAGGTTTTTAATGAAGAGTTAAGACTTCTCATTGCGTCCGGTTACGATTTATCTTTGGAACTTTACGCATCAAAAAACAACATGGACTCTGCGCAGGAATCGAAGTATATACCGTCTTTCTTCAGAAAGCGAAGTGATGGCCGCAACTCGTCCGGATCAACAACATCGATGACAACTAACAACGGGGAACTATTGTAAACATGAATTATTGTAAATAAAGTAATATTTGTAATATGAATTATTGTAAATAAAATAAAGTAATATTTGTAATTGTTCTACCTCGCACTCGTATCATTCGATTGCTTCATTCGATAATTTTCATTCGATATTTTATCGAATTAAAACTATCGAATCACAATCGGATTTTACGCGTGCGAGGTAGTACTTTTTTAAAATTACCTCCCCGTGACCTTGGACTTTGAACTTTAACTCATTTCGTCACAAAACCGCCTACGTCACTGGCTCAGCCCCAGATAACATCTTTCATGACTCAGCACTTCCGGTCACGTGACCGGATGACGTCACTTCCGGCGCAAAACCCGCAAACCCACACTACTACTAGATCATAGTAGCTGTTATACTTATACAGAGTTGAAGCGCAAACATTATTGAAGTTTTTAGTTACGGAGCTAAGGTCTTGACAGTCTAAGAGCTAAACCCTAACTAACACATGTAAACTAGTTATTGTGCGATGTAAAACTCGGTGGGGAGACTGGTGTAGTGGGGGACTGGTGTAGTGGGGGGACTACCATCTGCCGCACACTTGCCACCTGCCGCCTGCCACCTGCCACCAGCCATCTGCTTCGTTCTACTACACTTTTACCCCCACCATTTTGTTTGATACCAGAACGCTAGCTAGCGAATAGTCAGTACACCTCCGGCTCTCGACCGGTGAACATCGAGCTCTCCGAGACGCTCTTCACAAAATAACAATATCATTTCACTCAAGGTCTGATAGATGTTTCTATTTCATTGCCGTCACGTATTATTTCCTCCTGACAGCAATGAAATGCAAACACCTAACAGAACAGATAGGTGTCAAAAACACAACATGGACTCTGCGCAGGGATCGAAGTATCTACCGTCTTTCTTCAGAAAGCAAAGTGATGGCCGCAACTCGTCCGGATCAACAACATCGATGACAACCAACAACGGGGAACTATTGTAAACATGAATTATTGTAAATAAAGTAATATTTGTAATATGAATTATTGTAAATAAAATAAAGTAATATTTGTAATTGTTCTACCTCGCACTCGTATCATTCGATTGCTTCATTCGATAATTTTCATTCGATATTTTATCGAATTAAAACTATCGAATCACAATCGGATTTTACGCGTGCGAGGTAGTACTTTTTTAAAATTACCTCCCCGTGACCTTGAACTTTGAACTTTTACTCATTTCGTCACAAAACCGCCTACGTCACTGGCTCAGCCCCAGATAACATCTTTCATGACTCAGCACTTCCGGTCACGTGACCGGATGACGTCACTTCCGGCGCAAAACCCGCAAACCCACACTACTACTTATTTTATTTGCAATTTAATCTTCTACAAAAAAGGTCACGTGCACCTTTTTCGTATTTTGCATGGTTTTACCGTAAATTAAGTCAATGTGAAGAAAAACATGGACCGGAAATGCTATTTTCAAGATGGCGGCCGTTGCCAGGCCTGGACGTTTTGGGACTTTTGTAGTTTTGTTTACAAGGTTCATAGTAACGTGTACTCCAAAAATCAGCTTGTTCGGAATTAGTGTTGAGATATAAATCAATAAAAATAGTTCAAACTTAAAGTTCATGACAATAGTAGGGGGCAAAGACCGATTCAAAACCAGCAAAGGCGCGGTGAGGAGCAAGTGAGGAGCCCCCCCCCCCCCCGGTGACGTCAGCCCCCCCTCCCCCCCCCCGGTGACGTCAGCCCCCCCCCGGTGACGTCAGCCCCCCCCCCGGCCGCCAACGGCACTTTTCGTGATGACCTTGAGCATGAGGAAAAAACTTTCGAAAATTAATAACCAGCCTATTTATCCACCGATTCCCACGGGACTTTTTCCAGAGTATAGGCCTATCCCCAAGGAAGCGAATGACGTAAGAACCCCATAGATCCACCTTTAAACAAGGCCGCTATTAATTTAAAACCGCGTTTTCCTTATGGGATCTCAGCTGTTTACCAACCGATTTTGACGAAACCTCACCACATGTCGGGTCGTGACCTAAGAAAACCATCGCTTAAAGAAAATTGAAAATCCACTGTTAAACGGGCCCGCTATTAATTTTCAAACGCGTTTTCCTCATGGGATCTCGGCTGCTTGCCGACCGAATTTGATGTGACTTCGTTACACGTTGTATGCCGGCTTGACTAAACCAAACTGCGAGTGGCTCCGTGGAGTCACGTGTCGAGGCGCGTGCTAGGGCCTACGTGACTGTCCCAGCCTGTTTACTCATTAGCGGCCTTCAAGACCCCTCCGTTCTAGAAGGTTCCGGCAAGTGCGTCGCATGAGGCCTCCTCCTGACTGGAGTGCTATGTATGAGCATGTCACGTGTCGAGGCGCGTGCCAGGGCCTACGTGACTGTCCCAGCCTGTTTACTCATCAGCGGTTCCGGGAACTGTTTACCGCTTACATTCCACGGCGTCATCAACCGGTCTATTTAAGTGCGTTACTTTCCCAAGCTACTTCAGTATCTAGTGGCAACTCGTCCTGTGAGGAGCTAGGTGTTTTCGCTGCGAGTATTTGTGTGACTGTGCAGAGCCTTGTCTTTGGATATCTTAAAATGTAAGTAACATGTAATTTACTTTTTCATCAACTAGTTTTCGATGCTCTAAAACCTAATTAGTTAACATTAATATTTCATCTTTTACATATCCCAGTACACGGGGTCTTGTCGTTTCCATTCAGATGGAGATGAGTGGAATTGTAATGACCTTGAAACAGTCGTGTTTTATAACGATTAAAATTAATAAGCCGAACCTAAAAAGCAAAATAGATTCACTACCACTCTTTTTTATTTTAAAAGTTTGATCAAAATAAAAGTAGTTTCTTTTGTTTTGTTTTTACTTTCCAATCGAAATGTTGAGGGCAACTGCGCCTTTGTGACGGATGGAGAGTACAGATACCCGATGTTGCAGATGGCTGTTCATCTGTGTGAGGTTTGCGGGCGCAGTTTCGGGGTTGCAAGAAACCTGACCCGCCACGTAGCATCTGCCCACAACGATCGCCATTACGATTGTCACGTCTGCGGCAGACGCTTCGGGCGAAGCGACAACTTGCGACGCCACCTCGCTGCAGTTCATCCTCCCACTCCTCACGACCAAGCGCCAGGTACAGTTTTAGTTTAAATAAGAAGCCGCCAGTAGATTTATTAAGTATGCTATTTCCTGGTGTCCTCACCCATGATGTCACGACAAGCCCGTTGACTTTGATAACTAATGACTTGTTTTTATGAGAGAGTAAACGGCCCTGACTGGGTAAACTGACAATTAAGACGAGAAAACAGACTCGAGAGGTAAACAAGAGGTTGCCAGCCCTCTGCATGTTCCTCACCGCCATCTCCTCATCATTGTATTTAACAGGCTTGGGTAACTGGCGATTGAGATGAGGGAACAGACTCTAGGGGAAAACAAGAGGTCGCCAGTCCACTGTATAGTTCCTCATCCTTGTGTTTATAGGGTAACTAATAGGACTTGTTTTCCTGTTCGCAGGCCATCCGTGCCCGTTGTGCTCCGTCGCCCTGGCGGGTCCCGAGGATCTTCGCCACCATATGGAAGCGGTCCACGGTGCGAGCCCGTCTGCTTCAACTTCCTCCTCCTCCTCCGCAACGCCACCCTTCAGAGACCCACGGCCCGAGTGCGACGCGTGCGGGCGGCGATTCTCCCGTGAGGACCTGCTCCGGCGTCACGTGCAGCTGGTGCACGCCAACGAGGTCCGCTGTCCCGATTGCGGCGCCCTTTTCCGCAGGGCAGCGTACCTCCAGCGACACATGGAGAGCGTCCACCGCGGCATGAGGTTCACGTGCGCCTACTGCGACCGAGGCTTCAACCGGCGCTACAACCGGGACCAGCACGAGGCCCACAACTGCCCCGTCGTGAGGAACCTCGTTGTGGACGAGATGCCGCGCCTGCCCGTTCTGTCACCCGAGCCCCGGCCCAGCCGCGAGCCCCAGCCCGGACCCAGCCGCGAGCCCCAGCCCGGACCCAGCCGCGAGCCCCAGCCCGGACCCAGCCGCGAGCCCCAGCCCAGACCAAGCACGGCACCCGACGGGATGGTGGGTGGCGGCGGACTACCCACGTTCCGCCCCATCCAACGGGCGTTCCGCGGTCGCCTCCTGACCTTCGGCCTGTCCCGGCCCATGGAGGACTTCTTGGCCGTGGAGGACGCGCTGGTGCTGCTGTTCGACAGCGTCCTGGAACTGCTGGCCGACGTCAGGACTCGACACCCTAACATCAAGGTCAACATGTTCCTGGAATGTGAATTCGCCAACGTTCACGGAGCCACCTGTCTGCGGGCCTTCAAGACAAAGAACGTGCCTCTCACCGCCGCGTCCAACTTGGAGGACTTCCTATCGGCTTCCTTCCACAAGCTGGAGGAAGAGAAGGAGCAGTGCCTGCTAGTGGGCAGCGGGTGGAGCTATCTCCGAATACGCGACCTGGAGATCCGCGTCAACCTCTACACCCCGTTGGGAGAACGCGGAGCCCGGTTCGTCCAGCTTCCCAGGACCATCTGCGAGACGCGTGCCGTTATCAACGTACAAAACGTCGATGACATGTGCTTCGCGTATGCCGTCCTGGCCAAGTTCGTCGCGCAACACCCGGAGAGGCCCGCATCGTACACACCGGACGTCATGGCACGCTACGACTGGGTCGGCCTACGCTTCCCCGTGGCTGTGAAGGACATTAAGGTCTTCGAGAGGAGGAACGCCATCAGCGTTAATGTGTACGGGATCGAGCGTGCTATGGTGGGGAGACGCCCTGACGGATCGCCAAAGTTCCAGGACCGCGTGTTCCCGCTGAAGATCTGCAAGCGGGAGTTGGAGGATCACCGGGACCTGCTGTACGTGACTACTGGCGGGGACAGTCACTACGCCTACATCACAAATATGAGTAGGCTAGTGCGAGCCCAGCTGACGTCTTACGGCCACGCCATCCACGTGTGTAAGCGATGCTTCGCCTACTTCGACAACCGGCCCAACAAGCTGCAACTGTCCGGTGCCGAGCGTCTGGAGGAGCACATGCGATACTGCACCGCCAAGGCTCCCCTTCGCCTGGACTTGTCGAAGAAGCAGCAGATCCGCTTCGCCCACCCCGAGTACACTAGGCGGGAGAGGTTCTGCATCTACGCGGACTTTGAGTGTGCTCTGCAGCCCATCGCTGTTGACCCAGCGGAAGCGCCGCCCGGCACGAGGCCCCTGCAACTGCACGTCCCGTACGCCTTCGCCTACCAGATCGTGGACTCGCTCGGCCTGGAGGAGTTCGAGCCCCGCGTCTACTTCGGGGCAGACGCGTCCAAGGTCTTCATGGAGAGGTTGAAGATGGACGTGCTGGCGCTGTGGGAGTTCCTATTCAGCATGAGAGCTCTGCACCCTTCTCTGACCCGGCAGGAGATGGACGAGTACCTGGCGGCGACTCACTGCTACCTCTGCGGGAAGGAGTTCACGGACCAGGACGTCAAGGTGCGGGACCACAATCACGCCCCGCCCTACGAGTTCCGAGGAGCCGCTCATCGCTCGTGCAACCTCAGGTACCGGGAGCAGCGACACATCAACTGCTACTTCCACAACCTGTCCAACTACGACGCCCACTTCGTAGTGCGCGAGCTAGCCATCGACCCCGGCGACGTGGACGTGTTGGCCCACACGGAGGAGCGGTACATCGCTTTTACCAAGCGATTCCACTTTGGTCAGCCCGGGGACAACCAACGACAGAGCAGTTTCGCGGTGCGCTTCCTGGACACCTACAGGTTCCTGTCCATGAGCCTGGCCAACCTGGCGGCGGGACTTCCCACGGACAGGATGCGCGAGACGAGGAAGCGCTTCCCCGACGACCGGCTGTTCGACCTGGTGCGTAGGAAGGGCGTGTTCCCCTACGACTTCGTTACGTCCTACGACACGTTGTACAGGACCAGGGAGTTGCCGCCCAAGGAGGCGTTCAGGAACTCCATGACCCTGGAGGACATCAAGGACGAGGAGTACGAGCACGCCCTCAACGTGTGGCGAGCCTTTGAGTGTCACAACCTCAAGGACTATGCCGACAAGTACCTGCGGTGCGACATCGCCCTGCTCACCGATGTCTTTGAGCAGTTCCGCGACACCTCGCTGGCAGAGTACGGGCTGGACCCCGCCCACTATTACACCCTACCGTCCTACGCCTGGGACGTAATGCTCAAGACCTGCGGTGTGGAGCTGGACACGCTGCAGGACTTTGACATGTACCTGTTCGTGGAGCAGGGGATCCGGGGAGGCATCTCTCAGGCCATCACCCGCTACGCCAAGGCCAACCACGACAGATGCCCGGACTACCGCCCGGACGATCCCACGCGCTTCCTCCTGTACCTGGACGCGAACAACCTGTACGGCTGGGCCATGTCCCAGTGCCTGCCGACCGGAGACTTCGAGTGGCTCAGCCGTGAGGAAATACAGGCGTTGGACATTGCGGCGCTGGACGCAGAGGCTGATCGAGGCTACATCTTGGAGGTGGATCTCCACTACCCCGCGCGCCTACACGACCTGCACAAGGACCTTCCCTACTGCTGCGAGACGAAGCGCCCGCCGATAGGGAAGTTCCCCAAACTGTTGACGACCCTGGACGACAAGATGCACTACATCTGTCACTACAGGGTCTTGCAGCAGGCGCTGCAAAACGGATTGGAGCTGGTCGCGGTGCATCGGGCGATCTCCTTTCGCCAGTCGCGGTGGTTGGAACCGTACATCCTGATGAACACGGAGCTGCGGAAGAAGGCCAAAACGAAGTTTGAACAGGACTTCTTCAAGCTCATGAACAACGCAGTCTTCGGCAAGACCATCGAGAATGTACGGAAGCGCCTCAACGTGAAGCTGGTGTGCACCCCGGAGAAGTTTTCCAAGTACGTCGCCAGATCCAACTTCCTGGACCGGACGTACTACACGGAGGACGTGGCCCTGGTGCATCTGTCCAAGGTCAACATCGTGTTGGACAAGCCCGTCTACGTAGGCATGACAGTCCTGGAGCTGAGCAAGTGGCTCATGTACGAGTTCCTGTGCAAGATGAAGGAGCGCTACGGTGACCGCCTCACCGTGGACTACATGGACACGGACAGCTTCGTCTTTGACATCGTGTCCCAGGACGTCTACGCAGAGATGAAGGAACACCTGGACGACTTCGACACCAGCGGCTATCCGAGGTCCCACCCCTGCTACAGCCCCGTCAACGCCAAGGTCATTGGAAAGTTTAAGGACGAGTGCAACGGCCTGTCCTTATTCGAGTACCTCGGCCTGCGGTCCAAGCTGTACTTTATGGACATTGAGGACGCGACGACAGGCGGCAGCAAGGCTCTCAAGCGGGCCAAGGGGGTGGCAAAGGGCGTTGTCAAGAACGTCCTCACCCCCGACGACTACAGAGAGTGCCTGTTTGACGGGGTCCAAAAGCGCACCACCAACGTCCGCTTCCAGTCTCACTTGCACCGGGTCTACACCGTGGAAGTGGACAAGCTGAGCCTCAGCCCGACCGACGACAAGCGGTGTGTCCTCCCCGACGGCATCCACACTCTGCCGTGGGGACACAAGGACGTCCCGCCACTACCGCCAGCCAGGAGAGGAGATCGACGGATGGAGGTGGACGGTGAGGAGGAGGAGGAGCGCCAGGACGAAGACGAGGAAGAGGAATTCCCTGTTTAGTTTTAATATTAATTTTAAGAAAAATTTGTAAATAGTATTTGTAAGAAAATATAATAGCTTTATGTACAGCACAAACCTGAGTTGTTTATTTCCTCCCCTTTGCTCACTCAAAAGCCGTTAGGCTTAAAGTGTGTGAGAAAGGCGTTATGGGCCGTTTGGCCCGGGCCGTGCAGCTTAAAAGCCCCCGCCAACCGGGAGCGGTTGGCGGTGCGTGTCGGGGGGACGGCCCTGAAGGAGTTGCCCAGGAAGGAATTACTTAGCGGTCTGCTGACGCTCGAGGTTGCACCCTTGAATTGATCAGCGGCTTGCTGACGCTCGAGGTTGCACCCTTGAGTTGCTAAGTGGTTTGCTGATGCCCGAGGGGTCTTGTGGCGCGCCCTCTCTGGCGGCCTTCACTGCCGCTTGGCGGGGGCTCAGCCAGTGACACACGCCGCTGGTATATAAACCTGAGGTCCAGCCCCGCTGCCTCAGTTTTGCTAATTTTTTTAAATTTAGTAAGGAGAAAGGAGAAATGAAAACACAAGCTTTATCATTATGAGGCATGTATTGTACAGTAATAAGGTTACATACACATACTACAAAAACCTTACAAACTAGTTTTAAGCGAATATGGAGTGGAAGAGCCTGCGGACGAGAGCGTCGTTGGCGGCGGGAGCGGCAGGGTCGAAGAGCTGGACGTAGTCGCTGAGTGACGTGCGGAGAACAGCCCGGCAGTACAGGTAAGTGAGGCAGTAGTAGCCGCAAACAGAAGTATCGTAGCCCTGGAGCCGATACCTGTTGTAGACGTAGTGGCGGTGATGAGGATTGCGCCTCAGGAACATTTGAAAGTCGGCCTGGTATGGTGGCCTTCCGTAGCTGTCCAGGTACTCGAGTCTGTCCTCTTCCGAGCAGTAAAACGCCACCCAGTGTTCGCCTCCCTCAGTGTGTGCTACCGTGTTGGACACGATGGCGGTGAGAGGCTTGACCGGCACGTCCGGTAGTTGGTCAGAGGCGTAGACCGCAACGTTCCTCAGTCCGGGGATCTTCGCCAGGCATTCTCTGATCTGGACGGTATTCATCGTGGGCGGAAGCAGCACAGGCAACTCGAGGTGGACGAGTCCAGTTTGTCGTTAGCCACGAGCCAGTCCCGCAATACTATGCAGTTATGAAGGGCGCAACGGTTGTGGGAGCTCTTATGGTGGCGACAGCGCAGGGTCCGGTAGGTGGGCGGACCGTTGAGCGACCCACAGCCCAGATCCTCCATGTCCTGAGCGGTGGTGGCGGCGGGCTCGGTTATGAGGTGGTGTTGTACAAAGTCCCTCTTCTGCGATCCTTTGACGTAGACCAGGGGACGGTGGATGAGGCAGGAGCGCAGCTTGTCCAGCAGGGCGACGTACGCGATGTCCCCCTGGTCCCACTCCAAGCCGTGGCAGTGGCGAGTGACCCAGACGCTCTCGAGCTGTTTCTCGGAAGTCAGGAGGTCCTTGCTGAAGGGCGGGCGGGCGATGTGATGTAGGAGCAGCGTGCCGGTAGTCACGTCCACCACGCAAACCTCTTTCAGTAGAAAGTCATTATCACTGTCTTTAAAACACTGCATATCCATCACCACGCTTCCGTGATGACAGCGCGCTGGCGGTGGCTCGTTGTAGATCGGTGGCGACACGTCCATCCCGTACGGCTGACTGAACTCGACTGAGCGCTGGCGGGAGCGCGCCTAGCGGGATAACCTTGGGTGCGCGCGCCGCCATCACGGTCCGCGGTGACCTTGAGCGCGCGGCAACTCGTTTACCCGCCAAAGTCGACTGTGACGTTGTGATGACGATCCACCTCCACGACGTTGTCCAACTCGGCGTACACTATGCAGTTGAACGCCTCCGCCAAGGCTTCGGAGAACCCAATCTCTATGCGCAGGTTACCGTTGCGCACCAGGTTCCAGTGGCTGGATTGAGAGGCTGCCATATCGGGCGTCAGATCAAACGCCATCAGGCAGTATCCGTAGGGGTATTCGTTGCGACTGACTTCGTTACCACAGTCTGAGAAATTGATTCCGGTGCCAGTGTACAGCGTGTGGTAGGCGAGCACGCACAACTCCTGACCGAACGTGTAATCCGGTTGAAGCGGCTTACATGGCACTTGCTCACCGTCTATGTACAGCGCGAAGAAGTTCACGTGGCTGTGGGTGAAGTTGAACGGGTTCTTCTTGTAGTCCCCGTTGAACGCCTGATTGCTGACCAGGCCAACTATAATGCGTTTCGGCAGTTGTCCCAGAAACACACTGTCCAGAGTCTTGCTGCTGATACCGGAGGGTAGCGTGAAGGATTTGACTTCCACGCGCGTAATGGGATATTTGGCTGTACCCGACTCCAGCGTCCTGCTGTGAGCCAACAGCACGCTCGGGTTGATCTTACAGCGGCGCATGAACAGGTTGACTTCGGCGATGTCCACTTTGTAGTCTGTCACGGTTTTGGACATGATGGAGAATGAGTTCTTTGACCTGATCAGGCGAAAGCGCATCTCCACGCCGTTTAACATGAACTTCTCCTGGTTGCACAGGTCGACGTGCAGATGTCCGACCATGTCCGCGTACCGGCTGCCCTTGACAAACTCCCTCCGGTTCTTGAGCCCGGCATTATCCTCCTCAGTATTGTCCATGTACCCGGCATAGTCCTCGTAGAACAACTCCGCGGTGAGGTGCGATGTCTTGGCATCACCGCCATAGGACAACAGGTTCTCCAGGTAGGCGCGATAGGCGTACGTGTTGTTCTGAGGAGACACCAGTTTGTTGTTCAGGTACAGGTCCACTTGACTGAACAGCGAGTGCAGCCAGTTGTTAATCGGACCCACCTCTTTTATTGCTTGATCACCCGTTACAGCGCCTCCGTTAGCCGTTCTAATGGTAGCCTTCACATGCAGTAGCGTCTGTGACAGATCCGTGTACTCGTCCCCGTGACCCGGAACTATGAACTCCACAGGCGAGTCGTCTGTCAGGGAGGAGATGGGCTTGTACTGCACCCATTTACCGCTCTCTATACTGGTCTGCGTGGGCGGTAGCGAGAACAGGTCCAACTCGGTCTTGACACACTCGCACGACTTCTGATGTAGAAACGCCATTATCCAAAAATGTCCTTCACGGTACTCTCACTCTTCTTGCTTCTCCTCTTCTTAGCGACACGTTTTGCGGGCTTCCTCTTGGGCGCAGCGCTCTTCTTCCTCGCTCCGAGGAGTTTCGCCAGAGACTGAGGAGTAACCTGCTGTACACGCCTCCTCTTATAGGCGCCACCACCGCTCAGCACGCGATCCAGTTTTTCATCGGCCCTACGTTTCAGCAACCCGGTAAACTCTCTGAGCCGGGTGTTGGCCGCGACTCGGGGGTCGGCTGTGCCCGCTGCCACGTCGCCCAAGAAGCCCACACCGGACTTCAGTGCCTCCTTGCCCAGCGCCGATGCGCCGGATCTGATCAAAGGGACCACTGTACGCATCAGTCCGCCTAGGAAACTGCCGATGCCGTGTCCGCGTTGGAAAGCGGCTCCTCTGAATACGGAGGATACGCCATGGCCCGCCTGCTGATGGCGGTAATACGCCAGATAGGGATCGCTCGGATTCATTGCCGCTGCCTCTCTTTCCTGAAATGAAGCTTCATGCACGTGGTCCCGAAGTGGAATGGCAAGTGTCGTCCTTGGTTGTCCCTTAAATCGATTTCCACGCTCTCGAATGAGGTTTTAATCACCGGCACGTAGTGCGGGTCTATTATATACACTGTCGTGTTGGCACCGTACGTGTAATTCCTGATGTCGATGTTGAGGATCTTCAGTAGTGGCGCCACAGCGTCGCCCACCAGTTGGGGTTCCACCAGGTCGCAATACACGTACATGTGTGATGGCAGACCGGCGAAGAGGTTAGCCGGCCTCACGGACCTGTGACGCTTGACGATATCCGTATCCACCTCGTAGCCAAACTGTAGCGCCAAACTGGGGCTCAGTTTGAGGCTCTGAACGGCTGAAGACGTCGACATCAATTCCACCCTGGAGGACCTCTCGTCATACGAGAAGGTGCACAGGTTACTCTTCATTTGAGGGTGGTTGTTGATTGCGTGCACGAGTTCCTCGGTACTACTGTAATTGCCCGGCTCCACTTTGATTAACAACTTGTCCACCACGGCCAACCCGCCTTTCGAGTCCCTCATTCCCAGCACTAGTTTGATGTAGGTTCCCTCACCGACGGTCAGAAAAGAGAAGGGGTAGTGCGCCTCCGCCAGAGCGACCTCCCACTCGCCGTCTGACAGATCAACAGTCGAGGGTAGATGGGTCGTGTAGTTTGTCACCATGTTGTTGGGATAGTACTTCATTGAACTGTTACTGGGCAACGTCAGGTAAAACTGGTCGTGCCTCGTCATCGCAGCTGTTGCACGTCCGCTGCGGGTACCCACGAGTTGAAGTCCTCTCCGTAACCGGCCCACTTGACTAAGTAGCGCTTACTGGAGCCTCGCCCTTTAGTGTCCAGTATTTTATCTATTTGATACAGGCGATCCGGGGCGATCGTCACCTTTTGCATCTCGTGCTCGTAGAAGCGCCCTTCCAGCGGCGTCCCGTTCAGGTCGCGCAACACGTACAATGGCAGAGGATGCGACCCGTATACGTGGTCCACCACGAACAGCTCCTTACTCCAATTGGTCTCGTAACCTTTGGCGAACGTACCCTTCTCCTTGGCTATGCGCACCGTGTCGCCCGGCTCGAACCTGGGCTTGTGTCGCCGGATCGCCTTTCCATACATGTGACGCCAAACCTTGTACACCGTTTTTCCATCGCCGCTGTCCGCGTCCACGGGTCGTAGGCCACCACCCAGGCTCCTGTGCGGACTGCGGTTGTAGGCGTCCACAAGCCTGTCCAACACGTCCACGTAGCGATACGTGTTCTTGTAGGTCAGGTAGCGCCACATGCGGGTCTTGAGCGTGCGGTTGACTCGCTCCACCACCGCCGCCTTCACGTCGGGGTTCTGCGTGGTGAAGTAGTTTACACCGTGACTCTTGAACACTCGCTTGGTCGCGGCCCCGGTGAACTCCGTCCCCTTGTCGGTCTGTAGGCAGCGAGGAGTCGCCTCAGCGAATATTCCCTCGAACGCAGCAGCCACCTCAGGCCCGCTTTTCCTCTTCAGTGGTACCGCGAACAGCCGCTTACTGAATACGTCTATCACAGTCAGCAGGTAGTTGACTCCGTCGTTGTACCGGCTCAGGCCGCGCATGTCGTTCAGGTCCGCCTGCCACAGCTCCCGGGGCCCGAACACGGCGTAGCGGTTGCGGGGAAACCGCTTGCGCGCAGGCTTGTGCAGCGTGTAGGTGTCCTGGGCGCGCAGCCAGTCGGCTACCCGACGTTTCGGTAGGCGCGCGGCTCTGGCCAGGGCGGCCACCCCGCCGAGGGAACCGGGCTGGCTCGGGTCGTAGTACAGCTTCTCCATTACGGTGTGAACGGCTCCCAGTTGTCCAATGACGATTCCCGGTCGGGTTCCTCGGTTATTATCCTTCTTCGGGCCGCTGGAGGTCGCGGTCTCAGGCGGTCCAGTATCGGTGTCAACCTCGGCGAGAGGGGTGTCGACGAGGCTGTCGTCGTGTCTCCCCAGGGGCTCGATGCCGAGTCCAGTCCCACGCCTAAGTAACGCAACGCCGTGGGATTGCCCACGTATTCTTTGGGCACGTTCATGTCCTTCAAGGCGGCCATCACTTGATGCCAGCCGGTAGGCAATCGGTCCGCCCTTCGCGCTCTCACTATGCTGTGCGCGATGTCCACTATATTGGAATCGGGGATCTTCACCTTGTCCACGTACACCGCCCCACTGGCGTCCCAGGCGATGGGGCTGCCTTGCCGGGTCATGAATCGCAACAAGTTGCGCGCCACCGACCTGTAGATTTTTGAGAACGATTCCACAATGTCCTCCTCCGCCGAGGCGCTAGACTCGCGCTTCATCTGACTCGGACTTCCCGCCGCTTCCTCCTCCTCCCTCTGCTCACCCTCGATGATTGACAGACCTATGGGTTGACGTTTAGCCGCGGAAAAGTGCAGGAACCGCTGTAACACCTGCTGATATTGTTTCCATTTCTCCGTATCGTCCAGCCGCTTGTCGCTCAATATGCGATGCATCTCAGCGTCCAGGCTGGCTGGCTTATTGGCGCTACCTGCTCCTCCTCTTGGTCCTGGTCCTGGCCCTGGTCCCGGTCCTTCTCGCAATCTCTCGATGAGCTCCTGCGGTACAACCACCATTTTCCTAGCGTACTCCATGTCCGATTAGCTTCTGCGCTAGAACGGGCAAAACAGCGTTCAACAGTAGAGGTAGGAGGATCCCTCCGCCCCGTTGAACGAGGTAGTGTCGCTTCTTGGCCCAGCCCTCGCCGCGTTTCACCAGCCGTCTGAGCGCCTGTTTGTGTTTGCTCAATTTGCGTTTGAGACAGGGGGAAAGCGGTACGTTTCCGCGTAGCACGTTATACGCGCACTCGCACAATGACTTGATGCGACTCTTGTCGCACGCTTTTAACAGGGCCTTGCGTTCTTTGGGCGTAGCGTGTATTAGGGCCCTCAGCAGCGCCGCGTCCTTCTTCACACGGTGTGACATGATGACTGACGCTGGCGCGCGCTCGGCCTATTTATCACTTCTTCTTGGGCAGGTACACGTAGTTCACCGGATCGTCTGGGAAAATGGTTGAACGTACGCGCATCTCTTCAGGCGTGGACTGTTTCAAGTCTATGAGCAGGTAGGCGTGCGGATCACGCGTGGCGTCCGCGTAAGCCTCCTCCACGAATTTGGGGTTTTCCGGGTATACTTGGCGAGCCAAGTGTTTGATCTGAGCGCGATCCCTGGGATTCTTGAAGCACACTATGTAGTGGGCGTTCAGCGATATGTCGCGCTGGCCCCTGCCCTGGTGAAACAGGTTTTGCGTGATGAAGAACACGCTCATGTTGCGGTGGTGCGAGCCCTTGGTGAACAGGTCCACCACGCCGGAGCCAGCCTCACGCATCATGTCATCGACGATAACCAAGGCGGGCTCGCTACCGTCATAGTCGTCCAGGTCTGGCAAGCCGGCTACGTAGCGCACGGCAGAGTCCGCACGGCTCTTGCCGCCACCGCTGCCATAGTGCCAAGTGATGCGGGCGAACCGCGTATCGCACATGCGGTCGGCGTGCTCTATGAAGCGAGCCACGAAGTGCGACTTGCCGCTGCCCGAAGGCCCGGCCACGATGGCGGTGAACGGGTGTTTCCACCTCAAGTCCATGGCGTCTACTGACTGCCGTGCACCGCCACCTCGGCTCTTGTAACTAAAGGTTCTTTTTCTTGCTTCTTTTATTTATTTTTATTTTTTTATATTGAAGGAAATAAGGGAATAGGAAATACCATTTATTTATACAAATTCCAGGAAAGGAAGTTTGCTGCCAGGAGGGCCGCTCCTCTTTACAAGGCTCGTCCTCGGCCCCACGCCAACGTTGTACTGGGAGATGGCGTTGTCGTCCAGGACCGTGAGGTACCGCCGGGGCATGTAAATCCGGATCGGGTCATCGCCGACGAGACCCTCCAAGGTGGCCATCACTGCCTCGCCGTACGGTGTGTCCACCCGCTCGAATGAGCGGATCGGGTACACCGCGTTGTCCCGCAGATCTGCGATGCGAGTGTAACCCGCGGCCTTGCAGCTGTTGAGGGCTGTCCTGAGGTCCATCTTCTGGTCCGTGTTGAGCATGGCGCAGCGGCTGGATGCAGAATGACTGGCTCTCGCCACCGAGTCACCTTTTATTAGCGGTGTCTACGTGCCGACTCGCGCGTATCAACAACATGATGACATAGTTAATCGCTCAATTTCAGGAAGGGTGATGTAATGGAAAGCTTTACTGCGTAAACAAGTGGATTGTTCTAGAAGCATCTCGGTCATCAACTGCTTAGTGGAAGTTTCCACGCTCAATTCCAGGAAGGATGACGTAATGGAAAGCTTTACTGCGTAAACAAGTGGATTGTTCTAGAAGCATCTCGGTTATTAACTGCTTAGTGGAATTTTCCACGCTCTCTCGTTTACTGGGTAGCGCGCTTGGAGTGTGCGCTCCTCTTGGTTTTCCCTGAGATGACGCAATCGGTCTTTCGCCAGGTGGGTAGAGGAGTAGCGGTCCTAGTGATCCCGTCGTATCTTGTCTCTCCCGTCTCGCTATTTGCCAACCATAGGTTTTGTAATCTGGATAGCAGGTCCTCTAGACATATGCAGATTTCATCGTTTCGCTCCTCGTCCAAGTACAAGCCGCAACTGAACGTGGGGCGACCTCCTTTGAACACATTCATCTTCAACAGTACATTACCGCTGTTGGTAGGATTCTTCACAGTGTACTGATATCCGCCAGTGGACCAGCACAGTGTCGGGGAATCGATAGGCACTTCCTTCCTCTTTACAATCCACCCATCGAGCTTTTTCTTCTTTGACGCACATCCCTGCTGAACTGGCGGTGCGTTGGCGTTCTCATCGTTCATTGCGTTCAGCTCCTCTAGGAAGGAGCGGATCGTTTGGTCCACTTCGGCTGCACTGACTCCGTTTCCGTTCATGGTGACGTCTCGAACAACACTGAGGTCGCGCGTGCGGCTCTGCCTCGGTTTTATACCCAGGTTGCACGCTTCAGCGAACCTTCTAGAAGCTTCCAGAAACGTGAGAGGTGGTCCTTCGCTAACGGGGAGCACTCCAGTCAGGAGGCCTCATGCAACACACTTGTCGGAACCTTCTAGAACGGAGGAGTGTGGGAGTGATGAGGGGTCTGGAAGGCCGCTGATGAGTAAACAACCCCGGGCAGTCACGTAGGCCCTAGCACGCGCCTCGACACGTGACTCCACGGAGCCACTCGCAGTTTGGTTTAGTCAAGCCGGCATACAACGTGTAACGAAGTCACATCAAATTCGGTCGGCAAACAGCCGAGATCCTATAAGGAAAACACGTTTGAAAATTAATAGCGGGCCCGTTTAACAGTGGATTTTCAATTTTCTTTAAGCGATGGTTTTCTTAGGTCACGGCCCGACATGTGGTGAGGTTTCGTCAAAATCGGTTGGTAAACAGCTGAGATCCCATAAGGAAAACGCGGTTTTAAATTAATAGCGGCCTTGTTTAATGGTGGATCTATGGGGTTCTTAGATGAGTAAACAGGCTGGGACAGTCACGTAGGCCCTGGCACGCGCCTCGACACGTGACATGCTCATACATAGCACTCCAGTCAGGAGGAGGCCTCATGCGACGCACTTGCCGGAACCTTCTAGAACGGAGGGGTCTTGAAGGCCGCTAATGAGTAAACAGGCTGGGACAGTCACGTAGGCCCTAGCACGCGCCTCGACACGTGACTCCACGGAGCCACTCGCAGTTTGGTTTAGTCAAGCCGGCATACAACGTGTAACGAAGTCACATCAAATTCGGTCGGCAAGCAGCCGAGATCCCATGAGGAAAACGCGTTTGAAAATTAATAGCGGGCCCGTTTAACAGTGGATTTTCAATTTTCTTTAAGCGATGGTTTTCTTAGGTCACGACCCGACATGTGGTGAGGTTTCGTCAAAATCGGTTGGTAAACAGCTGAGATCCCATAAGGAAAACGCGGTTTTAAATTAATAGCGGCCTTGTTTAAAGGTGGATCTATGGGGTTCTTACGTCATTCGCTTCCTTGGGGATAGGCCTACACTCTGGAAAAAGTCCCGTGGGAATCGGTGGATAAATAGGCTGGTTATTAATTTTCGAAAGTTTTTTCCTCATGTTCAAGGTCATCACGAAAAGTGCCGTTGGCGGCCGGGGGGGGGGCTGACGTCACCGGGGGGGGGGGGGCTCCTCACTTGCTCCTCACCGCGCCTTTGCTGGTTTTGAATCGGTCTTTGCCCCCTACTGACAATTTTATATTTTGGGAGAAAAAAATCATTGTTTCTTGTTATACAGTATATAAATGTCCCTTTACGTAGTATTTTGATTCATCTTGGCCATGCCTTAGCTTAAGATTTCGTTTTCGTTTTCTTTAGGCAAATTCATTCTATGTGTTAGTTGTTACTGGGTTCATTACAACCAGATGTTTCAAACACAGACATAGTTTATTGCATAACTTACATAAAACATGTGATCTGAATTGGGGCCTAACAATGAGATTTGCAAACTTGGAGGGATGCTATAATAATGCCAATGACTAGGATTCAAAAGGTAGAACAGGAATAACTCTTTATCTCAAGAGGGATGGTTGATCGTGTTGGATCAAAGGATTTTTAATGCCGAATAAATTGAAAAGAAACATAAGAAAATTAGTACAAATAATTGTACATTTGTAATGAATTAAAATATTTGCAAATATGGATCTCTGAAAAATTAGGCCAGGTCACTAAAATTGTTCTTTTGAGGTTCTTGTTAAAACAAATAAAATATGCTTCGGTTACAACGTATTGCTGTTTAAGATTATTAAATTTAATTTAGACAAATTTGACCAATAGTAGTCCAATAGTTAGAGGCTACTTATTCAAAGTTTCAAACTTCTAGGCCTCATTAAAATTAGAGTGATCTTACTAACTGAAAAAATATTCTTCACTCAGTACTTATATAGGTACTTACGATGACTTGAAAGAGTAAAATAATATACTGAGCTCTTGTTGCCTATTGAAAATTAGGTTTTAGGCACCTAGTATACTAATTTTATTGGAATGGGAATTAAATAATAAGCATTGTTCTTGTAGGGAAGTTAACACTGCCGTGGCTGGAATTAGTAACAGGAGAGTTATCTATGGAGTATGATGGCCCTCTTGAACAAGTTGAACATCTGTTTCTTGATGTTTGATTAAGATTATATTAATAGGACAGGAAAATTAGGATACAAAATTGGATAAAAATTAAAAATTGCAAGCAGAAATATCCTTGCTGCAAAATTAGGTCCCCTCATTTAAATACAAAGTTTTCTACTTCGAGTGAAGTTTTCCACCATATTGGATTTTTCTTAAATTTTATATAGGAATGAATGCTACTATTTATGCAATTGTTTATAAATAGTACAGTTTTTATCCAATTTTGACTAAATTTAGGCAGTATGTGTTAATCTTGATTATGTTATCATAAATACAAGAAAAAGGAATATTATTTACAAAAAGTATAACAATTGTAGGAATTATTACCCTAAACATCAAACACCCTAAAGACCTTAATATCGCCTTAAAACTTCTTAGTTTCATTTTGTGACTTGGGCCAAGGATAATTTTCCTTCGTACATATTCACGTCTAAACTGCCTGGACACAAGGTTGTCATTGTATTATGGTTTTACAACTGTTTTATAACTTAAATGTATACAGGATAAAAAATTTAAAATATATACAAGTTTCCCTTACTACTTAAAATACGACAATTTGCTACTTTTACTAAAATAGTTTGAAATAATTGCCAGCAAAAAGCTGAATCCACCGAGAACAACTGTAACCAAAGTGTTTAAGGAAGAAATGTTGGAACAAAAGGTAAACTAAACGTCTTGTTTTGTTGATCTCAGTAAAGGGGACAGCTATGACTTTTTTACTAGGACAAATCATGTTTTATTAATTACATTGTTTAAATAATAAAGGAAAGATAGTACCATTCAATGTGGTATTTAATAGTTAAAGTATGGTCATTTTTGTTACAAAAGTAAACAAAACAAATGGTTTTCTTTTTAAATTAAAAGGGATTTCTCAAATTATTTGTTGTAGTCCTTAATATTATCTTTGATACAGAAAATTCAACTGTTAAAATTTGATAACTCAAAACAGGCTGCAACTTGATTTGTAGTAAAAAAGCTGTAATCTTTTACAATCTAAGGTTAACATTTATTAAACAAAGTGGTTTTGGAATTTTAGACATATATTCATGCAATTGTTTATCTTTGTCTCACAAAGCTAGATTGTAGTTCTCAAAAACACAAAGTCTATTGAATATGCTTTTAATTATAGGTTTTACAGAATAACTTGTAGTAGATTGTGCGTCTGTACATTTTAAATAGCCATAGCGCAGTTTAATATTTCTTCTTCTCAATTCAATGAAATGTGTGTAGCTTGAACATTTTATAAACACAACAATGCCATCTATCAATGCTCAATGCAATATCAATATCAATGTGGCCTGTATAATGTTTTAGGAGAAAAATACGTCAAATTACAATTGCAGCATCGGTATTGGAAATATAATTTGTATACGTTATACAAATAGATACGTTTGTTATATATGCAATAAAACTTCATTCCAAAAAGATTCTATGGTAGCTGATGGAAACTGCTATTTGGAAGGATTTGATTTCAATGCGCAAATGCTAGTTTTAGTATTATTTAATTAATATTGTTGACACTGCCAACATTGGTATGTAGCTTTATGTGGTATTAAGTTACATATATATGCCATGGAAATTCGCTCAGTACACAGGTTTGCTGCTACGGTGGTATTTTAAAATTCCTGTTTAAAAAACTCTCACTGATAAGTAAAGTTAAATATTGAATTATTCAATACCAAGAATGTATTTGGAAAGCTTTATTTTAAAGAACATAAACGTAAAAACTAACTGGATAGGTATTTATTGGAAATGTAATGCTTTTAGCGAATTTCCCCTATAGGGAAGAACATGTTACTGTAGGTCTCATTGTAAGACTTAAGCCCGAGACCATGATAACGTTTTGTTTGGTGGTCCCCAGATGCCAAACAACACCATTCGTTCAAATTTTTATATATATATATATATATATATATATGTGTCCGTAAGCACGACAACTCTCGTAAGAAAGGTCGAATCTTAATGAAATTCGGTACAAATGTGTAAAGTACCATGTATTTGAACGAGTTCGAAAACCAGACAAATCACACCATCCAAAAGGAGGTTTGGGGGGGGTTTGTACCCCAAAAATGGGTTTTTGGGGTTTTCACATGTAAGTTTTATTGAAATCAAATTTCAATGTATACCATTGGATTCAGCTTAAAAATACAAACAATTTGGTATTTTGATCATTGCTCTACGTCAATTGGTTACTGAGATATTGCAAGTGCTTATCACAGTACGTTGGCTAATGCTATTCTTATGGAGAAAAATACAAATTGTATATCTCGCTTATTTATAAATATACATAAACTTGGTATATGGCTTCATCTGGTTGTTTTTTGTTGTTGTTTGCACACAAAAAAAATCACTATGGTTCCCGTAGCAGCAAACCTAGTTACTCGGTCCCCATGTTATTCTTAAGAAGAATAATTAAAATGTTATATCGCTTATTTATAAGTGTATATGAATGAAACTTGGTATGTGACTTTACTTAGATGAGTTCTATTTATATTTGCTTAAAAATCCATTATTTTGTGTTCCTAGTTACAGCCCACCTGATAACTCATCCATAATGTTATTCTTATGGAGAATAATTAAAATTGTATTTATCGATTATTTGGGAATATATTTTTATGAAACTTGGTATGCGGCTTTATGTGGTATTAAGACATTGGAAATTCGCTGAGTACGCATGTTTGCTGCGACGGGGTTATTTCTATTAGTGCTAAGTAGGATTAGATAGAATATATGGTTACAATAGTATAGCTTAATTAATAAGGCCACGTCAAGTTAGTTTGAAAAATATCAAATTCCCAATTATATCCAACTATATAACGGTTGAGAATCGGACATTTGTTAAAGGGAACATTTTTGGTCCTTTTAGTGAGTATAACCATTGACTATACACACCGGTATAACCACTGGCACCATTATATCCAACTATATAACGGTTGAGAATCGGACATTTGTTAAAGGGAACATTTTTGGTCCTTTTAGTGAGTATAACCATTGACTATACACACCGGTATAACCACTGGCACCATTATATCCAACTATATAACGGTTGAGAATCGGACATTTGTTAAAGGGAACATTTTTGGTCCTTTTAGTGAGTATAACCATTGACTATACACACCGGTATAACCACTGGCACCATTATATCCAACTATATAACGGTTGAGAATCGGACATTTGTTAAAGGGAACATTTTTGGTCCTTTTAGTGAGTATAACCATTGACTATACACACCGGTATAACCACTGGCACCATTATATCCAACTATATAACGGTTGAGAATCGGACATTTGTTAAAGGGAACATTTTTGGTCCTTTTAGTGAGTATAACCATTGACTATACACACCGGTATAACCACTGGCACCATTATATCCAACTATATAACGGTTGAGAATCGGACATTTGTTAAAGGGAACATTTTTGGTCCTTTTAGTGAGTATAACCATTGACTATACACACCGGTATAACCACTGGCACCATTATATCCAACTATATAACGGTTGAGAATCGGACATTTGTTAAAGGGAACATTTTTGGTCCTTTTAGTGAGTATAACCATTGACTATACACACCGGTATAACCCACTGGCGAAGTGAATGTTGCGAGTAGAAACTCACCCTGTATTAGTAGAATTTTAATTCAACCTTAAATCACTAACCAGTGGATTCCTAAATCCCGGTAATCTGTTGTTTTGATTGGAATACGCGGGTACATACTGTAATACGTTAATAGTGATTACCAGAACATTTTCTTTACCAGAGTATTATTGTGTCCTGTGTAATATTTGTGTGTTCATTTTGGAGCTTTTGCTACTGGAAGAAATATTAACAGGTAGATTTTTATTCTTCAATAATTTACAGTTTCGCGCTCTTGACTCTATCCATTGATACTTCTGTTTTGAACACATTGCACTTGTGGGTACACTCAAAATGCGTGAACAAGTATTGCTACTATAGTGTTTTGTTTGTTGAACATAATGTCTATTTCAATGTTTTAGCGAATTTCCCCATAGGGAAGAAGATATTACCGTAGGTGGCATGGTAAGACTTAAGCCCGAGACCATGATAACTTTTCGTTTTGAGGTCCCCAGATGCCAAAAACACTATTCGTTCAAATTTATATATATATATATGTGTGTGTGTGTGTGTGTGTGTGTGTGTGTGTGTGTCCGTTACCGCGATAGCTTTTGAAAGAAACACCCGATTTTGATGAAATTTGGCATAAATGTGGAGAGTAGCATTTATAACTTTAATTTCGAAAATCAGATCGATCGCACTATGGGAAGGGGGTTTTATGGGGGTTTACAATTTTCCAAAAATCGGTTTTTTGCCAATTTGACCCCAAAATATTTAAAACACTCAATTTTGGTTATATCCATTTTATAGAGCTTAAAAAAACAAATAATTTAGTATCGTGAATCATTAACCTAGGTTAAGTGATTGCGGAGACAAAAAAAAAAAACGTGTCCCATGTTAATCTTATGGGTAAAAGGTTTTTAGCTTTTTCTCAGATAGGTTTACTAAAAACTTCACATTTCTGTTTATTAATGTGTTTAGCTCAACAAAACAAACATTTTGGTGCTTTAATCGTTGTTCTACGTCCAACCGTTGCAGAGATATTCAAAGTGCTAAACACAGTACGTTGTCCGATGTTATCCTTATGGAGAATAAATAAAATTCTATATCTCAATTATTTTTGAATGTATATTGATGAAACTTGGTATGTGACTTCAAATAGTTGTGGTATATTAGCACAAAAAACAAGTTTTTTGTTGATAGTCCCCGTAGCAGCAAACCTGCAGACTCGGCCCCCATGTTATTCATATGGAGAATAAGTAAAGTTGTATATATCCCTTAATTATGAACCTAAATTAATAAAACTTGGTATATAGCTTCACCTGGTTCAGTTATATTGATAATTACAAAAATACACATTTGTTATCTTCCCCGTTGCAGCAAACCTGCGAACTCAGCTCTAATGCTATTCTTATGGAGAATAAATAAAATGCTATATATCACTTATTTATGGATGTATTTTTGTGAAACTTGGTAAGTAGCTCTATGTAGTAGTGAGTCACATATATATGCATTGGAAATTCACTGAGTACGCAGGTTTGCTGTGACGGGGGTATTTAGATTTTGTTATTATTAATATGTTATTAAATTACTACAGTATTGCTATTTGGGTTGATTCTCTTACCAGTCTAAGCAGTCAAGTTATTGGCTACTTCACTTTGTCCGATTATCCAATTATTATTTTTTTAATAACATGAGTATATATTTTTTTAGTTACACAAATGGCAGTAGGGGCCCAAGGTGTACCAGGCAGGTCTGAAAAAAGGGAATATTCGTCAACCTGAAGGACCGTCTGCTCAAATTACACTGTTTTAACGTGGAAGGAATGGACGTGGTGAAGTTGTTTTATAACGGCTTCCAAAAAAGGATCTCTTGCATTAGATGGCCCTTGCTCTCCCGTGACAGAAATCAATGAGAAACTGGCCGTAAAGGTGCAAAATGAAGATATCCTGGTGGGAACGAAGAATGACAGAAACGAATTTAAAATGTACCCTCTCGAAGGCACTGGGAAAATCGTTGTTAGTCAATTGACACCTAAACTTGACAACACAATTAACTTGGAATCAAAGTGGAAGGTAATATCCTGGTATATTTATCAAATTAGAACGTTGCAAGTTAGATTTAAGAGGGATGAATGTATTACTTTACATGTAGTATTGAAGTGGCGTGTCGCTTGTAATAAACCATAACAACCCTATTTTTGGTATAGAAACCCCCCCCACTTCTGAACTGACGTAAATACATGATGCTTTATACTTTTACACGTAATTGAACGATTTAAATTCATCTCATAAACGAACACACACTTTGGGATATGTACAGAATACATAACATATATTATGGTTCAGGGCCTTGGTAGTAATACCGACCACGGTAATAGCTTCTCCCCTATGGGTGAAATGCTTTGGAATCACATCTTTGTTTTAAGCTCTCATTTACCAAATTATGGTTACGTTAAATAGTTAAATTTAATTAGGAACATTAATAATATGTTTGTTTTTAAAATAAAATAAGTAGCTACTGCGTTTTTACATATTAGAAATTCGTTGTGAACTCAGGTTTTTTTTGTGACGAAGTGTTAATAGTTTGATTATTTTCTATTGGGTGACAGTTTTGGCGTGTTATTCATTCTAAGAATCATAGCAAAGTTAAGCCAAATGTTAGGTTTTATTTCCTTGAACAAAAATTGTACAAAGTTTTCCAATAATCGTAGTTCCTACCATATTAATTTTTATATCTGTGTTTATTTTGTCGGAGAGGGTTTCAAAATTATTTTTAGTTTATTTAAATATATATAGAATAACGAAAGACCAGTTCCATGCTGCATTGTGTGGAAAAAAGTTAGGAAAACGACATGAAATAAAGTATAGAGCATAACAATAAGTTATTCGAACATAGATTATCCGTGTTAGGACATGATAACTCACGGATAAAAAAGATGCTAAAAGATAAAATAAGTAAATAATAGAATCCAGATAAATAAAAAAACATGTGGCTAGAAAAACATAAATCAATATAAACAGATGGTTAAAATAAAATATGAAATGTAGAAGAAATAAATTCAGGGAATTAGGATGTTGCACAGTTGATAAACGGTATCAGGAAACTGACACATACTTTCTCCTTTTTAGTCCAACTTTTATGAATACTTTACTTTTTATTTACTAAATTACGAATATAAAGTACGGTCAAATATACATAAAATCTTCCAAACAAGTTGTTTTCAAAATTATCTACCCAAATCCCTTTTCTTTCTCCCTCTATACATAGTATAGGAGAAAGTATTGTTTTTGTAAAAACCTTCGAATTTGAGTTGTTAGTGGAAATATTAGTTTTGGTGCTTCCTGGACCCAAACAAGTGCTTTTTGTGATGTCTGTCTGTGTGTCCGTGTGTGCTACATACATAAATGGAATCAATCAAAAGCTCTTGCCCTCTAGATGTACCTTTTGGGAGTTTCAGAAACTTCCACCATCAGGACTTCGCTTCACGTGCCTTCAAAATGATAATCTTATGGAGTTGGTTTATTTTTAGATAGTCAGCTGAGAATAATGTTTATTTATAGATCCCCGTGTGGAGAACGGGACTTTATAGTCTTATGTAATTATATTTGCTTAGGAACTAGGCGTTGATGGGCTATGATTGTAAGGTTATTTTCATGATAATTAAATTACTTAGAACCAATATCAATTGCTGCATGAGACCTAAAACCAACGTATTTAGTAATATATGGGGAATAGAATGGTGCCTAGTCCAATTTGAAATATGTCAGACTTATATTGACTTAGAAAACCTTTTTGAGTGCCAACGAATCTTTGTTTTAGGAAGTTTACGACCGTCTTTGGAAGAGATTTTTCGTAGATGAAAAAGGCTGGGTGGGGACGAATTATTTCCCTTAGGACAGATTTAAACCTATATATAACTGAAGCCCGTCTAGTGAGGTGGTTGCATATTTAGAAAATCCCTTTCCTTGTAAGACTCTATTATGGAATAAAATACGGAACCTAGCAGGGTTGTTAATGCATAAAAGAGAGAGTATAAACAACTGAGAGCTACTCTTGAGGATAGAATTAACCTAAATATTCAGAGACAAGTTCTAGCAATTGTTTTAAAATAATTATAATTGTATAAAGGCATGAACTGTTGCCCGTTGTCAAAGAAAGAGGTATACACATCCGAACTAGGTCGTCATATTAGCTTCGTTAACATTGCTAGTAAGTAAAGGGGAGGGGTAGTTCTAGCTTAGTGAAAAGTGATCCTGTACGCGATTTTTTCGGGGGGGGGGGGGCATAAAACTGACCCTCGTCAAAAACCTGACCGCTGTGCTGTGCGCAAACGGATATCCTCATGTCAACACCACTCTGAAATGAACTAATCGTAAGATGACATCAACCACTGGAAAATATATCTAGCTAACCTTTCAATTTAAAGACCTGTCCTCTGATAGAGCATAGGATTTCTAGGAGATTTATCTTGAGTGTAAAATTAACACTTGATATATTGGTAGTTTTTAACTAAGAATTCTCTATTTCAGAAATGCAGAAAAAAATTGGGGGGCATTTTAAAACTCATCCTACATGATTATTTATTTAAGGTGTTGAACAATTTAAATGATAATTTAACAGATTTTTTGTTAAACCATTTATTTTGAAACATGTTATAATAATCATGGGTCCTAAAATGCTTCGTTTCCTCTGTAGCCACCACTTTTTTCACTGGAAATACGAATTCGCGGGATTGGTTTATATATTCCAGGGATAGTTCAACCAATCGATTTAAAATTGGTTTGACTCTTGACTTTATAAAAATCTTATTTGAAAAGAATAATAATAAATAAAAAGTGTATGTAATCCACCTCTTACATGAACTGTAATTTGCTATAATACACAATAATTGAAGCTGTTTTATTTTTATATTTTCTGCGACGATTTTGAAAGTTATTTTATAAAAAGGGAAATTGGGGGGACGTATAAGTTAATAACATAACCAAATTTCAAATAAATTGATTAAAATGTTGTAAAATTATAAATTATATAAAAACAAAATGGGAAACCACTACAAGGGAAACTGAGCGTTTCAGAACCATTGGTTATTGGAAGGTTTTATTGTAAACTAGCTGGTAATCCCGTGCTTCGCAACGAGGAAAAAAATTCAGAGTAGAAAAACTAAGCAGTTTTGTGTGCTGCATTCTGTGGTTTGCCTGTTGAACTATTACGAATCAAGATCAGCGGTTTGTATTTTCATCAGCTCAAACAAAAATGAATGTCCATAAGGAATACATGGGAACTTTGAACTCCAGTGGGGCAAAGCCCTGTAGGATTTTCAAAACGAAAATAGGACTGTGTATTTATTTGGTTATAAGAAACATTTCTGTAGATTTTAATGCCAATTGGTTCAGTAGTTTTTGAGTGATTCAGGAACAACACATACACACACACACACACACACACACACACACACACACACACACACACACACACACACCATCCCATTTTTACTTTCTCCCCCTATACATAGTATATGGAGAAAGTATTGTTTTCGTAAAAATTTTCGAATTTGAGTTGTTAGTGGAAATATTCGTTTTGGTGCTCTCTGAACCCAAAAAAGTGGTTTTTACGTGATGTCTGTCTGTATGTGTGTGTGTCTGTGTGGATGTTTACAGAGCTAGAGCCCTAACCTATGGGCCGATTTTTATGAAATTTGGTATGTAGGTACTAATCCACGATATCTCCAGGAGTTTTTTCATTTTTTTGGATTTTTGATTTTTAAGGGTAATTATCCCTCAAAAACCGCCAAAAAACATGAAAAATCCAAATTTCTCAAAAATGGCTCTAACGATTTTGATTAAACTTTCGTGGTTTGTAGAACTTTAGGTTTGCAACAAAATGACAACACCCGCATTTCTTGAAAAAATTCGGGTTCAGAAATTACAGGACTTAAAACATCCAAAATTCAATATTTTGGATTTTTTATAAAAAATCATAAATGTTAAAAAAGATTACTATTCACCATTAAAAAGAGCTCAAAAAACTAAATAAATTAGTATTTTAAATTACTATTCTACGATTACTAGTTACGGAGAAAATTGAAATTTTCATTTAGCAGTAAACACAGTACGTTGTCCAATGTTATTCTTATGGGGAATACAAATATAACTATTTCTCTCTTATTTACTGATCAATTTCGTTAAAATTTGATACGCAGGTCAAGTTAGCATTGACCAACAGATGATGTTCGAAATGTGTTGCTATTTAACCCTGGGGGGCAAGGGGGCATTTCCCCTCTCAAAACCACTGTGTGTAGCAACGGACTCTATAGTGCCTCCCAAAAAGGGATTTGGGTGGATATTTCTGAAAACAACTATTTTAGATAATTTTCTGTACATTTATCTATACTTCATATTCTATATTTAGTAAATAACAAATATTTTTGTCATTCAAGTTTGGCTGAAAGGGAGAAAGTATGTGTCAGTTTCCTGATACCGTTTATTATATATTAGTATGGTAATTTAACAAATACGATCGTAAAACATCAGTTGATTTTTATACTAGATTATACTAGTAAATACTAATACATTATAACATAGAGAGCTTAGTTTAATCAGTATTTTTGTTTGAGGTGGTATAATACTATATAAAGTATGGATTAAAAAGGTTTCACAATATATTATTTAATAGGTGCTGTTTTGCATTGCAAGTATTAGTTGAAATATTTCGTGAAAGCAAACATTTGAAAATATCAACTCTAAAAAAGTGTTTACAGTGTTTGTAGTGGTCACCAACTACACATATTTAATTCTCTTTTTAAGATTTAACATGAATAAAATTAAAGATTTTTGCTTTTGCATAACAAACGAGTTCGCACGCAGCACGCTGACGTGAGGGAAGTGAATTTCCACAAAAAAACTTTTAAAACTCAAAATAAGAGTAAAAACAAACATGTATTTCAATTTTTACTGAAATCTGAAAACATTGATTTTTTGGCTGTTCTGATGCTCCTGGTTTCATTTACCTGCAAAGCTGGGAATGCAATTTTGCGCATTATAATGTTAGGAGAAGGTCCAAGCAAGGTTGAAAGTAGGCGTGAGGTTGCTGGGGATGATAAAAGTACTCTAACAAAGGAATAACAGGCTTTTCTTGTGTAAAACCCCCATAAGACAACGTACTGTGTTTAGTCGAAACACATTTTCTTTAATAACTCGGTAAATATTTATGCTAGAATTATGAGAGAGGGCTTAAAACTTTTGCCTCAATAATTCCCATCCTTTTACATGCATTAATTTTACATCCAGAGCTTTTCTGACCCTTTTTGGGCCCAAAAACTAGAAATTTGAAAGATTAATCCCCCAAAAAAGGGTTTAGAGTTTTCCGATTGTTTTGCCCAACGAACTTGTCCAACAGATTATAGAAAGGAACGTCCCTACCAAATTTGAAGTAAATCGTACAAAAAATGTGACCGCTAGAGTGCATACACACATATATATATATATATATATATATATATATATATATATATATATATATATATATATATATATATATATATATATATTACATATATATATATAACAAATTTTGAACGACCCCCCAAAACGTGTTCAGGGGGTCACGTTAGGAACTTCTATGGTGGTCCCGGGCTTAAGTTTCACCGTGCGGGTCATGCTAATAGTTCACTTTCCAAAGGAAATTCACTAATAACCAGCAGTTCAAAAACAGTTTTAGCTTTTCATTAACACAAGAGAGTGCAAATAGGTTAAGTATTTCACAAACTGTAGTATTCCTATGTTACCATGAATATATACAATCAATGTTACAAATAATTATAGTTCAAACTTTTATCTTATCTAGCAACAAAATTGTATAGCAATATTGTTTGTTTCAGAGCGTGTAAGAGATCGAAGACCAAGTGGATTGACGATTTTGTGGACTTCAATTGAAGCTATCATTAAATAAATTTGATAATATTTTCGTTAACTTTATGGACCTGCTATAGAGATGATTTAGTATGACGCAGCAAGCTTAAGTGATCAAAGTGTTTTGTAAGGGATGAGTTTGTTTAACAGTAGTAACACAACAGAAAAGAGTCGGATTTAACCTTATTAACTAAACTATAGAAAGAGAAAGACGAGCCTCGTTGACTGATGAAATTAGAAATTTATCACTCGGGTTGGATACCTCTTGAAAGGTCTTGTTCAAAGGTTTGAACAAGGGAAAACTAGATTTTCCCACACCGAATATTTTATGGTATATTTATGGTAATGAGGGGAAACTTAGCGTTACAAATAACAAAGATAAATACATGTTGTTCGCTGGCCACAGCATTAGATTAAATGAACATAGAGAGGTCTAGTTTTTGGCATTCATTAGTGAATTTCCTATGGAAAGTGAACTATTAGCATGACCCGCAAGGTGAAACTTAAGCCCGGGACCACCATAGAAGTTCCTAACATGACCCCCTGAACTCGTTTTGGGGGGTCGTTCAAAATTGTATATATATATATATATATATATATATATATATATATATATGTGTGTGTGTTGGCACTCTAGCGGTCGCATTTTTTGTCCGATTTACTTCATATTTGGTAGGGACATTTCTTTCTGTAATCAGTTGGAAAAGTTCGTTGGGGAAAACAATCGGAAAAGTCTAAACTCCTTTTTTGGGGTTTAATCTTTCAAATTTTGAGTTTTTGGGTCCAAAAAGGGTCATAAAAGCCCCAGATGTATGTATGTGAAATATTAATGCATGTGAAAAGATGGAAATTAACGAGGCGAAAATCTTAAGCCCTCTTTCGTCATTCTAACATAAATATATACAGAGTTATTAAGGAAAATGTGTATCGACTAAACACAGTACGTTGTCTTATGGGGGTTTTACATTAGAAAACCCTGTTATTCATTTGTTGGTGTACTTTAATCATCCCCAGCAACCTCACGCCTACTTTCAAGCCTGACTGGACCTTCTCCCTAACCTTATAATGCGCAAAATTGTATTCCCAGCATTGCAGGTAAACGAAACAGAACAGCCAAAAATCAATATTTTCAGATTTCAATGAAAATTGGAATAAATGTATGTTTTACACTGATTTTGAGTTTTAAAAGTTTTTAGGTGGAAATTCACTTCCCTCACGTCAGCGTGCTGCGTGCGAACTCTTTTTATGTTTTTATCCTCATTAAATGGTATGGAACTTGTAAGAGGTTTATGAAACAAAATTAATAAAACTACCCCCATACACCCCTATTAGGGATGAGGGTTGAAATCCTTAACTACCTCAAAAAGTAATTTGACTTATGCTAGTGACATTTACTAAAATAAACGGTATCAGGAAACTGACACATACTTTCTCCCTTTTAGCCCAACTTTAACGAATAAATTACTTTTTATTTACTAAATATAGAATACAAAGCACGGTCGAATGTACAGATAATCTTGTTAACAAGTTGTTTTAAAAACATTCACCCAAATCCCTGCTTTGGAGGCACGACAGAATCCATTGCTACACTCGTGGTTTTAAGAGGGGAAATGCCCCCTATTCCCCCCCAGGGTTATTAAGGAGCATCATATTTCGAATTTCTTCTGTTGTTGAATGCTAACTTGACAAGCATATCAAGTTTGAATTAAATTTATCAGTGAATAAGAGAGAAATAATAATTTTTGTATTCCCCATAAGAATAACATTGGACAACGTACTGCGTTTACCGCAAAATGAAAATTTCAATTTTCTCCGAAACCAGCAATCGTAGAATAGTAATTCAAAATACTAAATTATTTAGTTGTTTGAGCTCTTTTTAATGGTGAATAGTAATATTTTTTTTATATTTATTTCTTTTTATGAAAAATTCAAAAAACTGAATTTTTGATATTTTAAGTCCTGTAATTTCTGAACCTGAATTTTTACAGGAATGCGGTTGGTGCCATTTTGTTTGAAAACTAATGTTCTACAAACGACTAAAGTTTAATCAAAATCGTTAGAGCCTGGAGATATCGTAGATTAGTACCTACATACCAAATTTCATCAAAATCGGCCCATTGGTTAGGGTTCTAGCTCTGTACACATCCACACATCCACACACACACACACACACACACACACACACACACACACACACACACACACACACACACACACACACACACACACACACACACACACACACACACACACACACACACACACACACACACACACACACACACACACACACACACACACACACACACACACACACACACACACACACACACACACACACACACACACACACACACACACACACACACACAGACAGACATCACGTAAAAACCACTTTTTTGGGTTCAGGGAGCACCAAAACGAATATTTCCACTAACAACTCAAATTCGAAAATTTGTATGAAAACAATACTTTCTCCATATACTATGTATAAGGGGAGAAAGTAAAAGGTTTGAAAATTTATGGTCGTTCAAAAATTAACAGGGGGGAGAATTTATCGACACCCGGTTTATACGTTATATAAATGAATTTGAAGGAATGGTGTTTTTTGCTTCTGGGGGCCTCAAAACTAAAAGTTATCATAGTCTCGAGCTCGCCATGCCACCTATGTAATAGCTTCTTTCCTATAGGATAAATTTGATAAAAGAGGTAAATATTTAAAATATTAAGTAATATATTTAATAGCAGTTAAATATCATTCGAACATTAACAAACCTCCTTGCAAAAAACATGTTTTGTATCAAAGATTATGTAAAAGGTTTCCACATACTGAAATAACGTATAAAGCTAGTCAGCCGTTTCCCCGGTTGACTTAATTCATTACCGTACATTTCGAGTTGTTTAAATTCAGAGAATGTTCCAGTGAACATACGCTTCAGTAACTTTGTTTTTGCAATTTAGTTGAGAAAATTGTTAACCCACATCTTTCGTTCTGTGGTGAATGTAAACAAGCAATTTTTAACCGACAAGTTAAAGAAATACTGATACCTTGTTTTATAAAAAGTACACACAATTAGTACTTGTAAATAGAATTATTACTACCATTAAATATACAACACGTGTAAATTTGTTATAAAATTTGACACTAATTTTTTTTGATAACAATTGGACAAAAATATATAAATATTTACTTATTTGTCGAGTATTAATCTATAATTTGAACACAAACAAATCTGTTGGAATAAAACTTGGCAAAGAAGACCTATGCGACTTTTGTTTAGTGTAGTAATATTTGTATCCATCGTAATAACATTTTAAATGGTAAAACGATTAAAAGCCACATAACTCCATGACAATGTAAATAAAATTAATTTCCAAAGTATTCTATACTTATAAATTATTTAACAAAAATAAAATCCAAATTCGCAATCGCTGTTTCATAATGTTACTGTAGTTTTATTTTTAGCGAATTTCCCCTATAGGGAAGAAGCTATTACCGTAGGTCTCATGATAAGACTTAATCCCGAGACCATGATAACTTTTTGTTTTGAGGTCCCAAGATGCCAAAAACACTATTCGTTCAAATTTATATATATGTATATATATATATATATCTATACATATCTATCTATATATATGCACATGAATGCGATGAATTGAGCAAAAAACGTCAGATTTCGATGAAATTTGGCTCAAATGTGTAAAATAGCATTTACGACTTTAACAACGAAAACCAGAAAAATCAGACTATGGGAAGGGGGTTTATGGGGGTTTTAAATTTTCCAAAAATCAGTTTTTGAATTTTTGTCCTACAATTTTTGCAACACTTAATTTTAGTTTAAACCATGTTATAGAGCTTAAAAACCAAATAATATGGTATTTTGAATTATTAACCTAAGTGGTTGCGAAGGAAATCCATAAAAACCTGCTCATAAAATCTCCCATGTTAATCTTATGGGAAAAATGTTTTTGCTTTTCCTCAGTTAATTTTAATTTAAACTTCACATTTTATTTTACCAATCAACTCAGGTCCATAAAAAAATCATTTAGGTGTTTAAATTGTGATTCTACGTTCAACCTTTGCAGAGATATACAAAGTACCAAACACAGAACGTTGTCCAATGTTATCCTTATGGAGATCAGAAAATAAATAAAATTTTAATATCTCGATTATTTATGAATGTATATTAATGAAACTTGGTATGTGACTTCATGTAGTATTGATATATTGATATTTGCACAAAAAATAGATTTTTTGTTGATTATACCCGTAGCAGCAAACCTGCGTCTTCAGCCCTAATGTTATTCTTATGGAGAATAAATAAAATGCCACAGATCACTTATATACATTTATTTTTATGAAACTTGGTAAGTGGCTTTATGTGGTGGTGAGAACCACATACATGCATTGGAAATTTGCTGAGTACGCAGGTTTGCTGCAACCTGTTATCTTTAAACTAATCATAAAATAATACCAAACCAATACTAGAGTACTACTGTAACGAGGCTCGGTTATATGGCGTTCGACCTACTTATTATAATACACCTGAAGACCTAAATATCGCCTTAAAACTCCTTGGTTTTATTTTGTGAATCCGTGACTTGGGTCAAGGATAACTTTCCTTCATGCGTATTCACGTCTAAACTGCCTGGACACAAGGTTGTCATTCTATTATGGTTTTACAATGGTTTTATAACTAAAATGTATGCAGGATTAACATTTTAAAATATACACAGGTTTCCTACTTAAAATAAGACATTTTGCTACTTATGCTAAAAGAGTTCGAAATAATTGCCAGCCAAAAGCCGAATCCACCGAGAACAACTGTAACCAAATTGTTTAAGAAATAAATGTTGAAACAAAAGGCAAACTAAACGTCTTGTTTTGTTGAACTCAGTAAAGTGGCCAGCTATGGCTTTTTTACTAGAGTAGTGGTGAAATACGGGGGAGGCATCACTTCCGGCGCTTTTTCCCCATGTTATTCTTATGGGGATCAGTTTTTGGACCGACACCCGATCCCGCCTATAGAGCTCCCGCCTGCTGGCCTATATTAAATATACCCTTGCCTTAAATATATTGTCCCCATCCCCATCCCTCCTCTATATTTTTAAAAATTAATTTTCAAATTCTAAAAAACTATCTTTGGTGTTTACTGTCCGATTTGTCTGCAATTTGGATATGTTATTGTCCTAGGCAAGTGTTTTAATAAATTTCACTTACATTTCCCAAATTCACTATAACGGTCAAAAATATTTTTGAAAAATACTGCCAATTGCCAACTTCTTTATTTACTGTTCGATTTGTCTTCAATTTGGATGTGTTATTGTCCTAGGCAAGTGTTTTAATAAATTCCACGTACATATCCCAAATTCACTATTACAGTCAAATTAAAAAATATTTTTGAAAAATACTGCCAATTGCCACCTTCTTTATTAACTGTCTGATTTGTCTGCAATTTGGATATGTTATTTTCCTAGGCAAGTGTTTTAATAAATTTCACTTACATTTCCCAAATTCACTATAACGGTCAAATTAAAAAATATTTTTTGAAAAATACTGCCAATTGCCACCTTCTTTATTAACTGTCTGATTTGTCTTCAATTTGGATATGTTATTGTCCTAGGCAAGTTGTTTAATAAATTCCACTTACATATCCCAAATTCACTATAACGGTCAAATTAAAAATTATTTTTGAAAAATACTGCCAATTGCCAACTTCTTTATTAAATGTCCGATTTGTCTGCAATTTGGATGTGTTATTGTCCTAGGCAAGTGTTTTAATAAATTTCACTTACATATCCCAAATTCACTATTACGGTCAAATTAAAAAATATTTTTGAAAAATACTGCCAATTGCCAACTTCTTTATTTACTGTCTGATTTATTTAAAATTTGGATATGCTATTGACCTAGGCAAGTGTTTTAATCAATTTCACTTACATATCCCAAATTCACTATTACGGTCAAATTAAAAAATATTTTTGAAAAATACTGCCATTTGCCAACTTCTTTATTTACTGTCTGATTTATTTAAAATTTGGATATGCTATTGACCTAGGCAAGTGTTTTAATAAATTCCACTTACATATCCCAAATTCACTATTACGGTCAAATTAAAAAATATTTTTGAAAAATACTGCCAATTGCCAACTTCTTTATTTACTGTCCCATTTGTTTAAAACTTGGATATGTTATTGTCGTAGGCAATTGTTTTAATAAATTACACCTACATTTCCCAAATTCACTATTACAGTCAAATTAAAAAATATTTTTGAAAAATACTGCCAATTGCCAACTTCTTTATTTACTGTCCGATTTGTTTAAAATTTGGATATGTTATTGTTGTAGGCTAGTGTATATACACCATCCACATTTTACAAATATTGCGGTTAAATTTTTAAAAATTTGGATAAATACTGCCAATTGGCAACTTCTTTATGGTCTGATTTGTTTAAAATTTATATCATTATTCTAGGCTAGTGTATATGTACCATCCACATTTGACAAATTAACTATAATGGTCAAATTTAAAAAATATACTAACAATTTCAAACTTCTTTATTTATGGATATGTTATAGCTCTTATATAGGTAACAAGACCACACTACCACACGTTCCACTACCCCCATACAATACAGTATTTTGCTGTAATCCCAAAACTGACTGTTTATTGTCCGATTTGCCTACACTTTGGATATTGTCCTAAGCATTTATTGTCTGATTTATTTTTGGATATGTTATAGCCCCCAACTATATCTAAAATTACAATATTATTTCCACCTATAATACTGTTGTTTGTTTTGCCGCAACCTAAAAACTAACATTGGTATTTGTGTTTTTACAAAACTATATTTTGTAAATTACTACCAATAACTCCTTTATTTACATTTCGACTTGTTATATCCCCCTATATCTAAATTTACCGTATATTTTGTCCCTTTAGTGCTGTTTTGTCGTAACCAAACTTTGGATGCAATATATTACTGGCCATTGCATAAGTAAATACCCCATTTCCAAATTCACTATTACGGTTGGATTAAAAAAATAAATACAAGCTTATTATATACATCCAGCTGATAAGTAATATATATCCACATTTATGGTCAGAACAAATTTTGGATATGTTTTAAGCCAATGCGATAACAAAAAATAAATTTTTAAAACCCAAAACAACTAATCTTTCTTTGTGCTTGTTTGGAGTAGTCTTTATTTTATCCAACTTAATTTTGTAGTTAAAATCAAACTTCCCACATTCTAGCTCCCTTTCCAGCCAGTGACATAAAGGTTACGAATATTTTCAAACAATATATCTTTTTCTTCCCCTATGTTGGACTTGTTTAATAGCGCACCATTCCAAATCCTCCAGTCTACTACATTCTTTAAATTTAACATTGCCTTTAATATCTCTATGTCTTCTTGTCCATTGTTACGGAAACTTAGGTTTTCTATTTTTGGAATTGCCATAAAATGTTGCGGTTCCGTTAGTGTTAAAGCTTGCAAGTGGCTCGTTGGTAGGTAGATAAATAATGTCCAAATCACCACTGCACGGCAACACGCCTTCCCTATTCTTATTTATCTCTATAAATACAGTTTTACAGACACCTTTAACATAGTATACACCCCTCCATCCTTTTCTGCCAACACTCCCACAAACTTGTTTACTACAAACGCATACACATAATGCTCGCAGGAAGTAATCTTTTAATTTATCCTCTCTTTCCCTTATTTCTTTAGCCAACTGTACATTCCTCTGCAACAGTATTTTCCACATATTCCAATGTCTTCTAATTCCAGTTTCCTCTCTAAGAAAGGCTTGGAAAGTGGCTCTATTTCTTTAATAGTGTATGGGTACAGTTTATTGGTCCGGCTTCTTAAAACGTAGGGAGTAAGGTTAGGACTTTCCACTAAGAGGTATAGTGGAGAAAGGTGTATTTGATATGCCCCCAGATTTGATGTAACACTTATGCTTTACACATACGGCATCCTCCTCTATTACCTCTACATAGTTGGTAAACAGTTAAAGCTAAATGCAGATAGAGCATACTTTATTAACTTTTCCCTTTGATCTTTTGGCAGTTGTACTCCAGTTATCTTCCCCCAACATGCATCGTTAAACACTAAACAACAACTGTTTTGTAATTGATTGGCAGAGGTACAGAATGGAGCATTTTGAAAGTACCGTTTGTTGTCTTCTATTAGACAAACCCTTTACCAAAACCCCCACAATAGATTGTTGCCTCTAACCTTGTTATTCCATTCTCTCTAGCTAGTTTAGACGAGAACGTGTCTTTTAGGTTTACAAAGTTTATTATATGGTTTCCTATACTTTTAATTACTCCAGGACTTGTAATCTGGCATATAAATTTATTATATATTTTTACCCTGCTATTTACATTAAACCATGTTAAACAGTCTTTACTAACATTATCTACAATAACATTATATCCCCCCTGGTAGCAAAAGTTTTCTGTAAGATATTGGCACATTTCCAGCCAAATCTGGTGTTATATCGAAATCCATAAGATAGTACATTTCTTTGGAAGATCTTCCAACAAATCCTTAATTTTAACATTTGCAAGCTCTATTTTATAGGGAATTGCTATAGGATCATCATACTTTTGTTTAATTTGGTCAATATCTTTCTTTATTATTTGTAACACACACTTTGGGAGAATGGTAGTTTGGCCACAACACCATGTCGAGCTAAAGAGAACTTTTTAAATATTCCTCATAAGTAGCTATTAAACGAGCCACATATTTCCTTCTTAACTTTAAATTTATTCCGAACATCCCCATCACAATCCGCAACATTGGTTATCTAACATTATGTTATCACAAAACGCATCCGTTATAGATGTTATTTAATTTTGGTTCGCCCTCGCAATAGTTTATATTACCTATGTCTGTAAGAAGGTTATTATTACGCAGATTTTCTAATAAAAACCACATACCAAATCTTTCGCTAGTAGGTTTAATACAATTCCCCAATAAATGGCTAACAGAGCACATTTCTTTTATACAAAAAGTAGCGGAAACATGTAAACAGGACAGATATATAGGCATATATGTGTTGTAAATATATATTGTATATAAACATAGGCGAGCGGCAAGTGTAACATGTAAGTGGACACCCACATGCAAATATGGAATACCCACAAATTCGACTAAATAAGTTTATAGTCTCAATATAATTAACATATTAACATTAGTACCCAAATTGTCGAAATTCTATAATTCTATTCTTAGTCCTTGTATTAGGTTTTGTACTATTAAACCCAACACCCCATGCAGTAGAGTAATATATGTATTTAATATGCACATTCTACAAGACCTGTACATCTGTTGTATAAGCAGCAGAATAGACATCTCATTGTGTTGTTGTAAAGTAAAACATAAATTGTGCTGGATACAACCGGCCAGATATTAGACAGGAAATGTGTTGGAAGTGTATTGCCAAAGACAAACACCACATAGTGCAGCATGTAATCAATCCATTACTATTTAGACAGCATTGGTACAACATCCGATATATTAGCCAAACCCACAATCAAACTTGGAAAACAAACAGTAAAAGATAAATATTATAGTAACAGAAATAGTAAGAGTATAAGGACATAGTAATATTTAAAGTTTATAAAACAACACAAATGCAGAGACACAATAACACACTCCAACACATTTGGACACAGGCACAGATACTGGTTTACATCCATTTAACACAACTTTACACGTTCTGTCAACCGACACAAAAATTGTTTGTAAATTGTGTAAGAAATATATGTAATATAAACAAATTTAACACAATCATAACATTGTCCACAATGTTATGATTGTGTTAAATTTTAAGTAAATATCCAAATATTAAATAAATCAGACAGTAAATAAAGAAGTTGGCAAATGGCAGTATTTTTCAAAAATATTTTTTAATTTGACCGTAATAGTGAATTTGGGATATGTAAGTGAAATTGATTAAACACTTGCCTAGGTCAATAGCATATCCAAATTTTAAATAAATCAGACAGTAAATAAAGAAGTTGGCAATTGGCAGTATTTTTCAAAAATATTTTTTAATTTGACCGTAATAGTGAATTTGGGATATGTAAGTGAAATTTATTAAAACACTTGCCTAGGACAATAACACATCCAAATTGCAGACAAATCGGACATTTAATAAAGAAGTTGGCAATTGGCAGTATTTTTCAAAAATAATTTTTAATTTGACCGTTATAGTGAATTTGGGATATGTAAGTGGAATTTATTAAACAACTTGCCTAGGACAATAACATATCCAAATTGAAGACAAATCAGACAGTTAATAAAGAAGGTGGCAATTGGCAGTATTTTTCAAAAAATATTTTTTAATTTGACCGTTATAGTGAATTTGGGAAATGTAAGTGAAATTTATTAAAACACTTGCCTAGGACAATAACATATCCAAATTGCAGACAAATCAGACAGTTAATAAAGAAGGTGGCAATTGGCAGTATTTTTCAAAAATATTTTTTAATTTGACTGTAATAGTGAATTTGGGATATGTACGTGGAATTTATTAAAACACTTGCCTAGGACAATAACACATCCAAATTGAAGACAAATCGAACAGTAAATAAAGAAGTTGGCAATTGGCAGTATTTTTCAAAAATATTTTTGACCGTTATAGTGAATTTGGGAAATGTAAGTGAAATTTATTAAAACACTTGCCTAGGACAATAACATATCCAAATTGCAGACAAATCGGACAGTAAACACCAAAGATAGTTTTTTAGAATTTGAAAATTAATTTTTAAAAATATAGAGGAGGGATGGGGATTGGGACAATATATTTAAGGCAAGGGTATATTTAATATAGGCCAGCAGGCGGGAGCTCTATAGGCGGGATCGGGTGTCGGTCCAAAAACTGATCCCCATAAGAATAACATGGGGAAAAAGCGCCGGAAGTGATGCCTCCCCCGTATTTCACCACTACTATACAATAACTTCTAAGTTGTTTACATGTGTTGTTTATTTAGTGTGGAGTTATTTTTGAACTCGTGGATTTCTGCAAAGGATGTATTAAAATTAATGCAAATTTTAAATGGGGGAAAATAAGGCAGGGGCCAAAAAGAAAATTTGTGTAGGGTAGGATCGGGCGTCGGTGCAAAAACTGATCCCCATAAGAATAACATGGGAAAAAAGCGCCGATTGTGGGGCCTCTTTGCTGTTTCTCCACTACTTACTAGGACAAATCATGATTTATTAATTACATTATTTGAATAATAATGGTAAGATAGTACCGTTCAATGTGGTATTTAAAGTTAAAGCCTGATCATTTTTGTTACAAAAGTAAACCATGCAAATGGTTTTCTTGTTTAGATTAAAAGGGGTTTCTCAAATTACTTGTTGTAGTCCTAAGTATTATCTTTGATACACAAAATTAACTGTTAAAATTCGATAACTCAAAACAGGCTGCAACTTGATTTGTAGTAAAAAAGCTGTAATCTTTTACAATCTAAGGTTAACATTTTTTAAACAAAGTGGTTTTGGAATTTTAGACATATCTTCATGCGATTTTTTATTTTTTTCTCACAAAGCTAGATTGTAGTGCTCAAAAACACAAAGTCTATTGAATATGCTTTTAATTATAGGTTTTACAGAATAACTTGTAGTAGTTTGTACGTCTGTACATTTTAAATAGCCATCGCGCAGTTTAATATTTCTTCTTCTCAATTCAATGAAATGTGTGTAGCTTGAACATTTTATAAACACAACAATGCCATCTATCAATGCTCAATGCAATATCAATATCAATGTGGCTGTATAATGTTTAGGAGACAAATTATGTCAAATTACAATTGCATCATCGGTAATTAAAGGACAATTAGTATACCTTATACAAATACAAACGTTTGTTATATATGCAATAAAACTTCATTCTCAAAAGGTTTTATCGTAGCTGATGGAAACCGCTATTTGGAAGGATTTTATTTAAATACGCAAATGCTTGATTTAGGATGATTTAATTAAATTTTTAATTAATTTAATTAATATTGTTGACTCTGCCAACATTGTTTTCTTAAATATAAACTTTTGTAGCAGGTTTAGGAATACTACTAAAATATATAACAATAAATATAATGTTGTGGTTATAAAGAACAATTTATAATGGAAGAAAGTAGGTGGTAAGCGGATAATAATGAGAGAGGTTGATAGGAATATTGCAAACGTCAAATATTGCAAAATAGTTATGCGATTCCCAAGTTAGCATACGGTTCTGATCGCATTTCTTTAATGCCACCCAAATAGTCACGTACATTCTAACAGTCTCTTACACTCGTCTAGTTTATTCATTCGCGCTCGATAGCTTTATTGGAACTTACTGAATGCGTGCTGTTGCTAACTCTATCTCCTCCTATTGTTTCATGCAGTGAAGGAGGAGATTAAACGTAGTAAAACACTAGTAATGTATATTACTGGTTATTGCAATTACTACTTTGTTCTAGGTCAATAATGTAGTTTTGGACCGAATTATTATACATTGTTCACATTTTTACAACTGTAATACACAGTTTTTTTAGCTTATAATTTAATTTGTTTTAAAATATTATACTTTCAATTTTATATATATATAAATTCATTTTCAGAACGAAATGTTGTTAAAAAAAGGAAAAAGAACTTAGAATGTTGTTTCTTGATGGACATATTTGTGTCATGGACATATATGTATGTCGTCAGTAAACATAATTCTTTAGGTTCACATAGTTCATTTTAATTTTAAATACATTGTTTACCACTCATGTGCACACATAAATTCTTATTTATTTACAATACCTTAATTTTTAAACTGCAGTGATGGTTAAAACTCAGTACACTACATTTATATACTCACTCTCGTATAAAAATAAACCATTTATATGATTTTTGGTACAAAAAATTATATTTATAAACCAGAGACGGACTAAAAATGTAAAGTTTTAAACTATAATACACTTCATGTAAAAGTACCGAAATTTAAAATTGTGCTTGTGCTTGTGCATTTTAGTTTATTTCTTACTATTAATGATTTCGAAAGAAAAAATGTAAGCTAATTGTTGAGTTTGTTACTAAAGACAAAATGTCATCTGTAATATAATTCACCATCATCATTAAATTTATTTGAACTAAATTTCTTGAGAAAATTAAAGTACTAATATTGCCATCGATAGTAATCTATAATATTATAAAGAAGAGGCGGTTTCTGTCTGTCTGTCTGATGTTCCAGGTAAACGCAAAAACTACTGAACCGACTGGGCTGAAACTTTACACAAAGGTTTACTAAAACTTGAACCCATGCGACACATTGGCCTATCCACTTCCTTAAAATCCCCTCGGGCTACGCCCCGTGAACGTCCTAAGTCTCGATGTTTACATTTCAGACGAAAGTAAACATTCAGAAACTGTAATGCGAACAGCTGTGGATACTTCCATTTGACAGCTTAAAGAGCATTAACAGCTGTTTCAAGCTAACTAAAATGAAAATTGTATTGGCAATAGAACGGGTAAAGAAAACACCTGGGCGAAGAACGGGTACATCAGCTAGTAGTATTCAATAAAGTAAGCATGGCAAATTAAATGAAAATTTTCAGAGGAAACCTAAACCCAAGCAACAATGTTTAATTAAGCAGCACTTTAAACAGGTTGAGAACAAGTTTACATAAATAAAGCACGTTATAAATTTGCTTTCCAGAAATTTTCCTTTTAATCATCAAGCGTAATAGATTTGTCGTTTATGGTTAGTGAAGTGTTAATTTATTTATAAGTCCCGGAACTAGTAATCTTATAAAGTAGTGGATTGACGACGAGAAGGTATGTCACCTTATTTTTTAAATGTTAATAAAATGTCAGGAGTTATTGTTTCATAAAATATTGTATTAAATAAAAAAATATACAGCCCCTTATGCCCCTTATTCACCAGTAATAAAAACAAAACTAATTAAACTGGGTATTTGTTGTTTTAATTTTGAAAAGCTGTACCCAAAATTTTAAAAATGCCACAATATTATTTGTTACATAAATGATTCCCTTAGGCGTAACCTCAAATGGACTTGAGTAAACCAGACTTGATAAGTAGATAATCACGATCATTTATGTTTAATTGTCAAAAAATCATCTACGAGGATATTAATCATCCTAAATAAACGAAGATTTTCGATTACCACACTTGCAAATATAAACGTTTACTACCTTCACACTTCTTTCTAAATTACCGTATTTAGTTTTACCAAAAATACCAGCTTCTACCATAGGAACAGTTACTTTACAGTTTCAGTAACCTTAAATATAGTACATATTTTATAAAAAGTTGGCTACAGAAAATTAATGTAAAAATAGAGACTACCACCTGAAACCTATCAGGTTATATGTATTGTTCAGTTTTTGAGTTATGTAAATTAAAACTTATTCAATTATTAGATAAGGATGTCAGAAGAGTAAATACTGGAGAAAAGAAAAAAATATGTATTAATAGATATTCAACAATTGAAAACTGATACATATTACTGCCAATTAATTAAAACAGTATAATTATATTGATTTTAAGTATTTTATTTTTAATTTGTAAAAGGACTAATGATTATCTTGTTCACATGCAAATGAGATTTCTAAAGTGCTGTATTCAATTACAGACTTTATGTGCTATGAATGTTAAATCAAATTATACGTTATATGTTTTACAGCTGTTTTATTGATTTTGAAAACATTGTAGAATAATAAACTGAAAATATCTATGTACTTCTAATATGAATAAATTAATAACTTTATTGCAGTAATTTACAGAACAATATATAAATTAGCAGTTATCAAAACAATATTTAATCAGTAAAATCTAGTGGCCAATCCAAATATTCACTTATATACCTTAAATAGTTTATGTTTTAATTGGCGTGCAAAGAAAACCCAAAATGGAACAACAGAAGTAGCCCTAGGAGGCAAAATTGCCGAATCAAAATGGATGTTTATGAAAATAAGAGTCTATGTATGACCATGTATATAATATAATACCTTAAATATAAATTGTACTATATTTTAAATTACACATGACTTCATATACGTGAAAAATTATTATCAAAAGCAGGAATAAAAGCACACAAGTATTTAACAAGGATGTGTACCCGAATGGTCACAGACGCATTTATAACAAGGTAAATTTTGATTGTATCAAAAAATATTATGTATTTGGTCAATTTGCGAATCACTCCCGCTAACCCCTGATAAAGCCATCTTCTACAACTTTATACTTGTCCTTACCTCTTCTCCGTAGATGCATGCCAATCTACAACAACCAGCTAGATGCAAGCAACTGGCTAATGTATTGTAGAAATCTACGTTTTTAGTATAATTTGCTGGCTGTATATAAAGTACTAGCTGATGTACCCGTTCTTTGCACAGGTGTTTTCTTTACCCGTTCTTTAGTCAATGCAATTTGCATTTTAGATAGCTTGAAACAGCTGTTCTTGCTTCTGCTCTTTAAGCTGTCAAAAGGAAGTATCCACATCTGTTCGCATTACAGTTTCTGAATGTTTACTTTCTTCTGAAATGTAAACATTGAAACTTAGGACGTTCACAGGGCGTAGCCCGAGGGGATTTCAAGGAAGTGAATAGGCCTATGTGTTGCATGGGTTTAAGATCTACTTTTGTGTAAAGTTTCAGCCCAGTCGGTTCAGTAGTTTTTGCGTTCACCCGGAACATCAGACAGACAGACATAAACCACCTCTTCTTTATAATATTATAGATATTAAATTAATTAAATTGACAAACTAATCAAACAATAATCTATTTACAGGTGCTAGCAATAGTTCATTTAATAATTATAAAGAGGGAAGATTCCTCTCTCTCACAAAAAAACAACAAAAAACACTGCGTGTAGCAAAAATGTAGTGTCTCCAATGAAAAGGTATAAACAAACCTTTTTGTATGTAGTGTAACATATTTAACATATTTTATACATATTAAATACAAAGGAATTTATTTATAACCAAGGGTAAACAAGGAGAAAATATTTTAGAGTTTTCTAACACATTTATTCGACACCTAAGTAATAAACTGTGCAAATAATTTGTATAAATAAATGTTCTTACTGGCCTGATATAGTCGATACTAAAACTAAATTTCTAAAAATAAATTTGGATTAAGTCAAAGCTGATAGGCCTATTATTGTAAACCACTTAAACTTATAAACAAAATCGTTATGAGCATTTATATATTTTCGATTTACCGTTCAAAAATTAAAATAAATAAATTAAAAACCTGAAAAACCTGTGAATAGATTATGTTTGAGCGGAAATTAATAAAACATATTGCTGTGACATGTATATGACAAGATTATAGTTGCCAGAATCAGTGAAACATGGAATACATGTCAATGAAGAATGTAAAATTGTTTTGAATTCCAACTGAACTAAACATTGACAAGTTGGGTGCGAACATGCACATAAAGAATTGTATCTGTTCACCAATGTATCTAATATATCAATATTTCAATATCTCTATAAAACGCCGACGCAACTAGGGCATATTTTAAGGAAAATATGAATGAATTATGAGTGTAGAATGGGTGAGGTACCTTGTGTGGCCGTGTTACTGACTAAGACCGACTGGTTCTTTATCAAGGACCATTAATTATTTTATAACGATACATGCATTCTTAAATGTATGTGTGGGAGATTTGTGTAGGGGGCTCACATTTAAATTAATTTTACGTAGTGGCTTGAAAGGGGCCATAACCGCTAACCTTGCTCCATTTCTCTTCCTCGTGTGATTTCCTTTACTCTTTACAGTATAAGTAGAAACACATGTCAGTTCGTAAACAAAGTAGACACTTAATCACATGTTTTAATGTAAACATTGCAGACGTTTTTAAATCCCCATGCTTTTCTTAAGGGAGATGTTTTACGTTATTTATTGTTTGCTGGTAAGTTTTTGGAAATACTGATATTCTTCCCGAGTCCCTGGGATCGAGACCTTTGATTTGAGCCGTCTCCCATCATCCTGCGATTTGCCAAACTCCGACAATTTCGACTTGAAAATTTCGCTTACAGAATTATATATATAAGTGATCAGTCGCAAACTATGATTTTAATGTAAGAACAGTTTTTAGCGAATTTCCCGTATAGGGAAGAAGCTATTACCGTAGTCGGCATGGTAAGACCTAGGCCCGGGACCATGATAACTTTTCGTTTTGAGGTCCCCAGACCCCAAAAACACCATTCGTTCGAAACTGTAATATATATATATATATATATATGTCCGTGAGCACGACAACTCACGTAAAAATTATCCGATTTTGATGAAATTTGGTATAAGCGTGTAAAGCAACATTTATGACTTTAAGTTCGAAAACCAGCCAGATCGCTCTATCCAAAGGGGTATTTTGGCGGGGTTTTGTACCCCAAAAATGGGTTTTTTCAAATATTTTACATATAATTTTGGAAATAGTCAAATTTTATTTTTTCCATTGGATTCAGCTTAAAAAAACACACAATTTGGTATTTTAATCATTTCTCTACGTCAATTGGTTACCGAGATATTGAAAGTGCTAAACACAGTACGTTGTCTGATGTTATTCTTATGGAGAAAAATACAAATTTTATATCTCGCTTATTTATGAACGGATACTGACGAAACTTGGTATACGGCTTCATCTGGTTGTGGACCGTTGATATTTGCTCAAAAAGACAATTTTTTACCCAAGGCTCCCGTAGCAGCAAACCTGCGTACTCAGCCCCATGTTATTCTTATAGAGAATAAGTAACGTGATATCTGCCTTCATTATGAAAATAAATTAATGAAATTTGGTATGTGGCTTTACCTACATGAGTTATATTGATATTTGTATAAAACCCCATTTTTTGTGTTCCTTGCTTCAGCAAACCTGCATACTCAGCTGCCATGTTATTCTTATGGAGAATAATTAAAATGTCATAAATCGTTTATTTATGAATGTATATTGATGAAACTTGGTATGTGGCTTTATGTGGTATATATGCATTGGAAATTCGCTAAGTACGCAGGTTTGCTGCTACGGGGGTATTAAATTTTGCCGTTGCAAAGCTGCGGCTTGTATTCCCATATCCTGAGCTGCATGACTGCACCTATTGACAAGCCTGGGACGGCTCTACTGAACAAATCGACCATGTTTACATTTGTTTATGAGCACTCAAAATGGCACCGCCGGGCGCCGACTCTGAAGTACGTGCTGCGTGTCATTTCTAACTGGTAACGGTGTGAAAGAGGCTGATATTCTTTGGAAGGTTAGTGAAGTGTTTTAAATATCTAGCGTCAAGAAGAGTTTCGTCACCTGTGACCACCTGGCCTACAAAAATCATGACCTTCCACCTCGTACCGCTAAAAAAACAACACACTCCCCTTGGCTCTGTGCACATCAGTCGACATTATAGCAGCGTGAACACATCTTTCAATAATTTAGTTGTTTGGTAACAATTCCATCAAAAACACTTCTTGACACAATAGGAGACTCAGGATGACGACTAAATCTTAAATCGTTTGTTCTCTCTAACGTTTTGATCAACTTTTGCACCAAATCTGCAGTAATGACAAACGGTCACCCTCTTCATTCAAAATCATGAACATTTGTGTAACCATCTTTCGTTTGACATGTGTGAACATTCTAACCCATTTTTGTTTCATTCCATTGCTCATTTTTTTGTTGCTATACACTTCGCTTATCTGCCAAAGAATTTCAGCGTGTTTAACACCGTTGAACCGCAGCGCGTGCTTCACAGGCGTCGGGGTCCTCAGTCAGCAGCGCCATTTTTAATGCAACAAATTTAAACATGTATTAAAAAAACATAAACATATATATAAACATAAACGAAAATGAAAGGATCGGTGTATAAACATAGCTTAGCTTCAAAATAAAGAACGATAAGCATATAATTTTTCACTGAGAATCTTGTCATAACAAAATGTTGTATTTTAGCCGTTCAAACTTTTTTGCTAAGATTAAAATTTCTATTTTCCAATCAGACCATCGTCCACAAGTTATATAGCAATCGCCAGCTGATGTACGTGCAAAGTTGTATCCTTGTATTTTAAGAGCTTTAAAAGCAGTTGAATTTTATTTAAAAACTACATTCCGAAAAATAAGTCTAACATCTAATTTTATGACAACTTTTTGTATACGAACTTTTAACAAAAATAATATTTTAAATCACTTAAAGTTTATATTACCATTTTTTATTTGATCATCCTGATTAAAATCTGATGATTTTGAAATATTGATTTATTACTACGATTATTTGCCATACTAAATTAAAAATTGTTTCGATCAGGTTGACCATACATCAATTATACAAGACCAGAGTTTGTACTGTCCCCTTTTAAAACGAAAAATATCATTGTATATATAAATACCCCCGTCGCAGCAAACCTGCATACTCAGCGAATTTCCAATGGAGATATAAATGTCTTAATACTACATCAAGCCACTTAAGTTTCATAAAAATATATTCACAAATAAGCGATATATATACAATTTTAATTATTCTCCATAAGAATAATATTGGGGCTGAGTACACAGGTTTGCTGCAACAAGGATCACAAAAAATGGGTTTTTATGCTAATATCAATATAACTGAAGTAGGTGAAGTCATATACCATTTTTTATTAATTTATGTTCATAATTAAGGGAGACATAGCATTTAATTATTATCTATAAGAATAACATGGGGATGAGTACGGAGGTTTGCTGCTACAAAATCATTTGGCAAAAAAATCTTTTTACCAAATATCAATGGTCCACAACCAGATGAAGCCATATACCAAGTTTCGTCAGTATACGTTTATAAATAAGCGAGATATCAAATTGTTCTTTTCCTTCATAAGAATAACATTAGACAACGTACTGTGTTTAGCACTTTCAGTATCTCGGTAACCAATTGACGTAGAGAAATGATCAAAATACCAAATTGTGTGTTTTTTTAAGCTGAATCCAATGGTGAAAACTAAAATATGAATATTTCAAAACTTATATGTGAAAAATTCAAAAAACCCATTTTTGGGGTACAAAACCCCCCCAAAATACCCCTTCGGGTAGAGCGATCTGGCTGGTTTTCGAACTTAAAGTCATAAATGTTGCTTTACACGTTTATACCAAATTTCATCAAAATCGGATCATTTTTACGAGAGTTATCGTGCTCACGGACACACACACACACACACACACACACACACACACACACACACATATATATATATATATATATATATATATTTAATTAAAAAAAAAAAAAACATATTATGTTAAAACCAAAAAGGGTACTCTGTTTTTAAAATTATGCTTACAACTAATATATATATATATATATATATATATATATATACAGTTTCGAACGAATGGTGTTTTGGGGTCTGGGGACCTCAAAATGAAAAGTTATCATGGTCCCGGGCTTAGGTCTTACCATGCCGACTACGGTAATAACTTCTTCCCTATAGGGGAAATTCGCTAAAAAACCTATATTGCACTACATTTGTACAATGGCCACTATACCAAGTCATATATGTTAAGGAAAAAAAATTAGTGATTGTTTTTAGTACGGTTAGAAACCATTATTGAGTTCTATTAAAAATGCGTGATCCGCTGCAATTTTGGCAAAGCCCATTAACATGAGGGCGCGTCGTTGAGTCATGGAGCGATCACCAACAGTCCTGCAATATGCTATAAGTAAAACTGTACTACTAATCATAAAAATAACAATCTATAAATATAAGTAAATACCCCCGTAGCAGCAAACCTGCATACTTAGCGAATTTCCAATGCATATATATTTATCTTAATGCCACATAAACCTACATACCAAGTTTCATCAATATACATTCATAAATAAACAATTTATGACATTTTAATTATTCTCCATAAGAATAACATGGCGGCTGAGTATGCAGGTTTGCTGAAGCAAGGAACACAAAAAAATGGGGTTTTATGCTTATATCAATATAACTCAACTAGGTGAAGTCACTTACCAAATTTCATTAATTTATTTTCATAATTAAGGGAGATAACACGTTACTTATTCACCATAAGGATAACATGGGGCTGAGTACGCAGGTTTGCTGCTATGGGAGCCTTTGTCAAAAAATTGTTTTTTTTTGAGGAAATATCAATGGTCCACAACCAGATATAGCCGTATACCAAGTTTCGTTAGTATACGTTCATAAATAAGCGAGATATAAAATTTTTATTTTCCTCCATAAGAATAACATTAGACAATGTACTGTGTTTAGCACTTTCAATATCTCGGTAACCAATTGACGTAGAGAAATGATCAAAATACCAAATTGTGTGTTTTTTAAGCTGAATCGAATGGGAAAAAATAAAATCTGACTATTTCCAAAATTATATGTAAAAAATTCAAAAAACCCATTTTTGGGGTACAAACCCCCCCAAAATACCCCTTCGGATAGAGCGATCTGGCTGGTTTTCGAACTTAAAGTCATAAATGTTGCTTTACACGTTTATACCAAATTTCATCAAAATCGGATAATTTTTACGAGAGTTATCGTGCTCACGGACACATATATATATATAATAAGAAGCTATTACCGTAGTCGGCATGGTAAGACCTAGGCCCGGGACCATGATAACTTTTCATTTTGAGGTCCCCAGACCCCAAAAATACCATTCGTTCGATACTGTATATATATATATATATATATATATATATATATACATACAGTATCGAACGAATGGTATTTTTGGGGTCTGGGGACCTCAAAACGAAAAGTTATCATGGTCCCGGGCCTAGGTCTTACCATGCCGACTACGGTAATAGCTTCTTCCCTATAGGGAAAATTCGCTAAAACAATTAGTATTCCATTTAATATCATAATTTATCGAAAAAATAATAGTTATACGTATATATTCTCAGCTTGTATACTAGACGTCACTTTAATATCACTGCCTCTTGATTTTCAACCATGAACAATGAAAATCAAAATGTTCATTGTTCACTTAGTTGTTAGAAAGGACGGGGTGATATTATACTGTAAATATAGAATACAGCCTTACTTAATGAAAGGACGGGGTGATATTATACTGTAAATATAGAATACAGCCTTACTTAATGAAAGGACGGGGTGATATTATACTGTAAATATAGAATACAGCCTTACTTAATGAAAGGACGGGGTGATATTATACTGTAAATATAGAATACAGCCTTACTTAATAATATAACATTCCTTAAATAACAAATAGGTACGCAGTCTCTAAGAATACTTCTTAATACTCAACGAATTTAAATTGTAAAGTAACTTACTATATGTGGACTAATTAAGTTCGTGCATAGTAATAAGAATGTTCCAATTTTGCAATTAATGGTAATGCAATTTTGATTGTGTATACAAACAGTTTATGCTTAAATTAATTTATAAACATTTTTGTCAAGTATTATCAAAATTAAATCTACGTCAAGACCATTATCCCAATTTTAGTGCAGTACAGTAGAAAACATTCCGGGATTTCCCTCAGGCCTCGACATACTTGTCTGTGTAACTAGATTCTATATCTCTCTTTGTACAGTGGACTTCTTAAATTTACTTTATAATCAGTTTACCTGCAATATCCAGTACAAAGTGTATCTGGTATGCTGACATTTTCTGACACCAGACTTTTACTAAGTATAAACTCCATTCCTAAGATGTAAGATGTAATATGATGTATGGATTTAAATGCACAATATCTTAAGATAAAAAGTTACTTAATGGTTGGCTAACGTAAAGCTTAGACCGCATTTCTTAAAAGTCGTGGTATTAAATCTTTCACTGAATAATATTTTATATTCTCTATTGTAAACCTTGAATGCTGTTTTATGGGGATCACATTGGAACGTGTTTGTGTTGTAAACGTTTAAAACTTGTTAAAATAAATGAATTGTTAGTACTTGTAGTGATGATATAAAAAATTGTGTTACTATAAGGCGAAATTCGGACAAGCAAGTCCTGTCTACCACCTAATCTATAACTAAAATTAGATAATGTTTTATATCGAGCCTAGATTAAACTTTACTACTTTCACTATGTACTATCCATGATGGTTGGTATGTATGTTATAAGTTTACACTTTCGATTTTGTTGCCAATTAAATAAGGCTTGCATATAATAGTTTTCCATGTTATATATCAGTTTATAACGAGTTCGCACGCAGCACGCTGACGTGAGGGAAGTGAATTTCCACATAAAAACTTTTAAAACTTAAAATTAGTGTAAAAACATACTTGTATTCCAATTTTTATTGAAATCTGAAAACATTGATTTTTTGGCTGTTCTGATGCTCCTGGTTTCATTTACCTGCAAAGCTGGGAATACAATTTTGTGCATTATAATGTGAGGAGAAGGTCCAGTCAGGCTTGAAAGTAGGCGTGAGGTTGCTGGGGATGATAAAAGTACTCTAACAAAGGAGTAGCAGGCTCTTCTAGTGTAAAACCCCCGTAAGACAACGTACTGTGTTTAGCCGAAACACATTTTCTTTAATAACTCGGTAAATATTTATGATAGAATGACAAGAGAGGGCTTAAAACTTTTGTCTTGCTAAGTCCCATCTTATTACATCCATTAATTTTACATTTGGGGCGTTTTAGACCCTTTTTGGGCCCAAAAACTCAAAATTTGGAAGATTAATCCCCAAAAAAGGGGTTTGGAGTTTTACGATTCTTTTGCCCAACGAACTTGTCCAACTGATTACAGAAAGGAACGTCCCTACCAAATTTGAAGTTAATCGGACAAAAAATGCGACCGCTAGAGTGCAAACACATATATATAAAATTTTGAACGACCCCCCAAAACGTGTTCAGGGGGTCACGTTAGGAACTTCTATGGTGGTCCCGGGCTTAAGTTTCACCGTGCGGGTCATGCTAATAGTTCACTTTCCAAAGGAAATTCACTAATAAGTTGCTAATAAATAGCTAGTAATATTTTAGCTGCTTTTCCTAGGTTCAATCCCAGTGACGAAGAATCATTAAACAAAAGACCAAACAGCTGTAAGATGGAACAGCTTTTACTTTAATCACCCCCACCCCCCATTTGCCACTGTAAAATTGCTCCCATTTTATTCACCTAAGTTCCCAACTAATCTGCAAAGATTTCTTTGCCCAATTTATTCGACCAACTGTACTTATTTAACTTTCGGCCTTTTAAAACACAAATCACAGTTAAAAAGTAGATTACCTTGAAGGTTTAAGAAAAACGATGGAAACTTGATATGATTTTTGTTATGTTAATACAACTTTATAGTTTTCCAAATTAAACCATTATATGTTTAGCAATTTTTTTATAATTATCTTTAAGTAAACGTTTCTATATATATATACGACTATGACTACGTTTATTAAGAAATAATTACGAGTGAAAAGTTAAAACATCAATTTCATAACATTAAGTTTCATAGGAAACAGCTGATTAAATTAAATTTGGAGTATACTTAGCCTTATTTATATTTAAATATTTTTATAAATACGCTGGTATAATGTATAGAATATGTATTAAATGCAGTATATTATACCCTACCAGAGCTCACCTAGTGCCTTTTAAAGTAGTATAACATTATTTAAACACAATTTTTGAAAAATAAAAAATAAATGTTACCCTAAGTAACTATTTAAACTGCCTAGACATCCACATTTATCGTGCAGAACGATGTAGCACTTTGTAGTCACAAGAAAACCAACATTACTGAGTATTATAAGTAAATAGACAATAATAAAAAGTTAGTTTAGACATACGTTTGTACATGCACTTGTGGTATATATCAGGTGTAACAAATTTACAAATTTATTCAGTTGAATTTCAACTACGACAATTATAGTGTATTAAAATGTGTTCGCGATATGTGAAAGGCTTGAAATAGAATTATTGCCAAAGCTTTCAAGGCCTTAATAGGTGTATGGTATTTTGTGACTATTATTCTTGTTTTCAAGTCATCTCTCTATATAGCTCATAGTGTCAAAGTAAAGCTAGGACCTATAGATCCCCCAAGTCCCTTTCCACAACATTCACGCAGTTAGTAGGTCCATGGGAACATTCTTCAACAACTGATACCAAACAAACTCCAAGCTAAACAGAATAACATTCACGATGGTTGTATTTTTTTACATCCAATAAATTTTTTGATTATAATTTTGACTTTTTATAATAATAGTAAAGTTCGTCAAAAATTGAATACAAAAATTGTGAAATTGGGAATAGGGATTTTTCCCCAAATAAATTCTACGGTTTATACTAAGAAATAATAACAAATAAAGGAATAACTAAAGTGTTAATATTTTCTTATTGGAACATGCAACAAACATCTCCAAACAATTATTAACTTTAAGCTAATTATTTTGCCTTGCTTTGCAATAAACACTCTCTGATTTATGTTAAAACAACATTTATTATGCATCATGATAATCTAAAATAAACAAAACATAAAACAAACTACGTTGCAGCAACGCAAATAAGCTGATGAATAATGATGTTAAAACGTAGATTATGAATCAGTGTTATCTTGAACATTTTTTAAAAAATTTTTGCGATTTTAGATTAGGCTTTAAAATGACAGCTTGAACTAACACGGTTTTCCGAATCTAATTGTCGCATGAATATAAACTACGGTACGGTACTAATCGAAGAGGATAGAATAACATGACGGGACCTTGGGGAAATCTCCGGATGTACTCGACAGTTCTGCAGCCAAGCAGCATCCACACTAGTTATCAGATCGCAGTACTTTGGCTGAACACCATTAAATTACTGCCGTATTCACTGCCCCCCTTCATCAAGACTACATAAATGTTATATCTTTTCTTTTTTGACTGTCTGTACAAAAATAATTCTCCTCACCCGTAGACGTATCACTTTTGTTTTCCAAATAGGCAAATGTGACGCCATTGTTACATAGCTAGCGATTTGTTTTGGCAGAGCTCGATTCAACGAAGTCACTCGCTTTAACCACTACAGGCCAGGCGCTCTCTTTAGAGTTAAACCATGTTAAACATATGAAGGTAAATTAGGTTAAACATTCTAGGTAAATTAGGTTTAGCCAACTCGGACAGGAATATATATAATAAAGCTACTTAATAAACTACAAACGAGTTCGCACGCAGCACGCTGACGTGAGGGAAGTGAATTTCCACATAAAAACTTTTAAAACTTAAAATTAGTGTAAAAACATACTTGTATTCCAATTTTTATTGAAATCTGAAAACATTGATTTTTTGGCTGTTCTGATGCTCCTGGTTTCATTTACCTGCAAAGCTGGGAATACAATTTTGTGCATTATAATGTGAGGAGAAGGTCCAGTCAGGCTTGAAAGTAGGCGTGAGGTTGCTGGGGATGATAAAAGTACTCTAACAAAGGAGTAGCAGGCTCTTCTAGTGTAAAACCCCCGTAAGACAACGTACTGTGTTTAGCCGAAACACATTTTCTTTAATAACTCGGTAAATATTTATGATAGAATGACAAGAGAGGGCTTAAAACTTTTGTCTTGCTAAGTCCCATCTTATTACATCCATTAATTTTACATTTGGGGCGTTTTAGACCCTTTTTGGGCCCAAAAACTCAAAATTTGGAAGATTAATCCCCAAAAAAGGGGTTTGGAGTTTTACGATTCTTTTGCCCAACGAACTTGTCCAACTGATTACAGAAAGGAACGTCCCTACCAAATTTGAAGTTAATCGGACAAAAAATGCGACCGCTAGAGTGCAAACACATATATATAAAATTTTGAACGACCCCCCAAAACGTGTTCAGGGGGTCACGTTAGGAACTTCTATGGTGGTCCCGGGCTTAAGTTTCACCGTGCGGGTCATGCTAATAGTTCACTTTCCAAAGGAAATTCACTAATAAGTTGCTAATAAATAGCTAGTAATATTTTAGCTGCTTTTCCTAGGTTCAATCCCAGTGACGAAGAATCATTAAACAAAAGACCAAACAGCTGTAAGATGGAACAGCTTTTACTTTAATCACCCCCACCCCCCATTTGCCACTGTAAAATTGCTCCCATTTTATTCACCTAAGTTCCCAACTAATCTGCAAAGATTTCTTTGCCCAATTTATTCGACCAACTGTACTTATTTAACTTTCGGCCTTTTAAAACACAAATCACAGTTAAAAAGTAGATTACCTTGAAGGTTTAAGAAAAACGATGGAAACTTGATATGATTTTTGTTATGTTAATACAACTTTATAGTTTTCCAAATTAAACCATTATATGTTTAGCAATTTTTTTATAATTATCTTTAAGTAAACGTTTCTATATATATATATACGACTATGACTACGTTTATTAAGAAATAATTACGAGTGAAAAGTTAAAACATCAATTTCATAACATTAAGTTTCATAGGAAACAGCTGATTAAATTAAATTTGGAGTATACTTAGCCTTATTTATATTTAAATATTTTTATAAATACGCTGGTATAATGTATAGAATATGTATTAAATGCAGTATATTATACCCTACCAGAGCTCACCTAGTGCCTTTTAAAGTAGTATAACATTATTTAAACACAATTTTTGAAAAATAAAAAATAAATGTTACCCTAAGTAACTATTTAAACTGCCTAGACATCCACATTTATCGTGCAGAACGATGTAGCACTTTGTAGTCACAAGAAAACCAACATTACTGAGTATTATAAGTAAATAGACAATAATAAAAAGTTAGTTTAGACATACGTTTGTACATGCACTTGTGGTATATATCAGGTGTAACAAATTTACAAATTTATTCAGTTGAATTTCAACTACGACAATTATAGTGTATTAAAATGTGTTCGCGATATGTGAAAGGCTTGAAATAGAATTATTGCCAAAGCTTTCAAGGCCTTAATAGGTGTATGGTATTTTGTGACTATTATTCTTGTTTTCAAGTCATCTCTCTATATAGCTCATAGTGTCAAAGTAAAGCTAGGACCTATAGATCCCCCAAGTCCCTTTCCACAACATTCACGCAGTTAGTAGGTCCATGGGAACATTCTTCAACAACTGATACCAAACAAACTCCAAGCTAAACAGAATAACATTCACGATGGTTGTATTTTTTTACATCCAATAAATTTTTTGATTATAATTTTGACTTTTTATAATAATAGTAAAGTTCGTCAAAAATTGAATACAAAAATTGTGAAATTGGGAATAGGGATTTTTCCCCAAATAAATTCTACGGTTTATACTAAGAAATAATAACAAATAAAGGAATAACTAAAGTGTTAATATTTTCTTATTGGAACATGCAACAAACATCTCCAAACAATTATTAACTTTAAGCTAATTATTTTGCCTTGCTTTGCAATAAACACTCTCTGATTTATGTTAAAACAACATTTATTATGCATCATGATAATCTAAAATAAACAAAACATAAAACAAACTACGTTGCAGCAACGCAAATAAGCTGATGAATAATGATGTTAAAACGTAGATTATGAATCAGTGTTATCTTGAACATTTTTTAAAAAATTTTTGCGATTTTAGATTAGGCTTTAAAATGACAGCTTGAACTAACACGGTTTTCCGAATCTAATTGTCGCATGAATATAAACTACGGTACGGTACTAATCGAAGAGGATAGAATAACATGACGGGACCTTGGGGAAATCTCCGGATGTACTCGACAGTTCTGCAGCCAAGCAGCATCCACACTAGTTATCAGATCGCAGTACTTTGGCTGAACACCATTAAATTACTGCCGTATTCACTGCCCCCCTTCATCAAGACTACATAAATGTTATATCTTTTCTTTTTTGACTGTCTGTACAAAAATAATTCTCCTCACCCGTAGACGTATCACTTTTGTTTTCCAAATAGGCAAATGTGACGCCATTGTTACATAGCTAGCGATTTGTTTTGGCAGAGCTCGATTCAACGAAGTCACTCGCTTTAACCACTACAGGCCAGGCGCTCTCTTTAGAGTTAAACCATGTTAAACATATGAAGGTAAATTAGGTTAAACATTCTAGGTAAATTAGGTTTAGCCAACTCGGACAGGAATATATATAATAAAGCTACTTAATAAACTACAAACGAGTTCGCACGCAGCACGCTGACGTGAGGGAAGTGAATTTCCACTTAAAAACTTTTAAAACTTAAAATTAGTGTAAAAACATACTTGTATTCCAATTTTTATTGAAATCTGAAAACATTGATTTTTTGGCTGTTCTGACGCTCCTGGTTTCATTTACCTGCAAAGCTGGGAATACAATTTTGCGCATTATAATGTTAGGAGAAGGTCCATTCAGGCTTGAAAGTAGGCGTGAGGTTGCTGGGGATGATAAAAGTACTCTAACAAAGGAGTAGCAGGCTTTTCTTGTGTAAAACCCCCATTAAGACAACGTACTGTGTTTAGTCGAAACACATTTTCTTTAATAACTCGGTAAATATTTATGCTAGAATGACGAAAGAGGGCTTAAAACTTTCGTCTTACTAATTCCCATCTTTTTACATGCATTAATTTTACATTTGGGGCTTTTTAGACCCTTTTTGGGCCCAAAACTTCGAAATTTGGAAAATTAACCCCCAAAAAGGGGTTTGGAGTTTTACGATTCTTTTGCCCAACGAACTTGTCCAACTGATTTCAGAAAGGAACGTCCCTACCAAATTTGAAGTTAATCGGACAAAATTGCGACCGCTAGAGTGCAAACACACATATATATATATGTCTATATATATATATATATATATATATATATATATATATACAAAATCACATCAAACCAAAATTATCTACAAAACAGTTTATATTTCGGTTTACACCATCTTCAGAACTTGATCATATAAAATATATATAACATTTTGAACGACCCCCCAAAACGTGATCAGGGGGTCACGTTAGGAACTTCTATGGTGGTCCTGGGCTTAAGTTTCACCGTGCGGGTCATGTTAATAGTTCACTTTCCTAAGGAAATTCACTAATGAGTTGAAATAATATTCACCCAGTTCAGTCGATTACCTCAACGAATCAACTACCTTTTAGGTAGAAATAACTACTTAAAATGTCACCATAAAAAGACAATGTAAAATACCCCCGTAGCAGCAAACCTGCGTACTCAGCGAATTTCCAATGCATATATATGTATCTTAATACCACATAAAGCCACATACCAAGTTTCATCAATATACATTCATAAACAAACGATTTATGAGATTTTAATTATTCTCCATAAGAATAACATGGCAGCTGAGTATGCAGGTTTGCTGAAGCAAGGAACACAAAAAATGGGGTTTTATACAAATATCAATATAACTCATGTAGGTAAAGCCACATACCAAATTTCATTAATTTATTTTCATAATTAAGGGAGATAACACGTTACTTATTCTCCATAAGAATAACATGGGGCTGAGTACGCAGGTTTGCTGCTACGGGAGCCTTTGGAAAAAAATTGTTTTTTTGAGCAAATATCAATGGTCCACAACCAGATGAAGCCGTATACCAAGTTTCATCAGTATACGTTCATAAATAAGCGAGATATAAAATTTTTCTTTTCCTCCATAAGAATAACATTAGACAACGTACTGTGTTTAGCACTTTCAATATCTCGGTAACCAATTGACGTAGAGAAATGACCAAAATACCAAATTGTGTGTTTTTTGAAGCTTAATCCAATGGAAAAAACTAAAATTTGACTATTTCCAAAATTATATGTACAAAATTCGAAAAACCCATTTTTGGGGTACAAAACCCCCCCAAAATACCCCTTTGGATGGAGCGATCTGGCTGGTTTTCGAACTTAAAGTCATAAATGTTGCTTTACACGTTTATACCAAATTTCATCAAAATCGGATAATTTTTACGAGAGTTATCGTGCTCACGGACACATATATATATATATATATATATATATATATATATATATATATATATATATATATATATATATATATACAGTTTCGAACGAATGGTGTTTTTGGGGTCTGGGGACCTCAAAATGAAAAGTTATCATGGTCCCGGGCCTAGGTCTTACCATGCCGACTACGGTAATAGCTTCTTCCCTATAGGGAAATTCGCTAAAAGTAGGAAATAAAAAAGGGTTTTGCGTCTGAAAGTGTCAGTGTTGGCCCACGCCACTTTCGTAATGCATTGCGCTTGCGCCAACCCGCTTACTGGTTCGGTTAAGCAGACGGCTGGTTCCGGAAAGGTGACGTCACCTTGTTCGTTGTTGCCTCCTTTTCCGTCAGTATGAGGCCGGCACCCTTCTTCACCCAATCATATAGACGCTTTTGATCGTCGGTGCAGACTTCCATAGTTGACCCGGAATCATCAGATATAAATGTCTAGGTAAGTACTAATAGTAAAGGGGGGAGATGGGGCGAGTCAGGCAAAATATATATAAGTAGGCAAGTAGTTAAAGAAATGTGATATAAATAATACTGTCGTGGCGTGAGCCAGCCTCTCGCCATGCTGCACGACATTTCCAATAATAGTTAAATAGCTTTTCCAGAGTTATTGTTATTTAGTTTTTATTTTTATGTTTTATGTTGTTAAGTAAATGATTAGATTGAATTGTTATTCAATGTTAGCTACAGATTGAATCAGTGGTTGCAGTGGTTTGGCACTACACAAAATGTACTAGCGCTTGGTTCAATGGTTTTAAATGTTTAGGAACTCATTATTAAGGCTGACAATGCAATGCAATAAATCTGGCAGATCGATTGGATCATGGGCAACATACTCTTTCAAATAATAGCCCAGCATGCAACTCAAGTTGGTTACTTTACAGCAGCAAACATCATGGTCATAGGAACTGGTTTCGTCCAGAGAATCAATACAATTCCCACCCCTTTAGTTTAATAGTTTGTTAATATTTTAGTTTAATGCAGTTTCAGATACAAGTTACCGGCTCATCTTTGAGTAAGCCTCAAGTTGTAAATAGATTTTTCAATTTTTGTAATGTCAGAAAACGTTTTATTTCACAACAAACCAACGAATTTTTGTCTCTTAAACCAATTGTAAACAGATATTTTGTTTAAGTTGTTTTATGAGAGTTATTTAAACAATAAACTATTTACCTACACGGAACTCTAGTAAAATAGTTATTTTAGAGAATAGAAGGTCTTTATGGAATCTGCAGATACCGGTACTGAAGTTAAAGCTACCGACTTTAGTGGTGGTCCTTTAGATGTGCATTACCAGACTAAAAAAATCCTTAAAGGATTAATAACTCCCATTACTTTTAAAGGTGTTAATTTGGAGAGCTATTTAATGTATTTTAGTTCATCTATTATTTTTTAATATTTGAAACCGGATATCATTATATATATTTTGTAGTTTGCATTCGTGAAGATTTTCAATGCTGTTTTTATATAGTCGCAGTACGACAATAAAGTATTCTTTATTCTTAACTCATAACTGGGGCGTATACAATTATAAACACATTTAAACCTGTGAAAAGGATGCTCAAAGTGGCTGAAAATAACTCCTAAATACCTTATAACTATCATCCTACATTGAGCACCGTGCAGTTGAATTTCTCGGCACTTGCTGCATTTACATTATTTTTAATTTCTCCCCTTATACATAGTATATGGATAAAGAATCTTTTTCGTCAACATTTTCGAAATTGAGTTGTTAGTGGAAATATTCGTTTTGGTGCTCCATGAACCAAAAAAGTGATTTTTACGTGATTTCTGTCTGTCTGGATGTGTACAGAGCTAGAGCCCACACCAATTGGCCGATTATGAGGACATTTGGTATGTAGGTACTAAACCACAATATCTCCAGGCATTTTTATAATTTTTTGGAATTTTTCGTTTTAAAGGGTAACTATTCCCCAAAAATGGCAAAACATATGAAATATCAAAATTTCTCAAAAACGGTTTTAACAATTTTGATTCAACTTTGGTCGTTTGTAGAGCTTTAATTTCCCAATAACATGACACAACCCGAATTTCTGTAAAAATTCGGCTCCAGAAATTACAGGACTTAAACATCAAAAGTTAATTTTTTATTTTTCTTAAAAACATAAATATAAAAAATATTACTATTCACCATTGAAAAGAGCTAAAAAAACTAAATAGTTTAGTATTTTGAATTAATATTCTACGATTGCTGGTTGCGGGAAAAATTTAAATTTTCATTTCGCGGTAAACGCAGTACTTTGTCCAATGTTATTCTTATGGGGAATACAAAATTACTATTTCTTTCTTATTTACTGATCAAATACGTTCAAACTTGATATGTTTGTCAAGTTAGCATTGACCAACAGAGAAAATTCGAATATGTTGCCCCTCAATAATCGTGAGGGAGGGAATAGGGGGCATTTCCTCTTTTAAAACCACGTGTGTAGCAATGGATCCTGTAGTGGCTCTAAAACAGGGATTTGGGTGGACGTTTTTTTAAAACAACTTGTTTACAAGATTTTCTGTACATTTGACCGACTTTGTATTCTATATTTAGTAAATAAAAAGTAATGTATTCATTAAAGTTGGGCTAAAAGGGAGAAAGTATGTCTCAGTTTCCTGATACCGTTTACTTTAATTTATGAATCATTCTCGCACTGTACAAAAAATCGCTACAAAATATTGTTTGTTTCTACATAGAGAATGTAACTTTTCGATTCAATGAAAAGGTTACCTCTTTCCCCAAAAAGTGTAATTTCTTGAAATCATGGCAAAGATGACAATATGATAACAATTACAATTTATTATGGTTACTCTTTAGTAATCTTACATTTTATATTTTAAGGTTAAAACATTGATGTGTTTATTTATTTATTTTCATGCTATTGAAACAGGAATATACACATTATAGCAGTACATAAATACGTTAAAAATTAGGCTGTATATGAGTATTGTTATTATAATTATACAGTTTACAGCATATTCAAACGTTATAAACTTGTAATAATACTTATTATTATCAGGCCTTCAGTATGAAACATGTCAAGAAACGTAGTTACATAACAATAATGAACATACAGGGTGTTTATAAAAGAAGTAAACAACTTGATACATCATTAAACTAATATCTAAAAAAATTATTTCGGTGTAGTTTGTAGCTATGTATAAAAAATAGCTCGTTTTGTTTCATATAAATGATGGTTGTCAATATGTGTTAAGTGGTAATGTTTAGGGTTTAGGAAGAAAATGCCCCCTAATCTTTTAGAAAGATTTTGTTGTGATGAAGTTAATGTTACGGATGCCTCCACAAAGTCCCGATTTTACTTATTGTGATTTTACTTATGAGATTATGTTAAAGACAAAGTTTTTGTACCACTCTCCCATCAAACTTCTTACGGCTATGAGAAATAATAATAGCGGCAGCAGAGAGTGTTGATCAGCCCACATTCCAGAGAGTTTGGTTTGATTTGAGTGAACTTGATCTCTGTCATGTGGAACAAGGTGCTCATATTGAACACTTGTAATATATGGAAAAAACTTGAGACTATAATGTGCTTTCAGAAAATAAACAAAATATAGTTGTATTTGAAAGTAGTAAGGCCGCGCGCTTTGGCCCCAACATGGGGTCTTATGGAGAATAGAATAACATGGACTCTTATGGAGAATAGATTAACATGGACTCTTATGGAGAATAGATTAACATGGACTCTTATGGAGAATAGAATAACATGGGTTCTTATGAGGAATGGAATTAGGGTGTAATAACTACCCTGTGTCTTTCTTTTGCTCCCCTTTGGGGTTGATTATTTATCTTTTGCATCCCTCTTGCAACCCTCTGTGTTTAATTATCTACCATTTTTGGTAATTATTTACCCCTCGTGTCCTTTTGTCTCCTTCACTTCCTCCTGTGTATCTATCTAGAGCTCCTGTTCTCTCAGCGTACTGTAGCTGGAAGGTGTAACATTTTAAGTAACCTGATTGGCTGGCATGTTAATTCGCGTTCTTCTCAAAGGTTGACACACCCACTACAATTTCGCACTACTTTTGGCTCCAGGCCTGTCACCCAGACGGCGTTCACTACCGCTGCCACTACCCTGGCACCAGACTACCACCTCCTGTAACAAATAAACATATTGCATCAACCACCTCCCCACCACTTTCTATTATCTCGCGCGCTTTCTCCCTCTCTTTTCTCTCAGCTTTCGTTGTGATCGGACGTATCCCTGTGTTTGCTGCGCTTGGCGAAGATAACCCTACTTTTCCTAACCTCACTTTCGAATGTTCCCACGCGGGTGTTTTGTTCGTGTTTGACTTGTCTGTGTTAAGTGCGTTTTTATGACATGCTAGCGTGCAGTAACCTCACCGTCTCTATTTTACTGGGTAGTGTTGTGTTTGTATGTGCTGACTAACCTAACCCCACCCAGTAACCTTTGAGATTTACCATAACCTCACTTCCTTGTGTCAAGAGTTGTGTCGTGCTTGTATTTGTTGACTGACATAACAGTAATATCACTTTCTGTCCTTGTTATTTTTGCAGTAACTTCACCATTTTGTTTTACTTGGTAGTGCTGTGTTTGTATGTGCTGACTAACATAACAGCAACCTCAGTTACTTGTTTGATTTGACTATAGTAGTGTTTTGCGTTGTATTTAATTGTTTTATTTAGCTAGAGTAGTATTTGTATGTGCTGACTAACATAACCTCACTGCCAGTAAACTCAGTTTCTTGTTTTGATTTGACTATAGTAGTATTGTGTTTGTATGTGCTGAGTAACATAACAGTAATCTCGCGTTCTCATGCAGTTGTCTTGTTCATGTCTGAATTGTCTATGTTAAGAGCGTTGTATGACTTGTACAGTAACATCAGTTTTGAGAGTTAACTACATGTTTCAAGAGTAGTGTCGTGTGATTTTTAGCGTTATCTAAATTGCTAAAGTAACCTACTTTTTCTAACCTCACCCATTACACTCCAAAATGTATAACCTTACTGTATTATATTAATTTTCCGTGCATGGTATACTTCATTTTATTTTTGTGTTGTGTTCGTGTTTATTGTCTATGCTAGAGTAATGCTGTGTGGTGTATCCATTTAATCTGACTTGGTAGTTTACAGTAAAGAAAGTAACATACCCTCACTTCCTTGAGGCTAGAGTAGTGTTGTGTTGGCTAACATAACCTCACTCTCAGTAACCTAATTTTTTGCCCTGGTTCTTTTGTACAGTAAATTCACCTCAGCAACCTCACTTTCTATTCCTTTTCTTTAATGCAGTTTTGGTTAGAGCAGTTTTTGTATGTATTGACTAACATAGCCTCACTTTTCCTAACCTCACTTCCTTGTGTCAAGAGTAGTGTTGTGTTTGTATGTGCTGAATAACAGTAATCTCACTTTCCATTCTTGTTCTTTAATGTAGTTTTGGTTAGAGTAGTGTTTGCTACCTTCATTAGAGCTGTTTTCTGACTTTCGGTAACCTGTAGTTCTGGTTTGACTTGTGTAGTTTGTGTGTTAGTGTTTTTCTGACTTGCGTAGTAATGCAGAGGTACTGTGCTCTTTTGTAGATCCTCTGTACCTGTTCTTTTAGAGAACTTGATCAGTGACTTTAAAGTATCAGTTCCAAGAGTTACAGTTACATAATCTATCTTGTTCATTTAATATAAATGAAGACTGCTACAAAGTAACCGTTCCAAAAGTAACCGTTCCAATAAAGTAACAGGTCTTACACAACCCATTCCCATTCCCACAGTTTTCAAGGTAACAGTTCCAAAAGTATCAGTTTCATTAGATCAAACAGTGAAAAAGTAACAGGTCCACTCTCTATATATATATCTCTTACAACAAGCTCTAGTTCTTCAGTCTGATTCCAGTCGTGACGCTGATCAGACGTGTTTTGTGCTGCTCTTGCGTAAGTGTTCTCTTGCACAGATTATTATTGATTCTGCGTAATTCAGTTGTATCCGTGTGAGTTTGACTCTGTTCGGGGTACTTGCTCTTTTAAGCGTTAGCACAGTTTAGCTTGTGTTCAGTATTTAATTCTCTGTTGAATGATGGACGTTTCTAAAAAGGACCCTCAAAACCCCGTAGATTTAATTAGTAAAGATGAAACCTATGTTAGACACTTTAGGCTTTACGGGACTAACACTGTTTTCAAATTCACTAATCCTCCCAAGGGTATCTCTGAGTTTGATTGGATTCGTAAAGGTTTTAATCAAATTGTAGAGACATCCAAAGCCAACGTTGCACCTACCGACTATCTCGGGTTTAAATTACAGTCTATAAATTTAAAGAGTGCTGAACCGGGCTACATATCTTTGAGACCGGTCTCTGAAGTTAGCGGTGATGTTCTCTGGGATATTTTTGGGGGCATAATTCAAAGTAACTCTGAATCAATTACTAGCAGTGACACGTTTAGAGTTGATGTTACGAGGTAACGTCCCCGTAGGTAAAGGAAGGGCAAGACCCGACTTTTACAATACCTTTGATGAAGAATCTAAAGCTAGGAAGGGTATTATAGTAATTAATAATAAAGACAATTTATGTTTGGCTAGAGCGTTGGTAGTAGGCAAAGCACTTGCAAAAAATGATCCTCAGTACAAAGCTATTCGCCAGGACATGGGGAAAAGACAAACATTCAGAGCTAATAAACTCATAGCAAAAGCCCGTGTAGAAATGCCGGAGGAGGGTGCAGGAATCCCTGAGCTTGAAAAATTCCAGTCCCATCTTAAAAAATACAAAATCACAGTTTACAACTTTGACAGAAAAGGCCGGGATGTTTACTTTGAGGGAGGTAATGAGAACGCTAAGTTAAAAATTAACCTTCTCTTTCACAACGGTCATTACAATGTAATTAGAAACTTAACTGCCGCATTTGTTTGTAATTTCTTTTGTGAAGCCTGTCATATTCCCTATAGCAACAGACATGAGCATCGATGCTCTAACAGATGCACCTCATGCCATACCATCTCCCCGCCCTGTAAACTAGAACACGGTGGCATCACATGCCGTTTTTGCAACCGTTTCTTCAAAAATGAGCGGTGTTTAGTAGCCCATCAAGGGCAAATTTGTAAAACTGTAAAACTCTGCCGTGACTGTAAGAAAATGATTTATCCAAAAAGACGTAAGACAGCTCATGTATGCGGAGAAGTTTTCTGTAAACCCTGCGAAGCGTTCAAAGACCCGGCACATCAGTGTTTCATGAGGGTAGATAGGAGAACACCGAAAGACCGTGACTTTTTGTTTATTTTCTTTGACTTGGAAACAAGGCAAGACGAGTCTCTCCCTTCTGACCCTGATAAAAAAGTACATCAAGTAAACTTGTGTGTATCACAACAGTACTGCTTTAAATGTATTAATGGGGGTGAGTGTGAAACTTGCTCGGAACGGCAAAGAGTATTTGAAAAAGAACCGGTAAAACACTTCATGGACTATATCATGGGAATTCGAAAAAAATTTAAAGATATCTGTGTAATTGCTCACAACGGGCAGGGTTTTGACTTCCAATTCATACTACAGTATATTATGGAAGAAACTAAATTTACACCAAAAATAACTCCTCGGGGAACTAAAGCTATATTGATTGAAGTAGCCAACGTAAGGTTTGTGGACTCTCTTAGCTATTTCCCCATGGCTCTCGCTGCACTCCCTAAAGCTTTTGATCTACCTCCCGAGAAAAAGAAGGGCTACTTTCCCCACCTCTTCAACACCTTGGCGAACCAAAATTATGTAGGCCCTATGCCCGACAAAAAGTATTATTGTCCGGAATCAATGTTTGAGAAACCACACAAAGCCTTTGAAGAATGGTATGACGAACGAGTCGCTGAAGACTACGTGTTTGATTTTAAGAAGGAAATCTTGGAGTACTGTATTTCAGACGTGGAGATTTTAGCTCAGGCATGTATTAAATTTAGAGCCTTACTTCTTCAAGAGTGTAACGTAGATCCTTTTCTCGAGGCTATCACAATCGCCAGTGCATGTAACTTGGCCTTCCGCCGTAACTTCTTAAAAGAAAATACTATTGGACTAATACCAAAATCAGGGTACCGACTTGCAGACAATCAGTCAGCCGTTGCTTTACAATGGTTAACGTGGGAAGAGGAGAAACGTGGAGTAAAGATTCAACATGCGGGTCGGGGCAGAGAAGTTAAAATTAATGGACTAAAAGTTGACGGGTTTGATGGGGAACGAATTTATGAGTTTCACGGGTGTTACTGGCACGGTTGCCCAAAATGTTATCAATACAGCAGAGAAGAACCTCTGCCGGATGATCCCTCAGACAGTTTGCATCTCCGTTACGAGAGAACCAAATCCAAAATGGCAAAATTTAATAGCTATGAAGTTGTAGAGATGTGGGAGTGTGAGTTTAGAGCTTTGAAAAAGGACAAAAAACTAAATCACTTGAACAAACTGTCCATTCTAAACACACTTCCGCTTAATCCTAGGGATTCCTTCTTTGGAGGCAGAACGGGTAATACTAAAACGTATTGTAAATGTGAAGAGGGAGAAACAATCCAATACGTTGATGTCTGTTCCCTTTATCCGTTTGTGAATAAATATTGTAAGTATCCCGTTGGTCATCCTACTGTTTACGTTGGAAATGACTGCCGAGAGAGGGGCCTTGAAGTAGAGGGCTTGTTGAAATGTAAGATTCTACCTCCTTACGACCTGTATCATCCCGTACTCCCCGCTAAAATGAATAATAAATTGATGTTTGTTTTGTGTAGAACTTGCGGTGGGACTTTAAACCAAGGGGAATGTTTTCATGATAGTGAGGAAAGGGCAATGGTAGGAACATGGACTATGGATGAAATTAGAAAAGCTGTAGAAAAAGGCTATGTGATCTTGGACATGTACGAGTTGTGGGAGTATGAAGTCGCCACATACGAGAAAGATGGACTTTTTACAGACTTTATTAATAAATTCTTGAAAGTAAAGCAGGAAGCCTCAGGGTATCCCGCATGGTGTAAAACAGAGGAAGATAAAGACAAGTATGTTTCTGATTTCTTTGAGCGTGAGGGTATTCAAATGGAGAAAGACAAAATTGCTAAAAATGGAGGACTCAGGTCAGTAGCTAAATTAATGTTAAATTCATTCTGGGGCAAGTTTGGTCAACGAGAAAACATGACAAAAACTGAAATCGTGAGGGACTCTAAAGAATTATTCAATTCGTTAACTCAACCAGGAAAGGAAGTAAAGTTTGTTGAAGTAATTAACCAAGAGGTTTTATTAGTTAATTGGCAGAATGTTGATGATGCCGGTGAGGCTCTAAAGACTGTAAATGTTGTTATTGCGGCCTACACCACTGCTCATGCCAGACTTAAACTGTATGAACACTTAGATGCCCTTGGAGGACAGGTCTTGTATTATGACACGGACTCGTGTATTTATTTATACAGGGGAGGTTTGTATAGAGTCCCTACGGGAGATTACCTCGGGGAAATGACAGACGAATTGGCAAGTGAGTACGGGCCCGGCTCTTATATCTTAGAGTTTGTTTCTGGGGGACCAAAGACCTACGCATACCTTGTCTGGTCAACCAAAAAGCAAAAGCTAGAAACTGTATGTAAAATCAAGGGCCTCACCCTCAATATGAAGACTTCCGAAACATTAAATTTCGAACAGTTAAAAAAGATGGTCCTTAGTGAAGCTGCTGAAATACTAGAAATTGAAGAGAGTAGAATCAGGAGAACAAAGAGACGAGAAGTCGTTACAGTAAGTGAAATTAAAAATTTTAAAATTACAGGACCCAAGAGAAAATTTAATGATGATCACGACACCTTGCCTTTCGGCTTTAAAAAACAAAGAGTTGCTTAAAATAGCTGTCACTCACACGGGTACTGAGTGCATATACCTCTAAACATCAGCTCTATTACCTCATTCTGCTCTGAGACGGGGTACTGAACAGACGTGCCTGTGCTGTTACTGTTTGTCTTTCCTTGTAGAATGTCTGTTGAATATATTACACCCGCTATTCAAGCGGTGTTTTTAAAGTTTATATCTAAAAGAAAGTTGAATGAAAATTCTAAATTTCGCATTACATCCTCAGAGTATGAGTTCTTTCTTACTGGGCCAATAGACGTATTAGAATGGCCTTTGATGTTCTCGGAGTACATAGTAGATAAAATAACGGAGAAATCCTCATCAAACACCTACATCGGAGTATTAATAAAGCATGGCGATGTTTCGGGAAATATACCATTCTTTCCTATAGGGAATTTAACACCGTCAGTTTTTGATGATCACTTTGAACAAATATTTTGTAACGTTGAGAAACTATCTGGTGTTTTACGTCTTGAAGTAACACTTGTCTCAATTCCATGTTGCTACCTTCGATAAAGGGAGTACCTTTCCCTACGGAGCAGCGTTACTCTTGTATATACCACTTGTCACTAGTACAGTTACATCATTCTGCTCCAAGTCGTGGTACTGATCAGACGTTCTTTTGCGCTCCTATTGCCTGTACTATTGAGTAAATTGTGACATGGCTGCTAAATTCTATACATTCAATAACAAGCCGGTATTGGTTCTGTTTGATAGTGAAGGAAAGCCATGGTTTAAAGCTAAAGACGTAGCTACTGCTCTAAAGCATGTTAATGGCTGGAGTGCAGTTCGTAAACATGTAGATGACAGTGATAAATTAACTGTTAGTAGTTTTACTGACGCCCAAAAACAGGGCGTTGGACCGATTGAGAAAACAACGGTTTTTATAAACGAAGCCGGATTATGTTCTTTGATGTTAAGATCAAATACTCCTGAAGCAAGACTGTTGGTAAGAAGTCTGTTGCCGGAGAAGTTTTACCTTACTTACACAAATATGAAAGATGAAAGTTCACTTTAAATGTAATTCTTTCTTTAAAATCACAAGTCCCACTGTATGTATGTGTGTGTGTGTGTGTGTGAATGAAGGTCCCTGGCGCGGGTGACGAAAAGCCCCGTAAACCTGTATGAAGGTCACTGGCGTGGGTGACGAAAAGCCCCGTAAACCTGAATGTGATGAAGGGTTTAGTAGATTGAGACGCCTGGCTAACACCCAGGCTACTCCTTCGAACGGTCTATGTATGAATGAGGGGTCTTACAGACCTCGGGTGAATGAAGGACTTTGTAAATTGAGTAGTCTAGACTACTCCTTCGAACGGTCCGTACGGTGGAGACTTGTAAAAAAAAATATAAAAATAAAATTCTCTGTCTATTTTCTAGGCTAAAATGAACGGACATAGTCTTAGTAAAGAGCCTAGAAACTGAGGACACAAAAATATTCATCGGAGGTAGCATTTTGTTATGTAGTGGCTACCACAGTGAGAGGCGATGGTTGGGGCCTCTCACCCCAGAGGTTTAGGGCTCCTGGCGATGCTCTGGGTAACCAAAAAGAACGCGCCGACGCTCCTACGGCCTAGCCTAACGGCTTACCGTGGTGTGGAAACGTGAGCGTTCAAAATTATTTCACCGGGGTTAGAAGTGGTTGGCCGGGAAATTTAAGAAGTTTTGGTCAAGTTAAATATAGTTCCTGACCAAGTACTTTCAGCGGAGGCAAGAGTAAATGACCGAGAAATTTAAAACACTACGGTCAAATTAATTGTAGCCCCCGTTAAAGTAACTTCACCGGACTTGGACATAATTGACCGGGAAACTTAAAAAGACACTACGGTAAAGTTAAATGTAATCAATGGTAAAGTATTTTTTACCGGACTCTAAAGTAAATGGCCGAGGAATTTAAGAAGTTTCGGCCATGTTAAATATAGTTCCCGACCAAGTACGTTCAGCGGACTTGGAAAATTTCGGCCGAGGAATTTAAAACACTACGGTCAAGTTAAATATAACCCCCGTTAAAGTAACTTCACCGGACTTGGACATAATTGACCGAGAAATCACATGGTGAAAGTACCTCACGGACCCCGGCAAACAGTTTAGTGGGCCTGGAATCCTTTGGCCGAGGGATTTAAGAGTTTCAGTCAATTTATGACACTGCCCTCTTAGAACACCTTCAAGCGGAATTTGAAGTATTTGACGGAGAAATTACACCGTAAAATTACAACAGACCCACCATTTTACAAAACTTGGACGCATATGACCAAGGAATTACATCGTCAAAAGTAAATGCTGCCCCGGGTTTCATGGGAATCATAAATTGCCGAGGAGAAAATACCATATAATTTACCATACTAAAGATCGTATTTCACAGTTGGTCGTCTTCTGATATGTACCCATGGTGTATAATTTATGGCCAACCCTCCGATATTGGTGTTGGTTACAATCCTTTTACTAGTAAATTCAGTAAAATGATATATTTCTTTTTTTGTTGGTGTTTCGTAACAGCGTTTTTCAGTAACTGATTTAATAAATACAACTACAGCAAAAAGACAACTCTGTATTTGTTTAACTTTACAAAATACCCTACTGTCACATGTCTTTTTTTACACATTATTTTAAATTCATAAACAGAGGACTTGGCATGTAGCTAGGTCCAACACTTAGAATCATTGTAGGACAGGTCTACCCCACTTCGGGGTAGACCTACTTCCAGTGTAATGTTATGAAAGGGAGGCGTCTCGCCTCTCTTGGGTGTCGGTATAGCTTTTCTTGTCTGCTAGTTTTTACAAGCCTCTTCTCTCCTTTTAGTTAATATAACCTTGAGATTTCTAAACAGTTCAATACATGTAAAGTTGCCCAAAGTAATCCTGCTATCATAAGTATAAATTTCTAAATATTCCTTTAGTTTACATACACTACCCCATGCACAACAACTAAAGCCCAGCTATTGGTCTATTTATCTAATAAACAAGGCAGATACATACCCCACTAGAACAGCTAAAAATTCAACATATTTTAACAATAATTACCTTAATTGTAATAGCTAAAACTCTGTAAATATACTCTCTGAAGGGGGGTCAGTCGACTGACCCCCCTTGATCTTCAGTACTTTCAACACCTTCACTGGTTTATATTCTTGTTAAACAGTCAGTCAAAGTATAATTTATTTTGTGTTGGTTTGTAACCAGTTTTCTTGTATGTTTAATATTTTTCAATCACAAGTATTTGACAGCAGTGATAATCCTTGGTTTAAAGCCAGGGAGATTGCTCAAATCCTGGGCTACTCTAACCGACGAAAAGCAATCCGTACCCATGTAAGAGAAAAACACCGCAAAATTTTACCGGAAGTGCAAGGGGGGCGAAACGCCCCCCTTGCACTTTCATTCCCAAACAATCTTTCTTAACCAGCCCGGTCTTTATTCGCTAATTTTAACACAGAGCTAGATTTCTTGTATGTGAGTGTTTGTATAAACTGCTCAACCATGCCAGTGGCATGATTAGCTGAGGTATTGGATGATGTAGAGAAAACAATACCGGAAGTACAGGGGAGTGAAACTCTCCCCCTAACCCATATTGAATAAACCAAGCCTTTACTCACTTAATTTTACACAACAAATAGAAGCAAACACCCTGAAAAAACTAGTACAACAGAGCTTGAGATATGGTTCTGTCCAGTTTTTGTGATGTTTCTTCTTTACAGAGTTTAAATTGTAGCGAGGGTTAACAAGTGCAAATTTCCATTACAATTGTCCCATCCGTTCTTAAGATATTGATTTTCTACCCCTTCAACTGTCTTGATACTTATCCACAGTACAGAGTTTAGATTTTGGTATGATGTAGAGGAGGAGGAGATGTACATACATTCCAAGTTTCATGTAAGTCGGTCCTGCCGGTCTCAATAAATTACATTTCAAAGTAGAGCTCCTGCAATTTTTTCGATGCTTACCTGCAGTACAGGGTTTAGGTTTTTAATGTAGAGGAGGTTAACAGGTACCTATATACCGAGTTTCGTAAAAATCGGCTTAGCCGTTCTTAAGATATTTAATTTTAAATTACTGCCCCTTCATTTATTTTGATACTTGCCCACAGTACAGAGTTTATGTTTTTGTAAATCGTAGCGGAGGTTAACAGAGACATACATGCCAAATTTCATTAAAATCGGCCAAGCCGTTCTTAAGATATTGATTTTTAAAATTTTCACCCTCCATCATCCCCTAAACAACCCCTTTTCCACCCTCCAACAAAATTAAAAGTTAGAGGATGTTAACAAGTACCTACATACCAAGTTTCGTAAAAATCGGCTCAGCCGTTCTCGAGATATTAAAGTTTCTAGTTTCGGCGGCCATCTTGGATCCGCCATTTTGGTTAATATTTTAGTCATGTGGGCGGATGTCCCTCGCGCGCGCCTACACTACGTAGTAGGCGGATTCTGTTATCAGAATCGCTCTAGGACTTACCGTTTTCGAGATATTAGCGATTTTAGGAATATTTTTACTAAAAAAAGAAGAATAAGAAGAAAATTCGGAGATGGAAGGGTAAGGTGGAGGAAGGAAGGTGAGAGGGAGTCAACATAACATAAGAAGAAGAAAACCAGAACACATAACAGGCAGAAGGAGGAGTGAGGGAGAGGAAGGAAGGTGAGAACAACAGAGATCACAAGTGATAACAAGTGGAGTAGGGGTGACAGTGATTATAGCTGGCCAATCTTTTTTTTTTGCAGTCCTTTGCATTTTAAATGTTTGTGACTTTACTGTTTTGAATGTCCATGACTTTCTTCATTAACTGTCCATGAGCGTGACATAATGGCTCCATTATTCATAAATCCATGACTTTTCTTTTGTCACGCTCTTTGGTTTTCAAGTTTAACCGTCCATGACGTAACGAGAATTTGGCGGGAAAAAAGTGAGGTTAGGGAATTTGGCGGGAAACATGGGCGCAGCCATCTTGGGGCGGGGCCTAATGTCACGTGACCAAAATGCTGCCCTCTGATTGGCCACGGCTCAATCATTGCTACCCCTACTCCACTTGTTATCACTTGTGATCTCTGTTGTTCTCACCTTCCTTCCTCTCCCTCACTCCTCCTTCTGCCTGTTATGTGTTCTGGTTTTCTTCTTCTTATGTTATGTTGACTCCCTCTCACCTTCCTACCTCCACCTTACCCTTCCATCTCCGAATTTTCTTCTTATTCTTCTTTTTTTAGTAAAAATATTCCTAAAATCGCTAATATCTCGAAAACGGTAAGTCCTAGAGCGATTCTGATAACAGAATCCGCCTACCACGTAGTGTAGGCGCGCGCGAGGGACATCCGCCCACATGACTAAAATATTAACCAAAATGGCGGATCCAAGATGGCCGCCGAAACTAGAAACTTTAATATCTCGAGAACGGCTGAGCCGATTTTTACGAAACTTGGTATGTAGGTACTTGTTAACATCCTCTAACTTTTAATTTTGTTGGAGGGTGGAAAAGGGGTTGTTTAGGGGATGATGGAGGGTGAAAATTTTAAAAATCAATATCTTAAGAACGGCTTGGCCGATTTTAATGAAATTTGGCATGTATGTCTCTGTTAACCTCCGCTACGATTTACAAAAACATAAACTCTGTACTGTGGGCAAGTATCAAAATAAATGAAGGGGCAGTAATTTAAAATTAAATATCTTAAGAACGGCTAAGCCGATTTTTACGAAACTCGGTATATAGGTACCTGTTAACCTCCTCTACATTAAAAACCTAAACCCTGTACTGCAGGTAAGCATCGAAAAAATTGCAGGAGCTCTACTTTGAAATGTAATTTATTGAGACCGGCAGGACCGACTTACATGAAACTTGGAATGTATGTACATCTCCTCCTCCTCTACATCATACCAAAATCTAAACTCTGTACTGTGGATAAGTATCAAGACAGTTGAAGGGGTAGAAAATCAATATCTTAAGAACGGATGGGACAATTGTAATGGAAATTTGCACTTGTTAACCCTCGCTACAATTTAAACTCTGTAAAGAAGAAACATCACAAAAACTGGACAGAACCATATCTCAAGCTCTGTTGTACTAGTTTTTTCAGGGTGTTTGCTTCTATTTGTTGTGTAAAATTAAGTGAGTAAAGGCTTGGTTTATTCAATATGGGTTAGGGGGAGAGTTTCACTCCCCTGTACTTCCGGTATTGTTTTCTCTACATCATCCAATACCTCAGCTAATCATGCCACTGGCATGGTTGAGCAGTTTATACAAACACTCACATACAAGAAATCTAGCTCTGTGTTAAAATTAGCGAATAAAGACCGGGCTGGTTAAGAAAGATTGTTTGGGAATGAAAGTGCAAGGGGGGCGTTTCGCCCCCCTTGCACTTCCGGTAAAATTTTGCGGTGTTTTTCTCTTACATGGGTACGGATTGCTTTTCGTCGGTTAGAGTAGCCCAGGATTTGAGCAATCTCCCTGGCTTTAAACCAAGGATTATCACTGCTGTCAAATACTTGTGATTGAAAAATATTAAACATACAAGAAAACTGGTTACAAACCAACACAAAATAAATTATACTTTGACTGACTGTTTAACAAGAATATAAACCAGTGAAGGTGTTGAAAGTACTGAAGATCAAGGGGGGTCAGTCGACTGACCCCCCTTCAGAGAGTATATTTACAGAGTTTTAGCTATTACAATTAAGGTAATTATTGTTAAAATATGTTGAATTTTTAGCTGTTCTAGTGGGGTATGTATCTGCCTTGTTTATTAGATAAATAGACCAATAGCTGGGCTTTAGTTGTTGTGCATGGGGTAGTGTATGTAAACTAAAGGAATATTTAGAAATTTATACTTATGATAGCAGGATTACTTTGGGCAACTTTACATGTATTGAACTGTTTAGAAATCTCAAGGTTATATTAACTAAAAGGAGAGAAGAGGCTTGTAAAAACTAGCAGACAAGAAAAGCTATACCGACACCCAAGAGAGGCGAGACGCCTCCCTTTCATAACATTACACTGGAAGTAGGTCTACCCCGAAGTGGGGTAGACCTGTCCTACAATGATTCTAAGTGTTGGACCTAGCTACATGCCAAGTCCTCTGTTTATGAATTTAAAATAATGTGTAAAAAAAGACATGTGACAGTAGGGTATTTTGTAAAGTTAAACAAATACAGAGTTGTCTTTTTGCTGTAGTTGTATTTATTAAATCAGTTACTGAAAAACGCTGTTACGAAACACCAACAAAAAAAGAAATATATCATTTTACTGAATTTACTAGTAAAAGGATTGTAACCAACACCAATATCGGAGGGTTGGCCATAAATTATACACCATGGGTACATATCAGAAGACGACCAACTGTGAAATACGATCTTTAGTATGGTAAATTATATGGTATTTTCTCCTCGGCAATTTATGATTCCCATGAAACCCGGGGCAGCATTTACTTTTGACGATGTAATTCCTTGGTCATATGCGTCCAAGTTTTGTAAAATGGTGGGTCTGTTGTAATTTTACGGTGTAATTTCTCCGTCAAATACTTCAAATTCTGCTTGAAGGTGTTCTAAGAGGGCAGTGTCATAAATTGACTGAAACTCTTAAATCCCTCGGCCAAAGGATTCCAGGCCCACTAAACTGTTTGCCGGGGTCCGTGAGGTACTTTCACCATGTGATTTCTCGGTCAATTATGTCCAAGTCCGGTGAAGTTACTTTAACGGGGGTTATATTTAACTTGACCGTAGTGTTTTAAATTCCTCGGCCGAAAGTTTCCAAGTCCGCTGAACGTACTTGGTCGGGAACTATATTTAACATGGCCGAAACTTCTTAAATTCCTCGGCCATTTACTTTAGAGTCCGGTAAAAAATACTTTACCATTGATTACATTTAACTTTACCGTAGTGTCTTTTTAAGTTTCCCGGTCAATTATGTCCAAGTCCGGTGAAGTTACTTTAACGGGGGCTACAATTAATTTGACCGTAGTGTTTTAAATTTCTCGGTCATTTACTCTTGCCTCCGCTGAAAGTACTTGGTCAGGAACTATATTTAACTTGACCAAAACTTCTTAAATTTCCCGGCCAACCACTTCTAACCCCGGTGAAATAATTTTGAACGCTCACGTTTCCACACCACGGTAAGCCGTTAGGCTAGGCCGTAGGAGCGTCGGCGCGTTCTTTTTGGTTACCCAGAGCATCGCCAGGAGCCCTAAACCTCTGGGGTGAGAGGCCCCAACCATCGCCTCTCACTGTGGTAGCCACTCCATAACAAAATGCTACCTCCGATGAATATTTTTGTGTCCTCAGTTTCTAGGCTCTTTACTAAGACTATGTCCGTTCATTTTAGCCTAGAAAATAGACAGAGAATTTTATTTTTATATTTTTTTTACAAGTCTCCACCGTACGGACCGTTCGAAGGAGTAGTCTAGACTACTCAATTTACAAAGTCCTTCATTCACCCGAGGTCTGTAAGACCCCTCATTCATACATAGACCGTTCGAAGGAGTAGCCTGGGTGTTAGCCAGGCGTCTCAATCTACTAAACCCTTCATCACATTCAGGTTTACGGGGCTTTTCGTCACCCACGCCAGTGACCTTCATACAGGTTTACGGGGCTTTTCGTCACCCGCGCCAGGGACCTTCATTCACACACACACACACACACATACATACAGTGGGACTTGTGATTTTAAAGAAAGAATTACATTTAAAGTGAACTTTCATCTTTCATATTTGTGTAAGTAAGGTAAAACTTCTCCGGCAACAGACTTCTTACCAACAGTCTTGCTTCAGGAGTATTTGATCTTAACATCAAAGAACATAATCCGGCTTCGTTTATAAAAACCGTTGTTTTCTCAATCGGTCCAACGCCCTGTTTTTGGGCGTCAGTAAAACTACTAACAGTTAATTTATCACTGTCATCTACATGTTTACGAACTGCACTCCAGCCATTAACATGCTTTAGAGCAGTAGCTACGTCTTTAGCTTTAAACCATGGCTTTCCTTCACTATCAAACAGAACCAATACCGGCTTGTTATTGAATGTATAGAATTTAGCAGCCATGTCACAATTTACTCAATAGTACAGGCAATAGGAGCGCAAAAGAACGTCTGATCAGTACCACGACTTGGAGCAGAATGATGTAACTGTACTAGTGACAAGTGGTATATACAAGAGTAACGCTGCTCCGTAGGGAAAGGTACTCCCTTTATCGAAGGTAGCAACATGGAATTGAGACAAGTGTTACTTCAAGACGTAAAACACCAGATAGTTTCTCAACGTTACAAAATATTTGTTCAAAGTGATCATCAAAAACTGACGGTGTTAAATTCCCTATAGGAAAGAATGGTATATTTCCCGAAACATCGCCATGCTTTATTAATACTCCGATGTAGGTGTTTGATGAGGATTTCTCCGTTATTTTATCTACTATGTACTCCGAGAACATCAAAGGCCATTCTAATACGTCTATTGGCCCAGTAAGAAAGAACTCATACTCTGAGGATGTAATGCGAAATTTAGAATTTTCATTCAACTTTCTTTTAGATATAAACTTTAAAAACACCGCTTGAATAGCGGGTGTAATATATTCAACAGACATTCTACAAGGAAAGACAAACAGTAACAGCACAGGCACGTCTGTTCAGTACCCCGTCTCAGAGCAGAATGAGGTAATAGAGCTGATGTTTAGAGGTATATGCACTCAGTACCCGTGTGAGTGACAGCTATTTTAAGCAACTCTTTGTTTTTTAAAGCCGAAAGGCAAGGTGTCGTGATCATCATTAAATTTTCTCTTGGGTCCTGTAATTTTAAAATTTTTAATTTCACTTACTGTAACGACTTCTCGTCTCTTTGTTCTCCTGATTCTACTCTCTTCAATTTCAGTATTTCAGCAGCTTCACTAAGGACCATCTTTTTTAACTGTTCGAAATTTAATGTTTCGGAAGTCTTCATATTGAGGGTGAGGCCCTTGATTTTACATACAGTTTCTAGCTTTTGCTTTTTGGTTGACCAGACAAGGTATGCGTAGGTCTTTGGTCCCCCAGAAACAAACTCTAAGATATAAGAGCCGGGCCCGTACTCACTTGCCAATTCGTCTGTCATTTCCCCGAGGTAATCTCCCGTAGGGACTCTATACAAACCTCCCCTGTATAAATAAATACACGAGTCCGTGTCATAATACAAGACCTGTCCTCCAAGGGCATCTAAGTGTTCATACAGTTTAAGTCTGGCATGAGCAGTGGTGTAGGCCGCAATAACAACATTTACAGTCTTTAGAGCCTCACCGGCATCATCAACATTCTGCCAATTAACTAATAAAACCTCTTGGTTAATTACTTCAACAAACTTTACTTCCTTTCCTGGTTGAGTTAACGAATTGAATAATTCTTTAGAGTCCCTCACGATTTCAGTTTTTGTCATGTTTTCTCGTTGACCAAACTTGCCCCAGAATGAATTTAACATTAATTTAGCTACTGACCTGAGTCCTCCATTTTTAGCAATTTTGTCTTTCTCCATTTGAATACCCTCACGCTCAAAGAAATCAGAAACATACTTGTCTTTATCTTCCTCTGTTTTACACCATGCGGGATACCCTGAGGCTTCCTGCTTTACTTTCAAGAATTTATTAATAAAGTCTGTAAAAAGTCCATCTTTCTCGTATGTGGCGACTTCATACTCCCACAACTCGTACATGTCCAAGATCACATAGCCTTTTTCTACAGCTTTTCTAATTTCATCCATAGTCCATGTTCCTACCATTGCCCTTTCCTCACTATCATGAAAACATTCCCCTTGGTTTAAAGTCTCACCGCAAGTTCTACACAAAACAAACATCAATTTATTATTCATTTTAGCGGGGAGTACGGGATGATACAGGTCGTAAGGAGGTAGAATCTTACATTTCAACAAGCCCTCTACTTCAAGGCCCCTCTCTCGGCAGTCATTTCCAACGTAAACAGTAGGATGACCAACGGGATACTTACAATATTTATTCACAAACGGATAAAGGGAACAGACATCAACGTATTGGATTGTTTCTCCCTCTTCACATTTACAATACGTTTTAGTATTACCCGTTCTGCCTCCAAAGAAGGAATCCCTAGGATTAAGCGGAAGTGTGTTTAGAATGGACAGTTTGTTCAAGTGATTTAGTTTTTTGTCCTTTTTCAAAGCTCTAAACTCACACTCCCACATCTCTACAACTTCATAGCTATTAAATTTTGCCATTTTGGATTTGGTTCTCTCGTAACGGAGATGCAAACTGTCTGAGGGATCATCCGGCAGAGGTTCTTCTCTGCTGTATTGATAACATTTTGGGCAACCGTGCCAGTAACACCCGTGAAACTCATAAATTCGTTCCCCATCAAACCCGTCAACTTTTAGTCCATTAATTTTAACTTCTCTGCCCCGACCCGCATGTTGAATCTTTACTCCACGTTTCTCCTCTTCCCACGTTAACCATTGTAAAGCAACGGCTGACTGATTGTCTGCAAGTCGGTACCCTGATTTTGGTATTAGTCCAATAGTATTTTCTTTTAAGAAGTTACGGCGGAAGGCCAAGTTACATGCACTGGCGATTGTGATAGCCTCGAGAAAAGGATCTACGTTACACTCTTGAAGAAGTAAGGCTCTAAATTTAATACATGCCTGAGCTAAAATCTCCACGTCTGAAATACAGTACTCCAAGATTTCCTTCTTAAAATCAAACACGTAGTCTTCAGCGACTCGTTCGTCATACCATTCTTCAAAGGCTTTGTGTGGTTTCTCAAACATTGATTCCGGACAATAATACTTTTTGTCGGGCATAGGGCCTACATAATTTTGGTTCGCCAAGGTGTTGAAGAGGTGGGGAAAGTAGTCCTTCTTTTTCTCGGGAGGTAGATCAAAAGCTTTAGGGAGTGCAGCGAGAGCCATGGGGAAATAGCTAAGAGAGTCCACAAACCTTACGTTGGCTACTTCAATCAATATAGCTTTAGTTCCCCGAGGAGTTATTTTTGGTGTAAATTTAGTTTCTTCCATAATATACTGTAGTATGAATTGGAAGTCAAAACCCTGCCCGTTGTGAGCAATTACACAGATATCTTTAAATTTTTTTCGAATTCCCATGATATAGTCCATGAAGTGTTTTACCGGTTCTTTTTCAAATACTCTTTGCCGTTCCGAGCAAGTTTCACACTCACCCCCATTAATACATTTAAAGCAGTACTGTTGTGATACACACAAGTTTACTTGATGTACTTTTTTATCAGGGTCAGAAGGGAGAGACTCGTCTTGCCTTGTTTCCAAGTCAAAGAAAATAAACAAAAAGTCACGGTCTTTCGGTGTTCTCCTATCTACCCTCATGAAACACTGATGTGCCGGGTCTTTGAACGCTTCGCAGGGTTTACAGAAAACTTCTCCGCATACATGAGCTGTCTTACGTCTTTTTGGATAAATCATTTTCTTACAGTCACGGCAGAGTTTTACAGTTTTACAAATTTGCCCTTGATGGGCTACTAAACACCGCTCATTTTTGAAGAAACGGTTGCAAAAACGGCATGTGATGCCACCGTGTTCTAGTTTACAGGGCGGGGAGATGGTATGGCATGAGGTGCATCTGTTAGAGCATCGATGCTCATGTCTGTTGCTATAGGGAATATGACAGGCTTCACAAAAGAAATTACAAACAAATGCGGCAGTTAAGTTTCTAATTACATTGTAATGACCGTTGTGAAAGAGAAGGTTAATTTTTAACTTAGCGTTCTCATTACCTCCCTCAAAGTAAACATCCCGGCCTTTTCTGTCAAAGTTGTAAACTGTGATTTTGTATTTTTTAAGATGGGACTGGAATTTTTCAAGCTCAGGGATTCCTGCACCCTCCTCCGGCATTTCTACACGGGCTTTTGCTATGAGTTTATTAGCTCTGAATGTTTGTCTTTTCCCCATGTCCTGGCAAATAGCTTTGTACTGAGGATCATTTTTTGCAAGTGCTTTGCCTACTACCAACGCTCTAGCCAAACATAAATTGTCTTTATTATTAATTACTATAATACCCTTCCTAGCTTTAGATTCTTCATCAAAGGTATTGTAAAAGTCGGGTCTTGCCCTTCCTTTACCTACGGGGACGTTAATCCTCGTAACATCAACTCTAAACGTGTCACTGCTAGTAATTGATTCAGAGTTACTTTGAATTATGCCCCCAAAAATATCCCAGAGAACATCACCGCTAACTTCAGAGACCGGTCTCAAAGATATGTAGCCCGGTTCAGCACTCTTTAAATTTATAGACTGTAATTTAAACCCGAGATAGTCGGTAGGTGCAACGTTGGCTTTGGATGTCTCTACAGTTTGATTAAAACCTTTACGAATCCAATCAAACTCAGAGATACCCTTGGGAGGATTAGTGAATTTGAAAACAGTGTTAGTCCCGTAAAGCCTAAAGTGTCTAACATAGGTTTCATCTTTACTAATTAAATCTACGGGGTTTTGAGGGTCCTTTTTAGAAACGGCCATCATTCAACAGAGAATTAAATACTGAACACAAGCTAAACTGTGCTAACGCTTAAAAGAGCAAGTACCCCGAACAGAGTCAAACTCACACGGATACAACTGAATTACGCAGAATCAATAATAATCTGTGCAAGAGAACACTTACGCAAGAGCAGCACAAAACACGTCTGATCAGCGTCACGACTGGAATCAGACTGAAGAACTAGAGCTTGTTGTAAGAGATATATATATAGAGAGTGGACCTGTTACTTTTTCACTGTTTGATCTAATGAAACTGATACTTTTGGAACTGTTACCTTGAAAACTGTGGGAATGGGAATGGGTTGTGTAAGACCTGTTACTTTATTGGAACGGTTACTTTTGGAACGGTTACTTTGTAGCAGTCTTCATTTATATTAAATGAACAAGATAGATTATGTAACTGTAACTCTTGGAACTGATACTTTAAAGTCACTGATCAAGTTCTCTAAAAGAACAGGTACAGAGGATCTACAAAAGAGCACAGTACCTCTGCATTACTACGCAAGTCAGAAAAACACTAACACACAAACTACACAAGTCAAACCAGAACTACAGGTTACCGAAAGTCAGAAAACAGCTCTAATGAAGGTAGCAAACACTACTCTAACCAAAACTACATTAAAGAACAAGAATGGAAAGTGAGATTACTGTTATTCAGCACATACAAACACAACACTACTCTTGACACAAGGAAGTGAGGTTAGGAAAAGTGAGGCTATGTTAGTCAATACATACAAAAACTGCTCTAACCAAAACTGCATTAAAGAAAAGGAATAGAAAGTGAGGTTGCTGAGGTGAATTTACTGTACAAAAGAACCAGGGCAAAAAATTAGGTTACTGAGAGTGAGGTTATGTTAGCCAACACAACACTACTCTAGCCTCAAGGAAGTGAGGGTATGTTACTTTCTTTACTGTAAACTACCAAGTCAGATTAAATGGATACACCACACAGCATTACTCTAGCATAGACAATAAACACGAACACAACACAAAAATAAAATGAAGTATACCATGCACGGAAAATTAATATAATACAGTAAGGTTATACATTTTGGAGTGTAATGGGTGAGGTTAGAAAAAGTAGGTTACTTTAGCAATTTAGATAACGCTAAAAATCACACGACACTACTCTTGAAACATGTAGTTAACTCTCAAAACTGATGTTACTGTACAAGTCATACAACGCTCTTAACATAGACAATTCAGACATGAACAAGACAACTGCATGAGAACGCGAGATTACTGTTATGTTACTCAGCACATACAAACACAATACTACTATAGTCAAATCAAAACAAGAAACTGAGTTTACTGGCAGTGAGGTTATGTTAGTCAGCACATACAAATACTACTCTAGCTAAATAAAACAATTAAATACAACGCAAAACACTACTATAGTCAAATCAAACAAGTAACTGAGGTTGCTGTTATGTTAGTCAGCACATACAAACACAGCACTACCAAGTAAAACAAAATGGTGAAGTTACTGCAAAAATAACAAGGACAGAAAGTGATATTACTGTTATGTCAGTCAACAAATACAAGCACGACACAACTCTTGACACAAGGAAGTGAGGTTATGGTAAATCTCAAAGGTTACTGGGTGGGGTTAGGTTAGTCAGCACATACAAACACAACACTACCCAGTAAAATAGAGACGGTGAGGTTACTGCACGCTAGCATGTCATAAAAACGCACTTAACACAGACAAGTCAAACACGAACAAAACACCCGCGTGGGAACATTCGAAAGTGAGGTTAGGAAAAGTAGGGTTATCTTCGCCAAGCGCAGCAAACACAGGGATACGTCCGATCACAACGAAAGCTGAGAGAAAAGAGAGGGAGAAAGCGCGAGATAATAGAAAGTGGTGGGGAGGTGGTTGATGCAATATGTTTATTTGTTACAGGAGGTGGTAGTCTGGTGCCAGGGTAGTGGCAGCGGTAGTGAACGCCGTCTGGGTGACAGGCCTGGAGCCAAAAGTAGTGCGAAATTGTAGTGGGTGTGTCAACCTTTGAGAAGAACGCGAATTAACATGCCAGCCAATCAGGTTACTTAAAATGTTACACCTTCCAGCTACAGTACGCTGAGAGAACAGGAGCTCTAGATAGATACACAGGAGGAAGTGAAGGAGACAAAAGGACACGAGGGGTAAATAATTACCAAAAATGTTAGATAATTAAACACAGAGGGTTGCAAGAGGGATGCAAAAGATAAATAATCAACCCCAAAGGGGAGCAAAAGAAAGACACAGGGTAGTTATTACACCCTAATTCCATTCCTCATAAGAACCCATGTTATTCTATTCTCCATAAGAGTCCATGTTAATCTATTCTCCATAAGAGTCCATGTTAATCTATTCTCCATAAGAGTCCATGTTATTCTATTCTCCATAAGACCCCATGTTGGGGCCAAAGCGCGCGGCCTTACTACTTTTGAATATGAACGTTGTATCCTTCTTTTATAGACACCCTGTATAATTAGACAATTTAAGCAATTACAAATACAATAATGAATTTATTAATACCAGAATGAAAATAAATATGTACAATTGGTAGCCTATTAAACTTGGGTTGATTTATGGGAATACTGATTAACTCTGGGTTGTAAAGATATTAAACCAAAAAGGGCATGATACTCTTGGCACTGGTGTATTACTTATATTAACACACTTCATCCCTAATGTATGAGAGTGCTACTTTAACAATTACTATAATAATAAGATGTTTAGAAACTATTCATGATCAGTAATAATTCAAAATGAAACTATATTATATATAATTACCATTACAAATAAATATTTTTTTGATCTCCATAAATCTATGTGTAATACAAAGAGTACATTTTTAAACAGTATTGTTTTTCCAAGCTTTATTTGCCTACGATGTCTTCGTAAAAACTCAGTAAATATTCTCTAGCAACACCACAATTGTTCTGATCTCATGAAATGTGAATTTTAACTCCAAGGAACTCGGAAGCAAAAGAACTTAATAGTTTACACTTAGTTATATCAGAGGCATAGATCGTTAAAGGTGCAATAACTTTTATATGCATTCTCTTATGTAGCCACTTTTGCAATCTTTGTTGCTCACAAAATCAATGATCAAAATCAATAAAATCAATGTTCCTTTGTAATGAAGTATGTATCTATTAGCATGCATATTTTTAAATATAAAATGAGGATTGATGCTTTAATTTTATTAAATACTGTCCTTTATCTCCTATGGACACTACCCCGTGTCTTAAAGGTTAACGAGAAACGAGGCTAACAAGAAAATATACACGAGATTCCAAACTTAAGTTTCCTTAAGAACTAATCTTAACCAGGACAGTTTGACTGAATACATTTAAAAACTTATTATTAATTCAAAAACACGTGTTACCTAAGTATAGACAAATTATTTCAACTTTTCACACCAAAATTTACAAAATACGTAATCCTCTTAAAAATATACGATATAAAATTTGCTTTATTTTAAAAACGTAAACCTTTTTGGTGAAAACTATTATTTATTCAGTGTTACCGTATGATGCCTTTTTGTTAATTAGTTTATTATCAAGAGATGACGGTTGAACGTAATAGCACAAATTACCTCCATTGTAACACAGTCGACTGTCACTAAAGCATTAAATAATATACCCCCGTCGCAGCAAACCTGCATACTCAGCGAATTTCCTATGCATAAAATATGTCTTAATACCACATAAAGCCGCATACCAAGTTTCATAAAAATATATTCACACATAAGCGATTTTAATTATTCTCCATAAGAATAACATTGGTAATGAGTACGTAGGTTTGCTGAAACAAGGAACACAAACAATTGGTTTTTATGCAAATATAAATAGAATTTGACTAGAAGAAGCCATATACCAAGTTCCATCAATATTCAATCATAAATAAGCGCTTTATAACGTTCTAGTTATTCTCCATAAGAATAACATGGGGGCTGAGAAAGCAGGTTTGCTGCAACAAGGAACAAAAAAATGGGTTTTTATAAAATTATCAATATAACTCAACCAAGTGAAGCTACATACCAAGTTTTATTCATTTATGTTCATAATTAAGGGAGTCATTACAGTTTACTTATTCTCCATAAGAATAACATGGGGGCTGAGTAAGCAGGTTTGCTGCTACGGGAATAATCAATAAAAAATAAATTTTTTGTGCAAATATCAATATACCAGTACTACGTGAAGACACGTACCAAATTTCATCAACATACATTCATAAATAATCGAGATATCAAATTTTATTTATTATCCATAAGGATAACATTGGACAACGTACTGTGTTTAGCACTTTGAATATCTCTACAACGGTTGGACGTAGAATCACAATTTAAAAACCAAAATGATTGTTTTGTGGAAATGAACAGATTGGTAAAAGCAAATGTGAAGTTTACATTAAAATACGCCAAAAAATTTTTTCCCATAAGATTAACAAGGCAGATTTTATGAGTTTGTTTTTTGGATTTTCTCCGCAACCACTTAACCTAGGTTAATAATTCAAAATACTATATTATTTGTTTTGTTAAGCTCTATAACATGGTCGAAACCAAAATTAAGTTTTTTAAAAATTTTTGGGTGAAAAATACCAAAAACTGGTTTTTGGAAAATTTAAAACCCCCATAAACCCCTCTTCCCATAGTCCGATTTTTCTGGTTTTCGAACTTAAAGTAATGAATGTCATTTTACACGTTTGAGCCAAATTTCATCAAAATCGGACGTTTTTTACTCAAGTTATCGTGTTAACGGACACATATATATATATATATATATATATATATATATATATACATATAGATATATTTATACATATATATAAATTTGAACGAATAGTGTTTTTGGCATCTGGGGACCTCAAAACAAAAAGTTATCATGGTCTCGGGCTTAAGTCTTACCATGAGACCTACGGTAATAGCTTCTTCCCTATAGGGGAAATTCGCTAAAAGGGAAAAGATTAATTGTCATTCATGAAGAAACACATTTTGTGCAGGAAAAATGCAAGAAACGCAAGGTTTCTTGCAGGGACACATCTCTTTTAATTGACAGGTGGCTTCTTTCATCAATGGTTGTACTTCCAAGGGTTGGTGCATTTCACCCAAGATAAAAATTAAAGAACTCATCTTTAAGACGATGACGTAACTAGGGAGTATTTTAAGGAAAATATGGTGAATGATGCGTGAAGAATGGATGAGATGCCTTGTGTAGCCTTGTTATTGACTAAGACTGACTGATTGTTTAGCCAGGATCATTAATTAATAGCCCAATGACCAATGACAGCTGGATTCGAACCTTCACCAAATTTTCTCGGATTAACAGTTACAGTTCTCTGCCAATTCCACTAGGTCATCTTATACTCTCCATCTTGCTCCTTAAGAGATAACAGGAAACAACTTCACCGTTCTCTCTAGCAAACCTCTTAAACATCTTCTTGGAATTTCATTTACCTGATGCAGATTATGCACTAAAATAGCTCGCTAACAATCTGCATGGAATCGTAATATTGGTGTGTTTCAGAACTAAAGCTTAACAAATTGAGTGAAACGTTTTAGTAAACGGGGTTTTAAATTTTAATAAGATTAGTAAGTTAAAGTGTGTAACCATACGTTTTGTTTTTATATTCTTGGGTAATCTTAAAAATTCTTGGAGATTAAAAATCTCCTGGTGGACCCTTTAGTACTTATTTCTGTTGGAATAACCATAAACTATCCAAATCCCTCTTACCGGTGTATTTAATTACAAATGTTATAGTAAACATTTGCCTCATGAGAACGTCTAATTTATATTACTAATAGTATATACTAATATACTATTAATCAGTAATATACTATTAATATATTAGTAATCAGTATATTATTAAAAGTTTTACTTATAGATAGAAATTACAAACTAGACGAATTATAATACTATCGAAAGTTAAGGAAATGATTCAACTATGAAAAATGTCAATTTAAACTATGTCAAAAATAACACTGTGTTTTGTTAAGGGGTACTTAGTGAAACAAATAAAAAAAAGGTTATTTCTTGAATTTAAAAACACAGTTTTCCTACAAATCTAGTGTTTAATTTTTCTTTAATTTGTTTACTTTTTTGTTATTTATATTTATCAACATCATACCAGAGCATGAATTTGTTAGTTAAACTATAAACATATTTCATTAGGATTAAATTTACAATAATAGTTAAATTCTTCTTGATCTAAGTTCTTCATCTTTATAATTTTTCTCATGATTCCTCTAAAAACGCTTCAAGGTTGTAAAATATATTTCCTATTAAATAAATCTTGACCATTCTTTAACATTTTATCATGTTTCTGATTTCTCAAATATTTTTTCGGAATTTTTCTTAGGAACTTATTTTCCATATAAGTAGTATTTTTCTTAAAAATTTATTTGCCACGTCTATCAATATTTATTTCGTTTCTTGTACTATATTTGTGATCCATTTTATATTTTTTACTGAACTTTAATGTTATTATAATTGCTACAAATATATACATATTATGGACTGTTAATATTCCAAGTTCTTTAAAACAATTTTAAACAGTTTCATTTTTTCTCAAATTTAAAATTATTCCTATAGTTTTTTTTGCAGTTTTATAATTATAACTAACAATTTTTTATATTACGCCATAAATGATCTAGATTTAAAAGAAAATTGAATTATACAATTTTGGTATAAAACTATAGTTTCCAAAAACGTAATATATGTTAGATTAATTATTTCATGTTGTAATTTCATACCGATCGTTAATGATCCGCTCGTCAGTTAATAATGCCACCGAGGATAGGTTTGTCTTGAGTTACACCCACACTGGATGATAAGCTGGACTAAATTAACGATGTGACTGACGTGCTTCACTGAGTTCCATGAAACTATTTGTCCAATTATGTGTTACACGGAGTCTTGCTTACAGATCGGATACCTGATTTGACTAACATTGGAAACTTCTCATTAGTTTTTTCTAGCTCAAATAGTAAGTTTTACAATGATACACAGTGTGGGCGAAACTATTTTGAAATAATAGTTAGCTAAATAGATATAAGGAAGTCTATCACTATTACATAATCCTTAAATTGACGAGTCGGCTAAGATAAATACGATAAATATGTTTTTTGTTTTAGTTTTCTGGCATTCATTTCCAACAAAAGTTTGAATATATCGAAAGCACAAGAACCTTTTCTACATACAAGCGTGTTGAGTAACAATATTATATTGATTGGAATATATGTCAGGTGTGAAGGTTATACCGTTACGCATTTTTCATTTTCACGGTTTCGCACTCCCTCAAGTAGCTTTACAGTTCATAACATCTCTTCCACTTATAGATAACCAGGAATAAAACGCTTTTCACAATATTACTGTTATTACTATAAAAATGCATGTAATTGTTGTTTTTATTACTTTTGTTGTTGGATTTATGCATGTTTGCCCCGCTTAGCACGGTGGACTATTTATAGATTTAAAATATTTACATTATATTATTGCCACTTGTACCAGTTTGATGTTGTTTTGGAATAAACACATTTTTTCATTCATTTATTCATTATTTTATGTACCAAAGAGCAGTCAAATGAACACCAAATAAGTAAAATAATAATGTTTTAGGGAGATTTTACTTATAGGATGATTTATTTGTTTATTTTTTCCCGGTTGCAGCGAAGAAGATTTTTTTATAATTTTATTGGAATACTGCACGTTTCCCCTCAAAATCACTTCTAGTTATAACGTGTTCATAACAATTTTACATAAGCATTTTAATTTAAATTGTCATCATCTTAAACGACAAAATCTTAATAAGCTATTACTAAATAAATAAAGCTACAGCTAAAAGCTTAATATCGTTACTTATACATTTGATAGCTTATTACTAATTGCTATTATTAACTACTTACTAACTTAATAGTTTCACTAACTTATTAGTTAGTAAGTAGTTGATAATAACAGTTAATAGAAAGCTAACAATTGTATAAGTTATAACATTTACATTATACATATATAATACTTAGATAAAATACAGATTTACATTAATTTGGAATAATCTTTAAATTTACATTACCATCGTAGATCACTACTTCAAAGAATGTATCTACAGATCTATACGAGTTTTAGAGTGTATTTACATGATTAAAGTCAAATTTATCTGAAATATAATTTGAAACATAACGGGCCAGTGTCATGTTTGTTATCAGGGAGTGAACGCGTCGCCTTGGGCGCTCCCTTCACTGTTTTGATAATCTTAAGCTTCCCAGTTTCCCTCCCCGGGCTGACGAGCGTGACATATCTGATTTCCACTTAGATAAACTAGAAATGAGTTTCATGGAAAGTGTTCAATTTACTTCCGTAATAAATTACTAAGTATTATCTGTAAAGCTGTGTATCAATAAATATTGAAACAGCGGTATGGTTCTGTTAAGAAAAAACAATGGTTCAACGAAGTAATCTCAGTAGTGGTTTTTTGTGTGTCATATAAGCATTTTGTGTGGTATATCGATGAATGACACTTAGTTCAAGTATATTAGTTTGTTATATCTACCTTTTTGTAGAAATAAGATAAAACATTGAAACTGTATATTAATTATATTAGTAGATAATAGTTATGATTAATTGCATCTTCATTCCTATTCTTAAAATTAAACTATAAATATTTAAATAGCTATAAACACAGCTTAAATTAGTTTAAACAGAACAAATATTTAATTTCAGATATAAATCCAAATAAAGTAATTTGCTTCATGATAAAAAATTGAAAGCGTTTGACAAAAACAAATATAAACGCACATTGAAAATAAATGTAATGGAATAATATTAACGCTATTATAGTTATTCTAAATACCCCCGTAGCAGCAAACCTGCGTACTTAGCGAATTTCCAATGCATATATATGTATCTTAATACCACATAAAGCTACATACCAAGTTTAATCAATATACATTCATAAATAAACGATTTATGACATTTTAATTATTCTCCATAAGAATAAGATGGCGGCTGAGTATGCAGGTTTGCTGAAGCAAGGAACACAAAAAATGGGGTTTTATACAAATATCAATATAACTCATGTAGGTAAAGCCACATACCAAATTTCATTAATTTATTTTCATAATGAAGGCAGATAACACGTTACTTATTCTCCATAAGAATAACATGGGGCTGAGTACGCTGGTTTGCTGCTACGGGAGCCTTGGGTAAAAAATTGTTTTTTGAGCAAATATCAATGGTCCACAACCAAATGAAGCCGTATACCAAGTTTCGTCAGTATACGTTCATAAATAAGCAAGATATAAAATGTTTATTTTCCTCCATAAGAATAACATTAGACAACGTACTGTGTTTAGCACTTTCAATATCTCGGTAACCAATTGACGCAGAGAAATGATTAAAATACCAAATTGTGTGTTTTTTTCAGCTAAATCCAATGGTAAAAACTAAAATTTGATTTTTTCAAAAAATACATATAACAAATTCAAAAAACTCATTTTTGGGGTACAAAACCCCCCCAAAATACCCCTTCGGATGGTGCGATCTGGCTGGTTTTCAAACGTAAAGTCATAAATATTGCTTTACACGTTCATACCAAATTTCATCAAAATCGGATAATTTTTACGAGAGTTATCGTGCTCACGGACACACACACACACACACACACACACACACACACACACACACACACACACACACACACACACACATATATATATATATGTATATATATATATATATATATATATATATATATATATATATATACAGTTTCGAACGAGTGGTGTTTTTGGGGTCTGGGGACCTCAATACGAAAAGTTATCATGGTCCCGGGCCTAGGTCTTACCATGCCGACTACGGTAATAGCTTCTTCCCTATAGGGGAAATTCGCTAAAACAGAACGAAATAAATAATAAATATGTTTTGATTGAATACATAACTGCAATTAATTAAGAATCTGCATGGTTAGGAAGCGTTGGATTCCTAGCTATGACGAGTCGATCAGACATTACAACATCAAAAGTCAACCGGAAACTCATTAACAGTAATTTTAGTTGTTATAATAACTTTTAGAGGAATAAAATTCATGTTCAACAAATTAAAATTATTAAAATTAGCAATAAAACTAACCACAAAAAACTGCAAAACATGGTTTGATGAAATAACTTAAAAAGACTAAAAAAAAATCTTCATCGTTGTGGTTCGTCAGACCAGACAACCAACTTTTAGTATTCTCATTGGTAATGTTTTAATGGTTAACAACTATTTCAGGCCTCCATTTTAAAAAGATTGATAACAACAGGAAATGGTTGAATTCTCCTTGGTCGTTTTTAGTTTTAAAAAGTTTAAGGCAGTAGATTAAGTGCATACCTAATTAAATCAGAAAGTTTACTTCAAAGATTATAATTACTTTATTAGCATGATACGTGTTGTTACAACTAAACAGGATAAATAAAATAGTCTTACAACACTATAAAGTATATTTACACTTATACTGTACTTACATACAAGACGATAAAATATACACAAAAGATGGTGCAAGGCGATCGATTTCAACCAGTTACACCGGTCATCATCAGGCCCAATCAGAGAATGATAGAAACAAGATCGCGAACAGCTTACATACTATTGGCTACCGGAAGTTCCGGAAACAAGTTGTGATAACTACCACCAGAGTCAAAGTTGACCTGTTCATTGATAAATTTATCCCTATCCTTATATTTTCCTTAAAAATAATCAATTCTTCCCATGCATTCATTATATTTCCTTTCTTAAAAATATGGAGAATATTCAAATTGTCCTCAATTGTTCCCAATGAGTGGCCATTTTTCAGGAGGTATTTTGCGACATTCGATCTTTCCGGTTTTCGGTTCTTCCATGCTGAAACATGATTATTGTATCTTTTTACAAAATTAACAATTTGACCAACATAAAAATTATCACAATCATTACAACTAATTTTTATATACACCGGGCTTATCAAACTTATCACAATCTTCTATGTTTGGGTGCAGAATTTTACTCATGGTGTTTTGTGTCTTGAAGGCTACGGGTACTCCATAGCCCGGAGTTCTTAAATGGATTTGCAATATTCTGTGTTTCATCGCCAGTGAAGTTAAATGCAACATATCTCGTACTCTACTTGATGACCGGTGTAACTGGTTGAAATCGATCGCCTTGTCCCATCATATCAAATCAAATCAAATAATTTATTGTCATCAGACTATAGATAGCATTGCCAATAGGTCAGGCCATTAATCTCATACTTAGGTATAATATTTGCATAGTAGTACACCAACAACATAATAGTATATTAAATAAAACAGTTCACATAATCTGCCCAGTAAAATAAAAATATATTTCTAACATAACGTGTCATTAATATAGTCTTGTACACTATAGTATTCCTTTTCCAGGAGGAGCACTTTCAACCTCGATCTAAACTTGCCATCGTCTGATTCTTGTCTAAGGTAAATCGGAAGGGAGTTGAATAATTTTATTGAAGAAAAATATGTTTGCTTTTCAAAAGTTGAGGTTCTATGAAATGGAATGGAGAGCAAAGAATTTTCTCAAAGACTGTACTGTGTACTGTGTCTGTGATGGTACATTTTGCTGATTCTTAGACAAAAATGTTAAACAATCTAGGATATACAAACAGGGGAATGTTAAAAGGTTATTAGAACTGAAAACTCTTCTGCATGAGTCAGACCTTTTATACCGGAGATCAACCGCAAGGCCTTCTTCTGCAAACGAAAAAGCTCCCTGTGCTTCGCCGTTTCGGCACCCCAAATAGCAACTCCATATGTTAGGTGAGGAAGAAAGCATCCATAATAAACAGAAAAGAAAATTTCTCTGTTAGCAAAGAACTTGAGTCTCCAAAGGATGAAAAGACAGCTACTTAATTTTTTTGCACACCTTATCAGTGTGTGAGGAAAAATTCAAGCATGAATCAATAACCAGCCCCAAAAAATTAGTTTGGTGACAAGACTCGATTTCGACATCGTCAATAATTACACAAGATCTAGCAGGTCCATTATCAGGGATCTTTAGCTTGAAATCGATAAATTGTGTTTTCTCGGAATTTACACGAAGATTGTTATCGTTGAACCATTGTAACAGCTGACAACTTTTGATGAATAAATCAATTTCAAGAATGCTTTTACACTTGTTCGATACACTGAATGAAGTGTCGTCTGCAAACAAACAGAGATCGACGCCAGGTACACTGCAGGCAATATCGTTTATGAATAACAAAAAGAGGATCGGCCCAAGGACCGATCCTTGGGGCACCCCAGAATTAAAAACAACTTCTGTGGACTGATGTTGACACAGAAGCCTGCCCTCTTTGATGCATGAATTCTCGACAGTTTGAGTTCTACCAGTGAGGAAAGAAGAAACCCAGTCAATCGATTTTCCCCTAATGCCAAGATGGTAAAGTTTTTTTATAAGAAGTTTGTGGTTCACCATATCAAAAGTCTTACTAAGATCTAGGAAAACTCCAAAAACGCCTTCCATCCTGTCAAGGGCTTTAGAAACATTATTGATAAAATCAAACATAGCATCCACAGTTGAAACCAAAATCCTTCCTGAAACCAAACTGTTTATTAAAGAGAGTATTATTGGATATTAAAAATGAATTAAGGCGGTTCAAAAAAAGCTTTTCAAGAATTTTGGAAAAAGTTGAAGTAAGAGAAATTGGTCTATAGTTGTTTTGAAGAATAGGATTTCCTTTTTTGAGCAAGGGTTTTACTACTGTAGATTTAAGAGCTGAAGGAAATATACCCTCCTGAAATGAAACATTTGATATATAAGTCATAATATCAGCTAACTTCTTTAAAATATTGGAAGAAATTCCATCTTTGCCAGACGAATTACTATCTGAGTGACTTATTAACACTTATGACCTCTTCACAGGTAGCAGGAGATCAAAACATAGAGGAGCAGCAACTTGGCAACTGGGAGCAACGGTTCACAGCAATAGGGTCACCTAAAGCATTGGTATTACCTACACTGGCAAAAAATGTGTTAATAGAGCTAGCAACGATATGTGGGTTTGAAGTAAGTTTTCCATCATGCATTATCTGAATGTATTTGTAAGGTTTGGAAGATTTCTTAGGGATCATTTCATTTACTATGTTCCATACTGCTTTAGATCTATTGTCCGATTCAATCAAATGCGAAAAAACCTTTTTTCCATCTTTTGTGTATATTTTACCGTCTTGTATGAAAGTACAGTATAAGTGTAAATATACTTTATAGTGTTGTAAGACTATTTTATTTATCCTGTTCTAAGATTACTAACGTTCATGTTTTTTTCCTTTAAAGAGCCAACCAGCCACTTAATTTCATTTATTAACGGACTGATCCTTTTTACAATGTGGTTACAATAGATCGTAGAAATAACATCAAAGAAAATTCATATTCACTATGATTTGCGCTTGGAGATGGAAAATATAGGCTAGGCTAAATAATTCATAATTCAAAAACACTGGAGATATTTTTATAAAATTCAGCATAAACTTTAAGTTTTGTGTTATTACAATTTCCCAAAAATATTTTTGATCAAACTTGTCAAATTTAAAATGGCGGCCATTAAAAGATTTCAAAGTCAAATTTCTTGAAAACTAGTAGATGAAACAAAATTTTACAAAACATTAAATTTAAAGAACCTTTTAATCTAAATCCAATAAGTCTTTGATTGTAAAAATTGCTTAATAAATAAAACAGTTCTGGTAATTTGTAATAATACAAATACCCCCATCATAGAAAACCTGCATACTAAGCGAATTTCCAATAGATATGTTTCTCACTACCACATAAAGCCATTTACTAAGTTTCATAAAAATAAATTTATAAATAAGTGATATATAGCAATTTATTTATTCTCCATAAGAATAACATTAAGGCTGAGTATGAAAGTTTGTAACAAGAAATGTAAGAAATATGTTTTTGTTTAATTATAAATATAACTCAACCAGGTGAAGCTTCGTACCAAGTTTTAATCATTTATGTTCATAATCAAGGGAGATATACAACTTTACTTATTTTTCATAAGAATAACATTAGGGCTAAGTATGCAGGTTTGCTGCTATGGGGACAGTCAACCAAAAATCATTTATTGTGGAAATATCAATGTACCAGTACTAGTTGAAGCCACATGCCAAATTGCATCAATATACATCCATAAATAATCGAGATATCAAATTTTGATTATTCTCCATATGGATAACATTGGACAAAGCACTGTGTTTAGCACTTTGAATATCTCTGCAACGAATGGAAGTAGAATCACAATTTAAACACAACAATTTTGATGATTTATAGAGCTGAACCGATTGGTAAAAGCAAATGTGAAGTTTACACTAAAAGTAACTGTGGAAAAACTAAAAACTTGTTTCCCATAAGATTAACATGGGAGATTTTATGAAAACGTTTTTTGGATTTTCTCCGCAACCACTTAACCTAGGTTAATAATTCAAAATAATATATTATTTCTTTTTTAAGCTCTATAAAATGGCTGAAACCAAAATTGGGTGTTTTTAAAATTTTAGGGTAAAAGTACAAAATAAAAAAACTGATTTTTGGACAATTTAAGTTTTATCTTGTAGAATTTGGTTTTAGCTGCTAGTTTTCATGGAATTTGACTTTGAAAACTTTAAGTGGCCGCCATTTAGAAATTTTATAAGTTTGATAAACCATATTTTTGGGTAATCTAAGCCGAAATCTAAATAATGTCACTATATATGTTTGGCTTGCTTTTGTATGTAGAGTCCGGTTCTGCATAGCACGCTACGCCTTTTTGTGACACGCTGTATATGCCGCATTGAGTAAATTGTACTACAATTAATACTATTATTTTATATTTTGATGATTTATGGCACTTTTTAGAAATTGTATCCCTTAGTTCGAAAACAATACTTTGTATCGTACAATATAAAATACTTACAGAACTTTCCCTAATTCGTACGCATGCAAGGCTTGAGTATAAGATATATAAAACGAAAACTGGCAATGGAAGGTTAGGAAAGTGGCGTGAAACATTTACGGCAGTCAATTAAGTTAAGAGCGTAGTTACGACTTTGAGGGCGGCTCGGCTGTTACACGTTTTCCGCCTCGGGCGCCGCTGGCATACGTAATGTTGACGGGATAAACTATTTATATATTACACTATCAATTTAACATCTACAACTTCCTAAACGGTAAAAACTATATATTTCTTATAATAGGACACAGTGATGACCTAAAATTAGTTGACACTTTAGTTTTGTAAGGCCACTCAGTTCAACAATATTCAATAAACTAAAGTTTCTTACTATGCTCAGCCTTTACCTATTTGAAATTTGTATACATACTCATAAAAATAGATCAACTATTCATTCAAGTTACCAGTTTTGTCACTCTTATATGACCAAGCACAAAGAACAATTACAAGCGCTACAGCATAAAATAAAAAATCTAGAAAAGACACCATATTATTCTGGCCTTAAACTTAATAACAAGCTTCCTCCTAGGATGTGATGCTTAGAGTTGAAAAATTCCAAAAATAGTTTAAAGGATTATTTTTTTAAATATATTTTTATTCAGTGAATTAATTTTTGGAAGATCTGGAAATAGCATCCCTTCAACTTTAACAAACAATAAGTTTAATAATGTATGAGTTATGGTTGCTTACAGGAAACGTATATTTAACTTTAGTATCTATTTAAAAATAACTAGTTAATATTTTGCAATGTAAATTGTAACAAATGTAACAATTCGTATTTTTTTACTGTTCTATGACGAGTCACTTGCTTTATGCAGTTTACTTTACTACCTTGTATTTGTGGCAATATAGAATTTGAATTTTTTAATTTCAAATTTAGGTGTGCTGCACATGTTTTTTGTGCATGTAAATTATTGTACTTGATTTTCTAACTGTAAAACTTGTCATTCACGAGGACTGTATTATTTAAGTACCTAATGAGAGGAACTGTCCAAAGATACTTGTAATAATATGCTATACTGATATTTAACATATTTTTTATGTACCTAATTAGCATGTCCGTATGATTGAATAAACCAGGAAAAAGGATGGTATAGTAAATAAATATTAGATGATGGAAAATTATACAGATAACAATACTATTACCCCTTTCTAATTTAATATAAAATTAAAATTACATCATAAACAGTTAAAAAAAGTGTTGAATTTTTATTTGATTTTTGTTTTAACTCATTGAATAAACCAATATGGGCAGTAAAACATAGTGAACAAATATTATCAGAGCAAAACACCATTAACCGTGGTGAACTCTTTACTTTGAACTCTCATATAAACGTTTAACTTTATAATCTTCTTATGCTAATTAATCATGTAAAATAGTTATTAATCATTTCCCAAATGTACAAATATCCAGTTAGAATGTAAATTGGTTGTGTCAAGTGGCGTAGTAAATTACAGATGCGCTTATTAATATTTTGCAAAATTTCAGATTGTGTAAAACTCCAGTTTTTATCTGCGTAATAATACGTTACTTTTAATGACTTAATTATCCAAATACGAATAATGAAACATGTATGCCAAAAGCCACGTTAAACTATTGTAGCTAATACAAACAATAGATAGTCTATCAATTCATTAATTGACACATTCATGAATACGAATACTTAAAAGAATTATTTGTCTTTTGTAATGTTTAATGAGTCCTTATGCTTACATTAAATGTTTACTATATTTCAATATAACTTGGTTAAGTCCTTATTTTAACTGCTTTTACTTCATCAAAAATACTTTTTAACAATATTTACCGAGTGTTTAGACTAGTGGATTGAGATACTTTGAATTACACGAATTTAAAATAAAAGGTAAAAGTTTTACTTAGCAAATGACGAGACTTAATCTATATCCTTCTACCATTATCAGTCATCTTCATACAAAATTTTAATCATTGGCAAAATTTAACACAGTTCAGACTGCAAAAGCATCATAATTAAGTCAACGTCAATACCATTATCCGAACTGTAGTGCAGTACAGACGAACACATTATGGGATTTCCCTCAGGCCTCGACATACTTGTCTGTTGTCTTCTTAGATCCTGTATCTCTCTCTTCGTACAGTGGACTTATTTTGTATACTTTTGACTTAAAATATTTCACAATTATTTGCTCAAACAAAAAAGAATTATGATGGTTTTATTAAACATTGATTCGGTTGAAAGTATAAATATTGCCATCCAACAAAGGGATCTATCCTGGCAATTCCCCTTGGATATTCCCTACCCAGTAGTCAATAACTCCTTAATTGCTTTAGCACCAGTGTTGGTGGGCGATGTGCGATGAACACAACGGTCGTGGACAGCCAATCAAACACAAAACAAATGCCAAGAGTGACTAAAGTAATCATAACATATTCATAAGTTCACTAGCAAATTTACTTTGGTTAGGAGACTGCAGTAAGACGCGTGGAGAGTGAAAGCCATTTATTTCGTTTGCGTTCGAGCGTCAAGCAGATTAAAATAATAATCTGTTACAGGTTCGAAACTGTAAACTTACTTAAGCAATAAATCAAGGATAAATTATTTAAAAAATGAGGTTTACTTAACAAACTATGATCGTAAAAATAAAACAAAATCAAAATACGAAACTCATAATATTTAAAGAACAGTATATATTATTTTAAACTAGATGACATTCCCCTTTACTAACGAAGCTAAACGATTCGAGATTCCTTTAATTTTACTGTAAACCAGTAGTTTATTCTGTAGATGTATCGCCTTCTTTCTTTAATATTACAGATCTAGGTTGAGGTTCAACAATTCCAGCTGAAATCCAGTGTTTATGTTTAATCTATAAAATACACTTTCTCTCCCATCGTAGGTTCCTGGTTCCTTCCCTTCTTACATCTTTAAAGTTCTCATCAAGATAAAGTAAGCTATTAAAATTAATCTTAAAATAGTTAATATCACTTAACACAACTAAAGATTAATCCCTAAATTTGTACAAAAGAGGCAGCATTGGAGGTTGTGTCGGTTTTTGGTTGTGGTAACAGTGGCATGTGGATTGATGGAGTCCTCGTTAATATTTATTATACATTACGATCAGACTACAAAAATCATTGCAGTATTTGATAACAAATAGGAATAAATATTAACACTTAGTTTTTAAGTATTTGTAAAACTTTGACCATAAACAATTTATGACTGTTTAATTTATTATGATAATTTTTGTATGGATTCTCATTATTTGATACTCTTGTTTAGTTGACAATCTATTAGAAAGAGGTATAAATACAAATAGCAGTTTATTAAAAAAAAAAAAAACGTAAAACAATTTAAATGATAAAACAATAAATACATATTTACTAAACATGATCCATATTGCAAAAGCTAACTTTGGAAAAAAGATCAAGCAAATGAAAATTAAAGGTATTATCATAGCAAAAACCTGGCACTAACCAATATATTGATTTGCGGCATGGTATATCATTACGTTCCTACCAATCAATGTATGAAAATAAAGATAATTTTAAACAAGACTTAGGAACTTTATCTTATCGGCTTTTAATGTTTATTTAATACAGACGATGATATTATTTGGTCTGATTATTAATTCATATTTCTATATTTTCACATAATAACTGAGATTGTCAGGTCTATTTTGTTTTATCCTTACAGTATTGTCACCAGCATATAAATGATTGTTTGGTTCTATTTTATTCTAGATCTCCTTTGAAAGCTCTAGAAATAAAAACTGTTAAAAAAAATAACGATTGACTTGTGCCATATTTTTATAAAATGGAATCCACATTTCCGTTTTAAATATATTTTCAGCCCCTTTTTCAGTCAGTTTCGGTTTTACATAGACCTATGTATGGTGTACACTTTATGGGAACTAAATAAAACCTTGCTTTGTTTTAAATTTACATAAAAATTTAAATGTTTTTTTAAAATATCTAATTTTATGGAAATGAAATATTGGGTACCACGTTATTTCCAACCCGCTAAAACAGCCTTCATTTTTAAAGGTGGTGACGAAAACTATGTAAATGATTGGCAGCCAATATCAGTTTGCTAGGTACTCAGAAGATACATAGAACTCCCCTAGGTAGAAGAGTAAAATATTACGTTACATTTAAATTTAACCCCTATTAACACGGTTTTATTTGTACCACTGGGGTGCAAATAAATGTGGTAATGCTATACTGTATCAAAATACCTCCGTCGCAGCAAACCTGCATACTCAGCAAATTTACAATGCATTTACATATATCTCACTACCACATGAAGCCATCCACCAAGTTTCATAAAAATACACGCATAAATAAATACAGCATTTTATTTATCTTCCATAACAATAATATTGCAAGCTGACTGCGCAGGTTTGCTGCCACAAGGAACAAAAAATATGTGTTTTATGCAATTATCAATATAACTCAACCAGGTGAAGCTACGTACCAAGTTTTAATAATTTAGGCTATGTTCATAATTAAGGGAGATATAAAACTTTACTTATTCTCCATAAGAATAACATTATGGCTGGGTACGCAGGTTTGCTGCTACTGATATAATTAACAAAAAATCAATTGTTCGTGCAAATATCAATATACCAGTACCACGTGAGTCCACATACCTATTTTCATCAATATGCATTCATAAATAATCGAGATATCAAATTTTATTTATTCTCCATAAGGATAACATTGGACAACGTACTGTGTTTAGCACTTTGAATATCTCTGCAACGGTTGGACGTAGAATCACAATTGAAACACCAAAATGATTGTTTTGTAGAGCTGAATTGATTGGTAAAAGCAAATTGTGGAAGTTTACATTAAAATGAACTGAGGAAAAGCCAAAAACCTTTCTCCCATAAGATTAACATGGGAGATTTTAAGAGCAGGTTTTTTTGGATTTTCTCCGCAACCACTTAACCTAGGTTAATAATTTAAAAAACCATATTCTTTTTTTTAAGCTCTATAAAATGCTAAAAACTAAAATTGAGAGTTTTAAAAATTGTAGGGTGAAAAGTGCAAAAAACTGAATTTTGGAAAATTGAAAACCCCCATAAACCCCCTTTCCCATGGTCCGATTTTTCTGGTTTTCGAACTTAAAGTCATGAATGTCACTTTACACGTTTGAACCAAATTTCATCGAAATCGGACTTTTTTTACTCAAGTTATCGTTTTAACGGACACACACACACACACACACACACACACACACACACACACACACACACACACACACACACACACACACACACACACACACAGACACACATACATATATATTCGTTAAAACATTTGGGGACATCTGGGGACCTCAAAACAAAAAGTTATCATGGTTTCGGGCTTAAGCCTTACCATTGAGACCTACAGCAATAGCTTCTTCCCTCTAGGGGAAATTCGCTAAAAAAAAACAGTTTTTTGCACTTTTCACACTAAAATTTTTAAAACTCACTATTTTTGTTTTAAAAATTCTGTAGAGCTTAGAAAAACAAATAATATGGTATTTTGAATCATTAACCTAGAGGTTAAGTGGTTGCGGAGAAAATCCAAAACACTTGTTCATAAAATCTCCGATGTTAATCTTATGGGAGAATGGTTTTTAGCTTTTCCTTAAATAATTTTACTGTAAACGTCACATTTGCTTTTACCAATCAGTTTAGCTCTACAAAAAAATCATTTTGGTGTTTAAATTTTGATTCAACGTCCAACCGTTGCCAAGATATTCAAAGTGCTAAACACAGTACGTTGTCTAATGTTATCCTTATGGAGAATAAATAAAAAATTTATATCTTGATTATTTATTGATGAAACTTGGTATGTGGCTTCACCTCGTACTGGTATATTGATATTTGCACAAAAAATTCATTTTTTTGATTATCCTCTTAGCAGCAAACCTGCATACTTATCCTTAATGTTATTCTTATGGAGAATACGTAAAGTTTTATATCTCCCTTAATTATGAACATAAATGATTAAAACTTGGTATGTAGCTTCACCTGTTTGAGTTATATTGATAATTGCCAAAAAAACTCATTTTTATATTCCTCGTTGCAGCAAACCTGCATTCTCAGCCCTAATATTATTCTTAAGGAGAATAAATAAAATGCTACATATCACTTATTTATTTACTTATTTTTATGAAACTTGGTAAGTGGCTTTATGTGGTAGTAAGAAATATATTCATGCATAGGAAATTCGCTGAGTATGCAGGTTTGCTGCATTGGGGGTATTAATTATTCTCCATAAGAATATAATGGCGACTGAGTATGCAGGTTTGCTGAAACAAGAAAGAAAAAATGGGTTTTTAGACAAATATCAATATAAATCAACTAGGTAAAGTCACATACTAAGTTGTATTTATTTATGCTTATAATTAAGGGAGATAACACGTTACTTATCCTCCATAAGAATAACATGGGGGCTGAGTACGCAGGTTTGCTGATACGGGTACTATTTGACATACAATTTTTTTGTGCAAATATCAATAGACCACAACGATATGAAGCAATATACCAAGATTCATTAGGTTAAGTTGATAAATAAGCAAGATATAAAATGTTGTTTGTTCTCCGTAAAAATAAAATTGGACAACGTACTGTGTTTAGCAATTTCAATATCTCTGTAACCAATTGACGAAGAACAATTATCAAAACACCAAATTGTTCGTATTTTTAAGCCAATTCCAATGGAAAAAATAAAACATTACTTTTTTCCAAAATTATATGAAAAAACTCCAAAACTCCTTTTTTGTGGTACAAAACCCCCACAAAATACCCCTTCGGATAAGTCAATCTGTCTGGCTTTCAAATTTAAAGTCATAAATGCTGTTTTACACGTTTATACCAAACTTCTTCAAAATCGGATTATTTTTACGAGAGTTGTCGTGCTCACGGACACAAACAGACACACACACACACACACACACACACACACACACACACACACACACACACACACATATATATATATATACATATATATATATATATATATATATATATATATACACACGTATACAGTTTTGATCGAGTGGTATTTTTGGCATCTTGGGACCTCAGAACGAAAAGTTATCATGATCTCGGGCCTAGGTCTTACCATGCCGACTACGGTAATAGCTTCTTCCCTATAGGGGAAATTCGCTAAAAGAAGATTTTTATTATTTTTATTTTTAAACATTAGCAAGGGATATGCCAATATTGGCCAACAAAACCTGAAGCATACTATAAATGCTTAAGCTAGCCAAATAACATAACAAACTCATAACAGTCCTGCAAAATGGCAACAAAAACAATGATACATATAGTTGTAAAACTAAAACAATAAACATAAACAGAAGAGTTATGAGGATCATTACCTCCTACTTTGTCCAACACGAGGATAGACTCGTACATGAACTCTGTGCGGTCATAATTCAAGTAAATTATGGTTTTGAGCTAGTTAAAGGTGAAGATAACATGACTGAGTTCGTATTAGCAGGTTACATAGTTTTTATTAATAAGGTTTAAAATCTGCTGAACACCTGTTATCAGTTACTAAGTCTCACAGAAAGATAACTGGTATTTACACGAATACTTGAATTTTCAGTCCGTAGTCCTACAGAGGCAGGAATTGGACAGGCCAATGGTTGTTAGTAAAAATAACTTAATCTGACTTAGGCCTAAGGATTGAATATATTAAAAATTTAAAAATGTTCATAACGTAGAAACAAATTTTAACCAAGAAATATTTTACTTCGGTTTTAAATTTTGAAACTTTTTGGATGAGTTGAAGATTCTTTAGCAAAGCCGGAACAAATTTTACTTCACAATTTGAGGTTTCTGTTAAATTAATTTCAGTCATAGATCATTTAAAAAGGAAAGCAATAAGATACAAAAGGGAATATGGTTGAAAAACTACATATACTATGATGAATTAACAGATTTTGAGAGTATTAATGAAGTAAAAGTCATAAAATACTTGGGAGTAAACCTTTTTCAATTAATTGTTCTTAATCACTAGAGCATTACTAACGAATTTATTAATAAAGTTAAACATTTTACTACATCACCTTTACTGTCTGACCAAAAGATAAGTGTCTTAAACAAATTTGTATGACCAACAACAGTCCGTCAACTCCAAAATTCAACACTTCACCAGCTTCTAAAAGTTTTCTCGACTGACATAGACAAAATATTGAAAATAAGTTGGAAGGAGATGCTTTCGTTACTGACTCGCACTTCTGATTGTACTCTGTATGTGACGATAAATGATAAAGGCAAAAAATACACAGACGTATACATAAATATTACAATAGAATAGAAACATAAATGAAAGCACAAGGGAAGCATACATTAAACATATAAATGTCTTGTGCCTTCCTGTCTCCGAAGTACATGTCCTAACCAACTAATTCTTTTAAAGTAGACCGACAACACACTGGTAAAATAAAAACTAATGTTCAAGTGAAATATAATAATACAATTAATTATAAAATAGCTATATAAACTAAGATTAAATATGAAAAAAGTATCTGATCCAACTAATGAAAATAAAAATGCATTATTAAATGGGTGCAAACTCCGGTTACTGTTATAATAGTAAGACCGTGGGGAAAACCAAAAATATCTACTTGGTTATTGAAAGTAAATTTAGATCACATGATAGATAGATCAATTTGCTATCAAAAGTTAAATATGTCCTCCGCCATGTTAACAGAAAATTAATTCATGAACATTTTGTAAGATGCCAGAGAAAATCAATTAGTAACATTTTTGCTTAAACTAGTAAACAAAAAGGAAAATGGGTTGAAACTTTGAAGAAATATATCTAGCAGCCAAAAAATAGATAAGAACGAAAGAATGCTCGTGTCGTGGTAACACCTGCCGGGTGGATGCTTACCCCGGCAGAGGACATCCACTGCACACATAACTGCATGAACCAATGTCATGAACTCAATGTCCTAATGGAAAACTGCGAGTATGAAGAAATTCAAGACACAATGCAATCCGCACGATAACTACCAAACAGGTTAAAACACAAGAAACAGTTCAGAGGTATTAAAAGAGATAATGGTGAGTAACATGAATTATTACACTTTTCTACTAACACATTTCTTGTCCTATTTTTCCAAAAATCGAAGGGTTTCTTCTGTGATAAATGTAGTGGGCATGCAAAGTATATTGAAGAAACACTAGTCTCAGGTGGGAGGTTTTAGCCACAAATTAGCTTGTGGAAATTACATTTATTTATGGTTATAAAAGTATATGTTGTACATTTTTTGGCATTTATGAAAAGGGCATAGCTAAAAAGTTGCAATGTTCTGCATAGACTATGATGTTAGTGGTTTTGGTCCCGCGATGCCTTTTCTACTATAACATCGTATTTTATTCGTGCCGTTGCTAAAAAGTATAAATGAGGAAAGAGAGACATATTGAAAACAAAGTTTTAATGTGTTAAATCACTTTTAGTGCAGGAAAAAATAGTTTATGAACATATTGAAAATTGCAACACTTCTATAAAAAAACCTATGGTAATTTCAATTGTAATAACGTAGTAATACATTTCTGTATAGAAGAAGAATAACGTGGTTTATTATGTTGAACCTTTCTCCTCCTAAATTCAAATTCTGCTTAATTAAACATTGTTGTATCGTTTAATTTTCTTGCGAAACCTTTAATTAAACACTGCTCGTCTGATTGAATCTTACTTTCCAATGAACATTTAGGTTACCTTTTTTCAAAAAAATTGATTATAAATTATTAAATCAGCACAGTAATTAACTGAATTCTGATTTCGTCATTAAGGAGGAAGTATTTGTTTAAAGTTTTACTTGAAATGTGACAATATGAGAGAACTGGCCGGTGCGGGATCCCGAATTATCCCGAATATTTACTTTTTACGTAGAATGTTTTTATTCTTATATTACTATTAAGTTGTATTATAACTGTGTTATTTGATTTAAATTTAGATTTTTATACAGGGTGTTTTAGAAACAGTTACTGATGTTTAGGGCTTTGTTCCAGGGCCAAAAGCAAATTAAAATATTATAATTAAACTGTCCGGAAATCCCCAGTTACTCAAACAGCCGCCATTCAGTATTTTCACTTATTAAAATTTTTATAAAAACTGTTAAACATACGAAATTGAAATTTTCTATGCACTTTTATAATAACTAGAACAATTTATAAAAAATAATAAATATTTTTTTACAACAAAAACAAAATGGCGGCCGTTTAAATTGTTATATTTTTAATAACTTTAAAACGGCTAGTTAGAATAACATTTTACAAGAATAGTTTGTTCTAGATATCTTTATTACAAATCTATTGACACCTTATGTAAGAAGATCAAACTTTAACAACAACAAAAATGTCATAATACATTAACCTTAACCTCGGAAAATAGATAAAATACGTGAAGGTCTGAGGATTTTTTTGGAGGGGAGGGGTCATAACCCCCATGACCTCTCCCTGTATCGGTGCCTGATTTTACCGTATTACTAAAACAACGGTAAACAAATCTATGTTTAATTTTATTTTTTATATATATATATATGTATTCGTGCATATGTGTGAAATAAATTTAAAGCGTTGTTATACGTACTTTATTTACACTCCATAGTTATAAAACGTAATACGCTAGTAAGAATGTTAAATATCGGAATACACAGTTAATTTAAGCCCAGCAATCGATTAAAACAGCCATTTATGTCTCCATTCCTCTATTCAAAAGAAAATTAAATGAACTTGCAAGCACGCAAGAGACAGTTTAGTGGAACTGTTGATGGGTAGCACTCTTGATGGGTGCTATTCTATTATTGATATAAGGATTCTTTTTTATCAGAACATTTGTCTTTATAAATTGGCAATGTAGAGCAAACAAATTGTCAAACATAATCTTAGCAATTCTTTTTGTATGAACTATTAAACTTAATATAGTTGAAACTCTACAGTTTGTCATAACAAATATAAAACTATGAGAGTGAAAGGTGTATTGGCTACTGGTAGGAAGCCTATACAGCTTTGTGCTTTGTACCAAGTAGATTTTCTTTTATACCTTTAATTTGTATCTAATAGTTTTCGAAATTTTTCAGAAATGTTGTTATATGGATGATGCAACTGTTTGATATTACTGTTTTTGTGATGTATACAGTTGCGATGAGCAAATAAAGTGCTTATGGTTCATGTTCGTATTTATGTTACCGTTTTATGACTAGAAATAAGGACATGAATAATAAAACAAAAAGTACAAATACCATTATTTCATACATAATAATAATGTTGGAACACTTTAAGAAAAATTAAAAATTCTTGAATTACGATTTTTATATTACGGATTGATTATGTATCTCTATTAGACTAGAGAATATAGAACGTATAAATACCTTTAAAAGTGTATATTTTACTATAAGAATATAAGATAAATATTTTGTATTTACAGAATTAAAAAGATAATCCATTTGAATAGGTTAGTTTTAAGAATCATTACGTTAAAGTGTTTTGAGAAAGAAACGGCAGGAAGCGAATTAGTAAAATGAACCATCGTTATAACAACCTTCCATTTCAAGATAATATTTGTTCATAACGAATTCTTCTTCGTGTACAAAATAAAAATATAAAAAATAACGTTGGAAAAATTTATATCTATATTTTTGAACTTATCACGTAGATTATAACTTTATACAGTATTTAGGTTCGTAGGCTTTTAATTATCCAAAATATTCAATAGCCTGTTTTTAATAACTTTGAACCCCCTAGGATATTATAATTGAAAAAAATAACGTTTTACTTTTTGCGGCAGTAAGAACCTAAGTTTTTTACCAGCAATCCCATTGTGTGGAATTTTAAAAAAATCCTCAAAGTTTTTCAGGAACTAGAGGTTCGGGGAAGGCGTTATAATACTGTATTTATTCACCCTAAGTCCAAGTTGTTATTCTTGATAAGTTTTAAATGTTTGTCGCTACCCAAAAAATGGGATGATTTTACTATGACAAGACAGTGAGGGCTTTCGAATTTATAAGGGAAGTTTTCAATTGACAAAGGTCAAATATGTTTTAAAATATTCTTTAATAATTTAATATTGCAGAAACAAGAATGAAAATATTAAACTTTATGACCTATAATGGTTGTGTGAAAATATAATAACGATATAACTCGACCCGATCCAAACCGTAATCACTAAGGCAATCATAATAAACAATCAAACATGCTCACCCTATCAGTAACAAAGTTTATTTTAATTTGTATACTTTCTACAGCTCTAAATAATCACTATTAACACTTTCTTAATATATATATATATATAATAAAAATATATAATATAATATAATATAATATATATATTTAGTAGCCATAAAAGATAAAATGGTTATTCGATTAACAGACTAGAGTTATTACATAACTGTACATACATAACCATAACGTACATAACTAGAGTGCATACATAACTTATAACACATTAGTTTAGCTCATTAAACTTAATTTGATAACTAATTTTTATATTTTTCCTACCATAATCATAAAAAAGTTTATGTATTTACCTTTAAAACCAGTGGCTAGTTGTAAGGAAACGTAGGTTAATATTGGATCAAAAATTCCACGATTATTAAGTATTAATGTAAATTTACATACTTAAACGTTCATAGACATTAAATCACACATAATTGCAAATAAATCCATAGATTGTGATAAATATAATATTTTATTAAATTTTGTTCTTTATGATATTTAGAAATTATAGAACCAAATAGTGCACCCTGTTTAAGCAAAGATTAGATACAACAATTATTATATAATCCCCATTTATTGCGTAAAATGGTAACTTTCTTAAAACGTTTTTGAGAGGTGGTTTTGAAAACTTCAACATGTTTTTTCATCACCTAGTTCAGTAATTTATTACTGTGTTTTCCCCCGTTTATAAATCCATACAGATTTTATCCGGATCAGCCTAAATAAAAATACACGTCTACTATTGAGCAATACCTCAATACCTGTCATACATCACAACAAGAACCAATATCCGTTACGTCCTGGCAAAATTAATATCACCGCCAAGTTTGCTTTGACTGACTTAAAATTAAACTCTAAGTTAACAAAACCAGTAATAACAATAAATAACAGGGGATACTTATGACGGAATAATAAAACGTTCGATATAATTTACTTAGAAACATAACATTTAAATTGTAGCTCTTGAAAACTATTATGAATGAATTATTAATATTTTATAATTATATGGTAACATATCCCTTGTTAAATAAAACATTTATGTGATAACAGTTTCCTTTAAATGAAAACAAATTATAAATCCAAAAACTTTACTTATAAAAACGGTATTTTTAAACGTTATTTAAACAATATTATACTTACAATAATAATTAATTTAAGATACGTAATTGCCTTTGAAGACATACTCCACCTCCTCCCCACACCCAAACACCCAACACAATTTAACTGAATATAATATCTTAAAAAGAAAAATAATTAGAATTAATTAAACTGTAACCGAGATGTCGACAAATGTTCAAAAAGCATAATAAAAATTATTATTGTTTCTCATAAGAAGCCGAAACGTACAATCAGAAGTCGTAATTGTTATAGTGATGAGTGGCCAAGAATTGCCAAACAATATCGACACCCGTACAAGAACACGTACCTTAAAAAACATACACAAAGCATCTCACTTACAACTTAATTTATCACAAAGCACATGCAACCGGACTTATTTGTCTCTATTTGTTGGTAATTTAAGGCATATAATAAGCCTTTGTTGCGTCGGCATTCTTAAACAGTGATTTAGTGTGGCAACAATTATACTCGTACGACCATGACATTTAAGTAATAGTTGATGACGGAACGAAGTGAAGGAATTTTTGTATTAGCAGACACAATGATTCGGTGTCCGTCAGTGTGGGGTCGTGTGTGTTTGGAACGCAATAACGTGGAAACGGCTGCACGTATCGTTTTCAGATTTTACACAACTATTTACCAGTACATTTCACGCTTTCAGTTCAAAAATGGAACACATTCGTTAAATATTTTTTTATAAATTATCATTAAAAGTTGTAAAAATTCCATAAGGTAAAACATGGGAAAAAATTACTGGTTTTAAAGTACGAGATACTAATACAATATTGTTTCGTAATTACAAGAAACTACTAAAAAATGTTTTTATTTATATGTTTAATGATTAAATAAACAAAGTACTCTCCGTTTAAATGATTTAATTCATTTTATCAAAGGATTATAAAATTGCTATATTAAAAAAACTAAATAAAGTTTTTACAAATAAAGGTAACGTTCTCCTGTAATGTGAGTGAGTTAAATACAATTTTCTGTTTATCCGCTAGACTGTAGCAGCCATTTATTTCGTATTTACTTCGATCAGCTGTGTTTTTTTGTCAGTTTATTAAATTAAATACCCCCGTCAAAGCAAACCTGCGTACTTAGCTAATTTCCAATGTACCTCACTGTATAGTCAACTTACCGTGTTATTTTTGTTGAAAAATTTGCACCTCTAATAATATAATATAATTACTGTGTTTTTTTGTCAGTTTATGAAATTAAATACCCCCGTCAAAGCAAACCTGCGTACTTAGCTAATTTCCAATGTACCTCACTGTATAGTCAACTTACCGTGTTATTTTTGATGAAAAATTTGCACCTCTAATAATATAATATAATTAAGAGCGATTTATCCTTCGACGTAAAATTAACCAAAGGAAAAGTAGATATTTTTCTACAGAGTCCCCAGGGTTATTTAATAGTTTGTGATGAAATTTTGGTTGAAAGCAGAAACTTTCATCAACCATTTCTGGGTTCGGTCACCCCATTACGCGAATATTTGAGCGTACTCCTAGTATATTTCACTACAAATCACGAAAGTGACGTATTTTGGCTTCGCCTCGCGCGTAAAAAGCTATCTTGCCCCGAAATAGGACTTTTGTGACGAGTAGTGAACGATAATTTTCATCACGATGCAAATAACCACACTAAACTTTCAACAAATTATCTGATATTTCTTAGTTTAGTAATTTTCTATAAGTAAACACAACATGGTTTTACAATTCATTTTAGTGTTAAAGTCAGCTGTTTAAACACAGAATCGTCAGAAATAACGAAATCACACTGATGCTCCTGTTGAGTAAAACGGGAACTTCAGTTGATTGGAACCGGAAAATTAATATTTAGGACAGACAAAGTCAGCTGATAATTTGTTGGTATATTACAAGGAAATCAATAATTTTCGTAGATCTCAGCCACATGGTAATGAGCTATTTTCAAATACACAGTGATGAAAAATATCTATATTCACAATAGACGCCAATCAAAAAATAAGTTATTATTTATGCAAACGTTTTAGTGGGTATACCAAACAAAATTGACTTATTAACTTAACATTAATAATCTTATATCTGAGTATATTTTGTATACTTAAGTCACCGGTATTTTTATGGAATAACACTGTATTTTTAAATCAAGTTTTAATATTCTTTAATCTAGGGGGGTAAAAAGGTTTTAGTATGAAATACATAGCTGCTCTATGATAAACAAAGCGGTAGAATTGGGAACATAAAAGGAGCATAAACGATATCACGGTTGTTAACGGATGAAGCTCCTGATACAATCATGTGACAACTGTACAGTCCATCATTTCACGCTATTACCCAAGGTTGGCATTTATGTTTCATAAAAGGTTTATCTATGAATTATAAATTTACCACCGTTATCCAAGTGAGGTTATCATTTTCTTTAGGGTCTGTCAAGATGCGAATTATCCCAAAGTAGTACAACACACGGATAGTGAGAATTTCAGTGCTAGTAACTACTGAACGTAAAACAAACTAGTTATTAACATGCATTTTACCATTTGTAATTTTACCATCTCTGTTTTCTAATTCAAAATGTTTAATTAACCAGTGTAGTTGGTTAAAATTTTGTAAAAAACAATAATATTCTTATTAGATATACAAATTTCAACCTTCATTGGGGGTGATAAAACTACCCCCAATGTAGCTATGCTAGCTATGAAAAACAGCCTTTTCAGTGTAAAATCCCCAATAGACAACGTAGTGTGTAAACACAATTAACATTTTCTTTAATAAATCGGTAAATACTTTTGCTAGATTGATGAGGAAGGGCTTAAAATGTTTGGCATTTTGCTTAAAATAATGTAATATACAATAATGTTACATTCGGGGCTTTTCTGACCCTTTTTGGGCCCGAAAACTAAAAATTGTAAGAATTAAAATACCCCAAAAAAGGGGTTAGAGTGGTCCGATTGTTATGCCCAACGAACTTGTCCAACCGTCTACAGAAGGGAAAGTTCCTACCAAATTTCAAGTAAATCGGACAAAAATTGTGACCGCAAGAGTGCGAACACACATATATATAAATATATAAATAAATATCCATATATATAAATAAATATACATATATATAAATAAATATACATATATAAATAAATACACATATATATAATTTATATATATTTATAAATTTATTTTATTTAAATATAAAATATATAAATATATTTTATATTTATATATTTTATATTTATATAAAATATATAAATATACATATATATTATTTATATATTTTTTATCGACCCCCCCAAACCGTATTCAGGGGGTCACGTTAGGAACTTCTATGGTGGTCCCGGGCTTAAGTTTCCCCGTGTGGGTCATACTAATAGTTCACTTTTCCATAGGAAATTCACTAATAAAAAGAGTTTAATACGATTACACAATGATTGCATCACGAAGTTTAACACGTCAAAAGAGGAAAACTTTCATCGGAAATTGTAAAACTAAAGGTGAAATTACTTTTTTTTACTGTAGATTATTACAATTCTGAATCCTAAGGTAGCTTAAGAAAAACTTTTAATATACTGTAAATGCTTAAAAATAATAGATAGACTTCATCTTTTTATTATTAAGATATTTTTATCTTCTAGGATCGATACAGAAGATATATGACTAAATTGATATTCAAATTTTGAAACGATTACTGTTATATTAAACAATAAAAACTAACAATTTAATAATAATATGTTTTATTTTTACGATTTATTTCAGTTTAAGTAATATGCAAAATCTTTAGGTAATAAAGCCAAACCCATTACAAAAATGGTGAATCTTCAGATATTAAAAAGAATAAATTTATAAATATATGTGTTCATAATTTGAATATGTCCTAACTAAAACGCCAGAGGTTATGCTGATGTCTTTCCCATTAGAAAACACAAATGATTGTCATACAGTTGTAGTTTTGTTGATTTTCCTGAAAAGACAGAGCAAGATGTGCTGTGTTCTCAGCTAGTCCAATTTGTACATGTCATTTTCTAAATGTATCGCTTCTTTCAGCTAGCTGCAAAACTTCTCGTTGCTTTCAATCTTTAGAGAAGTTTTTTATTCGTTCCACTAGTTACTGTTTCTTTCGTTGGAAAACATTATTATTAGGATAATTTTAATGTTACATAAACTTAATAGATCACAATATATATATAAACTATTTTATGATTCATTAGCTCGAATATTTTAAGGAAATAATTCATAATATTTTAAAGATCGCAGTTTGAAAATAAAAATGAATTTTTTGTGCGATTTTATTGTTATTACTAATACTTGTCTTTAAAACAAAACATTTATACATTAAAACAGATTGATTTGCCGATGAATAGTAAATTAATCAAATTAAATACTTTTAATTTAATTACTCTGTACTTTATATCTAGTTACTCCAATTATTTTTGGTTAAATTAATTATTTTGATTAACTAATGGTTCTATTACGGATCGATAGTCTCCGCCCGTTGAAGTCTCACTTTACAACTGTTAAAGTAATGAGAAGTCATATAGTTATTCAAAACCACAATGACAGCAATATAATGGATCAAAATGTTTAGGATAATTCATTTCCATTATTCAAAGAATTAAACATTACAATAATTAATCCCTTTTACGTATTTATGGTTTTAACGTTTTATTTACGAAGGGTCAACTAATAAATAATGAATTTGAACATAAGACACAAATAACAAGAAAATTACTTATGAACAACTTACAAAGCCAAAGATGAGGAAAGTAATTTAAGAATATGTTTTGTGATATTAGGAATTAAATCTATTAATTATGGACAAATTAACGTTGGAATAATGAAATTATTAAGTCAGTTTATATTTGAACTAAGACTTCCGCTTTTTAGTTGAAAAAATATACAAAAATTCTTACAATTTAAAAAATATAAAATCATTTAAACCAGTTAAGCACTTTGAGCCACGAACAGTTTACGACTTAAGCCTATATATTTGCCTTATGAATTGAAGAGTCACTGACAGAATGCTGTTATTATATGATTTTTTGATTATAGTCAACAACTGACGTGTTCCTTTCAACAACCGAATTTTTAATGCAATGATAAGTAATTAAATGCACCTGCATAAACATCTATCAGAAACTGTACAGGCACTTGAACCGGTATTTTGTGTATACTTGCTAAATTGAAAGAAACAAATTTTTACTATAAGATTTCACCCCGACTTAAAATCAGCAAACGAGGATTTTAGAGGAGGGAGGAACAATACAATTAGAGGGTGACGTCAACAAATTGAAGCAGGTGCAGGTACCAAAATTTGCTTTCTTTTTCGTAGTAAGATTCCTCTCGTTGTTTTAATTTTGGGATTTTATATGTTCTGAGAAATACTGATAAATAAAGTAAAAAAATAACAATGCCTTAAAAAAAACTTAAAACCCTTAACGGAGTTGATGAGTGAATAGACCAATGTCATAACTAATGTAAAACAATAGCTTAGTTGTATTTGAAATTTCTAAAATCACACTGCTTTATAGGAATTAAATGATTACCTGAGAAAAATTGCATTTAATTAAATACTATACAAAAAGTCATTAAAGGCACATCAAAAGTCATCCTTGAAAATCAATTTGTCAAAGTAAATATATTTTTAATGAATTTGTTTTATTATTGAAGTTGTTGGGTATCATTAGAGGAGCCTGTACCCTGTAAAAACTATTTAATAACACGGATTGAAAATAGATAATGTATTATGTTTATAAACATTTTGATTTTGACATATGTCACACCATTTTGCTCGCATTACTGAAATGTGTTACTGTTAAACATTTGTAGTTATCGACATCTTGCGGTAACCAGTAATTAATGAAATATAACTTTACTTTTATCCAAACAATATTACTAATGAATGTAAACGAAATTGTTATGATTATCCTTCATTTTTATTATTAAATCACCAAGTCATTGATTAAAATTATTATCTGTCCCACAACAAATATTACACGGTCCAATTTGATCTATATATCATAAAATATGCAATGTTTGCAAATTGATCCAATATTTTAAAACCAAAGCATACTCGCATACATTGAACGTTTTATGACATACTGATAATGAAATGGACGAGTGTGTTTATTTAATATAAACAACGAACAGGAATAACTTTGATAATAACGTATGCGCCGACACGTTGCTGATCGCAGTGTGATAACAAACGCGGGCAAATTGCCCAATTTCAGTTATCGATGTGGCATTACAGCAGCCAAGTTTATGACGCGCGTGTTTTAATGTAAATGCATAATGCAATAGTTGCTAGTAATAGATGTTTAAACTATATTTTAAAATTATTTTAACTATGCAAGAAATGATAATTTAATATTTGTGGTTTGTTTTATGATTGGTTATCGATACGATAACCAATACTTATAATTGGATTTACTAATCGTGTTTTTTACAATTGGTAAAATGCATTACCATACAAAATTAGACGCTTTAGGAGTTCTTCTTTTTAACATAAGTTGGATCAAGGCCGCACTTGATCAAGGTAAAACCAGAGTGGCCTTAGTTGGATGTAGGTATATAATTACTTTTCACCTCATGTATCAAAGGTAGCACCGTTTTAGTTTTTAATCTTTTAAACATATTGACCTTTGATGGCAAGACAAAATCCAGCTACTGGAGTAGTGATGTTGCATAACCAATGTATTCATTTGTAAATGTGTCATTTACAGATATTTATTACAAATAGGTATTGCTCCAAATTAACTCAATCTCTCCATATTAACGAGGTAATTCATTAAAAAACCCTAAGGTAATGAAAGTACCGATAATTATTCAGCGTAGTATCATAGTTGAGTTATCGTTAAGAGCTTAAATATTCTCGTTTGCGCCTTACATTACTAAATAAATTAGGCAGCTGAATTGCTTAGCCTAGCCTATCAGTAAAGACTACACGAAGAGTAGATATTAACAAATTCACAGAATAAATTTCAATATACTATTTTCCCCCAGTAATACACTTCCACTGGCCATCAGTAACTCATTAATTATGTAATTTTGTATGACTGATTTAACAGTAAGATTGTTAAGTAAGTAAAAATGAGTTTAATGCGTTAAATCCAGCAATGTATGACGAGTTTCCTGTATAATACATAACACACAATACTCATACCTTTTTGGGAGTAAAAGAAAAACACGAATACATAAAGGTAAACTATGAACTGATTTTGAAGAAAAGTAGTTTTAGAATTTAAAACTTTATTTAACTTTAAACTTTATTTTCCCAAAACAATTACAATGAATTACAACAACAAGTGATTTTATAACAAATGCAAAAGTCATTCTTAACACATGTGTACTTAACCAAAACTAAATACCAGTTCTGACTTTATCAATATTACTAATTTATTATCTTAAACATTATTGAGAAAATAAAAGTATAAACTTCAAGGCAAGGCCTGTGTTCAGGTTTTTTTTTAGTTAGACGTTAGTTAGGCGTTAATTAGGTGTTAGTTAAACGTTTTTTTTTTTAATTAGATAGGCGGTTCTCCAGCCCAACGGTCGTTGGGTTTTAAGTTGTCTTACAATTGATCTTAGACGACTACAGTGGGCAGAGACTTTATTTAAGCTATGTTTAAGGTACTTTCTTTATTTTTTGTATGTATGTATGTTGTTGGTATCAAATTATTACTAAACTGAACCATAGATTAAGAATACCACAAGTATGTATGTTTAATGTAACTATGTTTAATCTATGACTGAACATAGCATCCTCGTGATAGCTACCATTGTTATAAATATTTCTTTGCAATGCAGGTTAAATTAAAATTTTAAAATCATTGATTATTTAAAGCGTGATATTAATAAATATTAAAAATATTTCATCTGTATAGAATACATACAATACATGATTAATATTAGATACATCAATATGCTTTAAATTGAAATTTTACAATTATATGTATATATGTCTTTTACTATCAAATGATATTGAATTAAAACATACCTCTGGACTAAGGTCGGTTTCCATAAAATAGCCATATATTAAAGAAAAAGCGTTACAAATTTGAACAATGAAAAATAATGTAAAACTTTTACTAGTTATTATATAGTATTAAATGTTTATTAAATACAGACCTAACCGTGGTTTCAGTTGTTATTGTTGGCTTTTATTTAAAAATAAATTTAGATAGTTGTATTTTACTCCTGAACGATTTTAATGGAGATTGTTACACTTTAAATTCATAGACTAAACATGTTTCAAGATTGCGAATTGATAAAATATAATGTATTAGTGGAAAACCTGGAGAATAAAATTATACCTAAATAATAAGTCAGACAAGTGGGAACACGGCGAAGAGCGGTGTGTAGGACTTAGACATTTTAATTAGATGACGTAAACACAGGACAAAGTGAAGGGCTTCTGACGGCACTCTCAACTTCTTGGATACTCACTTAAAAACTCTCTTGCTTCACTTTACTACTCTTACACATTGTACGGACTTTTTATAGCAAAATATTAAAAATTGTGTTGTAACGTTTCGGCTTTCTCAGGTATGGACAAATTTATATTTACGAAACACTATACACTGGATTATACATTTTTAATTTTATATTTTTCTAGGGAGGAAAGGGATTTATTTTAAAGTATGGAAATGTATATTATTTTCTTAATTATTGAGTTTGTATAACTATTGATTTTTATAGTGCCATTATTTTTAAAGACAAATACTAAATTTCATATTTTAATGAATTCATTAATGTATGGTCTATCAGGAAGACGCACTCTTAAATACCCCCGTCACAGCAAACCTGCGTACTCAGCGAATTTCCAATGCAAAATATATGTCTTAATACAACAAAAAGCCGCAAACCAAGTTTCATAAAAATATATTCACATATAAGCGATTTTAATTATTCTCCATAAGAATAACATTGGTAATGAGTATGTAGGTTTGCTGAAAGAAGGAACCGAAACAATTGGTTTTTATGCAAATATAAATAGAATTTAACTAGGCGAAGCCACATACTAAGTTTCATCAATATTCAATCATAAATAAGCGCTATATAACATTATAGTTATTCTCCATAAGAATAACATGGGGGCTGAGTACGCAGGTTTGCTGCTACGGGAATAATCAACAAAAAATCAATTTTTTGTGCAAATATCAATGTACCAGTACTACGTGAAGCCACATACCAAGTTTCATCAACATACATTCATAAATAATCCAGATATCAAATTTGATTTATTCTCCATAAGGATAACATTGGACAACGTACTGTGTTTAGCACTTTGAATATCTCTGCAACGGTTAGGCGTAGAATCACAATTTAAACACCAAAATGATTGTTTTGTGAAACTGAAAAGATTGGTAAAAGCAAATGTGAAGTTTACATTAAAATAAACTGAGGAAAAGCCAAAAACGTTTTTCCCATAAGATTAACATGGGAGATTTTATGAGCAGGTTTTTTTGGATTTTCTCCGCAACCACTTAACCTAGGTTAATAATTCAAAATACTAAATTATTTGTTTTTTTAAGCTCTATAACATGGTCAAAACCAAATTTAATTTTTTTTTAAATTGTAAGGTAAAAAATGCAAAAAACTGATTTTTGAAAAATTTAAAACCCCCATAAACCCCCTTCCCATAGTCCGATTTTTCTGGTTTTCGAACTTAAAGTCATGAATGTCATTTTACACATTTGAGCCAAATTTCATCAAAATCGGACGTTTTTTACTCAAGTTATCGTGTTAACGGACACATATATATATATATATATATATATAGATATATATATACATATATATAAATTTGAACGAATAGTGTTTTTGGCATCTGGGGACCTCAAAACAAAAAGTTATCATGGTCTCGGGCTTAAGTCTTACGATGAGACCTACGGTAATAGCTTCTTCCCTATAGGGGAAATTCGCTAAAAAGTGACTAACAGGGAGTGTAAAGGGTGAATCTATGTATGGCAGATGTTGTTTCACCATCCGTACTGAGGTGTAGTCCACGACTAGTTCTCCTCTTAGGTTGCGATCTAAAAACGACTATAGAAGAATTGTGGGCTACTTATATTCTCAATGAGAATGATATCAGGCAATGTCCTTCAATCACTTCTAAAATAGCAACCCAATTCTAGACTAAATCATTAGACGAACAAAGTAATTCAAAATACTAATTTATGGAGTTTGTGTATTTCAAACTAATAGGTTATGAAAACCATAAGTTAAAACAAAATATGCATGTTACATGATTAAAAAGATCATGCTTAACACCCTTTTTTGGCATGAAGATAGTACGATTTTGTTTAAGAAATAAGGAAATACACACTATTTAATTTTAACCATAATAGAAAAGGTTACTTTGTAGAAATTTAATACATTCAATATTCTACAGATTTGTTGGGATAGCCTAGTGATTAACATGCTCTTAAATGAAAAAGAAAAACACGTCTCGAGACATTGTGGAAAACCACTAACATTATACATTCATTTGAAGCACACATTAATAGGGTCATATAAAGTCATACGATATGCAAACGAGTTCGCACGCAGCACGCTGACGTGAGGGAAGTGAATTTCCACATAAAAAACTATAAAAAATCAAAATCAGTTAAAAATATACATTTATTCCCATTTTTATTCAAATCTGAAAATATTGATTTTTTGGCTGTTCTGATGCTCCTGGTTCTATTTACCTGCAATGCTGGGAATACAGTTTTGTGCATTATAAGGTTAGGAGAAGGTCCAGTCAGGCATTAAAGTAGGCGTGAGGTTGTTGGGGATGGTAAAAGTACACCAACAAATGAATAACAGGCTTTTCTAATGTAAAACCCCCATAAGACAACGTACTGCGTTTGGTCGATACACATTTTCTTTAATAACTCGGTAACTATTTATGCTAGAATGACGAGAGAGGGCTTAAAACTTTCGCCTCTCTAATTCCCATCTTTTTACATCCACTTATTTTACATATGGGGCTTTTATGAACCTTTTTGGGCCCAAAAACTCGAAATTTGAAAGATTAATCCCCAAAAAAGGGGTTTAGAGTTTTCCGATAGTTTTTCCCAACGAACTTGTCCAACTGATTACAGAAAGGAACGTTCCTACCAAATTTGAAGTAAATCGGACAAAAATTGCGACCGCTAGAGTGCAAACACATATATATATATATATATGTCTATATATATATATATATATATGTTATATAATATATTATATATATTATATATTATATATTATATGTTATATTATATATATGTCTATATATATATATATATAAAATTTTGAACGACCCCCCAAAACGTGTTCAGGGGGTCACGTTAGGAACTTCTATGGTGGTCCCGGGCTTAAGTTTCACCGTGCGGGTCATGCTAATAGTTCACTTTCCAAAGGAAATTCACTAAAAATATAGATAATAATATACCCTCCATTAAGTTAAGTCTATAAATTCTGCTGATGATGTGGTATGAACTGAAGTACGCTTTTCATAAGTTTACGTTCCTAAAATGTCTCAATTTACTGATTTTAGTACAAAAATGAACCATCCGAGGAACATATTCCCTGCAGAATCGCGCCATAGACTATAACTCTGACAGTCTGATTGTTATGCAGGTCGTGTCCCAAGCCATTCCTCTTGGAATCGTCTGATATATTTTAGATTACTAACCTCATTAGACATTCACATCAGTTCAAATTCAAAGAAAATCCATGAAACTCTCAGATAGAATTAATATGGTAACTCATGAATTCCTACTATAATAATAAATGAATAGTGTGCATGGATATTTTTATCGTACTGCTACAGTAAATTTGTAATGCTTAAATTAAAACCAAATTGTTTTATGTAATCATGTTATGTAAATACTTTATGTAGGATAATGGTAACCAATTAACAGTTTTCCTTACTTCAAATTCTCCCGAACTGTAATACGTTGAAGATATATTTATTTGTTTGGGTACCTAGTTCAAGAGTACGGTAGCTTAGTATAAGAAGTTTATTATTTGGCCCTACTATTACATATAAGACAACCAATATATTTTTAAAACAACATTTAAATACAATTTATTTTGCTATTTAAATTTGTTAAACTGATAAACACACAAAAATTATCTGTCAAAATATAAAACTAATTTCTCTTTATATTAACCACTTAAAGTGTCGTACCAGGTGAAAACACATTTTTAAGCCTGGATAAGAATTTTTTAGACAGTTTTTTATATTATTTTTAAAATATAAAACAATTAATAAATTTTACTTATAATTCGAGAACTGATTGTAAAAGTACCATTTAAATTGGAAAATCATTTCCGTTTATGATTTTTTGATAACTATGCCAATTTTAAAAATTAAGTGACCATTACATTACTGAGTAATTGTGAATAATCATAACACGTGGACATGTAACAGTGACTAAGTGTTTTTACAATTTTAATATTATACTTACTAAATTATATATAAAATTAAGTAATAAGAAACAATATAAAAATAGGTCACATGTTTATATTCATACCCTTAACAATAACAATAAGGACTAAATAAATCATGTAATATTAATTAAAGATTACATATTAGGGTAACTACCCCTACTCAATGAGCCGTTAACAGATGAAAATGTTGTGATTGACGGTGAAAGCTCTACCTTTTCTGACGAATAATGCTCAAGTATATTATTTTTAAAAGTAATACTCTAAAGAGAGTAATATAAACCTGTATAGAGGTAACTGGAAACAAGCATCTAATATTCCGTATTCCTCTGAGTAAAAACCTCTTAACCGCCGTTGTAAAAGCTTGAAGAGTGAAGTATAATGGTTACCGGATAATATTGCTTCCCTAACACCAGTGGTTTAGAGCTAATAAACACGATATTTACTTCTTGCCTTTCAATATTGTAGAGTACCTTCACTATATACTCCTTATTACCCCTGCAGTAAAACTAAGACTGGTTTATATAAAATACCAATACATTTACTAGTATATAAAACATAGATATTGGGTATTTAAATACCCAATTATATAAAATACTACAGTTTAATTTTATTTAAAATCTCGAGTGTATTTTAGCCCGAAATCGGTTTTGTTTGAATACTATGAAATGAGGAATATAATAAGTGATTGTATTTCAAAGCAGTTCTTTCTTTGGAAAGTTAATGGTAGATAGACGGTGAGCGCCTTTTTTGGTGAGAGTCTAGGATAACAAGACTCAATGCTCAGGATAACAATGGACTCCAAGCCCTTGGTTATTGCAGGGTTTTATAACCTACCTCACTGTTTGGTTATAATACCTCTTCCTTTTTTTATTGGAGGTTATGAATTGGTAATCCTATACTCTAATATGAGTAAGGTTTGCTTGCTTGCTTGCTTGATTGTTTGCTTGCTTGCGACACAGATCTCAAAAACGGCTCGAACGATTACCTTAAAATGTTCGAAAAACTAATTTCTGGGATAAAAATAAGTTCTAGACAGGTCTCGTCCCCGGGAAAAATCAAATAATGTAAAAAAACTAAAATAAAAAGTTAAAAAATTAACATTGGGCTTATGGAGTTTCAAATCAAACAAAAAAGTACCAGCTGTTCATAATCAACCAGGGAACTGTCAAAGTAATACTCATGTTGTTTATGATTAGTACCTGGGGGCCAAGATTTGCTCTGGAGAAGGCCAGTCAGTTTGTTTAGATGACTTGGAGTAATATTTCACCATTTCCCCCTACTGATAATCATATTTGTATAACTCATTTGCCTCTTTTATAAATTTTTAAGGTCACTCCAGTTGTTATTTATAGCTCAATGTCCCTTTGATTTATTTTACTACTCTATATATGTAATCTTCACTCCAATCTTTTAATCTCTGCTCTCAGGAAACCACATGTTAATTAATAATCATAAGCAACATGAGTGTTACTTTGACAGCTCCCTGGTTGATTTTGATCAGCTGTTACAATTATTTTGTTTTGATTTGAAACTCCATAAGCCCAATGTTAATTTTTTTAACTTTTCATTTTAGTTTTTTTACATAAATTGATTTTTCCTGGGGATGAGGCCTGCCTGGAACTTATTTTTATCCCAGAAATTAGTTATTTCGAACATTTGAAGGAAATCGTTGGAGCCGTTTTTGAGATCAGTGTCGCAAGCAAGCAAACATACAAGCAAACCTTACTCGTATTAGAGTATAGGATTAACATGTGGTTTCCTGAGAGCAGAGATTAAAATATTTGAGTGAAGATTACATATATAGAGTAGTAAAATAAATCAAAGGGACATTAAGCAATAAATAAAAACTGGAGGGACCATAACAATGTAGAAAAGAGGCAAATGAGTTATACAAATCTGATTATCAGTAGGGGGAAGTAGTGAAATATTACTCCGAGTAAACAAACTGACTGGCCGTTCCCCAAGCAAAGCTCGGCCCCCAGGTACTATAGTAAAAATGATAATGTAATTCTTGCATTCAAAAATGAATAAAATAATTTTACTTCTATTGTTCACGTACATTAATATAACATAGTGCTGTTGAGAAAATGTTCTTGTTAATACATTTAATTGGAAGCTGTAATTATCTTGCTCCAGTGTGGCTCCCGATTTGAGCTCTGTGTCTTTAAAGGTATCCAGTAAGTTGTTCTAAAACGCACAGGAACAGAGTTAGAAAATCAAGCTTCCTCATCCGCTGGGGGTTCCACAAACTGTAACCTCTATAAACCAACACTTTCTCGTTTATCTTCTTTTTCTAACGATATACAAGATACTTATCTCGAAGAGTAACTACTGTTGATGGTATCCTTGACATAGTTTACAAATTTTATCTCACAAAAGCAAGCATTTGTTTAAGACATAACGAAGAAACAGTCATGGTGGGATCACCTCTTCCCATCAAACAGATCACCTGTTCACAATCCCAACCAGGATGGGATCCACCCACACACTGTCCAAATTGGTGGCACACAACATTTGTTGAGTCTGACCTCACCACATACTATTTAACCACAGTTCAATTTGGATGTAACACAACCATGTTGTATAGTGGATGAGCTTGTTTAGTTCTTATCTGCAGCTAGAGGAGATCAATGCTCCACGCCAGAGGTTGGTTGTCAAATTCTCTTGAGAGGGAAGTGCTTTCTGGTTTTTCATATGTTGACTACATTCCATCTAACCCATGCTAAAAAGAACACGCTCAAAAAGCTAATTGGTTCTTCCAACCTAATTACTCTCTCCCTACAAAAATTATTATTATTGGTCTATACTGAGTTACCCCAATGGACGGAATAATTGTCTTCTATATTTCAGGCATTTCTTACCTTAAAACAGTAATAGACAAATAACTAAGCCCTAGCTAAATACTGACCAATAGGAATATCAATACTTGGTTGAATAGATTTTACGGGGAATATTTAGTTCGACACATAAAGAAACAGCAATAATAAATTAAGTAATGCAAAGAGGCAACAGCGAAGCACTTTGCAATAGTAAGTAAAGGAGTAAAGCAAAGTGATTGCTTTCATAACCATGGTCCTATTACGTTCAATAGTGGTTAGGGTACAAGAACAGTTACTTTATGCAGGTTCAGTAAAGAGAAAGTTTAATTGAAGAATATAATTGGTATTCCAAGTTTAACATAGCTAAATATTTATTTTTTAATCAAAATACAATTTTAACGTAGACCGACAACACACTGGTAAAATAAAAACTAATGTTCAAGTGAAATATAATAATACAATTAATTAAATAAATAATTATATAAACTAAAATTAAATATAAAAAAAGTATCTGATCCAACCAATAAAAATAAAAATGCATTATTAAATGGGTGCAAACTACGATTACAGTAAAAGTTAACAATAAAATTGGACAGCTTATTACTTAATTAAACACTGCGCCTTGCATTTAATCGTCCTCTCCACGATAACAACTTTATGAGTTGGATTATTTGATTTGCAGCTAATTGGCATAAAAATGCATTTCTATTGAGTAAAGATATAAATATTAAATTAAAAACATAGTTAGATAAAATAGATTAGAATGTACATTACAAATATTTTATATAAGTCCTACATGCAATTGTACTATTTTATTAAATTTCAATTATAGAAAATTATTGAAACGCTCATTATGACAAATAAATGTTATCTTTCCCTCCGGTAAATCTCTTAAAACGCCCTTGGTATGGGATAAATAATTCCATTGCGATTAAACTGTGAAATAATTTATATTTTTAAAAAGTACAACATATAATTTTATACATTTTAACATTTATAATATTTATAATTATTTCTTAAATAGTTCTAAAACTGTACTACCGGTGGATGTTTGAAAATATAATTGAAATGTAACTAAAACCTGGCTATTATATGAATGTTTTAAATTTTTAAATACATTATTTTGTACAAATAAATGTTTTACATTAAAAGACTACTGATTTAACTGTACTTGAGGTTAGTAACCTTTTAACTCGGGGCACACAGTTGTAAATTAGGGTGGAAGGCCAAACAAGAATTTTGAAAGGTTTTGTGAAAGTAAGAAGGTTATGGTTTTAAATTAAATTAATGTAAAGTGTTGTTTTCTTTGGTAATGTTATTACAATGAAATATAAGTTACGATTTTCTAACTAATGTGATTTGATTTACCAAAATAAATTTTAAAATATTTACATTCATAAAATTAAAAGTTGAGTTTGACATGTTTGGTATGCTATTTAGTTTTTGTATCAATAGAATTGGTATGTATTGTTTTCTAAACATTGTTTTTCTAAAACACTTACAGTTTATTAAACCACACAGATGATGGACGTTAGTGAACACGCCATGCTCTTCATTACCATTTTGCATGAATGATTTGCATGTTAACAGTCCAACACATTTGAGAGTAATGGAGACATAAATAACTCTATGTGATTTAATCAATGCATGAAACAATAGCTTGGATTGGAGTCGATTTAAAATTAAATTGTTCCACTCTGTTATATATTGATTCTCTGAGGGTTGCAGCAATCATTTGTTATGATTTAATGACTCTTCCTACAGTTTGTACTTAAAAGTTTAATTAACAACAACAAAAAGACTCAGCTAGTACAATTTTTTCTTCCTACATATTCAATCATCAGCCCATTCATCACATACAAGATATTATTCTATTACGATAGTAATAAATATAGTTTTAGGGTCACCGTGATTATTAAATTATAAAGGAGGGTCAGTTATTTCCCTGTATAACCTAATACCCCCCGTCGCAGCAAACCTGCGTACTCAAGGAATTTCCTATGCATTTATATGTTTCTAACTACTACATAAAGCCACTTACCAAGTTTGAAAAAATACATTGATAAATAAGTGATTTATAACATTTTATTTATTCCCCATAAGAATAACATTAGGACTGAGTACGCAGGTTTGCTGCAACAAGGAAGATAAGAAATGAGTTTTTATGCAATTATCAATCTAACTGAACCAGGTGAAACTACTTACCATGTTTTATTAATTTATGTTCATAATTAAGGGAGATATAACACTTTTCTTATTCTCCATAAGAGCTGAGTATGCAGGTTAGCTGAACATTAGGGCTGAGTATGCAGGTTAGCTGCTACGGGGACAACCAACAAAACATTTATTTTTTGTGCAAATATCAATATACCAGTACAACGTGAATATACCAAGTTTCATCCATATGCATTCATAAATAATAAAGATATAAAATTTTATTTATTCTCCATAAGGATAACATTGGACAACGTACTGTGTTTAGCACTTTGAATATCTCTGCAACGGTTGGACGTAGAATCACAATTTAAACACCAAAATGATTGTTTTGTGGAGCTGAAGTGATTGGTAAAAGTAAATGTGAAGTTTAAAGTAAAATTAACTGAAGAAAAGCCAAAAACCTTTTTTCCATAACATTAACATGGGAGATTTTATGAGCATGTTTTTTGGATTTTTTCCACAACCACTTAACCTAGGTTAATAATTCAAAATACCATATTATTTGTTTTTTTAAGCTATATAACATGGTCAAAACCAAAATTAAGTGTTTTAAAAATTTTAGGGTAAAAAAAGCAAAAAACTGATTTTTGGAAAATTTAAAACCCCCATTAACCCCCCTTCCCATGGTCCAATTTTTTGGTTTTCGAACTTAAAGTCATAAATGTCAGTTTACAAATTTGAGCCAAATTTCATCGAAATCAGACGTTTTTTACTCAAGTTATCGCATTCACGGACACACACACATACACACATATATAGATAGATAGATAGATAGATAGATACATATATATATAAATTTGAACGAATAGTTTTTTGGACATCTGGGGACCTCAAAACAAAAAGTTATCATGGTCTGGGGCTTAAGTCTTACCATGAGACTTCCGGTAATAGCTTCTTCCCTATAGGGGAAATTCGCTAAAACAAAGATAACTGAATGCGATACAGATGATATCGATGAGAAATATTGCTCAATTTTGAGCAACGAAAATAATAGTTTCAACTTTATTAGCCTACATATTTTTCAGTAATAAAAAATTCTCATTTTAAGAAATTCAATTTTCTGGTGACAAATATTTTTTTATGCCCAAGGTCATTGAAGATATAGTGGGGATTTAGTCTCGCCAACTATCGCCTTCTATCTCCCTCGGTCTGTAGTTCCCATGTCGTTGACGCTCGTCCTCGTTGGGGGATTCGGGTAGCTTAGGGAAAAGCAAAGAATTAAAATTAAAGCGAATTCACATAGGTTTTTATTCCATAGCGACCAGGAAATTTATTCAAATTTTCAAGAGAAAGAAAAACTAAACAAATGTTGTGTTGACAGGAAAGGTGATTTATTTATTAAATTAGATGCGGTTAGTAGAGAAACAAGAGATAATTATATTCAAAACAAAACAGAAAACGGATATAAATGTTATACAAACTTGTTGGTGTGCACACAAAATTAATCTAAAGGTTGCAACCGCTCACCGACACTGTCCACGTCCAAGTTCACATTTCACTCCCGTTGCAGATTGTCCAGTTCACATAGTTCCGTTATGTTTTGATCAAGATACAGATTTCTGACACCTTGTAATATAAGGTGAAAGATCCAAGATATAAGGTGTATTCAGGGATCCAAAAATATATTAATAAACTCATGTTGTCGTTTTTGAAAAAGTGATGATGAAACAATAAAATAAAACAGATGATAAAATAAAAATAAGAAAAATCAGATAGTACAAGTTGTGCAAAACAAAGGAATATATTATTGGACAGGATGGTGGGGGAAAACAGTTTAAATGTTTAAAATGTGATTGTTCCACTCTCTGTTTGTACGCAATACTCGTACTTTCCCAACTTCTTATGGTCTTCGCCCCTTTGGAATCACCTTTCCGACTTCATTCAGAAGTGTCTTCTGCTCTCTTAAGTCTAGTGTTCTCCACTATAAAACACATTTAACGGTGGTTAATTCTGGGTAACTTTTACCACTTAGTACAAATTTTCCAATAGTTTTATGAATGATAAATAACAAACACCTGACGAAATATACCGGTCAGTTAGATATTAATATTTTTATGAAATAAACATTTTAAATTTAAATAATTTCAAAGTAAAATTTATAATCCATTAGTTTTACACTGTTAGAAAAAATTAACATAAAGCTCAGTTTAATTTAATGCCTAATTTTCCATGGAAATGGTACATCCAAAATCCATATCGTGGTTACAATTTTGGTATCACATTTCATATTCTAGCACATATCAAATCTCTCAGGTCTCGATTTAAAATGATATTTTAGTTCAATTATTTATTCTAATATTTAAAGTGCAAATATTTGTTTAACTTTAACAATATCCTGTTCAATATAAAACAGATTTAAAATTCGACGTCTAATTTAATTAGTGTTAATGAGGCTTCGTGGACATTTACCCTTATTGTAAACAACTTTGATAAATCTGCAATAAACTTTCAAAGCAACCTTGTATTGTCTAAGTGACTGAGATTCTTCTTTGAAGTGTAGTTGAAAAGAATAGTAATTATGTTCTTAATTAAATTTCCAGTTATTGCTTTCCTCCATAATCTGAATCCAGGTTAATTAAAAGGCTAAGTAACATTTTTAATTTTAAAATATCTAACCTTTTTAGTTTGAAATATTTGTGAAATTGATTGCGTTACTTGATGATTTAATTATGTTGGCACATAAAGAAGTTATATTATTACAGATCTTTGTACCAATTTTATATATATATATATCGATATTAAACATTATCAGCAATAATTAGTAAACATAAATGTATCTTTCCAGCAAGTATTTCATTTCCATTACTTTGCAGGGGGTCACTGTGCAATGAGTTAATCAAACATTTTATGCTTGCGTGGATACAGTAATTATGAATTACATATTTCAACGCTAGATAAAATTAGCAGCCGTTCAAAGTTGGTGTATTCATCAACGTAATCCGAAAATCGGTTTTTGGATTTATAAAAGTAGATGCTGGTTTACATTTGTAAACTAAATTTGATCAACACCGGACCTTTCAGTGAATTTCCCCTATAGGGAAGAAGCTATTACCGAAGGTGAGACTTAAGTCCGAGACCATGATACATTTTTGTTTTAAGGTCCCTAGATACCAAAAACACTATTCGTTCAAATTTGTATTTGTATATACATAGGTGAACAACTTAACAGTGCCACGATTGGCATTCAGAAACTATTGGATTTAGAGAAAATCTTAAATGGCGGACTTCACCAATTTTTTTATAACAATCAAAATTATAAACTATATATTTTGTAAATGGCCACCATTTTTCAATACGGCAGCCAACTTAAACGTTTCTTATGGAACAACCTGTATTTTAAGATAGTTTTAGGAATCTACATGCAATTCTAAGACTTTTTTATTCTTGACATTCTTGCCAAACCTACTCGTTTAGGAGCTACATCATGTTAAACCTCTGAAATCTGGCTCGTCGTGTCATTATGTGAGTTACATGTGATAAAGTCGAATGATCTAACTTAAGAATAATATTTATTTAGTTGGTATTTTAAAATTAAATGATACAAAACAAACTCACTTACAATTTTGTTTGATAATTACAATCCCTTTGGTTAAAATTAAATAATAGTTAGGGCAACGGTTAATGGTTAATTAATGCAAATGGTCACAATAATAGTTAAAATCAGCTGTTATTTTGTTTTACCATTAATCTTATCACCAGTTTTAATCGTGGGCATTGCTGATTGTTGACAGATAGTGAAGTATTTTTAAGGCATTATTTTGTACCTAAGTAAACGTATTAGGATATTGTATTACAAAATTAACAGTTTTGCTATAGCTGATGTTTTTTATATGAATGATAACTATGTTGATGGTGGTGGTGGTGGTGGTGAAGATGTTGGTTTTTCTTTAGTTTGGCCATTCTTTAGATTAATACAAATCTACATACACCAGGTATACTGTACAAACATGATAACTAAATTACAGAGGATAGAATATAATTCTTTTATATAGTGGTTATGTTTTGTTTCTTCTTATTCATTCGGAGCTCTACTCATGATTCTTTCATCTTGAATTTTTTAAGTTGTTCTTACCCTCAATGCAATTTATCTCCAGAAAATTAGAATACGTCATTTTCAATCGATGTTTATTTTTAAAATTATCATGAGTTTTTTAAATATTTAAATTTGTTAAAGAGGAAAATAAAAAATGAATCGCCTCAGAGTTATCTAATAATAAAATATAATCATAAATTCAACGGAATGAGATGTTAAATAGATATTAGTTAACAAATTTTATAAATAAATTTATAAGTAAAACAACTGATAGTGACATCTGGCCTTTAAATCACGTTCAATTCATTCACAGAACGTGTTCTTAATGACAACAAATATAAAGCATTTTTATACAATTTTGAATAATTTTACTCTTAATACAGACAGATATTGAATATTTTAACAGTGTTCCAAACTGCTTTAAAGATTTAACAGTAATCTACCTCCAAATGTGCGTTTGGGAAAAATAATCTATAAATATAAATGGTAGCATTTCTGTGATTTGTAATTCTAATCTATTAAATCTACAAAACCACTATATTTGGCTCCATTGAGATCGCCACCTAAAATGCATGCAAAAAATCATACATATAAACACACGTATCAAGTCTTACCATAGAATAGTAAAACACAATTAATTTATCGTGTATACTCTTCGGTTATATTTTCCAGTTTTCAATTTTTATTTTGTTTCTATTTTAAAGGCCACGAGTTGATAAAAAGGAGAATAGGATTATACAACAAAATTATAGCGCATAGTTTGAATGAATTTAAGAACTATCAATATGATTTGTGCATAGTATATCAATAAAAAGCTAACTTTAATATTTAGGTTTTGGAATGGCAGATAATATAACATTTAAGATAACGTTTGATTAAGCTTAACATGTAAATTGTTCTCAGGTTTTGCATATTTGTAATAGTGTTAAATTCCTAGATATGATGCAGAGGATGCACTGCGTCCTATTAGAATAGGAATGCTTGCCCAAGTTATTAAACACTGACTTCAATATTACTTGAACAAACTCAAATTCTCAGGATAATGTACGTCGTCAATGAATCCTAAGAGGCTGTTTTGCTATTCGAAGCTAAAGACTTTATTTTGCTAGCATTATTTGTTAATACCGAAATTATTCTTTGGAAACTAACTTTGTCAACAAGTCAGTTGAAGAATTGTAAAACAAATATAAACAAAAAGCAATCACGTAACAAATGATGCAATAAAGGAATAAAATAATTGATCGAATGGATAACATTTTAAAATATTTGTTATCAAAATTATTAAGTTGCGGATCACAAATGTTATCTTTTATTCAAGAAGGAAATAGTTTACGACAGATTATTACTTTGAAGGGAGTAGAGGAAATGTCGCGCATTATCCAAAGTTGTTTGGATGTCCTGAAAGTCTGGCTATATAAATATATTGGATCAGTAATGAGTGAAAACAAGTTTGTTCAGTTGGCCAGCAGAACATGTTCAGAAGCAATCATTTAACCTAAAAATGGGTGGATATATCCCACATATCCGAGATAACTACTGTTCTCATTTTCCAAAACCAAACAACCACTTGTAACATAAAGTCTAAAAACTTACTTATAAAACTAGATCGTGAGCCAAGTATTATGTTTATAAATTCTTTATCAGTTATGTTTTATTGTTTATAAAAAAATGTCGAATGGTATCTAAATAATAATTTCAGTAATGAGACGAATATAGAACGATAAGTCTTATGGTTAGTGAAATATTTTATTTGATACCTCAGGTAGTATCGTTATCAGTGGTCAATAGCGTTTGTTTGTGCACATTACTAATGATTGAATTCATAATTTAGGAATAAAAGGGTAAATAATATGCAAAAACAACGATAAATTATGCACGTAAAGAGCTATTTTAATGTATTTCACCCTCTTTCGATGCACATTTTGGAGCGCACATCTAAAAATCTACCAGAAAGATCAATTACTGTACAATGTAATTATTGGAATACTTTTGATCGAGAATGTATATCTGTCAATAAAAAAACACATAATAATTAAATTCAACTGTTTTAGGAAAGTTCAAGGAAGGTTTTTTAAATCCACTCTTAGGTGTATAGGCCTACCTTGTATACATATTAAGACGAATATTAATAAAAATTAGTGTTTTCAGTTGAAACCTTTATAAGTTAAAGCTTTTAAAGTGTTCGATTTGATGAACATGTAAAGTGATCTGTGAACAATTTAAATGGGGCTATGGGTCATACTCTGGATTGGAAAAATTACATCGTTAATGAAATATTAAGTAGTTTATTTAAAACATATTTGTATTTTACTTATTGTTATAACCGTTATGCATTTACCAATCAAACTTAATATCCTATATAAGTGATTAGGGGTTTAAAATCCAAAAATACACTGCTAAGTGAACAAATATATTGTAATCCGATAACTACTGCATAATAACATAAATTTAATCCAATAAATGAACAAAGAATTGATTACGCTTTAATTCAATAATACTTAAGTAGTGTTCATACAAGCGTTTGTGGGTGTATGTTGATGATTTTATACTTGCACGTGGGTTTAGTTATATAAGAATACTTTGTGTTCAATGTGTTTGGTTTTCTGGTTTGTACCTAACATAGTTAATTTAGAAATAAGAGAGTGGACTTGGAATACCAAGAAATAAAATACATTTACTAACTTACTTGATGATAATATCCGTGACCAGCAGGAACTGATATTAACAATTAGTTTATTATTCATATAGTATTATTCGTATATTTGCGTTGTCTTAATGTTATACGTTTAAAATAAATCAACATCATAAAAACTATTTGATATATTACAAAAATCCTCACCTACCTCACCCATTACTATTAAATGTTCACAAATCTTAGAGAATGAACATTGCTTAGGTTTTATTTGATATTAATTAAGGTTGGTTTTCAATTATCTGTTCCAACTAATTACATATCAGAACATCAGTTACCTTTTTCTAAACTTCATGTACAAACAAAAACACCCCTGTGAATTCATTTTGATTACGGAATATTTACGAATATATATGTAGTTTTCATAAATCAGTATATTTGCTTGGAAACCAAACTGTTTCAAAATCACATTGACCAGTCAAGAAGTAAAATTAAAACTAGATTTACAAATCACAAAGAAAACTTTAAAATTACAATGGTATGCACTTGTATGTAAGTGGTTTTCTAATTCCTTCTAATCTAGACTCATTCAAAAACTAAAAGTTTAATGAAAAAGGTCCGAGACTTTTTTATTTTTAAAACAAGTCTAAAATGCACTAAAACAATTAATTGAACTGTACATAACGGAGGGAGATTTTTTGGTCAATAATGGAGTTAAGTGGGATTATACTACTGATAATGCCCTAAACCTAAGCAACAAATAAAATAAAACTAATGGAAATGTTTCTCAACTAATGCGTATTTTCACGACATTACTAAGCGTTTCTCATTTTATACTTAATTAGTTGTTCTTATAATACGGTTTTAGTGTTATGCTTGGCAAACGGTAAAATAATTTAAACTTAGAAAAGATGGGTTTTTGTTTTTAACTTTCAGAAAGATTCCGGGTTTATATTTTTCTTATATTGAATTGAAGCTCGTTCAAAATTGGCCCATTTGGTGAATGCAAAACATCTATTTCAACCGCTTGTCGAGTTTTTATTTTTTTCATTTCTGTAAGAAGAAGTCAACTGGTAACCTGATCAAGCGTGTCTGTAAAACGCCTTCATGATGGGAATAAAAGCTTTTAACTGTGTGGCATTATCGATCAGGACTAACATTGCTTCCCTCAATACTGGTTGGTTAAGTCAATAAACGAAATACTTAAACCGCTTCTTTTAATAGCGGTATTATGCACAGTTTTAGCGAATTTCCCCTATAGGGAAGAAGCTATTACCGTAGTCGGCATGGTAAGACCTAGGCCCGGGACCATGATAACTTTTCGTTTTGAGGTCCCCAGACCCCAAAAACACCATTCGTTCGAAACTGTATATATATATGTGTGTCCGTGAGCACGATAACTCTCGTAAAAATTATCCGATTTTGATGAAATTTGGTATAAACGTGTAAAGCAACATTTATGACTTTAAGTTCGAAAACCAGCCAGATCGCTTTATCCAAAGGGGTATTTTGGGGGGGTTTTGTACCCCAAAAATGGGTTTTTCGAATTTTGTATATATAATTTTGGAAAAAGTCAAACTTTAGTTTTTTCCATTGGATTCAGCTTAAAAAAAACACACAATTTAGTATTTTGATCATTTCTCTACGTCAATTGGTTACCGAGATATTGAAAGTGCTAAACACAGTACGTTGTCTAATGTTATTCTTATGGAGGAAAAGAAAAATTTTATATCTCGCTTATTTATGAACCTATACTGACGAAACTTGGTATGCGGCTTCATCTGGTTGTGCGTACTCAGCGGCTTCAACCTGCGTACTCAGCCCCATGTTATTCTTATGGAGAATAAGTAACGTGTTATCTCCCTTAATTATGAAAATAAATTAATGAAATTTGGTATGTGGCTTTACCTAAATGAGTTATATTGATATTTGTATAAAACCCCATTTTTTTTGTTCCTTGCTTCAGCAAACCTGAATACTCAGCGGCCATGTTATTCTTATGGAGAATAATTAAAATGTCACAAGTCGTTTGTTTATGAATGTATATTGACGAAACTTGGTATGTGGTATTAAGATACATATATATGCATTGGAAATTCGTTGAGTACGCAGGTTTGCTGCTACGGGGGTATTATAATTTGTATTAAGCGTACTAGCTTTAGATATTTTTTTAATATTAATATATTACTCGTTTTTCTTTTTAACTGCCATATCATTTAATAGTATTGTGTTATAAATAATTTGTTGTTGAAAAAATGTATATTTTGTTAGGGTACGTACTGTATTTATTCTCCATAAGTAACACGAAATCTAACATTTAGACACCCAAACATCGCAGAAAAGTTGAAATTGGTTTGAAATGTGTTCATTCGACAAAAATAGCTGTTCATTTAACATATAGGGCTATTCACGTTTTAAAATTCCTATTGGGTTTAGCCCCAATGGCTATTAAACTTCCCATGTTAATCTTATTGGGATTAGCATTTACTGCATCAGATGGTAACTAAAAAAGGTGATCTGCATTTTAGATTTTGAGTTTATTTATTTGTTTATATTATTGTTTACACTTTTGATGCACGTTTAACCACGAAGTTACTTACATCATATAATGCCTAACTAAAACATATGTTCTATATTTTATATTTTAAGTTTATTTGTTTGTTTATATTTTATCCAATTACAACAACTAGAAGATTGCAATGGAAATGGCCCTTATGCAGGAGGTCTTATGCCCTTGTATATGGAGTTCAATTGAACCGGTTGAAACTGAGGAAGGTGAGGTAAATTTGGTAAGTAAAATGAAGAAAGATAAAAAAACACTTGCTAATATGTTTGTTTGTAAAAACCTGTTGCTATCCTCACGTAAGAAATGCTGAGACAGCAAAAGAGACTTGGGACAATCTTCAAAATGCTTTTGAAAATAAAGGATTGGTTAGACAACTTAGTTTGTTAAGAAATTTATTCAATGCAAAACTTTCGGAATTTGATTCCATGAATGCTTCTAAAATTATGTATGTTGCACAACAAATAGCAGATATAAGTAAGCCCATTAAGGACGAGTTTCTTGCTGTAGTCATGTTGAATGGCTTACCTAATCATTATGAACCTATGGTCATGACAATAGAAAACTCGGGAACTGGCCCAATCTAAGTTAGTTTAATAAGATTTAAAGTCTGTCAGTCCTAGTCATAACAACTCAAGTCAAAATGCGTTAGCTAAAAACATAGTACTTAAAGTTTTGTTGTAAAATAGTTTTGGTGTCACAAAAACGGTCACAAAGCGTCGGAATATTTCCAAAATTCCGGAAAGAGTCCAAACAAACGCTAGAATCAAATACCAAGTAAACCTAGCACAACCAGTGACTGGTGCTATCGGCATTAGTTTGCAAAACTAGTGCTGGTTGTTGGTATCTAGATTCACCTTGTGCAAACCACATGATAGGTCAAAAATATTTGCTTGAAAAATACCATACATGTAACAAAACTGGTATGGATGTTACTGTGGCGAATAATGACAAATTGAAAGTCGAAGGTCAAGGAGGGGTAACAGACTTGATAAAGTCTGCTGAATGAAAGGTCACTGATGTTGTCTATGTACCTAATTTAGGTCTAAATTTACTTTCTGTTAGTCAAATGGTAAATAAAGGTCTAGCAGTAGTTTTCTCTGAAGATGGTTGTGACATACAGAACTGCACTGTCTCCGGTCACCCAGTAGCTCATGCCACAAATGTGGATGGTCTTAACAAGTTGGACACTGACCCTGAAAACAAAATGTCTTCTAATTTTGTTGAAAAAGGTAAGGACGGTATTAGGAAGATCTCTGGCATTGTCGTCTTGCTCATTTGAATAGAAAATCCATGAATTTTTTGAGGGACAAAATTTTGATAGGCATGTCATACTCCGGTCAAGGTCCACCCTGTGTTTCCTGCATACAAGGTAAGCAAACCACAACGCCTTATTCCAAAAATAAGAAATAATGTCGGGCTACGGGGATATTAGAGTTGAATTCTGACCTATGCGGACCAATCAACGTCAGTTCGCATGGTGGTGCACGGTATTTACTAACCCTAACAGATGATTTTTTGTGGAAAACCTTTGGTTATTTAAAAAAAAAAGATGAAGTTGCCTCGAAAATCAAAGATTGGAAATTACTGGTTGAAAACTAAACAGGAAAACATTTAAAGAAGCTCCGTACTGTTAATGGGGGTGAGTTCGTGAATAAGGAGTTGGAAGATTTCCTCAAATCTTCCGGTGTGTATCATCAGACAAGTGCTCCATATTCACCATCCCAAAATGTTGTTGCTGAAAGGGAGAATTGTATGGTTTTGATAAAACTCGTGCTATATCAAATGATTTGGGATTGAACAAGAAGTATTTGGCTGAAGCGGCTAACACAGTTATTTATTTGAAGAATTGGTCCCCTACAAAAGCCGTTTTTGGGAGAACACAAGAAGAGGTGTGGACAGTAACAAAGTGTGTTAATAAGTGAGGTTACAATAACAAAGGAGATAAGCTTCAAGTGACTGAAAAACGAACGTGTACTTTTAAAACGAAAGACCTGGGACTAGCCCAACATATCCTTGGAATGAGGATGAAGAGAGGAAATGACCCTTTGAGTCTAGATCAATCAGTCTATATCCAAAATTTATTGGAAAAATTCAAAATGACTGACTGCAATGTGAACACTCCAATGCACTATATCTCGCTAGACTATCTCTCGAAAAGGATAAATGTGAAGAATCATATCTTAACAAAGCAATTATAGGAAGCTTGATGTATTTAGCCGTTAACTGCAGACCAGATATCGCTCATGCGGTTAGTTACCTTAGCCAGTTTAACAACTGTTACGGAAGTGTGCACTGGAAGGCAGCAAAACGAATTTTGAGATACCTGACAGGAACCATCGATATGGGTATTGTGTACAGAAAATCAGAATGTCTTGAAGTTAAAGCATACGTTGATGCTGACTGGGCACTAAGTGATGGAACAAAACAAGCTAAATTTCTGCGAAGTGTTTTGATGGAACTTTTAGAGAAGATGGATGCGGTTATGATTTACAATGATAGTCAATCAGCTCAAAAGTTATCTGTAAATCATAAGTTGAATCAAAGAACAAAACATTTTGACATTCGAAATATTTTTAATACATTCATTTGTTGTTTACTTTTTGTAAGAGTTCAATGTAGTACCTTGTTTATTAAATGGAATAAAATCATGTTAATCCTGTATATTTGTGCGATTCATTTTATGGGGTTTATTATTAAACTACATATTAATTATTTAATGCAAGTGAACGTCTAAATTAGGTAATTTAAGGTTAAGGTAATTTAATATTCAAAACTGACCATTAGACAACATCGAAATTACTTAGATGGGAGTGAAACTAATATTTAAATTATGCTTCATAATTCATAATTATGCTTCTTATTTAATTTTAGCTATGGCCGGTACATAGCCCACTTAAATTTTACTAGTTAACACTTATAACATAAAAGTTCTCGCGCAGTACTAAAATAATAACAAGTTTTAAATTGCGTCCTTAAAAATTAATAGACAAAGACCAGAACTAAGGTTTTAAATAAGGTATCATAAATTGTACCATAACCAGTTAATAAATCTTAGTTTATCAAACAATTTAATAGGAATACATGATAACTCAGACACAAATATCATTTGTAATCGTGCAATTTATACTTTTTTATTCATACAGTTATGCCTTTTATAGTCGAATTTAATTTATCTTAAGAGAAGAACTTTTGTCACATTTTGTTAAGAGTAGCAATTCTGATAACGGGGCGTTGACACGACGCCGAAGTGTCGATCACTGAGTAATGATATTGTGTTTTATTGCTGTCGGCATTCGAGTTCTGGCGCGTTGCAATGTAATGCAATACTGATACTGTTCCATCTCTTGTAATGGTGTATTGGGTGGCAGTAAACTTTTAACGTTGTATACATAGTAAGATACTTTACTTGGTAAAAACCTCTATAGTAATCTATTTCATGTTAAACTTTGGTATGATATAAACTTTAGATTTGACTTTGAAATAGGTTTATTTAATATTTTTGGTGTTCTTCGTTAATGTTTTAAAACAAATATTTTATATACTATAAATTTGAAATGTATTTTATCAAATAAAAAATCCGCCCGAACACATGTAAAGGTTTTACCATGAGCTTTGTCATATGGCTTATCCATCAATATGTATGCCAAGATTTCTTCATTTATAACAAATCAGAAACAATTACAAAAATCTCTGATAGTTGCACCATTTTTGCTTCATTAGTTTCCATTTTTATCCACTGTAGATGATGACTTTGTATTCAACAACACACTAAACATAACCGGCCGTAACTAAACATAAGCTTATTAACTTCACGATATTGTTTATTAATGGTCAGCAGGTTCTAAAAGGTATACGAGATATTAAAAGGTAACTTTCGACATTATGCCGCACTGTTTTAGATTTCCATAAAAGAACATTTTCGAAAATTATGAGAATTTAATCTTTGTACGGTAGCGAATTACAGATGGGAAGTGTATATAAAGAGTAATGATTTTTTAAGTCCTATTTATAAAGGAGTTACAATTCTTTTAGTTTAGAAACCTTGGTGTTTATTTGGAGATACTTTCCTGGTTCCAACCTTAACCAGCCAACCATCCTCTCGAGGTCATGTTTCTTGGTTCCAACCTTAACCAGCCAACCATCCTCTCGAGGTCATGTTTCTTGGTTCCAACCTTAACCAGCCAACCATCCTCTCGAGGTCATGTTTCCTGGTTCCAACCTTAACCAGCCAACCATCCTCTCGAGGTCATGTTTCTTGGTTCCAACCTTAACCAGCCAACCATCCTCTCGAGGTCATGTTTCCTGGTTCCAACCTTAACCAGCCAACCATCCTCTCGAGGTCATGTTTCCTGGTTCCAACCTTAACCAGCCAACCATCCTCTCGAGGTCATGTTTCCTGGTTCCAACCTTAACCAGCCAACCATCCTCTCGAGGTCATGTTTCCTGGTTCCAACCTTAACCAGCCAACCATCCTCTCGAGGTCATGTTTCCTGGTTCCAACCTTAACCAGCAAACCATCCTCTCGAGGTCATGTTTCCTGGTTCCAACCTTAACCAGCCAACCATCCTCTCGAGGTCATGTTTCTTGGTTCCAACCTTAACCAGCCAACCATCCTCTCGAGGTCATGTTTCCTGGTTCCAACCTTAACCAGCCAACCATCCTCTCGAGGTCATGTTTCCTGGTTCCAACCTTAACCAGCCAACCATCCTCTCGAGGTCATGTTTCTTGGTTCCAACCTTAACCAGCCAACCATCCTTTTGAGGTCATGTTTCTTGGAACCATGCAAAATTAAACCTCTCCTGAATCTGTGTTCCACAAGTATCTCTTCTTGCCCTCCTCTAGTAAAGGTCCATGAATGATCTGGTGAACCATGTCAACAACAGTCTATAACTGATTTTCACGGAAAATCTTAAGACTTACCACGTTATAAGCAACTGTCTTGACTTTCTGTATTTTCAGTAAAGTCTGAATCTGATTAAAGTACGGGACCGGTGTGACTAAAATAATTAAACTAAATACTCATGGGCCAACACCCTCAGTCTCCTAAATTCAAAACGAAAATTGTTAAGTCGAGTGCCATGAATTTATAGGAAATATAATAACAATTAGTATTAGGCAACAAATAACAGATTGACTGCAGTTGTTCAAATAAGCATGTGATTTGCACAACCCATTAATTTAAAACTGCGATTATTCAGCTTAGCTCTATCATTGGGCTTATATCTCCTAGAGAGGATATCTTATGGGAGCCAGAGTTAGTAAAAGCAGTGCTGCGATCTAGCGACATATTAAGATAACTAAGTGATCTGTGGCGTCGTTAACGTCTGTGTCGCTAGGCCGAGTTAACTCATCCGGCGTACCCGACCGTGTAAACAGAATATAACTTTTATGACCATCACAAAAAAGGTTTATTTACAAATTTTAAAATTTCTACGAAAACATTCCTATCAAAAATATGATGAACAAAACCGCGACGATTCCTGGCGGCGTATGAAGGAACTACGTCGACAAACTCTCACGTTAATTTGCATTGCGTGCCCCCTCTGGTAGATACAAACCCAATGGCTCAATTAAGTCACATTTAAGATATGGATATGATATTTTACGGCACAAAATGATAATAACGTTTTTAGATTTTACGTTTTAAATATTCAGCTTTAAGAAAATAAAATGGTAATTTCTTTGTAACAAAAACACCTTGAAACGTAAAATTGAATACCTATCTATTTTTAAACAAGCAATCACTAAACAACCACTTGAGCCAAGTTAACATACGGAGTAGGACTATGTATTTATTATTAACATTTTTAATGGAGGAAGGATCATATATTCCTTTAACTTTTTGTACCTGGTGACCCTTAGTAAAAAATATCATGAAGTTTGTAAATACCTGGTTTAATAACGTAGTTTCAAAATAGGTTTTCATAAATGTTTATTAACTAAACTTTTGATTTTAGTAATTTTAGCTAAGCAACAAAGTAAGCAATAAATTTAAAGGGGTAATTGATAAGAAATTAATAAAGTTGAGTGTTATTGTAAGCAACGATGGTGTTTATAAGGCTTCTAAACTTTTTACAAAGGTCTCAATAAGGTCCTAAATTATTTTGTAATTAATTAAAAATAACTCGACGAGTTTTACAAGTTTTCCTTTGTTTTCAATCGTTTCGGAAACTTGTTAATAAAGAAGGAAATATCAATAAATGTAACAATGAATTTAAAACCAAATGTAACAATCAATGACCCTAAAGTTCCGCTTTTAAGTTATGTTATTAAACATGAATTAAAACTCTCATAACAGAGTGACTTGCAAGAGTATGGCCTAGTTTTGGAAAAAATATAAAATATAAAAATTTATAAAAATTCCGATTTTAAAATTACTCTACTTACCGTCTGTCTGTATGGGTGATTTTACTACCATGGATTAAATAATAAACTTAGTTTTGAAATTTAAATCTGGATTTTTGTGATTTACAGTCAGTACGTTTCGTTTTATTTATGAACAGAAAAAGTCCATACATGGGACCAATACAACTCCAACAGGAATGCTATATCATTGCAAGAGTACATGGATGTAAAAAATTATAATAAAATTAATAAGTTAGTTCAAAATGTATAAACTATAACGATAATATAAAATAATAAACATATAAAAATCATATAACAAATAATGTAATAAAGTCTGCAAGAATAATATATATCAATGCTAATTATTGTGTAAAAAAATTATAAATAACAAAAAGCAAACAAATAACAATCTATAACGAACGCATAAGCCATGAATAATTGTTTTTACAACAATTAAATTAGGAAGTTAAGCTTATACATGAAATATAAAAAGGCACAATCCCACATCCCACATCGACTATGTTTGTAAATAACGTTTTAGGTATGTTACTATTTGTTAATGGTTTAATCGGACTATTCGTTTCCACGCTTTAAAATGCAAAACATTATGGATCTTCAAAACCATCCAATAACAAACCTGAATAACCTAGTTCAAATAAAAGGTTAAAACCTTTTTTTAAGAATTAATAACTGGAAGTATAAATCGAAACATTTTTGTTTGATAGGATTAAAAGGTAGTGTTTTATTTTGAAATAGTGTTTATTGTCTTTCTTTGTCTGTTCTACATTTTATTATAGACTTTGCAACCATTTCAATATGACCATGGAATGTAATATTTTCATCCATTTGAACACAAATAATTGAAAAATTCTCACACAAATAAATGAAGATCTGACCCAAAGTTATCCCTCATTACCTGAATTACGAGTCGAAAAATAGAGCAGGGTTGTCTTTGCAGTGTTAGCTCAAAAATACCTGTCACACCATCGAACCAAGTTGTTTACTTGAAAATAACTAATACTACTAACTCTGTAGAAAGTCCGTACTCTGCTACAGTGATAACACTTGCAGAAAAACATCAGAAACGTTCAGAACTCTTCCAATGTCGTTTATGAATAGCAAGAAAATCAGTAGTCTAAGAACCGAGCCTTGTGGCAAACCTGCCAGAGTTATCTCCTACTAAAACACCAATAATAAAGTGAATTAGCAACAGATATACAGAGGGGTGCAACAGTAGGTATACAGTAATGAAATATATTATAGAAAAAGTAGTTTTATTTATACAAAAACTAAACTTTTACAATCTATTTTAAGAGTGTTAAGAAACAGAAATGACTCTTAAAAGTTTTGTAATAGACCACTACACTTACTTCCTTTTGTGTTCAAACTGTTTGCCTTCACAGTCAACACACTGATGTAACCTTGAAGTTACGCTTAAACTCACTTTTCGGCAAAGATCTTTATTTTCATCTATGTCTTGGCAAGCTTGACGAATGAATTCAACCACCTGATTAAGATCACGAGGTTTCTTCGAAAACACCCCCAAAAGAAATCCATTGGTGTCATATCGGGAGAACTTGCTGGCCATTCAACCGATCCACGCGTTAGTAAACCCCCGATTCAGTTGGTCACGCACGATTGTCGCATAGTGGGAAGGCGCTCCATCTTGTTGGAAGTAGAATTCCTCATTAACCTACTGGATTTTGATTTGTGGTATAACGTCGGTCAGCATGTTCTTGCATGCATGTTGGTCTACAGTCTCATGACAAATTACAGGTCCAATTAAAACTTTTACATGAAATGCTAGCCCAAACTGTTACTCCAGGTTGATTAAGCTGTTCTTCGAATGTCATGTGTGGATTATCAAAACAGTAATAGACACAGTTGTGTCTATTGACGGCACCTGAAACTTTAAAATTAGCCTCATAACTCTAAACAATTTTATGAATAATTTCAGCACCTTGTAAGTCCCTCATTTAACATTATCTTGCAAAACTGCAGTCGACGATCAGGGTCGTCCTCCAGTAGCACATAAATAATGGTCTTGGAATGTACATTTTCAAACCTAATTGTTTCATTAGGCATCCTTTAGATCTACGCTCAATGCCCAGTTCTATAGATGCCCTTTTTCTTGATTTTTGTTGGGCTTTGAACATAGGTCTGCGTGACAATAATTTCGTTTTCAGGAGTAGTGACAGTGACTGGAGCATTACAGATAGATCCTGTATGGTTAAACTTATCCCTTAGTCTATAAATACTTAATCTGGTTGGTGGAGGTGTGTCAAACTCTTCTGTCCATCTCTCTCGAACACTTTTACAGTTTTATGTCTTCCAATATTCTATCAAAACCCACTTTCGTTGATCGCTGGTCATGTAACCAACCATGATAACACAAGTGTAATAATAACAACAGTAACAATGAGAAAAAATTGCCAGCTGTTAGAAACAAACGTATTAAACAGCTGATGGTAATGAACAGGTGGCTAACTTGAATATTACCAACCAACTAAAACTGTATACTGTAAACTGTACTTTTGCATCCCTCAACAGATAAACAACAGATAACAGTTATTATATAACAGATGTTTACACCCTGACGAAGCCTACACACGAGTAGTAGATTGGTTCTGACATGACCGGAACCAATCGAGGGGGGCGCCTCAAATGCCCATTTTTTAAAGCTGTTAAACAAATTCACAAACATTTTTATCTTTAAATTATTGAAAAACTGTATTAGCCTTCCAGTATTAAAGTTTTTGGATAAAACTCTCTTAAGTACACAGTGCTTATGGAAACCAGTTGACACGACAGTACGTTTGATGTATACACTATGATTTTATTTAAGGGAAGGCGCTGCATCACAGCCGATAATAATAGTTAGTACAATGACCTTGTAATGAAGGTCAGGTTTATAATACACATGGGTTTTTGAATTACTTTTATCTTATAATTTAACACTGCTATTTTTAATTTTGTTTCACGATAATATAAAGTAATACATACAAATATAAGTAATTTAGAAATCTTTTCACTCCCTCAAAACTAGGGCTGCTTTTTCAACATACTTAACAATTAGTAAATGTAATAATTTTGCTGATATTAAGAATCCTGAAGCGATATTTGCACACATTTTAAGCCTTTCATAAAAGTCTCGTATAACACTAATCTACCCAAAAAAGTATATCCCACTTAAGTAAGCTTCACCATGCAAATGAGTTTTCCCTAGTTCTCGTGTTTCTTCATAGGCAGTTGCTTTGCGTTCCGTCTTCTGTGACAGTGACAGTCCGTCTTCTGTGCTGTGATCTACAATATGTTGTGATTCCCCTTTTTCAGCTATAACAACAAACTGGTATACATAGGTTTGCGCATAGGAAAACAATAAGAAACTATAACCAATCGTATAAATATCGTGTAACATACGTATTTTATTACTTTTAGAAATACAAATATTTGAGAAATGTGAGTCAGTTAAGAGCATTTTTGGAGTGAAGTATTCCGTTTCTTTCAATCTTTTTCATATAGCATCGCCACTTTTAATAACCAAAACAATGGTATTAGTCTAACATTTTTTACGTCAAATGATAATCTTTCGTTTACTTTGCATATTTTAATTACTCTCGGGAACAAAGGAGGTCTTAAGCTTAAAACAAAATTAAGTCGGAGATTTAATGCGATACACAGTTTTTGCATTTACGTGACACGGAGTGAAATACAATAGCAGTTATATATACAGTTATGTCTTGGTAAGGGGAAACTGTAGATTTATTCGTACAAGCTAGTTGTGGGAAAGAAGTACAGTAAATTGCTTCTAATATTATTACGCATAATAATACAAGACGTACTACATCATGTAACCTATGTAGTTTTTTCATAACGATGTCAACATGTGGATATATTACTTTTACAGTGGTTTTAGCACAACTCAAAATAAATGAGATTAAAATGTAAAAAAATGAACTGTACAGTTTTAACTCATGATAAATAATTGAATATTGTATATCGCTAAATTAAATATACGTTGATATTATGTGTATGTACTATATTATATGTTCAGATTTTATTGTATTGAGATAACAGAATTTTGAAAACTATGAATAAACAAACATTTTATAAAAAAAAAGCTCAGTAAATTTCAAATTGTTATCAATACATGTTATTTTTAATGAAAATTGTACATCACAGGATATGTTACTCTTTAGTAATTGAAATTAATTTAATTTTGTGATTATAAATATATATATATATAATACATAACTTTACCCATAATCATTAACTTTTAAAAGTTAAATTTATCGAGTGTCTCTAGGTTTCATAAGAGAATGGAAAATATTATTCATTCGAAATTGATGTCAGGTAGTGGTGCATTTTAATCTTATCTGCATTCCATTTAATACCTATAAAAAAACCCCAATTTTGCTTCATTGTAAGCCAAGCATATCTTACACCCAATATTTACACTGCCTTGTTTTTTTACAGTAAGGATGATAAAAATATGATAATTTTCTTTAAATAAATGTTATCTATTTATTCAATATCACGTATAACATCAGGTAGATCACGTAAAATAATTAATTTAAATTACTTTCATGAAGGTAAGCTGCCCAGCTGTACCCGACTCCTTCAAATAAAGACAGTTGTAAGATTAAACGGCTTAAACTTTAATCACACCCAGTCCCCTCTTACCACTGTATAATTACCATCTCTTTAATCACCTAAGTTCCCAACTAATCTCCTTAGAATGCTTTCAATTCCTTTGATCGTGTTCTTTCAGCAATATTTTCTATTTGACTTTCTGTCTTCTTGACGATTCAGATTGCTGTTGGAAAGTAATTTAAAATGTAAGGTTATTTAATATTTAAAAAGGGAATCATATTTTGTATGTATCACTAGCAATTTCTATTACATAAAAATTAAAGCTGTTATTTACGTTTATTGGCTCAGTAAATATATTTGTTTACATATATATTTACTTTTTTGTTCTACAGTATTTTTATTTCCTTACTGATTTGAAATAATATAGTTTTGCTGCTTAAACAAATGATGGTCTCACGTCCAATTGATACGTGTACCAGATTGTCTTCCCTACTCAATCATTCATTCATTCATTCATGCATTCATTCATTGTTCCTGGATTAGGAAACCCCAGCATAGCTGCTAGGCACGTCTTCCACAACCGGGAATTTTGCGCAATTACCGGAAGGATAGGATATGGCAGGAAAGGAAAGGGTATGATTGAAACGGCAGCCAAATTTACCCTTCAGAGGGCCAACTCCCGTAGCCCTGTGACAGCTGCGATGAGGCTCAAACAGGGGGCTCGCATTCTGCCCTCCAACTGGTCAACTCAACTGACAGGGTATCCATATACAATAGCTAGGGATCATACATTCTCAGGCTGGGAACCAAAACAGGAGTTTCCGTTCCCAGCCGCTGCAAATGGAGGAACCAAAGGTGATAGGGAAGTTTGTCATAATGGACAGCCATAAGACTTACCATATGTAATGACAACTTCATTTTCTGTACCCAATGTCAGCCTCAAAACTGGTATAGATCTGTTTTGAGGTTGTCCTGGGACTTGCCTTTCCTATCTGACCAGTAAATCTATAATAATCGAGTATGTAACAAATATTTCAGTTCCTCATGATGTAATTTCTCCTTTTAACTCAGTTGCATAGAAGTTAACGACAAATTGTAGATATTTTAATTGATCAATCTATCTCTTTCTGTATATACAAAGCCAAACCTTTAATCGGAATCTTTGAGAAAACCATTAGTCATATGTATGAATGAAATGTCTCGAAGAGAAAATCTGAGGAATAATATTCAAGTTTGTAGACAATATCTACTGAGGCCAACAATTAAATAAAAGTGTCAATTCATAATACCTTTTATATATTTTTGACGGTGTGATTGATTGGACTATAAAACTGAAATCAAAACAAGAGGAGTTCTTGGGCAAAGCTAGTATAAGCACATTTGTATTTAAAATAATTCCAGACCAGTTTATTAGATATACATATTTAAAATACTATTACATACATTTCTCATTAGAACTTAACAGCTTGCGTTGTTTTCAATTTCGTTCATAAAATAAATTCTTTCGCCTAAATGCCAAATTAAAATGAGCGACACTGAAAAACCACTCTACATTTGAAAATAGTTATAAAACGGTTAGATAGATTAAGAGTTGAAGCAAAGTGCTTTACTTTAATGGATATTCCTTTTCAATCTGGGTTAAGTACCTCAATTAAAGGCATTATATAAGTAACGGTGGCTTAAGTTCTTTAGTTACTTGGAAATACTTGTAAATTTCATAAAAATTGGAATGATGATTATTTATATACAGTTTAAATGTTAGAAAACTTACTTTACATGCAGATATAGAGGTTTTCTTAACCGAAATCATCTGACTGATTTGGAATCAGACTTGTTAAATATGTCATTTGTTTTATAAAAAGTTAAAAGCATGGCAAAGTCCACCTTGATAATACACTACTTTTTATCTTTAGACATGTTTATAATATTATTTACATTAGTTAAGAAAAGTTGAACTATTGATATTCTGAATATTAGATCTTGAACCAAGATCAAACGGTAAAAAAGGATGATGGGAAAATAATACAGAACACTCAGTTTTGTACTCAAATATGAGCATGTGTATGTACATCAACGTATTGCTTGTTTTTATTATATATAAATATAATATACAACGTAGTCTATAAATATCTGACAACCTATCCATAAATAATATTTAAAAGAATAATAATTATTGTTCTGCTATAAACTAAGTTCATAAGCTAATAGTAGCAAATAAAAATATCGATTGATATAACTTTAGAAATATGTGTAACAAAATAAAGACTAAAGACAAGTTGTTAGAGCTCTAGTTAGTAGGCATAAAATGTAAATTTTCATTTTTATTTCTACTTTTTTCATAAAAACTAAAGGAATTAGTATCTTTACTACTAAAACTATAGAAAGTGTCACATTAGTTGTTATACAAACAATAAATATTCGTTTTGTAAAGCATGTAGGACACATTAACTTAACTTTAATACATACCCATTACGTATGTGATATGTAAATTTAGGAAATAAATATTTGTATTATTAATAATCAAGTCACACTGGAAAATCATAACAGAGCTGCAACGATAATCAATAAACTATGAATAACTAAATGATTTGTGCACCAAAAGTCAGTTCAATCAGAGGACTTCATGTCCTTAACATGAGTTCTATAAACTGAGCTGACTGACTGAACGTAAGTACTCTAATGTTACAGTACATAGTATTTACAGCTCAGAGGTCAGACCCATATACAAATAACGATTACATAACAAGGAACTACTGTTAAATAAACAGAAACTAACTTTTTTGTGTATTACAAACATTTTGTATTTATTCCCCATTTGCATTTTATTTTGATTAAGAATGTAAGAAAGGAAGAAATACTCTGAATTAATAAGAAATAGTTCTTATTTTAGGTTAGATGCTAATCATGAACCAATCTAAAGCTATATTATGTTTTAATGCGGAAATAAATTTACTAATTATAACGTACAAAATATAATTTATGATTAAGTATGAAAAGTAAACTTTCATCAGTCTATACTAAAATTGATAGTACTATTAAGTTGAATATTGGTAAGGAAAACAACAAAAACCTTTTATTTATAATAAAAAAAGAAGATTAACTTAGTTGTTAATACTATAATTAAAATTGGATAGACTGTTTGTTAAACAATAACCTAATTGTGAAGCTCTCTATCAAACAATTAAACTCCAAATGTTAGAGTCTTCGGCGGTTGCTACTTACTTCAAAATATCTATCATTAATAAATTAGTAAACGATAAACAGCCAAACGTATTCAAGAACAATTGTACAATTTGCGTTCAGTTGATGGACAGGGTAACGTAGGAGCCTTATAAGTTTGAACTTTGCACAGACAGTCACTGCATGATTATCGCAACAACACACATGTCTTAGTATATACAAGTGATGTATGACTGTCTCCTGTTGTTTGGCAAACCCCTTCTATTTGACTAGTAAAGATTTAAATTATGTTTAGCGATGAATTAATCTAACAATTCCATTCAACAACAATAGAAGGATTTATTTCAAATATAAAATTTTGCCTGCAAAATATGTATACACAACAAAATTAAATAAATTACTGTTTGATAGAAAAATTGAAAATGTTTATTGCCTAATTAAGGTTTTAATAATAGTTTAAACGACAATGTTCAGTTATACACATTAAAATATGGTTATAATCTTATTGACCATTGTTAATGTTCAAAAGTTATAAATTTAATAATTCAAAACATAACGAAGCAAAATATATCATTGCTGAATTAAATACGTAATTTAATAGTTTAAACAATTAAGCTATTTGAATTGATTTTAACATAATTTCAAATAAATATTGGCAAAAAAATGTTTGAATAATAACAACAAATATATTAATATAAGGGTTTTGGCAAACAACCAAAGAGACAAATCACAATTCAAAACCATTTCCAACTAACTACTATTATAACACCCTTACATAATAATAAACCACCAACCATTCGTACAGTACGTTACATTCAAGGCACCTTTAGTAGAACATTCATATCGACGCATCAAATATAGTAAGAGGCAATCTTTTGTAAATGTTTTACTTTTGTAATCACTTTGTACATTGCTTATGAGACTTATAACAAAGTTGCATTGGTTACTGCAAGGTAACACTCGTTGCTATGGCTGTTTGGGTACATTGCTATTCTTTATATAAAAAACTACATATTTAATTAGGAATTAATGGGGCATGCCTAAATAATTTATCGATTTAAATTTTCGGTTGGATAAATAATCATATGGCAGGAGATCACACAATAACAGCCATAACAACAAACAAACCAATAGCAACCATTGCCATTAAATAACACAACACTTAACATATTACTATTGTACGATGTCCACTGCACAATAAGTATATCCCAGTGCACTACTATGAGCCACTACTATCTATCACAGATCATTTTTACGATTACCACTGTCAGTGTAGTCTCTAACTTGAAATATTAAACTGCTTGGGTCAATGAACTGTAAAGTATGCACGGTTTAAAAACAGATCACCATAGAGTAACGTAAAAGAAAATAAATATTGAACCACAAGAAATTGTTTATAGGTTATATTTTAGAAGAAAATAACCGTCATATATTCGGGTGGTATAGTAAAAAAATGCATGCATAAAATGGCTAAATAACTAAAATAATAACTAACACCAAACTTAAATTGATTAGCATTAAAAACAACTCATTAAAATCATACGAATGATCTTTAAAACAGTAAATAAATTAAATAATGAAACAAATAAAAAATAATGTCTTATTACTATTACTTTTGAAAATAAGATGACAGTTTCAAACAATCAACATATCGTCTGCTTATTGGTTTTACTAAAATATTAATTAAATTGAGCAAAACAAAATAGTTTAATATTTCTAGAGAAATTGAGTTGTGACATATTTAAAAATCTTGTGGTTCAAGTAACAAGAAGATACACATAAAACAATACAAATTCAAAATAGTGTATACATTGTTCAATGCACATGAAAGTGTACGCGATCAAACATAAACAAACAGATGCAACGCATTTATAAATTGACAAAACTGTATTAAAAGTTTAAGCATAACATTTTATTACTCATTCAGTCTTAAAATAGATTTATCCTTGTAATGGAGGATTGAAACTTTACAACATTCGCTGTTACTTTGTTCAATAAAGAATAACTTTAAGATGTATAACTATAAATAAAATTTATGTTTTCAAATCAAAATCAATCATTGAATGCGCATTATTGAGACGCCTTACTAGCAAGTTTTTACTTATTTACTGCATATCTGGAAATGAATGAAATTAATTAATATCATTATTAGTGAATTTCCTTTGGAAAGTGAACTATTAGCATGACCCGCACGGTGAAACTTAAGCCCGGGACCACCATAGAAGTTCCTAACGTGACCCCCTGAACACGTTTTGGGGGGTCGTTCAAAATTTTATATATATATATATATATGTATATATATATATATATAGACATATATATATATATGTGTATGCACTCTAGCGGTCACATTTTTTGTTCGATTTACTTAAAATTTGGTAGGGACGTTCCTTTCTATAATCTGTTGGACAATTTCGTTGGGCAAAACAATCGGAAAACTCTAAACCCATTTTTTGGGGATTAATCTTTCAACTTTTGAGTTTTTGGGCCCAAAAAGGGTCAGAAAAGCCCCAGGTGTAAAATTAATGCAAGTACAAAGATGGGAATTAGAGAGGCGAAAGTTTTAAGCCCTCTCTCGTCATTCTAGCACAAATATTTACCGAGTTATTAAAGAAAATGTGTATCGGCTAAACACAGTACGTTGTCTTATGGGGGTTTTACACTAGAAAAGCCTGTTATTCCTTTGTTAGAGTACTTTTATTACCCCCAGCAACGTCATGGCTAGTTTCAAGCCTGTCTGGACCTTCTCCTAACCTTATAATGCGCAAAATTATATTCCCAGCTTTGCAAGTAAATGAAACCAGGAGTATCAGAACAGCCAAAAAATCAATGTTTTCAGATTTCAATAAAATTGGACAAATGTATGTTTTTACACTGATTTTAAGTTTTAAAAGTTTTTATGTGGAAATTCACTTCCCTCACATCAGCGTGCTGCGTGCAAACTCGTTTTCTCTTTGCATTATTTATTGAGTGCTAAAATATTATGCCTAGGTTTTTGGATTAAAACAGCACAAAAAGTAAACATTTTGATACACTTCTCACAAGACCGACTATCGACTTCTCCCTAATCTGATTACGTTTAAAAGCTATAAAAACTTTACCTTAGAAACTATGTACAATATGTTCATTTATGTATAAAGACACCGCATTTATCACGATTGGAAACAAACTAAAGAGTAGAACAACCAATTCATCAGATGGTGATGGAAGGAGAACGGCTAATCTCTCGGTGTGGACTGGGCCACTCATTGGCTAACTACTTTGCTAGGTTAAGTCCATATTAAAATCACCTCTCCGGCCTCAGCAGACAGAGCAGCAGGGGCAGCAGGAGGGTGAAGGAGTAGGGGGATTGGCGGAGACCAGAGGCGCTGTTCAGCTCTTGGCATTGACCTGGAAACAAATATTGCAGTCATCTTTATGTACAAAATGTATATTTCTAAACTATTTATTACAGTGAAATCTTCACAATCCCAGAAAAAAGGTGTGTCTTATATTCAAACTAACCAGGGAATTAGATAACAAACTACATTATTGTTGATTGAGATCCTTGAAGCATTGTGGAAAGATAAAATATGTCTGTTATTTAGTCCGTACAACCAAAGTTCAATTATATAAACAAATATGCACAACCAAAATAATTTTTTAAATGATACTTACAACCTAAAATGTTTATTGTTGTATTACGAAAAACATACCTAATCATAGCAGTGACTTTTATAACGTTTTAATGAAACAATAAAATCTGTCTTAACGATGAGAAACTACAACTAAACCTTCACATGGGTCCCAATTATCCAACCTACTCTCCTGACCAATAACATTAGCAATGATGTTTGTACATCCGGGAATTGACATGGGGATTTGTAAATTAAAGAGAAGATGGCTGAGAAAAATACTGAAGAAGACCAGCACTGCTACCAAAAAAGGGATTTGAGTGGAACCCATAAAGAGGAACACCCTGTGTCTCCTGAAAAAGGGAAGAGAAGAAAGCAATAGCTGTCGGGCAGATCTAGGAACTGGTAAGATTACCTTACCTCCTGGATGCCTTATCCTCCCACTAAGGAGTTCCTGACAATAATTTAATTCAAATCGTCCATCAGGAACTGTTCAGGTCAACATTCATAAATAACAGTAACAAATTGTAACCACTAAATAAACTACCTTCGCTCGTGATGTTAAATGCCAGCACTCCCGTGGAGCCAGGAACAATATCACGTCGGCATGTGTCAGCACTGGTGGAGAACAGCACGACGTTATCCGCTTGGTTCTGGTAGACGAAGCAGTAGCGCTTGGCTCCACGCGAGCTGCGCGACAGCGGGGTTGTGATGAGGTAGTGAGTGGCCGTCGAGTTGTCCGACCATCCGCCGTGGCATGAGTAGGCTGTGACGAGAGAAACAAGTTAAATGATATTTATACATAGTATATATTAATATTTTGAAAATAAATCAATATAGAGGACATTCATACAGTAACAAAAGATTGATTAATATTTCTATTATTCATGCATAATACAAGAAAATGTATTACAAAACAAAACAAAAACTTACAGTATATATTGATAACAAATATTGTTTATGTTGAATGATAAAACTGGAAAATATATTACTGCTTTCGCTATGATTAACCTGTTAGTGCAGTCTCTCGGGGTGTTGCTATTCTGTACATGTACCAGTTTCCCATACTGACATTGCTTTTTTAAGTCTTTTTTTTATAAAGAAGCTATTTTTAAAAATAATTGGATTTTATCTAATATATTTATGATAATAAATACACTTTTTATTTAATATATATCTTCTAATTCGTTTTTCTGTTATATTAGAAGTTCCCAATTGCTGCTGGCAAATTGTTTATTAATACTTGTTTTAAATTACTCTTCAATGTGTTACATCAAGTTTTAATATAACAATAAAAATGTTTTCGTTACCATCTATGAGTTTCATATATAAAACCCCAAAATTATTAATAAAAAAAGCCATCTCCAATCTGGGTTTATTAGGCAGTTGCGAACCCAGTTTTTGTACTGTGAAGTTTTTGTGCTGTAGTGTTCGACAATGACACTGTAGTGACAAAACATGTATCACTGTTTACATCATTTTGGACTACTGACTTTTGGACTAACTGCAGTTCAAGGGGCTCCAACATGATGAATTTCAGTTGAGAACCACTGACAACTAAAACAAATCTTTCCTGATAGATATAAATTAGCCAACTATTGACCCTTCATTAATTAATAATAGTACACTATTGAACTAAAAGGTAAGTGTTTTCCAACTGAAAGTAAGTCTCAAAGCCCCTACCATTTGGGTTGCTTAGCTGTAACAATTTATATAGATGCAGTGGATGATGTGGGCAGTTGTTACTATGTTTATAAAGAAGGTGAGCCTTGTTACTTGTACCCACAACTGTTAGTAATCGATAGTTCAACCGCATGTAGTTCTTAACAGTTTCAAAATGTTGTAGCAACCTAATGTCAAACTCCTACTTAAAGTAGTACCATTAATTCATAATTTAACGACCAGTTCATTACAGATCTCAGTTTTGAGAACTTTTTTGAAGATTAAATCTCATTGTGAGCGTTCTACCTAATAAAAAGTTGTGTGTGCTTTAAAAATCTATATAAAATGCAAATACAGAGAAAGTTGAGAAAACTCATTTTCCATGACTACTGCCATCTGCACACCACAACTTCAATTTTTAAACTAAAAATGTATCAATCAATATATATGTTTTTTCATGCAACTGAAATATTCTAGAACATTGAAACATCCAACCTTAACTATGTGTTCACATTAAAAACAATTGGATTACCTGATACCATGTTGTTATTAGGTGAGGAACATTCTGATCGAAACTCCATCGTGTCGGTCGTTCCACAACCAACCATTAGAGTTTTGAAATCTAGAGAACAAGCCTTCGTCTGAGAGTACGGTTCCAGGTCCCGCCTCGACCTCTTGTGCTTCTTACGAGGACCTTTTACGTGATGCCCAACCACATCGTAATACCTATCTTTCTTCACATGGAGATGGGGTTTTTCTTTCCCAATCTGCTTTAAATTTCTCTTCAGCCTGATTTTCTGATTGCTGTACAAGTCCTGTATCTCAGTCTGATCTTCAGTGGGTGCTATCCACTTGACCGCGCTGAAGCTCTGTTGAGCGAAGGGGTTCGGTGATTTGTTCACGGTTGATTCTCGACTGTGGGACCTCGTGTGGCGCTCTCGTCTACTGACTCCGGTCACAGAGAAACGACCGAAATGAGGACATTTCTTCTGTTCTGGATTCTCAGCTAGAAACGAGAAAACATTTAAGGTTTTGGTTTATCTTCTATGGTATATTTTTTATAAATAATTTACATTGGCAAAGTAATAGTAATACATAAAAACAAAACTAAAGGTGAAAGCCAACGTTTTAAAACTACTGTGATGAAACGAAATACCCAGAGAGACTTACTTGTTCAGAGGTGTCATTTTTAACATTAATGGTTGCATATTTATATTTCCAATTGGGATAATAAATAAAGTAACTTATTAAATAATTTAACAGGAATATATGGATAACCAAAACCCAAAACTAAGCCTAAACATTAACTAATTTATTATAGTTTATTTATTTACTAAAACATAAATTTAAAAACAGCTGAACATTCTTACATTAATGATCATACAAACCACATAATGTTGACTATATGAAACATCCATTCATTATAAATATAATTTGTATTGTTATTAAAAAGTAAATAATTAGTAGAATAATTTGTTTGATTTTTGAATTCTGAATTCTGGGAAAATGCAATTTATTTCAAATAGAATTAGATGGACTGAAATGAAAGACTGCAGATTAAATGAAAAGGGTAATTTAAATTATTAAATTTAAGGGAATTTATTATATAACGTTTAATATAATTTGTAATATCTTTAATGCCCAATGTGGAAATAATTCATTCTGTTTCAATCAATTAGATGTCACAGTAAACATATTGCTAGAACTAATTGACTGTAATTTTATTTGAAAAAGAAAATCAAGTGTACTCATTCCATTTGCATAATTAAATTGTCCTTTTGTCTGTGCATGGTCCATTATGGATAAGCAAATAGTAGAAAAATAGTATTTGAGTTTTATAATAGTAATATATGTTTTTCGAAGGAGTATTTATCAGTCATGAAATATATCCGTTAACCTGTCTTTATTTAATGATGATGACTTTATAATTTTACTAGTTTAATAACAAATTTCAGACGTATAATGATTATGTGAGTAGTATTTTTATAAAATAAATAAATAATATGAATAACTTCAAATTCTCTAGACAAGCAAAAACGTTCCACTAGCTTAGAAAATGTGGTACAGTATTGCAATGCATTAACATTTTAAATTAGATGAGACATAGTTTAGATTATTTTAGCTAATACTGGATGTAATTTACTTAGGAGTATGGCAGCACTGAACACAATTTAATACGTTTAGTTTGTTATAACATTAACTGAAAAAGATTATTTAGTTTTTATCTAAAATTTTTTTATTAAAGTTCAGAAATAGCCTTCCAGCAAATTATTAAATATTCACCTAGATACTTACTGACTAATGTAATGAACGGGATAGTGTTCCTGTCAAAGTATCCGGAGTTGCAAGCGTCTTCTGGTCGCCGAGTGAACCCACCTGTGACCAGACACCATAGAACTATATTAATACACCATAGAGTTCTACGCCAGATACGGACTATGAAGTCTAGAAGTAAAAACAACTTTAAAAGGTAATATATTTAATTTGCAAACAGGTTTTTGTAAGGGCGAGATAAAATTATCAACTGAACAGATTTTACTCTTATGAATAAAAATAGGTTGAGGCATGGATTCGATAAAAACTCTTATAATTTACATTTGCCTCAGGACCTCACCCAATCACCCTTCTGACCTAAAATGTATTTATAAAAAAAAAAAACTGAATTACATATTAACCACAGCGTAGCAGCAAAAACAGATGTTGCAAGTTAATTTATTTATAAAATGTGTTCTGGATTGACAATGCAGTATGCACCATATTAAGAGGGATTTTATAATCTTTGAAGCAGTGAGAAGAAAATTTGCATGTGTTGAAGCTGAAGTAAGTACTAGTAATAAATTAAAGTGTGTGTTGAAGCTGAAGTAAGTACTAGTAATATATTAAAGTAAGTTTAAGCAGTTCAAATGTGTAAACAAGTTAAACGTTAAAAATAAAACAATATACAGATGGAAAATAGGGTACCTTTTAAATGACATTTTATTAAATAGGCAATAAAGCAAGGTTATTTAATACTATTTCCAAGGCTGGTGAAGAAAACAGATAACCTTGCTTGGTAATGAAGTATAATAAATAAATTAAAACCATTTGAATACCAATAAGTTGTTACATAAATAAATATTAAGTTATTGAACTTTGATGCATTAAGAATTTAAGTAACGCAATTAAAATATTTCAATTTAGAATAAAAAAAGTAATATACCCAATTCTGGTAATTTATAAATTTGGTATAGTAAATAATAATTATACATCTGTCTTTACCTGATTGAACCTCGATTATGTGAACGTCTCTCTTGTGGAACATCATGCACATGTATCCATTTTGGCTGGAAAATGGCAATGGTTTAATGAAGTTAATTATGCTAAAGTTGGAAAAAATACTACCTTACCTAACACACTCTGTGCGGGAGACCCAGAATCGGGACTTGACTCAACATTGAAATATGTGAGATGACCCAGAATCGGGACTTGACTCAACATTGAAATATGTGAGATGACCCAGAATCGGGACTTGACTCAACATTGAAATATGTGAGATTTTTATGATTTAACAAGTTAAACTATTTACTCCATAACTAATTGGTTATTTTTTACTAGTGATTATTGATATATCTATCTCAAATGTTAATACAGTTATGCTTGATTAATGTTTTAGCTATGACTTCAACCACTATTATTTGAGGACACAAAAAGTGTCGTAAGTTGAATTTAGACATTGCAGACAGCAAATTAACAGCATTAAAAATGTAGATACCATTTTATGATAAGATTGTTTATTCATTTTATTTCTTGTAAAAGCTTTAAAAGTATTATGCAAATAATAAAGAAAAAAACATAAAATCATTGGAAGCCTTAACATGGTAAATACATTTTGGCTTTTCCATAATCATTATCATTCAATATGCATAGGGCACAAAGAAAAATAATTTTTTCTATGTGACAGCAAATGGTACTACAGGAATTGAATTGTTAAATATTTTTATATTTATAATAACACTTGTTAAGATATATATAATTACTTACCATCCTACAGTGTAATGGGTAATGATGTAGGCCACGTCACTGTTGGCTTGCAGGATCTCAGAGCACACAACTCTGACCTGAAAATTAAAAACGGAACTCAAAACTGTGGCCGAATAAATCTAAAAATTACTTTTCAATAAATAAGGAAGCATAACAAATATGGTGATGGCAAATTTTGTTTAAATATTAGGCAAAAAAGAAATATATTTCTAGTAAAATCATTAATATAATAGGCTGAGAGACCAATAGCATCGCTATTTCTCCTGGGTTTAGTTTTAAAATTTAATAAAATAGCACAGCTGATGTAATTAACAATTTATGTATGTATGTAATTATGATGTAATTGGAATTGAATTAAACCTTTTATTTAATTATGTGTCCTCTTTGATTCAAAAGAAAATATTTTTTTAAAAGTTTTCTCATCAATACTTTTCTTTCAAACATGGGGGTTTGAGAACCAGGTGTTGGTTTACTGAAAATATCCTGGGAAGGTTTAACGTTGAACAGGGAAAGCTGATAAGTTTTTCTTTAGGAAAATATAATATATCCTTATATATTGTACAATTCTGAAATTTAAGAGTCAAAACTGTGGGAGTTTGGAAAATTGCAGGATGATGGGAGATGGTTCAAATTAAAAAGGTCTTGACCCCAGGGACTCGAGAAAAAAACAGTATTTCTAAAACGTTACCAGAAAACGAGAAATAACGTAAAACATCCCACATAAGAAAAGCATGGGGATTTAAAAACGTTAGCTTTGTTTACATTAAAATATATGGTTAGGTGTCTATTTTATTTACAAACTGACATGCGTTCCTACCAATATTGTATTATTTTCCTCAGCATGTATATTGAAAAAGAATTGGCACAGTATTCAAGCAAGGTTAGGGGCTATGACCCCTTTAAGCCACTAGTATACAGGGTGATTGGTACTTGGTGTGACAAAATTTTTTGGGTGATAATATGGACTAAATAGAGTCTAAATGTCCAATTAGTTTTGTTTAACTTAAAGTGGTATCTTATCTATGAGTTTTATAATTATTTTCTCAAAAAACTGGTCTTTCCATGAAAAAGCTTAAATTTTTCAATTTTCCTTTCATCTGATGACGGTTTTAACAGCATTTTCTGAAAGCTGGTAAAATTTAGATTCAGTTAAGTTGGTTTTGTACTTGTTAGTCATTATATTATGACAATTGTGGCGTTTAAGACTAAAAACATTGGTTTGTGTAAAAAACTTACGATATTTTCAAAAAATAATGATAGTGTTAAATTATAATTTTATAAAATGTCAAATACCACAAAAAACTTCTCCATATTCTAAGCTGTAATTTAATACCAATAATTGTTATTTTCTGTGGAATTATGTTGGTACAAAACAAACTACAAGTTAGAAAAACACGGGAAACAGAAAGGATAGTTATAAAAAAAACCTCTCACCTTTAAAAAATACTTTATAAATCACTCATCAAAACAGCACTCTAAAAAAAACACCAAAAAAACTATTTAATTTCATTTTCAAACTGCCTGCCTCCTTTTCTAATGCAGGCCCTTGCACGTTTCCTCATTGCTCTCACTGTGACGTTAAATGACAGTTTGTGCAGCTTCGATGATTCTGTTCGTCAACTCCTCCACAGAGTCTACGGGCAAAGAATAAACAATATCTTTCATTGTTCCCCACACGAAAAAGTCCAAGGGGGAGAGGTCAGGAGACCGGGCTGGCCAAGCTACAGGTCCTCCGCGCCCTACCCACATTGGATAGTTTAGTAATAACCAGTCGCGCACGTCGTTAGTGAAGTGTGGAGGCGCTCCATCCTGCTGAAAGATGATACTATCTCTTTGACGACGGTCGAGATTGCCATTTAGGTTTTCTGGAAAAAAGTGTGGCCCTACAAGTTGGTTTCCAATGATTCCGCTCCAAACATTGACATGAAATCTTCTTTGGTGTGAACTTTCACGAATCACTCTGGGATTTTCTTGCTCCCAGTGATGCATATTGTGAATGTTAAAAACGCCATCCCTAGTAAATTTGGATTCATCGGTGTACAGAATATTTTTCAAGAACTGGTCCTGTTCAATGTCAGCATTTAAAAGCCAACGACAAAACAGTATTCTCGGTGCATAGTCTTGAGGCTCCAAAGCATGAACCTGAGTGAAGTGGTAAGGATGGAACTGATTTTCATGTAAAATGCTCAATACTTTCCACTGGGAAACTCCGACCTCACTGGCGAGCTGTCGGGAACTGATTTGAGGATTGTCCTCAACCATATTTAAAACTAATTCATCCACATTTACATTTTGACGGGCAGGACCTACCTCGCTTGGCTGTTTATAAACAGTGCCTCTTTCCAATAAACGTTGATGTAATCTGGAAAACACTGCGGGTCTAGGAACTCGTCGCTCAGGGTACCGGACATGGTATTCTCTTTGAGCAGCTCGAGCATTTCCGTCGCAGAAACCGTAAACATAATGCATTTCTGCATACTCACACAGTGTGTCCTCCATGATAGTTTTCACCAAACTGGATCAATAAATTGCTTAAACTGTGTTTTTGCAAGGTACAACGTAAATTATCTCCTAGATAAGGTTCACTTCATGTCCTTTGTGTATGATAATGTGATAACTGTTGAGGAATTGGTTCTGATAACAATCCTTAAGAATTTCTTATCTTTAAAGATTGAAAACAGAACGTAGACAGTTCAGAAAGTAACATTTTTGCTTTATTTGTTTTTGATTTTTTTAATAGTGTTCATTCCATTAAAAAGCAATAATAACTTGGACAGGATCACTAGAAGCAAATAGCTTGTTTACTTTTTATTACTGGTTTCTGTTAACCCGTGTTTTTTTACGTAAAAATTTGTTTTCTTCCGACATACTCCAAATAAATAAAAGAATTATTGGTATTACATTAAAGCTAATAAAATTTGGAAGTTTTTTAGGCTATTTGACATTTTATAACTTATTGAAATAACCAAATTATTATTAGTTAACAATACTGTTAGTTTTTTACAAAAAATGATTTTTGAAGTTTAAGACGCCACTACTTTTATAAAATAATGACTATCAAGTACGAAACCATTTTAACTAAGTCAAAATTTCACCAGCTTTCAGAAAATAATATTCATGTCGTCATCAGATAAAAATAAAATTGAAAATTTTAAGCTTTTTCATGGCAACATCAGTTTTTTCTAAAACAAATTTATAACATTTACAGCTAAGAGACCACTTTGAGATAAACAAAAAGAATTGTGTATTTAGAGACTCCATTTACTCCATATTATCACCCAAAAAATTTTGTCACACCAAGTACCAATCACCCTGTATATACTTAACGGAACATACATAGGGTATATTAAACTACTATACATACTAGAGTACTAAACTACATATTACTAAACTTTTCTTCGAGTTCTGCCAGTGACTGTCTACATATCTCCTATCTTTATATTTGTGTTTATGCATCGACAATAGAAATAAATACTTCTTAAGTAGTTCAGGTATACAAATTGAATATGCCAAAATTATTTAGAAGTTATTTTCCTCAGTTTTTTAAACTTGGAATAATTCATATTTGAAATAAAAAAAAAAAAAAACTAACTAAATGAAACTTAAAACTATAATCAATTTGTGATAAAAGAAAACCTGATTGCCAAATTTATGTTACAAATAACCAAATAAGTGAGGGGATGCTACCCAAATAGATGTTTATAATACGTTTACAACAAATTACATAATTTCTCACCAAAAACTATTAAATTATGAAAACCTTTATGACTTTTGAAGAGCCTTATACAAGATCAACAAGTGTCAAATAATAAATTATCAAAAAGAAGTTGTTGGAATCCTAAGGTGTGAAAAGTTTTAAACTAAATTGAGTTCTGCTAGGCTAGTATGCATACACCACTTACTAAGTAGATCAATCCAGTTACCAAACTTCTGAACTTGTCATGCGCAGGCAGCTCAGGTTCACCTTCTGATCCTTATCATGCGCAGGCAGTTGCTATTTACTAGTCTCCTGGTATTTGTCACAGGGAGAGAGCTGCTGTTTTCTAGACTACTGGTCATTGTTATAGACATAAACCCACAAAGCGCCGAGACGTCCAATAGACGTCCAGTGGATGTCCACGCCGGATATTACGAATGTCCTACGTCTAAAGCCAAAAGACGTCCAAGGGATTGGACTTCCAAATTTAATCCAAAATGGATGTTTTTTAGAACCAAGAAAAGCTGAATTTTTGGAATACATTGAAAACCATTACTAACCAATATGTTTTTTCTATAGGAGTTGAGTTGTAAAAGATTTTGACATGAAAAATAGGCTTTAGTGCTGTTGGCTCTTCCGACTACAGGAATTGCTGATTTTACACTGTGATTTCAACACTGCTACCCAGATAGCAAGAAAGTGTGCTGCAAATATGCGTTTGGTTCATTTTTCGTTCGCTGTTGAATACTTCCAGTATTATTTGCAGCAAGTTTGCCAGATACATGCTTGCAAGGAACTTCGTCGTAGTTACCAAAGGCGCCGCGTTGTTGCCCGAGCGCGCTGCTAATCTATGCGCGTAAACCTTACAACACGTTTTCTGCAAACTTTCTTTTGAGAAGTTTGTGGCCCTAAGTTACTAAAACCGCCACTTCGCTAGCGCTAAAGTCGCGCGTCGTCGTCGGCCGTCGCCATCTTATTTCTCCTTGCTATTCAGTAGTGAGTAACGGAGTAACGTTTCGCCGGGCAAAGAATTATTGAAGGTTAAAGTTAAGTTGAGTATCATTGTTTTTATAGTGGCTTCTTTAGTGACTTTCATGTTTAAGGTAAGTGCAATCCCAGATCTGTTAATTTATTACCGCTTTTTGGCATAGGATACTCAAATTTTGTTTTCAACTTACCAATGGGAAACTAATACTGGCTGTCCAAACACTACGGACTGTAATATCAAAACATCGTTCTGTGTTCAACGAGTGTGTTTGCTAATAAAGTATTTATAACTTTTAAAAATTTCATACACTGTATTGCTAAGTAATTAATGAATTGGAGGTGTTGTCATGGTCATAGCAGTTAATTAACAAGGACGATTTGAAGAATAAACATTTGTTTACTGAATATGTTTGAATATTTACAAACTTTGCCAGGCTTTGTTTGTTGTTAAACTATTTGAAAACCCATATTTAATTAATTATATAAATTCCTAATGATTTTAATCACTAGAGTGTACCGTACTAACTTATACTCTCATAAGTTAGCCCTATAGCCCCAATTTAGTTTTTTTTAAGGCAAGGAATTATAATTTGTGTTTAAGTTAGTACCTCTAGAAAAATTCTGTCCAAAATTCTTAACAGTGTCTGTTTAGTAAGTTTTTTTATCATGTAACTTACGGTATGTTTGCATTTTGCATACTTCTCAAAGGTCAAACGAATATTGCTTCACTAGAATATAAGTTAACGATTAAGTTACTTCGTTGTAATGAAGTACTTTGTTCAAAGGCGGAACAAACGGACAGCATCGTGTATTAAAGTGTGAAAGTTGAAACTACCGGTAATTAATACATGGGTTGACATAGGTACCAATTCAAGTGTTTCTGATAAATAGTGTTGAGTCTTAAAAAATTCAGCCCGAGAAAGTACGATTAACTAGGCCTAACTCATTTAACAACATTTGTGATATTGTTCTTGATTAGGCCTTAATATTTCCAGGGAATATTTTTTTCTTATATAACAACTCGCAAACTTGCAAGTTATTTTCGCTTTATTATTTACATTTGTACCTTTTTATTTGGGTAGAATTGATAACCGTTTTAATAATTCAGTAGGCCTAGTTAGTTATATTTAAAAATTCACTGTTAATGGTGCATTATGTTACTAATATTTGTAATATGGGTGCAGTACAGTAAGCGTCCACCAGAAAAATCAAATAGCCTATAAAATATCAAACCACTATGATACATCAATATTACAGATGAGAATATCTACACCTTTAAAAGAGAACATCACACATAAATTCTCCTACTTTCCATTTACTTAGAGTTGAAATTTTGTACACTAATTCTTTTGTCAGAAAGTAAATGGTTTTCATCCTGATCTGATCTTAAGTTAGTGCTCCGTCAGAGACCCCGACAAAGTTCCCATGTCCTTCTTCCTTATGGATTTAGTTTTGTTTGAGCTGATGAAAATAGAAACAACAGCTGATCTTGATTATACTAGATCACGGGCTAACCAGAGAATTCAGCACACAACTGTCATCAGGTTTTATAAAGCATTTGCGAGGCGAAGCCTGCGGGTAACAGCTGGTCAAAAACAAAATGAAAAATCCGAACCAAGGCAAAAACAGTGCTCTGCGGGGTTAGGTTAGGTTAGTTTATGTTAATTTAAGCTAACCTTTCACTATTGACTTGGATTAAGTTAATTTATTGTAAAGTAAAACACTTTATGATCGAGTATTAAAAACTATAACAATCGAATGGGAATATGGTTATCTGTGTATCAATCATGGTAAACGAATATTTTATAATCGATTGTTTTGGACGCTTATCATACTGTACCCTTTAAAATAAATGTATCAGAGTATTAGAGTATTGTTAGATGTATCAGAGTAGTGTTAAAATGTATTTAACTTTCTGTTACAAGTTTATCATATTTGGTCTATTGACAGTAAAATTAAATCAACATAATTTATCCATTTTAATGATTGAATATAATAATTTAACAGAACTAAGTTTTGAATAACAACATTTTTTAAGTTGTTTATGAAATATTTATATAATCTTATCTTTGATAGCATGTAGGGCCTACTGAATTAGAATTCTTTATTCATTGCAATATCGGGGACCTATTGGTCATGAAATTTTACAACTGATGGTGGAATTAAGGCTTCAGTCTACCCTACAGGAAAATCTGCATCGCTGCATGAAAATACATGGTTAAGATAGGGAAGATAAGCGTTGCGGAGGTCTGCAGGATCCCTGTTCGTGGCTATGATAATTATCAACATATTATAAACGGGATTTGATTGAGTAAAATGAGTAAATCTTTACACAAATGATTACGTTTATAAAATTGGACAAACATTGTAGGTACCGGTAACTATAGTGTCATGCATGAAAAGGTGTATTAAGAGAAATAATTAGAGTTACCAGTAATTATTTTTTTAACTAGAGTAGTCATCAAAATGGTCATAGCACCATTCATAATATATTATCTCAAAATACAATAAATGTTAAAATCTTGAATATTGTTAAATTTGTACTAAATAATTATAATGAAAACATTAGCAATAACTTAAATACACAATTAATTCATTGATACTATGAAGAATGAATATGAAGTACCGGTAAGGAATTTGAGTTTTTTAAAGACTAAAATAAAGTACCAATGCACTCAGCAGTATAAAGTTGGAATGCAAATTGATAAAAAAAATCACCTTTTTAACTTATATTGTTTTCAAATAGTCACTTTCCAGACATTTAAAAAATACTTTGTATTTGTACTTCTAGATCCAGTGATGAGGGTGTTCCCAAAGGCAACTGAGGAGCTACTAAAAACATGATGGGATTCCTCAATCAGGCCAAAACTAGAATTATACAAAAGTAAGTTTATATAAATGTTTGCACTAAGTTCAATTTTCATAATTTAGGGCGGGTTTTTGTTGTATTCGTACTACTTTGTCTTCGTTACACTGATTATTTTCCTATGAGGATTGAGGTAAGAATGTATTCCAGTAGTACCTAGGTCTTGTTTTGGGATTTCCTGCCACCGAGCCAGCTTGAAGCCTCCTTGAAGGTACTGGAGATAATCTTTATACACCCTCCCATTTTTGTATGATTACGTTGGGAAAACAAATAACTTTTGTCTCTTTTGAGAGGTCTACACAAATGATTTAATTTCTTCCTTCTGTTTAAGTGCTAGAATAGCATAAAACTGTTTTCCAGTAGTATAGTTTTTTATGGAGGGATTCCCCTCCCCTACTTTACTTACTCGTAGGCTAGACCCCCACCTACTATCAATAAAATAAAATCCTGGCTTCGTCACTGTTCAGAATATTGTTAACTGACTCACTTTTAATGTTTAACCTCTGTTCACATTGATTAGCCCCCAAAGCTGATAAGTCAATTACAAAAACAGGTTATTTTACCTCCGTCTTCAGCTTTAAGTTTATCCAAACTGGACTACCGCGGTTTCAGAAGCTTAATTTTGCTTTCATCTTCAGGTCTTGAAGTTCAATAAAATCTTACAGAATTTGCATGTCTGTCGTCAAAGTTTTCAAAAGCCACACAATACTGAACATAAACACACGACTACGGAAAACATTTAAAGTGCACTATAACGCGTACCGGTCGGTAGGTGAACTCCGACTGAAGTGGACATGGCAGAGCGGAAGATGAAACGGCAGTTGGATTTTGGACTGCCTTATCGTAGTTCCTGAACTTACTGAACTTATGTCCTGGTTAACTTAAAGCTGAAGACGGGTATATTAACCTGTATTTTTCAATTTAAGCTCAAGTCAGAAAATTGTGTACGTTTCTACCTGCTTCCCCCATAAGGCCAATATTAACTTTAAAAGCCCGTCATTTTGACAAGCAAAAAATACCTAGTGATTTCAGCGAGCAAAATTTTGATATAATAACTTATAGTCATTTAACAAAATTAAAAAAATTTCAATATTTACAATGTTTTATGGATGAACTATTTGTGACATGAAATGGATATGAAAATGACATCTTTAGGTATTTTGTTGTTCTTTAAAATAAATAATACATAATTATTTAGGATAATCGAATGAGGAGGGATGGACTTATCCAAATACTTGAAGCGCTGGAGATAATTTGTATGCACCCGCACCCTCCCATTGTTGTATGATTACGATGGAAAACAGATAACCTTTGTCTCTATTAGCGGTCTATGCAAATGATTTAATGTCTTCCTTCTGTTTAAGCACTAGAATAGCATAAAATCTGTTTTCCAGTAGTATACTTTTTTTATGGAGGTATTCCCCTCCCCCCACTTTACTGGGGTATATTTTATGTACCCCAGACCTTCCTCGAGGGCTAGACCCCACGTACCATCAGTAAAATAAAATCCTGGCTTCGTCACTGTTCAGAATATTGTTAACTGACTTACTTTTAATGTTTAAGCTCTAGTCACAAAACCTTTCATGTTTCTACCTGCTTCCCCCAAAAGGCAAATATTACTAACTTTAAAAGCCCGTCCTTCCAAAATGGATAATCCAATATCGTTGATTTAAGGCTCATTTTGAAGAGCAAAAAATTTCTAGTAATTTCAAGAGCAAAATTTCTATATCACAAATAATCATTCAACAAAATTCTAAAATGTTAAATATTTACAATGTTTTATGGATAAACTAGGCCTATAATTAATTTTGTTGCGGTTTAAATGAACAATTCATCATTGATTTAGGATAATCGGATGAGGAGGGATGGGTTTTGAAATTTAACATCGGTCTAATGGGAGAATAAGCAGGTAGAAGCAGAGGACTGGAGCCCCCTCTCAAGATTTTTTTTACAGAATGTAAATTTGTTTGAATAAGTTTTTTTTATTTGTTTCAGTGAACAAGGTGTAAGGAAACAGCAGTCACATGGTGCTGACTTCATTAGGAAATGAAATGTTGCATAGCTTTCCTTTAGTTACCTATAACATATTTTAAATAAATAATAATTTACAAAACACCAAATTATGTTTATTTTACCATTTCCTTTTTTGATAAAGTTCCCTTACTTTGAATTTTTCTATTTTTCATTTGCCGGAAAAGGCAATTTAATTATTAAGATTATATCATGTAAAGTTAAATAGGTGTGCGAATGCTTTAAAAAGCATTTTATTGACTTATTCTAGTTACAGAAAACACCACATCAATATTTTCAAATATTTGTGTAAATATAACAATCATATATGCTTTCAAACAAATTGTGGAGTGTTTAAAAATGTATAGTAGGCAAAATTATAGGGTTTTTAGGTCACAGGTAACTTTTGTTCTAAATCTATGATTCACAATAAATTTGTTTAATATGATAGTGTATGATAAACTATACTAACTGAATCTCAAAAATATAATTTTGTTCGTATGTTGAATAACCATCAAAATTTAAACAGTCAGTTCCAATAGGCTAGGACAATTGTATGAGGCTGTTGCAATAATTATTTGTCATACAAAAATCAGTGTAAATGAATTTAACCTCAATCTTGCAGTATTATTATTGGTTGGCAGCATCATTAATAATTTTGTAGTTACAGAGGAAAATTGCAAACCATCATATAAAAATGTAAGTTCAATGAAAACATCCACTGCAAAATTGCTAGAAGTGTGAACAGTGTAGACTTGCATATTTGCAGAAAATATTTTGCAAACAAACATGTTAGCAATGAATATTAGCTGCACATATTCCACTGCAAATGTGCCACAAACCTTTTTTGCAAATTTGCAGCAAACTATCATGAACACATTCTGCAAACAGTTTTTGCATAGTTGCTACAAATATTCAGTGAAAATTTTCTGCAAACATTCTGTGAAAACGTTTCACAAACATTCCTTGCATATTTGCTACAAATATTCAATGCAAGTTTTCCGCAAACATTCAGTGAAAACTTTCTGCAAATATGACAAGTGTAGACTTCCATACTTGCGGAAAGTTCTTCGCAAACAAACATGTTTGCAATGCATATTTTCTGCAAACATTTTGGTTTGCGGTTGAAAATGTTTTGCAAGTGTTCTGCAAATATTCCTTGCTATCTGGGTAATTAGTCTACATTCGTTCTACAGGACCTCGACGGCTGCTGTTTACTAACCTACTGATCCTTGTCATAGGCAGACGGTTGTTGTTTACTAACCTCCTGATCCTTGTCAGAGGCAGTCAATTTTGCTGTTTATTAACTTCCTGGTTCTTGACATAGGCAGACAGCTGCTGCTTACTAACCTCCTGATCCTTGTCATAGGCAGAGAGTTTCTGTTTACTAACCTCCTGATCCTTGTCATAAGCAGACGGTTGCTGTTTACTAACCTCCTGATCCTTGTCATAGGCAGACAGTTTCTGTTTACTAACCTCCTGGCAGACAGTTGCTGTTTACTAACCTCCTGATCCTTGACATAGGCAGACAGCTGCTGCTTACTAACCTCCTCAGCCTTGTCATAGGCAGACAGCTGCTGCTTACTAACCTCCTGATCCTTGCCATAGGCAGACAGTTGCTGTTTACTAACCTCCTGATCCTTGTCATAGGCAGACAGTTGCTGTTTACTAACCTCCTGATCCTTGTCATAGGCAGACAGTTTCTGTTTACTAACCTCCTGATCCTTGTAATAGGCAGACAGTTGCTGTTTACTAACCTCCTGATCCTTGTCATAGGCAGACAGTTTCTGTTTACTAACCTCCTGATCCTTGTGATATGCAGACAGATGCTGTTTACTAACCTCCTGATCCTTGTGATAGACAGACAGTTGCTGTTTACTAACCTCCTGATCCTTGTCATAGGCAGACAGTTGCTGTTTACTAACCTCCTGATCCTTGTCATAGGCAGACAGCTGCTGTTTACTAACCTCCTGATCCTTGTCATAGGCAGACAGTTTCTGTTTACTAACCTCCTGATCCTTGTCATAGGCAGACAGTTTCTGTTTACTAACCTCCTGATCCTTGTCATAGGCAGACAGTTTCTGTTTACTAACCTCCTGATCCTTGTGATAGGCAGACAGTTGCTGTTTACTAACCTCCTGATCCTTGTCATAGGCAGACAGTTGCTGTTTACTAACCTCCTGATCCTTGTCATAGGCAGACAGCTGCTGTTTACTAACCTCCTGATCCTTGTGATAGGCAGACAGTTTCTGTTTACTAACCTCCTGATCCTTGTGATAGGCAGACAGTTGCTGTTTACTAACCTCCTGATCCTTGTCATAGGCAGACAGCTGCTGCTGCACCACAGGGCCCTCACTAGGCAGAGACCCTAGACTGGTGTTGGAGATGTGGAGAGTGGTGTTGCGATGGTGGAACTTGTAAGAGCTGCGGTAGTCTAGAGTGTACCACTGGTGATGTTGCGTCAGCCAAATGGGAAATTTGCATTTCTGGCTGGCTGTCACTGAAGCAATCAGATAAGGATGTAGATTAATTACAGTGTGATGTAAGCCAATTTTTTAGATACAAGATGTAAACTTGAAGATTTGTAGTGTTAATAGATCAACATAGTTTTATTATGTTTGTATGTTTGTTTGTATGTTTGTTTGTATGTTTGTTTGTATGTTTGTTTGTATGTTTGTTTGTATGTTTGTTTGTATGTATGTTTGGGCTCTGGTAGTTTGAAGGCTAAAGTGTTTTAAATGAGCCTGTGGCATATTGGCTATTGGTGGATTAAAATATGTACTATCATTTCCTATTGTTAACTAGCAAAAATAGCCGTTTCATGAGCACTACGGACATCATATGGTTTACTTCCTCTTACCTAAGCAAAAAAGAGCAACAGATTTTATGTTTAGGTGTGATAAGTATTGAGTTGCAATCAACAGATGGGCTCTTATGCTTCTACAAATTCTGTTTATCTGACTATCTAAATTTCTCTTAGCACAATTTGACATAATAAGTACTTTTCGGTTTTCTGTATGAACTTGAACAGACCCAAGAATAGAACGATTGAGAATACGGGAAATGAAAGGGGTGTATGGAACTAGCCAATACATGAAAATCCATCAGAAAAGCTCACTATTTATTGCATTTGGAATTATGAATACTTTGTACATGAAATATTTGCTATGATTTAATGCTATTTGTATCAGCCACCAAATGGACTACATTGTAGTTATGCATGAGTTACGGTTGTTGCTGCTGGACACTTGGGGTAACGTGCTTATTAAACCTGTGCTTAGAAACAACAGCTGCGTCTATAGACAGACAGCATGTATTGTACAGACAAAGCTGGTGTATGGAACATTATTTGGAACCAGCAAAACAAATGGCTTGGAGCCTGTCATATAACTACATACTCAACGTCGTCCTTTATAGACAATATGTATTAAATGTAGATGTTAAAAATATTATTTTAGCTAGACAAAACAAGGAAATCAATTTATTGTAATACAAAAAGGAGTATGAAATTTTTAATAATGTTTGACAAAAATATTTAACATAAAACCTCTCAATTGGTATTTAAATTATCAAAACAGGGTGAAAACCACTGTAAAATGGTGCATTACAAACAACCAATATAGTCTGAACAAATGGTGGATAAATATAAGCATTCAAAAACTAAAATAAAAAAAACAAAACATATAAATGATGTATTTTCTAGGACGCACGTAGAAGGAGAGGGACCACATAAAACGTTTCTAGCAACTTTCATGCGAGTCACACAGTAGTATTTGTTCTAACTGTTTGTCATATATTTTATTTTATTAGTTGGTTAAAGTTGTGTGCCATTGAGTAGTACACCTGAATGATACCTTAGTATAGGGAACATACTCAAACAAAAAATTAATGTTTCCTATTTCTTTTGATTTGAATTAGCAACAAATTGAGGACAAATTAATTTATAGTGAGCAAAAAATACTAAACGTTTTTTGTGAAATACATTTTATAGACTAAATCGAGCAGGCGGGCAACTTGGCAACTGGTGTCTCCATTACACGATATATAATGAACTTATACTACATCGAGCAGGCGGGCAACTGGTGTCTCCATTACACGATATGTAATGAACTTATGAGTGTAGTGAAATGGAAATATTTTTAAAGTTGGACCTCAGTTAGTGCAAAGGACTAATAAAGAATACTGTAAACGATTCGTAATTATTAGAGTTGCAGTAATTATTAAAACTGTCACTTTTCAAATATTCATTGATTTACAAAACTATCAGTTAACAGATTCACAATTTAATATTCAAAACTATAATGATGGTTTAAAACTTCTCCTTGGCAACTCTTGGGAGATCCATATCAGTTATATCTGTTTTTGGTTATTACTTACCTTTTTTCAAAGTCATCGTCCTAGATCCCTCCATGGGGCTGAACAATCCATTACAAGTGGCATCTCCAGACTGGGCAACCCTGGAATGGAAAATATACCTTAGTAAGCTGCAGTAATCATTCTAGAATAATAGCTATTCCATGAAAAGCTACTTTTTAAAAATAATTTAAAGAAAATTAGCCTTTGTTTATAGTTCCACGGCATTGCATTCAACTAAGAACAATGTGTTAATGTTAGAAATGTTATAAAACATCAATTTTCTTTATTTAATTTTGAAAATTTTGTAAAAGTAGCTCTATCACTTAGTATGATAGCTCTTTAATGTGTTCAAATATAAACCTTAAATTATAATATAAAAAAATAGACTGTTGATGAATTCGAGGTACAATTTATCCTAAGAGTTTCTGACAAAAAAGGAAAATTATAGTAGAGTAAGATAAAACTGAAACGGAAATAATAAAAGGAGCAACGCTTAATAAAGTAAAAAGTAAGCATTTGGTAATCCATTTTGCTCTGAGTAAAACCCCTTAATAGCAGCAATTAAACCTCTAAGTGTGTGGTATTATGGATCGAAGCTAATATTGCCTCTTTTAATACCAGTGGCTTTATAGCCGATAAACACATTACTTTATACTTCTTCCTGATCCTATTTTGTTTTTATTATGAGCAGGGAATAATGCTATAATGTTTCAGGATGAATTGTAATTTGTAAGATAAATTGTCTTATCACAGTTTTTTGTTTGATGTTATTTAGTAAAGGAGAAGTTATGGTAAAACAAATATTTTGATTATAACAAACTACTGGGCTTCACTCATTCTTCTGATTGAAAAAATCGACATCTGAATTTACTGATTGTTATTTGTATTGTGTTTAATTTGGACCCTCTAATATGAATAGTAGCCTTAAGATTTGTTCGTGATATAAAAGAATTTCTTCAGATTTTCTCAGCTAGGCCTTTTGTTCATGTGGTTAATTGGTATTAGACTTATGGTTTCCCCAAGGCTTTGTAGCACGGTAACGTTATTTATAAGTAATAATAAGACGCTAGAAAAGGAAATTGACACTATTCAATGCAAAATCTGTGTACTTAAAAAGAATACAGAATTGTTAATTGAATTGAGTTGAACTCTAACCTGCAAGAACATGAATAAATCCAATCTGAAAACCAATTTGCTATTTTACTGTAAAATTTGTATTTGTAAGCTTTCGTAAGTTCACTGCACAAAACAAACACCATTACAGCAACATCCTACTTCCCTTCCCACACTCCTCTCTATTTCTTCAACCGGTGGGTTAACTAATTATCAACTATTTTTCTCTAGGAAAAGCTCTTTTATTCACCTGTACTCGACATCGTCAGCCTTGGGTCTGGGGAACTCAGGGTCCTCTCCATACAGCTGCATGGAGGACTGGCCTTGGCCTGACATCTTCTCGTAGACGAAGCACCGGTAGCTGTCCTCATTGGAGGTGGAGTGGGTGTGGTGCAGGGGTACCACCTTGCCCACCAGGTACCGGGACGACCCCTCCTTCCATGTGGCGAGACACTCCAACTCTTCAACTGCAGTATTGCGTGAGGTTAATATATTTTGAAAGAAAATACATCCAATGATAAGTTAAATGTTTATGAAAATCTTAGAATCATAATACACTCTATAATTGATAGCTGCTCCAATTCGAGATTAATATATTTTGAAAAAAGCCAATAATAAGCGTTAATGAAAATCTTAGAATCTTAATACTAAATATTAGGTAGGACAACTAATCTAGTAACACAAACTTATCAGAACTTTTTTTTCAGAAAACTATTGAACAACGGATTTATCACAAATTCAGTTTTCTTACAAAGGAAAAATAGGGTATTATCTTCTTCAGACATTTAAATCCTTGAACTTAAATGCAAACAGAATCAATAACATAGTTGATTACATTTTAAGTATGAACATAAAAAGGATAAGTAGAATTTAAAAAATATTACTGTAAACAGTATTTATCTGTGATTAAAATTATCAATTTGTATCTCCTTAGTGAGATATGTGTTTACAAACTTTTGCCAGTGGATGTATCACTTATGACTCGTTTTGTTTACAATATGTTTTTAAAATTGATCTAATTATTATGTTTTAGTTTTTTAAAATTTACTTTTATACTTTTTTTGGTAAATAAACCTGTCAAATTAAGAACATGGAAACAATTTACAATACAACATAAACGTAATTTAAAAACTGTTAATAATATGTAGTTAGGTCACTGAATTACTATTTTATGGAAGGTAAAAAAAATGATATACAATAGCTTGAAATTTATGCAATCACGTCACTATTCTGTAGTTAAAGATCTTTTATGAAATTACTCGTATTGTATATTTTACATTGTTAAATATATTACATATTTACTTAGTATAAAAATTTAATATAAATATAAAAATATCAAAATGAAATATTATACCAGGTAGCCAGGTAGTAATTAACTCTATAGATGAAATTATCAACGATAAAATTGCCTCCCAAATCTGACATTGATGCTTTACCATTTTCCACCACTGATCGATTGCAATCATTTGTGTTCGCCCTAACTTCTCAAACATTACAACTGTTTCTCCCCAGGAGTTATACCTGTGCTCTCAGTCCCGTGGACATCGGGACAGGCTTGGTATCTGAGTAGCAGCCTGGAGTCTTGGGTGCAGGAGTCGATGCTGCTCACGGGGTAGCGACACTCTCCGTGGCCTCGGTTGTATGTGAACGTGTGGCCACCCCGGAACGGACAGGAGACCGAGGTGGCGGCCTCGCGGAACATGGAGTACAGCAGAGCGTCACCCGTGATCAGCGAACACAGCGACTGCAGGTTATCCCTCTGCATGCAGTATGCTGGGGACAGAAGGGGACACTCAATTTAGCAGAAACTTCACTTTATAGATTAGTGTTATATCCCTAAATACTATACTTATTTACTCATGATATACTGGCCGTAAATAAAATGTGCAAAACTGAGGGGAAGAGGTGAGCTCCAGTCCACAAGGAAATGTGAGTATTTCAAGTGGATGGACAGAAACTCCCAAGGCAAGTGAATTCCAAAAGACAGAAATATTAGAACAAGATAAAAATATTAGAGAAGCGTAACATCTTTAGAACAAGAAATAATTTAACCACAATCCGTAGAGAATAGTTAAACTGATGCCATCCAGGGAGGAGAAGAGGATGCACCAGTTTCTCCACTGAACTACCGGAGTCACTGCCCATAAGAAGGTCCACCAGAAAAATAAAACCAGCAAAAATATGCTGTGAATACTGATATATTTTAAGAGACTACAGTGTAATAAGAAGGGAGGACTGTTATATCCATGAATACTATACATATTTACTCGTGTTACTCAAGTGTTTAATTTAATCATATGATTATAGATTTACATAACAAAATAGTATTCTGTTGGATTATTCCTCAATTTTGTTGTTTTCAAATTATATTTTAATAAAATAATCTTGTTTGTACAATGTATTGGTCTGAATATAATACTTAGTCTATGGAGACGATTAAGTTGCGAACGATCTAGGGGAAAAAGGAAATGCGGGGGACTTTGCCCTCAATGTCAATCTATACTGCATTTTTCATTTGTTAAGCCATTAGTTTTTTTTTAACATTCGAATGGTCAAACTAATAATTCATTCTTGGATTTGTCAATGACAATGTAATGGCTAACTTCCTCCGTATTTTCCTGTCCTCTCACTGGCCATCCAGTTAGTATTTAATTTAATTCAGAAACGTATTTTAATGGGAGAGAGGAGTTAGGAAAATAGAGCTTTCCCTACTGGTGTGGTTACAACTGGTGTGGTTACATCTGGTGTGGTTACATCTGGCATGGTTACATCTGGCGTGGTTACATCTGGCGTGGTTACATCTGGTGTGGTTACATCTGGCGTGGTTACATATGGTGTGGTTACATCTGGCGTGGTTACATCTGGCGTGGTTACATCTGGGGTGGTTACATCTGGCGTGGTTACATCTGGCGTGGTTACATCTGGCGTGGTTACATCTGGTGTGGTTACATCTGGCGTGGTTACATCTGGCGTGGTTACATCTGGCGTGGTTACATCTGGCGTGGTTACATCTGGTGTGGTTGCATCTGGTGTGGTTACATCTGGCGTGGTTACATCTGGCGTGGTTACATCTGGCGTGGTTACATCTGGCGTGGTTACATCTGGTGTGGTTGCATCTGGTGTGGTTACATCTGGCGTGGTTGCATCTGGCGTGGTTACATCTGGCGTGGTTACATCTGGCGTGGTTACATCTGGCGTGGTTACATCTGGCGTGGTTACATCTGGTGTGGTTACATCTGGTGTGGTTACATCTGGTGTGGTTGCATCTGGTGTGGTTACATCTGGCTTGGTTACATCTGGTGTGGTTATATCTGGTGTGGTTACATCTGGTGTGGTTACATCTGGTGTGGTTACATCTGGTGTGGTTAAATCTGGTGTGGTTACATCTGGTGTGGCTACATATGGTGTGGTTGAGAACCATAAGGGAATTTGCCAGTGTTAGATAAGAAGCAGTAAAAAACTCAACTGAGAGCAAGCGTAACCACTACGTTCCTTGGTGGTTTTGAGTAAAACATCTGCAAAATGTGTGAGCATATTTCTTGTATAGTCTACAGCTTTATTATACATACCTGGGTTTTTTATACCTGTGATATACGAAACAAGTGAATCCAAATAACACCCCTTGCGTCTTACTTTATACGTTTTATAACAAGTTCACGTCGCTACGAATATCCCAATGATAGGATGTATATTAGATTTTGTAAAAATGCTAAAACTCAAATTTCCATAAGAGCATATTAAACAAGCTTCCAAAGATCCTGGAATAAACATCGTTCGTTGAGAAAAATATGTTTTATATTATATTTATTTGTTTTGTGTCAAGCAGCCAAAAATTTGTATTATGTCCTTTTCTCACACGGCCATATGATCCATGTTAAGCAGGTATTTCAATTTAAATATAAGACAAATTGTAAATGATAAATTTGACTTAAAATTCCCCTGTTATTACAAAAACACAAAATTACATACATTACTTGTATACAGACCCCTGTATACTCCTACCTAAAGCAAACAAAAAAACAAACAAATTAATTTGGAATACTAAAGTTCCTTTTAACGTAAGTTTTTTCTTGTTTATTTTGTTTTATATACAATTTTGTTAAAGCATTATGTTTTGTGGGCGTCCAAAAACTCATTTAAATAACACGCTTAACCATCACAAATAAAAAATAACAGTTATAGGAGAGAAAAAAGCTGTGCTAATTTTTATTGAGGTTATAGTATTATATATTATGGATTTAATTTATTTTTACCCAAAACACTAAGTCGCGTACACATGGAAATGCTCTACTTACTTTCTTTGTACTGAAGAACGTTGATGTGCTTCTCATGGATGACTACACACCGATGGCATATGTTCTTACTGGAAAAATAATGTAACATTTAGGTGGTGTACTGATATAACTATTTTATTAGATATACGGTTTACATAAAGGCAAAAGGTATGGCTTTTATTTGCTAAAACCATACCAAGGTATGGCAAGGTATGTTAGTGGAATGCCAAGGTATGGCAAGGTATGTTAGTGGAATGCCAAGGTATGGCAAGGTATGTTAGTGGAATGCCAAAGTATGGCAAGATATGTTAGTGGAATGCCAAGGTATGGCAAGATATGTTAGTGGAATGCCAAGGTATGGCAAGGTATGTTAGTGGAATGCCAAGGTATGGCAAGGTATGTTAGTGGAATGCCAAGGTATGGCAAGGTATGTTAGTGGAATGCCAAGGTATGGCAAGGTATGTTAGTGGAATGCCAAGGTATGGCAAGGTATGTTAGTGGAATGCCAAGGTATGGCAAGGTATGTTAGTGGAATGCCAAGGTATGGCAAGGTATGTTAGTGGAATGCCAAGGTATGGCAAGGTATGTTAGTGGAATGCCAAGGTATGGCAAGGTATGTTAGTGGAATGCCAAGGTATGGCAAGGTATGTTAGTGGAATGCCAAGGTATGGCAAGGTATGTTAGTGGAATGCCAAGGTATGGCAAGGTATGTTAGTGGAATGCCAAGGTATGGCAAGGTATGTTAGTGGAATGCCAAGGTATGGCAAGGTATGTTAGTGGAATGCCAAGGTATGGCAAGGTATGTTAGTGGAATGCCAAGGTATGGCATTGTTTAAACAATGAGTTGGATAATGTAATTTGGCATGTTTGATTTTATCCGCGGTCTTTTCAAATTCCGAGCATTTTTAAGCATTTGGGAAGAATTGTACGCAATCCGTGCAACTCTTCATCGGAACATAATTTGTTTGCTGCTTATATGAAATGTCTTGACAAGGTAGGTCTACACAAAGTAAATAACTTAGCCGGACTAGGTTGTATCTTAAAATACGATATTGTTTAGGTTCAGTTATTTTGTAAACAATTTTTTTTCTTTTAGTGTTTCGTTTGTAAAATATTAATGTTAAAACTTCAATCTAGTCCTTATTGATTATTTACTTACATAAAAAGCCAGATCTATCAACATAATTTACAAGACACACAGTAAGTTAATCGCTTTTTCACAAAATACTCTAAATTGCATTTTCTTTAGAAAGAAAGCAGACTTAAAGGATAAACTTTTTTTCAACTAAAAATAAATAACGGATATGTATATATGCCATCTGAAAGATTCTTTAAGATATTTTAAACCTTATAAATTTGTATGAATTCAGTTTGAGTAAGCAGACAATTAAAGGCTACACATAAGTTGTTTTGCTGGTTTTAAAAGTTTCAAATAAAACACTAAAGGGATGAAAAAATATTTTCAAAACAGAGAAATCACGTTTTCCGATTGCACAAAGACCTTTTGGTGGGATGTTGAATAACTGAAGTAATCAAGAGAGCCACATAAAAAGAGATATGGACGGTATCACGACCGTAATCCGATAAAGCGTTTACAATGTAAGTTAGAAAGTTCATCCCTTTTATGTTATGAACCAGAGTACATGTAACATATGAGTAAAAAAATGAAAGTGCTCGGTAAATATCATTAAATAGAAGAAGCTAATTTGATTAATAACATTTTATTTTAAATATGTATGACTACTAGCCCCCAATAATAATAATTAAAAAAACATAGGTATTAATCTAAACTAATATGGAGAATATAGTGCGTTATACTTTTAAGGTAAAAACTTGTTTCCTCTTAACAACCTATCGTATACAACAAAAGACCTAAATGTCTCAAATGAATGAATTTGGTTGAAACTCTATGGGAAAATCGTTAATTACAAGCCTTTTTACAGGCTAATGTGAAATCCATACATTAGCCATATATTACCCACTTTCAGATTACATATAGTTGAAAGTATTTTTGCTCTCTATTGAGAAAAAGGTCAATGTGCGTATTGAATTCGCACACACTGATAGAAAAATGGCCGATGCGAATTCCCTCTCCTTGAGCAAGACTAAAGGAAATAGATGGCAGTAAAGCTTTCCTGACAACCAGTTACATGTTCGCCAGGACGATCTACGGCAAAATCTGAATATATTATAATGGGCCTAGCTGCATTTAGTCATTGGACTATTAGTTAATTAAGGTTTCTAATAAATGTTACTCATTGACAATAACAAGTCCAGGGTAAGACCGGTCCTTTTTAAAACATGAAAAAATAAAAAGGGCGAAAAAACTCACGAATCTGAAGGATAAAGTTTTACATTTAAAACCCTTTGGCTGCTTTTATGTACTGGGTCCAAAATCAGAATTAGATTCGTAGCCTGATACCTGTTAGTCTTGAGTTTACAAACAATGTTAGAAGGACAAAAAAGGAGTTAAAAGGTATTGCAATTGGTAAAGCACGAGTTAGATTTCTGATAACTTTCTTATTTTCCTCTTATAAACTTACTCGTCCACCAGTAGGAACTTGTCGCCGTCCGAGACTAGGCAGCGGCCCTTGGTGCTGAGCCGCGCGTCCTGGATGGTGATTGGCTGACGGATGCCGGACTGGAACCACGTGCCTGTCCACCGCGCCGGGAACCGGCACCCTGTGTCTGCTGCAACACGCGAAACACGTTGGTGAGTGAAGATAGTTAGTGGATTGGCATATTGACACCTCAAACCTCTAGAATAGTTGTTAAAACAAAACTCGAGCTGCTAGAAAATCGAGTCTCCTTTACTACGCTGCTTTGACAAAGTTAGAGAACAAACCAAGACATGTTTTATTAATTAATCAGATTACGTAGTTTTTGAGTAAGTAAACATTACTATTTTCTAAATATCACTCACTTACTGACTGAAATGGTAATAACTGTATCTTAAAAATGGCATTGCCTGTGAAGCTGAAAGTTTGCATGTTGCTTCTCCTTTGCTGTAAGTGCGCAATACGGCTGACTTAAAATATATAAATTTCTATAGGGCTCCACACTAATAGACTCTTATAGCAATACAATGGGGATTAATACGATCTAATGGACCTTTGAAGCTTGAATTTTGTTGGCTAATAAACCACAGAAGAAACATAGCCATTCCCATTCCTAAATTTGTTTAGGGATTCATCCCTTGTTTAAAATCCTCATTTTAATCATCTCACACATAATACTGGACTTCTGAAGGTGAAACTCAGTGTAAACACTGCTAGTAGCTTAAAGAAGACAAAAGTTTACTATACCTCTGACAACATTTATTTTAGGGCTCCACTCCTGGTCAGTGAATATAAACCGTCTTAAACATCACATGAACTGTTGGAGCTACAATTTTAAAGTAAAATAGATAATAACCCAGATTGAACATAGATTTTCCCTAATCTCTAAGCCGTTTGAAACTCCGTTTCACTGTAATTTAAAGTTATGTTTACCATCTTGCACTTACTACTAGACTTATGGAGCTGAAGTTCGGTAGGAGTATAGCTAGTACACTAAAAAGTCTTAAAGACCTACTCCTAATCTAAGTATTATTTAGAGCTCCATCCCAGTGGCCTTTATGTTAACCATGTTAACCATTATACACCAGCTACGGAACCAAAAGGGCTTAAACTTGGTAGGAAGATAAATAATATGCTAGAATCAAATATGGTGCTTAGTCAGCTCCGAAAATCTCATTAGGCTCCATCCCATGGTCTAACAAATTATGTTTATTACATTGTACCTACTTCTGGACTAATGGAGCTCAGATACAGCGAGAAGATATTAAAATATAATACCGGGTGTCCCACGAAGAGGTTTAAACGTTTGATTTTATATTACGTGCCCATTCATGCACCGAACTTTTTTAAACTTTACACAGTTTACAAAGTAGGTTCTAAAAATATTCTGGAAAAATTTCAGCTTCCTAACCTTAATAGAAACAAAATGGTGGCATATTGAAAAATTTACCAATTTGCTTCCTATAAAAACTACTTTCATGATTTATTATCTGATTTGTTTACTACGTTGCGGTTCTAACGCTCATTGTTGAAGAACAGCTGTTTGATTGTAAAATTTCGCTTGAGCCATAAAAACATAACCTAACTTTCTTCGGTACTGTTTTACTGAAAGTGGAGTCGAGAAATGGCTTTTAACGTTGAACAAAAAGTTAAGTGTTGTGCGTGGGCTATTGCTTTTGGCAACGTCACTGAAACACAATTTCAGCCTGAATTAGACAATTTCAGGTTGCCTACCCAGGAATTGAACCACCTAGTAATCCAACAATAACCAAGTGGAAAAATCTTTTGTTAGAAACTGGTAGTGTTGTCAAAAGGTACTCTAGGCGATCTAATGAGGAAAGAGAAGAACTGGTGTGCGCATCAATGCTCCGCTCTCCAGGTAAACCGAATCACTAAGGAAGGTTGAACTTGAAACTGGTGTTCCGAAGTCTTCTGTACAGAGAATTATTAAGAAAAACAAAATTAAATTTTTCAAAAGTCACCTAGTTCATCAACTTCTTGAAGATGATCCGGACAGGAGAGTGGAATTTTGTTCTCGTATCATTGAATACCATGAGTCAGATCCTGATTGGCATACTCAAATCATTTTCTCAGACGAGTCCACTTTCTACCGCAATGGTGTTGTAAATAGGCATAATTGTAATTATTATAATACCGTCAATCCCCACATTCTTGAAGAGACTCCAATTAAATCAAAAGGAATTGCTGTTTGGGCGAGTGTCAGTTGTAACGGCGTGTTATCTTACGACATTTCAGACAATACAATGACTGTGATTAGGTATGCACGAGTTTTAAATGAACAGGTCTTGCCCCATTTGACGGTACCAGAAATGAATCAAGCAATCTTTCAACAAGATGGTGCTCCACCTCATTTTGCAAATCCTGTCAAGCAATTACTAAATGGCAACCTTCATGGCCGTTGGATTGGTCGTTGAAGTGATTTTTTAGATTGGCCACCCCGATCACCTGATTTAACTGTTTGTGACTTTTTTTATGGGGTTATTTGAAAGAACAAGTTTATACCCATAGCTTCAATAATGATGAGGAACTTCTCCGGATACCGCGGAGTTTCTTTGTAAGAGCTTACGAATCATTTGTTACGCGCTGTTATCAGTGTGTTGCTGTGGATGGGTTACAGTTTGAATAATTTTGGACTTCAAGGTTTTCCATTAGGCTATGTTCTAGTTTTTTTATTTAAAAGTCATATTGCCCTAGAATGTAACAATAAAAATATTTTATAAAACCAAAAACACCTTTTTTAATGTTTTTAAAGTATCGTTTTTCAATATGCCGCCATTTTGTTTCTATTAAGGTTAGGGAGCTGACATTTTTCCAGATTATTTTTAGAACCTACTTTGTACACTGTGTAAAGTTTAAAAAAGTTCGGTGCATGAAAAGGCACGTAATATAAAATCAAACGTTTAAACCTCTTCGTGGGACACCCGGTATATTAAACATATGCATTGACCTGCTCGTGATCAAAACATTCTTTAGGTCTCCATTGGCTTGCATTTTTTATCCCATGTTAACCATTAGAACCATTTGTTGAATATTTGAACATCAAATATTCCGAAATACCAATACCGTCCTCCATTCCGAAAAATCTAACTCATTCACATATTATTACAAATTGTAGTTTTGATATGCGGCTAAGAAATCATTAATATATTGGTATTATGTTTTATTAAAACGAAATTATTAATTCTATCCTGGACGCAATAAAATTGTACTTAATGTCGACAAAAAACCGAAGAGAAGTCCCTCGAATCATTCACCTACAATCAACATTTTTGTCCCGACTCCTCCTCTTCCCGCATGTCGTTAGTGACAACGACGACGCCGGCTAACGATAATGACAAACAAATTACACTTTTTGTAGTTACAAGCGAAAAAAGAACAAAGAAGAAGATAATAAATGAAACATTCATCAAACGGGTTTCCTCCCTCGAGTTTCCAACCCCTCCCTTATTCGCTTTGAGCAGCTTTTATTATCATTTGATGTTTATGGATGTTGTTACCCCGCTCTTAACAGTATCGAGCCATCCCATCATTGTCTTGTACCGGCTATTCAATCGCTCGTTCGTCCAACCTTCCCTTCCAATTTTCTTCATGAATTTACAATGAAAGTTACTATAAACAAGCACTTTGTTTATTGACGTTCTTATTTTGCAGTTATAAATAAAATCGGACAATATATGGCTCGATTCTATTTTTAGGACCACTTGGAGAAAGAATAAAAGATTAGATGCTGTCTCTACGGATTGTTACGTGTAGTATTAACAAGGGGGAAAATTCCACAATCTCTGCTAATACGTATAAACCAGTTGGTACTACGCTTTCTGCTGTGATGTTGGTTTAATTGGAAGCTAACCCTAAATTGAATAAGTAGAAATTGTGTACGTCAATAAATGGCAAATATATGTTGAATAATTTTCACTGTATCTTTACCAACAGTGGCATTGACCAAAGTTCTATATGTATTTACTATAGACAAGTATTTCCCGAAAAATTAAAATATACCCTCTGACTTATTGCTCTGTATAAGTTATATAAATTTGAAACTATTTTGGTATCGATTAAGACTGTTTTACAAATTTTAACTTGTAATATTAGGGTTGAAGTTTTACAAAAAAATCTTAACATTTAATCATAAAGAATAGAAGCAAAATAGTGTTAATGAATCAATGTTATGTTTCCGTTGGATGCGGATTGTTGTCGAGTCCTGCCGCCAGACAGCGCTGCAGTCCCGGGATTGATCACTGCCGTGGCAGCAGCGCCACAATACCACCAGTGCCCAGCGCATATTTTGGATGTGAATTGTTGTCGAGTCCTGCCGCCAGACAGCGCTGCAGTCCCGGGATTGATCACTGCCGGGGCAGCGGCGCCACAATACAACCAGTAACCAGTGCGTGTTTTGGATGTGGATTGTTGTCGAGTCCTGCCGCCAGACAGCGCTACAGTCCCAGGATTGATCACTACTGGGGCAGCAGCACCACAATACCACCAGTGACCAGCGCGTATTTTGGATGTGGATTGTTGTAGAGTCCTGCCGCCAGACAGCGCTACAGTCCCGGGATTGATCACTGCCGAGGCAGCAGCGCCACAATACCACCAGTGACCAGCGCGTATTTTGGATGTGGATTGTTGTCGAGTCCTGCCGCCAGACAGCGCTGTAGTCCCGGGATTGATCACTGCCGGGGCAGCAGCACCACAATACCACCAGTGACCAGCGTGTATTTTGGATATGGATTGTTGTCGAGTCCTGCCGCCAGACAGCGCTGCAGTCCCGGGATTAATCACTACCGAAACAGCAGCACCACAATACCACCAGTGACCAGCGCGTATTTTGGATGTGGATTGTTGTCGAGTCCTGCCGCCAGACAGCGCTGCAGTCCCGGGATTGATCACTGCCGAAACAGCAGCGCCACAATACCACCACTGACCAGCGCGTATTTTGGATGTGGATTGTTGTCGAGTCCTGCCGCCAGACAGCGCTGCAGTCCTAGGATTGATCACTGCCGAGGCAGCAGCGCCACAATACCACCAGTGACCAGCGCGTATTTTGGATGTGGATTGTTGTCGAGTCCTGCCGCCAGACAGCGCTGTAGTCCCGGGATTGATCACTACCGGGGCAGCAACGCCACGATACCACCAGTGACCAGCGCGTATTTTGGATGTGGATTGTTGTCGAGTCCTGCCGCCAGACAGCGCTGCAGTCCCGGGATTGATCACTGCCGAGGCAGCAGCGCCACAATACCACCAGTGACCAGCGCGTATTTTGGATGTGGATTGTTGTCGAGTCCTGCCGCCAGACAGCGCTGTAGTCCCGGGATTGATCACTACCGGGGCAGCAGCGCCACAATACCACCAGTGACCAGCGCGTATTTTGGATGTGGATTGTTGTCGAGTCCTGCCGCCAGACAGCGCTACAGTCCCGGGATTGATCACTACCGGGGCAGCAGCGCCACAATACCACCAGTGACCAGCGCGTATTTTGGATGTGGATTGTTGTCGAGTCCTGCCGCCAGACAGCGCTACAGTCCCGGGATTGATCACTACCGGGGCAGCAGCGCCACAATACCACCAGTGACCACCGCGAATTTTATCCTCTTGTAGAGCACTCATACATACACATCTAAAATCGAAATAACTATTCTCACAATGATGGTTGAACGAAAAGTACTGATGTAATACATTTTATACAGAATAACTATAAGTTTATTACAACTTTTTCCTATCATGACAGTAAAATATAACAGTCGATTACTTAATAGTAATATTCGTGAGGTATACCAATTAGGTTTAATGGGAATTGAAAATGTTTACAGGCAAACGGCAGTCTAAGGCAAGCATTTAGAAGTTAACACCTAAAACCTATTGAGAAACATATAGAAAATTGTCATATTGTATAATACACAAGTATACGTGTATAGTGTAGTATATGTATTGACATTACCAGGTGTTTTCCACTTTAAAAACCTATTTCTAATCAACCTGTTTCTTCCATTACGAAGAATATGGTGATCAGTTACGATTCACTCATATATTACGGAAAGAAAATAGAAACCTAGATTAACCATAATTCAGAGGGATATGACTTTTATAGTAAATACTACAATCGGTAGCTAGGCTCATAAAGTAATTCGATTAGTATACACAAGCCATAAAAATAGGTTTTATAACCTATTAGACTGTTCCAGTGAAGTCCAAAGGGTTTGATAAAATATGTTAAACAAGTATGTTAATATTAACAAATGACCAAAACAAGAGCAGGAAAAACTGTAATTCTGAAGATTTTATTTATCACGTCTAGTGCAACGAGAAGGATAAGATGGACGAAAGAAACAATACAATTAGAGGGTGACAATAACAAATTGGACCAGGTGCGGACGGAGTACAGTCTTGCTCTCTGGTCCTGATGGAAAAGAAGGCTTTTATACAATTGTTTTGTAGCCGATCTAGGTGTTAACAAAACAAACTAAACAACAGTCAACACTACTTTTATCAAATATATAAACGCCCTTTGCTGACGGATTGGTGTTAGATGTTATATTGTTAGTATTCGCTCCAGGAATGACATAATACTGGCAAACAAAATCAACTTAATTCAGTATTTGTATTTCCCTGATCTTGTTGTACAATTTAAAAACGTTTTTGGCAAGATCACTAAAAATAATTCGACACTCCATAACAGATGAGAAAAATAGTCTGCTTACAAGCTAGGACTGGTTCGTGTTTAAAAGTATTACTGTAACGAAACTTGATAAATAATACAGTAAATAGTCTAATTAGTAAACGATCGAATAAACGAATCTCTGCTCTTGGATTACCCAAATACTATTGTGATTGTATAAAACATGTTAATTAATAACTTACAGCTAGCATAAGACATGCACATATCGAGCATTGAGGCATATCTGGACATTGAGTGAGCATATGCCCAAATGGCTGACATGCCTAGGGACAAGGTCCTCCTCAATCTGAAATAAGAAGCAGATTGAAATTTAAGGAGGATCTTACAAGCAATCATTGAATTATCTATTGAAACTTAAGCTCCGACATTGTAATTAAATTTACTAGACAAACCTCTCTAACATTTATGATTGTTATTGGAACTTGCATTATTATGATATTTAAAGAACTTTGTTTAAACTAATTTTATAAAAACGAGTAACGATTCTTCTTAATATAACTGTAGGTTCTAGCTCAGTGAAAATTTCAACGATGCTAAATTTTAACTAAAAACCTCAAAAGACACTGTGCTGCCCGTTTTGGTAAATTTATTAGTAGGGAAGTATTTTAACTGAAATTGCACTGTATTTAAACGAATTTTTAATTACATATTGTACTATAAATACACATATTGCACTAAATGACGCTAAACGAAGATGAATTATAACTTCAAAGATTTGGCTCCATTTTAAGAGGATAACCAACACATGTATTTTCCTCTACATGTAACCAGTGACCCTTTTCTGTGATATTCATATACAAATATTTAAATGATTTCTTGATTTTTATTTAGTGACTCCGACCTTTAAATCTATTTATTTTTCTTATTATGTTGGTTAGCAATTAAAAGCTCAAAGATATACTTTTTGGGTTTGAAGGACGTCTTCAAGTATCCACGGGCTTTTAAAATTCCAATGTTAATTTTAAGGAGTTATTGCGGCTTTGAGTTACACTATTTAGTTACTACTCAGCTAACTTTTAAGTACAATTAATTAAAAAACGAGTTCGCACGCAGCACGCTGACGTGAGGGAAATTAATTTCCACATGAAAACGTTTAAATCTCAAAATCAGTAGGTATAAAACATACATTTATTCAAATTTTTATTGAAATCTGAAAACATTGATTTTTTGGCTGTTCTGATGTTCCTGGTTTCATTTACCTGCAATGCTGAGAATACAATTTTACGCATTATAAGGTTAGGAGAAGGTCCAGTCAGGCTTTAAAGTATGCTTGAGGTTACTGGGGATGATGAAAGTACACCAACAAATGAATAACAGGCTTTTATAATGTAAAACCCCCATAAGACAACGTACTGTGTTTGGTCAATACACACTTTCTTCTATAACTTGCTAAATAGTTATGCTAGAATGACGGGAGAGGGCTTAAAAGTTTCGCCTCACTAATTCCCATCTTTATACATGGATTAATTTTACATCTGGGGCTTTTATGACCCTTTTTGGCCCGAAAACTCAAAATTTGAAAGATTTATCCCCAAAAAAGGGGTTTAGAGTTTTCCGATTGTTTTTCCCAACGAACTTGTCCAATTGATTACATAAAGGGATGTCCCTACCAAATTGTAAGTAAATCGGACAAAAAATGCGACCGCTAGAGATCAAACAAACACACACACACACACACACACACACACACACACATATATATATATATATATATATATACACACACACACCATAGAAGTTCCTAACGTGACGTGTTCAGGGGGTCACGTTAGGAACTTCTATGGTGGTCCCGGGCTTAAGTTTCTCAAAACATATACTCCTTTGTGAGATCTCTGAGGGGAAAACAAAACACCAGCTAGTGTACTTAATAAGACATTCGTATTATTCAACAAAACTCTAATTTTGTAATAAAGCATTTTTCATTTACGTCTATGTCTTGCGTCAAAAACTGCGCGTGATATAGAACTATCTAGTACGCAGTCGGGCCGCTCCACTATAAGTCCCTTTCTTTTATGCAGTATATAAATGTGTATAACAATAAGCACGAACCCCTGACATGCATTAGATGGCAGAATCTTGAGTTGACACCCCCTCCTACCTTCACAAATTTATTTTCCCTTCATATTCTCTCTTGTGTAAAATATGTCAGTGGCGTGTATATTTCATTTACACGCTGCGCGGCCGTGCCAATGCAGTTGTTCAGACCCTTCCTACCACTGGAAAGAAAGTGAACACATTCTATTACGATTTTATTTTATGTTTACAGGCTTGTAATAATTTTTATTTCATTTTAGGTTGCACGTCTAATGAATGTTATAATTTACTTTGGTATTTTTTTGAATAAATGATTCGTTTGAGAAGAAATTGAAATTTGTATTTAGCAAGTAACAGTAATTGAGCTACAACCTATAAATATTCGCCTAATCTTCACACATCAATTTATATTTAATAAATAATTTCAATAAATTGTTGTAACCTCCATTAAAAAGTAACTGAAGAGTGACTCGGGGGTAGTTTAGTCATGTAATTGTGTTTGTTTTGACTTTAATTAATTAATTTGCAAAATCTGTAGGTAAATATAACATTTATAATAACCGAACGTGGAGCTGACAAATAATTATAACGTAGCGACAATATAAATAGCGACATGCAGCTCTAGTACATGGTGACGAAGAAAAGCCAGTTGCTAAACATGTTATTTTTTATAATAAGCAAAAGATCGAAGACTGCTACGATTTAAAGGCCATCAAACAAGTTACAGAGGACAGCAACAAGAATATTACAACGGTTAACCTTCGTAAGTCTGACTGGCCCATCAACTAGTCTTACAAACACGGCACCCGTCTGGTTTAAATCTAAGATAATTATAAAGTCCAATATTGGTTTATGTCTTGACCTGTGTATTATTTTTATCTATGACCCATCTGTTTTATATTGCATGTGATTTTTATTATCTGTTTATATTTTGTTGTTAACCTATTTTGTTTAGTTTTGTTTTTTTATACAATTATGTACATATTTATACACCTTCTTTTATATTTATCTGATGAAGTTCACCAGATGAACGAAAATTAATAAAGATTTTAAAATTTGAATCTGGAGAGAACATTTCTACAATATATATACATATATATATATATATATAACGTAATCCTCAAATAAAGTTATTGCCGTCCAAATTAATGGATATATATACACTGATTTATCTTTGTTTAATAATTTTGCCAGCTCTATCTTTAACCTGCTGTTCATATAACATTTGTTCTAAGTTACTTTTTGTTCGGTGAAAGCATTATTGTATTTATTTAAAATATTACTAAATATAGTTTGTTATATATAATTGATATGTTTTAATTTAAACTATTTTACTATTTTACCAATGCTAGGAGGCAACACTCTAAAAACTATATTTATGATCACTTACATATAAAGTGGTCCTTATACAATGTAGTAGTTTAATATTTTTAATACCATATTATCTCAGCTTCCCTTCTCTCTCATTTGTTTATTCTTTTGCTTGTGATGATGATGTTTAAGTGTATAACACTAATAATAAGTAAAAGCTCCCGTATATTTTCAATTGTATAAATAAACAAATACTCTTGCTAAACTGAACAGTTGTATTGCTCCATTGTTCATTTATAAGTCCAAATGTTGTTGTCTTTTATACAAACAGTTCTCGTTTGAGGATAATACCACGTAAAGTGATAGGTAGAACAAAGAAAACTCATAAAAACTTGTTAAGTTATTTTTAATTAATCGCCTCATTATTTAGAACCTTATTGGACGGACTGCTGTAAAAGTTAAGAAGCCCTATTAAAAACTTCCATTGTTTACGATACAACTAAACTTTATTAATTTCCCTTGAAAACAACTTAAGTTTAATGAAACGTAATTTAATTTATAAAATTCCTATTTGATCATTAAAGGAAAGATCATTTAGTTCTATTTTAGTTAATTCATCAATTTTAGTATCATAGTGATATATACATTGTTTAACATCGAGAAAAACTACATCTAAATTTCAGAAGAAAAATTGGAGCAACATAAAATGAAATTATTTAATTCTGTTAGTGTAAATTGAAAAATTGATTAAAACAACGTAATGAACAGTATTGTTTTTCTATTGGTAAGTATATTTATCTTCAAACACATTTATATATTTTCGGACTGTATTCCAAAAATATATAAATGTTTACGCACTTGGAAGTCTTTTAAATTTGTGTTAAAACATTCGTGGGTTACCAATACAACAGTTACGTAGGGCTTACTCCGAGTGTTAAAGTCAATTTGTTTGCATTTTGAAAAGTTCACTGATTTGTTTAGAATCCACCGTCACGTTTGTCCTACGAATATCTCAGCAGGTATGCAATTGTTACTATGAGTTACATAATTTCATAAATTTCATCAATATTAAAGAATTTTATTTTCACTTAAACGTCAGTTTGTAGATTAATTTTATAAGATTTAACATTTTCATTACGCGCATTACACCTACGTAGATAACTTACATACAATTCACTCAACAGATGCATGACCCTATAGTGAGTTCTGTGAGGTTCATAGTTAAGTTTCGAATTCGTATGTACGATATTTTTATCAATGGCTTCAAAACCTGAAGCTCCGTGTTTCCCAAGTCATGTTTACGCAGAGACATTAATAGACATGGACGTTTACAGTCATATGTGCAAATGACCATGTTGTCAGGTGGCTTTTATACTTTATATGTGTTTTCAAAATAAATTTTATGTTATAAAGAGGTGAAAGGTCATGCATTTTCATCCAACTTAATGATTAATATAAAATAAAGTTGTATAGTGAATACTATACAAATACTATACAAAAGTTGTATAGTGAATACTATACTATAAGTTTCAAATTGAAATTTTTACGCTGCAAAAGTAGATATTCAATGTTTGAACATAAAATATTATAACCCAGTATATGTCTACATTACACTTCATTCTGCGATAAAAGTGTTATAGCGGAAGCCTGTTTATGGACTAGGATAAATTAACTGTAAAAGAAAAAAAAAAAACTTAGGTCTTTCAAAATACTCTCAGAAACATAGCGACATTATAGTTTATTCATTTAAGTATTATGTTTAGGCCAACTCACAATATTTTCAAAACTTAAATTATTTTACTAAAAATTATATATCCGTCTTAAGCTCAAGGGAACATTGATTCATATTTTCATAAAGATATTAGGATTAGTATTTTTGTGTCAGCAAAATCTTATTATTAGTATGCAACACATGCTTCTAGGTTTACTAAGAAAAAATGTGAAAGACTATTTTATACTATAAGGTGCTTTTGCTAAAGCCAAATTTGTTGAAAATCTTATTGATATATTTACTTTTCTGCAAGAACCTTAAGGTTGACACGCCCTCACACGATATATAGCTCTCCCCCATACTTATACGCGTCTAATATAAGTAACGGGCCATATTTATGTCACTTACAGAGGTAGGGTTGTGGAACAACATATGATTCAAAATATATATTAGAGTGTGATTTATAAATACTTATGTGGCAACAACAAATTACGATTTCCTTCAGTAGTAGATGAGACTGAAGTATTATTGAGAAGCACTATCATCAGGAGCTTTTAATTTTCTCGTAATACAGAACCATTATGGCATGGGTGTTGCGTAAGGTTTTGGTAAGGACTCCATAAAATAGGCCTGGCCCGAACAGTGTATGGGACTATGGCGTCCGGCGAGTCAGGCGAACTAAAGCCAGCACTTAAAAACAAACAATTTGTTTAGTATAGATTAATAGACAAAGTTCGCTAAGAATAATTTAAAAGCTTATCAAGTTCTGGAAATTGGTTGATAAAGTAATATTAAATTCTCGTCAGAATGTGCTTAACATTATGATGTTATTTCTAACGGCCAAAATACAATTTTAAACGTATGCTTTTTTATCGTTCTCAGTGTTCTGCAGTTTTTGTTAGTGATAATTTGGCTATTCATCATTATAAAACAGAAACATTTAATATAAAATATATATTTCGAACTTACCTTTTAGTTCATCACCAAATTGCCATACCTATCTTCAACGATAAGTCAACGATAACTGTGAAAGAAGTTCTTATTTAGAGAGGAGTAGCCAAATAATCATTAAAACAGTTAAAGTAACAAACATGTATTCCAATAGTTATCAAAATAACTGTTATAAGAACGTTAAACATAACATGACTAACATGACAAAAATGTAAGTTTAATTTTGAACGGTAAATAATCTATTGTTATGTATTTACTAGCCTAAAGTTCTAGTCAAACTACAGCGATCCAATCAAAATGCTTATCAAATGTGTGTTTTTCCACAAACGTGTAAACCGAGGTCCTGACTTCATTACTTCATAAGCATATATTTCATTTGGTAAAAGGTATTCAGCCAAAAAATCCAATGCTCTTTTCTTGAATATAAATAACGTAAACATTTCATTTTGGGAAAAACCTGAATCTAAATTGTAAACGTAATTAACCTAATTTATAAATACTTTATTATGATTTTACCAGAAATAGAAGTTAGATTTTTAATTTAACATACAAAAAGAAAAAAACATGCCAGCTTAGAGGGTCAAACGTTTTTACGATGTTGATATTAAAATATGGAATCCAAAAGTTATCCATATAAAATGACACTACAAAACGTAACTTCCGATCAAAAGCAATCAAGCTCAATAAAATACAACACCAACACTCTTGCGCCGTGAATAAATTAAAAGGTTTGAAACACCTCTGACACTGACAGATTTTGTGGCGGTAATCTTTTCAAGTAAATTGTATTCGACCAATAGTGAATTTAATAAACATAAGGCATAATATTTCGTACTGATACAAACTGTGCAAATGGCCTAAAGAGGACAGATGAAAAGCGAAAATGTCACTTGCATAAGTGCTGTAAAACAAATCACATTTGAATTTTCCTAAAATAACACGAAAGCTGCTTTAACTCAGGATGTAACCGAGAAACAACATTGTTTTTAGAATAAAAGTAAAAGGGGACAACTTTTGTTTTAGTCCTGAATATATCATCGCTGTAACAGTTGTGACATAATTTTAAAACGTGCACTCACGTTATTTTGGTAATCACTCATTTGTGGTTGATTCAGTACTTCAACATTGTTATTGCATGAACAAATAGCCATCACGATTTTTTTCGCCGTAAATATATATTAAGATATGTAATATAAACAATTGTCATATTTTTCCATGGAAGCTATGGAAGAGTATTCCTTTACATGGAATATCAGTATTCCTTTACATTTTGAGTACTGATTCAAAATGTAAAGATAAACACACAATTACCTGAGAATAACGTTTTAAATAGTTCGTTTTCCTATTACTATTGATTATGAAATACATTAATAAAAAAATATTAAGTAATGCTCAAGATGTGAACTAAATTTTTAAACTTTATGACCAAGACTATTTTAATGTATATTTTTCTCATAACACATAAGATAATGTTTAGTAATCCCCATTTTAATCGTACGTTTAAGGTTAATTCCTTAAAAGTACGATTAAAGGTTACGTTACGTTACGTTAGATTAAAGGATTAAATTACGTTTAAGGTTAATTCCTTAAAAGTACGATTAAAGTTGAACGCCAGCTTAATGAAACGTGCATAAGCTCAGGTAATTTCCACCCGCATCAATATAGCAAATGAGGCAGGCCTACTGAAGTATGGCAAACCAACCTACTTGTGACTAAATCACGCTTTACAGGTTCAAGTATCAGGTTAAAACGCCTTTGTGACTTTAACCAGTAATATTATAAAGGTGAACATATTATTAAAAATGTTTCTCCCTCTCAGCAGGATATTTATTTTAAAACCACATTACCGCTGGTAATACGTAAACCTAAACTACTTTCCCTTAAAACATTTAACAGTAATATAATCAATTACAGTACTACGATAAAACGAGTTTTAATGTCTTTGAGGGTTATCAAATTTTACATGGTCATGGTAATATCAGAAACTGAAACACCTAACAGTAAAATAGTTGAGTGTGAAATGTTTTACTATCGTAAATTGTACTTGATTAACCAATTGAAGTTAGCTTAGTTTTAATTAATTTTAACCAAATAAGAAGAGCTTTGAACTATGCATCATGTATTTAATCTTATGTTTGTCAATGTAATTATGGACGGATGTGACGTGACATCTGACATGATATTGGAGCCTCTTTCATCGCATAAACCCCAAGTCATCAGCGTCTCCCTCGGCGTCGTATTATCTGGAGATGGTTACCTGAGACAAGATGTGACGTCATCCTGTTATATTGCGTTTGTTTATTCATGAGTCAAACATATTGACTGACATTTCACGCAACAAGCTCACATCCCTATGCCAAATGTATTACATAACCTTGATTAAATGACATCATAATTATATTAACAAATCATTTAAATGTGAAAGGCGTACATAGTTTACCAACTAATATGTATAGTTGAATAAAACGATGGTTCGTATACTAAGAAGCGGAAGGTTAGATGAAACGGAAAACAACATAACATTCATTTGCAAACATAAATTTGTAACCTGTTTTGCTATATAAATATCTACGTATACATGTTTATTTTAGGTAATAAATATTTATCAGGATCAAACATTCAGTCCAATCAATCAACGTTCGCACAGATACAAGTAGCAAATAATACATAACAAACCAATTAACATATTAACTAAATTACTTTAACATTATTTATGTGTCATCCAATGTAACATATATTCCATTCAGCTTTTTCCTTATTTTAAAATCTTAATTTATCTACGATAGTAATTTTATACCATTGTAATGGGTTTAATGTGCGGTAATGCCCGATTGATCGTGAAAATTCAATACCGTCCCGTCGTAGTGGTTATTTACGATCAGTAACCTGATCATGTCTTAACCACGAGTAGTCAGTGGTTCTTACAATGCAGTAAAGACAAAACTTTTCAGGGTATTGTAAATGTTGCATGAAATTACTTTATATTGTGTTAAGAATTTCGTTTTGAGCCCTAGTAAAACTTAAAGTGTTATGTTGAACTCTTCTTCATAATAAGTTTCAAAAAAAAACTTGGTTCGCAACTAAAATAATTTTACATTGTTTAACTTTGACTTTTATTTTATGGATTATAAATAAACACCCTAGTTTTCTAAAAGGATGCTTAACAAGAATTAGAAATTGGCTTTAATGCAAACATATAACATTCAAAATTACAATAAAATGAATTTGCTAACTAAGGTTTTTATAATAGTGTATAAATTGCTGTGAAATATTTATATTTCAAAACAGGTTTCATTAAATAAAGTTTTTTTTGAACTGCGCGATTTTTTCAGACAGCTCAAGCTCAGTTACAAAAAATATGTAAAAGTGTGCCGGTTGGGTAGGCTAATCTTCCTCAGTGTAGCGTTTTTAATATCATAGCCATTATGAACTAACAATGAATCCCGCTCAAAAGAAACTCTTCAAACTATAATTAATTTATCAAAGCTCAGGCGGGGACTTGACTGGACGGTGCGTTGTAAAAATTAGACCTTTATTAAAATTTCGTAACGTTTATATAATCAGTAAACTTTTCCAATATTTGTTTCAAAATACCAATACCAACTTTAAGGTGTGTTTTTTATTTTATTTTTATTTAAATGTGTTAAAATTTATCAAAAAATCACTTTTCCTGAGACATTCAGGCTAATTTATAAATATAAACCGTTTATATTAGATGAACCTCAACAGGTACTTAAATAACTGCAATGCTGTATTATTTACTGCAATAATGTCTGTGAATTGTGGATTTCAAGTTCCAAATGTGACTGATTTATTCTACTGGCAATACCATTGAACCTATGCCATTTTTAGCGAATTTCCCCTATAGGGAAGAAGCTATTACCGTAGTCGGCATGGTAAGACCTAGGCCCGGGACCATGATAACTTTTCGTTTTGAGGTCCCCAGACCCCAAAAACACCATTCGTTCGAAACTGTATATATATATATATATATATATATATATATATATATATATATATATATATATATATGTGTGTCCGTGAGCACGATAACTCTCGTAAAAATTATCCGATTTTGATGAAATTTGGTATAAACGTGTAAAGCAACACTTATGACTTTAAGTTCGAAAACCAGCCAGATCGCTCTATCCGAAGGGGTATTTTGGGGGGGTTTTGTACCCCAAAAATGGGTTTTTCGAATTTTTTACATATAATTTTGGAAATAGTTAAATTTTATTTTTTCCCATTGGATTCAGCTTAAAAAAACACACAATTTGGTATTTTGATCATTTCTCTACGTCAATTAGTTACCGAGATATTAAAAGTGCTAAACACAGTACGTTGTCTAATGTTATTCTTATGGAGGAAAATAAAAATTTTATATCTCGCTTATTTATGAACGTATACTGACGAAACTTGGTATACGGCTTCATCTGGTTGTGGACCATTGATATTTGCTCAAAAAAACAATTTTTTACCCAAGGCTCCCGTAGCAGCAAACCTGCGTACTCAGCCCCATGTTATTCTTATGGAGAATAAGTAACGTGTTATCTGCCTTCATTATGAAAATAAATTAATGACATTTGGTATGTGGCTTTACCTACATGAGTTATATTGATATTTGTATAAAACCCCATTTTTTGTGTTCCTTACTTCAGCAAACCTGCATACTCAGTTGCCATGTTATTCTTATGGAGAATAATTAAAATGTCATAAATCGTTTATTTATGAATGTATATTGATGAAACTTGGTATGTGGCTTTATTTGGTATTAAGATACATATATATGCATTGGAAATTCGTTGAGTACGCAGGTTTGCTGCTACGGGGGTATTTATTATATATTTTGCATTCACTGATCACAGAGGGTATTCCTCATACTTGCCAAAGTTGTGAGTTGATAGACAACGTTTATATTCGATGACGTTATGGGATATTTGAGATCAGTGTTTGATCAGGCAAGGTGGTAAACAGGCATGAATGAGAGACGGTTGTGGGTCAGATGCTTACACAGAGCATACTTGATGTAAATTTGCATACGTTTTTGTCAGCCGTTAGCCGATTAGTTACGAAAGAATGTTACAATGTTGTTTATTAGTGAATTTCCTTTGGAAAGTGAACTATTAGCATGACCCGCACGGTGAAACTTAAGCCCGGGACCACCATAGAAGTTCCTAACGTGACCCCCTGAACACGTTTTGGGGGGTCGATCAAAATTTTATATATATATATATATATATATATATATAGACATATATATATATATATATATATATATGTGTATGCACTCTAGCGGTCGCATTTTTTGTCCGATTTACTTCAAATTTGGTAGGGACGTTCCTTCGTATAATCTGTTGCACAAGTTCGTTGGGCAAAACAATCGGAAAACTCTAAACCCATTTTTTTGGGGATTAATCTTTCAAATTTCGAGTTTTTGGGCCCAAAAAGGGTCAGAAAAACCCCGGATGCAAAATTAATGCGTGGAAAAAGATGGGAATTAGTTAGGCGAAAGTTTTAAGCCCTCTCTCGTCATTCTAGCATAAATATTTACCGAGTTATTAAAGAAAATGTGTATTGACCAAACGCAGTACGTTGTCTTATGGGGGTTTTACATTAGAAAAGCCTGTTATTCATTTGTTGGTGTACTTTTAACATCTCCAGCAACCTCACGCCTACTTTAAAGCCTGACTGGACCTTCTCCTGACCTTATAATGCACAAAATTGTATTCCCAGCATTGCAGGTAAATAGAACCAGGAGCATCAAAACAGCCAAAAAATCAATATTTTCAGATTTGAATAAAATTTGGAATAATTGTATGTTTTAACTGATTTTGAGTTTTTATAGTTTTTTATGTGGAAATTCACTTCCCTCACGTCAGCGTGCTGCGTGCGAACTCGTTTAATTTTAGTGAGTACGGTACATGAAACTCCTGGCTCGTTATGCAGTGCTATGCAAAAGGTGTCATAAATATGATCTTTTATTTTTTACTTTAAACCGGTTTCAGCTGTCTGTGCTCGTGAAATTTCTTTAATATTATTAATAGATTGAAGCAATACTTATTGTTCAAATACGTTGACATATTGATTGCGTATTATTACATATTGATTTAAACACTATATAACATTATTACAAAGTTAAAGCATATTTATAAATAAACAAATAAAAGTAATAAAATAATTATTAAGATATTAAATAGGATCTTTATTAATTGGATTAAAATTTAAAACAGTTACCAATATTTAGTCTTTTTTGAGGCCTTTCTCCAGCAAGCTGGCAATGACAGACAATTCATGAAAGGACACCAATAAAATATATAAGAAATAAATACATGAATTTCTAACTTAAAACATATACGAAATTTCCAGTACTAACAAAACATATTTGTTTTATAACTGTCCAACAGTTATAAACATTTAAAATAATTTCAGTATATCTTTGTTTAATTTAGCTTAATAGCGTTGTATTGTACATTTATAAGTTACGTTAGCTGAGACATATTTTAATATTTCTACCGGTTTGCATCTGATTTGTATCTTAGATACTTTAACTGGTACTTAAACTACTTAATTTTACGAACCGCTTTTATAAGCAAATATACAGTTAAAGCCCGAACTGTATGCCTTGGATCTCTTCGAGCAAAAACATATGTAGGATGTCTCGCAACAATTTGACACCCCTCTATGCAATTCAGCAGGTCACAGTTAGAAGAAAATACAATAATCTTTCCACCTCGTTCTGTATTCCGTCTGTGTGTATATGTTTTGACAGATATTTCAATACCTCATTTTATTAAATATAAAATAATTAAACATGGTATAAAACTAACCAAAATAATAAACTGATTTCATAATATGATAGGTTAATAATAGGATAGCCGTATTAGGGAAATAGCCTGGGTTTTGAACACAAAATACTAGTTTTCACCGCATTTCTGCCAAATAAAGATTTCCTCTGTTTTTCAATATCTAATCTTTCTAAACTATATATTGATGCAAAGTATACAAATTTGACATCTTTTTAGGTTTTACTATTTTTTAAATAAATAGCAGAAACTTTAAAACAAAACTTTCGACAACATATTTTTTTAAGGATCTGTACACTATTTAAACTATATATTATTCATATTTTATTTAAATATTTATTCATGCTAAGTATTTTAATTCTGAGATATTAAGATGTTTATACAAATCACATACAGGCTCACAGGCAGAAGACGGAATGAATTACGACACATCATTATAATGTTGAATTATTTGGTAATGTTTATGTACTGAAAAACAAGGAAAAGTTTGTCAAAATTATTGCGAGACACTCTGTATAATATAAGCGTATTCAACTCGTTCAGCCATGCACAATGCACAACCCTACCTCTGTAAGTGACAAATATATGGCTTGTTACATATATTACGCAGCGGTGAGTATGGGGGGAGAGATATATGATAGGGGAGCGTCAAAGCTCTGGCATGGGATGTATATAACCGGTAGATGTGATTGTGTTTTCAGTTGTACGGTATACGTCTCCAAAGTGAAACCTACAAGAATTTTACCAACAATACTGTTAATTAAGGAGCCAAAAAACGATTCATATAAGTATATATTATTCATATAAATGTTTGAAACATATCATGTTAGTGTCACATGTTAGTTTTTAAAACTAGTGTTATGTTAGTTTATATATATATATATATATATATATATATATAAATTTGAACGAATTTTTCGGCATCTGGGGACCTCAAAACAAAAAATTATCATGAGCTCGGGCTTAAGTCTTACCATGAGACCTACGGTAATAGCTTCTTCCCTGTAGGGGAAATTCGCTAAAAGGAAAATTATCGTACATGAACAAAAAGGCGTCGTAGCCTAGGAAATAAAGGATGTACTATTGTTTTGTAAAACAGAAAGATGTACAACTTTCCCTTTTTTTCAAAAAAAAGTGTCATTACTCTATCTAATTGTCAACATATAATTTAATTTACTTCCTTTTTATTTTCCAAAATTTTCTGTAAGAGAAGCAATGCAATAATATATTAAATTTGTAAAAAAGGTAAGCCATATTGTTTCTTCTAGGACGTGTTTGCACCAAGTCCTCGTGTCATCAGTTCCTCGTCGCCGTTGAATTACAACGTTGGAAAGCATAGTGAAGATGTAACGTCATATGGAGTTATAATGGGTTTGTATATTCATGAGCGATGTTACTGACTGAAACCTGGCTCAACAGACTTCCTGCTCATGTATAAATCTCTATATTTTGGTCTACAAAATAAAGTTTTAGATTTTTCTAAAAAAATAAATACAAGAATCTTTTCTTAAGACATAGAAGGAAGTATTAGTATAAAATATATTAATATAAACTTATGTTTACATGAAAAATGTCATATAAATGTTGATTATGGTTGATATTATGGTCTCATTAGTAAAAACTAATTACAAATATGGTATAAAAATATAATTAAAAAAGCATATTATGATAAAAAACCGTAATGTATTGTACAATAAAATCATAATATAACATTCCCTGCATATAATTTTGTGAATTTGTATTCAAAATAATTATTGTTGTTAAGACACATTTACGTTTTAGAGGGCTATGTAAGAATATAACAGTTTCTAACTGAATTCTATCTAAAATTCCCCTGAAAGGCTATTACAAGATATTAAAGATTTCTTTCTGTGATGATTTTTAGAAGTTGAAAACTCATTTAAACATAAACTTTCTTTCCTCTTTTAAAAATAATTTGCATCAGATAAAACATATTGTAATCTTTAAATTCTGTTTTTATTGCTAGTTTAACTTAATAGTTGCTTTGTAAAGAATACTATACATAATGCCATTTAAACTCACCAGCACTTTAAATTACCCGTTAGTCCTTCTTGTAATGTAGTTGTGCGTTTCACTTATTGAAGGGGATACAAAATGACCCATTTCAATTAGTGACCCATTTCGAAGTAAAATACAAAATTACTCCTGACTGCCCCATAGGTAGTTTTTAAGACTCTTCAGCACAATTTGTCAGAACTTTAAAACCTAGCGTTATACAAGGAATTTGACTTATTCGGTTGGAGAAAATACAGACATTCAGGCTGAGTCGGTCCAGCTGCTGCCGGACTGTGTGTTTGTTCATGGAAGAGGCGACGGCGGCGAAGTGTTATTGCTACAGCATGATTGTTTGGAAAGGGGCGAGAATTTGGGGCTTTTGACACTCCGAGTGTGGAAATGAACACTGCTGTCACTGGGAAAGTTTCCATCGTATGAGGTTCTCCATAAATATCACGAAATAGTTGTTGGATAACACATATAATCATATTTGAAAAACCTTAACACTTTTATAATCCGTTCAACGCTAAAAATAATTTCCATAATTATATATTCTTGAAAATATTTGTTGAGAGGCTTTTAGAAATTAAAATGTATTTTGATTTTAATAACACCAAAGGGTGAACAAAGTTTTAACTTTGTTAATGTTTGATTCTCTTTTAAGTTTTGTTTAAAGTGGAAAAACAAAAATATTTATTAAAAAATCTAATGTTTCTAAAAGTTTAAATGTTTTGATATAAACATACTGCATGTATTTTTATTTAGCTGCTACAAGGTAATACTTTTATTAACAATCTAATAAAGAGGCATGGGATTATTTGTATTTATTAGATAAACTTTTAAAGGTTGTTATTGCATTCGAAGTAACTCCTATACACAAGAAAGGTTTTAGGAAAGTATGTTAAGAAATAGTTACTTTCACTGCTAGAATGTGAAACATATTGTGTAAATTATATTACACATTGCATCTAAGTGCTGAACACTTCCTAATCAGCAAAAGGGGTTTTGTCTGAAATACTAAAACGAAATTTTCGTCTTGCATAAACATTCCTCGTTATATGTTACTCTGGCATATGAAGTTTGGTAAATCATCTAAATATTCACATCGAAACAGTGTATTATTCTGTGGGTTATCTGGCCTCAAATATGAATAATGTGTCCATTTGAATAACCACTTAGTTATTTAACAAAAAACCAACAAAACAAGTCTCGAATCTACAAATTTAATCAGAAACAATGTCTGAAACAAATGTTCGGGGAACAAATAAAAATTTGTAGTATAGTTTTAAACTAAGATATAAACACAAGAAAAATATAATATAATGAATAACCATTTAAAATTTCCTAACTAAGGTAAAAAAGTATACTGGTAAAAAACAATCGCTAAACATATATTATAGAAACACATTTTTCTCATTTTAAATAATAATGGGATGCTGATACAAAACAGACAACGTTTTATTTTCTACTTTGTATAGTAAAATTATTATTAAATATTTCCCCGCTTTGACCCCATTCTTCATTTCCTTTGCAGAGTTTTGATTTTGAGGAAATTAAATACTTATTTTCTTTCAACTGCATTAACAATTTACTACATTGATTAATGTCAGATTTAAAGTTGATAAAAAGCAAATAAAACACAAGAAGTAAGTTTTCAAGGGAAACAGATGGTTTAATTACATCATACTCCTCTGTCCGTATGGCGCTGTCGCAGTCAAGTGTTCTTGTCTAGTGTTGTAGGTTGCGTACCTTCTTGTTGAGTATTTTTTTAATTGAAGGTCAAATTAAGTTTCCTACGAATTGTGTTTATATTCCTACTGAGGCGATCTTAGCTTTTTATGGTTGGAAATCACTGCTCGTATAAGGTTACATACTTTATTACCTCATGATAAATTATGGATATTGCGTTATCTGTTTTTATAGGTCGTAACCCATAATTTATAGCTGATGATAAAAAGGAAGTGATTCATTGTTTGCCATAGGTGGGCAATAGCCAAACATTACAAGAGACCAAAATATATTAAATTATTCGATTTGTTTAAATCACACATTTGGTAGGTGTGGTTATAATAAAACTGTTAGTGTTAATATTAAATGATTATATTGTTAAGTTGTGTGTTCGCACACAATATTTAACCATCTTTTGGTAGTAACTTGCCCTAATGATTCTGATACACGGGAATTTACTTAGCTTTGGTCATACACAAATTAAGAATTAAACATTTGTGTCAGTCATACTGATATAATTGAAATGTTATGTTGGTAACATTTTATCGAAATAAAAAAATAATTATGTTTTAAGAGAACAGTATCTTATTATACGTGGGATTCGTATCATAAATAAACAGTTTATATAAAACTTCCAAGGAAAGAAATTCTCTTACACAAGAAACAAGGTTTCCGTCTTTTAACTTATTTTTTAACCATACAGAATATTAACCATTTATTAACTCAACGAAAGTAGAGAGCAAGAGAGACTCAGCTGTTTTATTAGTTTGTTGACTATTGCGTTATTTAAATACATCTGTAGTATTTGATGGTGTTTCCACTTTGGAGTAAAATTATACAGAGAGTCTCACCTAAGGTGTCTCAAACGTATTGCGGACGAACCAATTGACCTAGAAGGATAAAATAAAATTGTTTTCGTCATACTGCTTCAAAAACATCTGTTTTTGACAGATGCGTTGAGATTCAAAAGTTCTTCTTTTTAGTCTTTGGATAATAACATATGTTTTGATGATCATTATCGTACTAGGACTAAAAGATCATTGTTGATGATACTTTTGATTCGAGGTCGTCATAAATCGATTAAAATTCATTCGATTATAAATAATCGAAACATTCATTGTTATTATCGAAACATTCATTGTTGTATTGTTATTTGAAGAACAACCGATTGACTCGAACCACAATGATTGGTTTGAATGATCGACTCAACAACCGATAGATATGAATGAACCGAAGTTATGCATGTGCAACAGCTGATTGTTTCAAGAGACAAGCTGAAAGAAACATTTGAGGTTATGAAGACATAGTACGTAAATTTTACTTTTGTTTTTGTTTAAACCTTAAGTTTTTTGGCAGTATGACGAAAAATATAGTTCGTCACTCGGATCAAAAGTGTCTTTTTAATACTCGCTCATTTCCCAGCCTCGGCTTCGCCTCGGCAGTTAAACTGGAGCTCGTATTAAAAAGATCCACTTTTGATCATAGTGACGAAATATACTATTCCCACTAAATCAACCTCAAGGAATAACATAAAAAATATTTTTAGTTTGTTACAAATACAGGGTGTTCCAAAATCCGAGGGTCACTATTTCGAATCTCGGGATTTTCAAATATAAACATATGTCAAGTTATAAACTATTTTAAAGCTCCACAAAAGACTAAAATTTTTTTCGGAAACAGAACTCACTTATCCTTGTCTTTTCAAAATGGCGGCCATTTTTGTATAAAAATACTGACATTTACGGAACACCCTGTATCTGCTAAATCACAAGAAATGGCTATATTCTGATTTAAATTTCTTACTCGTATTAAACTCAGTGTTATTCTGATATTCCATGTGACAGTATTTAAATCAAAATTAAAAAAATACAAAACATACTATTTTTTTAATGTTCATATGCCCAAAACTCCAAAAAGTCAAATATTAATGTATGTCAAACAGTATCTCATCTTAAAGGTCTAGGAAATCCTAGCAACTTTCTAATTTACACCAACCTCGTAACCCCTTTAATTTTTTAACAATCAACAAAATCATCATTTCCTCATATAAAATGCATGTTATTTGTTTGGAACACTTACAAGTTCTCTGTTGCCTCTTTTATAAAGGAGTTATTTATAACTTACATGCATTTTATATGAGGAATGATGATTTTTTTACTGCTAAAAAAAATAGAAACGTGGTTGGTGTAAATTAAAAGGTTGCTTCGATTTATAAGACCTTTAAGATGATACACTTTTTGACATACCTTACTGTTTTACTTTTTGGAGTTTTGGGCATATAAACATTTTTTTAAATAGTATCTTTTGTATTTTTGAATTATGTTTTAAATACTATTATGCAGCATATCAAGGTAATGCTGAGTTTAATATGAGATAGAATTTTAAATCAAAACAAAGCTATGTGTTGTGGTTTAACATATATAGGTTATTCCGTAAACGTCAGTATTTTCAATAAAATGGCCGCCATTTTGAAACAGATAAAGATAAGTGAGTTCTGTTTCCGCAAAAATACTAGTCTGTTGCAGAGCTTTAAAATGGTTTGTAACTTAAAAATTCCGATATTCGAACTAGTGACCCTCGGTTTTTGGAACAAACTAAAAATATTTATTTCTTATGGTTGATTTAGTGGGAAATAATTTTATTTCATCCTTCTAGGTCAATTGGTTTGTCTGAAATCGGTTTGAGACACCTTAGGTGAGACACCCTGTATAGTTAATTAGAAATACAGGATTAATGATGTAATGGTTAAACAAACATAAAAAATAACGTAATGTCAAAACTGTTGACAAACCTTGAGTGATGTACATCATCCGGCAACTTTAAACTCCTACATTTTAAGATTTTGTTATTCAGTCATGCATGAATTTATGTAGTTGCGTATTATTACAAATTAAAATTAATGATATCAATTTAGATCTGAACCTAATGCAGTGGTAACTTAACAGCTTGTTCCCCGGATATTATGCACTTATTTACACAAAATAATATTAAATTATTAAAACGGGAAATAAATCAATATTTGTAACTAAATTACTTTAAAATCTTAATCAGTTTTATACAAAAAAATCTTCTGAATAAACGTTACTTTCAGCAGTTTTAAAATAAAAAAAAACACCTGTGGTAGGTTAATTAAAACATGCAAAACAGTTGTGGTCGCCGTTAAATCCTAATCGTTAATGTCGCACATGCAAACGAGCCATAAATTTTGCGAAATGGTTTCACCTTACGGTTTTTAATTGTGCCCAAACAATTTCGTTTCTACTGAATTTACAATTTTGGTTTTTACATAATACGTATTTAGTACATATATTAAAATGCTTGTAATTAAAGCTTTTGTATTAGCTATATAAAAATAAACATATTTTTAGCCCAGTTTAAAAGGTTTGCCTAGTTAAACAGTTAAGTGTTTATGATTTAGTCCTTTATTAAAGGAAAATTCCAAATTGTCTAAGCGACCAATGGTTTTTGTTTTTTATAAGTTTACCTACAACTGAAGGTGAGTTTTAATCAAGTTATTCTAACATTTCATTAAATAGTTTTATTATGGTTGCAATGATATAGGGATATACAAATTTGTAAAATATGAAAGACATGCTTGCAATTCTTGAGCAAAATCATGAAAAGCCAAATATAAAACAAAACCTAACTTCCCAGCATTGCTACATAGCCCTGCTTTTCTCTTCAGTTACGACTTACCAATAGTTTGACTTCAACTATTACTGATAAATTTATTTGACTTTGGGCCTTGCACTAATATGACACTAGTATGATTATTTTATCTTTCTTTAATTTAAAATTGAGTTATTTACGTTGTTAATAACAATTATTAAGCCACGTGAAAAACGACAAACAATACGACCAAACTACAACAAACTATCAATAATTACACACAATCACATTCAACCATAATAAACCATTAATACAATACTAACTCTCTTCTTAAAGCTAATATAAGTGCATTTAACAAATCCAAATACGAAATAGAGAGTTTTAAAGTCTTTATATTTTGGGCTACTTAGCATCTAAATTAATTTGAGAGTACCAAAAACGAAAGGTGGAAATACATGTTAGGTTTTTCTCAAACCTAGCTGTAAGCTTCTTAGTCTTCAAGATTTTGACTTTCCAGATGTTGAAAAAATAATAACTTTTACATACGCTCTCTGTAGAAAGCAAACATTTGTCTCTGGCATAATATGATTAAAAATAACACTATATGGATATAGAAATAAAAAACAAAATCAAATATTGTTACTAAATCAGATCGTGATAAATTACAACATATTTGAAGGCAAATGGGATAAATTTTATAAAACTTTCATACAAAAAGGAAGAGCGACTAAGAATTGATGGGAATTTAATTATAAGCCTTTTGTAACATTACGTTTGCCTAGCTCAGTTCCACACCGCACTCTCCTCTGTCACAGAGCAGCGCAGTCGTGTAACTGATCACCACCGGGACTAACGCCACCACATGAACCACCCTCATTTTTGATAATTTCTCCCTTTAAAGGATGTTTTTTTCTTACGAATCACGTTTAAGGGGGAAAAACTATGCCATGCTAAGACTGTATTTTATTAAACGTCTTAGAGTTTTACAGATTATTTTCGTGAATCCTTAAAAATATGATATTGATACTGAATGGCTATGTTTTGAATTTAACGCGAAGTACCTCACAGTTTATGTAAATCGATCATCGTATGACAAAATAAATTTTAACATGTATTTCACTAATACAAATGCTTGTATTTTACCAAGAATATACTATTATTATGAGCAAAGCCGTATCGGGAGACTAGTATATAAAGAGAACAGTGAAGTATTTTAATGAGCCGTCATTTTTCGACAACGTAAAATATAAAAATAATCCCTAACCTGATGATTTCCCTTACCTGGTTGTGTTTTAGGGTATAAATTGTTTATGCAAAGTACTTATGTATTTGGAGATAATTGGCCAAGTGCAAGAAAGCACTGTATGAGAATAGTCTACATTGGCTATAATATGGTTAACTACAACCTGGCTGAAGTAAAAATACCCCCGTCACAGCAAACCTGCATACTCAGCGAATTTCCAATGAATATATAACATAACACATCAAAAACGTAACAGGATTCATAAGAAATATATTCAAAAGCAAGCTATATTTAAAATATGAATTATTCTCCATAAGAATAACATTGGGGATGAGTACGCAGTTTTGCTGCAACAAGGAACACAAAATAATGTATTTTTATGCAATTATCAATAGAACTCATCTTAGTGAAGTCACGTACCAAGTTTCATTCATATACTCATACATTCATAAATAAGCGATATATAACATTATAATTATTTTCCATAAGAATAACATGGGGACCAAGTACCTAGGTTTGCTGCTACGGGAATCATAGGCGAAACATTTTTTTGGCAAAGGACAGTGAACCACAACCAGATGAAGTCATATACCAAATTTCGGCAGTTTATGCTCATAAATAAGTGAGATATACAATTTTTCTTTTTCTCTCTAAGAATAAAATTATACAGCGGACTGTGTTTAGCACTTTCAATATCCCAGTAACCAATTGACGTAGAGCAATGATCAAAATACCAAATTGTCCGTTTTTTATGCTGAATTCTATGGTAAAAATTAAAATTTTATTTTAATAAAAATTACATGTGGAAACCCCAAAAACAATTTTAGGGGTATAAAACCCCCCATAGGATGGTGCGATTTCTCTGGTTTTCGAACTCGTTCAAATAAATGGTGTTTTACACATTTTTAAAAAATTTAATTAAGATCGGACCTTTTTTACTAGAGTTATTGTGCCTTCGGACACATATGTATATATATATATACATATATAACAATTTGAACGAATGGTGTTTTTGGCATCTGAGGACCTCAAAATGAAAAGTTCTTACCATGAGACCTACGGTAATAGCTTCTTCCCTATAGGGGAAATTCGCTAAAAGGAAAAAAGATCACTACATTTTATATGGGAAGCGTGCATGGGACACTGGAACTCGATCAGCTTTGGTTACAAATAGAACATGTCTACTGATCGCAACTGAATGTAACTAGAATATTTAGCTAAAATCTTACAAAAGTGGAGAAATCCACGCGTAAAGTTAGTTACTACGAGAGCTTGTGGCTGTACATGAATAAACTGGACTAGAATGAAAGGCAAGTCGCGTGTATGTGGCCATTAGACAGACATTACAGGTGCGTGATCTTCTGATCCGGCCACCCCCCCCTTATCACTCCACCTCTCCTCAGGTTTAACACCTTATCACATTATGAACTATAAAGGCTATCTAACTAATTAAAACGTTAAACTATAAATACATTAAGAAACCTGCTGGATAAATCTAATAAAGTAACAGGTTTTATTTTTAGTGAATGTCCTATGGAAAGTGAACTATTAGCATGACCCGCACGGAGAAACTTAAGCCCGGGACCACCTTTCCTAACGTGATCCCCTGAACACGTTTTCGGGGTAGTTAAAAATTGTATATATATATGTATATGTGTGTGTGTGTGTGTGTGTGTGTGTGTGTGTGTGTGTGTGTGTGTGTGTGTGTTTGTGTGTGTGTTTTTGCACTCTAGCGGTCGTATTTTTGTCCGATTTACTTACAATTTGGTAGGGACGTTCCTTTCTATAATTAATTGGACAGGTTCATTGGGAAAAACAATCGAAAAACTCTAAACCCCTTTTTGGGGATTAATCTTTCAAATTTAGAGTTTTTGGGCCCAAAAAGGGTAGAAAATCCCGGATGTAAATTTAATCCATGTAAAAAGATGGGAATTAGTGAGGCGAAAGTATTAACTCCTCTCGTCATTCTACCATAAATACATACCGAGTTATTAAAGAAAATGTGTATCGACTAAACACAGTAAGTTGTCTTATGGGGGTTTTGCATTAGAAAAACCTGTTATTCATTTGTTGGTGTACTTTTCTCATCCCCAGCAACCTCACGCCTACTTTCAAGCCTGACTGGACCTTCTGCTAACCTTATAATACGCAACATTGTATTCCCAGCATCGCAGGTAAATAAAACCAGGAGCATCAGAACAGCCAAAAAATCAATGTTTTCAGATTTCAATAAAAATTGGAATAAAGGTTGGATTTTACACTGATTTTGAGTTTTAAAAGTTTATTATGTGGAAACTCACTTCCTTCACGTCAGCGTGCTGCGTGCGAACTAGTTTAATATTCCGAAGACAATATAACATTTGCTGTAATACGTTACATTATTTGCCTTATTCTTTTTAACAAAACTGATTACAAAAAACTCTAATATTTTATAGATATTTTCAATATTACAGAGTATTTATTTATCCATTGAGTTTACATATTTATAAAAACTTGCTACTTACGAGTTGCGTTCGGTGATAGTTAAACCACATACCTGTAACAGAAACATGTAATAAATACTCAAATGAAAGATTATATTAGCGGTTTACCTAACTTCCATATTTAGAAAACATAAGATATTTACTTGAACTATTACTGAATATATAAAAGTAGTAATGTGCTCATTGAACTGAAATGGGCAAATGGGCAAATGGACCAATTAAAAAATCAAGAACACAGCATAACTAATGAATTTAAAATGTAGTTATTATTTTAGCTGTAATAAAAAATATAAATAAATAACTTATTTCAGTGTAGGTGTTTAAAGCGATTTGTTTTTACTAAATACTAAAATATTTAAATTAATGTAATTTATACAATTTAAATTAATGTAGTTTATATTTTAGCTATACCTGTTTCAGAATTGTGGAGCTCTACATGTAGCAAAGAGTTTACTGCTTCAAAGGAAACGTTGACACTCTAAATGATCAAAGTTTTAGTTTTAGTTTCTTCGTATGAAACAAGAACTACGGAGATTGTGACTGATTTACAGCACACAAAAATGTTCTCTCTTACTTTACATATTAAAATTAATAATATAAGTTTAATATCAAAACCACTCACATGACTATATCTAATATAAAAATTAATAACGTATAGCAACAACGCCGGAAGTTAAACATTTAAAAGTAAGTTTTAAAAATTAATTTAAAACGTTTGAAAATAATATTGGAAAAGTTTAACGATTTCATGTACGATACGCGATTTTATAAATTCTTAAGTTTCGCAAAGCACATCACAATAAAACTAACATTGATTATTTATTTTATAAATATAACGAAATTCTTTGTCGTATCGCCTCTCTTGTATCTCATCTACTCCATCCGATGTATTGTACCTCTTCTATTTGTCTATCTGTATATTATTTTTTAACCACGTTATTCCTGAAATGGTTTAAGAAAGACTAACAAAGCTTTGTACAAAAACCTATACATATAGTTTAAAAACGTATTTAAAATTTGATTTTCCAAACACAATAAGTTTTAGAATGGAGGCGGATCAACATTTGTAACGTTTAGCTTATATTTTCAAAATCATGAAAAGGTAGAATTTTAGTAAAATTAAGACAAACCTAACGTTACATCATCCTATCCTATACTCTAATATGTGTAAGATTTCCTTGCATGTAAAAAACAAATTGATATAACAAGTTTAAAAAATAACATTAGGCTTATGAAGTTTACAATCTATACAAAAGATCATAACAGCTCTCAGTTGAGTGGACATATCGTTCCCCAAGCAAAGATTCGTCCCCCAGGTACTTGTACTCTAATATGATTAAGGTTTGCTTGCATGCTTCATTGCAACTCTGATCTCAAAAACGGCTCCAATGATTTCCTTCAAAAGTTGTAATTAACACATTTTTGGGTTAAAAATATGTTCTAGACAGGTCTCATGTCAAGGAAAAATCTAATAATGTAAAATACCCCCGCCGCAGCAAACCTGCGTACTAAGGGAATTTCCAATGCATAATATATGTCTTAATACCACATAAAGCCGCATACCAAGTTTCATAAAAATACATTCACAAATAAGCGATATATACAATTTTAATTATTCTCCATAAGAATAACATTGGGGATGAGTACGCAGGTTTGCTGCAACAAGGAACACAGAATAATGGGTTTTTATGCAAATACAAACAGAAGTCATCTAAGTAAATTCACATACCAAGTTTCATTCATATACATTCATAAATAAGCGATATATAACATTTTAATTATTCTACATAAGAATTATATGGGGACCGAATTCTTAAGTTTGCTGCTACGGGAACCATAGCAAAAGATTTATTTTTGTGCAAACAACAACAAACCACAATATAACTCAACTAGGTGAAGCCACATACCTAGTTTCATCAATATACATTCATAAATAAGCGACATATCCCATTTTGATTAATCTCCATAAAAATAACATGGGGGATGAGTACGCAGGTTTGCTGCAAAAAAGAATGAAAAAATAAGTGTTTAGGCAGATATCAATATAACTCAACTAGGTGAAGTCATGTACAAGGTTTTATTAATTTATGTTCATAATTAAGGGAGACATAGCTTTTAATTTTTCTCCATAAGAATAACATGGGGGCTGAATACGCAGGTTTGCTGCTACGGGTACCTTTAGCAAAGAATTGTTTTTTGAGCAAATATCAATAGACCACACCCAGATAAAGCCGTATACCAAGTTTCGTGTGTATACGTTCATAAAGAAGCGAGATATAATTCGTTTCTTATTCTCCATAAGAATAGCATTAGACAACTACCGTGTTTAGCACTTTCAATATCTCGGTAACCAACTGACGTAGAGGAATGATAAAAAATACCAAATTGTGAGTTTTTTAAGCTAAATCCAATGGTGACAATTAAAATTTGATTATTTCAAAAATTATATGTGGAGAGTTAAAAAAAAACATTTTTGGGGTACAAAACCCCCCCAAAATAACCCTTTGGATACAGCGATATGGCTGGTTTTCGAAATTAAAAGTCATAAATGTTGTTTTACACGTTTATACCAAATTTAATCAAAATCGAATCTTTTTGCGAGAATTATCGCATCAACGGACACGCACGCACGCACGCACGCACGCACGCACGCACGCACGCACGCACGCACGCACGCACGCACGCACGCACGCACGCACGCACGCACTGACACACACACACACACACACACACACACACACACACACACACACATACACACACTCTTACACACACATATATATATATATATATATATATATATACAGTTTCGAACGAATGGTGTTTTTGGAGTCTGGGGACCTCAACACGAAAAGTTATCATGGTCCTGGGCCTAGGTCTTACCATGCCTAGCTTCTTCCCTATATGGGGCGATAATAGCTTCTTCCCTATATGGGAGATTCGCTAAAACTGATTTGAAAAGGTAAAAAAATATTAAGATGGGGCTTATGAAGTTTCAAATCAAAACAAAAGAACCGTAACAGCTTTTTCACCACACTACGCTGTAATCACCTGTTTTCGGAACGTCATTTGAATACCGAAAGTAGAGTTTTTCCGCCCAAGGGCCGAAAGTCAGCTGATCTATTTAGCCAGTGTTGCCAACTTGTTTTCAAGCATACACGACGTTACCTGGTTAATACGCGCATACTATTTTGTCTTTTTTGGTTGAAGCACTGGAAGAAATAACAATACAATTCAAAACATTGTACTATCGATGATTTTTTGATTGGTTAACTGATTTTAGTCCAAGATTGCATGAGGCCGCTCGTGTTTTATCACCGATCACATTTAATCCGTTAATAATTGTAGTATGGTGAAAAATAGCGTTCGCACCTCTGCCGAAAGGGTTTTGCATAGCCCTCGAACGATTTATTACCTAGACTTCGTCTCGGTCATAAAACACGATCTCGGGCCAGCAAAACCCCACTTTCGGCCCTTGGTGCAAAATATACTATTCATAATTGATCAGTGAACTGTTAAAGTTTCACTCACGTGGTTTGTGGAATGAAAAGTGCATAAAGAGCAGACAAGATACAGGGAAAATACGATACTAATTTGGTTTGATATCATAAAGTGAACTTGTTTCTGTAGATGTGGTTGAAAGCAACGTCATATATAAATAAACATTGCGAAATATCCTGTCCTACACTCTAGTATGAGTAAAGGTGGCCACACACTATCGGACTTTTGTCCGAACCAGACATCGAACCGAGCAGGGAGCAGGGAGTAGGGCACGAAGGTAGTTAATTCACTCCGAAATTCTTCCCGATCAAGACATCGGATCGGACAGATTGAGCGCGAAAACACCGAGCGGGGTAAAAACGGTGGGGACCATTTTAGTTGCCGTTGTGCAGGTCGTCCATGTACTGGTGGGGTTTAGGGGATGGTAGGGGGCTGGGGTTATAGTAGGGGCTGGGGTTATGTAGTAGAGATTAATTTATAGTTGCATATGAATTGATTTTACTAACATTATTCATTTTATTTAGGTTAAAATAGTTTAGCAGATTTATCTGTTAACAAATCAAATATCTATCACTCTTTCTTGCAAAAACAGTAGGCCTGGATATTATTAACTATGTAGGAGGACTGTAACATAGCTCCTAGCGGCGGGACTCTTGACGGCGCTCGGAGCAGCGTATGGAGGTACCACACACTACCGAACCCCGAACAAGACATGGGGCCGATCTTTCTTTGATCTTTCGTCAAAAAACCGCCTCGAGAGCGCTCGGTGTTCGGTTCGATGTCTGGTTCGGAGGCCCCACAAACTACCGGATTTTCTCCCTTCGAAGCCAAATCCTGCTCGGTTCGATGTCTTGTTCGGGAAATAGTCCGGTAACGTGTGGCCGTCTTAAGGTTCAATTGTTTGGTTGGGTGGTTGGTTGTTTTCTTGCTTGGTTGCAACACTGATCTCGAAAACGGTTCCAACGATTTCCTTAAACTGTTGTATGAAACTAATTTCTGGGATAAAATAAGTTCTAGACAGCTTTCATAAAGGAAAACGAATCTGAAAAGTAAAAAAACTAACATAGTGCTTTATGGAATTTTAAATAAAAACAAAATAATCATTACAGCTGATTGTTTTCAATTGGTGAACTGTCAAAGTGATTAGCATGTGGTTTCCTGAGAACTGTGACTAAAAACCATTGAATGAAAATTACATAGAGTGGTCTTATGTGAACATAATCAAAATACTACCTGAATAGACATTGGGATATCGTAAAAACTGGAGTGACGATAGGGAAAGAAAAGAGGGAAATAATCTAACCAAAGTTTGCTCGTCAATAAGGGGACGGAATGAAATATTTCTACAAGTAATCTAAACAAACTAACTGACCTTCCCCGAGTACATATCGGCCCCCCAGGTACTTTACAATAATTTTTCAAGATTTTTGAAAAAACTCAAATTGTATGGTAAAATTTATGGACGAATAAGTAATATGATCATTTTAGCACCACAAAAAATATGTATTCTCCGTTATCCATAAAATTATCACAAACATTGTTAGATTTGTTTAACTGTACTAAATATTTGTGTCTAAAACTTTTCATAAAATTTTAGTTTATTTTGCATATAGCATTAAATAATATAAATATAATATAAATAAATATAGCATTAAAATATTTTCAACTGACGCCATTTTGAAACGGAATATTTTTGTTACCCCAAATTTAATGTTAAACAATTTGTAAGATTTATTCATATACGTGCATGCAAACGTTTCATTATTTTATGTCAAACCGTTAATAAGATAATACGAGCTGCTCCCCCGCAAAAATTTGCGGATATAATCCTTATAACAGCTGTTTATTGAATAAAGAAAAAAACGCATGTGGCATAAACCAAATAAAACTCTCCTCCATATGAATAACATGGGAACTTGGAAGTCCCATGTGGCAGAGCCCTGGGGCCTAAATCGAAATTCTGGTTTTACAGAAACTGAGAACTTCAAATTATCTTTTAAATAAAAAAACAATCATCAAAATTGGTGAAGTATTATCTTCAGGAAGTGAGTGAACAAAAAGCATGATTTTTTAAATATGTAGACGATTTTTGTAAAACCCACATAAAGGCAGATATACAGAAAAATAAGCAAGATAAATATAATTATGTGAATAATTTTGTTTGTTTTTCCTATAGTCTGTTAAAGACTAGATCAACCAGTATATGTTTAGTTTGGAACCAGTTTAGAATTTAGTTTGGGTGGAAACTGAATATTACCGAGATTTAGAAATTCCTTATTGATATAGGTATCTGGTTTATAAAAGCTTAAAAATGCTGATTCAAATCCACGAATCACTCGGTGCAAAATCAAATCCTCGTGACTGACTATTGAGTTGATTACGTTACCAGTTGCCGATTGTATTTCTCTGATTCACTCTAACTGAACGTGAAAATCCAGTGTTCAATTTAAACCGATGCACGAGTATTTTTGTTCAATTTTAAGCATTTTTTAATTTATTATTTAAAGAGATGTTGTTTACAATGTCTTATTATTTATTATATACAATATCAGAAGTATCCAGCCATAAATAAATAAATAAATAAATATATACTTATATGATACATACATACGACTAAGCTATAAATAATTTGTAGAAGGAATTTACAATTTATTGTTGACAAGTACTGTATTACAACATAACATTTATTACTTTCTTTTTTATTTCAAAACTAATGAGGTTTATGAATGTGCTAGAAAGATTAAGCGATTAATTGAATTTATCTCTGGATAACTAAGCTTTAAGAAATAGATTGCAAGATATAATGCGGGTGCTTTTATATTCAGTATTCCTTAAGACGGTTCTGGATTAGCATCCGTCTTCCTATTTAAAATATAATATTGTCTCATTTCTTTAGTCAAGGGTTTTTTACCTATGCCATTAAATTTATTTAAAATCGTTAAATAGAACATAAAAGGGAAATAACTTAAAGAAACTAAACTTAATAATTATAAAGAAAGAACAAAATTTAATGCGGTTTATTGGATATTGATCTGTGAACATCAAGATTCACAACACCATCAATAACCAAAACTCAAAAGAAATTTTGTGTAACAAGTATTTTCGTTTAATACGAGTACTTATTTACTTGCCAGCCAACAAACCTAAAAATATTTCTATGGGGAAGGAAGGAAAATGAATTTCCGTGCGTAGGTGGACACTGACAGCCTGTAGCGTGTTAGTTTAATATTGTTAAAAAGTTTGCATACAACTTTTTCAATAATATATGGACTACAGATAATAATTTTTGTTTGTAGGTGTTTTGATTGTTAGCAAAATATTTCACACTTACGTGGGCAAATTAGGTATTACCCCTTTCAAATGTTTTCGTGAATAAAGTGTTCCGGATTACATTTATGTATTTGTATGTCCCATATGAGTCCTATAGAAGTCCCATAGTCCCATAGGCTTACTCACAATACAAAATACAAATAAAGACATTTTAACAACACAAACACAACTTAACTAAACATTTAGTTAAGTTTTATTTTATTTTAATAAGCGTTGAAAGATGGAAAAGGTTTGGACAAAGCAACGCTTAATAAAACCCTGAAGGCGACGGAAGATTTAAAATTAATAATAACTGAATGAGGTCCTTTGTAATATTGCCCTTCTTTTGACACAATACCTTTACAAATATAGTAAAAAAGGTAAACTGACCGTGTAGGAGTTAATAAAGGATAATAGTCATTGAATTACATTGAATGTAAAATACCGTTGCTTGGTATGTGGAATGCGGTATAGTATATACTTGTTTTAAAACTCCCTGTGAGGTTACGAAGAATGTTGATGGTGGTTGATAAGTCAATATATTTCCTATCGATTTCCGCAAAGAATAGTGACATCATTCTATAAACAGTTTTTTTTATAAAAAGGATAGTTATTAATGAATAATTTTGGTGATAAATGGGAGTGAAAATATACCTTTTCGACACAGAATATATACGTTCTAAATTGATAATTAACGGTAGCAAATTATAACATACATATTTTATCCAAGGTCATATTGGGTTTTATATACTATGTCTCATCAGCGTAGGTAAACTCGATTTCTTATAAAGTTCAATTTAAAATAGATTGTAAATATTGCGAATTGTATTGATATAGAGACCATTTGCAATTTACTGAATCCAAAATAACTGCTGCCCAAAACAATGAATAAGCTAAGCGCTCAGCTTTACTATTTAAATCGTCGAATCGATCATGACTCACAGGCTATAATGCCCGGTCACTGTGTCGCGTTGGAACAGTAATTAAATGAAATATGAAATCTAGTAAATGTATTAAATGAAATCAAATAAAATTCAATTTTATATTTTTACAAACCGTGGACACAAAGGAGGTTGTGGTTACGTGATATTAGATTTGTGAAATTGATTAAATTACAGAGGAAACCCTCATAGGTCAATAGTCTATCTGTCTCCCAATACAGTAAACTCATTTAGAATTTGTTTAACTTCCAAGTACGATTGAATGTCGGGTAAAATTTAATCCCTACATTTTAATTAAAGATTTAATCATACAATTTACGTTAGCATTATTTTAATTTTAAAGAATTCTATTAGTATGTTACATGTACCAACCTAAAAAAGGGCAGTTTTAGGCATATGTCAAAAAATATTTTTATTCTCACTATTAGTTTCACGAAATTACTATTTTCCAACTAAAAATTGCATGCGGTAAAACCCAATCGGGTATCCATATATTACTAAAATACCTATGCACCTCACAATAGGCTATAACATGTATTTAAGAACACTCATTTGCAACTCCAAGACCTGCATTACAGTACGAAAAATAGATCACATTCAGGATTTTGCTTATTTACCGTAAGCTGAACGTTAAAAACTTTAAAAAGCAATTTCAACTTGAACACTCAACCGCGTTGCTGCAGGCGTTGCACGTGTTCTGCGGAATAAATAATCTTTCTCGCTTCCATCGGGGCGCTAAAGCCATAATTTCCTCCTTCCCCGAACAGTTTGAGGGGGAGAAGGTAGAAGACTTCTCCTTTATTCAGAATTTAAGGCTTTAATAATAATAAAGATTTATTTGATGAGACCTATACGTTTAACTAAATGGCTGGAATTGAGAGACTTTGGTAGTAGTAAAGTAGACTTTTGATTGTTTAATTATACGGAATCTTTAATTATAACGGCTGGCTGGCGTTGTGCGACCTTTTGGTGCAGCAAAGGAGACTCTCGATTGTTTAGTTAAATCAATACTAAACTTATATTTACAATGAAAGTTATCTATTTTTCATAAACGAATTCAAGTCTAAAGATACTTAAATCCTTAAAGAATTCTTAAACAAGATAGTAAATTATTCAAAAATGTAAACACAAGTTAGTATTGAATTGAATAAAATACATATATATATATATATATATATATATATATATATATATATTCAAGTGCAGCAAACCAATCGCAATGTATAGTATTAGCAGTAACATAAAGGATGAGTTTACATTACCTAACAGTTTTGTCATAAACAGTTAAGACTGATACGCCGCTGTTGCAGTAGTTGCTAGAAAGGATACAAGGCGAACACAACGTGGCGATAGAGGAGTCGTATCGTCAGGTGTTCAATGATATGTTAATTTTAATAGAAGAGGGTAAATTTGAACAACCGAGCCGTAAAGTCAAAACGTTAAACCAATGTGAAAACTGAACTCGCAGAAAAAAATAATTTTTCAATTTTGATGTGGAAATTGCTGAAATGTGGGTACCTTGGATTGGGGGACCTTATACTCCTCGTTGCTGGAGAAATTCTCAATTACCATTTCTACAGCTCAAAAATAACGCAATGATCGGAAAACATAAATCAATACAAAATATAACAAATAGTGTAATAGTTTAAATTACCTTTTCGTCATGTGATCCTATTTCTTTGAAAGGCTAGGAGGCATTTTTGAGGAAATAGGATCACTTAACGATAAGGTAATTTAAACCAGTACACATATATTGATAAGTGATTCAGAGGCTTAACTCATACAAAAATGAAAATAACTAATAGGTATTATTGCCTTAGTTATAACAATCAACTTATTGGTTCTATGAATTTAATTTGATACATCACTTATACTAAAGTTTATTATTACGAATGTTACGTATAATTAGTAAAGCAAAATAAATTTACATGGTTTTAAAAGTACATTCTAAATGTTATTAACTTAATTCCTAAGTTATTATAAGTCTACCATTTAATAAAATGTTGTTTATCTTATTTTCTGTTAGGGTTGACATCCTGCCTTTTATTTAAAAATAGCTAATTATGTTACACATTTATTTGTAATTGTATAATCAAACTTGTCGTTTTGTTTTAATAACATCTTTTTGGAAATAAACGATATTTTTTTTAATGTTTTTATGAGCTGATAATCAACAACTGAATTCAGTGAATTGCTAATAATTGACGGTAAGTCACACATTTAAATGTTTTTTTTTAAGTACAGCTGACTCGTTTCCGAGAATTGACACCTATAGATATCGCATCTGTGAGTATAACCTCGGAGTTCACTATTCAAATTTTGGAAGATTCTTCTGACCAACTCAATTCAAAGTTATAATTTGAACATACGGTTTATCCAGTTCCGTCTAACTCGCTCAGTCAATGTGTTGTGCGTTTCACTTTAGTGCTTGGCTTTTGTGTTTGGATTGGTTTTATTTTCTTGTGGACTGTTTTTAAAGTTCTCTGTTAGCTTTTTTAATTTTTTGCAGCTTTGTCTGGAATGTGCCATTAGTTTTGTTATAACAAAAGAACTTGAAAACGGGATCAGTTTCAAACGTTCCTATTTTTATTTAATTGACGCTCGATTTGGTTTGTTGAAGGCGAGATCAGTTTCCAAATCCTGAAACGTCCTGAAACTTGTTTTTCTCAGTTCGTGATTGCAAATGTTCGCAATGACAAACGATACATGACAAATAAAAATACCCCCGTCGCAGCAAACCTGCGTACTCAGCGAATTTCCAATGCATAATATTTGTCTGAATTCCACATAAAGCCGCGTACCAAGTTTCATAAAAATATATTCACATATAAGCGATTTGAATTATTCTCCCTAAGAATAACATTGGTAATGAGTACGTAGGTTTGCTGAAACAAGGAACACAAACAATTGTTTTTTATGCTAATATAAATATAATTTAACTAGGCGAAGCCACATACCAAGTTTCATCAATATTCAATCATAAATAAGCGCTATATAACATTTTAGTTATTCTCCATAAGAATAACATGGGGGCTGAGTACGCAGGTATGCTGCTACAGGAGTAACCAACAAAATATCAATTTTTGTGCAAATATCAATATACCAGTACTATTTGAAGCCACATACCAAGTTTCATCAACATACATTCATAAATAATCGAGATATCAAATTTTATTTATTCTCCATAAGGATAACATTGAACAACGTACTGTGTTTTGCACTTTGAATATCTCAGCAACGGTTGGGCGTAGAATCACAATTTAAACACCAAAATGATTGTTTTGTGGAACTGAACAGATTTCTAAAAGCAAATGTGAAGTTTAAATTAAAATAAACTGAGGAAATGCCAAAAACCTTTTTCCCATAAGATTTACATGGGAGATTTTATGAGTAGGTTTTTTTGGATTTTCTCCGCAACCACTTAACCTAGGTTAATAATTCAAAATATTAAATTATTTGTTTTTTTAAGCTCTATAACATGGTCAAAACCAAAATTAAGTTTTTGAAAAATTGTAGGGTGAAAAATGCAAAAAACTGATTTTTGGAAAATTTAAAACCCCCATAAACCCCCCTTCCTATGGTCCGATTTTTCTGGTTTTCGAACTTAAAGTAATGAATGTCATTTTACACATTTGAGCCAAATTTCATCGAAATCGGACGTTTTTTACTCAAGTTATCGCATTCACGGACACATATACATATATATAGATATATATGTACATATATATAAATTTGAACGAATAGTGTTTTTGTCATCTGGGGACCTCAAAACAAAAAATTATCACGGTCTCGGACTTAAGTCTTACCATGAGACCTACGGTAATAGCTTCTTCCCTATAGGGGAAATTCGCTAATATAACAATTTTATAAACTTCAATGTTTTAAATACATTTCTAAAAAGGCCTTTGACATAGTTTTGGAAATGTTCGTAAATTAATAAGCCACCTCCCACGTGGATATGTCTGGCCCATCACTATGCTCCCTAACTGGTTTTAGTTGTAACTGCCATATCGTTTACATCGTGATTTAGGCCAGGCAATACGTTAGGAAAGCCTTAAGAAATATGTCTTTGGAGAATGAGTTTATGCAAACTGGTTAGCTGTCACGTATTTATGCTATCGCATTATACGAATAAAAACCAAAACATCTTGCAATTTTTATTAAAACAAAATAATCTTGGTTGGGGGACGAAGTAATTACCCGATACTACAGTAAGCTATTGCTCTAGTAGTTTTAAAGTGAAGGTGCTTTTGTGTAAACGTGAACTATAAATAATATCCCGGATTGCGTTTTAAACAAACCTACGTTACCGCGTAAAACTATAGGTGAAAGGGCCTTTTTAAGATTAGTGTAACGGCTATGTTTTTATAATTATAAAATAATATTTCTGACAATAATATTAGGCGTATGAAAAAGTTCTTTATCCTATATTTAAAAATACCTTTAAATAAGACGCATTAAAAGATTTGATTGCAGTAGAAAAATGTGAATAGTAGATAGTTTCTATGAGATATTAAAATTTATTCAAGGGTTTATGGGCTCTGTAAACAATCAAATAGATAACAAAGCAACGCACGTTATTTTTGCGTGGCTTAATCCTGCAAGCCAGTAGACCAGTATTAACGCTTTCACAGATTGACAACAAACCTTTAAGAAATAGAATTTGTTTAATAAATAGTTCAGCAGTTTTTCTTTTACTTTGTCTAGTACACTGAGTTGATTACTCAGTAACTATTACTCTATCAGCTGTTTATCTTGCTGGCCTGGATAAATCTATATATTTAATTCTGTAAGGCAAAATTTTCCAATTAATTTGTAAGTACACGTGAGGTCGTAGAAAGCTGGGAGGGGTCTCGTTTTAAAGGTGTGGGCATGAAATTTTGGGAGAAATTATTAATTTTTCTTAATTAAGTACCGAAAATTTGGTACGGAATAAAATAATTCTTTTTTAAATAGCATGAGAATCTAGGTATAAATCTGTTTATGTAAAAAACAGCTGAGTTTATTTACACTGGAAGAAACATTACCACCCCTGAATGTACTAGGAGTATGCTCTAATGTCGCGTAAGAGGATGAACCGAAGAGTTAAATTACTACCTTATTTTGATATTTTAAGGGCACTTATTGAGCAGTTTAATATTTTGAATTTCATGATAAAAAAATTGACTTTTGAATTATTCATATTAATTCAATTATCATTAATTATTCAATGACTTTTGAATTATTCATAAACATATTATAGTAAAGCAAAAAATACACTAAATGAGGTGTAATAAAAATGTACATGATGTATTAAATAAATATCATAAAATTATACAATTGTCTGTAAAGGACATAAACAGTAATTTCCAAATCTTACAATACACTTTAGAGGAAGTTGCACTTGTAGTAGTAATTTTAGAAAGCTACATCATATTTTGATATTACAGTAGGGTCATATATGTATATAGTATTGCCCATTAGCGTGCATTTGAATAAAAATGGCATACTAATAGAGTTGAAATATTGTTTTATTGTAATACATTTCAAATCAGGAGTTCAGAGAGGAAAACATTTTAAACTATTATATTGTGAAATAGAAATATATCTTTATAAACGTTTAAATTAAACAAATCTATTCATAATATAAATTGAAGTCTCTCTCCGTGTCTGAATGTTTATCTGCTACCTCCTCCTAAACCACTCATCCGATTTCGATGAAAGTTGCCTGGTCATTCAGGTTAGCCTTGGGAAGCCACTAATCAGTCCTAGAACTTTAGGGCTTCGCCCCACTGGACTTCAATGTTACCATGCTAATCTTATAGAAGAAAAATTTGTTATGTTTTTCACAAATGACCAATATAAAATGTTGTAAAAAGCTGTCTATTTATTTCAAACTATAATGTAAATAGTACGGATTTTTGAAAACATAATCTCTCTCTAAATTACTTTTGGTTTCTTTTTACTTTAAGCGCTCCTTAAACATAGGGCCTAAATCGAATTGCGATGAAACATTGCATAGTAATCCAGGTAACTCTGGGAAAGTTTATAGCCATTTACATTAAAACCTTAGGGCTTCGCTCCACTGGACCCGCTTGGAAATCCTATGGTCATTAGGAATCCTCTTGAGCGTAGCCGTGTACATAATATATCAAAGGCAAACATAAGGATAATTCTGTTCTGCAAATGTTTTAGGGCTCTGCCTTCTTGACATTCAAAATACCTATTCCAACCAGCTTCCTACTGCTGCTACTACTGGACTGAGGGGTAAAATTCAGTAGAAAGATAGCTGAGAGGTTAACGTCAGACACAAACCTACCCCTGATAATATTATACTTTGCTCCGCTGGACACCAATATACCCATCTTACACCAATGACTGAACTGATGGAGCTGAAATTTGTTAAGAAAATAGATAATACACCAGAATCAAAATACACATTCCCTCAATCCAAAGATCCTTTGTGGCCCCGCCCAACTGGGACTTAAAGCTATGTTTACACCATCTTGCACCTACTACTGGACTGATGAAGCCGAAGGTCAGTAGGATGATGGCTAAAACACTCAAAGCAGAATGGACAAACTTACTCCAAATTGAAATTTTTTTATGGTCCCAACCCACAAGCTTTTATTATCCCCATGTTCTAATTATCGCACAACTAACTACAGAACAAAGGAAGCTGAAATTTTAATGTGTCCTCCCACATGTAATTTGCACCCGTGCAAAGCCAGGCTTGGTTGCTAGTATCCTATAAGGAGAAAACTATGAGTGTTTAAAGGAATGAAAAAAAAAATTAAAATACCCCCGTAGCAGCAAACCTGCGTACTCAGCGAATTTCCAATGCATATATATGTATCTTAATACCACATAAAGCCACATACCAAGTTTCATCAATATACATTCATCAATAAACGATTTATGACATTTTAATTATTCTCCATAAGAATAACATGGCAGCTGAGTATGCAGGTTTGCTGAAGCAAGGAACACAAAAAATGGGGTTTTATACAAATATCAATATAACTCATGTAGGTAAAGCCACATACCAAATTTCATTAATTTATTTTCATAATGAAGGCAGATAACACGTTACTTATTCTCCATAAGAATAACATGGGGCTGAGTACGCAGGTTTGCTGCTATGGGAGCCTTGGGTAAAAAAGTGTCTTTTTGAGCAAATATCAATGGTCCACAACCAGATGAAGCCGTATACCAAGTTTCGTCAGTATAGGTTCATAAATAAGCGAGATATAACATTTTTATTTTTCTCCATAAGAATAACATTAGACAACGTACTGTGTTTAGCACTTTCAATATCTCGGTAACCAATTGACGTAGAGAAATGATCAAAATACCAAATTGTGTGTTTTTTTAAGCTGAATCCAATGGGAAAAAATAAAATTTGACTATTTCCAAAATTATATATAAAAAATTCAAAAAACCCATTTTTGGGGTACAAAACCCCCCCAAAATACCCCTTTGGATAGGTCGATCTGTCTGGTTTTCGAACTTAAAGTCATAAATGCTGCTTTACATATTTATACCAAATTTCGTCAAAATCGGATCATTTTTACGAGAGTTATCGTGCTCACGGACACACACACATATATATATATATATATATATATATATATATATATATATATATATATATACAGTATCGAACGAATGGTGTTTTTGGGGTCTGGGGACCTCAAAACAAAAAGTTATCATGGTGTCGGGCTTAAGTCTTACCATGAGACCTACGGTAATAGCTTCTTCCCTATAGGGGAAATTCGCTAATAAAATTAAAATAACTGCTTTACATATTTAATTCTCAAACAGTAATTTTATTATTCAAGAACCATTTTTTTTAGTAAGATAAGAAACCGTTTTAGGGGCCGTGCATATATTATGTCACGCCGCCCCGGAGTGCGGCACATCGTGACAGACCGTGACACGGGGGAGGTTTTACTTATTTTATTTTATTTTTACTTATATTGTTTGTATTTGCCAGCGGCATTTTGTTTTAGACGTTGTGAGATAACAACGGTCCAAACCTCTCAAAGTCATGGTCGCGTGGGCGCCCCGGGAATTGAACCCGCGACCTCTTGCACCGAAAAGAGATCATAGCATTTTAGCGAATTTCCCCTATAGGGAAGAAGCTATTACCGTAGGTCTCATGGTAAGACTTAAGCCCGAGACCATGATAACTTTTTGTTTTGAGGTCCCCAGATGCCAAAAACACTATTCGTTCAAATTTATATATATGTATATATATATATCTATATATATATCTATATATATATATCTATATATATATATATCTATATATATATATATCTATATATATATATCTATATATATATATCTATATATGTGTCCGTTAACACGATAACTTGAGTAAAAAACGTCCGATTTTGATGAAATTTGGCTCAAATGTGTAAAATGACATTCATGACTTCAAGTTCGAAAACCAGAAAAATCGGACCATGGGAAGGGGGGTTTATGGGGGTTTTAAATTTTCCAAAAATCAGTTTTTTGCAATTTTCACCCTAAAACTTTTAAAAAACTTAATTTTGGTTTTGGCCATGTTATAGAGCTTAAAAAAACAAATAATTTAGTATTTTGAATTATTAACCTAGGTTAAGTGGTTGCGGAGAAAATCCAAAAAAACTTGCTCATAAAATCTCCCATGTTAATCTAATGGGAAAAAGGTTTTTTGCTTTTCCTCAGTTTATTTTAATGTAAACTTCACATTTGCTTTTACCAATCTGTTCAGTTCCACAAAACAATCATTTTGGTGTTTAAATTGTGATTCTACGCCCAACCGTTGCTGAGATATTCAAAGTGCTAAACACAGTACGTTGTCCAATGTTATCCTTATGGAGAATAAATGAAATTTGATATCTCGATTATTTATGAATGTATGTTGATGAAACTTGGTATGTGGCTTCACGTAGTACTGGTATATTGATATTTGCACAAAAATTGACTTTTTGTTGATTATTCCCGTAGCAGCAAACCTGCGTACTCAGCCCCCATGTTATTCTTATGGAGAATATGTAAAATGTAATGACTCCCTTAATTATGAACATAAATTAATAAATCTTGGTATGTAGCTTCACTTGGTTGAGTTATATTGATAATTATATAAAAACCCATTCTTCTGTTCCTTGTTGCAGCAAACCTGCTTTCTCAGCCCCCATGTTATTCTTATGGAGAATAACTAGAATGTTATATATCGCTTATTTATGATTGAATATCGATGAAACTTAGTATGTGGCTTCGCCTAGTTATATTCTATTTCTATTTGCATAAAACCCAATTGTTTCTGTTCCTTGTTTCAGTAAACCTACATACTCATTACCAATGTTATTCTTATGGAGAATAATTAAAATCGCTTATATGTGAATGTATTTTTATGAAACTTGGTTTGCGGCTTTATGTGGTATTAAGACATATATTATGCATTGGAAATTCGCTGAGTCTGCAGGTTTGCTGCGACGGGGGTATTTTCTATTGTCATCCTGAGACATGATGTGTCGAGACATTTTTAAATTGCAACTGCATAATCCTACACACATTCATTCGGTAATGTTTTGTTTCTTGTTAAAGTATATCCCATGATAAATCGGGTGGTATATCCAGCAAGAATTAATCTGTTTAATGGGATTTGTCAACGAGATCACCGTTAGTCTTCTATAACAATGTGTCAATAGTGGCTATGCTGGGAGTAATTGATTAAAAGTAAATATTTGTTCGACGAAAACCTGACGGCGAATCCATCTTTGTTTAGTAAAAACATCATACACTGTTCTTTTTTGTTAATATTTTTTTATAAAACCATGTTTCTGTGTTAGCCATGTTTACTCCAATCAAACATTTACTCTCGACACTGTGGTAAAATATTATTTTGATACAATGTAAAAAGTTCAATATAAATCCCTTAAAAACATTAAATCGATGTATACATAATGAGAAAATACCCCCGTAGCAGCAAACCTGCGTACTCAGCGAATTTCCAATGCATGTATATGTATCTTAATACCACATAAAGCCACATACCAAGTTTCATCAATATGCATTCATAAATAAACGATTTATGACATTTTAATTATTCTCCATAAGAATAACATGGCGGCTGAGTATGCAGGTTTGCTGAAGCAAGGAACACAAAAAATGGGGTTTTATACAAATATCAATATAACTCATGTAGGTAAAGCCACATACCAAATTTCATTAATTTATTTTCATAATGAAGGAAGATAACACCTTACTTATTCTCCATAAGAATAACATGGGGCTGAGTACGCAGGTTTGCTTCTACGAGAGTCTTTGGTAAAAAATGTTTTTGAGCAAATATCAATGGTCCACAACCAGATGAAGCCGTATACCAAGTTTCGTTAGTATACGTTCATAAATAAGCGAGATATAAAATTTTTCTTTTCCTCCATAAGAATAACATTAGACAACGTACTGTGTTTAGCACTTTCAATATCTCAGTAACCAATTGACGTAGAGAAATGATCGAAATACCAAATTGTGTTTTTTACGCTGAATCCAATGGGAAAAACTAAAATTTGACTTTTTCCAAAATTATATGTAAAAAATGCGAAAACCCCATTTTTGGGGTACAAAACCCCCCCAAAATACCCCTTCGGATAGAGCGATCTGGCTGGTTTTAAAGTCATAAATGTTGCTTTACATGTTTATACCAAATTTCATCAAAATCGGATAATGTTTACGAGAGTTATCGTGCTCACGGACATATATATATATATATATATATATATATATATATATATATATATATATATATATTTATATATATATATATATACAGTTTCGAACGAATGGTGTTTTTGGGGTCTGGGGACCTCAAAACGAAAAGTTATCATGGTCCCGGGCCTAGGTCTTACCATGCCGACTACGGTAATATCTTCTTCCCTATAGGGGAAATTCGCTAAAAGTACAGTTCGAAACTATTACATTTATGCTGTTAATAAAATAACAGTTCGACGAACTAAATAAATTTCATCATCTATTGAATTTTAATTAGAATAAAATATATCATTGACCCTTAAAAACGTTTGTTATCCATAT